>CM073503.1:43495000-45995000 GCA_037074495.1 Acacia confusa
GAACAAACGTGGACACAGAGTCTATGAGGGTAAATAACCAACCAAGCATGACTCAAAACAAAGCAACAAGTGTGAATACATAGTTTGGGTAACTAACCAATTAAGTAGGTACATATAATCCACGAGGGTAACTAACCAACCAAGCGTGGATACATAGTCCACGAGGGTTAGTAACAAAGCAAGCACGACTTGAAACCATAAGGGCAAGCAGTGTTGTGAAAACGTCGTTCTGGAACGTAGAAACAAACGTTTCTACGTTTTTCTTCCGGAAAACGAGTCAGAACGGAGGTTAGAACGGATTTGGTGCTGAAACGGTTGGAACGCCGTTTCAACTCGGTGAACTTGGCGAGTTTACCGTGTTCACTCATTTACTAATTTTTTTTTAAAAAAAAAATCTGAAGCCCCGATAAAAATTTGTCGGCCATCAGGAGTTCGTTCTTCACTCTTCATTGCTTCTTCTTCACATCAACGGACTTCTTCGCATCGATGCATTGGCTGCTGCAATGCTGCTTCTTCTTCATCGACCTCTGCTCAGCGCTCGCTAGCTGCTTCTTGTTCATCGTCGACAGCTATTGTTGCTTCTTCACCGTCGCTGGAGGCTGGATGCTGGAGTGCTGCCTAAATCTGATCGTCACCCTCACTCAAAGTATGGCAGAGGGTAGTGATCAGATGAGGGCATTGTGGGAGATGATTTGATGCCATGGAGGTTCCCAAGGAATGAGATGGCGTGCACGATTTTTTACTGTCACCCACTTTGTTTTTTTTAATACAACTATCACCCACTTTTTGTTATTTAAAAGGTTTATTTAAGTTAAGGTTATGGACACTTTTTTTATCAGGTTTGGGCTGGTATGGGGAGTGACTTTTTTTATTGGGTTTGGGCTGATAGGGAAGTGCATACATAACTTTGTTAATTATAAATAGTATTTATATGCTGCTTAAAATAATATTTATAATATTATTTATGTTAGATTTTTTTTTTTACATTGGTATAAATATTATTTATATATATGTTAGATTTTTTTTAGTACAAAGTAAACTCTTACGTTTCGTTTACGTTTTATGATTTTACACCCTTACCGTTTCTACGTAGAAACTACGTTTTAACAACACTGGGCAAGCATAGGGGCACACAGTCCACCGAAGGAAATAACCAATCAAGTGTGACTCAGGGCAAAGCATCCAAGTGTAGTCACATAGTGCATGAATAACTAGCCATGTAAGCATGGACACATAGTCCACGACGATAAATAACCAAGCAAGCTTGGCTTGAAACCACGAGGACAAACATGGACACATGGTCCACAAGAGTAACAAACCAACCAAAGTGTAAGAAACCATGAGAACAAGCATGGACACATAGTCCACGAGAGTAAATAACGAATCAAACATGACTTAGAGCAAAGAAAATAGTGGGACACATGGACCACTAGTGTAACTAACCACCAAGTGTGGACATCTAATACTTGAGGGGGAGTAACCAAGTAAGAATGGCTTAAAACCACAAGGGCAAGCATGGACACATAATCCACCAAGGTAAATAACCAATCAAATATGACTCATAATGAAGCAACCAAGCATGGTCACACATTCCACATGTAACGAAGCAAGGGAAGTATGAACACAAAATCCAAAAGGATAAGTAATCAATCAAGCATGCCTTGAAACCACAAGGATAAGCATCAACACATAGCCCACCAAGGTAAATAACCAATCAAGTGTGACTCATCCTCGAAAACAAGCATGAGAAAATGCTCACAAATATCAAGCCTGAGTACTATACCCACAAATTAAGCTGGCTATGTTTTAACCATGGCGCGCTAAGGACTAATAGTGTTGTTATCATTTTGTATTTTTTGGAGGCAGATTTAACTAACTTGATTGATTAATTAATTAATTAATCTTACTTATATAAAAGCAGAGCAGTAAGCGGTTCTCTGCTTGACACCTGTCTACTTTATTTTAGTAACTAAAGGAGTAACTCCTTTTATTTATTATTTAATTAATTTTAGTTTTAATAATTCATGCATTCACGCACTTTAAACATGAATCCACGTTTATTTGACTAACTGCTCCTTATTAATTAATTTTAAATTCTTAATTTTTAATTTATGCATACAATTTCTTAGAATAAAAAAAAATCAAAACTCCCTTAATTTGAAATATTCTATAACAACTTCTTAACTATATAAAAGTAGAGTAGTAAGCATCTCTCTAACTGACACAAAGCGGTTATGAAATATGGATAACGGAGAAAGTAGTCACACAATATTTTATAAATTAATAATTAAATGCAAGACAGTTATAAAAGATGGAAAGTGTGGAAGATACATCGTGAAGAAGGTAGTTACACAATAATTTAAGATTGTGTGATGAAAGTAGTTCTATTATTTTATCAATTAATAATGAGGATTATAGGTACAAAATATTTAGTAGATATTTAATTTTATATTTTGATTATTCTCTTAGAAATTTAAATAAAAAATAAAAAGTAAAAAATAGTTATATAGTATTTTATATACGGATAATAGTGGTGGTAGGTATAAAATATTTAGTTTAATTTATTATTTTGATTATTTTCTTAAAGATTTAAGTGATTTTTTATATAATAATATATTAATAAATATCTAACTAACCGCGCATTGCGCGGGGCTTCGCTAGTTGAATACAGAGAGATGATACTGTGCAGTTTGGTAGACTACCTACCTCTTATCAAATGGTACAGCTTCCCTATTAGATGCAAGAGAAGATGGCCTTGGGCTAGAATGAGAACTTACAATTTATTGATTTTGACCATCCATCATAGCATAAATGTGCTGCCAACATATTAAGGGATCATTAAATGAAAATTGAACATGGTCATTAAAGACGGTAAGAGACAAGATAGAAGCCAAAACAAAAGGGATCATTGAATTGCAAAGTAAACATTGAGGGATCATTAAATGAAAATTATGGATTTGGTTTTGGTCCTTTGCAAAGGAGCCTCCTTTGCAAAGGACCAAGTGTAAATTGCACTTTTTTTTTTTTGCAAAGCATTTTTTTTTTTTTGTAATATTACACATTTACACTTGGTCCTTTGCAAAGGACCAAAACCAAATCCGAAAATTATACATGGCCATTGAAGACGGTACAAAATATGACAGAAGCCCAAAGAAAAGGGATAATTAAATTGTATAGAATCATCATAAGGAAAGTAAATCTAGAATTGACATTTTTTAAGCCAAAGATTATAATATTAGAGTGGTATTTAGTAGTACATTAAATATAGAAAAAAAAAAACCTCCATAAACTGGAGGGTGGATGTATCAAGAGCTAGAAGATTCCAATGACAGTATTGTGTCTTCAAACAAAGAGCTAGAAGATTTCAAACATAGACACCAACGAAGTCATTGGAATCTTGATCTATCCTATCTGACGACTAGAAACCCCAAAAAGTCAGATAACTTGAAAATTATCACACTGAAACCATGCCTGTAAAGGAGACACCTTTAGATGAGGACAAAATCCAATGGACAGTCCGAGCTTCTCGAGTTTCATCTCATGCTCATATGCTCTAAGACACTTTAGGATTCAGGCCTTATCCCAAGACACAATATTGGCACATTCAGTATGCTAATTTTCAGTACTCTCTCATACTGGACCGTAATCTTGATTTTGTTCTGATGCAAGATTCCTCATAGTGCAGTGCATACTTAGAATCTATGGAGCAGATAATAAACTAATGACTTTGGCTTTTAGAAGTAAGAAAGAAACTTGGAAAGAAGTTTGGGATTTCTTATTGATTGTTCGATCAACCTCCAACTGAAGATAGGCTCTGCTTATATAGAGAAGCAGAAGTACAACTGGACAATCCTCATGAGCTGAAGATGCACTTACAAAAGCAGTGGATGAAAATTAAAGACATCAGACAATAGTACAAACACTCATAAAGTAATAGTACCACACATGACAAAAGTATTGACACATATTATTCTTACAAAACACGTGAAAATATTAATTACAAGACAAGCTATTGACACTGGCCATGGGGACCCTTTGTAAATTGGTTCATGACTAGGAGAGAGATTGTTGTAATCACTGTCACTCAGGGCCGGAACCAGGAAATGCAATTAGGAGGGGCAAAATTTAGATAATAGAACCCAGATATTCATGAAACTATATTCCAGCCTCATAAACATTTCAAGATTTTCTTTTTAGTCCCTCTGCATAACTTTACATAGAGGGATTAAAGTGAAAATCATGAAATTTTTATGAGGCTGAAAGACAATTTCCTAAAACTTTGGATTCTTCTCTATAATTTTAGGGGAGGTAGGGCCCCTAATTTAGCCTCTGTTGTCACTATCATAGAACAAGAGATAGTTAAGTGGGTCAAAATCATTGTAATTCGGATGTGGGCTAGTAATGTCATCTGGGCTTTGATCCACTGCACTCAGTTACAAGCCCAAGATCAAAGCCTAGATCCATATTACAGTGATTTTGACCCACTTAGCTATCTCCAACTCTATGACAATGACAATGATTACAACAATCTCTCCCCTAGTCATAAACCAATTTGCAAAGGGTCCTAATAGCCAGTATTGGCAGCTTGTCTTATAGTTAATATTTTCATGTGTTTTGTAAGAATAATACATGTTTGTACTATTGTTTAGTGTCTTTAATTTTCATCCACTACTTTTGTAAGTGCGTCTTATCCTCCAGCTCATGAGGTTTGTCCAGTTGTACTTCTACTTCTCTATATAAGCAGAGCCTCTCTTCAGTTGGAGGCAGATCGAACAATTAATAAGAAATCCCAGTGTGTTTCTATATGACTTCTTTCTAAGTTTTCTTCTTGCTTCTAAAAGCCAAAGTTCTTAGTATATTATTTGCTCCATAGATCCTAAGTATGCTCTGCATTTGCCTCTTTATGAGGAACCTGTGCATTAGAAGAAAATCAAAATTACGATCCATTATAAGAGAGTATTGAAAATCCAGTATTGTGTGTCTTGGGATGAGGCTCAAATCCTAAAGTGCCCTATAGCATATGAGCATGAGATGAAGCTTGAGAAGCTCGGACTATTCACTGGATTCTATCCTCATCTAAAGATCTCCTCTACAGGCATGGTTTCAATATGATAATTTTCAGGTTATTAGACTTTCTGGGGTTTCCAGGGTCCTAATGACTTTGTTGGTGTCTGTGTCTGAGATCTTCTAGCTTTTTGTTTAAAGAAACAACATTGTCATTAGGATCTTGATACATCCACCCTTCGGTTTGCAAGAGAACATTACAAAATATCAATGACGGAAAATATTATCAGAATTTGAAATGCACAATGTTCATATCACATCACAATTATACATGCTATTAAGACAGTAGGTAATCTATGTGGCTCTTAAGGAGATTGCTCTTTCACCTTACAAGTTGGTTTTAAAGGCAAGATCGCCTTGTTTACTTAGGGCTCCGCCAATCAGTAAAACAACAAAGTAGATGCTCCAAGCCTTTAACAATGAACTTTTTCATAATTACATCAATTGTTTCGACACCCAGGAACTTGATGGTGTTGTTTGAGAAACCAAGAGTTTAGGACACCTCGCCTAGAAAAAAAAAATTCAGGACATTCATTTGGTTCAAGTATGTAACTTTGAATGTATATATATCGTCTTAAAGATCATGGGAAAAATCCTCTATCTGCAAGTGAATTTATCCTATTATATGAATATAACAAAGGATAAAAAGATGAACAACTGAAACAAATATAGAATCTTGGAAGCAAATCCTATTTTAAGTTTTTTTTTTTTTGGTTTCCAAACACATCCCAAATGTGCAAGCTTTCATCAGCAGCAACTCATTGTATACATAAATAACACATTGGATGTATGACCATTGAACATATAAGCCACGCTCAAAAAAGTTAAATACCATCTATACATGCTTTCAGTTCACGGTTTTGCAAGAAAATACAAATGGATAAGACCTGAGATACTAAAAATTTGAGCTGGAAATTCCACCGCCCTGAGCTGCAGGATTTATTCATGAGGTGATGAAAATATTTTCAATGAACTTGAGGAATCTAAACAAAGAAAACAATTTTGAGAGGGAAAAAAACCCTAATCTTGCATCTCACAAGCAATACCAATGAAATTTAAACCAAAAAGAAATGTATTTATTTCACTAAAAGATGAACTGTTAGAACATCAACGGACCTGTTAGAACATCAACGGACCTTTTAAAAAACAGAAGACCATGTCATTTAGATGAACAAATATGGTGCCTCTTCCAAATAGCATGTTTCCTGGAGTTACTATGTCTTGCAAGTAATACAGAGTGTCTTCAAGTAACTGCACAGTCCATAAGAAAGAGTGAACAAAAGAAACCATTTGGAAGTATAATATATTCTACATGACAATCAACTTCTCGAAGTCTCTCTTCAAACAACGAAGCAGCATCTCCATAACTAAGAATATAAGTGATATAAGATAAAGGGCAACCAGTTAATCCTTACACTTTTCCACATAAATTCAGGCATAGTTACAAAAACTGTCAGAATTGTACACCCAGGGCGGATATAACCCTCCAGATCAACACGCATACTGGCCAAACATGGGAATATCTGCAAGCACATTTGGCTGCAGGTTAATCGGTTACCAAGGTCAAGACAGTAGAAGATCTTACCCCTATATATATACTAAACTGTAATGACAATGCTTTAATATACTCGATGACATAGCCTTCTAGGAAAATCCACAGGATTCCAATCATAAAGCTTGAAAGATACCCGACCGACGAGCACTACGAGCAAGTATTGGATCAGCAAGTCCCACTCATCAATTCTCATGTGAAATCAAATATTGAAAAGATATGAAGGATAAATTGAGAAGCTTACTATAGACGAGTTAGTACTCTTTTCACAATATGAAGGTGAATAAGAAATGTCGTGCTCCTGGGAAATTTCTATGTCGTTTATCTCACTGCTTATATGTCGTTTGAACATCTTGTAACATAAAAACACACTTTTATCCATTTGTATTTTTTCTGCAAAACTCTGAACTGAAAGTATTTAAAGATGATATTCAACTTTTTCTAATGTAGCTTAATATACTTTATAGAAGCTTATTTACAAAGTCTGGGTTGATAATCAAGAACACCGTGCAAAGCCAATCATCGAAGAAAGGTCGGAATTAACAGTTAAGCTAGAATAAATAAAATGGTTTTTGTTAATAGAACTTTAATATGATACCTTCCTATCTGTGGTGAAACCCAATAACCGTACATGAGCACCGTTAAGAACAATGGCTGAATGCCATCCATCAGGAGCCCAGCTACCACAAGTAATCGGACCATCTTTCTCATCGCATAAGAAGACTTCTGAAACAGAGTCGTAATTCCATAAAAGCTATAGCGTCTTCAAGGACAACGCAAAGGATATTGCTGCTTCCCCTGTCCAGTAAATTTAATGAGAAGGTTGTCCATGCGATAAGGAAGATGTAATATCTTATGTGGTTCTGAAATCATTTTAATAGGCACTTGAGACTCGTTACCACAAACACTGAATAATTAGAGGAAAAACTACCAAAAAAAAAACATAACTAGAAAACTTCGATTATGAACAATCCTGAGGAATATCTCGCGAGCGCTTGGAGGATTTGCAGTCAACAGTTGGAGATTCTTGTTCCTGAAGGCCATTATTCTGGTGCGGTTCACAGCAAGGGCCTCAGCCAATTTTCTGTTAAAATTTCTCGAGACTGTGAATTCAGTCGCCAGTAGGAAGCAAGATTCTCTTTGCCTTGCAGAGAGCAGAAAACGAGGAGGAGGAGAGTGGCTGTTAATATTAAAACCTAGAATATTTTTTTTCTTTTTAAAAAAGGGAGCATCGCCTCACGTTTTCAAGTCGAGAATGATTTCTGTGTGGATCCATGACAGCAGATTGATAAACGAGATAGAGAAGGGAGTGTAAAGCGAGAAAGCGAGGAGACTGAGAGTTGAGAAAATAGGGAGAAGGTGAGGGATTTCAGTTTTGAGAAAATCGCCAAGGAATAAGTAGCCGTTGGGGGGAGTGAGAGGTAAATTAAATTGAAAGATTTGAGGAAACCGTTGTGGGCAAGTTGAACAGAGGCGTTGACGGGAAGAGGGCGTGATACGCACGCACCCTAGGGCGGTTCAGTGGAGCGTCTTTGCATCTTCAGACCGTTTATTGTTGAAATTAATAATAAATCAAACAATTCCCCAACTAATAATACTGAATTATTGATTATGTACTTTTCTTTTGGTAAATATTGATTATGTACTTTATTTGTTGGAAAAAATAAAACTATCGACCCATCATGCGTTGCACAAGACACAAAATACTACATAGTTTTAATTAAGATAACAAAAACAGAAAAGTAAGTGGGCAAATATTTAGTACAATTAGATATTAAATCCAAACAACAACAGTAACAGATTATTTGTAATTGAAGTTAATCTTTTCAATTATGAATGTGATAAAAGGTTTTGGAAAACTTCCCTATATACAATATTAATTGTAGTATCACTGCACTTATTAAGATCATTCAATATGAGTATTTTCAAACCATTGAAACTTTTTACTCTTGATAAAGTAACATAAAGTTGACTATGTGAAAAAATTGGATTTGGAAGGTAAAGACTTACATTTGACATCGATTGTCTTTGGCTCTTGTTAATTGTCATTGCAAATGAAATAATTATTAGAAATTTCCTTCTTATCATCTTGAAAGGGAGTTTAGATTTGGATGAGTTTATATCCATTCTGTGTATCAAAATGTCTTAGCCTACGCTTGTGTCATTTAATGTCTTCGCCTTAATGACGTTTTTGCCAAGTTGCGTTATTTGAAACCTTGTACCATTGCATAGTCCTGATGCTTGGTCAATGTTCATTATTAACATAACTGGTACTCCAATCTTCAAAACCAATTTATGATAAGGTATCCCAGAACATTTAATTGAATTTAAATTTAAATATTTTGTCCATATAGATCGTCAAAACTGTCATTAGCACAATCAATGCGATTAATAGAATCAGCACTAAAGCATTCAACTGCATCTCTTGGTAACAAAGAACAAATCTCTAATGTCCCTTTATAGTTTTAATCTAAACAACAAAAACGGAGCATAGAATACTATATAGTTTTAATCTAAACAACAAAAACGAAAAAGTAAGTAGGCAAATATTTAGTTAAATAAAATATTAAATCCAAACAACAACGATAATAGATTAATTCAAATTAAAATTAAAATTTTCAATTATGAAACGTGACAAAAGGTTTTGGAAAACTCCTCTATATACAACATTAACTATAGTGTTATTGTTTTTATTAAACTCATTCAATATAAGTATTTTCAAATATTTGAAACTCTTTACTCTTGACTGAGCAACATGAAGTTGCCCATGTGAGAAAACTAGACTTGAAAAGTAAAGACCTACATTGGACATTGATTATCCTTGGCTCTTGTTAATTGTCATTGCAAATGAAATGATTATTGGAAATTGCCTTCTTGTCATCTTGAATGCCCTTGGAAGGTAACTGGGTTAGGAAGGTAAAGACTTTTGACCCGTGTGTTGCACCGATATGTTAAAACTGTAAATGGGCTAAAATGATCAACAGCAACAATGTTATTAATCAACCAATTCATTACATTATAATCTTGATACATTTCATATAATCCTATGATGATAAGGAATATTATCTTCATGCTATTATTGCAATAAAAGGTTTTGAAAAATTTCTCTACAAACTACATTTATTGTAGTATTATTGCATTTATTGAACTAATCCAATATAAGTAATTTCAACCCATTGAAACTCTATATTTGGTAGTACAACATTTAGTTGCCCATGTGAGAAAACCAGGCCTGATAGGTATAGACCTACATTGGACATCAATTGACTTTGGCTTTTAATTATCATCATTGCAAATGAAATTATAATGGAAAATTGCCTTCTTGTCATATTGAAAGGCAATTTAGATTTAGATGGATTTATATTTATTATGTATATTAAAATCTCTTCATCAATGCTTATGCCATTCAAGGCCTTTGCCTTAATTACCCGCCAGTTGCATGGATAAAGAGCATCATCGTTATTGTTAATATAAAGACGTATTAAAAAAAAAAACCAAACCAATTGGTTCGAAAAGATATTTCAGTATAACCCACAGTTTAAATCATGTGTGACTTACTTATTACATGCATTAAAAAATTACCAACTAATCTAAATTTAACTATAGAGATGGCAAAATATTGTTGAACTCTTGAAAAATTATTCAAACATTAAAAGTATGACAATTGTTACATGACCATTTATTTACTTGGTTGCATTTAAAATTTTAAATACTTTAATCCCAAAATTTAAAAAATCAAATCACTTCAACATCAACACCCTATCTACTTAGGGTCAAATCATTTTAAGAAATGCACCATGCCTTAAAACATAATAAGTTTTAAATCAGTGTTAGTTGGATTATTGTAATTTGAATTGAGTTGTAACACTTGGATTGTGATTTAATATATTTTCATTTGCGCTCATTGAAACAGTTTTATCAAGCATGTTGTTAGGCAGGCTAATTGATTTGTGTTGCACGGGACGGTCACATGCAATAAAAATCATCAATATGTATATTATTGTTTTTAGAAAAACTATAGTTAAATAGCTAAAATCAGTAATATTATATGCCCCGAGGGCGCATGATGCACGAGATTCTTTCAATTTCATAACCTGCGTATTGATACCATGCCAGTAATGATGAGTTGGACCAAATTAAAAGTCCCATCATGATGTTAAAGAAAATCAACATAAAAAATTAAGTATCATCACACAATTCTTCAAAAAATTCATTATAGACAACCACACACATTTAACCATGTCATTATTTGATGCAAAAAGAAAAATGAAGTGACCATCATCTGCGATTCTGAGTCCATGAAAAAACGAAGTGAATTTTTCCACATACTATCCCGACAATACAATGACCTGTGCATTGCGCCATGTACGAAATTCTTTCAATGATCACACTGAAACTCCCTTAAAAAATTCGGCATCATGATACAATTTTTTTAAAAAAATCCATTATATAAACTACCACACACATTTAATGCACCAGATTGGAATGGAATGAAACAAAGAATGCTTAAAAAATAATAGTATATGACTAAGTAGCATTTAATTTGATCCGAGAAAAAAAATCTTTGATTTGCATTTTTATTTTATGAAAAACTTAAATGTGTGTATATTAAAAATCTACTTGTTTTTATAATTGACAACTAAAAATCCCCCAACCACTTGAAAATACCTAGGTTATTCAGTATATAGCATAAAAATACTTTTCCTACTTATTTATTAAAAATTTCTCTATAACGCATGTAGTTAATATGGAGTTATGGAATAGAATTGAAAACAACATAGATAATATGATTCCAAAGCAATGATGAGTAATAGAATAGATTAAAAACAACAAAAATTCATGAATGATAAAGAAATTCAATTCCCTAAATCATCCATAATGGTTATTAAGGAATATCATACTATGAGCTTCTTATTTCATGGGCCGCATAATAGTGGGTACATAAAAAGTAGGAATTAGGTTTAGCGTCAATTATTGCAGCCCTAAATTTTCCCAGAATCATGGAGAATAAATAAAATTAAAACTATCCTAATTTGACCGACATTTAAGGAACAATCATCTAAAATAATTAAATAACAAATATCCCTAAAAGAAATCTTCTTATAATCATTTAAAATAATTAATTATAGATTAATTTATTTAATTTTCATATCACACTTCCAATATACACCTTAATGAATTTTTATTTCCCAAGAATCTCTCACTCCCCATGCCATTCCATATTTCATATTAGTCTCACTTTCCATATTTTGTATTTTGCTTATTATTTCAAATCCTTTCAATATTGTAGTCTTACCAGTATCCTAAAGATCACACATATATAGGATACAAACTAACAATATGAAATAGAAATAATTTATGTTAAATTTTATTATTTCAATTGTAACGTTGTAGAAATATCAAAACTCTCCGATAATATCAACCCCAAAAAAAGCGCAAAGCCTACGAGTTAATTTACAAAATTATAATCATTATTCAAATTTTTTTTTTAAAAAAACCTCTATTAAGAATTAGTTACATAAATAATTTATTGCTACACCAAATCGTTCATATGGAAGTTATTAATAATTTAAACCTAAGTCACCGGTTTTTATTAATATTTTTTTCCCTTAAAATAATGACAACAACCCTTTTCAAATATTGAAGTATTAATTTGAAACTAATGCCCGTCTCCAAAACGAACGTGTAAACAAAGTTAGAAGCTGCACATTCAAGAGAATAAAGACATTAGCATTATGAATTTATAATTATATGGAAATCATGCTGGAAAAAAAATAAAAACACGATATTTTCTTACGCAGTTGAGATATGAAATTAAAACAATTAGTATTTATAATATATCTTTACAACAATAAAATTTTCACAAAACAAATATAACTTGATATTACCAATCTTTGAAGACCAATTAAAATTAGTATGATGTATTTAATTATTACCAATCTTTGAAATAATGCTACAAAATCAGAAATATGACCATATCAATTACTAATAGTTTATTTAATTTTTCAATCACAATTTCTCAAATACATTATAATGAGTTTTGCTTCTCAAGAATCTGACCGCGTCAGCATTGGCGCTGCTGTTGGTTTTTAGAACTGAGGCGTCGTATTCGAGTTTCATGGAGGGAAAGAGGGCTTGGACGAAGGTGATTTATGGGACACACGATTTTTCTAGGCAGATTATGGCAGTGGCTGAGTGCCCTGGTGATTTACATATCAAGAAGGCACTTCTTCAGTATATCATGGCATTTCCAATGGCTCACAAGGTCAGAATGATTTCAAAATTTTTCCATTTTCATCTAACAGCAAAAACGAAGTAAAGGACTACTTATAAAGTCTTGTTCAAATTGTGCAGGATTAGTTGTAGATTGATACTTGGTAGTGCAACTCACCAATTGAAACAATTTCAATGCAGTGTCATGTATTAAATGGCTCAGATATTAAGAGAGACCTCCAACATGTGCTCGACGTGGATGATCTTGCATTACGTAGTAATTCCAAACATCGTCCTCGCTGTATCATTGAGTTTATCACTCAAAGCCTTAAACTATTTGGTAGTGTCTTGGTAAGATCCTTGTAATTGTTAACAGTTTAGTAATATTGATAGTGGCTAACTGATATTTTCTCATATTGCTATCAGCTAGCTGACTTTATTTTAAGACAAAAAAAGGCAACGTGCTTTTAATTTGAATGGGCGAGACTGAATTCTTGTGAGATCATATTTAAGATATTAATCTATCCTGCTTTAACTCGCATTCTATTTCAGGTGTTAGAAATATGAACTTATCTGAAAGTGTGCACGGATAATCATTAGAGTGAAATACAGATTTGTTACCTTTCTGACTGCAAGATCAAGGCATCTTTGTTGCGTAGAAGAATTAGAAGTCATGGTTCTTTTTTGTTGTGTAAATTTCTGTGTTGTGTTCAAATTGTCAACTTTGGCTTATACTTTGTGAACTGTCTTGTTTAATGTTGATTTAAGCTTCCCTTATTACAAAACAGGAATCAAAGATCACTTGTTTCCATGAAGGAATTGGTGTCTATGAACAACTTATGGGCATTCCCATTCCACTGTCATATACCCGTTTGACCTCAAGGTTTCTTGTCCTTTCGCATTTAACGCTCCCTATCATACTTTGGGATGATTGTCATTGGATAGTGGTTCCTGCCACCTTTATTAGTGCTGCTTCTTTGTTCTGCATTGAGGAAGAAACAGGGAATTAAGTTATCTTTGTTCTAAATTATTACATTATATATTGAAAATTTGAAATTACCATCTCCAAATCCAAAACAGGGAATTAAGTTATCCTCGTCAAAGGAAGACAATGTTTTTCCAATGATTGATATTGCTTGTTCATACGGATTTTGTTCATGACCAATATGATGTAGGCATCTCCTTTGGAATGATCTTCCACTTGATAAAAAGGAAAATGCATCTCAGTTCCATTAAATGGCAGAAAGAAAGACAACAAAAGGAGAGCAGCCAAATGAAGGAAAACCTGTCCACTCATTGCTCTTTGTGAAGTCTTTACCAAAAATCAGATTGGAAGACTCTAAACCAGCACCTGCTAAAGCCTCCGTTACCTGAAAACATCAAGAATTATTGAAGAATGGACGTATGAAAGAGACTGGCTATAAAAAGGACCCAAACCAAACCAGTTAAAAACACCGTAACAGGGCGGCAGATATAAAAGCAATAATGGACGTATGAAAGAGACTGGCTATAATAATAGAATTTTGAAGACAGGTAGTTCCCAACAAAAGAAAATATAATTTCAAGCAAAAAAATTACTCTCAACCTGCACTTATCTGCCAGAGCCTCACAGCACTTTAGACAATCAGCGACAACTCAACCAAGTGGTATTTTGCACTATAGTCGAATTGATAGTACTTGACGCAACATATTAGTTTAGCAAAATAAAAGATGAATTTAAGTACAGCAAGCAATCTGATTGAAAAATGAGCTCTTAAATAATGATATAAAAGGTCAGATTAAAAGAGCGAATATAAAGAAGACGGAGAAGCAGAGAAAAGGCGCATATGATAAGAGTACCAATAGATTAGCTGACGAAGAAGAAGAAGAAGAAGAAATAGTGACCCTCTAGGCTAATGAGCAACTTATATAGTGCAAATGACCTTTTATATGCAGCAGATGAAACCCTCAATGCAGATGTTTTCTCTGCTTCTCAGATCATTAGCTGACTGCATTTCCATCTAGGCTAATAAGCAACTTATATAGTGCAAATGAATAGCAAATTAGGGTTCCCCATGATTCAAAACGAAATAAAAAACGTAGGTGTGAAAATGGTTACAAATGAATGACCCAATAAGAGAGAAGATATCCAATCTGCTAAACTAATGCGTTTCCATTATAATGATTCCAATGCATCTCCATTGGAAAACGTGTGATAGGTGAGGCAAATCACTACCACAGTTAATGTTCAGTACTCCCTCTGAATAGCAGCCTTAATTAAATCCAATAGCTTTATAGTCATAGATGGCTGGTTGTCTCATTTACTCCTTCTGATAATGAAGACGGTTGAGGAATAGGTTAGTGAAGCATAGGGAATAGGTTAGTGATGCATGGGGAATAGGCTATCAGCTTTGGAAATAAACACATTAAATGGTATATTGAAAAAACAGTTTTACATAACCAATGGATTAGTAATCTCGTTTGAAATGCTGTGTGAATGATAAATGGGTCGTCGTCCAACTAAGCTCCATTCAAAGTGACAGAAATCGCCATGTATGTATAACAGGTGGACCAATAACTATAGGGCTAGGAGGTTTAGATGTATATATTTGATTGATTGATTGCATTTATGTTCCGGGTAAAAGAAATAAGGACAAAATGGTCAACTAAAATTTTAAAATTACATTTAAGTCCAATGAAACTTTTTTTATAAGGAGGAAAAAGGAAGACTTGAACATATATCACATGTTGGATCAAAAGTCAACAAGTTTAAGTGTCACATGTAAAGTTAGGAAACAAGATGAATCAAAGCAATATTATGATACCACTTGGCACAAGAAGAAATGCTCAGAAAGAGGGACACCTAGGCACGAGATTATGTCATCAAGATGACACAATTGCTTGCCAAAGAAAGGCACCCAATTTGGCCAAGAGGGGAGGGAGAGATAAAAGATGATGACTTGTTCAAGTAAGCCAAGTAAAGAGAGTTGGTAAGTCCTTTTGGCAAGAAAGACATACTTAGTGATTGGCTCATCAAGTCTTGTATCACCCAACCCTCCTCTCATTTGTCAGCTTGAAATCAAACACTCATCTTTCCTTAGAGAATAGAGAGAGGTTGGAATCTTCAGAGAGGAAGAGAGAAGTGAAACACTCAAGAACATAAGGTAAGTTTTCTTTTGTTTTGATGATCCATCTTCTCATACCCTTCCATAAATTCCTAACCTTGGTGAAATACTCATCTTTGGTGTTTTATGATGAAGAGGCCAAAATTCTGGAGACCCAAAAGGAAGGAGATTTCAACACAAAATACTAAAATCAAGCCTAGTTGATAAAAATACTAACCGGTCTTATGTATTTCTTGTGGTTTGTTGTTAACAGGTTTAATCTTAGTATTTTTTTGGTTTAAAAATAGTTTGTTCATGATGTTCCTGTGACATGAAGACATGGAACCCTAAAAGGTCATGTTGCCCAAAATAAGATTCGACATGATCAAAGACTAAAAAGTCAAGAATTAAGACAAACCAAAGCCAAAAATCATGAACTTGTGAAAATAGAGTTTTCTTGTTTTGGGATCATTTTCGACTGGAACCAAAACTCAAGGGATCAAAATAATTTTCATGATTTTGAGGTCACCAATGTGTTTGGAAACATGATGAAAAATGATTTTTGGAAGCAAAAGATTAAAGTTATATAAGTTGCAAAAAATCTGCTAGTCTTGGTTTTTCTGTAGGCAAATGACTTGTATGTGATGTTTGATTGATCAAATGATGTCTAAAAGTTATGAAACTTTTTAGAAATAAAGTAGACAGAGAGAAATTTATTTTGATATGTAATGCGTAATTTTTAGAGCTCTGTACAAAGAGTTACATGTTTTTGAAAAAGACTTATGAATTTGGAAGTGCAATCTAAAAAAGGTAGTGATTGTACTTGATTTTTGACTGATCAAATGATGCCTAAAAATCATGAAATTTTTCATAAATGTAGTAGACATAAATATCTTTCTTTTTATAGGTTTCAAAGAATTTTTGGAGTTTGTACAAAAAGATATGGATTTTTCAAACTAACCTAAGGATTTTTCAAACTGACCCATGTATCTGGAAGTATGATTTGAAAAGTTGGAAAACTTTATTATTTTGGGAATAAATAAAAAGATACTGACTATTGAGAGTATTTCCCCCTAAACATAGACATGTTAAGGGACCCACAGATTTCGAGAGCACATCAATTAGATTTTTTTGCATTTAATTATGATTTTTCGTAGTTGCTGGACATTTCTGGATAGAAATGTGAATAGTCTGAAAATCAAGTATAATAAAGTCAAAGATGTAAGGCTTATCCTATATAAATAAAAATGGGATATGCATTTGAAATGGGTGCTTGAGTTATTATATATATCATGAGCGATACGGAAATTGATCGAGTAATCTCTTCCTTCATCCAAGAATAGCAATTTCTAGTTTGCATGGTCCAATCATTGAACCTAAAAAGTTCTACATTAAAATTAGGTTGGTCGTTGGTACAATTCCCTGTCGTACTACAATTTAGCTTCTGGAGTGGTGGCCGAATTGCCCCACCTTTCCCTTGGAGACTCTTAGACAATGGATTGGTATCAGTGGAGTTGGAAAAGCACGACATTAGATGATGGATCACCTTCCTTCCTTAAGGGGATGGAGTCAGGGATAACATTTGATTAGGGCAAGTAGGTTTGTTAAAGTAAAAGCAAGGAACTGATAGCCATCGGCTTAAGATGAAGAGTTCCGCCCTCAAGGAATGTAGTCTTGGGATGAATGCCCGAAAAAGCAAAGTCAAAGACAGAAGAAAGAGGCCGAGGAAGAACCTAAGATCATGGAGTTGGAATAACATTCTCATTCATCAAGAATTGTTCTTCCATACTGTCCTATAGGAAAGAAAGATGGTAGGACAATAGCCATCTTTGGGTCGGGATAGAAAGAAAGGAAAGGGATGAGATAGGACGAGCTAAGTCTGCAGCAGAGTAGAATTCAACCTTCTATCCTCAGGATAGGGCTATGAAATCAGTCGTTCTACTTCAAGTCCTCACTCTTTAAGTCCTTTTGCCAAAGATGTAAAATCTATGTTGAACCACCATTTAGCAAGGCAACTAGAACTTGGGTCTCTTTCTTGGGTAGGACATCAAGTACATGTATCTTTAAGAGGGACTTAAGGGATAAGGAAAAGTCTTTTAATATTCTAAGAATGGTATTTAATATAATACCTTATAAAATAAATAGGAAATTAATATTTATAATGGTCTTACTTTAAATATTAAAGGAATTCCGAGTTTTAAGCGATAGGAATTAGTAGTAATTACGTAAATTTAAGATTGGTAACTTAATCTTCGATTCCTTATGTTTTTATATATGCCTTGTATGTTCATGTCTTGTGGATTCTTGGTTGGGTTTGTATGACCGAGTCTATGAGTTTTATTCAGCTAGCTGTGGATTATTATTTTATATGATAATGTTGCATTCTTATTTTCCTAGCGCCAAGGATTCGTGTTTGGGACATGTAGCACTTGTGTGTGCTCACACCGGTAACAATACATGTATTGTGTGCTATGTGCTATGTAGTCTAGTTGCGGTGTGTTTGTTGAATACTTTCTTTTATTCTACAATATATGAAATATCTATCATGTATGATTTGCACTTTGATTATGAGATTAACTGTTACCCTAGGATTTATCTAATCATTGGATCTCAGACATACTTAAAGATTCAGGATGAAGTTCTAGATCAGGAAGTAAGGCAGTTCAAATGGAGTAGCTAATGAAGACCTCAAATGAGGGGATTTATTTAAAGGAATTTTTATATTCTGATGTTTTAATTTAGATTGTATATTACTAACTATTTGACTGACATTAATTTGAGATAATTGTACAACCAACATCCTCCAGTGGGATTAATCATGACTAGTTCCGAATTTTAAATTGAATCACATGAATATTCCTCTGGAAATTAAAATTAACTAGCATATGTCGGACATATGTTATCAGTTACTCATCATCCAAATGCTAATGCATACTCTTTGTTATGACTCACTTTGATTTGTTAACGTTGCCACTCTGATAATTACAAGTTAATTACATTAATAAGAGATATAGGAACATAATTGGACATCATAATGGATATAAAATTAGGGGCATTACATAAAATCATCGTAAAGTTTCCATTCCTCATTAGTTTTGGGCAGCCCAAAGGAGAGGAGAGAATGACTGAGATAGACTTAGAGAAGCAGGGGGAGAAGAATGAAAGAAAAAGAGAAAAGAACAAGCAAGTACTTTAGGTAACTCCTTGTTCTAAAAATCATATATATTATTATCTTGATCATCTAAAGCTTTTAATGGTTCCTAAATATTTAGCAAGGGATTAAGCTTACAAATTTAAGCTTCAATAGAAGAAGTTTCAAGGAAGTCAGGCTAATATTAATGTAAGTGGTGATTTTGTTGTAGCTAATGAGCTAGTGATGTTAGTTATTGTTGGATTAGATTATTCTTTTGATTTTGTAACCTTTGGAAAACAAGATTAATGTTAGGGGAGGTGCTGCCAAAAATTTTAAGAAATAGAGGAAGTTTAATTTAACATTATAGCATGATTATGGGATTGATTTAAAATGAATACAGTTGTTAATGGAATATAATGTTGAAAATCATATGTTTCTCCCTACCTATGAATTTTGGTCAAAACAAAACACATGGAAGCAATGAGATTTTGTCTATTTTGATGCTTCTAATATGTTTAAAATGAAGGGTTAAGTAGCAAAAATACACATGTGCTTTCCCCCGGGAGCGCCCAGCACCACGTGCTTTTTTCTAAACCAAAAATACACACATGGTTACGTTTTAGGAGCAAAAATACACATGGCCGTTAGTCAACCGTTAACTGACCGTTAGTTCACCGTTAACCATGTAAAATTACCATTTTGCCCTTAGTTTAAAATAATTTAAAAAAACAACAAAAATACCCCACCCCACCCTCCCCCCTCCGGTGGGCCCCACCGCTGGCCCCCCCAGCGGCCACCCACGGCCGGCGTCCGGCCACCGGCAATTTTTTTTAAAAAAAATTTTAAAAACTACTTTTTAAAAAAAACAACAAAGGGGAGGCCGGCCTCCCCACCGCCGCCGCCGGCGACCACCTCCGGTGAATTTTTTTTTTAACTAATTTTTCTTAAAAATTAGTTTTAAAGAAAAAAGTCGCCGGAGGTAGTTGCCGGCGGCGGCGGTAAGTCTTCGGCGTGGGGTGGTTGGCGGTAGGAATGCCGGCAGTGGAGAGGCCGGCCTCCCCTTAGTTTTTTTTTTTAAAAAAATTAGTTTTTAAAAAGTAGTTTTTAAAATTTTAAAAAAAAAATTGCCGGCGGCCGGACTCCGGCGGTGGGTGGCCGCTGGGGGGGCGGCGGTGGGGCCCACCGAAGGGGGGGAGGGTGGGGTGGGGTGGGGTCTTTTTGTTGTTTTTTTTAATTATTTTAAACTAAGGGCAAAATGGTAATTTTACATGGTTAGCGGTCAACTAACAGTCAGTTAACGGTTGACTAACGGCCATGTGTATTTTTGCTCCTAAAATGTAACCACGTGTGTATTTTTGGTCCAGAAAAAAGCACGTGGTGCTGGGCGCTCCCAGGGGAAAAGCACATGTGTATTTTTGCTACTTAACCCTAAAATGAAAAACTGTGTAGGATAAAGCTTTGAGTGATTTTAGAAGTTTTGGAATTAAATTAGCCAAAAGCCTTAAAAACTGCCTTTGAAAGTTTTAGCATAGGCAGCGAAATTGCATCAAGAACTTGGGATAGTAAATTGTATCCAATGTCTGTGAAAGTTTCCAAAATTAAAGTAGACATAAGGGAGTTTTAATTTGATAGATCATTTGTCAAATTTGGATATGTGCACATGGAAATATGAATTTTTGAAAATGACCTAAGATTCTAAAATTCAATCTGGATAGAAGTCACTGCTAATTAAATTGGGAATGGTATGCATGTGACTAGTTGTTGAAAGAAATTTTCCTTGAAAATAGACTTAATAATGAGTCCATAGGCTTTAGAACCATCCCTTTTGGACACTTTTGAAATAAGTTATTGATTTTCAAAGTTAATTGAAAATTCTAGCAGCTTTTAATTTCCATGCGAATTTAAGGGCCAAAAGTTTTGAAGTTTAGGACAACTCCATTGGATATTCATATTCTTTGGCTCTAACAACATAATTATGTATTTAAGGCCATGAGAAGCACAGAAAGAGGAAGTATGGAAGATGCTTCAAACAACTCCGATGGTTGGTAGAAGAGGAAACTGAGGAAAGACATTAGTCCACAAGGTAACGTATTTACCATACTTACATGTATTGATATGTTTGCTTGTGTGTTGTTGTGTATGATTGCTTTGCTTTCTTGACTATGTATAACATATCTAATTGATTGAATCTCTTTTACTAGTTATATACTATGGCAATTAGTAAGTTGTGTTGAAGCATTGAGTTTGCAAAATGTCATTATGTCAACATGAGCCTCTACAAAGCAAGTATATCAGGCATTAACATTTTATCTTGTATGCATTGTTTGGTATTACTTACTACTAAGATTCCCCTAAATCTCACCCTCTCCAACTAACTAATAGGCAGGTGAGCACATGAAAGAGTTGCAACACGAGATTTCAAAGGGAAGGTTGGGTGAAGATGAACCATAAGGAAGAATGACGAAGAATTAAAGAAGGACAATGTAATTATTTTACTGCCTATAATGTGTATAAATCTTGAGAACATTCTGTTATATATTCAAAACTATTATATAAGTATATTTATACTATTTTTGTTTGCCCATTGTGCTGCATTCTATTGCTCTAATAATTATTGAAATATCAGTAGGGTACTACATTAAGTATGGGAGCTCACCAAACCATGATATATCTCAATGCTCAAAAGGTACTTATAGAAATAGTTACACATTTCCCCAACAAATTTAGATTTTAAAACAAATTTATTTAAATTTTGTGTGTTTGCTTAACACACTATTGAATATTTTGAAAAGTCTTCAAAATAAACTCATTCATCTTCTCCATATTTTGATAAGGCATTGGTGGTCATTTGACGACATAGTGCAACCCACATTCTTTAAAATATATATATATATATATATATATATATAAGACAAAATGTTATATTAAAAGTAAAATGAGAGCTCTCTAAAGAAGAGAAATAAATGAAATAAGGATTCCATTCAGTAAGACAAAAGAGAAAACGGGATTTTGTGCTAAATGCATAAGAGAACTTGAGAAAGCCTTCAGTGGCAGCTTCAGAATTGGTACTGACTGATACATAAGATTAATTCCTAAGATCCCGTTTGGTTTAGGGAATTTTAAAAGAGGGAAGGGAACTTAAAAGAGGGAAGGGAAGGGAAGGGAAGATAAGAGAGAACTTAAAAAAATAGAACTATTTGGTTGGCATGGGAATAAAACTTAAGTTGACTGGAAATAAAATGTTTGGTATGAAGAATTGACTGTTGTTTAAGTGGGAAGTTGGAGTAAAATTTCCATAATGCCCCTGCAGAAATTCGAACTTCATAGTGAAGTTCGAACTTCATGGTGAAGTTTGAACTCAGATGCAAAATGAAGTTTGAACTCAGATGCAAACATAATAAACACGTCCGAACGTATTTTCTGACAGAAGAACATATCAACTGAGCGAAATAATTGCTAGGCAAATCTAAACTTAATGAAGGGGTGGAAGTAATTGTTCTAGCATTAATTTATTAATTTATATGTTAATTTCCTTCGGCTTAAAACCAGCGAGTCTGAACTATGCACTAAGATAAAGCTCTGTTTCGGTTAATAGAAAACAGATCCATAAAGACATGCAGAAATACATCATCGTCGACACCCATACCACAGGAACTTAGGCGTAGAACCAGTTGAAACCATAAGAAAAAGGTTCTGATTCTCACCTTCAGCTTCCAGAGGAAATGATGAGCTTGATCGACAAGTGAAGGCGACTGGATTTCTCCCCTGTTTTCGCGTGATATGATAGAGGAAGAAGAGTTTTCAGTTTGAAACTCTTTCGTCCTTCAGCTCCTTCACTTGCATCTGGGTTATATTTCAGAGGGGTTTTTTTATCCCAAAATTTCACTTTCCCGGGAAGATTTTGAGATCCCTCCAATTTTGAAGGGATTTCAATTTCCTTTATTTGTGGGAAGATGAGGCCAGGAGGTAATTCATGTTGATGGGAAAGAGGGGCACCAAACAGATTTGCAAATGGGAATCCTATTATATTCCCGGAACTCTCACAAGTTCTCTGAACCAAACGGGACCTAAGTGTCACTTCTAAAAGAAAGAAACCCAGAAATGTGAATATAGAAAAAAGAGCTGATTGGAAGCATTGAATTATTAAGCGAATTGAATAAGTATTTTGCCTTTTCTAGAAGAATCGCCGTAATGGGAGAGGAAGCCAAACCTTACCGGGATGAAATGATATGGACGTGGTGTCTGATCCCCTTTTTCCCCCAATGGGACATTCGTTTCCCAAAAAAATAGTAGTGGAATGTCTCCATTGATTGTTCTCGTCATGTCCTCTCTATTGAATGTCTCCACCATTAGAGTAAGTTTCATTGGTTGAGATTTAATATTACATAAAAATATTAATATAACATTAAATCCCAATAAGTGAAACTTGATCAAAGGTGAAGACATTCAATGAAGAGGAAATGAGAAGAGAAATCAATGGAGACATTCTTTTTCAAAAAAATGGGGGGCTTCCCAAATATTTCTTTTTATCATTAGATTCTTCATAAAATGGGTGATATTTTAACTTCTTATGTGCAATGTTATTTTCAATTTTTTAAAGATTTGATACTCGAAAATTGTGTACTTTCTCTTTCATTTAAAATTTTAAATGTATCCACATGAGTTTTTATTTTAAAATAATTTACGATGTTAAACAAAAATTATGGTAATTTTATTATTAGGAAAACACATTTGTAGGTACTTATACTTTTGCTCAGTTTTAATGTGGTACCTGTGCATTTTTTTTTCTCTTAATTAAATCATTAATTTTACTTTATTAACATAGTTAACTTTTATAACTTTATTAGTATTGTTATTAGTCTTCGTACAAGAGTTAACCGTACTGAGTAAAATTAAATCATTTAATTAGGAAAAAACACGTGAGTACTAAATTTAAAATTAAAGAAAAGTTTAAGTACCAGTAAATGAGTTCTCGTCCTTTTATCACTTACTCTTTCTTTTTTCTTTTTCTTATTTTAACAATAGATAACCACCGAGAAAGTTACATTCTGGTCCCAAGGACCATAATTAATTACAAAAAAGTTTCACCCCAGAATCCTATTACAAAAAAGTTCTTTGGGATTTTTATGTAATTAATTGAAAAATTCTCAATCCGTATTTACAATTGGAAATGCTATATTTACAACTGAAAATGTTATATTAACAACAAAAATTCTCAATCCGCATTTACAACTGGAAATATTATATTAACAACTGAAAATGTATTTTGAGTTGTTAATATAACATTTCCAGTTGTAAATGCAAATTGAGAATTTTTGTTGTTAATATAGCATTTTCAGTTGTAAATAAAGATTCAATTAATTACAAAAAGTCTCAAAGACTTTTTTAGGACTTTTTTTGTAATGACATTCTGATTCAGGGCCTTTTCTCATAACCACCCGTGCCAAATTGGTAACTATTGACTTTTGACATAACTCCAACTGTTGACTTTTGACACAACTCCCTAATTCCTTGAATGCATAAATAGGGGGTACAGTTACTAGGGCGGTTCACAGACCAATTTATTATTTGAAAAAATTAGAATGGAGATCGTGATAGAAAAAATATTTATGAAGAATGACTATAAAAATTTTAATTACTTAGAAAGAGAAAATGTAAAAATATAAAATTACAAATATTAAAATGTTCCTAACAAAATCTTCTGCCTTCCCTTTTAGATATTTCTCCCACATTCTATTTTTAAACCTAATATAAAATTCTAAGTTTCACTAAATTAAACCACAGCTTTTTCGATTTTCATTTTTCAGAACTTGCACAGATATCTCTGAAAACAAAAATTACACATTCTTGAATTTTACAAAAATTATAGTTTTTCAAAAATCAACAAAAAAAATTAAATAAAACTGGAATTATATAATTTTAATGAAACTCAAGTTCTTTAATAATTTAACATTATGTTAAACCAAGAAATTTTATATGATTTATTCTAGGTTTAGAAGAAATTTATGTCGGTTAAAAAATTCATTTAGAGTTAACCAAATTTTTTAAAAACAAATCTAAGTAATCTATTATATTTTGAACTATATGAAATGAGTTTAGCTTTTATTTTTATAAAAAATCCTATTGATAATAATGTTGATGATATAAATCCAGCAACTTGATGATATAAGTAATCTATTATATCATGATGGACGGTTTTAATTTAATTTTAGTTATTTTTAATTATGAATGTAAGAGATTATATATGAGGTTTAGTTAGGGAGAATTTAGTAATTTTGAATTTATATTAGGATATTTGATCTTTCTACGTAATTATAATTTTTATGGTTTTTTATAATAAATATTATTTTTTCTAGGTCCTTTATTTTAAAATAATATAAGTTGTTTTGTTTTTATTAGACAGAGTTCTTATTACGTAATACTCCTAGAGTATGTAAATATTTATTGTGATGTGATTTGGGAGAACTTTCTCAACATTAGATGTATATCTTGCCAGATTACAGACCATTGATCACCAACTGTTAACGCAAGATTTATGTTATTCTTGTTGAAACAGATGATAATTACTAATGATTCCTTATATAAACCATTGACACATTGTTCCTAAGAATAAGCCAGCATATATGGGGCAGCGGATAAAAAACTATTTCTTGTTAGGAGGGAGTGAAATCCAAAATTAATGACTATTCATACATTTTAATTTTCTTAAATGAAAATTTTATTGTGGTAAAAATATTTTATTAAATACTATTAACATGAGATAGAAATAAAAATAGGTGGAAATAAAAGTAAAGTTTATTGATATTTGTATCCCTCCTTTCTCCCATAACTGGATTCTCTCAAGTCGATCCCCTTCATTTTCACTTCCCCATCTTACTATTAGATAAAAAGTTGAGCCGTTCAAATGTAATGTTTTATAAAATAATTTTAAATGTTTATTGGGTAAAGGTGAAAAAATACACATGTACTTCACCCTGAGGAGCGCCCGGCGCCATATGTTTTTTTTAGGTGAAAAATTACATATAAACTTTTAAAAGTGGGGCAAAAATACCATCACCGTTACATAGGCTTAATGAACATTATTTGTGTAGTGCGTCCCACATTATTAAAAGAAATAAAAATGCCTATCTTTTTTAATTTAGTATTCTACCATCCCTTCCCTATCAGTCCAGTTACGCCTAAGATATTTTTTAGCAATGTCAGTGATGCCCAGCTCCTAACACTCCCTTCAGCCGTCAACAACATTGCTTCTCCTCCCAGCCCTT
This sequence comes from Acacia confusa, assembly GCA_037074495.1. Lineage (NCBI taxonomy): Eukaryota > Viridiplantae > Streptophyta > Magnoliopsida > Fabales > Fabaceae > Acacia > Acacia confusa. The sequence goes on from CM073503.1 coordinate 43,521,311, forward strand.
CAGCTCCTCCACCGTCCACCCTGGCCTCACCGCCACCAGCTACACCCTTTGCTCCACCGCCACCGACGCCTTTGTCTCTTCATCCAGTGACCCCAACTCTACCTTGGCGGAGCCCTCCTTCTCTTTCCCCTTCATCAAGCTTACCACCACCGGAATCTTCGACGTCGCCTCCTCCACCGTCCACTCCTAACATTCCGTTGAGTTCGCCAAGTCACAGCTCGCCACCTCCTCCATCGGGTCCCCTTTGACTCCAAAGTTTCTTTTGGCTGAATCTGTCGATTTTGGGGATTTAGGTTAAGAATTTGAGTTTAGAATTCAATGCTTATATCTGTTGCTTTTGATTTGTTGAAATCTATTGAATTTCTCTGTAATTACCCATCTCTACAATTTCTTTGTTGAATTTGTCAAAAATTGATCTATTGAAATCAGCTTTGATAGGTTCGAATTTTTTTTTAGTTGTATCTGTTGATTTTGGGATTTGGGTTAAGAATCTGAGTTTAGAATTCGATGGTTATATCTTTCGATTTTGATTTTTCAAAATCTGTTTAATTTCTTTGCAATTACCTATCTCTGCAATTTCTTTGTTGGAAATCAGCTTTGATAGGTTCGAAAGCTGTTGAACTGATTCTGGACGATAGAAAGGATGAAAAAAGGATGAATTGATTGTAGGAATCTCATCAGAAAACACAGAAGTGTATTTAACTGATTTGATGTAGGAAAATAAGAACCTTCATCGTTTTGATTACCTGGAAAGATGAAACCAGTCTGAAAGCCTCTGCATGAACAGTTCACGAACAGTCCTCGTCCGCTCTATGACCGATCTTCCAGACTATCTCTCGAGTAGGATGGGGTGGGTGTGTGGGCAACCGTTCAGATGATGAACGTCTGCCTCTTAGGTCTATTTCTGATGAGCTATCCCTTATGAGGCACAACAGGAGTAAGTTAGAATATATAGGGTTAAGTGCAAGACTTAACCTAACCCTAAGCCTCATAGGCTTTGGTCTCACTAAAGCCCAATAGGGCTTAAGTGACTAAGAGCATATATCCAACAATCTCCCACTTGCTCTTTTAAGATACAAACTTGAGTTCGTAAACCCAAAATCATGTAGCCCATAAGCGATCATCATCTGATTATATACCCCATCCCTTGTATCGAGCTAGCCTGGGGATCTATCATTTGTCATTCATCAAGGCTCATGATAATCTATAGAAGATTATCTAGTTCGGTGCTACTCCACTAAAAGCCCGAACGTGATCTCCAAGATTAATGACACTTATAACATGTATATGCATCGCTCCTTTATAGAATGTCTATAATTGATTGACTAGTTTTCTGTAACCCAATCAATTATTTATTCCCTTGACTTTGATAATTTCTCTAATGGATTACATGCATTGGCCAGTGTCTTCAATATCCAAGTACCGAAACATATCAAGGGCACATTTCCTATAAATTCCATGTTGTTTATCTCATAAACACCGATAACCAAATAGTCTCAATCCCAAAATACCAAGTTATTGGCCGTCATATAGATCAAACCTCACCTGTTGGTAAATCAAAGAATGAAAACTATTTAATTACTCATTTAAAATAAACTCAGGATTTAGAGCAACTACATGACTATAGTTATCTGGAGATTTGATTCCTTATGACAGAAAGAACAACCTCAATCAAATCTCTCATTGATCCATTCAATGTAAGTATTAATCCACACCAATATTTTCTAATGATTCGGACAAAACCATTTCATAAAATATTGCAGCCTAAATAAAGCGTCCAACTTAATTTAATAGCTGTGAACCTATTCATCAATTGTGAGAACCTATGACCATGTCCTCCATGAACGTATCCATATGATCATATACTCCACAATTGATCCGAACCTTAATGTTTCTAAATTGTGTGCACAAAACAATGAAAAACACCTCATTCGTAAAAATTCAGAAAATGATTACATTGTTTTATTGTCTTACTCCAAGAGCACAATGAGCACAATATCTCCCACTTGCTCAATGCAATTCTAGGATCCTCCCAAGACCCAAAGAAGTAACATGGCTCTCGAACACAAGTTCAGACAAACTCTTAATAACTAGGTCTGCAAGATCCACCTCTAATGCTATCTTAGTTTAATATATACTTCATAGCTCGAGGTCAATTTTCTTGAATCAATATCCACTTAAAAACTGAATTCGTGAAAGATCAACTTTTCAAGACTCCTATTAGAATATACCAGCACATAATCTCTCGTTCTCCGAAGATACTTGAATACATGCTTAACAACAATCTAGTGTTCCTCTAGGACCATAATGGTACCGTCTTACTACTCCCACTGTGTGGCAGATGTCTGGTTTAATACTCCACATGGTATTCATAAGACTACCTATTGCCAAAGCATAAGGTATCATATTCATGCATTCTTCCTTCTCTGGATTCTTTAGAAGTTACTCCTTAGGAAGATGAATTCCACATCTAAGAGACATGATTCCCCTCTTAGAATTCCCCATGTTGGGTTTTGGTAAGAGTTTTGTCAATGTAAGTAACCTAAAATGATGCCAACTTCTTATTCTTCTAATCTCATAAGAGTTTCATACCAAGAATATAATTGGCTTCCCCTTGCCTTTCATATTAAAACGCTTACTCAGCCAACTCTTTACGTTTGATATTACCTCCACTTTGTTTCCCATAAGAAGTATATCATCTACATAAAGTACCAGAAAAGCTACTGCTTCCCCTTGGATCCTTTACATACAAATACAAGCCATTAATCAAGGCTTTCTCAAAAACATAATTTTGATAACCTGATCAAACCTGATGTTCCATGACCTAGATGCTTGCTTAAGTCTATAGAATGGACTTTCACAACTTGCATATAGTGTTCTTGCCCATTAGTTATAAACCTTTTTGGTCATTGCATGTAGATGTTCTGACATCCAACTCCCAAAATAAAATTTCATAAATGAGACTTATAACAGCAACTAAGAGAATCTAGATAGACTCAAGCATGGCGTCTGACAAACATTTGCCACCAAACTAGTCTTGAAAGTTTTCACCTTCCTGTTTATCCTCTCATTGCTTTGTAGGTCTACATACACGTAGTGGGTCTTACCCCTCTTGGTGTCTTTACTAGAGATCGTACAGAGATGAAATACAAGTATTCCACCTCATTGTTCATAGCTATAAGCAACACTTGATCAACAACATCTTCCAATGCATTATCATAACTCATGGGATCAATGTCACCCAACAAGAGATATCTTGAGGGTTGAAAAGATTCTTTCCCACTACGAATGTACCACACTAGATCTGGTGTATCTACAGTAGATCCAAGTTTTGGGTCAGATAGTGGCTCTTCATATTACATGTTAACAAATCCTTGATATTATTCTTCCACGTATGATACTAATATTTCTATTAGTTCCTACTTGTATATTATCATGTTAAATTTCCAATTATGGTTCCCATGTTTGTTCACCCATAGGTATATTTTCCCTCTCTTTTAACAATTAAGGGAACAATGGATGAAGTTTCTAGAGACTTTTGGAAATTTTTGATCTGAGATAAAACTCATCAAGAATAACCTTACTCATAGGCTTATAATTTTCCATCTAATCCTCTTTTAAGAAAGTCACGTGAGTTCTCACTAAGACGATCTTATCTTTTGGACTAAATAAGATCCAATCCCCGTTTCTCTTAGGTTAGCCAAAAGATATACACACTTCCATGCAAGATTCCATCTTATTTGACCCCTGTTGCAAGACATGTGCCGGAGCACCCTAAATGTGAATATGGTTTGAACTGGGCTTGTACCCTTTTCATAATTCTATAGGTGTCTTTACAATAGTCTCTGATAGAACCAAGTAAGGAGGTACATTTCCTTCTCCTAGGCATCTCCCCAAAACGACATTGGCAAGGATGAATAACTGAACACGTACATCACCAAGTCTAGAAATGTTTGAATTCTGCATACTGCAACTTCATTCAACTAACGCATTCCTAGAGTTGACAGTTGTGAAAACTATCCCCTCTTGAATCAGGCAAGGTCCGAACTTACCAAGCAGGCATCCAACACTTCAGTCAGACCAAAGTTTTTATTTGAACACCTAGATGCTTTTCTGCCTTAGGCTCAAACCTCTTGGAAATTTCCAAAAAACTCAAGACTTATGACGCACTAGGTTCATCTGTCCAAATCCAGAGCAACCATTCATTTAATGAAGTACTCATAACCTCTTATGGCTTGAACGCTAACTGGTTCACATACTTCAGTATGTACCAATTCTAGTTGAATAGCTGCGCAAAAACCCTTTGACCTTATAAGATTGCTTGGCCATTTTACCTTCCAAATAGGACTTACATGTAGCCTTTAGTTCAAAGACTATGGAACTTTCAGTCCCTCTTTTAACTAAACCATGTTTCCTATTTGAGGTAATTTGACTCAATCATAAAAGGCCAATATATGTTTCATTTGAAACTTATTTCTTTGGTGAATATTCTTGTTCATGATCCTTTTAATTCAACATAATAAATTCAATGGGGCATAAGACATAGGTAATAAAGACTATTTAAAAAATGTGCCGGAACAAACAAGACAAAGAAGAACTTCGAAATGAAGCTAAGGAATCAATTGCATTTGAAATCATGTTTCAACGAAACAACTAACAATTAAATTCCTCTTGAGATCCGGAACAAATAAACAGTCGCCCAAAACCACAGTCTTAAATTATCAAAAGATAAACTAACTTGTGCTTCTGCTAATGCAGACACAAGCTGCCCATCTTTAAGCTTAAATTTTCTTTGTCCAGGCTACCAAACGCCCTTTGTTTGATCTTTTTGGGCAATCTTTGTTCCTGTGTCCTTTTAGTCCGCACTTGAAGCACTTGCCTTTCGGCTTCTTCATAGCAACTGGTTTGACAACTGATAACCAAGCCATGTTGTTCTTGTTACCACCCTTAAGTTTCCCCTTAGATTTAACAAGACTCTTAGCAAAAACTGCACTAATTGCATTCTGTCTAGCATAGCTGCTAGGTACTGTAAACATGTCATTAAGAGTCTAAAGCATCTCTACTCCACTCTTAACCATGTACACTTGCTTCTGCAAGTGTTTGGAAATACTGACAAGAATATAGCAACACACTACCATATCTGTCGTTTCCCAATCTGAGTATTGCGTCTTAGTTGCCTTAGACGCATCCTTTGCAGTGGCCATGGCTTTGGTACGGTAAGGACAAAATTAAGCTCTTTATGTTTGAGAACAACATCAAGTTTTGTTTTCCACTCTTCATAGTTGGTACCATCTAGAGGCTTTAGACTCAAAATCATTGCTAAATTATTGAAGGAAGATATTTTCTGAAAAAAAATACAAGGCACACAATTACAAACAAAAATGCAACAAACAAATTAAATGCAAGTAGACTCTCATAACTACTCTTGTTTATTGTTAACAATCCATTAATTATCTTTACAAGGCTTACGATGGGCAAGATACTTGTAAAACTAACATTGTTATTTGGGCCTTTAGTTCCATTGCCAGAGCCTCGATGGGAGGGTTAACAACTTTATCAAAGTTGAATGTATTTAACCATTGTTTACTTTCAAAATTATCTTTAGTGTCTAAGTGTTGCCGACGATGGGCCGTACAAAACTTTACTAAAATTTTGATAATATTAGGGTTTAATTTAGCGAAATCCGATTATCCTTATCTGATGGGGCCTCAGCGATAACCATTTCACTAATAAACCCACAATTGGAGTCCGTTGGTTTTAAAATTAAATACTTAATTTAAAACCTTCACCCATTCAATATTTTTTCATGAGAATTTTCACAAGCTTTGTTGAACATAAAAAGTTTAATTTCAAAATTATCTTTAATAGTTAGTATTGTACAACACTTTATTAAAATTTTGAAATTATTAAGGCCCAATAAAATCCAATCATGCTTATCCGGTGGAGTTTCACATGATTATTTTATTGACATGCCGACAATGCGCTCGGAGGTTAAATTAATTTCTTAATTTAAATCTCCTCCCATTTGTTATCTAGGTCCAATCTAATAAAATCCAATCATGCTTATCCGTCGGGGCTTCACATGATTATTTTATTAATGGTCCTATAGTGCGCTTGGAGGTTAAATTAATTTCTTAATTTAAATCTCCTCCCATTCAACATAAGCAACTTTCTGATTTCCAAGAATTGTTCAAGTGAGAGTAGCTTCTGTTTAATTTCAAGAATTATCCTTAGTATTCAAGCATTGCTGACGATGGGTCATTCAATACTTTACTAAATTTTGAAATTATTAAGGTCCTTAAATCCAGTCATGACAAGCAGTATGTGCTTCACTCATGACCATTTTAGCAGACCCACAATTTACTCGCAAAATAAAATGGTTCTCTTAGGAAATTACCTGGATTATTTGTCTAGATTTTAGTTCCACAATTAATTAGTTCAATTATTATTCTAAATTTTAATTTAAAATCATAATAGTTGATAATTAATTTAGTGGTTATCTAGATTTTAATTCCACAATTAATTAGTCCAACTATTATTCTAGATTTTAATTTAAAATCATAATAGTTGATAATTAATTTAGTGGTTATCTATATTTTTATTCCACAATTAATTAATCCAAATATTATTCTAGATTTTAATTTAAAATCATAATAATTGATAATTAATTTAGTGGATAACCTAAATAATCTTACATAATAACTATCATACTAGTCGATTCAAGACATAATAGCTACTATGCATTTATGACATGCGATTATACAACAATATGGCATCTTCCTATTCTATATGACATGTTATTTCTAATCATGTTAATCGCACATATAATTCATACTATTTAATAAAAGCATTAAATAAACAATTAAACAAATAACTTTAATCCATGACTTTCTTATAAAAATTAAAAGATAAAAATTTACAACTTTGGAATTTCTCTTTTGTTCAGTCCATAGAATTTGTCCAAGCCCCTTTAGGGTATCCATGGGCCTAAAAGCCCAAAAACCCATATCTTGGCTAGAAACCATAGGACACAAAAGAGAAACCCTAGTTATCATTGAAGCCACGTCGTCAACCGAAGTTATCTCAACACGAAACTTCAGGAGAAGGATCGCCACGGAGAGACGAGATCACGGCCGCCGGAACCACCTCATTCCGATATTCCACGCGCCTTCACGCGCCGCTTCTTTGCCAGAGCGTGAAGCCCATGCGCAGACGCTTGTAGAGGCGCGTGGGAGTGCGTGCAAGTGCTTCTAGGGTCGAAGTTTTTATATTTTTGCTCGTCTTTCCATTCTCTTTCCAATGGTATATGGTTCGTCCAAATTCGAGGTCCAGAAGTCCACGAAAAGTATCCCGGAAGCTTTGAAAGCTTATCTTTTTGCAATTTCTTGATTCCAACTTTTACAGAAATTTGAAGAATTTACATAGAAATTTCGAAAATAAAGTAAAAACAGCAAGGAGGAAACCTAATCATATGGGATTAGCCTCCTTGTTACAAATCAAGAAATACAGGGAAAATCTAACTATGGATTAAAGCGATTAAAATTAAAACTAATATTAAATAAGAATTATAAACGAATAATTATCATGAATTAAATAACAAATATAGAAACAGATGCCATATTTTAAAAATATAATTTTTGAAACGAATCACATGAAATATGAAATAATATCAAAACTGGGTTCTTTTCCTCATCATCCTGCCTCTAATGCTAATTGTAGGAATCTCATCAGAAAACACGAAAGCGTATTTAACTGATTTGATGTAGGAAAATAAGAACCTTCATTGTTTTGATTACCTGGAAAGATGAAACTAGTCTGAAAGCCTCTGCACGAACAGTCCTCGTCCGCTCTATGACCGATCTTCCAGACTATCTCTCGAGTAGGATGGGGTGGGTGTGTGGGCAACCGTTCAGATGATGAACGTCTGCCTCTTAGGTCTATTTTTGATGAGCTATCCCTTATGAGGCACAACAGGAGTAAGTTAGAATATATAGGGTTAAGTGCAAGACTTAACCTAACCCTAAGCCTCATGGGCTTTGGTCTCACTAAAGCTCAATAGGGCTTAAGTGACTAAGAGCATATATCCAACACTGATTGAACTGATTCATGATGGTGGAAGGATGAATTGATTCTGGACGATAGAAAGGATGAAAATCAGCTGATGGTGGATATCCTGGACAATAGAAAGAAAAGATGAATTGAGGGCAAGACTGTAAATTAAAAAAGCTAGGCATTTTTATTTCTTTTAATAATGTGGGACCCACTACACAAATAACGTCTGTTAAGCCCATGTAACGGTGATGGTATTTTTGCTTCACTTTTGAAAGATCATGTGTAGTTTTACACCTAAAAAAAAGATAAAGTACATATGTATTTTTGCACCTTTACCCATGTTTATTTATTACAATTATAAACTGTGCTAAGAACCAGCTGAAATTTAGTAGTTTTTATATATCTATTTGTCAATAATTTAATATTTTACTAATAATTTTATAAAATTCTCTATCTAGATCATTCAAAATTTAAATTTCAGTGTGGTTCAAATAGGAAATGGAGGGCAAGCGAAGGGGAGAAAACCCAAACCCCTAATTCCCTTTTTTCTTGGAAAATTATATTGAATGATCAATATTAGTTAATGAGTGAGATTTATTGGTTAATTTTGAGGGAAAAAAAATCTATTGGTTGATAATATACTTAAAGAACCGATTTTTGATATAGTACAATGAAGTTAATCCTTTTTTTTCCCCACTCAGTAGTTAAGACTTTATTATTGCTATTGATAAGTACTAGCTAAAACATCTACTTGTATATATTAGTAATAAAAATTATAAAACCGAACTATACAAAACTTTCTCAAATTTATGTCTTATACAGAACATTATTTTCCTAACGAACCTTGCTCCCCGGGGTCACTCCGTGATTGTAGTTGGGCATCTCTAGAGCCTTTTGGTAAAGGAGTAAAAATATACATGTGTTTTATCTCAGGAGTACCCACTACCATATGTTTTTTTAGGAGCAAGAATATACACATGGTTACCATTTTGAAGCAAAAGTCACATCTCACCATTATGTTATTGTTCACTTTGATGAGAGAGAAAGAGATGAAGAGAGAGAAAGAGATGAAGTCGACAGTAACATAACGGAAGTGAACAGTAACATAACGGTTGGATATAACTTTTGTTTCAAAATGGTAACCACGTATGTATTTTTACTTAAAAAAAAAAACATATGGTGCTAGATGCTATCAGAGATTCTGATAAAAAATATGTGTATTTTTACTTTTTTCCTCAATTAAATTTCATCTCTTCCAAAGATTCATAGAGATCAGAGCTTGATTCACACATTTCTGTCAAATCTCAACTCAGAGTCTGTCTCTTGAGGATGGATCTGATCCCACATGTGGTTCATGCCAGAAGGAACAACATAATAATGACAAACATTAATAATTAAACACAAAATACAAATAATATATATTCTCCACAAAATTAAACATAAAACCACATACTTACCATTGATCTGATAGACACAACACTGAACATAAAATAATAATAATAATAATAAAAAATATCAAATTGGTGGTCAGAGATTGCACCTCTGATCTCTATTATAAATGTTACAACGTGGGAGCTTGGGATTAAATTGTTGCTGCTGAAGGCAGCTAGTGTATCTTGTACTTAGAGGGCATTGAACAGCTGCTCTGTCTCTATTATTGGTGGGCAACACTACTCTGCTGCTTAAACCCAAACTAAGTGACACTAGCACAGGATCCCCCAAGAAACTCGTCATCTCCACATGATCTTCCACCACAACGAAACTACTGTTGTTGTTGTGGAGTAAGGGCTTGGCCGGGTGATTTATATTATTCTGCCATGGATCTGCAAAAACAACCTTTTTCTCTGATATGGTCATCGTTGTTATCAGCAGAATGAGAAGCACTTTGGAGATGCAATTCTTCATTTTCTTCATCCTGATGATCACTTCAACTCTCACTCTCTCTCACTCTCTCTCTCTCTCTGCGGCCACCCACTTTCTTTCAACTCTGTGTTGTCTCTCCGTGTGGCTATTCTATTCACTTTGGTTTGAGACAGACCACTTATTTACTTTTGACTTAACTCATTCAATGCACCGTGAAGTTGGTTGGGTTGGTTGAGAATTTAAGATTCTTGTTGTAAGGAGTAATTATTGTTTGAAATGATATTTTGTTTTTTTAACAATATATTTCTTTTTTGCCCAAATTTTTGAACATTAATTTGAAATGATATTTTGGACTGTACTGAATTGTCTACGTCTACTCCACTAGTTCTATTTATAAGCAAGAGAAAGAAAATTTTTTACCCTATTTTTAAGATACTTCGTTACATTTTTCATATGAATATATATTTTTTGCTTTTATAGTGTATTTAATTAAGTTAGAAGTTTTTCTTGGTCTATGTGAAACATACTAGAATTGCCTTCCTCTGGTCTTTATTATAAGGCACCAATTATCAATTTACACAAACTAATAAAAATAGTTAAAAACATTGAAGTTGTCATAAAATTCACATGATTTTTAATATTATTCCTACTAACTACACTAAGTTCAAATATCATATTAATTATTACTCTCTCACACTATCCTTATTAAATATGGGCAGACATGGAAAGATAAATTAAATGCTCCTTGAAAACTTACAAGTGCCTTACAAAAAAGATAAAAAATACTTGTTAGTTGGTGCCTTATAATAAGAATCAGAGGGAGTAAGTAGTATTAGGAGAGTATGTATATAAAGTAGAGTATGATATTTATATTGTTTTTATATCTTTTATTTTACTTATAACAAATCTATTTCTGGCAATATATGATTTGCACTTGAACAATAGCATTTTCTTGTAACCTTAATTTACCCTCACCTATACCCGACTACGGTATGAAACCGTTGTGCATCTTACACTAAGCATATATAACGTCCACATATATGATGGTTTGAAACCAAAATTTATGGCCAATAATAACCCTCATATATCAACAATTTTATAGTAGTGAACATTTATTACACATTTAATCTCTTTCATATTTTATACTCATTCTCTCACATATATTTGTTTTACTTATTCTCCTCCTATGCCCTTTTCTATAAAATATAGGTATATTTGAAAAAGGCATGACATTTTAAACACTTTTATTCTTTTAAAAAAATCTTAATCTCCGATTCATTTTGTGTAACCAGAAAAAAAAGTTGCTTGCGAAAAAGCATGATAAAATAACTTTTGTCATCAAAGTGTAAAAAAACTCGAGGCACAGGGCGCATTCACGTTGCCATCATCATAATAAGCATCTGATTCCTCTCCCTTACGTTTCCGTACTTTTCCTTTCTTTTCCCCAAAACTACACTGATTTAGGAGTGAAAAAAGGGAGGTTGGGCCCATTTTTTTCAAAAATAATATTCAACATTTTTAAATATTTTTTCAACAACCTCTAATATTTTAAAGGCTTAAAGTGTAAAAATACACAAGCTTTTTCTTTAGAAGCAAAAATACATATATGGTTACCATTTTGATGTAAAAGTCACATCCCACCGTTAAGTTACTGTTCACGATGATGAGAAAGAAAGAGATAAGATAAACAGTAACTTAACGTCGGTAAACACCGACTTAACGGTGGGATATGACTTTTACACTAAAATGATAACCACATATGTATTTTTGCTCCTCAAAAAAGCATATGTGTATTTTTGTTCCTCAGGAAAAAGTTTATGTGTATTTTTGTATCTTAACCCTATTCTAAAATAATTTTTTGTACATCTAGCACCTTAAAATATTTTTTAAATTGCAACGAGCTATCAAAACTTAAGATGCAAAGTGTTGATGATAAAAAGATTTCAGGGGATTAGATGGAAGGGTGGAAAAATTATTTGAAGATACTAGGTGTTATTGAAAAAATTATTTAAGGTGCTCAGTGAGTTAAAAATTAATTTATAATACTGGGAGTTATTGAAAAAAATACTTAAAAGTGCAGTTAGTTTGCTAGACAATAGTTACTAGTGAAAAAGTATTTGAGGGTGAGCAACGCATCAAAAATTATTTTATGGCATTAGGTGTATTTTAAAAAATACTTCATGTGTTAAATGTTATTTTTGAAATAAAAATGCCCAACCTCCCTTTTTAACACCCAAAACGATGTAGTTTTGGGTAAAGGCGAGGAAAGGGATGAGCAGGAGAGAGAAGCCGGACTCATCTTGATACGCATTGAGCATTGAGTGTTGAACAGGGAAACACATTGTTTGGACTAGTATAAGGAAGCAGATTTTCTCCTCTTCCTTCCCTCCTCTTCCCTCATCTCAGCCATTCATCTCAACTAAAAATTAATCTGAGATGGAAGAGAAAAGGAGATGAACAGCTGGGATGAGGGATACTGAGAGAAAAGAAGAGAAAGATTCTGAGAGAAGTCAAGTCCCTAGTATAGACTATAGAGTAATCTTAGATTAATTTTTTAAAATATTTTTATCTTTTATTTTGAAAACTAGGATTTTTTTTTTTTTTTATGGTCAGTTTAAAACTAAGATATTTACCACAATATGCTTGAGTCATAAAATACATGATACAATTTTAATTTCAATAAATATGTTTACTTTTAATTTCTTATAGATAAAAGTTTAAGTAAATTGGAATGGTAGTTCAACGGACCATGTCTCAAGGCTCATAAAGTACTCATAGAAATAGTTACATATAGCCCACTATTGAATATTTCCCAGCTAAAACAAATTTATTTAAATTTGCGAGGTTGCTTAACACACTATTGAATATTTTGAAAGGTCTTCAAAATAAAATCATTCATCTTCTCCTATAAATTGATCAAACCCATTCCCTATTTTGATTGGGCATTGGTGGTCATTTGACGACACAGTGCAACCTAATTTTTTTTAAAAAAAAATTGTAAGACAAAATGTTATATTAAAAGTAAAATGAGAGCTCTGTAAAGAAGAGAAAGAAATGAAATAAGGATTCAATTCAGTAAGACAAAAAGAAAAGGGGATTTTGTGCTAAACGCAAAAGAGAAGAACTTGAGCAAGCCTATTCAGTAAAGAAAAAATGTCAAACCAAACAGCATTAGGGTGGCAGCTTCAGAACTGTCATGATTTAAGAGCCTGTTTGGCATAGTATCAGAAGCTAAAATAAGTCCAATGACAGCTCATCATCTGATTACCAGTTGATACTTTTAAAATATGATGCTAAGTGTCAATTCACAGAAATGTGAATATAGAAAAAAGAGCTGATCGGAAGCATTGAATTATTAAGAGATTTGAATAAGCATTTTGCTTTTTCTTGAACAATTTCCGTAATGGTGAACTACACGCATGCAAACAACTAACTGACAGCGGCCATTTCTATCATGTTTAATTTTTTTTATACAAATTTCTATCATGTTTCTTCTTATATAAGATGATAGACCAACCATCGAGTGATGATACTTGAGAAACAGTTGTACTAGATGAAGTTGGAGTCAATCTTTTGATAGAATGATTGTAGTTTGAGAAAGCTGTGGGGGAGGCAATGACCCCAATATTTCTTGAATCACTGGAGGAGGAAGCCAAACCTTTACCATGATGAAATGACATGGGACAGGTTGTCTGATGTGCGCCCCTACTGCCCCCAATGGAGTCATTCTTTTCCAAAAAAATGGCAGAAAGGAATGTTTCCATTGATTTTTTTCTTTTATGTTTTTTATATTGAATGTCTCCACTATTGGATCAACTTTTATTGGTTGGGATTTAATGTTACGTAAAAATATTAATATAATATTAAATCCCAACCATCGAAACTTTATCTAATGGGGAGACATTCAATGAAGAGGAAATTGAAAGAGAAATCAATGAAGACATTCTTTTCTCAAAAAATGAGGGCTTCTTAGATGTTTCTTCTGATCATTAGATTCTACTTAAGATGAGTGACGTTTTAATATCTTATGAGCAACGTTGTTTTAAAATTTTTATGATTTTGCAAAGATTTAATACTATAAAATTGTGTACTTTCTCTTTCATTTAAAGTATTAAATTTATCCATATGTGTTTTTATTTTAAAATTATTTACAATTTTTAATAAAAATTATGGTAATTTAATTATTAAAAAAAATCATTTGAAGGTGCCTATACTTTCACTCAATTTAAATTTGGTACTTGTGTATATTTTTCTCTTAATCAAATCGTGAATTTTACTCTATTAACATCATTAGCTTCTGTAACTTTACTTGTTAGCCGTTTTACAAGTGTTAACAATATTGACACAGTAAAATTAAATCATTTAATTAGGGGGAAAAAACATATACGTACTAAAATTAAAATTAGAGAAAAGTTTAAGTACATGTAAATGAGTTCTCGTCCTTTTATCATTTATTCTCTTTTTTTCCCACTAACCGTAAGCATAAGTAGATAACCACAGTGCTAAATTAGCAACTGTTGACTTTTGACCTAACTCCTTGAAAGCATGAATAAGTGGGTAGAGTTAATTACCGGAGCAGTTCATGGACCAATTTACTTTTTCTGGTTTTTTTTTTTTTAATTAAAATCAAAAGGATATTGGTAACAATAAAAGATTACATAATAGAAGTTACATATAGAAAGGATATACGTAAAGCCGTAAATGTTTATAAGATAGGGCTGTAAAAGTAGTGATTTGGAATACCTATGTACTTCATAGTACATGTCATCTAAACTATGTTTAATGAAAACAAAACTACTTAGACCATATTAATTTTAGTTGGTTGATGACTTCATTTGAAAAAATTCAAAATTTATCTTGTATTTATGAAAAATAGTTGATCATTTTGTTTTAGATTTTTTTTTTCAAATTATAAGTTTTTTTCTAGAGACAAAAAAAAATTGAATTTTTGAGATAAGTCATTGACAAACTAAAATTAAAATAATCTAAGTTGCTTAGAAAATTAAGTGATACTCCTCAAGAATATAAATATTTCTCGTGATTTTGGGAGAACTTTCTCGACATTAGATGTATATATATCTTGCCAGATTACAGACAATAGGTCACCAACTGGTAACGCAAGATTGATGTTATTCTTGTTGATACAGATAAATATAATCACTGATGATTCCTTATATAAACCATTGACTCGTTATTGTTCCTGATACTAAGCCAGCATATATAGGGCAGCGGATAAAAAACACTATTTCTTGTTAGGAGGGAGTGAACTCCAAAATTAATGACTATTCATACATTTTAATTTTCTTAAATGAAAAATTTATTGCGGTACAGAAATTTCATTAAATATTATTAAACTACGATAGTAATAAAAATAGGTGGAAATACAAGTAAGTTTTATTAGTATTTGTATCCCTCCTTTCTCCCATAACTGGATCCCCTTCCTTTTCACTTTCCCATCTTACCTGTTAGATAAAAAGTATAAAAAGTTGAGCCGTTCAAATGAATGTTTTATAAAATAATTTTAAATTTTTATTTATTACAATTATAAACTGTACTAAGTACCAACTAAAATTTGGTAGTTTGATACATATATTTATTTGTCAATAATTTAATATTTTATTAATAATTTTATAAAATCCTCTATCTAGATCATTCAAAATTTTTGCGTATAGTGGTTGATATAGGAAATGGAGGGGAAGCGGTTCAAATAGGAAATGGAGGGGAAGTGAAGGGAAGAAAATCCAAACCCTTGATTTCATTTTTTGTTGGAAAATTACATTGAGTGATCCATACTAGCTAAAAAGCAAAATCTATTTGTTAATAATACATCAAAGGAGCCGATTTTGTAAAGAGTACAATGAAGTCGATCATTTCTTTCCTCCAACCCAGGGGAATAAGGATTTTTTTTCTTGTTGTTGATCAGTACTAGCCACTAAATCTAATTGTATATATTAGTGATAAAAATTAGAGAAAATGACAAAAAAAAAATCGCTTGAACTTTAAAATTCTGTGGACAAGAACAATGAAACAATTGATAACTCTAGTAAATCACCTATTTAAGATTTTAAAATTCAAGTAATATTTTCTTGAGTTTTTCCCTAAAAATTATAATATAGAACTAAATACAACTTTCTCAATTTTATGTCTTAAACAGAACATTATTTTCTTAATGATCAACTCACTCCTCGAGATCACTCGATGATTGTAGTTGGGCATCTCTGCAGCCATTAAATTAAATTATATCTCTTCCAAATAGTCACAGAGATGAGAGCTCCTTTCACACATTTCTCTTATATCTCAACTCAGAGTGATCTCTCTCGAGGTTGGATCTGATACCACATGTCATGGTTCATGCCAAAAGAAACAACGTAACAGTGACATACATTAATAATTAAACTCAAAATACAAATAATATTCTACACAGAACATAAAACCAGATACATGCTAACATACCATTGATCTGATGGATACAGCACTGAACATTTAAAAAAATATTAAAATTAAATATCAAATTGGTGGTCAGGGATTGCACGCCTGATCTCTATTATAAACGTCACAACGTGGAAGACGGGGATTAAATTGTTGCTGCTGAAGGCAGCTAGTGTATCTTCTCATTGGAGGGCATTGAACAGCTGCTTTATATCTGTTTAGGGTAAGCGTTACTCTGCTGCTGAAATCCAAACTAAGTGACACTACCACAGGATCACCCAAGGAACTGGTCATCTGCATATGATCTTCCACCACAACAAAGCTGTGGTTGTTGTTGTTGTTCATGTTGAGCGAGTGCTTGGCCTGATTATTCATATTCGGCCATGAATCTGCAAAAACAACCATGTTCTTCTCCGATATGGTCATCGATGTTATCAGCAGAATGAGAAGCACTTGGGAGATGTAATTCATCATTCTCTTCATCCTGATGATGACTTCAACTCTCTCTCTCTCTCTCTCTCTCTGTATCTGTGGCTATTAACCATTTTCTTTTGCTCTTATAAAGACGGACTATTTGTTCACTTTTGACCTAACTCATTCAATGCACAGAGAAGTTAGTTCCTTGGGTGTGAATTTAATATTCCTGTAATAAGGAGTAATTATTGTTTGAAATGATATGTCCATATATGTATACTCCTGCTATGTGTTTAAATAAAACTCACTTGTTGAGAAAAAGTTGAGAAAATTAAGGAACTAACTAAAAAAAATAATGATATCAAAAAAGTCTTAGAGCCTATCATCTAGCAAGTGAGAGTTATAATTAACAAGTTATGTGATTTTTTTAATATTATTTTTCTTAATTGAGATATTTGTTTGAATTTTTTTTTTAAGAAAAAGTTTGGTTTAAAATATAATCACTTATAGGATAACTAATATTTTTTTCTCAATTTTACCACTATTTAATTTTTATTGGAAAGAAAGAAAAGATGAGAGAAATGTGTGATGTAATACCCTAATTTTCATAATACATGTAAATATTATATTTTGATAAATAACACCTATTAAAATAGGTGAATTTGTGATCTCAAAACTAGTATAATAATTACCTTATTTCCTAAGGTGATTTCTCATGAAATTAGGAGGAATAAAGAAAATTAAGTGTCAAAAAGGCTTAAAAATACATTTTAGGGTCATAAAACATCCTAAAAAGAATTGTGATAAATTCTAAAGGGCAGTAAAATAATTATTAAAAATTAGAAAGAATATTGTTCTTAATTTAGACAATTTAATAAATTATTTCCTTTGAAAATAAAAAGAAGAAAAATTAAAAAGTATTCTGAAACCAAAATTGACTCCGTGATTTTTGATATATTACATGGGACATAAAATACTAATATAAGTAAAATAGTTGTGAGATAATAATTATTACTAATTAAGAAAATTGTCAACAATTAGTAAGTGATTAGTTAAATAATTAATGGCTAATTGTTTAGACATGAATAAAGAAGAAAAACCGAAATTTGTGTGTGTGTGAGATATGTGGTGTGTGAGTGTTGTGAGATGTGGAGAGTTGTGAGTGTGTGTGTGTCTAAGTGTTGTGCATGTGTGTGTGTGTAGTAGCAAAATAATAATATCTACATATTTATTATTATAATAATAATATAAAGTGAGATATTTTGAGAAAAAGCAAATAGGATAAAGGAGAACTGATAGAAAATAAATCTTATCTCAAAATATATGAACTAAGTATCTAACATAAGGACTTATTATATACAAGTGAATTTTTATCTCAAAGTAGGCTATCTTCGAAGTCATTTCCGTAACCGACAGAGTGATCATGAGATAAGACAAAAAGATATTTTGTGGAATTAGAACAGATAGTAGAAATGAAAGCCTATAGAAAATAATTCATAAACTGGAATCCGAGGATAAGTTGGTAAAAACCAAAGTATATTATAAATCAGTGGATTTTCATCCAGAAGTTGACGTTGTCCGACGTTATTTCCGTAACCGACAGAGGTTGTCCGAAAATGTTCGGCAGGCAACAGAATGTCCTTAATGAGATCAAAAATTTAGATAACCCAGGTATCTTAAAAGAGAAAGAAAAATCTTCAGGGCTATGTTCCCGGAATTTTGAGATTTCTCAAGATTACGCGATTAGAACACCGAACAGGGACTTTATCGGTAGAAAGCTTCTTGAACAAGTTGGTGACATCACCTTGGTGACATAGGATGAGGTCAACATAGTAAGGTGTATGGCCAAGATTTTGTCACCTTAAAGAAGTGCGATCCGACGGTCAGAAACTGATCAGACAAAGTTCAAAGGAATTACCAAAATGCCATTGCCTTTTTCTATAAATAGCCCTTCCATTCTCCTTCATTTTCTCACCAATTCACTTGCCTAGTTCGAAATCTAGAGAGATGTTAGAGAGAGGAAGGAGTAGCAAGGTTCTGGGTAAGTTCTTCAGTCCCTAGTCTTAAGATTCTAGCTTCGTTCGGTAGTTATGGTAGAAATGTTAGTTTGATCTTTTAGTCTTCCAATATGTTGTTGATATCATGTTTAAGTTTAAATATGGTATTTATTTCGAAAATATGATGGAGAAAGAGATACGGCAAAATTTTGGAAGATTAGAGTCAAAGTAGCGAAGCTCTAGCAAAATTCCACCGACTAATCAAACTAGAGGCAAAATGGTAATTTGTACCTAAAATGCCTGTTATGATATTAAATATTCATATCTGTGATATAATCCTTATAGGATATCTAAAAACACGAACTATTGTTTCCACTGTCGTACTGCTGTCAAACATACTATATTTCGACGAAAATACCCGATATCGTCAATGAAGGTACGGACGCGTATTGTAACTCTAACTCTTATGCTGCTTGTATGCTTTATATGTGATGTGATGATTCATATAGTCATGGACAAGAGCGTGTCTTGGGTCATGGACTGTGGCTAAAACTAGGTCTTAGGTCACCATTTTTAAATACATTCAGCTTTGATTTGAAAACGGGTTACAGTCTTGGTAATGCCGTATGGATGTTTTCCTAACACTAAGGACACGCTCCGGGGCGTGGCACTGGTTTATGTGCAAACTATGTGGACCTTACCTGGGCTGTGTGCTATGTAGGTATTGTTGAGATATGAACTGATACATGTGTTGTGTGCTATGTATAGTTATATGCTGAAATGTAAATGAATATCTATCATGCATAATGTCATACTTGAGCATAAGGTTAACCGTTACCTGCATTGGACCTCAGTCTTAATGAATAGTTCAGGAAAGAAACCGGGATAGAGAATGTGCCGGTAGATGGAGCCGTGAGAAGGCACCAATGGATGGAGCTGGGAAGAGACACCGGTCAAAGTAAATGCCGGAGGAACGTTCTCAGAGTATTCATTCTGGTATGATTTAATGAGATTATCTCAAACAGTTTGGTGCCAAAGGCAAGGCTAGTCTATATGGGTCAGTCAATAAGTCGCCGTGAACTCGGTGAGACTCCCATGATAGACACCTACCTGGCCAAACTATTTGATTAACTGAGTTAGGTTCATTGCCCCAAGTCTAGCTATGGCTTAGTCGAATATTGTATAGTTGCATATAAGAATTGTAATTATACAAAACTCTGTATATTGTATCACATAAATCTTCCTTCGGGAAATTTTTAATATACCAGCTTATGTCGGGGCATCAGCATATGTCTGGGCATTTTATATCAGATACTCATTGTCCGAATCTTAGCGCACGCTATCCATTTCCGCAGTACTCTAAGCTGTAGCACCTCAAAATCTGTTGATTTTTTTAAAACTAAGTGTCAACCGACTCGATTTTCAAGTATGGAGTTTGAGGTGTTACATGTGAAAATAATTTTTAAAATAGAGAGAGATATATAAAAAAATTTAATAAGAGGAAATGTAGAAAATTTCATCAATTTAATGCATTTTTTAGTATCAAAAATGGGGCACAAGAGTGACATATATTATTAGATGAAGAGCCTTTGTTGTCATAAAATTATGTTGTAAATTTAACGCAATGGTATTAAAATTATACATTTATATTGTAAATGGTAATTGTTTTCTTTTAGTTTTCATATTTTAGATGAAGAGCCTTTGTGCAGCAATTAAGAAGTTAGTTGTATGGTGGAGTCGTCCAGATCACATGCACGTTCATATCATGAAAATAACCTCTAGCTTAAATATTTGCCATAGATTGAGTGTCAGCATGATTTTATTTGATTTTTAGCCTGAAAGTGTGATAGCTATAGCTCGAAAGTAAATATAAGAACGGAAAATGGAAAACTGCAATGCTCAGATCATATATTACTCGTGATCACTATATAATCTGTTATAGAATCATTTATGGCAGCAATTACACAGACGTAGTGCTGCAAAAAGTTTTAACAGAAAAGCAGAAGGGAGAGGATTTCCACACTGAAGGGAGAGAAGAGATTCTTAATCATTTCATTCAGATAATCATTTGCCTGTCTTAATATATATAGCCTTTGCTTCTTTGGTTTCTTGCAACTTCCTTGAGGGCTTTCTCATGCGATGGCTACGCCTTGGGTATTTGTGTTGGGCTTGTACCTAAACTGTTCCTTCGTTCCCTAGTGTTGGGCCTATCATCTCAGTAGTCATATCACCACTCCCCTCCTCAAATAGAACCTTGTCCTCAAGGTTCAATTTTGGATAGAGGTACCCTTGTTTTTGGATTCAATTGACGTGGGGTCGGTCTTCCTCATCATTAGAGAGGAGGTTCGATCCTTACCTTAGTCAAGGCGCTGGGGGAGGCATCCTAGGGTCTAGGAAGCAGTGGTGACACTGATAGAGATGGAGGCATGTGTACTCTCTAGTCAGTATCCCCTGTGAACTGGGCTTCAAGCGCTTTGCCCTTGGACTGTGAGTAAGCCCGACCCCTTTCCTAAAATTTTATTATTAAAAAAAAAAAATTGGATAGAGGTCTTGAAGGTCCGATGACCATTCCCAAGTGTTAGTAAGCGAGCCATTCCATCGAACTAGACATTGAGTACGCCACTGAGAACCTCATTGTAATAAACGAGATTGTAGAATCTCTAAGGGTCGACAAACGAGGCCTTCAAGAATTGTAATTAGTGGCAAAGGTAAGTATGGCTGGGAAGGGTCTTCACAGTGAAACTTCTTTAAAACTGATATGTGAAAGACAGGATGTATTAGAGCATTTGCTAGGATGGCCAGTCGATAAGCAACCTTGCCAATCCGGGAGATGATCCGAAATGGACCAAAATAAAGCAACGCAAGTTTCTGGAATTTGCACAATTGTACTGAGTGTTTCCGACTATAGCTTGACTAAAACCCAGTCCTCTACTAAAAATTCAATGTCAGTACGCTTTTTGTCAGCTTGAGCTTTCATTTCGGTGTTAGGCCTCCAACAAATTAGCTTTGAGAACTTGTAACAAGTCATCACGCTGTTCCAGTTGGCAATGGACGTCAAATGGCGTGTCTTCTAGTGAAGTGGCCCGAAGCCGTAGAGAGGGATCCCGACCAAACACAATTTTGAAAGGAACCATGCTGAAGGCGGAGTGAAAAA
The DNA here is from genome assembly GCA_037074495.1 of Acacia confusa. NCBI lineage: Eukaryota > Viridiplantae > Streptophyta > Magnoliopsida > Fabales > Fabaceae > Acacia > Acacia confusa. The sequence goes on from CM073503.1 coordinate 43,543,220, forward strand.
AACTTATTATATTCCGCCCAGGGTAAATACGACAACCATTGACGAGGCTAATGATGCACGAAGCACCGAAAATACATCTCCAAACATGTAGTAACAGCTTCAGATTGACCATCCATTTGTGGGTGATACACCAAACTCAAACATAATATAGTGCCCTGAAGTTTCATTAGTGACCACCAAAACGGGGAAGTAAAAGCTCGATCTCTGTCGGATATAATAGACCGTGGTGTGCCATGAAGGCGAACAACATTGAGTGAAAAAGAATCAGCCACGAATTGACTTGAGAAGTTGGCAGCTATAGGTGTAAAATGAGCATATTTGGATAGGTGATCAATAACAACGAAGATGATGGTAGTGAACTTTTCAGCATATGTACCACGACATCTTTTATCGTTACAAATTGACTGTTTTTCCAGAAACTTCACAATGGAAGTACTATAGTTTGTAACGTGTGGTTCCTGGGTCTCCAGGCAAGCAGCTCCAATGACCAAATCAACTGCTGCAATAGGTAAAACAAACATGTTTAACTGCAAAGTATGGCCACCGATTTGGACTGGGATGTTGGTGACAATCTCATTACTACGCATAATTTGTCCGGCACCACCAGTACGCGTATCTCCTCAATAGGCTCTATAAGAAGATTTTAGCGTTGGATGATTCGAGGATGTACAAAGTTGTCTGAACTCCCACCACCATCCAATGGAACCAGTTTCCCTACCCATATATCTGAGAGCTTTTCAAAATTTGGCCCATCGAGATTTTTTTTTTTCAACTGTCATTTTTAAATTAAAAAATTATTTTTTGAAAATTTATTAGTTGAAATATTATCTTTATTTTAGATTCTCTATCCGTTAAGATAATTTTTTTTAAGAAAATAAAACATAAAAAAATTAAATCTAGACCGTCTAAATCTCATTTAGACGATTTAGATGGGAAGAGCTCTCCCTACCCATCCTTCTTGGGATGAGTAGGGAAATTGATTCCCCATCCAACAATACTTATACCTGTGCGCGTGCGCCCAGGACGTCCCCAGAAAATCGTACGGTGGCTGCATCGAGAGTGCCGCGAAATGCATGAAGGGATAAATGATGTAATGTGGCCTCTGGTGTGGGGTCTTCAGCTGGCATATCAGAGCAGGGTATCTCATCTTCATCCATGCAAAGAAACGTAAGTTGTTTATTAGGACATTTGTGCGAGGGAGAGAACTTAGCGTCACAAGTATAGCAAATGCCCTTTTCACGTCAGATTTGCATTTTGGCAGTCGTTATTTTACGAATCGGAGGAGATTTAGGTGTTGGTAATAAGGGAGGGAGATTGGACTTCCCACCACCCGACATCATAACAGATGAAGTATGAGTATGTCCCGTTGACGAAACAAGAGATTTGGCTGGAAAAGAGGAATAACCTGAAGGCCTACCAGCAAGAACTATAGTCGCAGAGGTCTCAGGAAAAAGTAGAGCCAATGCCATGGCATTGAGCACCGAAGATGGCCGTTGGACTAATATATCATGTTTAAGATTGGGCTTCAAAGCCCCCAAATAATAGTCTAATAGCTAGTGCGGATTCTGATAAATCCTCTGTTCGATTAGCAAGGGAAAAAAATTTGTTGTTATAGGGTTCAAGCAAACCGCCAACACTTGATTGGGTCAACTTGAAAAGATTTGAACTGGGGCAATCGAATTGCGAAGGACCATACTGAACCTCAATCGCCTTAGCGAGGGAAAACCAGTTGGGAAGACGCTGAGCTTTGTCTAGCATTTGAAATTATGGTAGGGCATCTCCATCAAGATGAACAAAGGCCATAACTGGTCGCAGATTTTTGGGAATCTCGTAGTATTTGAAATACTGCTTAGCTTTGAATGGCCAACTGAGAGCGTCTGTGCCATCGAAATGAGGAAACTCCATTTTGATATCTTGAGGTACTGTGGTTGATGGCAGATATGACGGTTGCTCCAGCGGCGGAGCTGACGAAGGACCCCGATAGGCAGAGGTTGAAAGAAGATCCAGACACTTTGTGATATCGAACATGGAACCAGCCATAAGCTTAAGGACCGAATCGAGCTGATCGTGTCTATATCTGGTTAAACTAAAGTCCTATGAAATTGTACTCCAATAAATAGACGAGAAACGATTATTCTATACATTCATCAAACCTTCATATGTATACCAAACAACTTGCAGTAAAATGATTGTTGCTCAGTAAAGTTGTCACACGAAACAATGAAATCCTCATAACATCCATCCACATCTACTACAGAAGTTTTCCAAAAAGACAAAAATACATATACTACATAAAAAGTAACATAAAGTAAAGTACTTTAGAAACAACAGCAAAACAAACATCAACTATTCAAATTCCCAACACTTTGCTCTTCTCCACAGCGACCTCAGGAAAATCCGGATTCAAATAAACTCGAGTTGCACCAACAACAGTAGTCAACTCAACCCCTACATGCATACAGACACACGTAAGATCACAAATATACATGTGAACATTGAAGTAATTGGTATATCAAATAATAGTATAAAAAAAACCACCAGTGTCAATAATCCGGCCTATCTGGGCATACTAAATAACAACAAACACTCCAGATCTTTCCTTCACATTATCCAACAGCGTAACCATTCTCTCATAAGTGTCGCCGGTCAAGATACATCTTATTTGAAACTTCTCACTGAAATATAATCATCCTTATTCATTTAGTAAAAAAATGGTGGAAGCAAAAGAGATAAAAAAAAATCTGGTGAAGTGTAAGGAATTAACAAACCGTCTATCAGCAAGGTCCAGTATCAATGCCATAGAGTAAACCCCCTCAACTTGTAGTTGGAATTCCTATAGTATGATCGGAGAATACCACAAACATCTGCAAAGTTGGCAAATATTAAAAAATATATATCAATAATAATGGGCAACTGCATAATATTAACTTATATTAAGTGAAACTGAAATTGTAAACTTTATAAAACTTTATAAATGGACGTTGATAACATCAAATTTGAAAAGGTATATTTTATACTTATCCCGTAAATGCTGATTTTAACACAGAAAATGAAACAACATGCAAGTGAAGACTATAATGAAACGTGATTCTTTATTACGGGAATTGTAATGGACGTTGATATGTTTCTCTACAATAACTGTTTTTTTTTCTGTTACGAAACAAAAAATAGAGCGAATGTGAATAATATTCTTATATCAATATTAACATACTTTCATGTATGAGGGGAAAAAAAGAATAAATGGTTATCACGTGGACTATGAAAGCAATTCTTCTATCAATATTATAAGTACATTAACGTATGTTGGATTTATTAAGTAATGAAAAACCCAACAGTATACACAAAATTAGAGGGTAAATAATAAAGGAAAATATACGGCTGCACACTTTAATTAATCATAACCATCCATACAAAAGATAGGGGTGAATTAAAACCAGTCCACCAGATAATAAAGTTGCCAATATGTAGTAGTAAGCAATTGTCAAACTTGGAAAACAAAAACTGAGATTGATCAGACAAAAATCATTCCAAACTGATATTGAAAAAAAAAAAAGATAAAAATATGGAAAACTCTTCTCTCCATGATCGTTATAAAGGTCTGTGTGTTCCATGATACTAAGCTTCGTCAGAGTCAGAATCTTCATTGACCTCAGCAGCAGTAAGTTGGTTTAGTCGACAGCGGAAATCTACTACAGCATGATGATTGTAATTGAAGATAGCTTGTGACAAATCACAGTAGCTCTGAAAGAATATATCTGCATCTACAATAGATAGACCAAATATATTTCAAAATATTAACATAAAATGTTAAAAGTAGTGGTCATGAAAAAGAATAAAGAAGACTCACTACTAAGCCTTTTCATCTTCACCCACAGAAGTTCAACAACAACGTCATCTTTGTCCAAGAGCTTGGAATAGCTTATAGACGCCCAAAAAGCAAGTGTTCCTCTGAAACAGCAGTGGAAAGGATTCCCATTAACATAACATCACAGAGTAGTTAGAAGTGTGTGTGTATATATATATATGATGGTATACAACGATATTAAACCTTTCCTCCATAATTTCAAAGTTAAGCTGGTAAAGGGTCTCTCCATCTATCACAACATCATTGAGAGGATAAACAAAGGTAACTAATCCGACCACGTCTGAAACACGAAAAGGAAATTTATCTCTCAGTCATTTTTGTAATAGATCATACTATTTGTACCGATAACATCAACATAATCTAACTAATGAGTAAATTACTTATCAGTGTAGTTTCTCAGTGTGTTGTAGCAGCAAATGGAAGTAGGGGCTGGAAAATCGTCTCTGGTGTTCTAATAATATCACTAACATACTCAATCTGAGTAAAAGGTTCTATAATAATCTTCAGATCTGGATTAATAATATTGGGTCCACGCTCAACAAAAAATCTTTTGATAACGAAACAAAAACCTGGTACCAAAACACCACATAGTCTTCTAATCATATCACGCCGACCCATGATAGCAAGAGCAATGTAACCCTACAACAGTAGAAATAGTTGTAATATCAGTCAAAGTTAAATACACAACAACAAAGATTGGCATAAGTGAAACTTATCAAGTAAAAAATGACAACAAACGTTTGAGTCAGCAAGCATAGCATTGAAGGTGATTTGACAGAGTTTTTTTGCAAGGGGTATATTCCAAAAATTTTCAACAACTTTAACACATATGCTTCAATTGTTTCTGGTGCAATCCAGTTGCAGGAAGGAAATCACTTTGGACGTCGACATTTCTAGGGTTACAATAAGGTTGAGCAGTTTTATATTTGGAGTTTTACAACTGGTGCTTAAAAAATTGATACAAAGCGTATAAATAGTAACATACTGGTTCCATTAATTGACAGGAACCTACAAAAGTCACTGATGCTCCATTAAAGATGATAACAGCTGAGCAATTAATTTTCATATTAATTCTGCATTGGAAATACAAGGAGCCTAGGAAATAACATATTAGGAGATTAAATGATACAGGTTGGAATACTTGCATTTAGAATATATAAGCGGCCCAATTGCTGATAATTTCAAACCAATATTGCATAGAGAATATAACAATGTCATTAAACACAAAGCCCATAATAAGCATTTGGATATGATAAGTCTGACCATTACCCAATGAAATCAATGAATACGCTGAACCTTTTGTTCAGAATGTTGATATCAGCAATCGAACATGATGGACAACAGATTGAATGCCATGTAGTCCATTGAACATTGATTGACCAATAGTTGTTATTCACTTGGACCACTGATGGGCTACAACGTTTAGTAGTTTATATAGATGGGCCACGTTGAAAAGCAATGGGTTGATCAATGGTAATTGGAGGATGTGTATGTGTCTTGCACATGGGATATAAGAATAATGGAAACTAGAGAAATGTGTTAAAACTAAATCCTTAATTTATATAACGGTTTTTTTTTTCTCTTCTCAATCAATTCCTGTAACATCCTGAAATTTTGGGACTTGTAAGTTAAGGTAATATATGGAGATTTATATAGTGAATTTTGGCCTAGAATAATTATTAAATTAATTATTTGAAAATCAGGCATTTATTTTGCTTGTGATATTTGGAAATAACAATTATGGAGGATAATTACAAAAGTGGATTTTGGGAATTTAAAATTTGTAGTTAAATGAAAAAAAAACCTTATGGATAACTTGATAGGAAAAAACGCAAGCCCATTATTCATTCCATTGTTCTTGTGTATTGGCCCATACGAGAAGTGATCCATCAGCAATCATATAGCACACACTTAAACTTAATATTAATTTGCTAGTGGGAAGAGAAGCATTTTGGGACAGCAAATACATATACTTCTCAATTTTCATTCCTTTCGGCCCACACCAATGCAACACCAAATCAGCCATATTCACTCGATCTCTTTGGGCCCAATTCACTACCAATAACGTTCAGCCCAAAACCTGAACCCTCCCCATCAGTAAGTTAATCAAACACCACCCTTCATTGTCACGTAAAACAGAGACTGAACACGCACAGAGCAGCAGAAAATCATATAGATGCAGCGTCTTTTACGGATAAGCAACACAGGACCTTCCATGCTTCTTGAGCCCTGCGCTATTGTCCTCTGGTTCATGCTTCTCTTTAGACTGGACCGAAGGCTCCTATATATTGATGTTCCTTCAGCTCCCATTCATTCAGCAAAGGCTGAGAGTGAGTGGCCGAGAGACTGAGATGAGGAATGAGTGAGAGACGCAAAAGAGAGAGAGCAAGGAAGAAGAGCTGAGAGAGAGAGAATACTGCGTTCATTCTTCCTCTGTAAAACGTTGCTGAAACAGAGGTTACATTTTAGCTCTTCTTCTTCCAGTTTTCTATGATTTTTCCAACCTAAGTTTTATTTCTGTTTATGCGTTGGGAAACTTATGAATTAGTACATGAATCCCCTGCTCAATGAATATTAAAACAGGGGGGGTTGCTAAGTATAAATGTGTGTCGCTGTGAGAGAGAAGAGGAAGATCTTGATGAGTGTAGTGCGCGCGCGCGCGCGCACACATATATATATATCAGAGTGTGTGTGTGTGTGTATATGTGTGTCTCACAACAAGACATGGTTACATAATAATCAAACCAAAGGTCACTGATATATATAAATGATTAAAGGAAAAGAAGTTTATTTTTATAGGTAGCTTGCTGTGTGTGCGCATGAGTTCGGCTAGTAGTCATAATAAACATATATGCTGAGAGGATTATTTTGCTGTCATGAGTTTAAGTATATAAATATAGGGCTACAAGCAAATCCGAAAGCTTGCTGTGTATGTGTATGCGTTTCAGTGTGTATATACTAGCTTGGAAGACATAACTTTGATTCCACATGAGTGCTGATGCATGAGTTTGTATGCGTGTATAATATAAGACAAGAAATAAATAAGAACTTGTATGTGTGTATGTGTCAAAAACACTACTGCATGGTAAATGACCTTCAGCTGGGCAGCGATTTTTGAATAAGCCAAAACAATAGTAAATGACCTTCTTTGACCCTGAAATTTTATGGACATTTAGTAGACATGCTAAAATTTAAAATGAGCTTTGGTTCACCTCAATCAAAAGTCTGTAGCTCAAGATATGATTTTTGAAAGATGGGTCAAAATCTAAAAACTTTTCTGTATCATTTTTTAGCAGCAAAATGACGTTGTATTTCGGGCCCATTAAACATTTGCATTTTTACATGAAATTTTACAGATAAATAGTAAACATATAGAGCTTTAATTTGATAGGTAATTTGTCAAATTTCGATAAGTATGGAAATAGTTATGATTTCGGAAGTTGGGGTATAATTTTTGAAGTGATTTTGAACAGTGGGCACATTTTTGAAATCTGAGAATTTATGGCAAGTGATAAAATGTTGAAACCAATTTTCATAGAAACTAGACTTGATAAGGAGTTCATAGAATTTGGAATCACCTAAATTTGATGTCTAGAACTCAAGATATAATTTTTGAAGTTAAACTATAAAAATTAGAAAGTTTCTGTACCTAGATTAAATAATGTTTATACTTTTGAAATTTTGGAATTTTTATCAGTCATGAATCAACTTAGTAACTTTAATTTATGAAAATAGACTTATCAAGGATTAATTAAAAATTGGAATCACTCCATTCGAAGTCATATTCACCAAGTTATGAATTTCCCAAATACCCGTAGAAATTTAAGGTCAAATTCTGATAAGCCTTAAAAATAGTCACTTAAATTGTTAATTGTGAAAGAAAAAGGTGAATGGTGAATTACTAAGCTAAAGGGAAAAAGATAACTCTTGGGAGTTTAAATTAAGGGTGGAGCAATAGTTAAATAAATAAATGTGGTTATTAAGAAAAGGAAATTATATTAATTAATAAACTAAAGGGGGGTTATTTATTAATGATTAAATTACAGGGATAAATAATATATTGAAGCTAGATTATTTATTGAATTCTAATGAAAAGTTGTTAACCTATAGAAAATTGATTGTGATAGATTGATTTATGGCGTTTGTTGAGCTCTCGGATTAGAAGTCATGTAAGATAGTTAGCTTGGGCGAGAGGTAACCACTTTCCACTTATTATGATATCGATATACTACTTTTGAGTATTTTTTAGATTAATTATCAATGTTTTAAATAAATTCTTGCCATGTGGATTTTTTTTAACTGAAATTATATACATTGAATCATCATGAAAATCATGGGAAAGGGAAGGATTGGGAGGAAATGTGATATTTATTTTCCACCACGTGGTGAGGCCTCCATTGGTGCACATTGGTTGGCTTTTTATTGTCCCACCAGTTTATTGGAACCAACCCACAGTTTATAGGGCTTACGACACCTCACTAGATTAAAGTGGGGAAAGACCCATAGTCTAGGGCAGGTGTTCTGAGGATTTTGGTCGATCCTAATCACTTGACCAGTGAGCTTTTGGAGTAACCAATAACATGGATGTAACTTAGCTCATGGATCTAGTCGGAGGGAAATAAGGCGGTTCAACTGGCGTGAATGGAGGTATTTGGATATTGCATATATTATATCCAATCATGATATTAAAGCATTATGTGATATTATATAATGAGGATGTTGATGAATTGTTTATTTGAGTTGAATTGTTTTAATCCACTTGACACCTCACTAGCACTTATCAATATTCGTAATGAGCTGGACTGATGGTTACAAAATTTTTCCAGGTGATAGTTCCTGTCCAGGTCCATCAGGGAAGTCAACAGAAGCGTATTGTACTTTGACCAAGTAGGGCTTCTGTTTGTTTGTGAGTATAAATGGGTTAATGCATATTGCCACACTTTAGGGCTCATGATGCATACTTTAACATATTTTGAAAATTTTAAATTTCGCTTAAATTCTAATATTAGGTTAACTCTAGCTAATATGTGATAACTCTAATTAATATAAGGATTATTTAGTTAATTAAGCCGTGATTGTTTCAATTCCTCTAGGCCGTAAAATATAAGTTCTATAATTTTTAGGCCTAAAATTATTCCTTAAATACTACTTGAGTTTATTCTTGTCCCAAATTAATTTAGGGAAAACAAGCCCTAATTTTCCCATAATTAATACTATAATTACTTGGGCCAAATTTCACTATTTAATTTTCTATGAAATATTAAAATTTTCAAATCCCAAAATTTGGGATGTTAATTGGTGACTATCTCATTACTATGCATAATTTGTCCAGCACCACCAAGTTTGATTTGCACTGGGACGTTAAGCCAAATTTGCATCTTGGCAGCCTTCATTTTGCAAATCGAAGGAGATTTAGGCATTGGTAATAAGGCAGGGAGATTGGACTTCCCACCACCCGACATCATAACAGATGAAGTATGAGTATGTCTCATTGACGAAACAAGAGCTTTGGCTAGAAAAGAGGAAAAACTTGAAGGCCTACCAGCAAGAACAGTAGTCGCTGAGGTCTCAGCAAACATTCGAGTTAATGTCATTGCACTGAGCACCAAAATGGTCGTTGGACTAATACATTATGTTTAAGATTGGGCTTCAAACCCCCTAAATAACAGTCTAGTAGTGCAGATTCTGGTAAATCCTCTATTCGATTAGCAAGGCGCAAAAAATTTGTTGTTATAGGGTTCAAGTAGACTGTCAACACTCGACTGGGTCAAGTTGAAAGGATTTGAACGAGCGCAATCAAATTGATAAGGCCCATAATGAACCTTAATCGCCTTAGCGAGGGCAAACTAGTTGGGAAGACATTGAGCTTCGTCTAGCATTTGAAACCATGGTAAGACATCTCCGTCGAAATGAACAGAGGCAATAACTAGTCGCATATTTTTGGGGATCTCATAGTATTTGAAATACTGCTCACCTTTGAATGGCCAATTGAGAGCGTTTATGCCATCGAAATGAGGAAACTCCATTTTGATAGCTTAAGGTACCATAGTCGATGGCAGATATGATGGTTGCTCTAGTGGCGGAGTTGACGGAGGACCCCCAAATGCAGAGGTTGAAAGAAGATCCAAACACGTTGTGATATGGGGCACGGAACCAGCCATAAGCTTAAGGACCGAATCGAGCTTATCAAAACGATGATCTATGCGCTCCAGACAACCTTTAGTGTCCTCGGCGAATTTATGACTTTTGTTAAAAATTATGAGAAAATTGAAAGAAGGTTAAAAAACACGAATTTTGTGAAATTGAGCCATATGTTTCATAATAATTTAAAATTTATGAATACTTAAGTATGGGTTATCGGTTAATAAAATGGGTCAATATTTTCCTCAAAATGACCCAAGAATTTTGGAAAATTGGATTGCAAATGAAAAGGTTAAAGTTCAATTGAATTATGACTAATGGCAAAGTTTGTAATTACGTGATAGTTGAAGGGTAAAGTGGTCATCTCCCAAACCACCATTATTTATTATAATCATACATTCAGTACAAAATATTTTGAAAAGACAACTAAATGATATAGTGCTGTTAATAAATCAAAAATATTTGTTCAATACAAAATCCCAAATATTGTCTTAGAAAATAAAAGTTTGAGAAGCCAAACTCCGTTTATTCTAATGAAGTACATGGGAACTTAGGTTATACTTAGAGCACTGTTTGCACAAATTTTATTTCTTTTTATGACTGATTTTGATCGAATTTCAAAATAACATTTTGGAAAAACACTCTTATTTCCCTTTACTCAAAAATCCAAAATTAGCGAGGTTAATCCTCTTTTTTCTAAACAAAAGTAGATGAGCTTTCTCATAAAATATATCTCTTTTAAATGTATTGAACAACAACTTCGACAACCAATTGTCCAACAAAAAATTTAAGACTATCTGGACAAAATCCATAAAATTGTTTTGTCAATTTACCAAATGCTTTGTGGAATAGGAAGCACTACAACGTAAATCTTCCTTATGAACCAAACTCTCTGAAAACCAAATCCCAACAAAATCTAGGCCTATCCAAATGACGCAAGAACTCCTAGAAACTTGTAAAAAGGAAATTTAGGATCTTATGGACAAAAACACTAGTTCGTACAAGTCGTAATCCATGGTCTTGTATTGCTTTTTATATTAATAAAAATGTAGAAAAAGAACGTGGTACGCCCAGGTTTGTCATCGATTGCAAACCTTTAACTGAAGCTTTGCAATGGATTCGATATCCAATCCCAAATAAGGCTAATTTACTAAAACATTTGCATTCTACAAAAATCATTTCAAAATTTGACATGAAATCTGGATTCTAGCAGATCCAAATTTTAGAACAAGATAGATATGCAACTGCTTTTACTGTTCCATTTGGTCAGTATAAGGGGAATGTTATACCTTTCGGTATAAAAAATGTTCATTCTAAATTTGAAAGGATTATGAATATTTAATGATCAAAGTCAATATATTATTGTTTATATTGATGACATTTTAATCTTTTCAAATTCTCTTAAAGATCATTTTGAACATGTTTCAAAGTTTATCAGAATACCATAAACAAATGGTTTAGTGGTTTCTAAACCAAAAGTTAGTCTTTTCCAAACTATAGTTAGATTTAGATTCCTTGGTCATTGTAACACCCGCCCGAGGTGCCAGCATTCTAGCCTATAAGCTTACACAGTAGTATAGCAAAATCAGAAATAGTTCGATATACTAATAAAGCGGAACTTAAACTTGATTACATAAGGGGAACATTCCCAGGGCTTATAACTCATTACAAATGTTTACATTCATTTATGGATAGTGGACATCTAAACAAATTAAACACCGTCGTCCCTCGGTTCTTCAATTATCCTCTTGCTGGGCTATCTTCAAGCAACGCTCCCTCCTTAAGCACTGTGCAACACTTCTTTCCTGTGCTTGCCTATCTATTGGTTGGCAGTAGAGGGGTGAAATTCTGAGGAATCTCAATAGCAGACAATACCAAACAATGCATGCAAGATAAATACTAATGTATGATATACTTGCCTTACATGAGCTCATGTTAACATAATAACATTTCTGCATGCTCAATGTTTCATGCATCATACTCATGGCCATAGCATAATCATAAACAAATCTTCAAACATTCAAGTATGTTACACATAACAAGCAAGCATAGCAATCATACATATACACATAAGCAATAATATCAAATACATGCAAGTAAGGTAAGCCCACACTACCTTTTAAGGACTACTATCCTTACTCAGGTTCGTCTTTCGCCAACCTTCAGAGTTGCTTGAAGTTTCTATATTCTCCTTATGGTCCTGAGGATATAACCATACCTTTAGAACCAGGGAAAATGAATGTTTATTTTCCTTTTTAACCCTTATTTCATTAAGGTTAATTAAGTAACTTAAACTTTTTACTTTTAGCCATTATCTGTCACTATCCTTAATAGTCCAACAACTTCAATTATTTTTAATTAATTGCAAAAAATTCCTTTTAATGTGCCATCAACTCTCACGTGTTTCTAGACAAGTCCCCTTTTATATAAAAATAATTACAAAGGTCAGAACTTGTGAAATTATTCCCAGGTTTTTCGTTGTCACTAACTGTCCTGTTAAGCTTCCAGAATTCATAGCTTATCTTTAAAAATTCATATCTCACTGTACAGAGCTCAGTCATAATTTGTGATTGCAGACAGTGTCTGGGGATGTTCCTGTAGAAGATGTTGAGTGGGCTACCTTTGAGCGGACCCATACCCAGGAGTCTACCGATGGTAGTGGGCGCCGCTGGATCAACACCAGGTCGCAGCAATTTGCGGTGAGATATTTATTACTTTTGTTTTTTGTTTCAGGCAGCAACGTATTTATTTCATTTCACATGTGTCATCTGTGATCTTTTTTTTTCCTGTAGGAAACCTATCAGAAGCTGATGTAAGAGAGAGACACCCAGAGTGAGGGCGAGCACGCATCCTCTCAGGCCGATAACGAGAGTTTATTCATTCAAGCTGCAGGAGGATTTGACAAGAAATGGAGACTCTTCGGGATGGGTGCCTCTGCGAGTCGGCTGACGCCTACGCAGCAGTCCTTATCGCGCAGTGAAGGTGCTGATCTAGGTAAACATCATAACACTGTTCTACATTGTTATGTTTCCATTCCCTCTTCCTTTTAAATGAAATTAGAGAAAAATAACTCACTCTGCAATTTTTTTTTAGATGAGCTTAGGAGGCTGAAGGCGTTGTTGCAGGCACAAGACGAGATGATACGATAGCAACGAGAAGAGCAACAGCGGCAACGAGAAGAGCAGCAACGGACAAATGACATGGTGAGACAGTTGCAGCTTGTACTTCAGTCTAAGGGTATTTTGCCGGCGCCTGGTGCTGATGACGACCATCCTGGTGATGATGATGATGATCATGTTGCTTCTTTATAAATTATGTTTCAGTATTTGTTGTTCGCAACTTTAGAACATATATATTTTGACTTTGTTATTGTAAAAAATTCTGTATGATTTTTATTTTAAATTTTTATTATATGCAAAATTTATCTTGAAATTTATTTACTTTTTAAGGATTTTTATAATTTTAATGCAATTTTCTATATATTTTTAATAATTTTATTTTTTTATAAATATTTTTTAAGTTTTTTTTAAATTTAAGTTTTTTATTAAAATTTTTTTTAAGATTTTATTATTTTTAAATTTTTTTATTTCCGTCTCAACATTCCATCGCACTTGTGACAAATAGATTCTGCCGCAATTGCGACGGAATGTATTCCGTCACAAAAACCCAATGGGTTTTGCGACGGATTTTTTTTACGTCTTCCAAAACCTTTGCAACGCGTTTTTTGCAACGGACAAATTCCGTTGCAATTTCATTTTGTGACAAAAAATTGCAATTTTGCGACAAAATTTCCGTCGCAAAAACTGATTTTTTTTTTAGTGTCTCCTGATACATATATTTAAGTAATTATATGTATATACGTTGACAACAATATATATTTATATATTCACAGATGTATAATTCCCCTGAAAGCCTGCATACGTTAATATATATATTTATGCAGAGAGCAAAGCCATGCATTAAATAATATATAGATATATCTTCAGTTAGCATCCTCGGCAAGCATTCTTTGACTACACATTATATGTAAATATTTCCATACATACAACATAATATATATATATATATATTATACACGCAGTAGTTTATATACACACACTCGCATCGCATAAATATATGCTCACACTCTTAACGGCAACACATATATATATACTAGCAGAAAAATACTCAAGTTGACGCAAAGGCATCAGTCTTTGTAAGTTTTCAGCTTATATATGTTCAAAGACGTAAACTCGATGCAACGTTCTTATGACAGCAAGAAAAAGAAGAATAACAGATGCAAAAAATGCAAGCTCACAGTCCCTGTTTTTATTTCATAAAGCAGCAAACTCATGGCCTTATATCTACAGTTTATCAATCCAGGATTTGCGCTTGGCATTGACAAAAACTCAAAGGAAAAGAGGCCCAATAACTAACCTCCTTTTCAAGCTTGCGTGATGTGATTCACTGCTGCTTACTCCCTCCGCCTCACACTCTATTTTCAGACGCAAGGAACAGGGCACAACGTTTAGGCTCTCTCTCTCTCCCTTCTTTCTCGTCTCTCTCTCACCAACGCTCCCTCTCTTCTTCACGGTGATGCATGAATGGAAATGAAGCAGACAACATATAAAGATGAAGGAGATTGATCGAGAGGCTTGAGCAAAAAGAGGAAGAGAAGGACCGATGGGTATAGACAGCTGGGTTGGAATTCTAGAAGGATGGAGGAGTATGGTCTTCCTGTTCTTGCATGAAATAGTAAACGGCCTAAAAGATATGCTGACGAGGAAATCATGGCAACTCAGATTTTCTGCTTCCGTGATCAGCTCGTGCGTGAACGCCGCTGCTTTAACTGATATATTTCCTTGCTCTTGCGTTTCGTTTCAGTGAGACTTTGAGTGAAGAAATAATAGGAGAAATTGACCTGGAGGCCCAATATACAAAGATAAATGTAAAAAAGGCTCTATAAACTTTCCTATATCAGAAAAGGTCCTTTTTTGGTATTAAATTCCAAGAGAAATGACAAAAACGCTATTGGTGTTAAATAGAAAGAGCATTAGAAGAAAAATTAATTCATAAGAAACTAAAATTAAATTTTCGTTTCATGAAAAATCAGAGACGCCTCTTCTTGCTTGTCCAAATCTCAGATCTACGAAATTGCACTTCCAACTTCAAAAGATTCATTCACTCTTTGGAAGCCCAAACATTGTTATACAAATTCTTAATAAATCTTTTTATTGGATCGTTTTCGGAGGCATTTCCATAGAAAATTTTATCATCTCCTTCAAATTTTAGGGAGGCTGTGCCGACACTTTTATTTATATTTGGTATTCAGATTCGGATATTGAGAGCTTGAATCATGTGGAGTAGTATTGCAAACTTGAAGGAGAACTTGAACAAGATCGCTCGTGATGTTCATCAAGATGACGATGACGACGATGACGATGACGAGCTCGAGAATTATAACAGACCTAATGGAGTCGATTCTGCCATCTCCGATCGGAGGAATTCTCATAGTTTTGCGCATTCGAAGTTCGGTTCAAGGTTACCGCTCTCTAACGGGATGGATGATCCTGCAGCGTTTAGTTCTGAGGTACCCCTTCTTTTTTGGTTTCTTTCTTGAGCTTGGATTGTCATTGAATACTTTACAAATTTTTGGGTAATGTTTATGCTTTTTGGGTCCCTTAGTTGCTTGCCTGATTTAAGTTGGATGAATATGTTGGTGTCTGTCTACTGAACATTTAATTTTTAGCCATTTCCCCCCTTGCTTGCTGTAATCTGTGTGTGGGAAGCATTTGATTTGTTTGTGAATGCTAAACAGGTTTAGTAACCGGAATAATCAAGACGCTCATTGATGATTTTGCTATACTTATGCTGCTATTTCAGACTACTATATTTGTCTGGGATAAATTGGATGTGGGGTGTTCTCGAACGACGTGTTTAACAATATAATATATGGTTTCGAATTTGAACCCGGCGCATGTTAATTGTTCATTCATTTATACTTGGAGTATGTTGGTGGTCAATTTGGCCCCCTAATTCATTCCCAATTGGTGCTTGGGAAGTAGGAGCTGCAGTGAGAAGTAACAAATCATTATGTTTTATATGTCTTTCATGACTCTGGTCTTGATGAAGTTATGAACTTATTCTCATAAATCCATTTCTGCTTATTCATACCAATGATTAGGTGCTTTATGTTTACTGATCATCAAGTCTCTCTAAGTTCTAGTAAGTTTTGGGTTGACTTATATTGATTTTGTGTTTTTCAATCCCAACTTATAAATTATAATTGGGCTTTATTATTATTATATTTTGGTCAGGAGTGAATGAGGTTGGGTTTCCACCTAAAATTGGTTCTCATTTATATGCAAAATAGCATCCACTTTACCATTAGGATCGGCTGTGAAAGTATATTTTCCATGCCAACGTGAACTAATTAATCCGTGTCACATTTTCTTCTGTACTTGTAACCATTTAGGCAGAACATTCTGTTAAAATCCTGTTAACCTGTTTGGAGAACTGGTAGAAAATAATCTTGGAAGAGAATGCATTTTGGAAAAATTAATTAAAATGTTGTTAGCTTTGTGTGGAGAGTCCATTCAGCTCCAATCATAATTCTTTGCAATTCACTTATGTTGGGATAATGTTCAGGTAAGTTACTTATGGCTGTGAAATTTCTAAATGAACCAATGCATTGTGTTTCCAAATATATACAACTTAATGATGGAAAATAGGTAAAATTGTACATTGTTTTAATTTTTATAGGTTGTGTTTCTATTTATTGTCATCATCAGATTGTTTTTCGTTTATTTATGAGTTAGTTTTACATTCAAACTAAACACAGGTCTCTCCCTATAAATCTGAAGTTATGCATCATGTGATTATTATATCCAAAATTGTTGCTGTTAAAAAGTATAATTGAGAATAGTCGCTTTTATTCTAAGCCTAGAATGCACTTTAGTTGCCCAACATGAAATTTAGACCGGGAACCTAGTCATGCTAGTTTGAGGCTCGAACATGTGTTCTGCTAAAACCTAACCTGGGTTCTGCTCAAAGAAAGTGAACTCAACTGGAATGCATCATTTGAGGAATAGGTGTTGCTACAATTTTTTGCTTTGGTGTTTTAAATGTGTCCATGGTCCTAATAGGAGTTTAATTTGCTTGAAAAGATTAAAGAATGATATGTCACAAACATTTGTTTAACAATAAAACTACAAGAACAAGCCTTATCCTACTAAGTAAAGTTAATTTCATGGCTCACACAATCCTATTAATATCCGTGCAAGGATAGACATTTGTTCAACAATATAATTATCATTTCCTCATTGTCTTTTGTTGGTTATTTATTTATTTATTATAATTGATGTTTCACATTTCAATCATTTCAACTTAACAGGATCTAATTGTTCGATTGAATAGAGAAAATGGCTAATTAAAGCAAAATTTGGAAGCAACAAGTAAAGCTTCAAGTGTCTCTAGAAGTGATAGTCCTACATCATCTTCAAAGGGCACTGATCCAGTGAAGGTACACTTTCATTCTGGTTCAAACAATGTTGTGGAGTGTTTTATATAATTTATACAATTTATACAATTTTTTTAAACATGTTATAGCCATATGTTTAATCTCTGGTATTTGATGAAGGTAGACTTTCATCCTGCAACACTTATACACAATTTCGTGTGGTGTTCATGTCCTGTCTCGGCTGCAATCATGGGACGGCACAGAGCAAGACGATGGGTACATAATGCCTTCATATGAAGCCAATGATATCCGAGAACTGAAGATTGGTATGTTGTGGTGGTTGGTCAATCATCCAACCAACACATAGCAAGCGAAGGTGTTGTCTATGATCCAGAACTCTCAAGTGTGGAAGATGAGCCGCTAGTTTATGTGTATCTTAATTGCTTTTATGGACATAGGTTAACTTGGTTATTTTTGTATCTGAATTTTTGAATTTTGTTGGCTGTTTGTTAGATTAGATTACACACCTTGTACAAAACACTTGAGTTCATTGATGGGAGCTTGTTTTGTAAATTTGCTGATGTAGTTGACTTGACTTTTTAATATGAATGACAACCACAATTAGTTCTAGCAGATATTCTCTTTGTTGGTTGTGTATGTAGGAGCAGTAAAAATGAATATGATCAGGTACCCAGTTAACAACACGATCAGCCCGGTTAGAAACACTATCAGCCCCCTTTAACAACATCATCAGCCCGGTTAGCAACACCATCAGCCCCCTTTAACAATACCATTAGCCCGGTTAGCAACACAATCAGCCCCCTTTAACAACACCATCAGCCCTATCAGCAACACCATCAACCCCCTTTAACAACCCCATCAGCCCCCTTTAACAACACCATCAGCCCGGTTAGCAACACAATCAACCCCCTTTAACAACACCATCAGCCCGGTTAGCAACACCATCAGCCCCCTTTAACAATATCATCAACTCATCAGCAACACTATCAGCCCCCTTTAACAACACCATCAGCCCGGTTAGCAACACCATCAGCCCCCTTTAACAACACCATCATTTGTTGCTGATATTTTTTGCTGATATTGTTGTTGAAAGGGGCTGATGTAGTTGTTAATTAGACTGATAGTGTTGTTAATAGGGGCTGATTAGTTGTTAATGCGCTGATAGTGTTGTTAATCAACCTGGAGTACTTGTCAAAGGGGGCTGATGATGTTGACAAACGGGTACCTGATTATATTCCATTTTCTTGCTTCTACACACACAACTAATAAAGACAAGAAATGTACGAAACAATTGTCGTTCTCATTCACATTAAAATGTCATGTCATCTACATCAGAAAATTTGCAAAACTTTGTCCTAAACAATATGAACTCAAGTGTTCTGTACAATTGACCAAATAAAATCTATCAAACAATCTCTCAAATTCATATGCACATAAAAACAAATCAGCCTATGTACATAAAAGGATTGCTTCCTAACGACTCATCTTCCGCTTTTGGGAGTCCTCGAACATCGACAACACTTTGTAGCCAAGAAACGACATGAACACCACACGAGTCCCTATAAACAAGAAATATATAGAGGTGTTAACAACATGCATCATGTTACTTGGACATTATAATTAGGAATGTTAAACAACTTAATAGATGCTTATACATCCTTTTATATGCACCAATAGATAACAGTAATGTAACTGTTTAGGGCTTAAAAGATTTACTCTACACATAAAAAAACATTCAAAGTGCAACAGTTTCTTGTTTAAGCAAATAGCACATTACAACTGAAGCACTAAAAGGGGATAAATAATAAATGAAATTACTCTCTTTAAATTTAAACTTCATTGCAACAAGTTCCCCCCTTAAGAAAGTAAGGATAAGATAGAGGTTTCGTAAAACTTGAGGAGAAAAAGTTATAGAGTTCGTCAAATGAAAAGATATGTAATAAGATATATAGAACAATCAAGAAAAGCAAACTGAGAAATTCTCCTTTACTGTTTTTAGTTTAAGCAAGCAACCCTACAAAAATTACTACTGTTAGTGTAAATGAACACACAAAGACAAAAGGAAGGAAACGAAAGGGAAGAAAACAACCCCAAGAAAAATAGCAATTGGATCCCATATACTAGTGACAAAAAAAGTGAAAAGAAATTCAATAATAGAGGCCAATAAGAGTCATTAAATATTTCATCCGATCATTTATTTTACCATGACCTTAGTATTTGTCAAAAAAGTCCATCCTACACTTCTAACCACCGTTGCCTTTACAATGACACACATATATAATATGTTAGCAATGTGTAAAGCTCTAGATTCTACACATTATTTCATGTCAACCCAATGACGGGCAATAAAAACTTAATTAAATGAAGCTAAAATAGAACACTCACCTGGACTTAGGGTAGAGTCCTTCTATTGAAGGAGTGGTAGATGTGAAAGTGAATAGATATAGATCCCAATCCTTTTCTATAGTTGGAAACAGAGCTACAAACTTAGCATACACATATGAGGTTCCAACTACCCCAACCACCCAAATTTTCTCACCGTGACCTTCCAATAACCTTGTCAACTGTGAAACAACAAAGTTCGCAGAACGACGAGGCACGCCGTCACGCACGAACTCGTCAAGCTCTTCGAAGTTCACCACGATACCTGGACCAGAGCATTGATCCAATGAACGACTTAGTTCCTGAAATTTCAAACCCATCTTCTCTTCGCTTTTAGCTTCACTAAGAGTTTCAGAAATTTCCTGCTCAATGCTGAGTATATTCAACCCAGCTATTTCGGCTGCTAGCACTCCCTCTTGACATTTCTATATTGATTCTGTAAAACTCTGGAGAGCATTTTTCGTGTAAATTCCAATCAACAAGGGTTTCTCCTCATTTTTCTAACAAGAACCTCCCTGATTCTTCTACAATTCCCATCCAAGCTGACTTTTTTCAGAATTTCCCATGAAAGGAAATTTGAAACCAGGCGGACCCAATTCAGAACTCGAGAGAAAGATGATTTCAGCACAAAAAATAGACTGCTTTTTATTTTTAACACCAGGGGCGTTTTTGTCATTTCTCTCGGAACTTAATACCAGAATTTTCTAGTATGAGAAAGTTTGTAGGGTCTTTTTTGCATTTATCTTTGTATATTGGGCCTCCAGGTCAATTTTCTCAAATAATAGCTGATAGGATATAATGCATTGGGCTTAAAGGATGCTGGGCTGGATGAGCATGGGCTGAAACATATGAAGTGATATATTCCCTTGGTTGTTTGCGTGTTGGGTCGTGTGGCAGCAAAGAAAGAAAGGGAAAAAAAACTGATGGGTTGATTTAAATTAGTTGTGTTGCATGAGAGAGAATAATATATGGACTTTTGTTTTCTTATCAAAATTATCTATAAGTCTTTTATTCATTTAATTACAAATTTTAAATTCCCAGAATTTTCTCTTGCACTTATTTTCCATGATTTTTTTTTTTATCTCCGATCATTAATACTATAATTATTTAGGCCAAATTTTGAAATTTAGATTTCCATATAATGTTTCAAATTTTTGTATTTCCAAATCCCAAAATTTGGGATGTTACAATATATATACTCATTGGGCAGAGTTACATACCTTGCCTGATGCTCGGTCCTACCTGCAAAAATGCCTAGCCCAATTGTGCCCAATCTTTTTGGGCTGGGTAAGGAGATTTTTTGTCGGGCTCAAGCTGGCGTACCAGACTCTTAGACTTCATAAACATCCCTACCCATTTCTCTATTCCTTGTGCCTGCCTGAATGAGTTCTCTTTTCCAGTTAAAATGGTCAGTTCTAATTCTTGGCATTGATAATGCCCTTAGTTCTGATAGTGCATCCTCTAGTTCCAATAATGTTCCCCCTAGTACTAATATTGTCACTAGTTAACCTAATAACGAGACCTCACAATAGGCACTAGAACAAGTGCAAGATATTGTAAGGAGAGGCCATTGCACCTTAACTTTTGTGGATGAAGCAAAGGTTGTAGGGAGAAGATTTGAAGTAACAAGGAACAATGACAATCAACCTCTTCATCCGTCACACTTCATTAGCTACATCGGCTTAATGACAAGGACGTACGTTCCTATCTTGGCTAGGTAATTGTTGTGGAAGTTATTTGGGACAATATTAAGGTAAGGTATATATGCTTGCTAATTACTTGCTATGTACCTAATTGTAAAAAATTGTTAATTTGAATTGTGTGCTTTGCAATCTACATATCATGTAGGTGAAGATTACATCAAGGACTTTGTTATCAAGAAAGCTGGCCAATCATTAAGCACATTCTATCATGAATTGAAGTACGTGTATTTGCAAAGTCTTGAAAAGGATGATTAGACAAAAGTTCCAGTGGATATTTGGTCCACCATTAGAACTAGATGGTCGGCGGCCGGTTGCCAGCAGCAGGCAGCCGCTGGTGTGGGGTGCCGGCGGTGAGGCCCACCGTGAAGTGGAGGTGGGGGGTGGGGTATTTTTGTTTTTTTATTTTTAATTATTTTAAACTAAGGGCAAAAGGGTAATTTTACCATGGTTAACGGTTAACAAATGGTCAACTAACGGAGAAGGGTATTTTTACTCCTAAAATGTAACCACGTAAGTACTTTTGCTCCCAAAAAAAGCACATGGTGTTGGACATTCCTGAGGGCAAAGCTTAAGGGCATTTTTGCACCTTTACCCTATATTTTATTGGTTAATGATTCTTTAGGCAGGGTATCAGGCAAGGGCTCTACCTAGCTAGACTTATGAACACCCTTAGCAATGATTTTTTCAGAAAAACACAATACATGATACATGATTGAGATCAAAACCTAATTAAGTAAAGATAAAATAAAAAATAAGGAGACTGCAGAATGAAAAAATGCAATGCACAATTGTTTTAAGGGAGAATTACAATATGGTCCCAAGGACCAGAAATAATTATCAAAATATCCCGTGCTAGAATTCCATTGCAAAAAAAACTCCTTAGGATTTTTTTGTAATTAAATGAAAAATTCTCAATCGGTATTTACAACTGAAAATACTATATTAACAACAAAAGTTCTCAATCTGCATTTACAACTGGAAATGTTATATTAACAACTGAAAATGCATTTTGAGTTGTTAATATAACATTTGCAGTTGTAAATGCGAATTGAGAAGTTTTGTTGTTAATATAGTATTTTGAGTTGTAAATATAACATTTTCATTTGTAAATACGGATTTAATTAATTACAAAAAAGTCTTTGAGACTTTTTTATAATGAAATTCTGGCATGGGACCTTTTGGTAACTATTTGACCCGATTGTAATTCTCCCTTATTTTTAAGAAAATAGTCCTACGTCAACTACAGTTTTTCTTTTTAAATTTTGTAAAGTAACTGTTTTTCAAAACAGCCGTATCTCCAACGCCGCTCACCACCACCGCCAGCCAATCTCGTTTTCACCGTCGGAAGCCTGAGCAGAGGGCCACGACTTGGAGAGCTGGACCGGAGGAGCGCGATTCTTGGATTATTTTGTTGCAATCATCGAGTCGTATATTTCACAGCCACTATAGAACAGAAAAAGCTACCCTCACAGTACCATCCCCCAGACCCCAGCTGTTGAAGCCGACCAGATAGAAGATCGCCGCTCTGTTATCCTGGGAGCGGTTTTATCTAAATTTATTTTCATTCTTCATATTTCACCCTTCGGTTTTCTTCTATGCGCTTCCCATACTTCTCTTCAATGGCATCTTCGAGATCTATGGTCCCCTCCCTGCTTCTTCTTTTCATTTCTGCCTTGTCTTTGTTTGTAAAGGCATCTTCCTCACTTGGGTTTTCGGCTTTGTGCCCTTCCTGCTCTGCTTTGTTTCTCCACGCTCTTCAATCTCAATGTCCTCTATCGATCTCCCCGAATCCACCTCCGCAGATAGATGCTCCTTATCTCTATTTCTCTTTCTTGATTTCAATTTGCGGTTGGTTGTATATTTCTGTTTTTTTTTCTTCTTCGTTTGATTGATTATATCATTTTTATCTTGAAAATTAATGGGCCAGTGATTTTGGTCTTTATTCTCTTATATCTAAATTGTTCTCTTCTTGGTTGTTCAGTTAGAATGGCTGTTTAGATATTTCGGCTTCCAAATCGTTTATCTTGTCTCTATCTGCTTACATGTGAATTTCGCTTTCCAAATGCAATTGTTCTGGATTGAGATAGTTTATTTGGTACAGTCTTGTATTGTGACTACATTGGATTCTTTTCTTGCTTTTTTGTTCTTTATGTTAATACTGCTAGATATACCACAGCCACACCATGTGACAACAATAAAATGATTCGTTACACTTGTTAAAGAACACCTTGAACTCCCCTATGTTAATAGAGGGTATTTTATTGCATGCAGATTTTTGGAGCTGCTTATCTCGGACCATTTGGTCATTTCTTTCACTACCAATAATTGTGAAGGTGCAGGTGAAATGTTTCAAGGCAATTGGCAGAATTTTGGATGGTGGAACCTGAATTTGCATTTGTTGATTGGGAGGTATATGAATTTCAATTCAGCATCTGTATTTTCTTAGTTATTAAGAGTAACAAGCTTAGTGATGTAAGTTATGAAATTGACTGCTATTGTTGTTCATTTTCTCTTTCTCCAGATTTGATCATCCTATATACTTCTTGTTGCTGTAGTTTTGACATTGCTGGCATACTTCTTTGCTGAGTGACAATTCATATATTCAATTTTGGGTCTTTTGAACTTGTGAATTTCCTAATGCAATGTCAATTGCTAGTAAATGAAGCCTAATGATGCAGCTGAGATTGCTTGGCATCAGAAGAGGAAAGAGTGGGTTCTGATCGGTCTAAAAGATTGCAGAAACCACCTAGAGAATCCCTTATGAGGTACATGACACTTGCAATTAAACTACTTTGATTGTAAATCAAGGGCAACTTCAATTTTCTTTTGTTTTTCCTTGAAAAATAATTGCCAAAAGCTTGCATTGGGTTTCTTATACTACATTGGTGATGTGTAGAGAAAAAAGGTTTCTTTTAGATAGTGTTGTGGTTTACAGAAGTTTTGGACACTTGATTATATTTGTTTAAATTGATCCATATTTAGTTTTGGGGCACTTGATTATATTTATAAAGTCTTGAATGTATATATACTTTGCTTAGTAGTATTTTGTTTTGTGTACATACTTATTTTCTGGGAATTGGTTGTGTTATGTACAAGTTGTGTGTAGAAAATATAAATTATGTATTTTTTAAAAAATGATTTTCAATGTTTTTGAAAAAACTATCGTTGTAAGTGACTTACAAATCTGTTTTTGGGAAAACAAAAGTTGTATGTGGAAGACTTACAAAAACATTTATTTTTTCAAAACAGATCTTAAAATAGACGTTGTAAAACTTATAATGTTTTTTTCAAAACTTTTAATGACACTCACATAGACGTCCCCCAAAAGCAAACGTTAAAAATGTTTTTTTTTGTAGTAGTGTAATTTCTAAGTTTATAAAGGGGAGAGGGGTTTTATGCAAGAGTTAAAATTAGGGAGGTTATGAGTATTTTAGCTCTGTTTAAAACAAAGACTTATGACTTGATCATGTAGATGTATAACTTTTGAAAATAATATTATGAGATAAAGGAACATGTAATAACATCCATTGAAGTAAATAATTAAATAGATTTTTTTGGTCTAATGGGATGGAATAATATGATATATGACGATGATAAATTAATGAAAATAATAATGAAGCAGTGGATGAAATAACTCAAAAAGGATGGTGGAAGTATAATAAAAAATTAAGTTATACTTAATTTCAGTTATCCAACCAATAAAATATTAATTAACTTCAAGCAGCTAAATTTGACAGATACAATTAATGATACAAACACTAAGAAACATCATCTGCTTAAAAGAAATTTCAAATATAACTACACGTACAGTGGTGCAATATCTTAAGAGAAAGGAAGAAAGAGACATAATTAAAGCCCTCAAAAACATTCGAGGAACAGATTAAGATACGCATATCCAGTCAATAATATAAGAAGTTCTTTAGAAGAAAATTTTGGTGCAAAATATATATAAGAGAGATTGACAGGGTAATTAATTATTATTCTCCACCTTTTTTTTTGTTTTTGTAGAATCATACGGTATCTTTAGCCGATAACTAGAGACTAATTCTCCCAAGGCCTACACTGAAGACCAAACCAAACCGGTCACTAAGGGTGACAGCTGGAATCTTTGCTGTAGACCCCACAATTTGGTTTTGTTGAATCAACATTTTGGGTGTGAAGGCAGCTAGTAGATGTGTATGGTGTGTTTGGAGGGCATTGAACACCAGGTTTGCTTCCATCGTTGGTCATGAAAATCTTACCCGCGTTACCTGAAAGTGAAGAGACGTCTATGAGAGGATCATCAACAAAGAAACTGGTCTCATCCACAACATGATTTTCGACTAAACTGATGCTGTTCTTCTTGTGCGACGGCATGGTCTGGTGAGTAATATTTTTCCATGAATATGCAGAAACCTTGATCTGTAATATGGTTGTCATCGTCATGATGATGACCATCAGAAACAGAAGCAATTTTTTGGAACTGATGCTTTTCTTCATGCTGATCTCCTTGCTGCTGATTGATGATGATCGATGAACTCTCACTCAAATTATAATCAACTAGTTGGCTCGCTTTATAGAAGACTGTTATGTACATTTTTTTTCGTCAGAGTTATGCTCCCAAATGATAAAACGTTGGAATCGTGACGGCGACTTGTGTGGTGTTGATGAAAATATCTTCATGTGGTCCCTTTCGTGTTAACCACCTAACCAACATCACATGACCAAATTCAACCTAGTACGGTACTCCCTCATGGTCTGTTTATAAGAATCCTATGTTTGAAATAATTTTTTCCCCCAAATATATATGCCCTTATTTATGGGGACAAGTATGGGGATAAGTATGAGAAAGAAATATAGTAAATTTAAATATTACTAGTCTTTTAATTAGTACAATATATAATATAAATGAGGGGAAAAATGAAAAGAAAAAACTCACAAATAATTCTTGTTGGATTCTCATAAAAAAGATTAAAACAATTTAAATTCTAGGCTATTATAAAAATAACTGAAGAAAAAAAATATGTACTCAGTTAGTCACCCCCGTAGAATATGGAGGGGAATATCTCCCCCTAACTTTCTTCTCCATCACATAATTAATGTCTATTAACTTAATTTCAATGGTTGAGATCTAATACTATGAAAAATATTTTTCATAATAATAAAAATCTACAATTGTCAACTATTCACATCAAATTTAGATGATATAAATTTATTTATCTATTTTATTATATTTATTATTAAATGTCATAATAATATTCTTACAAATAAATTTTAATCATTAAAACTCAATCTAATGATTCAAATACTAATGGAAAGTTCCTCTTCTTCATAACGTAGGAGTTAGTTGAAGAATTTGTTTAATTTCAGTCTTAAATGTAAGACCTTAACCCACTTAGTCTATTGAATTAATTTTTTCACAAACAATCATCACACATCAAATATATATATATATATATATATATATATATATATATATATATATATATATATATATATATATTATCAACGAGGGTAAATTCTTATGAAAATGATTAAATGAAGTATTTTAAGAAGACTAACTTATATTTGTTATGAATAACTAACTTAACTAATTATGTTAAAATACATGAATTAGTTAGGACTAGAGGGAGTATTATTATTTAGGGAAATTCACTATAAGGTCCATATGAAGAAATGATACCATCAAAAAGTCCCACAATTCTAGAACATGTACATATTGTTATTTTCTGCACTAAAAATTGTCACCACATGCTCTTCATTTGTTGTGGGATTTTCTTAGTAATTATATGCCTTTATTGAATGTTGGAAATTACTTTCCATATTATTTATGTCTTATTACCAATGTTTTGAAACCCAAACTGGACCGTCCGACCAGTTCAGATCGAAAAAGATGAATCGGTAGGAAAATCGATCTAAGTTAAGGGGTGACCTTGGGTTCCGAGTTGATCGGGGTCAACTTGGCTAAGTTGACAGAGTCAGAGTTGCAGACTGACCTTCACAAATCAGATGCTTAGAATCCAGAGACTACATCAAATTGATGCTTGGTCTCTGGATTCCAAGCAATGATCTGGTTCAAGCAATGATATGTTAAGGCTAAGACACAAAACAAGAAGGAGGAGAGAGATATATGAAGAGCAAGGTTTTGAGGAGGAGCAACAATCTGATTATAAGCTCTCTTATGACTATTCGTGATGGATTTGCAAGTAAAGCAGGTGATGTTGAGGAAGGATTTAAGACTGGAGAGAGAGAGAGAGAGAGAGAGAGAGAGAGAGCGAGAGAGGTTGATAAAGGAGAGGAGTCTGGAAAGAGAGAGAGAGAGGAAGAGGACAACGTGGTTGAGATTTGAGAAAGTGGGTGAGGCCGTGAGAGAGATGGGTTGGCGTTGAAACTTGTAACAAAGAAGAATTTAATGGAGAAGAAGGTAGGTTAGTAATAAATGTTAGTGGCAATGTTTCACCCAATAAAGGGGGTGAATTGGGTATTATTTAAAAATTTAAATGAAAGATGATAATCAATTTAATCAAAGAGAAGAGCTGGAGAAATATCATCGAAGTTTGCATGGTAGTTTATATTGGTTCGGCCTTAATTTCCTGACCTACATCTAGTCCCTAGAGCGTCTATAAGATTTTCACTATTGTAATAAGATTACAAGGGTTCTTGGTACCTCAGTATAGAGTAATCCTCATCAAGACTCATTCCCCCTTACAAATTGTAATCTAACAACCACACTCAAGGTCCCACTACCTTGAAATTTTGCAGAAATCAAATTGATTGTAAAAGTCTCTAAAAGTAGATATGAGTAAAGATTGATCTTATGCTTGGTTGTTGGCTCCATAATGAATGCTCACATATTTATAATTGAACACCATTAATGACCATTGAGAAGGTTCAAGATTTTCGTTGTGAGTGTTCAAACTATCAGTTACATTGATGAAGCTTTCGGTTAGACACAAATTGGAGTCATTAGAAGAATTTGAGGTTTGGTCATGTTCACTTTAGTGTAACATATCTCCACATGATATTCCTTTGGTTTGCTCTAGGATTGCTTAAGGTTGGGTCACTATTATCTTCATCACAATAGGCGTTTTAGACAATATTGACTTGACCTACTCTAAGATCCGTGTGCTTTGTTTTTTGTTATCGCATTTAATGCTCTAGCATAGAAACTTGCTTATGTAATTTTGCACATAATCCATGATTCAAATAATCTAAAACTCTTAAATGAGAAGTAATATGAGTAGTAATCAAGTGTAAACAAATGTTAATCAGTAAATGGGAATTCTCGGAGACGAAGGTTCAATGCAGTAAGAACAAACACTTGAGTATTCTTTTTGATGTACTCGAGTGTGCATTTTATCACATTTGAGTGCTGATGAATTTTTTGTCTGGTAGAAGATTGTTTGAAAATAAATTACTATTAAAAAGATTTCAATTTCTACCAAACGCTCGAGTGTCATAAAGGCTTTGTGACACTTGAGCGTCACTAGGGGTGGAAAAAGGCTAGGGGCTTGTCAGGGGCCTGTGGTCTGGCCTGCTAAAAGCCTGGTCAGACCTGGCCTGTCAGGCTAAAAGGCAAGGCCAAGGCCTCTTATGAGGCCTGTTTTCTCTTAACAGGTCAGGCCCGGGCCTGATAAGAGGCCTTTTAGGCATGTCAGGCCGGCCTATTAATTTATGTAATTTTGGCCTGTTTTTAGCCTGTTTAAAGTAGACCTGTTTTCGGCCTGTGGCCTGTTAGCTTAATTAAATTAAAAAAAATTAAAAATTAAAAAAAAAAACAGGCCTTAACAAGTCATAGGCCAGGCCAGGCTTACATACAGGCCAGGCCCAGGCCAAAAAAATAGGCCTGTAACAAGCCACAGGCCAGTATGTTACAAAACAAGCCTGACTTGTTAAGGGTGAAGCCTGACCTGGCTTGACCTGTTTCCACCCCTAAGCGTCACAGAGTAACACTTGAGTGCTCTTCATAAAAGAGAAAACAATCTTAATTCATCGATGAGTGTCATGTACTGAACTTACAAGTGTTCACATTGCATTCAAGTGTTGGAGTTCACACTTTAGTGTCCATCACAATACTTTCAAGGTTGAAGCGAGTGTCAAGCAAAATTTCTACGAGTGTTAACCAGCACTCGAGTGTTCACTTATACACTCAAGTGTTTAGCATAATACTTTCATAAATCAAGCAAGTGTTATGCGATATTTTTGCAAATGTTGAACCAACACTCGAGTGTCTAGTAAAATCCTTGCGAGTGATAAGCCAACACTTAAGTGTTCACTTAAACACTCGAGTGCTCTGAGTCTTATCACTTAAGTGTTAATGTCTACACTCAAGTGATCTTCTCATATCACTTTGTAAGGGTTCCTTGATTCAAATTTTAGTTTAATAAAGGTTGTTCACTCAAGTGTCTTAAAACATACACATTTGAATCATTAGGTCATCTTTCTTTTCAAAGTTTGTTATCATCAAAACATAAACTGAGAACTCATAATAAATGATAGGGAAATTGAGGTTGAACGAGGGGAATGGTAATTAGGTCTATATATATATGGATACAGACTTGGCATTAATGCTGGACATAAGAGTAAAAGTGAGAAATGGGTCAGAATTATTTGATTTGACCACAAAATATTTTTTTATTATTAAAATATAAATATTTTTACCTATTTAATTAAATTATATTTTTTAATTAGTACCAATTTAACCGACTAACCGTTAACCCAGTACCCGTATCCCGATTCAAGTTTCAGAACCTTGATAATTACACACAAGGCATGCCCACTTCTTATATATCAATGTGGGGTGCATCTGTGCATGTTACTTCTTTATTTTACCCGAAGGGGGCATGTTACTTAAAAGATCTAATAGTTCAATATTTCTTATAGTAATTTTGTTGTTATAATTTTATTTTCTATGTTTCGTTTAAAATTATGGCATTATTATATACATATATC
This sequence comes from Acacia confusa, assembly GCA_037074495.1. Lineage (NCBI taxonomy): Eukaryota > Viridiplantae > Streptophyta > Magnoliopsida > Fabales > Fabaceae > Acacia > Acacia confusa. The sequence continues at coordinate 43,573,701 of CM073503.1, forward strand.
AATATGTATTATGTTATAAAAGTCATGTCCTTTAAAATGAATTTTACATTTAAACTTCCTTTTTTATAGTAATTATCCAAAAAGTTTCAATTTACTAAATTGACTTTTTACAAAAAAAAAAAAAATCAATTCAAACATAAATCATATCCTACAATTTGACTTTTGTCATAAATTAGTTTGTAAAATATATATATATATATATATATATATATATATATATATATATATATATATATATATATTCAAAAAAATCACTTCATAATCCAAACACGCTTTATATTTATTACAAATAACTAACATAAATAATTTTGTTAATCAACTACGATATTTCAGCAAATATCTCTTCTTTCTTCTAGAATCTATTTATGTCATCGAGTCAGAGAGCATGGATGAGGTGCTCAATTTTGTGGATCCAAAGATTTCTTCTGACCATGCTAATAATCAGCTAAGATTGCTAATGATTAACGAAGATATTTGGTTAGCAGCTTTTGGTGATGATGTTTGCTCAATGGTTGGTGAGTTTTTTGCGGGGCACTATATATTCGGCGTCTTCTGAATAGGGCAATTGTAACTCTTAATGGATGAAACAAATATCACATTAATTCCTAAGATTAGTAAATCAGAGCATGTCTCACATTTTCGTCCTATTGGGCTTTGCATTTTGTTATATAAGATTATTTCCAAGATCTTAGCTAATTGTATGATGCCATGGCTTGATGATTGTGTCTCTCATAGTCAAAGTGCTTTTATTTTGGTAGGCTCATACATGATAACATCATTCTTGCCCATGAAGTGTACCGTTATTTATGCATGAAGAAAACAAGCAATAAGTATGAGTTTGCATTTAAAATGGACATGAGTAAGACCTATGATTGAGTTGAATGGAATTTCTTATACTTGTTTTGTTAAAATTGATGGGTTTTTGTTTGGAATGGGTCCAGCTTATTATGTGTAGAATTCGTCAGTCTTAACCTCTGTGTCTCAGGTGAAAAGATTGACTCTGTTAATCCATAGAGAGGACTTCGTTAAGGAGATCCACTATCTCCGTATCTCTTCATCCTTTACCTTCTATGATTCATAAATGCCTATAAAATAAGAAGCTCAAAGGCATAAAGGTTAGCATTTGTTGCCCAATGCTCACGTATACCTTCTTTGCAGATGATGCACTCTTTTTATGAATGCCAATGAACGTAATTGTCACAAATTATCTAGGAGGCCATACTTTGTCTATACTGTATTGCTTCTGGTCAGGAGGCCAACTTGGAGAAGTCAAGTATTTTTTTCTCGACCAACACACCTAAACATGTTCATACTAGAGTTGGTAAAGTTATGGGCATCAATGATGTAAATGATCCAGGCAGATACTTGGGAATTCTAAGTATTTAGGGTAAGATAAAACACCAAGCTCTCACTTACATTAGAGAGCGAGTCAATTCAAAGATACAAGGATGGAGTAAATCTACCCTTTCACAATGTAATGATTAAATCAATTGTGAATGCTATCCCTATCTATCCTATGAATTGCTTCAAGTTCCCAATCAAGACATGCAGGGAATTAGACTACTTGATTTCTAATTTCTGTGGGATGGTAATATGAATGGCAATATAGATGGCAATAGAATGCATGGGGGTGTATGACTAAGCCTAAAGCTAATGGAGGAATGTGATTTAAGGACTTTGTGATTATGAGTGATGCTCTCCTTGCTAGACCATTTGGTTGAGTTCATGTAGAATGAAGGAGGATCAATCAAAATGACCAAGTACATCCTTAGTGACCGTCATCAACTTCAACAGATGGTCACTAACATAAATGGATGCACTTGGTGCCAAAAGGGTACCAAGGGTGAATAACACAAAAAGAAGCTCAAAGTTCTCATCTATGTCTCCTAACAACAACTCACCAATTGTTTTATACTTTAAATTCTTATACACAACCCTAAAGTCCAAAAAAACAGGGTTCTTGTCGCTAACTTTAACTTGTATGTCCTGCCCCCTAAAGGTAGACTCATAAGTTAATGCACACATTCAGCCCCTATCACTCAGGTCTCTCCTCTAATGGCACTTCCTTTGTTGGGGGTCAAAACATGCCATATATTCTGCACATAAGGAACTGTTTATTTGTCGACAACTTATTTCCACCAACCAATCAAACCCTATTGTTTTAAGCCTTGCCATGACCTCGAGTTTTTCCTTTAACTTATGACATACTTGAATGAAAGCATTTAGTGCACATCTTGTTAGGAATGGCACAATATACTTGTCCATTTTGGCCGGGCCTCTTAGTTGTTGAGCCTGCTTTGTGTATTCACCCTTCTCGGTTGAACTCAATCGTTTCCATGCTTCTCTCATTTCTAGATTTAAGTCCTCATAAGATTTTTTCGACACCTCCTTGACCTTTTTCCCCTTGCCCTTCGCCTTTTTTTTCCTCACGTCGCTTAAAGAATTCTTGGGTGAACAAGTTATAGCCAGAGAGCCTTGCATCCCTCTGTGAAGTACTCATTGTTATTAGCATTGCAATATGAAAATTAAAATCAACGTTTCAGATAATGACCTTGTAATGACTAAAGTTGATTGTTTTTTTTCCTGCGAAGTACATGATTAAGGATTAAAGTGCAGCAATGAGAAGCTTTTAGCAAATTCAAGAGGCATAAATTTCAACAAGTTTGAATTATATTTACATCGCAAAATCTGATTGAACAGAACAAATGACACCCCAAAATCAAATGGAAAAACGATCAAGAAAATCTCTGGGAAACCAAGGATCAAAATTTTTACATTTACGGCATAGCAGATCAACAAATATATCAACAACTAATGAGCAAAACACCAGAGAAAGCAGCAAGTTTTAAATTGAAGTTTTGTATCCAAAATCAGAATGGTAGACTGAAATTTAGCATAAAAGTATATGAGTAGCAGTGCCCTAAACTAAGGTTAACAAGTTCATAAATACATATTTTTACAAAGTGCAGCAGATAACAGAGCAAATAAGACATGCATAAATCCAATTCATTCATCTCTCATGACGTATGCAAACAATAACTTCCAAACTGCATAAATCCAATTCAACTTTTATCTTTTTCAGTGTCCAATTGAACTGCGAAACATGCTTGAAGAACACATCTTTTATAAATGCTATACTTCATAAAACAATAAACAATAAAAAGAAAGTAAACAAAAACAAACTTAGCTAAACTACTCATACTTTCTATGCACTAGGAAGCCCAAAAAAATTAGTAAGTGTATCATGTAACTCATTTATGATACATACCAATGCCTCTATTTTAGACTTGTTTGAAAGTTTTCAAGCCAAATTCTATTTCAAATGCTTCACGATCTGAAACTCTTAATACAGGATCTGAGGTAACCTGAAACAATGGCTTAAATGTAGTTATTTGTTAATGCTACTGCTTGAGAATATACCACAACATTTGGATGATCAAAAGCCTATAATAAAAGGAAGTTATTTGTTAGTCAGTTAACAACCAATTGCTCTATCAACTAGCTACTGAAGAACAACAGAAAATTAGATCTCATAGACTTGAATTCCTATTATCAAACCAAGACCAAAATGAGCTCAAACTTCCCTTTATAACTTAGGCAAGCAAAAAAATCGTACATCAAGAAGGAAAAACAACAATAGAAATTAACATCAGCTCACTAATCAACAAGTAAATAAATTTGATACATGGGATTGGTTTGGATAACACTAGTAACAATAAATTTTAATTCATACAAATCTAAGATATTGGAAATTTGGATAACACTTGCAATAGGAATTATGCATTTACAATAGTATAAAGTCACATAGTAATAATACATCAATAAAGTAAATCATTATATTTAGTTTGAAGTAAAATCCATACATTCATCAAGAAAATTTGTTATAATCATTCAAAATTCAAAAATTAGTATTTTTGTATAAATGCAACAACAACGTAAAAAGGAAAATGACTACATCAGGCATTAAACAAAATTAAGTAACTACTTTCTTTAGTCAAAGTAGACCTTGCATATTTTAGACAATAACTTTTTTTTTTTTTTAAAAAACAAAGCAAAGCCAAATGGTAGTTTCTTTATCCTTAAATTAGAACCAAAGTACTTACAACAACAAGAACAACTTTTCATTAAACCAAACAAAAACATGATAGTCATTGCTTCACACTAATATAACATTCATGCAGCAAAAATTAATATGGGAGAAGAAATTACTTAATGCAGCAGATTCAGAATTCCTAAATCAAGTAATTCATATCTAAGCTTAAGATAATGCAACATCAGCAGATTCAGATTCAGTCTTAAATAATGCATCAAATATACACAACAAAGCAAACGTATTTCACTATTGAAAGTGACAACCATCTTAAGCACAAGATGAGGCAGATTTTGTTCAGCATTGGTTCCTACAGCAACATTAGTTTCAAGTCATAGTTTTGACCCATTTAACAATTACATCTCATTGTCAATTGGCGATTACTTCTTCATCTCTTCCCATAGGTACTCACAAATAAGGACAAAATCTCCCTCCCCTGTATATGGTTTTCGTGGGAAAAAAATGAAAAAAAAAAATCATTGATGCAACTACTTCGATTATAACTACCTACGCCCTGTGTATATAAACATAGCGATTAGTTTTGAGTTGGGCATCTAGCATTCTCGATCAATCCAAACTGCCAGGTTCAGTTCTCATTATAATAGTTAAGTCCTTAATGAAATTGCAGCCCAAAAAGAGAGGGACCGAAAAAACCCTAATCCCTTAAATGTTTGTACCTTCGATTCCGTAACCAAGGCTAGAAACTCAAACTAGTTCTAGTTCAACTATTAAAACTTACCCTATATAGGAATGAGGATAACGAGGTTACTAACTTAAACATGTATAAAATCTTCACGCATTTCACCTAATTAACATCAAGAGATCCAAATAGAATGCTCCATGCTACTTACTCATTTGTGAATCCAACAACATTGGACAACCAGTCCTAAAATGGATCAAGAGAGTAGCTGTAAATCATGTTCTGATAAAGACATAATGAGAGTATCAATGATGATAGACATAGTTGTCCCTTACAAAGCAAAAATAGATTCCCCATAAGCCCGTTAAATATTTAAACACAAATTGCTTAGATTTTTTTTTCTTTTTCAGAGTAATAACCATGGCTAAAAACTCAAACTAGTTCTAGTCCAACTATTAATACCTACCCTTAGACAAGATACGATGACTATTGCCTTATATGTTCCTCACTCAGAATATATATCATAAAAACAAAAGTGGTGAACACATGATAAGCCTAAAAAGGAGATTTTGAAAGCCTTGAGGTTTGAAAGGAAACCAGACAAAAAAACAGAAGGTTTGAAAGCCTTGGAGTTTGAATTTAAAGAGATAGTAAAAGCCAAAAAAAAACAAAAGGTTGTACAATAACCAGGTTTAATGAAGATTACCATTATCACACCCCAAAAGCATATAGAACCAAGAATCTCATTTGGAAAATGTTACAGCAGCATAATGGTTCAAAAGATAGTTAATAGGATGGTTTGCCTATAAAATATGTGAAGCAACCTTTGATAAAAACAATATATATAGAATGTTCAAAACCTCATAAATAAAATGTAAGAACTTACCAGGTGAAAACAGAAATTTCATATCAAGTTGTCAACATAATGCCTTTCAAGAATCTACTCATGGAAGGGCGAAGGGCAAGTCCTTCTCTAATATCTAAAGCCAAATACAAATATATTTACTGGTAAATAACGTCACCAAGATAAGCAATTATAGATAAACCACAACAATAATAACAAAGCTTTGTCCCCCACCCTCTAGGTGGGGTCAATTATAATAAATAGATATAAATAAATATTTCATTAATAACATAAGTAAATTAAATATAAATTTGTAACAAATTTACGTAACAATTGCTTTCTCCATGTTAAAAATATAGAACAAAGTACGCGTGTAAACACCATTAAAGAAACATGTACCAAAACTTTATTGATACATGAATTGCAAATCAAAATATTCTAGAAATTTGATTCTTTAATGGGACTTAAAGTAGCAAGCGTGGACATACAATCCATCAAGGTAACTAACCAAGCAAGTATGGATAGATAGTCTAGTAACCAACCAATCAAGCATGGCTTGAAACCACAAAGGTAAATAACCAATCGAGCATAACTCAAGACGAAGAAACAAGCAAGAACTAGAGTAGTCAATCCTGGATAGCGGCGTGAAGCAGTTAGCCCAAAAAATGGTATATTACATAGCAGGATGGCCACTATACTGGAGATAGGAGATAGAAGATACACATACAAACATCATTAAATTAGTCTCTATAGGCGATAAACAAAACATTCAACATATAATAAACAATATATCATTCAAGTCTCTAAACGCCATAAACAAAATATTAAACATTAAATTAGTTTTAAAGGCCCCAGTCCCACCAATATACGCAAAAATTCTCTTTATTTTTCAATGAAAAGATCATCCCTTGTAGATTTCTTCCTCCTCATTGTCCCTTTCTTCATCACTTTTTTGAAGTTGCATTCTGTTTATTCTTTAATCTTCTTTGCTACCCAGTGTATGTTCTAGGCTCACCAGCCCCAATTATATTAACATCAGCTCCCTAAGTCAAAGTGTCATCCTCAAAAACTAACTCTTCCTTAGTAACTTCTTCATCTCCACCCATTTCCCCCACCAACCCCCCAACAATCAAAGTGTTTCTTTAAGAGCTTGGTTATACTTAACCAAGTCTTAAAACTTTTGATGCCTAAGCTTGCTTTTATTTTTAGAAGGAATCTGTTGTATAATTTACAAAAAAAGAATGATTGTTTGAAAATGTTCTATAGTAGAATAATTTACATGAATACTTACATGCTCAAAAGTACTCCAATTACACTCACATCCAGAAGCACCACAAGTCAAGCTTCACTTTGATGGCAATTTTTTGCAAATTTGGAGTAGATACTCCATACATCCTCCACCATTCAGCTGTAATGAGTGAACTAATTAACAATTTAACATAACTACTAGTTTGAATTATAATGTAATTAAATTTATCAAGGAATGAGCTTTTACTTTCCAAGAGCCACAGTGGTCCTTTATCTTATTGCTTGCTTCATACCAAAGATGCCTCTAGCTTTTTAATATAATGCCAACTCATTTGTACTCTTATCTGCCTCTTCTTCGGTTGGTATCAACCTCTCAGTGCATCGATAAATTTCTACAATCACTTTTGCATCAAATTCAATTCTTGGATTGCTATAATACAACTCAGGGTTTAGAAGATGAGTTGCTGCATGCAATGGATGATGAAGTTGGCACTCCCATCTTCTATCAATAATAGCAAAAATCTCCTTGTGCTTGTCTTCATTTCTGTTAAAGGATCCCTAAATAGCTTCCTTAGTCCTATCCATAGCTTCATATATGTAACTTATTGCAAGCTTTTTTTTCACTATCAACAAGCCTAAGAACACGTATAAGAGACCTCATAGCCTTAAGAGAATAAACAACACTATTCCAAAATGTATTAGTTGTCCTTTTCCCTTTAGCATCTTTAGCTGCCTTAGACATTGACCATTCATCTGAGGTGACCATATCTAAGGCAGCTCAGATGAATGGTCAATGTCTAAGGTAGCTAAAGATGCTAAAGGGAAAAGGACAACTGATACATTTTGGAATGGTGTTGTTTATTCTCTTAAGGCTATGAGGTCTCTTGTACATGTTCTTAGGCTTGTTGATAGTGAAAAAAAAGCTTGCAATAAGTTACATATATGAAGCTATGGATAGGACTAAGGAAGCTATTTAGGGATCCTTTAACAGAAATGAAGACAAGCACAAGGAGATTTTTGCTATTATTGATAGAAGATGGGAGTGCCAACTTCATCATCCATTGCATGCAGCAACTCATCTTCTAAACCCTGAGTTGTATTATAGCAATCCAAGAATTGAATTTGATGCAAAAGTGATTGTAGAAATTTATCGATGCACTGAGAGGTTGATACCAACCGAAGAAGAGGCAGATAAGAGTACAAATGAGTTGGCATTATATTAAAAAGCTAGAGGCATCTTTGGTATGAAGCAAGCAACAAGACAAAGGATCATTGTGGCTCTTGGAAAGTAAAAGCTCATTCCTTGGTAAATTTAATTACATTATAATTCAAATCAGTGGTTATGTTAAATTGCTAATTAGTTCACTCGTTACAGCCGAAGGTGGAGGATGTATGGAGCATCTACTCCAAGTTTGCAAAAAATTGTCATCGAAGTGTTAAGCTTGACTTGTAATGCATCTGGATGTGAGCGTAATTGGAGTACTTTTGAGCATGTAAGTATTCATTTAAATGATTCTACTTTACAGAATTCCAAGTAGTGATTTTCACACAAACATTCTCTCTTTGTAAATTATACAACGTATTCATTCTAAGAATAGAAGCAAGCTTTAAGCATCAAAAGTTGCAAGACTTGGTTTTTATTAAGTATAACCAAGCTCTCAAAGAACACTTTGATTGTCGTGCTGTGATTGATCTCATTCTCCTAAATGACATTAATGATAGTAATGAGTGGTTGAAGGGGGAAATGGGTGGAGATGAAGAAGTTGCTGAGGAGGAGTTAGTTTTTAAGGATGACACTTTGGCTTGTGGAGCTGTTGCTAATGTAGTTGGGACTGGTGAGCCTAGAACATACACTAGGCAGCAAAGAAGATTAAAGAATAAATAGAATGCAACTTCAAGACCTTCAACTAGCAATAACAGAAAGGGTATCATTGAAGACGAAGAGGGAGATGATGAAGAAAGTGACAATGAGGAGGAAGAGATCTACAAGTCTAGTAGTGGTGAAAGCAACAATGATGAAGAGGACTTAGATGATCTTTTCATTGAAGAATAAAGAGGATGTTTTCTTACATGGTCTTTAAAGACTAATTTAATGTTGAATGTTTCATTTATGGCGCTTAGAGACTTAGAAGATCTATTATTTATAACATGTTGAATGTTTTCTTTATGGCCTTTAGAGACTACTTTAATGATGTTTGTATCTTTAGTTTATGAATTTTTATTAATGATGAATATGTCTAAAATTTTGAGTATATTTTTATTTTTGAGCATTTATGTGTGTATCTACTATATTCGGTATAATAATCATCCCGCTATACGCTATACCACTACACCCTTTTTTGCGCCCGCCGCTATCCATAATTGACTATTCTAGGGGCACACATTTCACCAAGGTAAATAACCAATCAAGCGTGACTCAAAATGAAGCATCCAAGCGTAGTCACATAGTCGACGAATAACTAGCCATGTAAGTGATGAGCAACCAAGCAAGGGTGGCTTGAAACCACGAAGACAAACATGGACACACAATACACCAAGGTAAAAAACCAATCAAGCATGACTCAAAACAAAGCAACAAACATAGGCACACAGTCTACGAAAGTAACTAACCAACCAAAGCGTAAGAAACCATGAGAACAACCATGGACATAGTCCATGAGAGTAAATAACCAATCAAGCATGACTCAAAACAAAGCAAACAGTAGGATGCATGGACCACTAGTGTAACTAACCAAGTGAAGACACATAATCCTTGAGGGTGAGTAACCCAAGTAAGCATGGCTTAAAACTACAAGGGCAACCGTAGACACATAGTCCACTAAGGTATATAACCAATCAAATGCGAATCATAATGAAGCAACCAAGCATGGTCACACAGTCCACATGCAACTAACCAAGGAAGTACGGCACAAAATCCACAAGGGTAAGTGACCAATCAAGCATGCCTTGAAACCACAAGGACAAGCATTAACATACAGCCCACCAGGGTAAATAACCAATCAAGTGTGACTCATCCTCAAAAACAAGCGTGAGAAAATGCCACGAACATCAAGCCTAAGTACAATACCCGCAAAAATTAAGTTGGCTATGTTTAACCAATGGCGCGCCAAGGACTACCTACCCCTTATCAAATGGTATTCTTGTCAGATATTGGCATTTTGTATTTGTTTTTAAGGAATTTTTAAGATAGGACAATGGCAATAAGTATTTTGGTAATTTTAACTAACTTGATTGATTAATTAATTAATTACAGAGATGATACAGTGCAATTTGGCAGACTGCCTACCTCTTATCAAATGGTACATCTTCCCTATTAGATGCAAGAGAAGATGGCCTAGGCCTAGAATGAGAACTTACAATTTATTGATCTTGAACATCCATTATAGCATAAATGTGCTGCCAACCATATTAAGGGACCATTAAATGAAAATTGAACCTGGTCATTGAAAGCGGTGCAAAATATGACAGAAGCCCAAAGAAAAGGGTTCATTAAAGTGTATATTGTAATTTGTTCAAGGTATAGAGTCATCATAAGGAAAGTAAATCTAGAATTGACATTTTTTAAGCCAAAGATTATAGTGGTATTTAGTAGTACATTAAATATAGAAAAAGCACCCTCCATAAACCAAGTACTATAGTTTAGCAGGAGAACATTACAAAATATCAGTGACAGAAAATATGATCAAAATTCAAAATGTACAAAGTTCATATCACATCACAATTATATATGCTTTTAAGATAGTAGGTAATCTATGTGGCTCTTAAGCGGATTGCTCTTTCACCTTACGTTTTAAGGGCAAGATCGCATTGTTTGCTTAGGGTCTCGGCCAATTAGTGTAACAACACAGTAGATGCTCCAAGCCTTTTAACATTGAACTTTTTTCATAATTACATCAATTGTTTTAACACCCAGGAACTTGATGGCATTGTTTGAGAAACCAAGAATTCAGGACAATTCACCAAGGAAAAAAAATTCAGGACATTCATTCGGTTCAAGTAAGTAACTTTGAAAGTTTGAATGTTTATATATAATCTTAAAGATCATGGGAAAAATATTCCTTGTGCAAGTGAAGCAATCCTATTATGACCGAGGATAAAAAGATGACCAATTGAAACAAATATAACATCTTGGAAACAAATCCTATTTTACGTTTTTTTTTTTTTTGGGTTTTCCAAACACATCCCAAATGTGCAAGCTCTCATCAGAAGCAACTCATTGTATACATGAATAACACATTGGATGTATGACTAGTGAATATATTAGCTACATTCAAAAAAGTTGAACACCATCTATACATACTTTCAGTTCACGGTTTTGCAGGAAAATGCAAATGGATAAAACCTGAAATACTAAAAATTTAAGCAGGAAATTCCAGCGCCCAAGCTGTAGGATTTATTCATGAGCTGATGAAAATATTTTCAATGAAGTTGAGGAATCTAAACAAAGACAACAATTTTGAGAGGGAAAAAAAACCCCTAATTTTGCATCTCACAAGCAATACCAATTAAATGTAAACCAAAAAGAAAAATATATTTATTTAACTAGAAGATGAACTGGTAGAACATCAACGGACCTTTCAAAATGCAGAAGACCATATCATTAGGATGCAAATATGGTGCCCCTTCCAAATAGCATCTTTCCTGGAGCTACTATGTCTTGCAAGTAATACAGAGGGTCTTCAAGTAACTGCACAGTCCATAAGAAAGAACGAACAAAGAAATCAAAGCAAGTTCAGGAAGGTTAAGAAGAATCTTTGGAAGTGTAAAATATTATACAGGACAATCGACTTCTTAAAGTCTTTCTTCAAACAACGAAGTGGCATCTCCACAACAAAGAATATAAGTGATATAAGATAAAGGATAACTAGTTAATCCTTACATTTTTCCACATAAATTTAGGCATAGTAACAAAAACTGTAAGAATTGTACACCCAGGGCGGATATAACCCTCCAGCTCAACAGGCATACTGGCCAAACATTGGAATATCTGCAAGCACATTTGGCTGCAGGTTAATCAGTTACCAAGGTCAAGACAGTAGAAGATCTTACCCCTATATAAATACTAAATTGTGATAACAATGCTTTAATATACTTGATGGCATAGCATTCTAAGAAAATCCACAGGATTCCATAGACGAGTAAGCACTCTATTAACAATATGAAGGTGAATAAGAAATGTTGCACTCCAAAGCAATTTCCATGTCGTTTATCTCACTACTTATATGTCGTTTAAACATCTTGCAAAATAAAAACTCACTTTTATCCAATTGTATTTTTTCTGCAAAACTCTGAACTGAAAGTATTTAAAGATGATATTCAACTTTTTTTAATGTAGGTAATATATCTTATAGAAGATTCCTTTCAAAGTCTGGGTTCATAATCAAGAAAACCGTGCAAAATCAATTATGGAAGAAAGGTCGGAATTTACAGTTAAGCTAGAATAAATAAAATGGTTTTTGTTAATAGAACTTTAATATGATACCTTCCTATCTGTGATAGAAACCAATAACCGTACATGAGAATCGTTAAGAACAATGGCTGAATGCCATCCATCAGGAGCCCAGCTACCACAAGTAATCGGACCATCTTCCTCATCGCATAAGAAGAATTCTGAAACAGAGTCGTAATTCCATAAAAGCTATAGCGTCTTCAAGGACAACGCAAAGGATATTGCTGCTTCCTCGGTCCAGTAAATTTAATGAGGATGTTGTCTATGCGATAAGGAAGATGTAATATCTTGTGCGGTTCTGAAATCATTTTAATAGGAATATAAGACTCATTACCACAAACAATGAATAATTAGAGGAAAAACTGCAAAAAAAAAAAAAAAACATAACTATGAACAAACCTGAGGAATATATCTCGCAAGCGCTTGGAGGATTTGCAGTCAAAAGAAGGAGATACTTGTTCCTGAAGTCCATTATTCTGGTGCGGTTCAAAGCAAGGGCCTCAGCCAATTTTCTCTTAAAATTTCCTCGAGATTGTGAATTCAGTCGCCAGGAGGAAGCAAGATTCTCTTTGTCTTGCAGAGAGCAGAAAGCGAGGAGGAGAAGAGTGGATTTTAATATTAAAACCTAGAATGATTTTTCTTTTTCAAAAAGGAGCATCGCCTCACGTTTTCATGTCGAGAATGATTTCTCTGTGGATCCATGACAGCAGATTGAGAAAACAGACAGAGAAGGAAGCATAAAGCGAGAAAGCGAGGAGATTGAGAGTTGAGAAAATAGGAAGAAGGTGAGGGATTTCAGTTTTGAGAAAATCGCCAAGGAACAAGTAGCCGTTGGGGGGAGTGAGAAGTAAATTATACTATATTGAAAGATTTGAGGAAGCCGTTGTACGCAAATGTTGAGTGCGTGAAGTGAATTTGAACAGAGGCGGTGACGTGAAGAGGAAGTGATACGCACGCGCACCCAGGGCGGTTCAGCGGAGCGTCTTTGCATCTTCAGACCGTTGATTGTTGCAATTAATAACAAATCAAACAATGATCACTCTTTGGTGGTTCCCCAACTAACCATACTGGATTATTATTTATATACTGTATTTGTTGGCAAAAAAGAAAGAAAGAACGATAATATACTGTATTTGAAATAACATTTGATTATAACTACCTCGGTTATTTTTTTAATTTTAAAAATCATGTTATATTTTTATTGTTGTTAATCAAATTAATGTTGTAGCCCTATGTGTTGTGCTTATTGTGAGAATGGAGGCGGTGGTACGGTGCACCAAGATTTTGTCTTGATTGTTAGTGATCAATACTGATAATAATTATGAATTTGAAATAAGGATTTGATTTGATTGTTTTTAATCTTTTTTAGCTTTAAAAATTCTGTTTTATGTTACTGTTTTCTATATGAAATTATTTTTATATAGAGGATCTTACTATCATATAGACTAATAGATAACTTCTCTAAACCTTAGACCATATATAAATTAATAAAAAAAAACGTTGGCAAAAAAATATACAAATAAAAATAATTATTTTGTAGATCGATCTTTATAGTTTTATATAATTTTAATTAAATCCCTGATTTTTTTTTTTTAAATAGGATCTTTATTGTTTTTGCCCGTCTGCAATGTTGTGGCCCATATAAATTTAATAAAATGAATAAAATATCATCATGAAATATAATATTTTCACATGAAAATGAATGAGTTGCTCTGTTTATCAAAGTGGGAGCATTCCTCAAAGTGCACCTTGATCTCCATACTTTTATATTCTACCTACCAATGTTTTATCTTGACTCATATATATATATATATATATATAGCTCGAAAAAGGTACTTCTATTACCACATCAGAAACAACACAACTGATACATATATGAGTGAAAAACATCCGAATGGCGTTTTGAGGACTTTTAGAACCTAAGACTTTCCCAAGCATCATGTAAGGAAGACGTAGTCCACTTGAATCATTTTTTAGTTTTAAGTCAATTTATGATCAAAAATTAAAAAAAAAATCTGTGCTGTTCTTATTTAGAAACAAACAAACAAACAAATAAATTCAATCGTATCATAGTCCCCGTAATTAAAGGAAACCCTAATATATAATTTTTAAATATTTTTAGCAACAACTTTTTAAATTAATTATATTATATAGTTTCTATAATAATAAGAAACTTTAGCACATTTAACAGATTACTGATCATTACTTAGCTTCTTTTTAATTAGTATGTAGTTAATTAAGGATTGGATCATTGGCCATGTGTGTTAAAGAACTAAAATAGACATTCCTGCTACAACAAGAGGTAAAACTTCTATGATCTCAATGCCTCGATGAAATTTCGGTACAAAAGACCCCCCGCCGCCCCGCCCGGGGGGGCAGCCTCGAGTGAAATGAATTAATAATAACATTCACGTATTTGAATACACACACACTATAGCAAATTTCTTTATGGGTCTATTTGAAGTGTAATGTTAGGAACTTTTTCTGCAGCAATTTTTTTTAAAAAAGTCATTTAATATTGCTAACTGATTTTGAGTATGTTTGGATTGAGCTTTAAGTTTACCGAATTTAAAGTTCAAAAAGCCCGTTAAGGAAAAAACTTCACCAATGAGTTTTTTTTTTTCCCAAAAAGCTCTCAATTTTTTAACATGGGCCTTGCTACTTTTGTCACTGTTAATCTAAACGCAAATCATTATTTATAACCTGACTTTTTTCCTATCAAACTTTGTTTAAAATTAGATAGCTTTTAAACTACCGCTCCTACCGCCAACCCAAATAGACACTATATCTATTATATCAACTGTTTTCTAATCATACATGGACATGTGTCATATTTTTTTCTTATGAGTTTATAATTAAATGATAACATTTCAAACAAGACATATGATGAGAACTTTTTTTATTCAAAAGAGTGATTGAGAACTTGACATAATGAATATAACACAGTTCCAAAATATATGTCTTGGGATAATGAATATAACACATTCAATCCTAAGTGCTTATGGAAAAATCATTGAGTTTTCAAGAAATAAATATAATTAGATAAAAACTCCACAACTAACAAGTAAACAATATAAACTTATAACTTGCGATCACTTTTTTGTAATTACATTTATTCATTGGAATTTCACAAGGATTTTCCCATCTATGAATAAAAATCAACTTGGTGACGTCCAATCTTTAATCCTACATGTTTATATAATGTGTATGTATCAATCTTAATTCTAGATTATATTTGCACTCGATACACATATTCTAAGAAAACATTTATATTATTTCTTATATTCGTTATTGATAGATATATCTATCAACAACTAGATTACAAAGTGATTGCACCTTAGGCAATTAATTCAACTACATGATGCTAGAAGAAGATGATGTTTACGCATTTTTGCCTTTCTAATTCAGGACTTGCTCCTCCTTTCTGTGTATTTCTTTTCTCAGTACTTTCCTCACGATCACCATCTCCTTGTGAAGTCAGCGATCACGAAAGCGACTGGACTCCAAGTCAATTATTTCGAAATGAAATTTTCATTTGCATGCATTTGAATTAGCGAAACAAATAAAAAAACAGTAAAGAAAGAAAATACGAAATGTGACTATACGTGTGGAGTCCACGTGTTTCTCACTATTGCTCTCTTTTTTATCCATTTCTATGCAATGCAACTTTATATTTATGCTGTTTTCCATTCTCGTAGCAGCCAAAAATTACTCCACTTAGAGCAGAGCAATGAAGCTTGCCTTACATGCTAAAAACAAACTTGGTTTTATTGATGGTACTTGCACACATGACAAGCAGGATGTTAAGATGAAGGATCTATGGGACGGGCGTAATTTAGTAGTGTTGTCATGGCTTATCAATTCGGTGGATAAGAGAGTAGCTTTTAGTATTGCGTTTTTTCTTAACTCCCATTTTGGTCTGGCTTGATTTAAAGGAAAGATTTGACAAAACTGATGGTGCAAAAATTTATTCGATGCACCGTGCATCAACTCACTTGTTCATGGAAATTCTTCAGTCTCTGTATACTATACCAAATTGAAAGAGTTGTGGGATGAATACGCTACCTTAGTTCCAATACCAAGCTGCAATTGCAACTCCGCTGTAGAATATTCCAAAGTGGTTCAAGAACAACGCTTGTTTCAGTTTCTCATGGGATCGAATGATAATTTTCAAGAGCCAAATCCTCCACATGACATGAGTCTCCTACTTGAAATCAGGCATACTCAATGGTTATTCAGGAAGAGACTCAACGTCAAATTTCTTCCAGCCCTTTGGTACCTCTCCAAGACTCTTCTATCATAGCTACTAATCTTGGCAAAGGAGGCAGATGACATGAAAGAGGCAGAGGCAGAGGTCGGTCTTTCGATATTTGCTCCTATTGTAATAGGAGAGGCGATTGTCGGGATAATTGTTACCAAGTTATTGGTTTTTCTGGCAACACTGCACCCTCCAAACCGAGGAAGCAGGCGGAAGGTCAAGCCAATCAGGCCATAGACCACCTCCTTCCTAAGTCCTCTAGAGGTTCTATTGGGAATCCAAATTCTGCACAAGCTCCAATTTTCACTCAAGATCAATACAAGCAAATATTGGAGTTGCTGAAGCGAGACTTGGATCCTAAAGAAGTTGCAATTAGCGTCCAGGCAGCAACTCCAGATTCGCACGCTAACATTTCTAATAATGATCGAGTGGATTTTAGATTCAGGGGCTAGCTGTCATATGGTGACTAGGTTACTTTATTTCAATAAATATCAACCCTATCCAAGACCACCCAAATGGATTAGAGTTCCTAATGGTGAAAGAATCAAAGATACTCTGTTTGGAGAAATACAGATAAATGAACATATTAAGTTAAAAATGGTTTTATATGCTGAGGAATTTTGAATTTTGTTATAATCACATCTATGTGGCAAAATTGACATGGGATTGTGTATGTGTAGTTTCCTTTTTTTCCTCACTATTGTGTGTTGCAGGATACGAGGGAAAAGCACAAAAATAGTAACTTTTACCAAAAATTGTATTCAATTAAAGAACATGGAAAAGATTTACCGAAATAAGGCATTCAGTGGTGTCGTGTCAGGCGACGCCATCAGTAGCGTAGCATGACCTGACACCATTGCCTGTCGCATCAGCAAATAAGGGTAGTAGTGTCACTCTGTGTGAAGCCACTAGTGGTGTTTTCCTTTCTGACGCCACAAAGGTGAAAGGTGATTCTCATATTGATTAAAAAAATATGGACATACAATTTTCCTTTACAAACTTGGGTATGATGATACCCTCCAAAAAGCCTGTCCTACCTAGCAGTACCCTCTAGATTCTTAAATATATTCTGATCTCTAAAATTATATGATCTGGCAAGAAGCTACGTATACAAAAAATAAAAAAACCCACTTTATTTACAACTTGGTTTGAAATTCGAAAGCTATTGGAAATTCGAAAACAATAAAATAACAAGGTAAACTTGGGTTGCAGATAATTAACCACATTTGTGTATGCAATGTCCACTTCATCTAGTGAAGCTTAAAAACAAAATTAGAAGCAGACCCGTTAAATTTGAAGCAAACTCCTCTAACCTGATGCCACATCAGTGGCATTATAGAGTTTGACGCCACTAGAGGCGTTAGAAAGGACGACGCCACAAGTGGCATCACACAAGGCAACACCATTGCCCTTCTTCACTGTTGTGGCAGTAGTGGTGGCAAGTCATGATACAGCATTGATGGCGTTGCCTAATGTGACGCCACTAACTGCTTTATTTCAGTTAATCTTTTACCATGTGCTTTAATTGGGTACAATTTTTTCTATAAAAGTTGCTATGTTGGTGTTTTTCCCCACGATATGAGGAATGGAATGAACAAAAGGGATTGTGTAGTTTCCTTTTTTCCTTACTATTGTGTTGGTAAATCACTGGTTTTTTCACTTGAACAAATTGTTTTAATGTCTTCTGATTTTCATTCTAATGATGGCGTGATGAAGACATATTCTATCACAGGTGGAAGGTGCAAAACTAGAGTTACTACCACAAAGTGGCACTGGCCAAAATAAGTTCTTTAAATTCAAGTTCTTTAATTGACAATCACTTTCTAGTTGCCTTAATTCATTTTGACCTTTTTCTTTTAATGTATAGTTCCCTCACCAACCACGGAAACTAAGTATGGATACTACGTTATACTAAATATATATAACATCATCATTAGTGGAGTTACTTTGGATTTTGAATAGTTGATCATTTATTCATTCTCAAATGGTTTTCATTTTTGTTTTTGTAAGTGAATTGTTAGTTAATTAATTAAATTGATTGATTTATATTAACTTGTTCTTCAATTTGCCTACAGATTTTCAATCAAGAGGAACCCTACAATATGAAAGATATTAATGTGCTAACAGACTTTTTGGCGAGACATCTTCTTCAATAGATAGAAGATGTATAAATATTGATAAAATGTTTACGTGTGTGTGTGTAGTGTAGTGGTTTACATTGTGTAGACCATGTGATACTTGAGAACATAGTGTAGTGGTTTTTTTTTTTCCTTCCAGTTATTGTGTATTAACTTCTGAACTTATGCACATTCTTATATTAAACATGTTTAGAGGTCTTTTATATATATGCAACGTGTCAAAATGTGATGTCCCTAAGTTTTCTTTATTCTTTAATTTGGGAATCAGTTGTTTATATTATTGTCTCTGTGCTAATTATCTATTACAAAAAAAGGTTGTGGACACCAAAAAAAAAAATATAGTTTTTTTAAAAAATAAAAATAAAAAACAATTGTTTTTCAGATAGTCGTTGAAGTTTCACTTACAACAACTACTTTGGTAAAATAGCTATTGTAAATGTGACGACTTACAGATATAGTAGTTTTTTCTTTTTTAAACACACACACACACACAATTGTTTAAAATGTTTTTAAGAAATCAGTCATCGTAAGTCTCACTTACAATGACTAATTTAGTAAAATAGTCATTGTAAGTGAGACTTACGGGTACCTTTTTTTTCTAAAAAATATACATGATTGTTTTGAAGAAAACAATTGTTATAAGTGAGACTTATAAATATAGTTTTTTTTTTTTCAAATACACACACACTATTTTGTAGATAACAACCATTGTAATTCTTACTTACAACGATTGTTTTTCTTAAAATAGTTGTTGTAAGTAAGGCTTACAATAGCTATTTAAGAATGGTCGTCTATGTTAAAACTTTTTTACGACACTCACATACACTACCCCCTAAAAATAGTCATCTAATGGTCCTAAAAATGACATTAAAAGTGTCTTATGTAGTAGTGATAATTAACCGGACCATGTCAAGAGTTTTGGGGAATTTGACTCTCTATGGGAAGATTCATGGTAATCGTGCTATTTTGTCTCACGCTGCTAATCTGAATTCTAGTGATAAAATCTATGTATATTTTTGGGATACCCATCTACTCAAAAGGGGTACTTGTTATATAATGTCAAAACTAAGTCCCTAATAATAAGTAGACATGTCACATTTATAGAGGATATGTTTCCTTTTAAAGATAAGCATGACGGTGGTGGCAACCAAAGTACTAAGTTACCACCAGATCCATTTAGTCCCTTGTATGATTATCCATCTATCCCTCTTAATACACTGAGTTGAAGCTCGAGACAGACCTTTCGGTGAGCCGATTTAGGATTATTCTAATCTGCCTCATATTTAATTATTAGCATAATAACAATAATTCTAGGCTAGCTAGCTAGGGAGAGAGGGCCACCGTCTCATTTTTCTAATTATCACTGTGAGTATTTGCCTCCTCTTCTAATCAAAATGAGGTACAGTATGAATCTGATTTAGTGCATTCCAATGCTTTATTTGACTCTGTTGGCCGTTGTGATGACTTATCTCATTTATATCAAACTTTTCTAACATCTATTGATAACGAATTAGAACCACAAACTTATGAAAATGCAATAAAGGACCCTAGGTGGGTCAAGGCCATGCAAAACGAGATCAATGCTTTGGAGACCAATAGGACTTGGAGAATCATTCCTCTCTCGGAAGGTAAGAAACCCATCGGTTGTAAGTGGGTTTATAAGATTAAGTATAAAGCAGTGTAGACAAATTTAAGGCTCGTTTAGTGGCTAAGGTTATAGCCAAAGCAAAGGAATTGACTTTTATGAGATATTTTCCTCTGAAGTAAATATAGTTACTACTCCCTCCGGTCCTAATTATAAGACATATTTAATTGATTTTGAGGAGATTAAGGAAAAGAGTTAAATTAGTTAATTTCACTCATTTTCTTAAAATGCCCTTATATAAATTTTCAATGACATTAACATACTCCCAACCTAGAATCTTCATTTCCATGCTTTCTAATTAAAATGATGGTCTTACTATATATACATATATGTGTGTGTATATGTACACACATATGTATGTATGTGTATGTACACACACACATATATCTACAACCCCCCCCCAAAAAAACACATACACCCCCACAGATGCACACACATATCTACACACAAATAGAAACCCCACAACCCCCCCAACACACACATGTATACACACATCCACACACACATACATAAGTGTATGAGTATTTACACACACATATATACATAAACATACACACACATATATTTATATCATGCGTGTGTATGTCTGTGTGTGTGCATGCGCACATATATAAATATATATGTGTGTGTTTATATATATATATATATATATATATATATATATATATATATATATATTGTTAAATTAATGTTAACTCATTGATAAACAAATTAAAATCCAACAATTTAAGAGTTTTATTAACTGTAAAATTCTATGCACCTAAATACATATACTTACAAAAAACTAAACACACTTAAGAGAATAAAATAGGGGTGTTTTAGGAAGAAATTGACACAAATTTAAATTTTATCCTATAATTAGGACCAAAACCAATTCTCAAATGTTGTCCTATAATTAGGACCGGAGGGAGTATTAGATTTATTCTTACACTCGTGCGCACCACTGTGAATAATTGGTCTATTTGGCAAATGGATGTAGATAATGCATTTTTGCATGGAGATCTCAATGAAGAGGTCTATATGTTAATTACACATGGGTTTCAAATGAATGGGAGGAGCGACTTCAAAGTACATAAGTAGGAAAAATCATTATATAGACTCAAACAAGCTTCAAGGAAATGGAATGAAAAGTTGACCCAATTGTTGATTAAGGGAGGTTTAATCTAAAGCAAATATGACTCTGCTTTGTTTTAAAGGCTTACTAAATCTAAGGTAGCATTCGTTCTTGCATATGTTGATGATTCGATGATTACAAGAAATAATAGCACAGTGATGATACTATTGACGTGAAACGATTCCTATATACATAGTTCAAAATTAAGGATCCTGGTCCCTCAAAATAGTTCATGGGTCTTGAAGTGTTAGGATCTAACCAAGGGATACTCCTTAATCAAAGGAAGCCAGTATTCCACTGAACTTGTTGATCAAATAGGTTTGGATGAGGATAACACAAAAAAGGTTGCTACTCCTTTTTATCAAAATCTCAAGCTCACAGCATAGGAGACCAAACATGATCATTTTCTTCATCATCCCAGGCCATACAAGAGACTTGTGGGTAAATTATTGTACTTAACCTTAACAATACTTGATATTTCATTCACTGTGCAGGTATTAAGTCAATAAATGCAAATGCCAAATTAAAGGAGTCACATATGAAAGTTGCTCTGAAGAATCACCCAAGTCGTGGGATCTTCCTATATTCTAGAAGTTAATGAGCATGGAGTGTTACTGTGATTCAGACCATACCGGTAGTACGCAGATACTGGGAGATCAATTGCCGAGTTTCTAGTTAGATTGTGTGGTTACTTGATTGAATGGAAGTACAAAAAAAAAAATGTCGTCTCCATCTATTCGGCTGAAGCCAAGTATAGAGCCTTGTGTATGGTGGTTTCTTAGTTAACTTGGGTTGTTGGTCTAATGGAAGAACTTCATGTACATAGTGTTAAGCCTGTAAATTGTTTCGTGATAGTAAGGCAGCAATTCATATTTCTACAAAACCAGTTTTTCATTAGAGAATGAAGCATTTTGAGGTTGATTGTTTCTTCATTTATGAAAAAGCTATTAGATACATTGTGTTTGAGCATGTGAGATCTTCTGAAGAATTGGGAATGTACTAACTAAAGGACTTGGCGGGCCGCAACATCAATATTTTTTAAGCAAGTTAGGAACTTGTAAATACGCGATTCCTAACTTGAAGGGTTGTTGTGCGGCCTAGTGCAATGGATTGATGTCTGTATAGTTTAGTAATTGGGTCTTGAGCCTGTAGTTGATTCTATAGGAATATTGATGTATAAATAGGTACTGCAAGAAAGATGGATTATCAATAATATTTCTCACACACACACACACAAATGTTGGTTAAAGTGGTAAGTGGTCCTAGTCTCGTAAAGAAGAGAAAACAAGTTTAAAACCTGAAAATCATACTTGTTGAGAGAGACGAAAATATTTTATTTTCTAATCTTGACCAAATCAATTTAATATAATGCAATTGGACTTAATTATCTGCACGCTTTAATCGAATTGGATTAATTCTGATATCATGATTATTTTTATTTGGGAGAAAACTCTTTGCTCTCTAACGTCCTTTGGTTAAATCAATTTGATATATATAATCAAGTTGGACTTAATTATCTGCACAAATGAATCAAATTGGATTATTCTCATCGTCGTGATTATTTTTCTATTTGAAAGAAAACCAATTTATTGACACTCAAACAAATATAAAGTAAGTCCATACATCATAAGACTGAAGATTTTGATGATATCAAAAGATTTTTCAAAAGTTCGTGTTGTGTAGGACTTAAGAGAGATTTCCCCTACATTGTAGTGATTGGTCTATTTGGGCATAGTCTTGGGCTGAGGTTCAATATATAATGCTCAATTAGACAAATTAATAAAAGACTCAGATACTTAATGATTCAATCTTACATTGTAATGACTAATAACTGATAATGAAGCTTAAGCTGAAAAATTATCTCAAAAATATAAATGAATAATACCCTCTGATTGATATATTGTTTTCTCTAGGATTGCATAGGTGATAAATGTTGAAAATTTTATCTAAAAAATATGGGATGGGGGAATGGGCGCAAGATAGCGCGAATTAATTTTTTATTCAGCATCATATTCATTTCAAAACTTTTTTTTTTTGTTTTAAAAATACAACACGATATTAATTAAAAATTAAAGTCTGATTTAGACTATATACACATTATAATTTAAGATAATAAAAAATATGTGTGTGCTGTTGGGGGGGATATGTTTGACAATCGGTTAAAAAGAAAAAAAAAACAAGAACATGTTTGACATAAAAAAGCATTATTCAAGCATAATTACAAGGTGCTGAAAAAGTCTATAGTATAAAAAAGAAGCATGGATATGTTCCCTGGAACATGTTCATACAAGAAACAAATTAAACAGAAAATGGAAATATCTGTGAAACGAATTAGGGATACTCTCTCTCTCTCTCTCTCTCTCTCTCTCTCTCTCTCTCTGTGATTAGGGCCGGTCAGGGGCACAAAAGCAGAAAAAAAAATCTTTTAATTAACTTCAAGCATATAATTAAGTTTTAATAATGTATTTTTGTCCTTAAACAATTCTCACACGAGCATAGGTATCGTAAATTATCAAGTGGTGGAACCTTCAAACTAAAAAAAAAAAAAAAAAACCATTGTACATGTATTTGGATCCCACACCACTTAGTTAACCTAGATCTAGATTTACTTCTTTTTAACGGCAAGAACAACATTGCTACACTTAAAAAAAAAAAAAAAAAAAAAAGAGGGGTAACATCACATAAATTGAAAGCTTAGAAAATCAATGCTCATGTGAAAATGGTTTAGAGGTATAAACACTGGTCCTTCTATAATTAACGATGATACATATAATGTACAACAACCCCGACTATATATGTTTTTTTTTAATCTTTTAATTTCTACACCTGCATGTTATTACGAAAGAAACAAATAAACAAATTAAACAAAGTTTACATTAATTAACTCCTATGACTGCCTGTGATATATCAAAACTAAACCAGAAAACAAAGCCTATATCTATTATATATCTAGGTCAAACTCTTAGTTAATTACTAGTTTACTTCATAGGGGCAAAACTGTGAGCCTTACTACACACATATATTGATATATCTAGCAGGCCATCACTATATATATTATCAATTTCCTGGTTCATTATTGTTGATAGGTGGCTTGCGGTGAGCCATTCCCTTGTAATCCATGTGTATGAAGTCCATAACCTCTTCTTTTTCTTTAGCCTGGAAACTCCTCTTGCCTTTTTCTTCGTCTTTTTGAGTATTAGTTCCTTCATGATGTGCTTGATGATGAAGTTGATCTTCGGAGATTTGTGAATAGTTTGAGTTCGTAGTACTGTTGTAGCTCTGATCGTCCTTGTTCTGTTAATGTTTGAAAAAAAAAAAAAGCGATATATATAATTTTAGTGGCTTGCATACACACACATATATGATCACAAGATTTTTTTTTTTTTTTTTACCCCTTTGGGCCACCCAACTAATCCGAGCAACCAACTAAAAAGATTTTGTGATCACTATGCCTATCCTCGAATGTCTTTTTGATATATGATCACTATACACTGATGAAGAAGATTATACTTTTAAAATTTTTCAGAAAGAAATAAAAGAAAAGCCTAACCTCATCGTTTCCTTCTGGTAAGCGTCCCATAGACTTGTTCACGGCATCGGTATTCTCAGCTGCAGAATAGAGGACCACACAAAGTGATTATTAGCCTTACAATCTAAAAACCATAACTAACACACTTATAATTAATCAATGAGACACAAATAACCATAAAATTTTCAAATCCAAGATGTCATAAGATTTAATTAAAATTAACCTCTCATTCCCAAAAATTAAGAATTTTCTGGTACAAGCACGCAGACACACACACACGCACAAACATGATATATATATTATATTGAAGAACAAGTAGGTTTCATTACTCACAAGGGGTTTCAAAGCTTTTCATCACTCAATTATGTTTGGGTATGTGGTGACTAGGCCCATGATAATCAGCAGTAAAAGCTACAAAACCACCCATATGGAACTTTCTGGTGGGTGAAATAGAAGAAGAAGTACTTTTGTTGTGGTCCACTTTACATTTTACATTTATTCTTCCCTCCCTTTCAAAGTCACATATTCCATCAGAATAAGTTGCACCTGAAATCTTTGTAGTAGTAGTAGTAGTAGTCCTTCTCCTTTCTCTTCCTTCTTCTGAACCTTTTTCTTTCACAGAAAAATCCTTATTTGATTCTTTATTATGAATCACCATTGATTTCTTCCTTCCAAACCCTAGCTTCCTCACATGGTACTGAGCTTCTACTCCTTTAAGTGTTTGCTGTACACAAAATCATTTTACACTCATTAAAAATGAAATACTATAAACTCCCATAAGCTTATGATTATTGGCTCAGATGATAAAAGTGAGGTGGGATATGTGTAACTTATACCCTTTTAACTTAACCGAGGAGAAACCATATACTAAATGTTTTAGTGTAATTGATCATTCAAAGGAGTTTGCTTGGTGATTAAATATTCAATTAAAGTTCTTGAAAAAGAAATAGTTCAAAGAAAGTCTAAGAAGATATTGGTTGTATTG
Source organism: Acacia confusa (assembly GCA_037074495.1). NCBI lineage: Eukaryota > Viridiplantae > Streptophyta > Magnoliopsida > Fabales > Fabaceae > Acacia > Acacia confusa. The sequence goes on from CM073503.1 coordinate 43,599,641, forward strand.
AGAGGGAAACAAAATTAAATTGTCATTAAACCTACCTTTTCAAAGAACATGGAGCTAATTCTAGAGACCTCAAGCTCCTTTTGGTTCTCTTTCTGACCTGAAGATTTTGAAAATATATATAGAATCATTTAATTAATCTGTAGTTTCATGTTTCATATAATTTGGAAGTAAAAATAAAGAGAAATAGAGAGATCATTACCCAGAATGTCTGTTGCAGATGAGTGCCCTAGGGCATTAATAACAAAAAGAAATCTTAGTAATAACCTAACTAGCTCAGAGTACTGCTTCTTCATCTTGAATATTTCTTCTTCTCCTTCTTCTTCCTTGTCTTCGTCGTCGTCTTCTTCTTCTTTTGTTAGGGATATGTGTGGCACTTTTTTGCAGAGTGAAAGAGAAAGCTTTGGAAACTAAACGTGGGGTTTTATAGAAGGGTTACACCAACCCAAGTCAAAGCTAGGGTTCCGACACCCGTTCGTTGAACCATTATATTATTTCCTTTGTATGTGGGAAAAAGTTAGGGAAGCTCAAAACCAGATGAATAAATTAATCGAAATGTTATTTTTTAATGAACAACATGAAAACTACAAAATCATTATATAAAAGGGATTTCCTCAACCTCAAGTTTAAACGAGGTTTGATCTGCTTTGAACTGAACCAAACTGTAGTCATAAAAAGTCATAATTTGGTCTTGATTTGCATATATTGCCTGTTTTCTTTTTGTCTCCTAGGCATATATATTAATATATTAAAGCTGCAGTGACAGCGAATCTGTAAATTATTTTATCAGTCAGTGATCATGTTGCGTTCACCAAGATACCGTTCATGCTGTAGCAAGAAAGAACCAATTTTATTTCTTCAGTCGTTATTTTTAAATTTTAGGGTTAAGGTGCAAAAATACACATGTGCTTTGGTAAGAGGAGCGTCCAGTGACAAGTGCTTTTTTGAGGTGCAAAAGTACACACGTAGTTACAAATTAGGTGCAAAAATACCGTTTGACCGTTAAGTTTGACTTTTTTTACTTTCAAATGTATAAAAATACACATGTGCTTTAGCAAAAAGAGCACCTAACACCAAGTATTTTTTTAATTTAATAATTTTATTTTAATTAAAGAAAAATTATTATTTCTTTAAGTATAATTCCTAGAAAGTTAAATTTTTTTTTCCATAATTTAATTTATTTTTTTTAATCCTTATTAAATTTCCTTTGCAATGTCAATTTTCAAGAATTGCCCTTCGGTGGTCAATTTTCATTTTTTAAAAAAATCTTTTTTTTTAATCATTTGAGCGAGTTTCTCCTGCATGTATTAATATTTCATCCTTTTCCAAAATAATTTCAAATATAAAATTATTCAAAAAAAATAAATAAAAAATAAATAAGAATAATTATTCAATGAAGAATATAACTAATTCTTAAGCAAGTTATTAAGCTTCTTTTAAATTTTAGTTTAAATAACACATAAGAAGTTAAGATAATGATAAAAAAAATTAAATGAGAATTCTGTATCTAAAATGCAAAATAAATTTAAATAGTTAAACCAATATAAAAAAGTGAAAAGTGCATAGGTCCTCTAACGAGTATATCGTATGGGAGCAAGTATTTGCTTGAAATTAATAGCACACGCGCCAAGATATAAATGATAAAATTTATTACAAAATATTGAAAACCACATGATTATCACTTCGCATTAAGTAAAGACAATTTTCAAACTTTTGAAGCACAAAAAATACAATTTCTAACAAAAGGGTAAGACCGTTAGAATTTAATATAAATGATAAAATTTATTACAAAATATTGAAAACCACATGATTATCACTTCGCATTAAGTAAAGACAATTTCCAAGCTTTTGAAGCACAAAAAATATAATTTCTAACAAAAGGGTAGGACCGTTAGAATTTAATGAATGCTTTACGTTCCTCAGTAATATCAAATTGTGCGCCCTAACTACATAATTAATTGGTTATGTTTTTGAGCTTCAACTAAAGGAAACAATTTGTAGAATTTCCATACTGGGTTAACGATTTTAATTTGTCTATACAACATTTTGACAAATTATTTTCTAACCGATAATTTTAAAATCCAAAAAATATAAAAATTTAATTTAATTTTTTCCCGAACTACATAAATTTAATAAGAAAATTTAATAAGGATTTTAAAAAAATAAATTAAATTATGGAAATAAAAAATTTAATTTTCTAGGAATTATACTTAGAGAAATAATAATTTTCCTTTAATTAAAATAAAATTATTAAATAAAAAAATACTTGGTGTTAGGTGCTCTTTTGCTAAAGCACATGTGTATTTTTACACCTTTGAAAGTAAAAAAAGTCAAATAGTCAAAGTCAAACTTAACGGTCAAACGGTATTTTTGCACCTAATTTGTAACCACGTGTGTACTTTTATACCTCAAAAAAGCACTTGTCACTAGACGCTCCTCTAACCAAAGCACATGTGTATTTTTGCACCTTAACCCTAAATTTTATTATAAATTAGTTAGAATTAAAATAAATAAATTACTCCATTTTGTTCTTAATATAATATATATTTAAAAGTTGGTCTTGGTCCTAAATATAAGATAAAGTTTTTATATTTGTCAATATTTTTATAATTTACCCCTATTGATATTTTCTCAATAATAATGAAAGAGAAGAGGGAATGAGGGAATTAAAGAATGTGTCTAAGTTATTTTAGAAAATATATGTTATATTAACTAATTTAATCAAATTTATTAATTTAATCTAATTAGGTAAATATGTTTCATATTAAAAACTGGAAAAGTACAATTTTCATATGATTCTCTCTCGTATACACTTGTTGATAAATATTTTTGTCCAAAATCATGCCAAAATAACTGCAGCCACATCCTCTATTTAAATATACACCAAGTGGCGAGTATGACCTCCTTAATTAATGTTTAACGCGAAGTGTATATTGAGTTTAATTAAGTGTTTATATGGCTGTTCCAACAAGAGTGTTTCATAGTAATTATTTGTCCATGTATATATAAGTTGTAGAATAATGAGAAATCCGCTAATATTTTGATACAATAGATTACTTGATCACGGTTTCAAAAGGCAAAAGTTAAAGCAAACTCTAGCATCGCTTTACCTCTTATAAAACATGAATATAATCTCGGGTGATATTAATGAGATGGAATATTTTGTTAGGGATAGATATGTAGTAAAGCTAGGATACTTGGACAAAATGAATCCTCTTATCCCTTAGTTATAAGGGAGAATTTGGGTTAAACTCCATGGGAGCAAGTCTACTCTAGTCAACTCCTAAAACATTTTGAAATTTTATTGCACCCCCAAAAACGAAAAATAAAAATAAATTTTGTTGGAAAAAGACCATTATGCCCTTGATTTATATTTGTTTAAAAATGTTCATTCATCACCAAAGCACTAGCGACCTGTCATCTAAAGCCACTCAGCCAGAGCGGCCTCCTATGGTCAACCATCGAGGCTATAGGCGCTAGAAATTGATTTGTGTTGTTCATATGCTTATTTCACTTGTTCATGAAGAGTTGCACCATTACAAATAAGACTTGTTCATTTTGTATTATATTTCCATACGTTTATTTCACTTGTTCATGCGCAAGTTGAATACTTGCAAATGAGACTTATTCAACTTGTGTTCTTCATAAGTGTATTCCACTTGTTCAGAAAAAGTTGGATACTTGTAAATGTGACTTGTTTCTTATTCTATATGTTTTCTCATTAACCAATTAATTTGTGTTGTTCATATTTCTATTTTACTTATTCATGAGGAGTTTAACACTTGTAAAAGAACTAGTCTCATTTGAAAGTGGCACAAACTTTTAATAAATAAGTGAAATAAATATATGAACAACTCAAATTAAACAGTCTAATTTACAAGTATGAAGCTCTTCATAAATAAGTGGAGTACTCATATGAACAATACATTAATTTCCAATGGCTAAAGCTTCTATGGTCATCCACTTTAAGTAGCTTTGGCCTAGCGGCTGCTAAGGACTAGTCATGGGAGCTCTGGCAACTATTGAACTTTTTTTAAAAATAAAATAAAATAAAGTAAGTGTATTTTTATCTTTTTACCCACAAAACTTATTTTCATCTTAGTCCATGGGGCTCGATGAAATTTTTGATTTTGTTAGGGGTTTGTTGAAACAAAGTTGCTCTTGTAAAGGTTAATTAACTAAAATTCTCCCTAGTTATAATATTAAGGTTGTACTCTTTGTTTCTTTTCTTTCTTTTTTGTTGTTGGTAAATTCAGAGTATCCCAAGTTACTTTAGGCTTGATATTAATCTCAATGATATCGGAAGCGTTAAGATTAACGCTCTCCTAACAATTGTATTTCTCATGATATGTTATATATATTATGGGCAAAACGTATGAGCAAGTCAATCTGCGAAATGGTTAATTAGCTTCTCTAAAACATTCTTGAAGTAACCTCTTATAATTATTTCACGTCAAAAAACCCTACCATTAAACTGAAGACAAGTTTATTTCTCCTGTGGATATTCCCAATATCGTAAAGGACTTCCATAGAAAATGTCCCCCCCCCCTCCCCCTCTCTCTGTGTGTATATATATGTGTATATATATATAATGAGCTTCCTTGGCATATATAATAACTAGCATTATTATAGAGTATACGAAATATATTCAAAAAACCATGAAAAGTAAGTGAATTTCAATTAAGGTTTACTAGCTACGCTACATGAACTAGCTAGCTAGGCTTTGTCTAGTAGCAAAAAGAATCGTAAACCGAACTCCCACAATAATCAATCTCAACGTGCGAAAAGATACGAGAACACAAAGCAAAGCAATATCCTGTAATAGGAAATTGATGAGTTGGTCTACACAAGTGGAGGGCATAGTTCCCAAAGAAGGGCATGAGAGAGGCATCAAACTAAGAGCCTAATAGACATGAGCAAGTGATTGTGCATAGAATTACGAAACTACAACACTCTTTTTTAACGACCCAGCACGTTAAACTAAACTAATATGACCATCATGATTTTTTTTTTTTTTTTACCATCATGATTAATAGATACAACGATGAAATCAAAATTGTCTGCTCTACCTCCTTATCACTGGCGCCTCCCATAACCTTCTTTATACCTGTCTGAACTAACTCAAATGTTTTTCTAATAGATACAACGATGAAATCAAGTCTTTATTTTAACATCCTATTATCACATCAAAATAGTTGTACCGAATTGGTTACAAGATCTTCCTCCAATATAAAGTCTGATACAGTTTGGATCAATATCAGGTAATAGTATCAGATAGTGAACAGATTTCAGCCAACAAAAAGATAAAAGGAAAAACACATATAACGTTGCATTAAGCTGAAAACAAATTAAGTTTATTATTTTATTGTAAGAGTTTTAAACACGAGGGCGTGGCCTCCAACTTCATGCAAGTGGTCACCCTCTTGGGAAGAGTGTGCAGTGTGGACCATGGCTTATAAAGTCGGTTTTCTAAATTAATTAAGTACATAATACTTTTACATTCACCGACATATGTGGACATCTGACTCATTGACTCCATCTTCTATTTGGAAACTCTTTCGCCAAAAGGAAATAAAGTTGTGTACGTGGTTTGGCTTTCCATATGATGAATAATCTTTGATTTTATTATTGAGTTTAAAGTTATAGTTTTTATTTAGTCTTAAGTATATATTTTGTCTTCTAAGTTTGCATCAACTTTCAAGTCGGTCCCTTAATTTTAAAGCTGTAATTTAAGTCATTTAATCTTAGCACTGTTAGTTTTACTTAATAGGAAATGCTGATTCAACAAAGCTAAATGGTGATTTTCTAATTAAATGATGACAAAAAAGTGATTAAATTTTAATTCTTGATTACAATCATTTTATATTCTAAATTGTAAGCATATTTTATCAATATTTAATTTGAATTAATTGAGTCGTCATTTTTCTTAGTGAAAATTACAGTTAAAAGTATATTTGATACAATCTTAGAGAATCAAACGTATACTTTTGTTTTGTGTTTTTTTTTTTTAATTTGACTCCCATCGTGAAAGTTATAGATTTCAATTTGATTTCTGTCCTTTTATCAGCTTATTGAGACGGTTGATTATATATTCTAACATATTTGTCGCAAAATAAAATTTTGGATAATGAAATCTATGATCATAACTCCCTGATATATTGTATGTGCATGTATAAGGAGGGAAATAGGTTAGGCCTTATCTAAATAGGTATGGTCATGCAATGCAATAGAGATTAAAGCCTAAGTTTGGGCTTGAGTCTATATATAGATCGACTTGTGTTTAAGCCTGTGTCTGGACATCTCACTCAAAAGGTCTAACAAAATCAAACATATTTAAAGACCTACTTTTGTTTTCCCTCCAAAGTTTAAAAACATAGCCTTTAAATAGTCTTTACCTCCAAATTTATATAACTTTTCAAGTTTATTTACAATTTGACATTATGTCTTAAAAGTCTAACATTCATTCTCGTGGTAACATAAGGTCTTAATTAGTAAGGGAAAAGGGGGAAAAAGTCTAGTGACAATAGTTGTTCGAACAAGTAGGAATAAGAAAAACTAAACATGTGTTGACTAATGGGATATTTTATGAAATCCACCCAGCATAACAAGCTGTAGGTAAAACTACATTTTACTTTATACTTTTCCCATGTAAATTGAGAACAAACTCCTCCTATGAAGTTTATAATATTTTATTTGACACTAAAATAAACCCAAATCAATTATTTTCTCTTAGTGAACAGACGCAAATCAAGGAAAAATGAGTAAGTTAGCATTGTTGCAAATCAAGGAAAAATGAGTGAGTTAGCATTGTTATCTCGAGCAAGAGAAGAGAGGTAGGGGTTAATAATTGATGTGAATGAAATGTTTAAATATGTATGAATGACGATGGATGGCATGTGGAAATTAGAATTAAGGCTAAGTTGGTAAATATATAAATAATTTATTAAATTATTTAGATGCTATTATATATACTTATATAATAGCATAAATTAAAAAAAATAAATAGGTTGGAGCGTAAGCTTGTAGGCTTATAGGTTAGGCCTTGGAAAATAGATATGGCATGATTATTTAAATAAGCTTGGCAATAGGTGTAGGCCTGAGCATATTTACTAAATAGATTATGATATACTTTATGTAGGCTACGTCCTAGGCTTCTATTAGAAGTCTAGCCTCTTTTTATCCTTGTGTGTGTGAGTGCTATTATCCACATGAGTTTTGACACCAAGCTCAAATTTTTGTGGCATGAATAAGGACGCAAACACCGGCAAACACACTGATTACAGTGTTAGAAAGCTACTCTTTTCATATTGACTAAATAAATTGTGATGCTTTATGTGAAAAAGAAATGATCAAATGTGGCTGTTTAGACATTGGGTTGACTCTTTAAACATGAGAGAGTTAATTTTTACGTAAAATTACATTCTAAAGTAGCTCATAATAATTAAGAAAATAATTAAGGATATATGTGAGTTCAAGGTATATTATTTGTTTGACAAGAATTGGACTGTCTCTATTACAAATTTACATTATCTCATATAAGATACTATTCAAAAATTATAAATAATGAAGATCATTTACACGCCAAATGAGCAATGCCGCTTGTATTAAACTCAATACTTTTCTTTATGTTCTTATTATCATTTTTATTTTTATTTATGACATCTTCATTTACCTGAATTAAATTATATTCAATAAATGTATCATTCAGCCAAAAGGTTTCTAGCTATATTACATACGTATATTGCAAGTAGTAATTCAATATAAACAAAAATAATGAGTTGTAACGTATTCGTGAAGTTAAATTAATTGTTCGATTTTCAAAGAAATGTTGGAAAATTTGCTTGGCTTTCAAGGACTTAAGCACATGCTCTTGTGCTATTATTTGACGACCCTAGGAAAAGATTCCCTTTTAGACTTTCTCGGTATATATATTTTAAAGAAAAGTTTCCAAGTTCGAATCGATTGAATGAAAATGTCTAAACTCTTAGACATATCCGATTAAAACAAAAATCTAGCCCATGTTTGAGAGATATAAATTAAAATGGTGGGGATGAACACATTCTCCCAGGTTATATCTAACTAGATCTGAAGCTACCTTATATTGTTCACGATTTTTTGAATAATGCAGCTTTTACTCTCTCTCTCTCTATATATATATATATATATATATAAAGACACACACACACATATGTGTGAGTGTGTATACATATATATGTATGTGTGTGTAGATTGATTTTGTCTCATTATAACCGCCACACCCAGTAACACATAGTGCAGGTGCACCGGCCCCTACTAAGGCAAGTATTATCTTCTCCTTTTGAGGATTTGTCCCTTCAGAAGTAACACATACTTCAATTATGTGCCTCTTTATAAGCTCTTGGGACTTGTACTTTTCCCCAGGTCAAGTACTATTTGAGCCCTTAGAAAGGGGAGATGTTTTTTATTTGCATTCATGCGTTTTGGAAAGAGCCATTAAATTAATCAAGTTCTCAGTTAGGTGAAGGAAGTATGACTACTTTACCAATTGTTGAGACCCAATCATCATATGTTGGTAAGTTCTTAGCACTTGTACTTATCCTCAAGTCAAATGTTCAAGCCCTTGGGGAGGCACTCTTGGGTGAAATATGTGTTACTTCCCCAGGGACAAATCCTCTAGAGGGGAGGACAATATCTGCCTCGGTGGGGACCGACACACCTACAATATGTGTTATTGGGTATGGCCGTTACATAAAAAGGCGAGACGATGATCATGTCACTGTTTTTCAATTCTTCTATGTTGCCTCATAAAAATTTTCTAAGTTTTCAAATACTCAAAATTTTTATGGTTGTAGTACATTTTTCACAACTTGCATGATACAAGAATAGTGCTTTCACATTTTCAGTAAAAACATAGTCGCAGCCAACTCATTTGTATATGTTGTCTCATATACAAATTTTCTAAGTTTTCAAATACTCAAAATTTTTATAGTTGTAGTACATTTTCACAATTTGCACTATATAAGAATAGTGCTTTCACATTTTCATTAAAAACATAGTATTTGAAAGGTGAAGCAAATCACCAAGAGGGGGGTGAATTGGGGATTTTAAATTTTTTTCTTGACAGAGTTCTGGAATGTGTATTTTAAAACAGGGATGAATAGAGGTAAGAAGAGGAAAGCAAGACACAACAAGATTTATACTGGTCCGATCTAAAACTTTGACCTACATCCAGTCCCCAGACTCTCTGGGATTTCCACTATCACTCACAATCAGTTACACACTCTGTATTTGAAGTTATTCTCTTACTAGGATACACTCCTCCTTACAAGTTGTAAACTGATATACTCAATCTCTAAGTCCCCAGACTTGAGATTTTCACAATAGAATGATTTTAACAACAAAAGACACTCTTTTTAAGTGTAGATAATGATAATCACTGAAGTACAGATTTCTCTCAAGGAATATTACAGAAGAAGTGAAGTAATAGGTGTAATCTTGTATATGTAAGCTTCTATCTTTTCCTGCGTTTCTAAGCTTCCTTTTATACTTGAGGAAGTTCATTTGAATGTTCCATATCAAAATATAGCTGTTGGAGCTCCACTTAGAATTTTGACGTTGGACATCCACCATGAGCTTGACCGTTGAGCATTTCTGGATTCCAGCTTGTATTTGGTTCTGTGATGTCTGTTGCTTTCTTATCTTTCAGTATATTTAATTTTAAAGATAATATTAATTATCTTCCAACAGAATGGGCAGCAGAAGGAATGTCTAAAATTATTTAATTCTACTTGCTCAGATTCCCGACTAGTGCACTGCGTCTCCATGTTGTACCTTTTTTACTTTCCAGCTCAGCAATCAGGTCCTGTTGATTTCTGCTTCAAAATTCAGCTGAAACTCACTATACTGAATGGTTAATCATGAATAAGAGTAATAAAGAGTAGAAACAATAAATATCCAAGTAGATAACATTGATTAACCCAAGATGTATATCGTTTTTCAATTACATTACTGCAGTAAGGAAAATGTGACTAGAGTAGTCCATAACTACTCAATGTATACTGCATGAGGGCTTACTGGAGTCATTGCTAAGTTACTAGAGTAATATCGCATCTTTTAACATTCCTGAATCAAGTCTACTGGAGTAGCTACGCGTTACTGGAGTAACTGATGTGTATTTCACTTCTGTCTCAAAGCTTACTGGAGTAACCATTAAGTTACTGGAGTAGTTTGGCTCTCAGTACGTTTCTGTCTTCAATCTTACTGGAGTAAGATCTTTATTTATGGAGTAATCTGAAGGTATTGAGATGTTACTGTCTCGATCTTATTGGAGTAGCAAATTGTTTACTGGAGTAGCTGTGTGTCATTTTGTTTTTGTCTGCGATATGACTGGAGTAATCATTTAGCTACTGGAGTAATATCGGGCTTGGACTCTAGAACTTGTCTGACAGTGAAGCATTACTGGAGTAGTTAAGTGACTACCGCAGTAATGTTACTGGAGTAACAAGATAGTTACTAGAGTAACTTGATTTACACCAGAAAGGCTATCGGGATTGTCTTTGAAGGCAACTGAAAATTGATTGGAACACCAAGACTTACTATAGTACATTAGTGACAACTGGAGTCACTCTTACTAGAGTAAGTGTGAAGCTACTGGAGTAAGTATGGACATAGACGTTTTACAGAAGGCTTTTATGAATAACTTACTGGAGTAACGTAATCTTACTGGAGTAATATAACTTTGAAAAACGTTTTGATTCAATATGCATTACTGGAGCAGTGAAACATTATTGGAGTAAATTGACTTGAAAACAACTTGAGCACAGGGATATTACTGGAGTAACAGGACTGTTACTGGAGTAATATTTCACTGAAATGCGAATTAACAAGTTATGTTACTAGAGTAACAGACCACTTACTGGAGTAATGTCCGTGATCACATAGTGATGTTACTGGAGTAATACGACCGTTACTGGAGTAATATTTTTCTGAAAACTTAGTAAATGCATGAAATCTTATTCTTTTAATTTACAATTGTTAAGTTATCATCAAAACACATAGAGAACTAACAGTATTTGCCAGCTCAATTTCAAGAAAATACATTCATTGCCAGCTCATATTAAAAAAAACACGCATTTACTAGCGGCTCAAAGTTATGAGTGGGATAATTCACTTCATGAGGTTCAACAACTAAGAGGCACACGCTATCATTCTACCTTGCCTCACCAGAACATACCTCAATCTTTCTTTCTTTCACTAAAAGAATACTTATGTACTGAAGGTTCTTTTGTTCCATATTCGACTACCACTGAAGATACCTAGTAACACATACTGAAAGTCCCTCCATTCAATTAAATTATGTGACCATAATACAGACCACTAAGAAGATACCCATTAAAGTTCAAGAAAACACAGCTACTACCGACTCATATTCAAGAAAACACATTTACTGGTGGCTCAAAGTCATGAGTGGGATAATTCACCTTATGAGGTTCAACAACTAAAAGGTACAGACTATCATTCTACCTTGCCTCACCAAGACATACCTCAATCTTTCTTTCACTTGAAGAATACCCATGTACTGAAGGTTCTTCCGTTCCATATTCAGCTACCCCCAAAGATACCTAGTAACACATACTGAAGGTCCCCCCTTTTAATTAAATCATGCCACCACATTAATACAAACCACCAGGAAGATACTCATTAATACATACTAAAGGTTTCCCTACTCAGTTGAATTGTGTGATCATAATAGATACCATACCATTAGGAAGATACCTAGTAACACCTACTGAAGGTTTCTTCGCTCAATTGAATCATATGTGGTAGCACACCCTTACAAGGCGAAATTTTCTCAATTGTGTGTGAGTTTTAACCTCTCATAGACTTATCCCATCAAAACAATTCTAAGTTCAAATGAGCTTTATCAATGACAAGCGATTCAAAATGAACACATCTGGCAAGATCAAACAATCTAGGTACTTCTACAACAATTTTTGGCCTCTTCCAGTTCCATACTGACTTTACCACAAACATAGTTCACAATTCAGTACTAGTTCTGGGTCCCATAAGGACCTCTCTATGAGACAACATAGTTCAAAAGTGACCATTACACCCTATTCTCAAATTCTGTTTGAAACATTCCATTCAAAAATTCAGTTTAAAAGATTAACAAATACAATAGGTGTATTAGCAAGTTCAAAATTCAATTTTCAAACATACATAGGAACTGAAAAACTATTCAATAAGGTCATTAATTCAAGTCAAATTCCATATTCTAACCCTTACTACTTGAGCCATTCATTGAAAGCAGAGCTAAATCACCAAGAGGGGGTGAATTGGGGATTTTAAAATTCTTTTCGAAAGTTCTGTTTTGAGATGCTAAAACAGGGTATAACATAAAGTAGGGAAGAAGAGTAAAACACAAAGGTTTATACTGGTTCGGTCTAACTCTATGACCTACGTCCAGTCCTCAAGCTCCCTAAGTTTTTCACTATCTCAATCGATTACACCTTCTGTAACTCAACAGTAATTCTCTCACTAGAACTTACTCCCCCTTACAAGTTGTAATCAATAACCTCAATCTCCAAGTCCCCTGACTTGAGATTGTTTACAATAAATGAATCACAATCAATGAACTCTCTTAAAGAGTGGATAGAAATAAACACTGAAGCACAATAGTATCAAAAGTTACTTTTTACAAGAAAGACTTAAGAGTAGATGAAAACTTAAATGCTTTTCCGTTTTCTGGCTCAATGGTTGTTGAGAAGAATTGAATGTTACTATATTTATACCAAGAGAGTATTAAATAACTGTTGCAAGTTTCATTCTGACCGTTGGTGCATTAATCTAGCTGTTGTATGCACTTTGGTCTCTTCTCTCTCTACTCTTTTGTTCACTACTTGTGTTCAAATGATAAATGGTGACTTCCTATGCTTTTTGTCCGTTGGTATGTCAAAGATTAGTTTAGGTAAGTAGCATTTATCCATTTTTGCTTTGTTCAAATGTTGTTTGATCAGAATATGGCAAGTTGTTATACTTTGCATTTAATGCTCTGATATGCTTTTTGCTTGTGTTGAAAACGACACTTTAAATCTTCTTAAATCATCTCTATATCAGCTAAAATTCACTAGCAAACAGGTTAAACATATCTAATGAAGTTGATAAATAATATTAGGAAGCATTAAGATCAAAAGAGAAAGAATTCACGAATTCGACAAATTTGAATTTTTATCAGCAGCGACGCAAACTTGAGTTTGTGCATCAATACTCGAGTTTGTCATTATGCACTTAAGTATAAACTCGAGTTTCCTCCTTCTAGAGAAGAATGTCACGATTTGAGTCTGGTGCATATTTTGGACTAAAGGAAAAACTTGAGTTTCTAAATATAAACTCGAGTTTTGGACATTTAAATTAATTGAGTCCAAAACCTCAAAACTGGAGTTTTCAATCAAGACTGGAGTTTTGAAAAAATTGGAAAATATCGATGCTCTCTGTTTGACCAAAACTTGAGTTTTCAAAACCAAACTTGAGTTTCTGTTTAAAATTTGAAGCTTAGAGAGATCTTGTGTTATTCCAAAACTAGAGTTTCCAAAACTAGAGTTTTAAATACATGGAGAAATAGTAATCATCTGTGCTTTGGTCAAAACTCGAGTTTCCCTTTAAAACATGAAAACATTTGAAATTTGGAGTCAAGCAAGAAACTAGAGTTTTCAATTCAAAACTTAAGTCTTTAGATGTTTAAAGCGTGAAAACATTTTGTCAGGCCAAAACTCGAGTTTCCAAACTGAAACTCGAGTTTTCCCAAAACTTGGAAAAACTTAGAAAATCTGGAAACTGGAGTTTCCCTTTAAAAACTGGAGTTTCCACAAATTAGAAATTTGAATCACTCTCTGTATGATTAAAACTCGAGTTTCCAAATGAAAACTGGAGTTTTGCATTTCCTCAAAAAATATTGAAGAGTCTCTGTATGGCCTAAACTCGAGTTTTTTTCTGATGAAAAACTTGGAATGCTCTCTGTAAGGTCAAAACTCGAGTTTCCACACAGAAACCACAATTTTGACTCTAGTCATTAAAATTGAGCTTTTCACTGTCAAGCCAAAACTCGAGTTTACCTTAGACAGTAAGTTTTTCACTTACTTAAGACAAACTTTAATTTAATTTTACAATTGTTTGTTATCATCAAAATCCATAGAGAACTAACATTCATGGCCTACTCAGTCCATTCTATTTTAGTATTTCAGTCGTTCTAGGATATTACATGTAATTCTCAGGCTTCACAACCTCTCTGGGACGCTACCCAGTGTTTATGGTCTAATGATTGTGGATTTCTGTCATCCTATAGACATACTAGTCTCATAGGACCTAGGGCTTTTCATTGAATGTTTATCAAGTTTAACAACTGAAGGACGAACCAACCTAAAAGGTATTACTGCCCACTATATACTCATAACACGAGTTAATAATAAACACATAGCATTGGTACACCCTGTGGCGATACACTAGATGACATATATCGGTCCATGGCCATATCATCTAGGGTCATTCTATATATGGATTCTGATATCAGTCCAGCTTTAAGCCTAATCACAAATCCAACTTCCCCTTTTGGGTATTCACTATAGCTCAAGGAATCCACTAGCCACAACCATATCTATGGTTATCTATAGACATGAGACCAGAACTTGTGGCTATTGAGGTTCTAGCTAGCACTCAGTTTCATCAAGGAACAATTTCTCAACCATTCACAAACAATAATCATCAAATGCACAATTTGACTCTTAAAACCTCAACAATTCCCATTGTATATACTAGGATCATGATTCACATTTCCTAGTCTAACCCTTGAAATGTTCATGTAACATCAACACTATTTACTAGATCATAATTCTATTAGAATCCTCAAGGTCACAAATTAATCACACTCAAAGCATTGCTGACATCAGAGCATATAACATTCACAGGGTCCATAATCTCATTTATTAGAAACTTAGTGCAACCTTAACCATAGTTTGACTTAAGTACTATTTCAGTTTAGATCAAATCAAGGCCTATCCTCAACCTGTATCGTATTCATACTAACACATCCATATGGCATCCCTAAAGATCACTACAATTCATACCTCAAAGTGCTCAAGTCTCAAATCAAGGAATCTCAAATTCCTATGATCCTTCCTAGTAGGTCACACATCCCGAGATTTCTCTTGCATAACCACACTTAACATCAAAGTACCAATTAGATCTGGGGTAGTAGCATCGATACAAGTTCAAAGATCACTAGGTACTGGTAACCCATATATGTGCTAATCTTGGAACAACATATCTAGCTCCCTAGTTGCTAGGTACTATCAGTACTAGCTTTTGAGTATAACTCCCTTATGTATTCCTATAATAGCAGGGGGGATTTAATTCTGACCTTGATCTTAATATCAAGAACCTCAGAGTTAACAACCTCAACTATCTTTAGAGCCTTAACTTCCTAGAACCTATACTCTCTTTTCTAGGGTACATATGCTCTATTCTTTTTATTATGTAATCAAGTATCAATATGCTATTTTGTTGCTGCTAAAACCTATGCTCTAATACCACCAATGTAATAGCCCTCGGCATATACCAACTATTATTAGAGTATTATCGTAAAGCACAGTGGCGAACATAAACAGCAAAATATAATGATAAATTATACTTGATTACATTACTTAAATACCCACATGGTTATACATAATGTTTACAAAAATTCTACTATACAATCACAAATAACCCTTAACGGGTCTTGAACTAGTCCGGAACCTCTACATTAAATATTCAATTAGTCAATGTATATGATACAAACTTTTTACTCTTGATATCGATATGAATATTTGACAATCATCAAAACTAAGTATATCTAACAATGGGAATTATGATGCCAACATGAGCAATGATGGGATGTTATTTAAAAGCATTAAAAGCTACTATATCAGCGTGGTTCCATTTACACAGAGCATGTTAGATTCTTGCTTATATCATTGGTAGTGTCAGCGTCGTTCTTGGCATCTTCTCGTCAAACCCATCTCTGTCATCTTTATCACCTTTTGGTTTTGTACATGCCTCCATTGGAATCGTTATGTCCGCCTCTGCAATTGTTCAAGTCTTGGCTACCATATTCCTCAAACCTGACAAACATCACAAGCTCATAATCTTTTGGAACATCTTGCACTATCTGATCAGCTATGGAGTCATCGTCATCTCCATCATCAACATGTTTAAAGGCTTTTTCGTTTTAGACTCTGGTTGTAGTTGGAGGAATGCTTATTTTTCTGTCAGTTTCATTAGGATGCATGGCTCTCATATTGGAAGTCATAACTTGGTTTCTTGCCTGCAAAATAAGGAACAATAAGACAATAAAGGAGATTTCTGGTTGATGATAACATTCCACCCCAAGAGATCATATGAACCATATATTACTAGCTAGGACATATCCCTTATATTATAATTGTATATACAGGATTGTGTAATAAAATTGTAAGATTATACTATTTTTCAAATACCATACTTGTAGCCTTGTTGATGTTCTCAAGTCTCATATATCATTATCAATTATATATATGTATTATTTTCCCAATTTTGTTTGCCTTCATCAAGCCACAATTGATCATATTGTATTATATTAATGTAATAAATTAAGCATGACAAAATATTTAGCCTAAAATATTATAAACATTTTTTAATGAAGGAGTATATATATGGGTCAACGCAAATTAACGTCATGAGACGGGTAATAATGCTTTCTTTCGCATAACAACACATAGGAAAGCTTGCTCTCAAGATAATGATTCAATAATATATATATATATATATATATATATATATATATATATATATATATATATATATATATTTGTCCTTTAGGATTAAGCTAGTTGATCCCTAAAAAATTAAATTATTATTTTAAAAGTCAAGAATTCAAAACTATAAATTTAAGTGGTTTTGACTAAATTTGGTTGGTTCATATGTACCCTTTTGTTTATAAATGTATAAAATTATTACAAGTGTATGTATTTGGAACTGTTTATATAATTTTAAGGGTTGATGTAAAAATTTGATATATGTACCATTTGGTTGTTAAGGAAGTGTTTTCAGTTCAATGTTATCCTGAAAGTTCCAAAACGTAACAATGTTGCCCTCGTACCATTAGAAAACTAACATTGACCGTTAACTTTTTAACAATAAGGGGCAGCATTGAACTTAAAAAGATTATTAGGGCAACATTGCTCCTCATTGAAAACTTCGGTGTATATTTACACCTTAACCCTAATTCTAATATTACATATTCACACACGTGTCTATATATAAACTAAAATAAATAAAGGTTGCATGTGTTAGTAGAGGGTTAATCTCATCCTTATTGTACTGTGTTTTTCTCATGTGTTTTAACGCTTATTGGTTGGTTTCTTAAAATAAAATGAAATACACACCCATATACAATATCTATATATATGTTTGTTTGTTTGTTTGAAGGATACACAATATGTGTGTGTGTGGTAACATACTAAAGGGTTTTAAATGAAATCATGTAACCAAATATAAAATTTATTAATTTGTATTAATTATTATTAATAAATAATTATATTTATATAACTAATAAAACAATTAATACCGTATATAGTTCTTAGGGGTCACTTGATCTATAATAATAATGTGTATCCTTCAAACAAACAAAAGTTTAAATTCTAAATATGACAAAGAATATTTTTTTGTCTACTTATATATATAAAGGGATTTTAAATTAAATCCTCAACCAAATATATAATTTATTAATTTATATTAGTTATTACTAAAAATAATTGGTTTCATATAATTAATAAAATAATGAAATACTATAAATAGTTATTTCATTCACTTAATATATTGCCATGAAGCATGGGATTGGATTTTGAATGTGGTATGTCTAGGTTCAAGAAATGTTGAATGGAATAGGGTGGGGAAGTATGATACCAACAGGAGTAATAATGAAACATTATTCAAAAACATTCGAAGCCACTAGATCAACATGGTTTCTTTTGCACAAAGCGTGTCAATTTCTTGCTTATATCATTATCGTCTTCACTCTCAGAATCTTGTCAAACCCATCTATGTCGTCTATATCACCTTCTGGTTGTGTACATGCCTCCATTAAAAATGTTGTGTTCGTCTCAACAACTTTTTAGGTCTTAGCTACTATAACCATCAAACCAAACAAACATCATAAGCTTAGAACCTTTTAGAACATCTTCCACTACATGATTGGCTATGGAGTCATCATCTTCTCCATCATCAACATGTTCAGAGGCTTTTCTATTTCAAACTTTGATCATAGTTGGAGGAATGCTTATTTTTGCATCGTTTTTTCATGGGATGTGTGCTCTCACATTGGAAGTAGGGTTGTGCAACGATCGAACAGGGCTACTCTGTCGGGTAATCCGTGGCTCGCCTGTTTATGTGCCATAGGTATAGGGAACCCTAGACCCATTTAACCCATAGTAAAACGGGTATGGGATTTACCTGCTTAATAATACTTACCTATTATTTTATAAATAAATGACTAATAAGTAATAATTTAAGTCATTAACCATGTCCATATTAATTTCTAAATTACTGAATACTAAACTCTGAAGTTTAAACTTCAAGCATCACAATTTCACAATTCACACAAAAAAAAAAATAGAACAATACTAATAATTGAAGTTCAAACTTGATGACTTCAAATATCAAATATTCATCATTGGAAGTTTGGAACATCTTCAATTTCAAATATTCACTGCTCATATTCACCTCTTGCTGCTGCATCTTCCTCTACAAAATGAAGTATGATAAATCCTATTAATTGATATGTATTAACCAATACGAAGATGAAATGAAACATTAAGAACTGAAAATAGAAAATGTAAATTAAGATACTAATAACAATAGCTGCAATCTCATCAAAATTATCAAAATCAAAGTCATTCAAATTGGGTGGTTTTAATGATAGCCAATTTTGTGCACATATGAGTACCTTAGCCATCTTTGAGAATAAAGAGCTCCTAAAAGTATCTAATACTCAACCCTCGATACTAAAAGCTTCTTCTGAAGAGACAGTAGAAATTAGTATAGTTAACAAATCACGTGCAATCAAGCTTAACACTTTATATTTACAAGCATTGCCTTTCTACTATGCCAAGAGGTTGAATTTTAAATCACGATAACCAACCAATTTAGCTCAAAGGTATTCATCCACTTTTGAAATTTTCTCTACATTACTTGCTCTATTGCCTGAGATAAAAAAAATGTGGTGTGTAGTATCACCATATGACAAGGGCACTTCAAGTTCTAACTCTGGAAATAGCACAATATTCCCTTGCTCCAATGTTGGTTGAGAAGTAGAAGTTTCTCCGATATGAACAATAGTGGAATAGTGGTCATATAAACAATACAATACACTTGTAATCTTCCTCAATATAGCTTTTCACTTTGTTGATTTATGAAAAAAGGTTGGTAAAAGCAACTTTCACATATGTCAATCTATGTACAGGGTATAGTATCATGGCCGCAGCTAGTAAAGGATTTGTTTTCTTAGCTACTCCCTAGTATTTGTTAAACTTGAGACAACATTCTTCTTGACATGCCATTTAATAGAGAGTAGGAGCTACACACACGTGATTCAAGGCTTGTCTAAATTGCACCTATGTGCTAATAACATATTTTGATCTAGAAAAATTCAATGTCATGTTGTAGAACAACTTTAAGAAGCTAAGAAACCCATTCGCAGTGCTCAATCATATGCACTAGGAGGCAAAATTGTAGGTTCTACAATCTTTCTTGTAGTTGTATCATCAGATACATCGTCAACACCTTCACGAACATCAATCAAGGAATCAATATCTTGACTAGAATCTGTGTTCACTTTCTTCTTGTAGTATTGTTTGTACTCTTCATCCTTCTCTTCCATCCGAGTAACGACTCTGACAAACTTAGCAGAACTTTCAAGCATAAGGTATGTTGAATTTCACCTAATGACATAGTAGAAATGAAAAACATTTAAACATCAATATACAATAATATCAAAGCTCATTCAAACAAATTTTTTAAAAAATTACCTCATAGGACAATCCAAGGTAAGAAGACTTTTTCTTTCAACTCACTCTCTTTTAACCAGCAATATTAACTTACGCTTCCTTGATGGAGAAGATTTAACAAATTTTACTGCATGTCGAATGAGCTCAATGGACTTGTTCATTTCTTTGAAACCTTCATAACCAAGTAAACTTAATATGTGAGTAGCATACCTTATTTGCAAAAACTCTCCATCACATACCAAACCATCCCAACTCTTGAAACACTTTTTTTGGATTGCTTATTTCAGAACCAAGTAAATTTAATATGTGAGGCGCTATCAACTATGACAGTTAACAATTTGTCAATGCCCTACTGAAATAAGCAATCCGTAATTTGTTTGGATACAAACTCCTTTACATGATCTTTAATCTCACAAAAATTTAGAACATGTTTCTGCAAAGTCTAGTCCTCATCAATCCAATGTGAAATCAAACACATGTGGTAGTTATTTTGTACAGATGTCTAACGATCAATGGTGAAGGACACACAGACTTTAGAAGTCTTGAAATATTTTCTCAAGTTATCTACTTGTTCTTTTTATATATTGTAGCAATCTTTAGCAGATGTCCATCTTGATAGCATTTAAAATTTAGGCTGAAACTCTTACAAAAGTTCTATCAAACCCTCCTTTTCCATAGCTTAGAAAGGCACCTCATCCTTTATGATGTACTTAGCAACATTGTTTCTACCTCACTCTTGATTGAACAAGTGATAAGTCATTGTTTTATTTTTTGTAGCCTCGAGCAAGCTTTGACTCTTGCCTGCAACTTTATTAGGATTGTTTAGACACTTGTCTAAATGTCTCATAATTGTTTAGTGCCATCATTCAAAGGATGACTCGCATAAGTTATTCTACAGTAGTTACACTTTGACCTATGTTTTCCTTTATTTTTTGCTAGTGGCAACCTTGTAAAATGGTTCCATATGTCAGATGAGTCCTTCCTTTTTTTTCTAGGTTGTGAGTAATCATCTTATCCCTTATCCGTTATATTATTCTCAACATGAGCAGCAATATGTTGTGTTGTTGTGACTACAATTTCATTAGTAGTTTCCCCTACAACACTTAGAGCTTGCCTTTACACATTATCTGGTGGAATACGTGCCATGCTAATTTCAAGATAGAACACATAATAAATATATGTAAATTTCTAAATATGGCAACATATGCATTTTCCAAACAAGCCAAACCATACAACATCTACATACTAAATTGCCATTTGCCAATATGCTATAATCCTAAGCTAAAGCTAACATAGGTAGTCTACTACAATCAAAATTAAGCATTATTTTAAGCTGAGGGTTATTCAAACTTCTACCTATTTCAAATGAAACCCAATCAAAATCAATAAAAATTATATCAACACTTACAACCTTAAAAACCTAGATGAAGCATCACAACTAACATATTTAGTCTACTACAATTGCAATCCAAGAATTGAACTGCATCTAGAAAATAATATCATAGAATTCAGGTTCAACATTTGGCATAGATACCTCCAAACTTATTGATACAAAAACCTGAAATAAATTAATATGAGTAACTTTTTCGCCAGAAATTAAGCTAAGGCTAAGAGTAAGCTATTTCAATTCAAATTGAGTTGATGCCAAGAGAGAGAGATTGAGGGCGAGAAGAAGAGGTCACAGTGACTCTGGTAATGTTGAGTGGTGAGCGTCAAGAGCGCCACTTCGGCAAGACGAGAGTGCAAGAGGCCGAGATTGAGATTAAGAGAGACTAAAGACGGAGAAATGTAGAGAGGCTGAGCTTTAGGTGGGATCTAAGAGAGATGAGAAATGAAGATAGTGAGAGACCTAAGCACAGTCGACTTTAACCAAGATCGTCGAGAGCGTGAGGCAATGAGAGGCCGAGATAGAGATCGAGAAAGACGAGAGATGGTTGAGGTGAGTGGCAAGGCTACAAGGTGACCAAAGACCTAACTAGTGGTCCACTACTCTATTGTCTCTAAAGGGGAAAAAAAAAGTCAAGAATCCACTGCCTCTAGCTCTTTGTGACTTTGCCTAAACCTAAAATTGGTTGAACTCTGAAAGGGGGAAAAAGGTTATACAGGTAACAGGAAGGCACGGGTGCCTCGTGGTGTAACCTGTGCCCTACCTGTATAATATAAATAGGTATGGGTAACCGTTACCCATGATGGGCCTAATCTAAGCAGGTTTAATCAGAGAAAATACCACAAATCACAAGCGGTTGCAGGTTGTTTGTTCACCCCTAAGTGGAAGTCATAACTTGGTTTCTTACCTGGAAAAGAAGGAACAAGAAGACGATGAAGGAGATTTCTGCTTATGACAACATTCCACCCCAAGAGATTACATGAGCAATATATATATGACGAGGTTATCAAATTCATAAGATTATAATTATGTGTACAGTATTGTGTAATACATTTTTATGAAACTAGTTTGAAATACCATAGTTCTATTGAGGGATGATTATTATTATGATAATCAATTATACATATTCGTTTCTCAATTTTGTTTGTCTTATTTGAACCTATCTCATGGATCAAACGTAATGAGATTGAAATCACACTAAATTAAATGTAGTGCTCATGTTTTTTTATATACAAATTAATTCACATAGAAAAAGAAAATTGCTTAATTTTCATTTTAATAGCTAGTTTTTTAATACAGGAAAACGCACTCGTTAGGAGAGACAACGCACTATAAGTTTTGAAGGGGATTATACTATACCCTTAGCCAAATAAAACAAAATACTCTAAACAGGCAAAGACTCTATGATGGAATAACATAAAAAACATATGAAGCTTCTAGATCTTATTCTGGCATATTTAACAGTACGTACCTTGGTTCTAGGAATTTACATTGGAATTGTGAGTGAGCAATTTTGTGTTCATTGCTATGTTGGGTTTGGTAGAATATTTGCCTCAACTATTTAAATCGTGCTTGCTTTGAGTTACATGTCTAAGGAAGACGACAAGAACACAAACTGTTGGAACATATTTCACTATCTAATTAGTTATGGAGTTACTATTCTTGCCATCTTCAATAGGTACAAAGGCTTCTCCATTTCAAGCTCTTATTATCATAAGACATGGAACAATGCTTACTTTAGCATTACAATTTCATTGGGTTGTGTGGCTTGTTAGAAATGTCTCATGTGGCTATGATAAATGTATATGATTTAATAATTAATGAAGGGGCTAAATAACTATTAGTAAATGACTTTTGGGAAGAGGTTTCTTAACTGCTTGATGGGAGCAGTCATATCCATAGGATGTACATGTCTTTTGGATATATGAGTTATTTAAAAGATAGAAACTTGTCTATTCACTCTCTAACCATGATAGACGCCTCTAATTTTCCATCAAGAAGAGAGAGCGTGAAATGAATGGTAAAGAGAATGATAAAGGTTTCAATTATCGTATTGTAAGTTACGTATTATGAAGTATTGATTCCACGATAAAGGTTAATGTATCTTGACTTAAACCTATAGTATTGTGAAAATCATGAGTTCTTAAGATCCTTGTTCATGTTCTTATTACTTGATGTTTGAGCATCAAATTATATAAAAACTTACATGTAGGATCAGATGTTTTGGTTTTAGAATTTATGGTTTTCCAATTATGAATCTTGTATTGATACATGAATGATACTTTTGAATTTGTTCATGAATCAAATTATTAATCTTCAAAATTATGTGAAATGAGTGAAATGAATTTCAAACAAGTAAAGTTGATTTGTTGAATCAAAAGTACACATATTATTGTTTTGTGTGGGATTCTTGTTTGAAATAGAAATGCATATGACTGCATTTATTTTTGCTTTATGAATTATTTAGAGTTTACTGTGTATCGAATGAAAGTATTTGAAAATTTTGAAGACGGGTCGAGAGAACCCGATTGGTGATTGAAGATGAAGCAAACTGACAAATTGTTTTGCTCAACCACAAAAGACATGTCGTTTCACTTATTTAAGCGCTTGGATGCGTTTGAATAGAAATGAGGCTCTTTCAATGTGTGTGTGTAGTAAAGCCATTGGGCACAATAGTAAGTTGGGCAATTTTGTTTTTTTTTTAGGAAAAAAAATTAAAAAAAACAATTGAATGAAAGAAACGCGCTGCTTGAGAAAGAGACGCAAATATCAACTGAGCAATAGGCGCTTGATGGCTTTAGTGGCTATCATATAAAAGTAGACTTGTGGTTTCGATTAGGCTCAACAAGTGTTTTGGGTTGTTTAAATGAAACTGTGTTTTAAAAAAAATTAAATAATGCAGTTATAACTTTTCAACTTTGATGTGTTGAATTTTCAATATGGATGTGTCCATGAAAATCGATATGCTATTATTTATGCTAATTATTGATTACTTGCATGGTGAATTTGCTTCCATTGAAAGTTTGATTATCTTTAATTTATAAATATATTAGTTTTGATTGATTGGGTTGTTAATAAATCTCCTACTATCTCTCCTTATTTTAATGAGGATTAGATTAATAAAAAGAAAATAATCTTATGCCTTGGCGAGAGATTTTATTGGTTTATTAATTAATATTTAAGTTACATTAATTATCAAAGATGAGACTTTGATATGATAATGAGATCATTGGGTTCATGCCTAATATTTTATTATTTGGTTTCCAATTGTAGAAACTAATTATATTTAACAGTTAAATGATGAGCGTTTTTTTAAGTCCTAAATTTTAGGATGAAAAGGGAATTTATTTCCGTTTAAGGTTTTATTATCAATGGAGATATTAATTTGTTTGATGATTTCTAATATTGTAATACCCTAAAATTCCTATTTATCATAAATATTATATTTTGTTAAATAACACCGGTTAAAATAAGTGAATATGTGGTCTCAAAATTTGTGTAAATTATTAATTTAATTTTAGGCAATTTTCCTTTGGAATTAATTAACAAAGGGTTAATTATGAGACATGGTTTAAGAGAGTACGTTGTCTCTAAATTTTAATTGATTTATTATCATTTTTAGAGAAATATTTAGTTTAATTGTTATTTATTAACAATTATCCTTAACAAAATAAGTTTGCACTAATTGAGATTAGTTGCATAATTCTTCAAGATGAATAGAGACAAATTAAAAGTAACAAATGAGGGCTAATTATATTTGAAAATAACTAAGCCAAAGAGAATGAAATAATATCTCAAGTAATTAAGCCAAAGATATTTGTAATAAAGAGGAGATTAATCACATAATTAGTGTTAATTAATTGTGCCCCAAAAGTGAACAATGACAACTAGTACATGGTGGAGCTTTGTGAGCCAAGTGTTTTCAAGATATTTTCATCTAATTAAGCTTAAGTCTTCAATTAATTAAAGTAACCAATGATGGTTATAATTAAGAAGCTTTAAGCATTTGATTAAGAAGTTAATTAAGCCTTGTTAATTAAACTTTGAAAAGTCAAAGTGGGTAGCTAAAATCAAAGGCCAAGATTAAGTGTAATAAAGCTAGATCTAATGGTTCCAAATAATTATCTAATTAATCTTAATCCATGTGAAATGTAAGAAACCAATTAGGAAGCCTTAAAGACCTAAAGAAGCACAATTTCTTCCAAGTGTAGAAGGGGGCCACGTTTTTGCTTATAGAAGAGGAAAGAAGAAGTTGTTTAATATATAATAATGAAGATATTATATTAAGAAGCACATGGGTTCATTAATTGAAATTGGAAGAGGATAAGAGAGAGAGGGAGAGTGACGTTTTTTATCTTGAGGAAGGAAGAAATGGTTTAATATCTAGATATTATGGCATGGGAGCATTTAATGGCATGGAAGAGGATAGAATGAAGAGAGAGAGAGGTTGTGAGTGTGTGTGTGCCTAAGTGTTGTGCGTGTGTGTGTGTAGTAAAAAAATCAAGAGAGAGATGAAAAATCTATTATACATAGTTACAACTCAAGGCAACAAATAAAATGAGAACCTATGCAAATTAAATCATATCTTGAAATATTTGAACTAAGTATTAAATATAAGTAGATATTTGGAACCAGTAAATTATGGGCTTGAACTTGGTTTTTCCCAAAGTCATTTTCGTATACTTTGGTGAATCATACCTAAGTGATTTAGTAAGTTTAAAAAGACCAAAAATCTAATCATAAAATTGTGATTACAAAAGTGAAGTTAGATATTGAATAAAAACCCCAACTTACACCTAACTAATTAACATTTGGAGTAACTAAAAGATGAAGCAAAATATCTAAGAAAAGGGGTGGAGGTGGCTTTTTTTGTAAGAGGTGTAAGGGCAAGATTTAAACTTCCTAGTTAAGTTAAATCCAAGGGTTTGAGTTGGATTAGAGTTGCAAGGAAGTTAATGCATTGTTGGCTATAAATAGGAGGCTTCATGCTTCATTTTTCTTCACACCAAATCACACTTCAAGAAGGTGATTTCTAAGAAGGAGAGTGAGGAGGAATCTTGAAGCAAGAAGGAGAGTCTTCAAGAGGTAAGTTTTAGTTCTTAAATTTCTAGTCTTTAGTTTTTATAAGTTCTTAGTATAAATGTTAGTTTAATCTAGAAAATTAGAGAATAAATTCCTATACTTGTTTTTAGGCCTCATTGCATTGAAAAATGCCTAAAGAGGTAAAAACATGTTAGGGAATAATTTTTAGAATTAATAGATCCTTGTGATAAAAGTTTAGAAAAACTGAAGGTGCAAATCCTTTGCTGGCAGCGAAAATAGATGCTATTATTTTATCTATGAAATGAAGTTATAAAATCTTGAAATTTTCAAGAAATAAATTAGACATATAGGGCTTTCCAAAATATAAACTATGTGACATTTTGATCTCTGGTCAAGGAGATATGAATTTTTGAAGTTAAGCCATTTTTACTGGAATAAAATCTAGGCAACGTTGAGAAATGTAAAAACTGGGAATGACTCACTGATTCTGGGTGAAAATGAATATTTTTCCTCAAAAATAGACATCCTAAGGGTTCCAGATAATTTTACAGATCTTCGTTTCGATTTTTCTAGAATTAGTTATGATTTTTCAAAGTTAACGAAAAATCTGCCCAGAAAATACTGCACTACGTTTTTAAATAAATGTAAGGGCAAAGTTGTAAATAACAAATCCACCAAGGGTAGATGGGTAAATAGAGGTGGAAATATCTCTTAGGATATTATTCTAAGTGATATGGTGATATGTTAGGACATCCAGGAAGTCCAGGGCCGGATTCAAAGGTCGGACATTTGACAATTAACCCGGTAAAAGGTACGTTCGTGTACTAGTAACTTTAACACTTGTGTATCTTGTATACTTATATATGATTGTTTGATTCAAGTGTTATGAGAAAGACTGTGGTTTCAGTCGTTTGCATACATTCAGGGTAGCTGTGGATTCAGCTTGACGTGGGTTATAGTCTTAATAACACCGTTTGTATGTTTTCCTAGCATTGAGGACACGAGGGGCTGGTTATGTGCAAACATGGTCGTACATGCATGAGTTGTGTGCTATGTG
Source organism: Acacia confusa (assembly GCA_037074495.1). Lineage (NCBI taxonomy): Eukaryota > Viridiplantae > Streptophyta > Magnoliopsida > Fabales > Fabaceae > Acacia > Acacia confusa. The sequence continues at coordinate 43,627,176 of CM073503.1, forward strand.
TGGTGTTTTTGACATGCATTTGCTTTGTGATATATATTATCCACTGAATGTATTGAACAACTGTTATATATATTGTTTATACTTTTCACATGAGGTTAACTGTTACCTGAGGTCCAATGGGCATTGGACCTCAGATCTGTCTAAGGTTCAGGAAAGGAACCGGGATAAAGAAAGACACCGATGGATAGAGCCGTGAAGAGGCACCGGTCGAAGACAAGGATCTGAAGTAAGCTATTAGGGCCTAGTTTCTGGCATGAATCTGATAAAGTTATTTCAAACTAATTGGTGCTTAAACTAAGAAAGGGTTTGTCGGTGGGTTGTCATAAGTCGCCATGAAAGACGAGGAGACTCCCATTAGACTAAACACCGATATGGCCAGTATGTTTGATTAACTGATGTTGGGTTCTAAGCCTAGGTCTAGTTTAAGACTTTATTTATTAGAGAAATGTATTTAATCTCTGTAAATTGTATCACATGAATATTCCTTCGAAATATTTAATATATCAGCTTATGTCGGGGCATCAACATATGTCTGGACATTTTATATTAGATACTCATTGTCTGAATATTAGCGCATGCTATCCATTTCCAAGCTGTAGCACCTCAAACTTCGTTGATTTTCCTAAAACTAAGTGTCGACCGATACGATTTTCAAGCACGGAATTTAGGGTGTTACAAATATCCTATAATCTCTCCTAAAATCTTGTGAATCTTTTTAAATTAATATGGATGAATAAAAGTGGGGATTTGTTGTATTTAACGTGATAATAGTTTAAAATTAAAATAATATCTTGTTTTAATAAATGTGATGATATTTGTGAATATCTTAGCCACTATTTAATTTATCAAGAAGGATTTGTTACCATGATCAATGAATAAAAAATTATGAAACTATCATGTGCGGCTATGATTAATTAAAGGGTTAAGGTGCAATTTTACACATATGTTTTTCCTCCAGGAGCGTCCAGCACCATATGTTTTTTTTGAAGCAAAAGTACACACGCCATTACGTTTTAAGAGCAAAAATACCACTTCCATTAGCTAACCGTTAGTTGACCGTTAACCATGGTGAAATTACCCTTTTGCCCTTAACCCTTTTCTTTTTTAATTATTTTAAACTAAGGGCAAAAGGGTATTTTCACCGTGGTTAACGGTCAACTAACGAAAGTGGTATTTTTGTTCCTAAAACGTAACGACGTGTGTACTTTTGCTTAAAAAAAAACATATGGTGCTGGGCACTCCTGGAGAAAAAACATATGTGTAAAATTACACCTTAACCCTTAATTAAACAAAAATTTAATTAATTTGTTACTTGCTAATGAAAGCAAATTTTGTAAATTATCAAATATTTTGTGTAACAAGCATATGATATTGATATGAAAATTTAATCATTTATCTAGTGTAAAGATAAATGTGCTTTAATTCTTCATAGTATTATCATTTCTCTTGATATAAGCATGCATGATATCGTGAAATATTGGTGGTGGAATCCAAAAAAGTTAATTCATAATGGTGGTGTCTAGAAAATTGGTTCAAAGGCTAAGCCTTAATTTTGTGGTTACTTAATTAGTCACCGTTCCAATAGCACGGAAAGACTCCGACTAGATTTGTATTTATCTAGCCAATTGATGAGTTGCAATAGTGTAGAAAGACTCCCACTATATTTGTATTTCCCTGGCCAATTGATAAGATGAACATAGCTAATTTCATGTATTTGTAGAAATGCGATTATAGCCTTAATTTTATAATTATGGATAATTTTGTGGTTATGATTTTATGCTTTTAAAATATTGTGAATAGCAATTGTATGAATGCTAAACATTTAAGTTTTGGAATTAAGTATGGTGGATTTGTTAGTCACCAAAATTGTCAAATTCTTATGAATTATTTTATTTCCAATTATTATAGTGATATTTTAATTACCCATAACCTTGATGCTATGAAATTATATTTATGTTGTGGGTGAATTGAAGTTTGTTATTATAAGATAGTTATGAATCAACCTAAAGGTTGATTATTTGTCTTTATAATAATTAAACATCCATGTTGGTATTGTCCATATACTTATAGTTTTATTTAAACATCCAAAGATGATAAATATTTCTAGTTGGGATTTGCATCACTACCAAATTATGTGAAATCTTTATAGCATCATTATGGTTGAATGTTGTATAATAGTGGGTCCCCAAAGGTGAACATTATTTATATACATTGAATGAATTATGTCTGAATTTGTGAAGCATGTTAGTATGTGATATGTATGACTCAAAGCATTAATGTTAAGTTGTTGTTCTTCATGTTATTGAACAGATTAATTATAATGGATAACAACAAATGAATGATCCCACTACTCATGATGAGATTATTGTTAATGAACCGAATGAACTCATTGTAGAAGAACCACAACAAATAGCATTAAGAAGATCTCAAAAGGAAAAGAGATTCGCTATTTCTAATGATTATGTGGTATATCTGCAAGAGTCTAAATTTGTCTTAGGGATTCAAGATGATCCAGCTACTTTTTTTTTTACAAGCCATGAATAGTGAAAATGGTGACAAGTGGTTAGATGTCATGAAAGATGAGTTGAAATCTATGAAATAGAATGATGTTTGGGACCTTGTTGAGTTACCAGAAGGATGTAAGAGAGTTGATTGTAAGTGGGTCTCTAAAACCAAATGTGACTCTCATGGTAACTTGGAATGTTACAAGGCTAGACTAGTTGCAAAGCGTTTTACTCAGAAAGATGATATTATCTATAAAGAGACCTTTTCACTAGTTACTAAGAAGAATTCTCTAAGAATCATTATGGCATTAGTGGCTCATTAGGATTTGGAGATACACTAGATGGATGTGAAAACTGCCTAAAAAAAGGAAAGGAGCACTCTGTGTGTAAATTAAAGAAATCAAAATACGAACTTAAACAAACTTCAAGATAATGGTACCTTAAGTTCAATGATACTGTTGTTTCCTTTGGATTTAAAGAAAATATAGTTGATCAGTGTATACATCTGAAGGTCAATGGGAGCAAGTTTATATTGCTGGTTCTGTATATTGATGATATATTACTTGTAACTAATGATCTTGGTCTTTTAAATGAGACTTAGAAGTTTCTCTCTAGTAGCTTCGAAACGAAAAGAAATGGAAACAATTTCATACGCATTTCTAGTTGGGAGCTTAATATATGCTCAAACTTGTATGAGACTAGATATTAGCTTTGCAATGGGAAGTACCAGAGTAATCCTAGTATGGATCATTGGAAAACTGCAAATAAAGTTCTGAGATATTTGCAAGGAACTAAAGGTTACATGCTTACTTATAGGAGGTCTAACAACCTTGAAATGATTGGATAAGCAGTCAACAATTGCTGCATCCATTATAGAAGCTGAATTTGTGGTATGCTTTGGGGCTTGGGTTAGTCGACAGTATAGCCAAGCCATTGAAAATTTATTGTGAAAATATCGTAGCAGTCTTCTTTTATGAAACAACAAGTATTCTAAAGGTGCTAAACATATGGAATAGAAATACTTTGTCATTAAAGAAGAGGTTTAGAAATATACAGTGTCAAGAGAACATGTTAGCACCAATATTATGATAATTGATCCCTTAACAAAGGGATTACCACCCAAGACATTCACTGGTCATGTGTATAACATGGGTATTATGTTTACTAGAGAATGTTAAAATTATTGTTATGTATTGGGCATTGACACTTTGAGCTCATTAGTATATATGTGTTTCTAAGATTCTCTTGCTTTCAACTTTATGTATGCATGCATAAATAATGTTGTCAGAAAATAGGATTTGTCTACTATGAAAACTTTATTGGTGGACATTAAAGTTACTTCCATTAAAGTGTCAAGTCAAGGAGAAAGACTAATAAATTAGTACATGGAAGGGACTACGTCAATATACTAATGTACAACCACCATGACTCGTATTAGTTTTATCCTTAACCATGACTTATGATATAACCAATACATACATACATACATACATACATACATACATACATACATACATACATATATATATATATATATATATATATATATATATATATGAAATCTTTGAGCCAAGATTATGCGCAAAATTATTAGTGTTTTGTTAAATCATGAAATGACATATAGCACATGAGCCAAGTAGGAGAATGTAAGAAATGTCTCATGTGATTGTGATAAATGTATATGATTTAATAATTAATTAAGAGCTAAATGACTATTGTTAAATGACTTTTGGAAAGAGGTTTCTTGATTGCTTGATGGGAGTAGTCATATCCATAGGATGTACATGTCTTTTGGATACATAAGTTATTTAAATGATAGAAACTTGTCCATTCACTTTCTAATCATAATAGACACCTCTAGTTTTCCATAAAAAAGAAAGAGCGTGAAATGAAGGGTAAAGAGAATAACAAAAGTTTCAATTATCGTGTTGCAAGTTACGTATTATAAAGTATCGATTCCACAATTATGGATAAAAATTAGTGTATCTTAAATTAAACCTATAGTATTGTGAAAATTATGAGTTCTTAAGATCCTTGTTCATGTTCTTATTACTTGATGTTTGAGCATGAAATTATAAAAAAAAACTTATATGGCTCTCATATCGGAAGTCACCACTTGATTTCTGGTTTGCAACAACAAGAAAGGGGACCATGAGAATTCTCACGATACACGACAACATATAAGGATGGTTCTTTATTTAGAGATTATAATTCAAAATTTTTTTCATATTAATTTGTGCCTCACATTAATTAAGATCACGCTAGTTGATATTTAAAAATTGAAATTCTCATTTACAGAATCAAGAATCTAAAATTGAAAATATAAATGGTTTTAACTAAATTCAGGCGGGTGACTGAAATGTACCGTCATTTTAAAAATAAGAATAATATATGACACTTGTTTGTTCATAAGTTACGAGGTGGATGTAAATATCGATTACAATAATGCTAAGTATTTGTAAATGTTTTATTTCATTTTCTTTATATTATATATATACACACATGAATTGAGGGGGAGCACGAAAGCGCATGAGAAAGATGTTATACACAGTAGTGACACCATCAATAATCAAGAAAACTACACAAGTGAATGAATCTTCGTTTCTTCTTGGTTCTGTGCTTCATCGGTCTCATATCATAAGGGTGGAATTGTTAATAATTAGTTCAAATACTATTACCCATATAAGTTACCTATTAACACTTTAATTTAAAACCAGTTGATTTATTAAGCTCTCAGATTTTAACGCATCTAAATCTTTTAATATAAAAAGAAATATAAATAAGTTTAAAAATAGCATCATGTTTTTATATAAAAGTAATTAATGAAGTGGTTGATATTAGAAACTTAATCCCATTTTTTCCTCATGTCACTCTCCTCTAGCATCTGATAAGCAGCGGCTCGGCAAGGCTTGCCCACACTTTAGAGTTATATGCGCAATTTATTTGAAGATATTAAAAACTGAGTATATAGCCAATCATATCATAATGACGAAATTATCAGTTAATAGTCAGTTACTAAAAAATCAGATTAAACTTGGGTAAAAGTCCTATCTAGAGTTTATTGGGAAAAAATATCCTCTATATCTAGAATTACTCCTTCCAGCTGGTCCATAATATAAGTCATATTATAAAATTTGATTAAATTAAGGAAGTTAGTTGAGTTATTTAATACTGTATATATTTTTTAAAACTATCATAACCATCTTTTTTAATTTCTTTATTCTTTTTCCTTCTTGATTATTGTTGAAGAAGTATTAATATAAGTAAGTAAATAAAATACGGATAAATATTAAAAAAAAATATATTTTATATGTAGAATCAAGACTAACTCCTCAAATATATCTTATATTAAATACAGGAGGGATTACTATTTTTCAAATCATAAAACTTGCTGTACAGATAAAAAAAATTATAGATTTGACCCTATGATTTTAGATATAGGCATATAGCTATATTAAAAAATGTATAGTTAATTATAATTTAATTTCAAATCTATCTTAAATCTATCTAGAGAGTATTTCACAAAATAATAAATGAGGAAAAAATTGAAATTCACCCTCATCTATTTTGACAGAAAATCTGTCTCCTTAAATGTAAACTAAAAAAGGTATTATTCGACCTTTCAAATAACTAGTATTATTTTGTAAAAAAAAAAAAAAAAAATTGTATGATTGCTTAATCATCACATTATTAGTTTCCATCCAAATTAAAATCAAGAAAAGAAATTCAACCAAAAAAAACTTATTCTACTTTAAAATTTAAATATTGTATCAATTCCTCCTATACCTTATCTTTCGTGATATCAATATGGATATAGATTACGATTTATGAATTTAAATTTGAATTCTTATTCCATATGTATTAAGATTCTTAACTTCGTATCTTTAATTTGGTAAATTGAACTTCTCTCTATGTATAGAAATTAACTATCGATTATAAAATTTACTTCCCCAGGAGTTAAACTCACCTTTCTCTCTCATTACTTCTTCTCTATCGATCTCTCTTTTCATGGATTTCGTGACGCCCGGCCTTTTGGGCCTTTATTCATCAGAGTTAACGTGGAAAAGATCAAGAAGATTTAGACGACTTGATTTCGTAATAGAAGTTTTTGAACTTAACTTAGTTTGGAAAATACGGTTTAATTTTTCGCGTTTCGATTTCATCCGATAGTTGGATGTTAATACAATAATCCCAGAATAAGCGAATGATAAACATTAAGATACAATCTCACTAATCCTATTTTTTTAAGAAGTTCCAATTGCTGAAGTCCTTACAGCTGCTTCTCGCCCTTTGATCCCGAACTGGTTCCTGTATCTTTCACGTGATCTAGAGTCTAAGTGAATGGACTCCAGGTTAACAATTAATCTCATACAAATTAATGAAAATATAAATGACAATTTAGCATATGTTAAAGCATGGAAAAAATTACACATAACCGTAACCGTAGTTAACGGCCAAGGACCGCAGCCCTTGTCTAAGATACGCAGCCCCATGAGACCACGCAACCCCATAAGACCGCAGCCTCAAATCCATTGCCAGAAAAACATAAACAAGTAATTCAACCAGCATACATGATCAGCTAATAAATGCATAACATTAACATACATGATTATAAGATTAAAGTTACCTACCTCGACCTTGATTCCTTATCTCTGTATTGAAGTTGTTGGGATCAGAAAATGATGTCAAGGGCTGCCTAAAAATGTTTACCATCGTTGTCAGTCACTTATTCGAATCGCAATTAAACTAATTACATGAATTAGTTTAAAGGATTAATAATAATTATTAATCCCTTAATTTTTCTCTAGCAATAATAATTTTATTATTATTGCTATTATTATTATTATTATTATTATTATTAATCCTAATAATAATAATCCTCTAAATATTTTTTTCTATTTATTTATTTCCCTTACTCTATTAATAACCAATCAAATTTAATAATTGTCCATTTCATATAAGAAAATAATTAAATTTATTAATTTAATGTTTCTAATGATTTCCCAAAATATATGTTATCTTTCTTTAATTAATTTAGACTCCATATTCAAAATTATTTATGTATTTATAAGTTCAAATACACCTAACACATATATTGACAAAGTCATTTATCATATGTGTCTTTTCTTCCTTTTTGCAACTTCACGTATATATAGCTAGCTAATAGGTATTGACACCAAAGAACCACAAGTCACATGCTGGACAAAGGAGAGGTTGCAGCAACATATGAGACATCATAAAGATATATATATACTCTACTAACATGCAACATTTCGTTCTCTTCTTTTCCCTTCACAACACAGCAATTAATGAAACTAACACATATATTTATAAATTAAAATAATTTCTCTCACTCTCTTTCTTTCACAACCAGCGAACACACATATGATCATATATAAATACCTATTTCTTCTTTCCCTTTAACAGCCCAGACACGTCACACACATATAAATATTTAGCCTTCACTTTCTTTCTTTCCTTTCGACACAACAGAGACACCTATATATATATTTAATCCAGCAACTCTTCCTTATACTTAACTGCACACATTCACACACATATATATACTTATCCTTTTTCTTTCCACTGCACCTCCGAGACACACACACATATATATATTGAGATTTCTTCTCTTCTCACAAACAGCAAACACACAACGATAATATTTATATATATACCTATACGTGATCAGTGAGGACAAGGAGGAAGAGAACACACACAGCACTTATCCAAACTCTCGGCATACACATATGAATACATATATGTTATTCAGCAGTAAAACACTTACAGAAGAGCTATGTTCATCGGCTTTCTTTTCTTTTCACTCTTTCTCGGGTTTATGCAAGGCTCGTATATATATACATACCTATTGATCTTAGTTCATCTTTTCCTTTCTCTTTTTCCTTAGCGAAGACGGAACTTAAATGCAAAGAAAAGAAACACAAACAGCCACGGCACACAGCAAGCATGTATATATATTTATTAGTCCCTGTTTTCTTTTCAGTTTTGTGTTTGTCTTTGCTTAGCCTCTATTCAGATCCTTTTAGCTCTATCCTAACAAGGCTATGACAGGTGACGAAAGGAAAAGGAAAGATGAGGATCACCTTCAGTTTCCGAGCTCAGAAGATGATGATCAGATGCTGCTCTTTGGCTCTGTTTTTGTCGGTCCAAAACAGGGGAAAAAGCTTCGGTTACACTCTCTTCAACTCTCTCTTTTCTTCAACCTCTCTCTCTCTCTCTCTCTCTCTCTCTTGTTCTTCTCTCCGACTCTCAGCTTTGCGTCTCTGAGAGAATGAAAAGCGAAGGAGCAGAGGCGAAAGCATCTATATATAATAGTTCAGTTATCCAGTCAGAGCGAGGGACCAACGGTTCGAAAGTCTGTGCGTCTCGAGAAGCATGGCCATGTCTGAACTGCTCTCGGATAAGCATCATTATCTGTCGTTAATAAATGCTGGCTGCGGTTTGACTTTCGATAATAATTTCTCTAGTTCCTTTCGGTTCGAGCTGAGGTATTGGTTTGATTTCTCTGGTTTTCACTGATGCTGGTTACTGGTTATGGGTTCGGGTTTAGGCTTGGGTAACCATTTTGGGTTAGATACTTGGGCCGAAGGGAATGGCATGGGAGTAGTGATTCATGAGCAACTGAATCCTCTGCATGTATATTTTTTTCTTTTCTTTCCGTCGAACCCAGCTGAAGAGAATGGTGTTTTGCTGTTGCAAGTATTATTTATTTTTATTTTTATTTTTTTTCATTGTTGTAGGCTTTCTCACGGGTTGGGCCAAGCAGAAAAGTGAGATAAGTTGATGGCCCATAATCTATTAGCTCTTGGTTTATCATCATTTCATTTCATAACACTAATTTATTTGCAATTAGACTTAATTGCATTTATGGAAATGAATCCCAAAATATTTTTATGGGAAAATAAACTCTTATTTCCCCCTAATTCTTGCAACCAAATACTCATAATTTCATAAAATATTGAATCTCAATTTAATATTTCATACGATATTCCAAAAAGTAAAATCCCAGAAATTTGGGATGTTACATTTTTAGCAAATTTTTTTTTTTTTTGATAAGACAAAAGTTTTGGAAATGTTCGACACCAGTCCCCTACCAAGGTCAGGGCACGGCCCCAGGCTCTATAAGCACTTACTGGGGACTTACGAGATCGCCTACCAAAGGAGTCCCAGCAACGGCAGAGGGGATCGAATCCACGACCTAAGGGCCTAATCCTGGATCCCTTACCATATGTGCCAACTCTCATTGGTTACATTTTCAGCAAATTGAGATGAACTTCTTTGACCATTTTTGATCCATGAATACATATATACTCCTTTTTAGTTGGGCCTTCACATGATGGGCTTCATCCATTCTTTTTTTTTCCAATGAAATCTTCCACCCATTTTATTGGAAATGATTCCCATAATTTCCAATAATAATTGTGGTGATTTTTAACAATATATTTTATTTGCAATTTGGTTTAATTGCAATAATCTCAAATAAATTAAACTCTTAATTTCCTAGGCCTTGAAATACCAATTCTATAATTTTAGGCCTCAATTTATCATTTACAAACATTCCTTGAATTTATTATTTTCCCGAAATAAATTAAGGAATAATTAGCCTTAATTTCCAATAATTATTTTATGTCATAGATTATCCCTTCCAATTTTTCTTTGACTCTATTCTTGTCATAATCAATTTATTTTGGTCATAAAATATCATCTCTAAAATATTTAGGCCAAAACTTATTCTCTAATTATTTGTCCTTAATTTATGGAAAATATGCCTTAAATTTCAATTTCTAAATTTTTAAAATTCCTCAATACCAAATTTTCCATAACTAATTATTGATTCCCAAAGTCCAAAAATTTGAGATGTTACAGATTCATGTCGCAATCTTTCTCTCTGCGTGCTTTTCCTCCCTACGCTGGTCATGTTCATTACCATTCTTTTTGCTATAAATTTTCGAGTCTGTAAGGGTGATCGTGATTATGATAATAACAGTGTACTAAACTCCAAGAATTTCATAAAGGTAAGTTCTTGTTTGGCTCTATTCCATATTATGTTTTTAGCTAGAATAACTATGTAGAGTAATTTTTTAGAATTAGATAGAAAAACATTTATAAAATAGTGTAGTGTTAGGAGGGGAGTTATTTAGATTCTTATAAAGCCTCCCTTTGAGGTGTGAGACTTCATAAAACAAGCCCTACTTAGGCCTCTTTCCTGACCTCTTTAAATATGTAACACTTCCTTTTAAAAAGATAATTTCACTTATCACCTGAATAACACTTTGGTTGGAATATACATTTTGGTGAGCAGGTTCATGGAATATTGAATGGAATAAGATGGGGAATTCTGATGCCAATAGGAGCAATTATGTGTCGTCAATTAAAAATATTTGAAGTTACTGGATCAGTATGGCTCCATTTACACAGCCTCCTTGTTGCTTATGTCATTGGCATTGTTGGCTTCATTCTCGTCCTATTCTTTTTAGAGTGGTCTTGTTTATCTCCTTCTAGTTTTGTTCATACCTCTATTGGAGCCGCTGTGTATTCCTCTACCACTATTCAATTCTTACTTGTTATATTTGCCAAACCTGACAAGAATCACAAGGATAGAATCTTTTGGAACTTCTTCCACTACATCATTGGCGGTGGAACCATCTTCCTCTCCATCTTCAATGTCTTCATAGGCTTGTACTTTTCAAACTCTAACCATATTTGGAGGAATGTTTATTTTGGTGTCACTGTTTCATTGTGCTGTGTGGCCCTCATGTTAGAAGTTATTGCCTGGTTTCTCTTCTGCAAAAGAAGGAACAAGAAGATACAAGTTCATAATATTGATGACAGCATTGCAAACAAGAGAATTAATGTAAGACCTACTTTGTAGCACTACAAAGTAGGTCAATCAAGGACTTGAGGAGTAATACATTTTTATGATTAAACTTTTTTTAAGCATCACATTTGTAGCTTCTTCAAAGAATGTTCTCAACTCTTACATATCATCATCAATTATATATGTGCTCTTTTCTCAATTTTCTTTGTCTTCTCTTTAATGTCAAAATTCATATTTCATTATATTAGTATAACAAATTAAGCATGCATAAAAGAATAGTTATATGGGTCGGCGCGAACACCTATCAGACATATGCAAAGTCTGAGTGATCATATAGTTGTCAAACATATGAGTGTTGGGCATTATAATATGCTAAAGTCCAGATTTTTTTTTTTTTTTTTGGCCTGAAGCTAAAGTCTAGATTCAAACTTACATTTCAAACAAATTTATAATTACATCGATAAGACTAATGAAAAAAATCAGGATCTTGTTAAATAACTTGCTCCTCGCTTATTTCAAAGCCACCTCTTTACCCAAAGCCACTGTGTTTGTGTCGGATCTAAACTTATCTTCTAATGTATTATAATTTAAACCTATCTGGCTTTGGGAAAAACAGTTACTTTTGGGATTTTCCCTTTTTCTTTTTCTCTTTTATTCTAGGGTTAAAATATAAATCCTCCTTAAAAGCATTCGCAGAAGAGCAATGTTGCCCTAAGCTTTTTCTGGTCTCAATGTCACCCTGAAAATATAAAAACGTAGCAATGTTGCATAAGCCAATTAACAAAGTTAACTTTGATAGTTAAAAGATACATGTCACTGCCACATGGCAATTGAAATGTCACCTCATCACCATCCTTCTTCTCTCCCACCCATTTTATCATCTCCAACCTCCTCCTCTATCCCTCTCTTTTACATTATTATAATTTTAATGGTAATTTCAGCCAATCTCATGCATCAAACTTAAATGAAGATATTTTTTTGCCCGAACTTAATGATGATTGAAATCACGCTAAATTAAATATCGTGCTTGTTTTTCCTTAAACGAAAATTTAGTCACATCACACACATGAATATTTTAAAGTATTCCCTTTTAATCATTTTTTTCCATGTTACATATCTTATCTCAGTATATTTGATACATCTTGATAAAATTTCCACCACTACTTCTCTATAATATCTATTTCTTTTTTATACGCCCTTCCTTAGTATCACAAATTAATCGTGCTAAACTATAAATACAAAATTAAAAGCGTAGTATCATCGAACGTAAACTGTGTCTATTGAATTAAACCGAAATATCGATTGGCGTGTACCTAATTGAATTAAATCCTTTACATATATTAGTATTAATTAAAACAAAGTTAAAGATGTGTCATAATAAAATTTGATTAATGAGTTTTTCGTAGAGGGAATGATGGTATAACAGACGTGGAGGGGTTTAAACGTGGGGCGGGATTCTCGTGCATTGAAACGGTGCAGGCTTTCTGAGCAAAAAAAAAACGGTGCAGGCTGGAAATAAGGGACTTGCGAAAGTTGGGGAACAATTGTTGGCGAAGAATGAGTAGTCAGTAAGCACGGATGGAAGGAGGTTGAATTTGAATAAAAAAGAAGCATTAAAGACGGAGTGGGTTATGTGGCAGGATCAAAAAGGAAAAAAATCAGAGAAAATAAAGGCTTTTGGGAATGATTATAAAACTCATGGAAAACTCAAAACAAAGCAAGCTATCACGGTGGATCATGGGGCCACGTGGGGGAGCACTTTAATACCTTTACTCCTTTGCAAGATGTTGCGCAAATCAAGGAGGAGTTTTTGTTGTAAATATATATGAGTATATGTGTAGGTATTAGAGCTATCAATCAGGGCCAGCCCGACCCTCCAAGGCCGACCCGTGAAGGGCCAAGGCTTAATAGGGCCGACACTCCAAAGCCCAGAGTAAGAAAAACACACATTTTTCAAAGTCCAGCTCGAGAGCACCAGGGCCAGGGCCGAGGCCGGTCCGCAAAGCCCAGAAATTATTATTCCAAATTTTAAATATTTTTTCTCCGTGCGTTTCAAAGAAATATAATTAATAAATTACAACAATTAAAGCTTTAATTTATCAAATAAATGTTGTCAACATTTATATCCAAAAAACACAATCATCCAACAAATAAGCAATTACGAATTCATAATAAAAAACAAATTATGTTCACAGATAACTTACATAAAAAGCATACTGCTAAGTGACGTTAGAAGGATGACTATCAATATTATTGTCATTATCTTCGCCACTATCATCAATGTCAACGACATTTGATTGTGCTTCACTATGATCAGGTTCTGGTTCATGAGTAAGAATATCACGAATTTCTTCTCCCGCATCATGAACACATCCATAATTGTTATGTGCAACAAATAATAAACCAAATCTAGAGTATAGTTATTAAATATATAAATAACTCTATATATTAATAAATTACCATCGTATATGAATCCATGCATCCAATTGCGGGTACAAATAAGAGCTTGAACATTAGATGGAAGAATGGAACTTCTATATTTTGTTAGAACACATGAGCCAATACTAAAAGTTAATTCACTAGCTACTGTAGTAATTGGAATACTCAAAATATCAGTTGCCATCTTTGAAAGAATTGGAAATCTTTGTTGATTGTTCTTCCACCAGTTCAAGACATCCAATTCTTTCCAACTATCAGGCTTTAATATTGGTTCTTCCAAATAAGTTTCCAATTCAGACTTGTTCATGGAAGAATGATCCATACTCGCATAAAATATCTTGATAATCCTGCATCATTACAAAACAATCAAGTCAATACTAATTGAACACCCAACAAATTCAATTGACAATGAAATAAAACATACATCAAATGCATCATCAGAGATAGTTACTGAAGCACTTGAAGTCTGAGAAGAATGAAGGATTGTCAACGTTGAAGATCTATTAATTGATTCAAGAGTTGGAAGACATGTCCTCACATTTGAATATTCATCGAAAATGAATTTCAACTTGCTCTTTATGTTGGCGACCTTCTCATCATAAGTTATAGAGTCAATCCTTTAATAGAAATATTGTATAATATTGAACTTCCATCGAGGATCAAGAACCATTGCGACTACAAGAATGACGCTATAATTATGTCAATACTTGTCAAACTTCCCTTTCATTTTCAATGACATCTCTTGAATCACTGTGTAACATCCTAAATTTTGGGAGTTGGAATTTAATATATTATGAGAATTTAAATTATGAAAATTTGGGCTAAAATAATAGGAATTTAATTCCAATGCCTAGGAAATTTAAGAATTTCATTGTTTTTGCAATTAAACTTAATTGAAAATTAAATAGTGTTTTAATAAAATAAAATTTAAAAAAAAAAAAACAGAGAGAGAGAGATTTCCATGGGCTTCTAATTAACCCCCAACACTTCACCCCACGTGAAGATACATCAGCAAAGCCCAAAGTATTATTACATCAATTCCATCTGAACCACGTAAGAACAAGAGCATTCAGCCATGAATTTCCAGGCCACCGAAACACTGAACCAGAAAGCAAAACAGACCCAAGCCCATTAAGCTGAAACCTATTTCTTCAGCCCCTTCCTCCAGTCAAATACTCATCATTTGTCATCGAAAGAAGCTGATCACGCACGCAGAAAACAGATCGCGTATGAACGAAGAAATGCAGAAGGATTCAACGCCGCTAAACTTGCAGAAGCAATGTTCTGAACACCATGTTTCTGCAGGTTATCTCCATACGTCTCGAGCTCTTCAAAGAGTAACCGATAGTCAGGCTTCTGGACCAGTGGGCAACGTCTGGACTTTAAGTCCCTATTTAAATGGTTTCTAGTCTCCATCACACTCCTTTCATTGAGCTTCCATCGTGAGTAAAGAAGAGTTCGAGAGTTAGAGAAGAGAGTGAAGTTGAGAGAGGGTGAGGCGAGAAACAGAAACAGAGACTCAGAGAGCAAAGGAAGGAGAGGAGATCGAACCATCTTCCCCTGCTGGTGTGACGGAAAACAGAGCTAGAACCAGTCTCACCATCTCCTTTATTCGGCTGGAATCTTGAAGGTAAGTCCTAAGACTTATCTTTCTCAGAGTTTCAGCATTCTTGTCAATAGCTTATGAAGATTGAAAACAAGGAAAATCAAGCTTAAACTACTGAAAACAAAAACTGAAAAGGGAACACAAAACAAGGACTGTTATCGGTTCCCTTTGCTTTCATTTTATGAAACCATATATATACCGAAACTCAGCTTAGAAAAGACCCTACACATAGCTAAATATATATAGATATGGATCTGTGTGTGTGCGCAATGGAAAGGAAAGAAAGAAGAAAGAAAAAAAAAACGATAGGCAGTTGTGGCAGTACGTGTGTGTGTCTGAACATATATTTGGCTGCTAGATAAGGATGAGAACGTGGGTATATATGTATATGTGGACCTGCATGTGTGTGTATAAGGCTGGAGGAAGAAGAAAAACGTGACTGACTAGGGAAAGAAAAACAAACGCTGAACGTGCTTGTTGTCATCTTAGTGAATGATTTTTCTGTTCATGAAAATGCCTTTCTGTCATAAGCTTTTGCCTTCACACCATTGTTTTTTTTTTTCTGGTATAAAATGTTGCTAAATATATGTAGATGCTGAAGCCAAGCCTTGCGTGATCTGTTCTTTTGTCATGCGAGCATATGAATATATGTATATTGGTAGTATGTGTTTACTGTAACATTGAATGTATGCAAAGGAAAAGGAAGAGATGTATATATAATAACTGTTTCAAAAGTCAAATATTTGACTAGGTTTAATATAATCATTTATAAAATGATTCAGAAACCCAGGATCTTGTCATATGCGTGAACATGTTTACTGATGTAGTGTTTTTCTGCATCCTTATAGCTATATATATTAAACGTGGCTGTCATACTGAAGGAATGAACCAAATCAGTTTTTATATATGAGCTTAAAGTATATTATTAAATAATTTGGAAACCCTAATTAGCATTATATTATGGATAATTGAAGGAAAACATGAGAATCATTAAATAAAAATATTAAATCAAATTCTCATATGATAGTTGGTATTTATTAATTTTGATTAGTTATTAAATTATTAATTTGAAGGGAAAAGATAACTCTTTAGAGTTTAAAATAATGATGGGGCAATAGTTAAATAAATAAATGTGGTTATTAAGAAAAGGGAAATTATTAATAAAAAAATAAATGGGGAATGAATAAATAGAAATAATTATTGATAAGTAGTTAAATTTATAATAATAGAATTAATAAACAGGAATTTGTGTTATTATCAGGAAATTTTAGAGTAATTATAATAATAACTGATAGTGTTATTATTATTGGGAATGAGTGGTAATAATAAATAAGGAATAAGGAATTCTTATTATTAGGATTGATAATCATGATAATAC
Source organism: Acacia confusa (assembly GCA_037074495.1). Classification (NCBI taxonomy): domain Eukaryota; kingdom Viridiplantae; phylum Streptophyta; class Magnoliopsida; order Fabales; family Fabaceae; genus Acacia; species Acacia confusa. Next base: position 43,643,942 of record CM073503.1, read on the forward strand.
TAATTGAAGATGGAATATCACCTAGAGGGGGGGTGAATAGGTGATTTAAAAATCTAACTGCTTAATCAAAATTTTCACAGATTAATGAACTAACTGAGCAAGAGTTTAAAGGAGAAGGAACACGAGAGAATTTATCCTGGTTCGGTCTATCCTGACCTACGTCCAGTCCCCAAGAACACCTTGGGATTCACTATCTTCATAATATAATTATACAACTCGGAATGATCCCTCAGACTCACTCCCCCTTACTACTTATAATTGTACACCCTTACTTAAGGTTCCACAACCTTAAGATTTTACAAACGAATGAAAATTGAATGTTTAAGTAACTCCTCACGAGTTGAATAATAAATGGTCACTGAAGTACAAGTTGAGAGTAATGAAACTGATAAGATAATAACTCAGAGTAAATGCGCAGAGTTTCGGTAGTTGGCGATATTGAATGCTTGGGCTTTTATATCCTTCGCCATTAATGCCGTTGGGAGAAACTGGAAGGTGACCGTTGTCACTTGTTTAAATTTCCGTTAGGCTCAAGTTCCTCGTTAATCAGAATGGACCGTTGAATCTTCAGCTTCTTACATTTAATGTATTGTGCCGTTGGTTGTACTTGAAAGCTGGAATAAGAATGTCTCGAAGAATGTCTTTGTTCTGCTGCAGCGTTAATTCCATATGTTGCTCAGTTTTTCTGCTCTTTCTGCTATGCAATAAATGTGATGACGTGAGCATTCGCTTTATGTTGCTTTTCATTTATTGCTTCGTTTTGAATCTTGAAATCACTAGCAAACATGTTGAAAGTGTTTTATAAATGATTATTTATCAATCTGGTAAGTATCAGCTTAAGTTTAAAGCATTTGGAGAGTTCCAGAAATGATTCGCAGTTTTTTTCATATAAGAACTCTAGTTCTTATCACAAGAACTCTAGTTCTGTGTAATGGCCGAGACCAGGTTTCAAAGGAACTCGAGTTCTTGAAGATGAACTCTAGTTTAGAACTCTAGTTCTTGTGCTTTCCAAAAAGGTCCGATTGTTTTTCCTCGTGAAGAACTTTAGTTCTTTCTCAAGAACTCTAGTTCTTGAATGAGAACTCTAGTTCTTGATAAAGAACTCTAGTTCTTGTGTTTTCAAAGAAACTTCGCTGATTTATAAAATGAAGAACTCTAGTTCTTGTTCAAGAACTCTAGTCATAAACTCTAGTTCTTGTTCAAGAACTCTAGTTCTTATATTCTGGACAAAACACAATTTTGTGAACTCGAGTTCTCATTCCAAGAACTCTAGTTCTTGAATGAAGAACTCTAGTTTTAAATTCCCTTCTTTTGTTTGAAGAATTTCAACGAGACATAATTCGCGAACTTGAGTTCTTATGCCAAGAACTCTAGTTCTTGAACGAAGAACTCTAGTTCTTGACCAAAGAACTCTAGTTTACCACTTAAGAACTCTAGTTCTCATGGTTTGAAAAATTTTGTATGATGCAAAGGCCGCGAACTCGAGTTCTACTCCCAAGAACTCGAGTTCTCAACTTGCCTGGGTGAGAACTCTTTTATCAGAAGACGCGAACTCGAGTTCTACTTCCAAGAACTCGAGTTCTCAATTCGACAGATTGAGAACTTTCTTATCAGAGGCTGCGAACTCGAATTCTATGACCATGAACTCGAGTTCGTACTGCTCAACTTTTCTAAAACCTGAGTTTTAATGCCCAGAACTCTAGTTTTAAGAACCAGATCAACAACTAACAAGTGTTTTTATCATCAAAACTTAAGTTGAGAACGAACACTAATAATAATAATAATAATAATAATAATAATAATAGATAATAGATATTAGGAAAAGGAATAAATAATGTTAGAAAAGGAAATATGTGATAAATGGGATTAATAATAAATTAAAAAGGCATTATAAAGGGAATAAAATTTACCAAGGGTATAAGGGTCAATAGTGGCAAGGTCATCCCTTAGGATGTTAATTATAAGGGAAATAATGCGGTGATGATATTATAAGATACCCGGGAAGGTTTGGAACCAGTACCGAAAGGTGAACGTACCACTAGTGCCAAGGTCTAAGGTACGGACACGTACTGTAACTCTAACTCTTATATCTATCTTGTATGCTTTATATGTGATGAGATTATTCATATAGTCATGGACAAGACTTGGTCTTGGGTCATGGACTATGGCTAAGACTTTGTCTTAGGTCACCTCTTTAAATACATTCAGCTTTAATTTGAAAACGGGTTACAGTCTTGGTAATGTCGTATGGATGTTTTCCTAGCGTTGAGGACACGTCAAGGGCGTGACACTGGTTATGTGCAAACAATGTGGACCTTACATGTATTGTGTGCTATGTAAAGGTGAACATTACATTTGTTGTGTGCTATGTATTGTTGAAATATGAACTATTACATGTGTTGTGTGCTATGTATAGTTATATGCTGAAATGTAAATGAATATATATCATGCATATACTGTTTATATTTGAGCATAAGGTTAACTGTTACCTGAGATTCAATGGGCATTGAATCTCAGAATTTACCTTAGCTTCAGGATCAGGAGGATCGGAAGCAGGAGAAAAGGGTAAGCAACACACGTAAAGACTCGAAAGGAGTTATATTTTGGACAATAATGTGTATAAGTTTTGTTGAACCTTTCAGATAAATGTAATATAACACATCAACTGAGAACAACGCGATGAATTTATTGTATCACACTTTTATTTCTTCGGGAATTTTAATTAACCAGCATATGCAATCAATTACTCATTCGTCCAAACGATAAGCATGCTCTCTTTTGTGACTTACTCTGATCTGTTAACGCCTTTACTCTAATAAATATATACGAATTAGTTTAATAAGAACCCCAAGGCCATAATCGGACTTCATAATAGACTTAGAAAATAGGGGCGTTACATACTGAGTTAGGACTTGCCATATTTTTAGTAAGCAACATCTCAATTTTTGATATTTGCATAAAATAAGAATTAGAAGTTAGATAAGATGACCCAAAAATCAACCTTGTAATCTTCTCAAATGGCCTTAAGAAATTGCACATTGTCTCTACTTTATTCCACTTATCTTGTGTTAGAACAAACTTGAAGTTTGGATCATCCAAAGCCATCTTTCCAAAAGCATGACGATATTTAAGACCACTCTCAAGCATTGCATAAGTGGAGTTCCATCTAGTAACTACATCTAATCGCAAGCCTATGGAAGTGTCAATGCCACCAACTTATTGAACACATTTCTTGAAAAGATTCATCCTTGCCTCAGAGGCCTTCACATATCTAATACTCTCTCTTATCTTATTCGAAGTAGAACTTGTTACTTTTAAGCCTTCTTGAACTATCAGATTGAGGATGTGGGCACAACACCTCACATGAAAAAAATTCCCTATCACAAACCAAGCTAAAGTTGTTTTGCATGAGTAGCCTATCTTTCAATAAGTCTTGCAATGTATCATTTGCAGATGCATTATCTAGAGTAATTGAGAATATTTTATCATCAATCCCTCATTCTTTCAAACAATCACACACTTTCTTAAACATCTGAGATCCAGAATGTGGAGGCTTCATCCTACAAAAGACAAGTATCTTACTATTTAGTGTCCACTTTTCATCAACCAAATGAGCTATCAAACATATATATTCTTCAAAAGTCATAGAATCCAACAATCAGAAATCAAGCATATTCTGCCAATGTTGTTCTTCAGTTTTTGTTTCAAAATATTCTTTTGTTGGCGGAAGAATTTCTGTACATAAGTCGTCATTGTGACTCTAGAAAGGCACCTTACATCAGGATTCAATGTCCTTAAAAGTTCTTTGACCCATTTATATTCAACAAATGAATAAGGAAGATCATGCTCAATTATGCATAAAGCGATAATCTCTTTAATACGTTGATGGTTAAGTTTTATAGACCTCATTTCCCCTTCTCTATCCAACATTATCACCCCCCAATATCTCGAAATTTATCTCCAGCAAGACAATTCTTAATATGACGATTTAGATGTGAGGTGCCTTTATCTGCACCCCTTGTAAATAAATGTTGACAAGCATTACACTTTGCCTTAGCTACCCCTTCAACTTCAACTTTACTAAAATACCTCCACACATCAGAAGACAAATTTCTTACCTTCTTAGGCTTTGATTCTTCAATCTCTTGAAGAGAAGACGTGTTACCCTTAGCCATCATAGCTAATGATTCATTAGTCTCTTGTAATTTTTGTGACAAAGACATTGGGCTGCATCAAACATCAATAATACAGTATACTCAAAACAAATAACCAGAGAACATAGTATTTCTAGAGAACCAAAGAATGCTCAAAGAACCAGAAAACATAGTATTTGTTGTTGTTGAATAGATATGTTAAGTTTAGATTATTGAGCATGTGGGCATTCTTTCAGATTGTGGGGGATCCGATACCTTCATCATATAAAATATATCATATTATACAAATTCTATCATATTAGTATTTTAATACAATCAATAAATATTGTTTTTTGTCTTTCAATTAAGTTATGAACATCTTGCAACATTATTTGTAGTGTTCCCGTCTATAAGAACATCTATTACAATTAAAGAAGCCAAATTCACGGTTTTTTTTGGGGGGGGGTTGCACGGACTTGTAAATAACAAGTTTTTTTAATACAACGAACTTGCAATAATTGAAACCTTTTCTTAGCACGCATTGATCTATGCATAAAAAAATACAGTTGATAAGAGCACCGATGCTGATTATCTAATACCCAACAATCAGAGGTTTAATATTTAGCAAAATAAGAGTGAAGAGAGAAGACTCAATTACAATCCCTAAACCCTTAATCAAAGAAGACGATTCAAACAAACCAAGAACCAAGAAAATTCCAGGAGAATGATAGCCCTTATAGGGCATACACGGGATTACAAGCGAAATCAATCGCAAAGCAAGCAATCAAAGACCGAAGTGCTGAAAAGAAAGTTAATGGCTACCTAGAAACAAAGGCAAAGGTATCTTTAAAAACTTCATTGGAGGACGAATACAGAAAGTGATATCACAGCGAGGTGGAGTGAAAGTGGGTGATTGATTGGGAATTAAAGGGAAGAAAAAAATGGAGGCGACAACAATGCTAACGAGTTCAAAACTTAAGATCGAGGAAGAGGGAGGAGACGAGGATCAATGTCTCGAGGAGTGGAGGACAAGAGTACAGGATGAGGCGTGTGGCTGAGTAGTGTGGAGAAAAGAAATGGACTATGGAATTTTTTTGAAGGTTGCCCAAACTTCAGTTTTTCAACATTAAAAAAACAAAAAAAAAAATTGACAGGCCTAATAGACTGGCCCTTAGCCCTGCAGGGTCGGCCCTTATAAACCCCCTGCAGGGCCAAACTTCACCTCTCTCTTCTATTTTTCAGGCTCGACCCTTAAAGGGTCAGGGCTTAAATGGGCGGGCCCAACAGGCCCAGCTCGTTTTGACGGCTCTAGTGGGTGTTAATGAAACAAGTCCCACATTGCTTAGAAATAAGAGAGCAAAAGCTTATATATATAATCTTATTATGTTGGGCTTGTAAAGAGGTCTAAAGGAGTAGTGGACTCATGCGCTCAACAATGAGCCATCGAAAGGCAAGCGTGGTGGAAATCTGGCAATTCCCCCTACACGTGAGTAATACATGATACCAACACTTTTGTGAAAATATTTTGCTTAACAATAGATTGCCGAAAGGCAAGCCTAGTGGAAGTCCGACAATTCCCACCCCCCCCCCCCCGATGAGTAATACATGATATTGACACTTTTGTGAAAATATTTTACTCCCAGAAATATTATTTTAGTTGTCTAAAATAATAATTAATTTTTGGTGCCTTACCGAAAAGACCCATTATTTAAGGGTTTAAAATTTAGGACCTTTCGTAACCAAACATTATCAACGGTTAGGCACGTCTCTGGACGAACTTTCCGTTGTCAACGTAGAGATTCATTTTTTCCAACGATGCTTGTTAGGTCTCAAGGGATGTGTCATCCAAATAATCTCCCGTTTATTGGTTATCTGTGGACCGTATCTATAAAAGGGATTCGAATGAAGTGCTCGGGACTAATGGACAAAATCTTTCGTCCTCTGCTTATTTGCTATTATTATTACCTTCTGTTAGCTCCAATGTTTTGATGATAACAAGGCCTTTAAAGATTGAAAATAATTTGAATAAGAATTAACAAGTGTGCTCCTTTGTGCTTCATTGATTTGTCTAAGAGTTAAAAATCAATTCTCAAGAATAAGCATGATTCTCAAGAATTTACACAAGTTTCACTAGAGTTCCTCAACAGGAATTCTTATCTGAAATGATTCTGGAGAATTGTGAATCCACTCTCAAGAATGGTTCTTGAGAATGCAAATCAATTCTTAAGAATTAACGAAAGTGATGTGATCTTATTATATCCTTCTGAAGTGATTCTCAAGAATTGGAAACCAATTCTCAAGAATGGTTCTCGAGAATGCAAGTCAATTCTCGAGAATGAACGAAAGCAATATAATCTTCCAAAGTGATTCTTAAGAATTGGAAACCAATTCTCAAGAATGGTTCTCAAGAATGCATGTCAATTCTCAAGAATGAACAAAAGCAATATGATCTGATATGTTCTTGTGAAGTGATTCTCGAGAATTACAAGCAAATTCTCAAGAATGGTTCTCGAGAATGTAAGTCAGTTCTCAAGAATCATCGAATGCAAATTGATCTTGGATATTCTTTTGAAGTGATTCTTGAGAATCATAAATCAATTCTCGAGAATGCTTCTCAAGAATTAGCAATAGTTCTTGAGAATGACTCTGAAAGACCAGATCAGTATACTAATTCAATTCTTGACAATCAGAAACCAATTCTTGAGTGTGAACGAGAATTTCTTGATTTGCTTAGTAAAGCCTCATTGTACAATGTTTAATTGTTTACATATTCATGTTATCATTCTCAAGTATCATCCAGGCATACTCATTGATAAGTACATAATTCTCAAGAATGATTGGCAAGAAAACATTTCTTATATTTGACGCATCAATTATTCTCTTATTCTCTGAGGGCTATTATCTATCTTCGCTTGAATATCTTTAATCTCACCTATATCTTATTTAACCATTTTCTTGATTGAGTTTCAGATAACTAACATTGCTTAGTTTGAGATTTAACGAGAAGTATTCCTATGTGACAACACATTTGAATATGTCATGGAAAAGAGAGCAACGACTTTTGCTTAGTTGTAAAGTGAAAATATAGTATGGAGTACCAACGCGTGTGTCGGGGAATATATGCAACTTGGATTACATAAATCTGAACATTCCTCTGCTGCCCATTCTGATAAAGATGATCAAGATCATCTTCATATTAGATATCCTGCAAGATTAAGAAAGTAGCAAACACCACTGGAATCAGAAATCAAGAACGCTCCAAGCCATACTCTCGGTGGACTTCCAACATCAAAATTCTTAGTAGAGCTCCAACAGTCAGATTCTGATAAGCAAGATTCAATTGAACTTCCTCAAGTATAAAAGGAAGCTTAGAAACGTAAAGAAAAAAGAAGCACATACATACAAGCTTACATTGCGTTTTTCATCTTCTTCTGTAAAACTCTTGAGAGAAATCTATATTTCAGTGATTATCATTATCTACACTTAGAGAGAATGTTTTGTATTGTTAAAATTGTTTCTTTGTAAGAATCTCAAGTCTGGGGACTTGGAGATTGAGAATATCAGTGTACAACTTGTAAGGGGGAGTGTATCCTGATGAGAGGATAACTTCAAATATAGAGTATGTAACTGATTGTGAGTGATAGTGGAAATCCCAGAGAGACTGGGGACTGGACGTAGGTCAAGGAGTTAGACCAAACCAGTATAAATCTTGTTGTGTCTTGCTTTCTTCTTCTCACCTCTGTTAATCCCTGTTTTAGCGCACACATTCCAGAGCATTGTCAAGAAAATTTTTAAAATCCCCAATTCACCCCCCTCTTGGTGATTTGCTCTGCTTTTCACCTTCCACCTATTCTGCCGCCCTAATCAACTTCAGGAAGGGTCTATTTAATCCTGGAGACTACCACTCATCTTTGCCGGTGGTCGCGGAATAACTCTATAGGACAATGTTCTCAGATGTGACTCAACTTGCTCGTGATTTTACAACATTTTACATGTGAATATTCCAATGGATGTGGTCAACGCTGGAAACTCGCTGGAGAGTAAATAGTTACTTTCAAATCCTTTATTTATTAACGCAAATAAAGGTAAAATCGGTGATCATGGAGGAGGGGATTTGTTGCTATGCTAGTTGGGGAAATTGGATGATGGGCATGTGATAATGAAGTCTAAGAAGGGCAGTGGATTGGCCCCCACAAATATTTAATTTTTTTTTTTTAATGAATTACATGATTTGGAATTCACAAGGTACAAGGTCAAAGTCATTTTCTAACCTTGTATGGGAAATTAAAAAGCAATATAAGTTGGTTTTTCTAGCAATTCTTGAAACACGGTCTAGTAGAGCACAAACTTTGAGGAGACTAAGTCATTTGGGATTTTCTTCATATCAATATACTATTATGGAGGGATATAGTAGAGGTATATGGTGTCTCTGGGATGAAGGGGCGATTCATGCGAGTGTTGTGGAGTATCACAAGCAATTTATGCATCTTAAAATAGAAACAACAACCAATGAAACATGGTTTTTGACAGTGGTATACGCAAGTCCTAACCATGTTTGTTGTCAGGCATTGTGGAGTGAGTTGTTTCACATTTAGGAAGCTACTCAGGGACCGTGGTGTATTGAGGGTGACTTTAATGCTACCATTCAAGTGCAAGAGAGGCGGTCATGTGCATCCTTGAAATTATCAGCTAATGGTGAGTTTTCTTAGTGGGTGGATGACATGAACTTAGTAGACTTGGGATTTGAAGGCCAAAGTTTCACTTGAAAGAGAGGAACTATGAAGGCTCGTCTTGATTGTATTTTTGCTGATGAAGAATGGGGTGATCGATATATTAATGCTAAGGTTCTTTATTTGCCCCATTTTAAATTGGATCACCGCCCTTCCTTTTGAGGCTTCATAATTCCTCGTCTCAAGAACCATGACAAAGCCCTTTTCAGTTTATTGCATCTTGGTTGTTGCATGATACTTTCAATGATTTAGTCAAAGAAGAGTGGAGCTCAGAGAAAGGTTGGGGGGAGAATATTGAGAACTTCACCCATGCTTACAAAAAATGGAATAGGGGAGTCTTCAATCATATCCAACAATGTAAAAGTAAACTCCTTCACAGATTAGATGGTGTGTTTAGAACATTTGTAATGACCCTATTTTCATACATGTATTATTGTATAAAGTTAATGAATATCTTATTATTGGGATATATGGAATTTCTATTAAATCCATGACAAATGGTATTTGTTCTAATCTAATTGGTTAATAAAGGATCATTGTTGCACCCTAAAAGAAGTGGTGGCATAAGAGAACAAAAGAAATTTCAAAAAGCACACATGGAAAAATTAAGAGAGTTATTAACAAAATATCTTTGGATTTGAAAATGATAACTCTATTGATGATGTCACCATAAATTGACACATGAGCTTTAATCCAAATATGAATAAAAGAACATCAACTATCCCCTTGGCATATGGAAGTGACACATAGATAGGGAGGAGAGAAGAAGACAAAGCAATTTGCATGAAGTTGGAAATAAAGAATTCTATCGAAACCCTAGAATGACAAATGTCATTATGTGAGGGTATTAAGCTTCTTGGACAATAAATTTATCACATGATTAACAAGAACACATCTAGATCATGGCCACATGTCTTCATATAAATTAAAGATTTATTATAAGGGACACATGTACACCCTTATCTAATAAGGATTAAAGGATAAGATGACTCTTCCAAGAGAGTCAAAAATGGTGGCTAGATGAAGACAAGAAGGAGAAAAATGCCAAGAACACATAGAAAGGTAGGGATTAAAGGGAGTAACACCTAAGCTACCAAGTGTCAACAAGATGTTTAAAGAAGATTAGTTGAGGACACTCGTGCACATTTAATTAAATATGTGAGACACCTAATCATATTCTTCATTAAATAAAGTATTTTAACCACAAGTAGGCATATGATAGAAGATATTTTGAGTCAAAAAGGGGACATATGGCATGCTCAAGGGGGGAGGAAGAGAAAAATCAAATTTCTCTAGAATAATGAAGAAGAACCTAGAGATTTCAAGAGGCAATTAGTAAGGGCAAGTTGGCAAATCATAAAAAGATATTTTATGGATAAGGACTCCTATAAATAGGACTTCATCCTCCCTCATTTTGACAAACAAGAGGCACCACATATATTCAAGAGAGGAGAAAGAAGAGTTTCCAAAGAAGAAGATGTAAGGAAGTTGTAAGGTTTATTCTACTTCCTTTAAATTCATAAAAATATACTTAAACTTTTAATTAAGTGATTTTGTATGATATTATTGAAGTTCTATCTATAATCACAAAGGAGTTCAAGGAGAAGTAGCAAAAGAAGTTAGAACTTTGAGAAAGTAAGTCATCTCCTCTAACTACTTGTAATTTTGCAAAAGATTAAGAAAAGTTTAGCCAATAGCTAGAACATGATGGTATGATTTTATTTTGGTGATTTTGATAGTTTAAAAGTGTTTAAAATGGAATTTTGTATAAGAAAGAGTATAGATTATAATTTGAAAGTATTGAAGTTAAAGTATGGTACATGCAAATTGAGAACCTGAAAAAAGATCAGTAAGGGCATTTTCGTAAACTAGGAATGATTTACATGTTCTTGGCCTTGACAAGTATTTTTAGTCAAAAATAGACATGTCAAGGGTCATGTAGATTTTTGGAACACCTCAAACAGATTTTTCTACAATTAGTTATGATTTTTTGAAGTTGGGTCAAATTTTTGGAATTCAAGGCTTGTGCAAAAATGAAGAATAAATTATCAATAAAATGATACTTATTAACAAATAGAATTAATGAGTTTCAAATAGTGAAAAGACCCTTCATATAAGTGTATAGTTACATATTTTAAAGGAAGAGATTACATTGGAAATAACACCGTTATCTTTATTAATTTAGGTTTATCATTCCTATATAGTAGCCAAAAGTTTGTTACCTTACTAATCAGCTAATTATAGGTAAGTAACCTTAATCCCATATGCCATATATGACTTTATATGTATGTTTTACAATGATTGTGTATGCATTCGGTGTTGTTATTTTCTAAGTGCTTTGGTACCAAAACCTGTTGTGTGCGACCTTTGGCATTGATGTGTGCCCTATTGAGCAATCTATGTTATGTGATTGCTTGTTCCGGATTAGGCTTTGTGCCTCGCTGTATGCAACTAATTGAATGTTGTATGGTTTATGTTTGTAGTTTTCTCACATGCTTTGTATATATGTTGGATATGAGATTAACGATTATTTTGGGATTCATCTATGAATCCTAGGCTATTATAAGAATATAGGTAGTGCCTTTAGGACAGAACAAGAGACAAGAGGTAAGATGGCAGATTGAGGATTTTGTAAAGGTTTCTGGACATGACTTTTGTTATTTACTACTTTTACTTTGGATGACTGTATAGTGATATTTTGATTATTTTGGTACTCACACAGGATGATTGTATATTAACCCTTAGGGGAAACTTATTATTTTTGGTTACTTATTTAATTTTCTAGAATTATATTGTCTAAATTATTTACATGCTCTGCTGCGTGAAAACTCTTATACATATTTAACTAATATGAAGATAAAAGATAACACTACTCGCCACCGGTAAAGGTTTGGCCAGTAGAGGTGTTACAACATTAGCTAGAGGTGGGCATTGTAAGTTCTTGGAAGAGTTGCAAAAATAACTACGGATAGAAATCAATGACATTTTAATGCAAGAAGCTCTTTTATGGGCTCAGAAAGCTCGTGCGAAATGGGTCGTTGATGGGGACTATAACATGAGATGGTTTCATAATCAACCAAATAAGAGAAAAAAAGACCAATAGAATCGATGTTGTCTGTATTAATGAGGGGGAATGGTGCTTCGAGGCTGAGGAGATTGAAACCTAAGTGACAAAGTACTTTGTTGAGTTGTTCGCCAAGGAAAAGGTGGAGCACCCGTCACTGGTTTGTGGTGTTTCCTTTCCAAAATTGTTAGAGGAACACATTAATGTATGTGGTAGGGATGTGGATGAAGCTGAGATCAAAACTGCGTTGTTCAATATGGGGGCCCTCAAGTCTTTTGGCCCTGACAAGTTTAACACTCTCTTTTATCAACACCAATGGAACACTGTTAAAGATTCTGTTGTTCAGCTTGTGAAGCAGGTATTTCGTCACCCAAAATTAATTAGTGATGTGAATGGAACACTTATCGTGCTAATTCTAAAAAAGGATCACCCAAAGTTATTTTGAGACCTTAAGCCAATTAGCTTGTGTAATGTCATATATAAGCTAATTACCAAGATTGTGGCAAATCGAATGAAGTGCTTTATGGACCATGTGATTGCTCATAATTAGTGTAGCTTTATGCTAGGCTGCCATAGCTTAGATAATATAATTGTGGCCTAAGAGGTAGTTCACTCTATGCGCATAATAGGAGGGAAGAAGGGGTATATGGCTATTAAAAATGACCTAGAGAAGGCGTATGACAGGATAAATTGGAAATTTCTTATTAATTGTTTTCATGAGCTCCAACTTCCTCATACTCTCATCCAAGTGGTTGAGTATTGTATTAGTATTGCCAAGTTGCAGCTTCTTTAGAATGGGAGCAAGGCAAAGTTGTTCCAATCATCTCAAGGTGTTAGATAGGATGATCTTCTTTTGCCTTATCTATTTGTGATCTGTATTGAAAAACTGGCGCATATGATTCAAGAAAGATTGGTTGAGGAAGCTTGGAAGCCTATCAGACTTACAAAGAATGGCCCTCATATCTCCCACATGTTCTTTATGGATGATATTATTCTGTTCACGGAAGCATCCCTCCAACAAGCTGAGCTGGTACGTGAATGTTTATCTCAGTTTTTTGAGTGCTTAAGACTGAAAGTCAATTCCTTTAAGACCTGAGTGTTCTTCTACAAGAATGTTAATCATGTCAGGAGTTCTGAGCTTAGCTCAACCCTTGGATTTACACCAACTTTGGATCTAGGGAAGTACCTTGGGCTTTGCAGCTTTATCATGGAAGGGCAGGGAAGAAAAAGTTTGCAAGTGATAGCGGACAGGGTCAAGGAAAGACTTTCTTGGTGGCAAACAATGTCATTCTCACTAGCTGGAAGATCTACTCTTATTTCTGTGGTATCATCGGCTATACCTACTTACGTGATGCAAACCACACACCTTCCTGATAATGTATAAGAGGCTTTAGATAAACAGAATAGATCCTTTTTGTGGGGTGGAACAATGGAAAAACGACAAATGCATTTGGTGGCATAGGATGAGGTTTATAAGGAGAAGAGGCAAGGTGATTTAGGTCTTAGACATGCCAAGTTTCAGAACCAAGCACTACTAATGAAGTTGAGGAGGAAGTTGGTGACAAAAAGGGATGCACAATGGGTAAGAGTAGTCCGCAAAAAGTATAAATGTAGGGAGGACCTTCTCCCTCATTTCTCCTCGAAAAGACCAAGCTCTAATGTATGGTCAGGAATTAAGAAGACATGGGATAAAGTCCTTGGGGGTTTGAAGATTGATCAGGCTCAACACTCTGTTAAATGGAAAGGAAATAAAGATGGTGAGTTCTCAGTGAAATCCACATATAGGGCCCTATCAAGGGCGGTGGATGATCCTGGAATAGATTGGTACCAATTGTGGAAAGTTTGCACACCACAAAGATGCAAGATACTCCTTTGGTTGCTAGCTATGAAGAGTCTCCTTACAAACACTTGTCAGATGAGACGGGGACTGACTTTAGATGTAATTTGCCCAATTTGTGGAGTAGGTCTAGAGGACACTTTGCATGTGTTTCGAGATTACATGTACTCGAAAGCTCTCTAGCAAAAAGTGGTGGGGTCGTCCTGGTGGCGTAGGTTTGACAGTATGGACCTTATAGATTGAGTGTGGTGGAATCTTCACAATAAGTTTGAAAATAGTCACCAATGGGCCTTCAAATTTATAGTGCTATGTTGGTGGCTGTGGCGTTGAAAGAAGAAACTTATACCCATTGAAACTATTCTAGCTAGTGCAGGCGCGATGATTGACAACCTAACTCACACTAATGATCGTTTAGCAGGTTTGCAAATTCAGGGTGATACTTTAGCCCCAAGTCATGACTCTTGGCAACCTCCAGAAAGGGACTAGGTGAAGGTCAATGTCGATGGTGCATTCTCTTATATAGTTATGAAGTCTGCTTGTGGGGGTTCAAACAGTGATAATGTCGGGAGATCCATTAAAGGATTCATACATCCTCTTGAGGGTGGAGATGAAATGAATGCGAAAATTTGGGCTTGTTTACTTGGTTTAAAAAATGGCATGGGTTATGGGTTTCAAGAAATTCTGGTTGGAAACTAATTCCACAGAATGCCTTAGACTTGTTCTCCATGGTTGTGTAGGGAAGCTCACAGGGACTCTAGAATTCTACACGAAGTTGCATTAATGTTGGCTATGGACTAGGAAACGAGGGTTACATACATATGTGCCTCGATCTTGTAATTCCGCAGTGGACCTCTTAGCAAAGAATGGCTTAAAGCTACGAATGGGTATTCATGAACTCTACTAACCATCTGAAGCTCTAGGCTAGCAATGCTTATTAGTAGTGATTGAAATGGGGAACTATTCCCATAGATGGTTAGATGAGGTGTCTCTTTATTATTAAAACAAAAAACAAAAGAACTATGCTATGTAATCATGTTCATGAGTCTATAAATTAATTAGCCAGCAACGCGTCATTACATTATTTCCACACACAAAAATTTCCAAAACTTGTGCGTGTGTGTCTCATCAATCTTCTTTATGGATTCTTTTTGGCAGATCCCTTTCTTCTTGATTTCGTTCTTCATGGGTTTCATCATCACCCCATCTTCCTCACAGCCACAACCACAATCTTGTTGTGACTTATCATCACTTCTTAATTGCAACTATCATTCTTCTGCTTCAAACTCAAAGCTTCAAATTCCTGAAAATTCCTTTTTGCTCAATAATGTTTCTGAACCAAATATCAAATACTCTAGTCAAACAGATGATATCACAACTCTAGTTTCCTATGATGATAATGAGAATTTAGATAACTCAATGACTTCAATCATAAAAGTAAGCGCGCGTGTCACTTCTGATCATTCTAACTCATTTAGAATTTGTGTTTTTAATGTTATTTTCATTTTTAGGTTCATGGATTATTGAGTGGAATAGGTTGGGGGATTATGGTGCCAATTGGGGCAATGATGGCTTGTTATCTGAGAGCATTTGAAGCTTCTAGATCTTCCTGGTTTAATTTTCACAGGACTTGACAAATTCTGGCATCTGTAACTGGAACTACTAGCGTAGTTCTAGGAATTTGCATTGTAATTATGATTGAACAATTTTCTGTTCATGCCTGCATTGGGATCGTTATATTATTTGCTTCATTTATATACAAGCCGTGCTTGCTTTGTATCATAGGCCCAAGGAAGAGGAAAAAGAATCTTTTGGAACATAACTCACTCTATCTGATTGGTTATGGAGTCATTGTTCTTGCCATCTTCAATATGTTCAAAGGCTTCTCCAATAATTATGGGACGTGGAAGAATGCTTACCTTGGCATTATAGTTTCATTGCGATGTGTGGCCCTTATATTGGAAGTCATTACTTGGTTTCTGATTTGCAAGAACAGGAAGGAGGAGGGAGAGAAGGGTGATGATGACAATCCTTAGACATTAATTAAGCTAGTTGATAGAATCATTTAAGGAAAACCAAGAATCTAAAACTTGTAAATCTAAATGGTTTTAACTAAATTTAGGTCCATCAGATCATATGTATCTCATCTTAAAATAATAATGATGATGATAACACGGGTTATCTGTTAGTTACAAGGGATAAAAAATTATTATAAGTGTAAGTTTCTATAAATATTTGTTTGATTTATATATATATATATATATATATATATATATATATATATAGACACACACAAATAGAGAGAGCTGAGATCTTCGCCCACATTGCACAAAAAAGGGGGAAAAATATAGTCATATTATAAATCATTGAAAACTAGATATATTATAAGTTATAAATCCACACCGTCTTTAATGTATCAGGTAAAAATTAAGAAATTAAAACGTTTTTTTGAAAAATATCTCTTAAATAAATGATAAAGATTTGCTTTTAGTATGTTAGACAACATAATTTTTTTTCCATCCACAACATAATTCTAGCTAAGGACATATTTTGTGGTTGTTATTGAATGCCAATAAAAACGTAGATAAAAAGTAATTTAGCTGGGGTTTGCCGAAATCCTTGTAGCTTAGTAGCATCAAATCTCTCATATTAAGGTGTGAGGTCACGAATTAGACTAGTCAAATAATCTAATTGAAATATCAAATATTGCAAGTTTCTAATTTATTCAATTAGTATGAATTCAATTAATATGATTAAGTAATTTATCACCTCCACATGTGCAACCCTAAATTCAGTACCTCTTTGTGAATCATCCCTATCTCCTTGTACTAACAATCCTTTAGCTCTTATTAAGACGGTTTAGATTGAGCTTTTAGAGAGCTTTTGGATGCAAAAAGCCCAATAGCGATGGCATTGGAAAAGAAAAAAGCTTGAAGAGGTGTTTGGGATAAATTTTTAAATACTGAGCTTCTTTAAAAAATGCCAATTTTGAAACAAAGTTATCACATCAAGCTTTTTTGCTACTAGACATGGCATAGACGTCGAGAAAGTTGTGTAGGGCCCATTTGTCCTTGCTTTTTTCTTTATCTGTGGGTCTTACCCGTGCTGTGCTTTTTGTAGGCCTATTTATTTTTAGATAGTGTTTTTTCTGAAAAGGTGCGTTCTATAGTCTAATCATTAAACTTAATTAGATAATAATCATAATAATATTTTATTATTCTTTTATTTCCTAAACTTGATTAAAAACTTATATTTTAAGTTGAAATTCCACAAATGATGCATGCTACTTTTATCTATTAATTTAATTTTTTTTACATAAATTCAAATTTAAATTTTTATCTTCAATTATCACAATATATACAACATATATTTTTAATAAGATTCATCTACTTTTTAGTCATTTTTCATCTTAACTGATTTTTCACCCGCTAACACGCGTCTTTGTTTGAAAAAAAAAACCCACTTATGTCAATGTCAATTTAAACACAAATTTCATTTACAACATGACTTTTTTTTCTATCAAGTTTCTGTAAAAATTAGACAAAAAATAAGTCACTCTTCTCACCGCCAACCCAAATCAGCCCATAATGGTCTTAGGTGATCAAAGGTAGAAGAGAGGGTTTCCAATTTTTCAAAACAAAAAATATAAAATATAAAAAACAAAGATAAAGAAATAATTAAAAAATGATTTAGTTTTTTACATTTTAAGAATATATTACTATTTTTTTAAAAAAAAAAAGTCTAACTATAAATAAATTACAAAACAAGTTTTTCACTTTTTGTTTTTGACAAGTCACCAAACAAGTTTTTAATTTCTTTGTTTTTGTAAACAAAAATTGTTTTCAAAATAAGAAAACAAATGGCCTCATTTTTATTTAGTTTGTGGTTTCTTTTCTTTTTAAGACCTTATTGGCTCTTTTTTTTTTTTAATGGATGTTCGGGGGATGAGACATTGGACAAAAATATCGTCCTGTGTGTCTATGAAATGGGACACGAGATGGGGTGTCAAAATCCCGTAAACACCCCTGCTAAAAATTTATCAAAACTTATTTAAACATTGTAGCTTATGAATAAATTTTATAACATCTATTAACCTAACACTAATCCAAATGCATCTAAAACCATGTGAGAACTGTTTGTGAAAAATATGATCGATCGATGTTCTTATTATTCATTTTAATTAAATGTATGAGTGTTCAGCTGTTGATATCGTAATTAATTTTAATCAAAGATGTTTGGATGGGTATATTTGAAAACCTATATTTTATTTTTCGGTGATATACATGTGTAAACTTCTTTTTTACACAAATATATGAAAACTTTGATTTGGGGAATTTAGGGATAATTGATTTTTGGGTTAAGGTGCAAAAATACACATATGTTTTTCCTCCAGGAGCTCTCAGCACCATACGTTTTTTTTTTTTTGTGTAAAAATACACACGCCGTTAGGTTTTAGAAGCAAAAATACCACTTCTGTTAGTTGACCGTTAACTGACCGTTAGTTGACCGTTAACCATGGTGAAATTACATTTTTACCCCTAGTTTAAAATAATTAAAAAAGAAAAAGGGTTAAGGGCAAAATGGTAATTTCACCATGGTTAACGGTCAACTAACAGTTAACGGTCAACTAACAGAAGTGGTATTTTTGCTCATAAAACCTAACGACATGTGTATTTTTACACAAAAAAAAACATATAGTGCTGGGCGCTCTAGAGAAAAAATATATCTGTATTTTTACATCTTAAGCCTTGATTTTTTGCATTGGTTCCATACAGGCTTTGTTTCCCCCAAAGAAAAAATCAAACATATCTTTATTTTTGCATTGCTCAGTGCTCACTCAACGCTCGCTCAGTATCGTGCTTCCGTCTTCAATTCATTCTTCAATCTCCATAGTCGATCAAATTGCTCAATGTCGTTCTCAGTCGCTCAAGTATCGTTCTCATTCGCTCAAGTCCTCCCTTTCCGTCGAATGTCTTCCCTTTCCGTCGCGTTCCAGTATTGATTACCAAATCGAGCAGCAAAACCTCGCGACGCCGCTTACAAGGTTCATTGCCTCGCCTCGTTTCTTCAGCTCGGTCCTTCTATTCTGCCTTGGAAGTAACTCATTTCCTATTTGTTCATTGGTGAGTTCCCATCTTTTTGCCCCAATTTCTTCTGCTATTTTTTTTTCATTTTTTTATTTTCATTCTAGGGTTCTTCCCGAACTTGCCAGGAGAATCAGGGGCGAGAGAGCTTAATAACTCTTTCTTCAAATGCAATTAGATTATTTTTACGTTTTCAATTTCTATGTAGACTGTTTGGCTTTGATCAATGAAATTGTTCATCAAATTATGATATTTTCTCCTGTTGTAATTTTCAATTGATCTTTTACTCTTGGCTTTCTGATTTTATGATTACGACTGGGTTATACTGTGCTTTTAACCAGAGAAAGATTCTCAGATTCAAACTCGACCTCTCCCAGTCAATTCTCAATAACATAGTCAAAAGCATCGCTCGGAGTCATACATTCCACCAAATTTAAAGGATACGAAATCTTTAAAGCCCAAACCCTCATACAACTTATCTTATTTAGATTTTTCTCTTGAAACCCAACGAATTTTACTTTTATTGTACTTTTATTGTCTGTTTCTTTCCACCAAAAATCAGAAATTAATTGATCTAGCTTAGACAATGCTGCTTTTGGAAAAAGAAAATAGGACATGGGATTAGGGGTGGAATGGTGGAGTTTTAAATTATGTAAGTTTAATGAGTGCCTCTAGCAACTTCAGAAAGAAAATTCTTCTGCCATTCCAGTAAAATTGGGCAATGATCAGAGCCTAAAGCTTCCGAAATATAACCCTTCCCTTTTGAGAATTTCATCTTCCACCAGCAATTAATGATAATATAACCAATCTTAAACAAAGTGCTTGTTATAGTTCTGCCTTATATCTTTCAGCATTAAAGTTATTTCATCTTTGACTTCAATGACTATTACCAATTATTTGTGGTGTAAAATTGTTGATAACTGGGCATCTGCTTATACATTGAGAGTATCTTTTACTACTTGCATACTTTAACAGGTTTTAGATCAACCTGACAAGGATACTTCACTGAAGGTTCTGAAAGATGTGCCAAAGAAACACCCGGCCCGCTTCCATGTATGTATGTCTTAATTTCTCATTGCTTATCTGTCTTGAAGAATTTAGAAAAGAATGTTCGTTTCACTTTCCATCCTATCCAACGTTATGCCTCCTATCTTTGTACCAAGCAAAAATGGCACATTTCTTTGAAGTAACTTACCTGGTGGGACAAAAATGCCGACACCTTATCTTTAAGGGAAGAGTAGAGAATAGAAGGGAGTGGATGAAATTATTGAAAATCTTTGACAAACAATAATATGCTGACAACCATAAATGTTATGTGTGTGAAATCAATTGGTTCTTTTTTCTTAATTGCAGTTTGGGCAGCTGCCCTGCTTAATTTTGTGGTGATCATACATTCATACCTTAGCTCATTCCATCTAGCCTTCTCAGCTTTCTTTTTCTCTCTCTTTTGTGTGTGCTCAAGCAAGTCTGTTCTGGGTGTAGTTCTTTTGAGTTCATTTCTTTTGCCTGGATTGGAAATATTGAGTGAAGTATATTGCCTGTTTTCGGCCTAGCCTGTTTTTGGCTTGTTTTCCTTAGGGCCTATGGCCTGTTAGCTTAAGTACAAGATTTTTGAAAATACAAGCCTCTTAACAGGCCACAGGCTCAGGCTTGTAACAGGCCAGGCTCAGGCCTAAAAATAAGTTTGTTACAGGCCACAGGCCAGGCTCAGGCCGCTTCCCTACATAACAGGTCTGGCCTGTTTCCACCCTTACCCCCCCCCCCACCTCATCCAATCTGAGGCCGGCAGCAACCACCAGAGACTAGGATTTCAGAATGCTCCCGTGACGACCACACAACAACGGTTGACCACCACCGGGAGTATTGGGAGCACCAGTGACAACGCCAGCATTCTCTCTATCACCACAGCCATCTGACCCGTCCTTTAAAGTAACTCCTAAATTTGGTCACAAATATCATATCTAGGATCTCTTCAGTTGATTTGAGGTTTGAGAGTTTTTCAAGTTGAAGTTATTGATTTTGTGTTATAGAAATGTTCTTTCTATAATATACTAGACAAATTTTTGTTTCTTACCAGTTTGAATTAGCCATGCAATGTGTTGTAATAAATTCAATGATGTTCGTAGACAAAGTTAGTGATCATTGATTTCATCTTGTTGCGAAGAAGAAAATCATTAGCAACATTAGTAGTTTTCTTTACTTAACTTGAAATGGTGGTGTGTTTCCATTGGTTTTAATAGCAATGTGTAGTTGGTTAGTTGCTGGCTCTGGAAGATATCACTCAACCTTTCCCTGTTTGTTAAGATCACTTTAAATGTAAAGATATACCTGTTTGCTTACTTGAATTCTTGATGATTTTGATATTACAATTTACCCGTTTGTTATGATTTATGCTCCTATTTGGAAGGCTCCTAGTTATATATCACTTGTTCCAAAATGCAGAAATTAACTTTTAGGTGAGAAAAAGAAGAGGAAGAACAAGAAGCTGACAACAGCAAAATGGTGGTCACCAGTAACAATCCCCACAATAAGGAGATAGCCATCAGGAGGAGGATTGCTAGCATGTAATCTCTTATAGCGTTTTTCCCTAATTACTTGCTTCGCATTTAATTATGCATGTTGTGTGAATATGGTGCAAAGAATTCAGTAGTCCTATATTATCCTGTATATTTCACATGTTAAGCTGATTGATGCTTTTTTTATACTGGATGTACACATTTCTTAAGCTAGACTAGTTGGCAAAGCTAATGCAACTTGGGGTAATATACGTAGCAATTCAGTGCTTGCTATGACCTCCATGAGTAAGATCACCTGGAGGCGTTTTAAATTACATGGGCATTGACACCATAATGATTCTTGATGGACTGACTGGTTTTTGGACTAGGATTTTCTAATGAAAATTGGATTGACTATGTTAGGAATAAATAATTATGCTAATTATTAGAATAGCCTAGATATGCCTTGCTGTACATGCCCTGATGTAATATTCCTGAGATTAATTCTGTTATAGGATACCTGCTGTATTTGTATACATGTAAGCACTTGATTGTATAGTTCTCTCTATAAATACAAATGATACAAGGCCTCTGCAATTACTGAGGTCATATTGCATTGTTCATTCTCAGCCTGATTTATCTTACAACAAGCATGGGGGTTTCAAAGGTGATGAGGTTTTATCCTCTTTCTAGCATTGCAATATTAGGGACCCTTGCATATTCTTAGCTTATGTAATTGATTACTGGAAGGCAGATTGTTTCTTTTAGTTTATTGCTTTTTTGATATTGGTGGGTGAATTCCTAGAGCAGCTTTTTGGGTAGATAGGAGAAGTCCCAAAGGTCTGATGGCTTCATTAATGATTTCTTACCAAACTATTGGGACTTACAAGGATTTGCTCAAGTAGATGGAAGAGTATTATAGGGATGACGAGATCAATGAGTGGCCAAATTTTGCTTCCATGACTCTACTGCTGGGAATGATCAACTATGGAGGAGGGCTTCAAGCCAATTAATTTGGAGACAATTGTGTATAAATCTATCCCTCATCACCTAGGTTTTGTCAGTCAGGTTGAAACATGTATATAAAGAACATAGAAATGTACTGATGAATCATGGAAACCAAAGTTATGCTGTACTGAGTGTTATATATAAAGAAAAGGGATTTAAACTCTCTTTCAAGAAGAAACAAGAAGGGTAGTTATAGACTGATGAAGATTCCAATTATAAAAGAGAAAACTTTTGTATTAATTATTTCTTTGGAATTTGGATGTTGCAACCTAGCAATCCAACCCCTATTTGTAGTCCAACCATTCTGCTTTCAATAAATAAGAATCAGAGGATCATGAAGCCCAACCTTTTCACTTAAGGTTTCTAACTAGTTGGATAGTTGGAGAGGACTTCCATTTCGTTTGGTAATAATGTCACTCTTATTTAGACATGCTTTTTCAGCATCACTTCGTTTGAATCCGGGCAAGGGTGGCATATAAATTAGGAATGACTATACTAGATTTTCTCTGGTCTGCTATATAGTTGGAAGCAAACCTCTCTTTTGGCTGGCTGACTTATTGCCCTTGAAATGAAGGGGGTTTGGTTCAAAGGAATCTGAGTGAAATACTCATGTCATGTGTTGGTTTAATTATCAATATGTGGCGCATTCATGTCTACATTATCCAGTGATTTTCGCCTTATGTAATGGAACAAGTTGCTTGGGTAGGTGATCAGGATGTACAGATTGACCTTGGAGCATTTATCCTGACCTGTTACGGGGGCTTTGGTGGAAAGAAGGAGGCTAAATGTGTTGTGGGATTAGATTTTCTGGTATTTGGTGTAATCGATTGGAGAGGGATGCTTGACAAATAGAGTTCCTTTTTAACCCAAAGCAAATCCTTCTTGTGGCTGTCTTTTATTTTCTATTTGTAGGAGTTCATGTACTCAACGTATGCAATGTTCTTTACTTAGTCCTGGAATTATTATTTAATCCTAAAGAAAAAACCTCGGTGTTGTTGGAATTTTATGTAATGCTTTCAAGACCTGTTTTCTTGTAAAGGAGGTTTTTTTTTGTTTGGGGGGAGGGGTGTTTGGCCAACTGTGAAGCAGTGTTAATATATAATAAAACTTTCACATTAACGACTGGTTCATATTTGTTTTAGACTCTAGTAATCTGTTAGGTTAAATGAATGGCCAAAGAGGGTCAGGGTAACTGGCATAACTGCAGAAGCTTGTGGTTTTCCGTAAAGGATCTTAACATCAATCAACACTTATTTCATAGGGAGAATTACAATGAGGTCCCTAGTAAGGGACTTAATTATCGAGAAGTTCCAATAACAAGTTAGGTGTTGTTTTTTCTTACCCTGAAACTTGTCATTCATTCCCTGCACTTCAGTTGTCATTGGGACTTATCAGTAATTATGTCCCTTATTTGGGAACTCATTGTGCTTTCCCCTATTTCATAATTAAGTAGACATAAAAAATATGGAATTTTAATTTTGTTGGTACTTCTAAAACGTTTGGCTTAGTCTTAAACATTGTTATCTGGGTGGACAAAGTAGTTTGGTACTCATTCAACATTTCAGTTCCCAGTAGATGGGGTCATTAATATTAATTTCATTGCAGTATCCATTTCTGCTTCACCATTTCAACCTATGCATACTTATAGCTGGAAGACTTAGAAAAGCTTGTAATTATCTGTTAAATTTATAGATTTAATAAACGTGAAGATGATTTCCCATCTTTGAGAGAGTACAATGACTACTTGGAGGAAGTAGAGGACATGAGTAAGTTTCTATCATCACTGTAGTGTGTGTATTGCTTGATCAAGTTTTGCTTTATTTTTAATGTCAATGTTTTTTCAACATTTGCAGCGTTCAACTTGATTGAAGGAATAAATGTTGCTGCTATTGAAGCAAAAATTGCCAAATACCAAGAAGAAAATGCTGAACAAATAATGATAAATCGAGCCCGGAAGGTACTGCTGACAATGGTCTACTCTTTGCTTCAGTCCCCATCCGATCTGCTCCCCTAAACATGTTTCTCTAGTTTGCTTAATTTTATGGATCAATTTTTAGGATATGACCTTATTTAATAGGGTTTCCTTTAAGCTTATATTTCTTGCTAAATTTCAATGTATCATCTTTATAATTATCAAACAGGCAGAAGAAGTAGCTGCAGCTATGGCAGCTTGCAAGGGACAACCTGCACAAACTGATAATGATGCGGTGAGCATTTCATTGCTATTCTTTTAATTGATTGCAATTCTTTTTCTTTCATGATTTGTGCTTGAACTTGAATGAGCTTGCTTGATTATTTGATACGGAGATTATTCAGTATTTGTATAGGGTATTAGATTTATAAGCTTGTACTGAATGCTAGAATTTGACTCTTTTAAAGTGAAGGTTACAAAATAATAGTGAGTGACGTGAAAGCGAGTAATCACTGATGTAAAATGGAGCTACTATCATTGACCTGAAATTTTGATAAATGTCAAATGACTAAAATCCTTGGTTTAGTGCCATATCCTTTTTTGTACTTTTCTCGCCATATTCCTGTGTTGATAGGGGGTACCAATATCATTCCCCATCTTTGTGCTTCATAGGTTTCCACAAATTATAGGCTACTAACAGGTTGTGTCTATTTTACAAGAAACTAAACCATTGAATTTGTCATCAACAACTATCCAATATGAGAATATCTAGGGGAAGATCCAGGACACATGAATTATAAAATGGTGTCTCATGATGAATAATTTATATGAAATCTTAGTTGTTGATAGAGCCTAATGACGCTGTGTGACCTTTGTCATCCTCCTTGGCACAGTGAAGTCATGTATGCATGCCAAAAGGATTTTCTTTCTTGTGCTAGAATTTTTCATGCATAAAAGTAACTCCATTCTTTCTGATACAGGGTGCAAACCAGACCGCACAAGCAGGATTTGGTGTTCCACAGGGGCAATATGCGCCCACATTTGCCGGACAGCCAAGGCCAACTGGCATGGGCCCGCAACCTGTGCCACTTGGAGGGGGCGATATGCTGGGCTATGCCGTTGATGATGAAGAAACCATGAGACTGCGAGCTGAGAGAGGCGCAAGGGCTGGAGGATGGAGTGTGGAAGTTAGCAGGAAGAGAGCGCTTGAAGAAGCCTTTGGAAGCATATGGATTTGTTAACAGATTTCATTCTTGTGGGGTATGTAAATGACTTATGAATCATTTCTATGTTCCAAGGGCATGCAAATTTCAGCCTCAAATAGGCTATTCACTTAGATTTATTATGTTGTAAATTGTGTAGTAGTTCAGTGCAATTTTGTTTGTTCTCCTCAAGGTTTGATATCTGGCGACAAAAGAGATTCTTAGATGCAGAATTTTATAATAAGTAGAAACAAATCAGTTATAGATGATAAACAAACGAAGCATATTTTCTAATTTAATATATACATTCTTATAAGTTTATTAATTTTTTGATTAGTTGATTATCTTTTTTTTTTTTAAAAAAAAGAAATTGTTGAAGATGGGGACATCAAATATTTTAATGATGAGTTTGATGGTTGTTGTTATTCTTTTGACCATATGGTTGATGCCTTGATGGTTATTCGCATGTTACAGGTTTCTAGGCAATTAACGTGCTCTTTGAAACTGTATATTTATATTTTTTAAAAAAAATATTTGTCTTCTAATCAAACTATTCATTTGGTATTCATATTATCATACGCCTCTGCATGGTGATTAAAATTAGGATCTTCTATATATCTTATTTATAATATAATAAAATAAAAATGTATTTTTTTTTTCTTTGTTTTGACTAAAGACGTGAAATTGTACTATTTACAAATTATAAATGGGATTATTTCTATATTTATTCCTTATAATTTGATCAAATTTTGATTCTGGACTCTATAATTTGACATTGTTGATTTTAGTCTTTATAATTTCTTAAAAAATTGATTTGAGTGTAACGATTGATCATTATATTTTTAATGAGTTTTGGTTTTAGTCTATATATTTAAATTTGCACCAAGTCCTTATAAAATTATTGAGATTAAACCCAACAACTTTAAATTACATGAACCAAAACAAAAATTCAATTAAACTTTAATGATATTAAGCCTTTATAAATTATACTTGGGATTCATATGAAACATCATCTACCAGTAAATCAAGATTCAAGATAGACTTGGTAGTTCAGTTCTGAGGAATATAGTAATCCCAAGTCCCTTCGATCCTAAATATATATTGTACTATAAACTTTGTCCTATATTTAAGACTAGAAATAATACTTATTAGTGATCAATTCAAAATCCGTCGGGGATTCTTTTCTATTTAGAGTTATGATAAAATAAAAGGAAAATTTTAGTAAAATAATTTTAAAATTCTAAAAGACAAAAAAAAAATTTTTTTTGAATATTCATAAAATTATGGAAGTGTTAGGCCTAATTTGTCTTGAAATTAAAAGGAAAAGAGAAAAATAGCCTCATACTGTTATAAAACTGATAAAAATAATAAGAAGAAGAGCAGAGGTTCTAGAGAGATAAAGTAGAGAGATAGATTCTCATTTCATTCAATAAATGAACAGTTACAGAAAACCTCTATTTATAGAAGAAAAATGGGACTTTAGTGTAATTTCTACCTCTGGGTCATTTGGTGTAGTTTTCCCCAAAAACCTAAACTATTCACTCACGGATTTCCTTCCCGTGAGTGATTGTATAATTGTGTGCGGGTCCCACCAAATAGTAAACTACTATGCGTGGTACTATGCAAATAGTAAATCACTATGCGTGGGTCCCATATCATCTTTTAATATTTGGAAACCGGGAGTCAATGGACATCCACATAATAAGTATATTCATAACACTCCCCCTTGGATGTCCATTTATGAATGAGCCTCGTTAAAAACTTTAACTAGGAAAAACCCAGTGGGATAAAAACCTAGCCAAAGAAAAGAGTACATCATCCATTGATACACTTTCTAGTGCTGCCTCATTAAAAACCTTTCTAGGAAAAACCCAGTGGGATAAAACCCAGATAAGGGAAAAAGAGTACAGCGTGTATCGTCTCCCCCTCTTGATTACATCAGTGTTGCTCCCCCTGATGACTATATTGCTTCAATGTCTTTCTGAGCATATTATACTTTCTGTCATCAAATATTCTGTTAGAAACGCCCAATTTGATTGTTCATTATATACCTGCAAGATCTAAATCTGTCAAGTAAAGTCATAATAATCTTTTCATAAATATATATGTGCATATAGAAATTCAATAAATGTTTATTCAGATAATGATGCTATATGCACTATCATCTTGAGTCCTTTTGGGACATATGTGTTTCTGGCGCCTTATGTGCTTCTAGCACATACAAATATATTGTGGCTCATGATCCTCATTATCATTCATTGCAGCATATGCTATCATAGATATTATTAACGTCGACTTCATTTTCAGTCCCATCGGATTTCATTCATAATTTATTGAGATCTCATTATATTCACATATATTAGGTACCTAGGTCTCTCTTGGACCACAATACACTTTTCTTGTAATATCTCTTCTGGAGATAACATCTCATCAAAAGATAACTCTTCTGGAGCTTTACTTAATTATCCTCGACTTAATCATCTATATTTTATAGCTCCTTTTCTCTTTTGAGGATTTTTATCTTTTAAAACCGATGGACCTGCAACGCTTCAGGAGTGCTTTATAACAATTCATATAGGAGCATTTGCAGTTGGGATATGTGACTTTGTCACTTTCTTTAGGTCAGTAAATGCTTCTGGCATTCGATTAACTAAACTCTGAAATTGAATTATCATTTTGAACTTTTAGTGCACAATTCCTTGTACGATGATCAATATGAGCCAATGATAATTCATTCTAGTAAATCTTTACCCAATCTGCTTATTTTTCTCCCCCTCATCAAATCATCAATTTTCTTTGTATATCCATCTATGTGCATTGTAATAGATTAATAATCATTACACATTTAAAACATTTCAAGATGGAATTAATCTGGCTCCTGACCAAAAACCAATTATACGGGGAGAATTCTGTTGGCTTATATAATTGCTGCAAATATACACAACATATAAATTTTGTTCTCATAATCATTGATCTATCCATTCATGGATACTTTAATACATTATTTCTGGATCATTCAATCTGGAAATTGCGCGCATAATATATTGCAAACTTCTGGTTGCAAACATCACTGCTAACTTTGCAAATTTATAATCTCATATGTAAACTTTCAATTTGATATATTTCCAGAGATCCATTTCCAATAATTAATTCTATCTGAGAACATGCAGCACATAATATATGACTCGGATGATCAAACAAGTCATGCCAACATTTCATATGATTTATCATCAAATCTAATATTCATTTTGGGGGAATCAACATAGAAACATTCACAAAGAATTATCACATAAATATTCACACTTGATATATATCATTATCATTCTCCCCCTCAAGTGTGAGACCTTAAAAATTAATTTATGGAATTTCCATACAATATTCCATGATAATAGCATATATGATATCTATTTCATTAAAATTCCACATATTTCTAAATGCATTATCAATGCATAATTTTGTTACTTCTGGTAACAAAATTTCCATTTTCCAGAATCAACAAATATATCTTAAATACAAAATCATCAGGTGTATCTTTGCAGATTTACGAGCGCAATACTGTGTAATCACAGGCACATCACTGTGGAATCACAGGCGCGACAACTCAGATTGTCATATACATATAAAGTCAAAAAAATTCCAGGCTCGTGCTTTATAGGGAGCAAATCTGAGGCACATCACTGTGGAATCACAGGCGCGACAACTCAGATTGTCGTATACATATAAAGTCAAAAAGATTCCAAGCTCGTGCTTTATATGGAGCAAATCTATAGAGATTTAACAGGACTACGCAAATCTGCAGAGATTCAATAGGATTTAATTCAACTATAAATAGAGGAAGGCAAACGAACATATCTCACAAACACTCAAGCATCTGATAATATCAACTACCAGATACTCACACATATTTCTCTAAATTCTATTGTCATGGCAGGACCAAGCAGTTTTATCCCAGTTTCTGATACATCCGAAACAGCATTACTTGATGCTTTGTTGTATGATGATCAGCATAACATGTCATTTACTTCTTTGTTATCTCCTAATCCCTTTGAAATGTTTATTCCTCCTTCTACTATTCCTCCTTCTGCTTCAAATGTACCTACTTCTCCCCCTAGAACAAGTGTTCTTCCTCAATCTACAAGGATTGAAGGTACAACTGAAGCAGGTTCATCAAGGAGGCCTGTTAAGAGGTGTAGAACTATGGCAGAACTAATGGAGTCTACCAATCCAGTTCAGCCAATAGTGTCGGCAGTTAATCAACCAGCATTCACTAGCCAGCAAACTATCATCAGTTTGCCAGCAACAACCAGCCCGACAACAACAATCAGCCAACCAACAACCACTAGCCAGCCAGCAACAATTAGCCAGCCAACAGCTACAAGCCAATTAGCAACTACTAGCTTATTGGAATGTAGTTGCTGTCATGTTTTACGGGAAATTATTCATACCAACGGACTTCAGTACCATAAACTTGAAGTTCACGGAAGAAGAACAGGTATGATTACCCATGCTGTTTTATTTGAAAAAGTACAGGATAAATCTTATAATACTGACAGGCTTCCAATGTTTGATTTCACAAAGAAAAATTTTGAAGAAATCAAACAATTTCTGACACAGTATTGTATAGATTTACAAGCATCAGGATATATCTTGATGCGTGATCCTGTATTAGCCTATCATGAGGTTCTCTGTGTTGGTTCGGAATGGGCTATAAATCCAAATGACCTCCATGGAAGTTCATTTCAAACCAATATTGAACACTCATTAGGCAAAGGAAAACAACCTGCAGTAAGTATACCCTATGATACTTCATCCCTTAACCAGGGTGAATTATATAGGTTATCTATGGAGCAAAGAGAAAGAATAAAGAAAACAACGCTCCATGATTTAAGAAATTATTTTCACTTAACCCTTGATGAAGCGAGTAAACAATTAAATATGTCTACTCACACCATACAAAAAATCTATCAAAAAGGAGGGTTAACTGAGTGGCCACACAAGAAGCTCAAGAAACTTATGACGCAAATCTCGATATTACGAAGAGCTTTGCCTCATCTGGATCCCATCTCAAGAGAAGCAAAAGAAGAAGACATTAAATATCTTCAGAATGAGATGATTAAAGTTTGTAATGATGTTGAGCCACTCGCAATTAAACTTTGTTGAAATAATATTTCCTTTTGCTTAATTATTTTGTTTATGAATATTCTTTTCTCGTATTTATAAAAATTGTTATAATCATAGAAATCACATAACAACTATAATAATATATTTGCTTCATTCACTTCTGGGAATGAAGTTGGATAAAAATTTATGATCCATAACTCACTGATTTGTTTGATCATGGCAAGAAATTAATCCACAATATTGCTACTACAATAGCAAATTGAATATATTTATTTATAATATCAATCATGATCATACAATCCCTTGTCTCATAATTTAAGGGAATATTTAATGCCAAATATACAATTTTGAGGCCTTTATACAACTGATAACATACAAAATTTATGGATCAAATATTGTTTCATAATTTGTCTCTTGTTATCAGGCTAACTTGCCTCTTGGCTTCAGGCAATCTTGCCTCTGAAATTAAGGTTATCTTGCCTCTTAGGCTCAAGCCAATTTATGCCTCATCTCTCAAGCCAATCTATGCCTCATATCTCTATGGCATTTTGATCTCATAATAATATATATGATCTTTTAACAGTTTATCTTCAAGATAAATAAAATATAAGCATAATAAAATAAATAGATGGAACCCACTAATAGTGTGGTTGCCATAAATAATAAGAAGGGAGAGGGATATATATATATATAGCAATAAATAAATAAAATAAAATAAATGACTGGAAATAAACATGCTAGATTAATAAAAAGAAGATGAGATAGGAATGGTAGTAAACTCACAGCGAGACCTATCTCATCCAAAGATAAGAAAGAAGATGCATATGCAAATGTAAATATATATATATATATATAATATATAGAAAACGGTAAAATAAAAAGGGAAGGGGATTTAAAGCAGTAAATAAATAATAAATAAATGGAGTCCACTATACAAGTGTTACCACCATGAAAAATAAAGCAGTAAATAATAAATGGTGCCCACTATACTAGTGTTGCTACCATGAAAGATGAATAAAGCAGTAAAGAATTAAAATAAAATAAATGGGGCCCACAAAATGTCACCACCATAAAAGATAAATAAACTCTAAATAAAATAAATAAATAGAGCCCACTAATAGATACTAGTGTGCCTCCATGAAGAATAAATAAATGTAAAATAAAATAAATAAATGGAGCCCACTAATAAATAATGTTGCCGCCATAAAAAATAAATAAATGTTAAAATAAATAAATAGAACCCACTAGTAAATATACTAATGTGCTATCATAAAAGATAAATAAATGTTAGTAACAATAAAATAAATGTTAGTGACATAAAACTAAATATTAGTAAAGTCAGTATGGAGCTTAGTATAGCCACCATGAGATAAATAAATAAAGCAGTAAGTAAAGAATTACAAATGGAGCTTAATGACGCCACCATGAAATAAATGAATAGGAAGTGGGAAGAATATATAAACATAAATAAATTACTGTAAATAATAAAATATAAATTTACCGTGAATAGTAAAATTACTATTCACTATAAATAGTGAATAAAGTAAAATTACAGAAAGATTAATCTAGACTTCCATGTAGGAGTCAAATGAATAAAATGTAAAAATTACTGAAAAAGGGGTAAATTTACTGTGAATAGTAAATTACTATTTACCGTAGTAAAATAGTAAATAATCTCAAATCTTAACCATGGAACCCGATGTTAAAATAATCGGTAAGAATAGATATTTAATTCCATATAATGGTTAAGATCATCCCAGATAAATAAAATGGAAATATGAAATAGATGGTGAGAAAATCTTACCTTGGTAGAGTCTTCGTGCTGATAACGTGTTATAAAACTGATAAAAATAATAAGAAGAAGAGCAGAGGTTCTAGAGAGATAAAGTAGAGAGATAGATTCTCATTTCATTCAATAAATGAACAGTTACAGAAAACCTCTATTTATAGAAGAAAAATGGGACTTTAGTGTAATTTCTACCTCTGGGTCATTTGGTGTAGTTTTCCCCAAAAACCTAAACTATTCACTCACGGATTTCCTTCCCGTGAGTGATTGTATAATTGTGTGCGGGTCCCACCAAATAGTAAACTACTATGCGTGGTACTATGCAAATAGTAAATCACTATGCGTGGGTCCCATATCATCTTTTAATATTTGGAAACCGGGAGTCAATGGACATCCACATAATAAGTATATTCATAACACATACATATTTTTTTTTTAAGAAAAAATATAAAGCCCCCCACCCCCCCCCCCCAGCTGGCAAAGGCCGATCACCAGCAACCCGTTGTGGCAAATACTCCAAGCTATTTTTTGCCATCAATTAAAAAATGTAATGTTTTTGTTGGGAAACCAAGGAAACCAACGTTAAAACATAATCCAATATCGTGAATTTCTTAATAAAATTTGTGAATGACTTAATAATGTAATTTATTTTTGAGAAAACAAAAGTTGTTAAAATCTAATCAAATGTCAAAAATTCCTTAACATAACTTATGAATGACATGATAGTGTGAATTTTTTGAGGGAAATCAAAGTTGTTAAAACCTAATTAATTATCATAAATTCCTTAACAAAACTTGTGAATAATCTAGTAGTGTAAATTTTTCACTTGGTAAACAGAAATTGTTAAAAATTAACGAAATGTCAGTTAACAACTTAACAAAACTTGTGAATGGCCTTGAGTCAAAGAGAAAGTGTTAACTTGAATATATTTTTTGCAAGGAACAAGTATCCTCCAACTGGAGATAATCATTTTCGAGGCACTATCGGCACTACATGTGAACACATCTACTAATGGGAATTTGAACATTGGTTCACTTGTGAGGGACTAGCCTCTTTCACTAGACTCAACCCTATTGGTAATTAACATACATACATATAATATAGACATATATGTGTGCCCATCCACACATGTGTATATGTATCTACACACACACACACAATATGTATATGTATGTGTGAGTGTGCGTGTGCGCATGTATTGAAATACGTTAATGGCCAAATGGTCTCCAACTTTTTGGGCAAACAAAATGGTGGGGGTTCAAATCTCACCCTCGCTACTTTGAGAATATTTATTATCATCTGGCACCGGCAAGAGAAGGTTGTCAGCGACTGGCAAGGGTAATGCTATTTTGAGAATATATATATA
Organism: Acacia confusa; assembly: GCA_037074495.1. NCBI lineage: Eukaryota > Viridiplantae > Streptophyta > Magnoliopsida > Fabales > Fabaceae > Acacia > Acacia confusa. The sequence goes on from CM073503.1 coordinate 43,677,677, forward strand.
TATAGACACACACACACACACATAAGGACATTTATGTCATTTCTCTCAAATTTTCAAAAGGATAAATAAGGTACTATCATCTTTTTGATATTATAAATATTCGAAACATCATTTTGTCATTTCCAATTTTTAAAGTTCTTGTTGTGGAATTTCCCCTAAAAAAAATTATAACAGCAATAGAGCCTTAATTCTATTATATGAGATTGCCTACATGGATTAAACAAGGCCGTTAAGCTTTGTCAAACACCAAATCTTGGATACTTGTTAATTAAGAGATCTCATTCAATAGCCACATTGAGCGTTCTATTTGGTCTTCTTCTCCCCATTTTAACTGGATTCTAAACAACTTGATCTACTCTTCTCACCAATGCAGCTAATGGCATTCTTTGTATATGCCTCAATTTCTAGGCATCTTTGACACAACCCATTTTTTTAAAGGTTATGGTGCAAACATAAAAATGAGATTTTTTTCAAAAGTGCACCCAACATCAAATGTTATTTTGAGATGCAAAAGTAATTATGAACCCTCCAAAATAGATGCAAAAATACATATTAATTGTTAATTGATCATTTATTTAATTTTTTTAAGGGTTAAGGTGCAAAAATATATATGAGATTTTTCTTAAAAGTATGCCTAACACCAAGGATCTTTTTATAGGTAAAAGTAACTATGAGCTTCCAAAATAAGTGTAAAAATATAAATTGACCATTACTTGACTTTTTGAATTTTTTTGAATAAAAATAGTGCATTGAGGATAATGTGGATGATTAATAAATAACTTGAAAGGATATACATACATACTCTAGGAGTACCGCATTATATAAACTTTGTCTAATAAAAACTTAACAACTCAGATTATTTTAATTTTAGTTATTTGATGACTTATCAAACAAAAAATATTTTAAATTTTATCTTTTTTTAAAATAAAAATCTTGGTTGATCATTTTTTTTTAAAAAAAATAAGATTTTTTCCCTTCTTAAATACAAGATAAAATTTGATTTTTTTTTTCCTTTCAAATGAGTCATCATCCAACTATAATTAAAATAATATGAGTTATTATATTTTCATTAGATAGAGTTTAGATGACATAGTACTCTTGAGTATGTAAGTATTCTCCAACTTGAAATAATAATTTGCTGACAATGTAAGAGAAATTAATATCCACCAAATCTTTTGTCTCCACCTCATTACTTCTTTCGGAAGTGAGAGGAGAGGAGAGGAAGGGTAAGAGAAAAAAAGTAATGAGATGGAAATAAAGAGGTAGGTGGAAATAGATTTCTCACACTCAATTAGTAAATTATTATTTCAAATTTTTTTTTAATCATGCACGTCATCCTCTATGTCACAATTTTTAGTCAAGAAATTCAAATAAATATAATGATAAACTAATGGTCAATATATATTTTTGCTCTTATTTTGAAAATTCATAGTTCTTTTACCCCTAAAAAAATCCGTGATGGGCACATTTCTGAGAAAATACTTTGTGTAATTTTTACGCATGAACCCTTTAAAATATTAAGCAAACGATCAACTAATGGTCAATGTATATTTATACATATATTTTGGAAGTTCATAGCTACTTTTGCTCTTAAAAAAAGCATTTGATGTTGGACACATTTTTTTTAAAAAATTTCATATGTATTTTTACACTTTAACTTATTTTTTAAAAAGTAAAATAAATTGAGCTATCATTTTCAAAAAATTATAAAGATCTCTGTTATGCTTTCAAACTTCAAAGCCTACAATTTAATTTACATTTTTATGTAGTTACGAATATTCAATTGAAGATTCTAAAATGTTTAATTTTATTAAATAATAATATTTTAAAATATTTAAAATTATTAACATACTCTTATAATTTAATTGGCTATCATATCTTCCCCAATTTAATGATTTTTTTTTTTTTTGCTTTCACCAATTTAATGAATTTTAAATAATTATGTAGACAATAATCAAATATATTTTAAAAAATATTATATTAAATTGATAAAAATGAAAAAAAAAATTATTGATCAATATGGCCATCATTATATTAAGTTTATAAAAATTTTTCAGATTTAAAATATTTAAAATAAATAAATTAAATCAAAAACATTAGTGAAAATAAATGATCTCAAACAGCAACAAAATAAAACTAAGAAATTAGAAAAATAAATAAAAATATAATATAATTAAGATAGAAACTATACTTTAGGATAAAATTGAAAGACCAAATATTTGTTATAACCAATAAAAAATGGAGTAATAAACAAGTAAGTTTAGATAGTCCTAAAATATATGACCCAATTGATTTTTTTAAAGAAATTAAGGAAACTAATTAAATTATTTTTAAAATATCTATATTTATGGTTTTTTTCTCTAAATTAATTTATTTGGTTTATATATTGATATATAATTTACTTGTACATAAAATATAATATGATCAAATAACTTATTTATTTTCTTACTCTTTCTAAAAAGTTAACTAAGTTTTATATGTGGATCGGATATAATAGTTTATGGTCTAGTTACAATTAACTAATTCCTTTTCAGAAGATGATGCTTTCATTATACTATTTCTTATTATCTTCTCATAATCTTATCTTCACCTTTAGATAATGAAATAGATAGTTTATATTTAATATTTTATAAAATTATTATTATAGTATTTTGTGAATTAAAATATTTGCACTGCAGTTATGAAATTTATAGACCAGATTTTAAGAATTTAAATTTACTTATTACTACCTCCGGTCCTAATTATAAGATATAGTTAACTTTTTTGGGAGAGATTAAAGAAACTAAATAAGTTACTTAATCATTTCATATGTTATGTATCCTTAGATTATATATTAGTTTATTAATCAAACTAATTAATTTGGAAAAAATAAAAATAAAAATACTCTAAAGAAATTTAATTAGCTTCCTTAATCTCTCCAAAAAAAAATTAACTATGTCTTATAAATAGGACTAGAGGGAGCATTATTTATTTATTTTTACTCTTACAGTAGAGATGAGAGAGATGAGATAATGAAAAGAAAATGATAGAGAGGAAAATGAGAGAAGTCGAACCATTCCTTTTTAATCTTTTGTTAACATAGGTCCCGGTCACCAGCGGGGCACAAATCTAAATCCCCGAGATCCAGGGGCCCTAACACAATTATCAGAGGCTTGGTCTGATTCCCCAGTAGAAGCATACAGAATGCCACAACAAGGATTTATGCAGGGTTTAAGGCGGCCACTGTCGTTCCTTTGTGAATGTCAAAGCTTTTGCCCACTTCTTCGTCGATCCATTTCTTTTAATCATACCTCTTCTACTCTTTTAAACTAGATTGACTTTATTTCATTTCTGAGAACCGTTTTCGTTACAATTTGATGTTCAGTGATAAACCCACTTTATTCACTTATAATCTCGACAACAGACTCGACTCTTTCATTTCTTCGAATAAGAAACCGATTATTATTCAACCAAACCACTCGAGGAGTGGCACAATTATGTGGAGGAACATTGCAAAACAAGCCGTGTCCAAATGCAACGGTTTACGTTTTGATTTGCGCCTTCCTTTGAACGCTTGTAGCTCTTTTGGTCATTCTCAGGGTTCAATTTTGCCAGGAAGATTCAAATTTAGATTCTTTGAGCCCATATCTGGCTTAAAATGCGGGTTTCTAGGAATGGGTTACAATTCTCGGAACAATGGAATCTGGTTGCAAGAAGATTCATTGGGCAGTCATAGTAATTTTGGCTGTTTGAGAAATCAGATTGGGTTTGGTGAATTTTTTCCTAAAGGCTATGCGAGTGTTGCCGAAGCAGTAACTTCTACAGATGTTGAGGAAGATTCTCATGATGAAGTTGAAGACTTAATGAAAGAGATGAAGAAAGAAGAGAGGAGGCAGGCTCGAACTAGATGGCGATATCGGAAGAATATGGCTCGGGGCATGACGCAGTCAAAGTACCAGATACTTAGAAGAAGGCAGGTTAAGATTGAGACTGAAGCATGGGAGCAAGCTGCAAAAGAATACAGGGAACTTTTGATGGACATGTGTGAGCAGAAGCTGGCACCCAATTTGCCATACATCAAAACTCTGTTCCTTGGTTGGTTTGAGCCTTTTCGGGATGCCATTGCTAAGGAACAAGAGTTGTGCCGAGCAGGGAAAATTAAAATGTCACATGCACCCTTCTTTGATCAGTTACCAGCAGACATGTTGGCTGTTATCACAATGCATAAATTGGTGAGTTTGTTGATGACTGGGGGTGAGCATGGTAGTGTAAAAGTGGTACATGCTGCCATCAGTGTTGGTGACGCCATCGAGCATGAGGTGTGTCTTCATTTCTCTCATCTTGCTCATGTTTATTCTATATTCTATTTGGATGTCACCGCTCAAATTACTTGGTTGACATATATGGGGTTAATCACCGCTCAAGTTATTTGTAAATCTTCTTTTGTTAGTAATATATATGATCCATTTTTATTCAAAAAAATTATGAATTTTGATTTCAATATGTAATTGTGTTGCTCTTTGCCGTTTATCTATTAACTGGTGCAGAAAATCTGTAGGCTCTTTGAACTTTAGAAAGGAAAACTTCCCCCTGCAATGCAGTATTAGAAGGAGCATATTCTTTTATATAGTTTCCCAAACTCAACTAAAGTGAAATCTAATCTGTAAGAGTACTTTTTGAAAATAAAGTAGTTGTCAAGGTTTTAAGCCTTGTTCATTTTACTTTCAAGGATCAATTCCACCCAAAAGCTTAAGCTATTAAGTGAAGATTCTTGAATAAGTTTATTATAGTCTTTATCACATACTCACACGAGAGCCTATTAGACTTGAAGTGGCGATAAAGCAAATGCCCATCATACCTTGTGATGAAATTTAACTCTGATAAAAAGGAAATAATAAGAGGCAAGGATCAACCTGCTGACTATTTGGTTATAAAAGCTCTTATACCCAGTCAAGGACTATTGGAGTTCATAAGTTTAAACAATCAAGAAGAGAAAGACCATGAATAGCTTTCTTATAATCTCTAACAATTCCTAAATCCCAGGCTTTACTGAGGTGAAGGTATTGGGGGAGTGACCTGATTTATTTGTTGTCAGTGCATAAGAATAGACAGCAATAATGTTTCATGATCTGATTTATATGATATGTAGATTTTAAGTGGCATAACACTTCATTTCCATTCATTTCACCTATAATTTGATGGTTCAGGTTAGAATATACAAGTTCTTGGAGAAGACCAAAAAGAAAAAGGGTGATACAGCAAAGAAAGAAGGGGAAGATAAGTCCAATGCCTTAGTCAGGGAACAAGATAAGCTGCGTAAAAAGGTTACTGATTTGATGAAAAAGAAAAAGCTTGCTGTAGTAAGAAAGATGGTGAAGGGCCAAGATGATTTGAAACCATGGGGACAGGATAATAAGGCTAGGGTATCAATAACCATTTCTAAACTCTGTGATTGTTCATTTATGCCATTTATATTCTATTTTAAATGATGGTTTTGTGTACTTCACAGGTAGGGAGCCGCTTAATTGATATATTGTTACAGACAGCGTATATACAACCTCCGTCTGATCAACCAGGGGATTGCCCACCTGATATCAGACCTGCATTCTTTCATTCATTCAGAACAATGACAAAACATGGAGTGTAAGCATCAATCTCTCTTTAGAATGGAAATGGTAAAACTTTTATGTAATACTTTGCTATATGATTGTGTTTTTTGTTTTGCTCAGGAATTCAGGCAGAAAATATGGTGTTATTGAATGCAACCCCTTAGTTCTCAAAGGCCTTGAGAAAGCTGTAAGTTTATTCTATCACTTTCTACTCATTAATTTAAATTGAGATCTGATGGTTATCATTGTTGGTTTTTTAGCTCTCATTATGTTACAGAGCTTTTGATTGGGATAACAGGCTAAAATGAATTTGTCTACTTCGGTTGGATTTCATGTTGAGATAGGATCGTGAATTGTTTTGCACATTTAGTTAAATTCTAAACTTTGCAGTGTTCTCTTGTTTTAGGTTTCTTTTGCAATCCCTGCGTGTGTTGCTTAGGGGATTAAAAAATGATCTAATATAATGCAGACCTATATTGACTGCATTGTTCCATATCAAGGAGTTTAGGTTGCTCTATGGGGTGTATAACTTGGTTAGCTCTCTCACCACAATAGTAAGGCTCCATTTGGTATAGAAAAATGGAATCAAATAGAAAAGGAAATATAATGGTGTAAGTGAGTTTTGGTATGTGAAATGTCTTTTATAAACCATGAATAAAAATTGTGTAATAATAATAGGAGTTTAAAATACATTACATATCTCTGTTTTTGTGCAATGGGATTTCTTTGCCTTTTCAACAAGAACAAGAACAGCAAGAACAGCAACAACAACGCCTTATCCTATTATGGGGCCTAATTTTTGGGAAAGAGGTCTCTACCTTATTTGTGTGGCCATCTAATGTTACTTTGGTCTCCATCAATTTGTTGCCGTTCTAGAGTTGATGTGCCATGGAAATTACACTTTGACTCAGATTTCTCGTCTGTCAAAACCCTACATAGGTAGATCTTTCTTAGAGTTTTCATTTTATTTTTCCCCAGAATCTGAATGTATGGAAACTTCTGAATTAGAATGTCTTGATTTTAGTTGATTATGCTCCTCACACGTTTTTATCTTTTCTAATAGGCAAGAAATATGGTGATCCCGTATATGCCAATGTTGGTTCCTCCAGTTAATTGGACTGGGTATGGTAACTTTTATTTTTCTCTGTCCTTTGTGTCCTCTGCTTACAATCATTGATTGTACTTTTTTTTGGGCAACGGATCAACTTAATTGCTGACTCTTGAATTCTTCTTTGATGTACTCTGCAGTTTTGACAAAGGAGGACACTTATTCTTACCATCTTATGTCATGCGTACTCATGGAGCCAAGCAACAACGTGAAGCTATTAAAAAGGCCCTTCTGAAGCAGCTTGGACCTGTATTTGAGGTCTGAATTCCTTATAATTCTTTTAGGAAGTTGTGAGTAAATGGTGAAACCCTATATTTAAGAATTTTTGTCAGGGATGATGTAGACTCAATATGCCAATGTCTTTAGAGTTAGAAATCTGTGCACTGGGAGACTAACAAACCTTTATGCTTTCTTATTGTTCACAATAGTAAGAATTATACTTTTTCATCTTATTTAGATTTTAGAGTAGTATTTTGTCTGCATTATTGTTGTTGTTTTTATGTGTAATAAACATTACTGGTTTTTATTAAATACGATAGCAAAGTTAAAATTTGCTCATCATGCAATGACCAATTTTTTTAAATGTAAAATGTAATGCTGTAGCAGCACTTTTTTTAATATAATATTTTTTCTTAGCAATTTTGAAAAAGTATATTAAAATCAATATTGATTTTACCTACCGAGTGTAATTGACTTATAAAAATTAAAAAGTTTTTGTCAATGGATAGGATTAAAAATGCTTTGTTTGCTCACCTTTTTTTTTTTGGAGATAATGAAACTTTTGGCCCTTGAATTTTTCCTCAAATATTAATTTCCTTGAGGTTTTATTTTTATCAATCAAGTCCCCGAAGATTTATACACTATTTCATGATTTTATTTGATCTCATCGCATTAGCAATTTTTCAGCAATGTATGAAGAGGTTGCCATTCTTGAGTTGAAGGTTACACTTCATGTGTATCTAGGATGATATATCTTCAAATCCTAACGTCTAATTTTGTAAAACTTTAGGGACTTGATTGATAAACATGAAACATCAGGGACCAAATTGATAACTGAGGCAAATTTGAGGGGTCAAAAGTTTCACTATCCCTTTTTCTTCCAAAATGTTCTAGATGACTTGGCTCTTTTCATTATTATTATTTATTTTATTTTAAGAATGTCAATATAACTTGACTAAATTTTCTCATAAATAATTCTGGTATAGAAAATTTTCATGATTATTTTTCCTTATCCGTCTCATTGAAATCAATAATAATTATATTAATTGCAATAAACTACTCAGTAGTTTACCTAAATGAACTTTATCCACCAAAAATTGGAAATCTTTTTGGAGGGAAAACTAGTAAGGCATGGAATGGTTTGCGGCTGTTGTAGTATAATATATGCAGATTCTGCTTTGTCGCTAATTTGTCTGAATAGAAGAGTATTTTGGAACCTAAATATGTAATAACTACGTATGTTTGTGTGCTTGGTTAGGCTCTAGATACTCTTGGGAATACAAAATGGAGGATAAATAAAAGGGTATTGAGCATCACAGATAGAATTTGGGCTAGTGGAGGCCGTCTCGCTGACTTGGTGGACCGTGATGATGTAAGTTCAATTATGCAGCTGATAGTCACTTGTTTTCTTCACTTCACCCTATTTAATTATTAACAAGTGTATGCCTTACAGATCTATGAATTATTGTGAATTGTGAATATGTGCTTTATGCAGTTTTTGTTAACTATGGTTTGGGATGAAATTCAACTTGCAGGTTCCTTTACCTGAGAAGCCTGATACTGATGATGAGGCCCTGATCAAGAAGTGGAAATGGAAGTCTAAAACTGTGAAGAAAGAGAACAGAGAGAGACACTCAAGACGGTGTGACACAGAACTTAAACTTGCTGTAAGATTTCTTGTACTTGTTGTGTATCAATTAGTAATCCATTATGTTTCTCTACTAACAAATGCAATTCTATGGGTTCAGGTGGCACGGAAATTGAAGGATGAAGAGGGTTTCTTCTACCCTCACAACCTTGATTTCCGAGGGCGTGCATACCCTATGCACCCGCACTTGAATCACCTCGGTTCAGATATATGCCGAGGCATATTAGAATTTGCTGAGGGACGCCCGCTTGGAAAATCTGGCTTACGCTGGCTGAAGATTCACTTGGCGAATCTTTATGCTGGTGGTGTTGATAAATTATCTCACGATGGTCGCATAGCATTTGTTGAAAATCATTTGGAAGATATAGTTGATTCTGCAGACAAACCACTTGAAGGGAGGAGATGGTGGTTGAATGCAGAAGATCCATTCCAGTGCTTGGCTGTGTGCATAGACCTCACTGAAGCTTTAAGGAGCCATTCACCCGAAACATTCATCTCACATATTCCTGTACATCAGGTACTTAATGAAAGTAAATGGAGTTTGGGTGTGGAAAATAAAATAATCACAATGTTCCTAATGAAGTCTGGTAAAAAGAAGGAAAAATAATCAGCTTGGATGGGGTTTAGATATTACTGTGTGTGGTTAAACGTTTAGCTTTGAAAGTTTAAAAAAAGGGAATAACGGTAAAAAGAAGAAAAAATCCTGTAATGTGCAATTACTAATGACTAGCCTCTTTTTAGATCCAAATTTACCTTGTATATCGTTATATTCAATATGCACCCATACGTATGAATAAGAATTTATTGGGCAAGCTATCAGTATGAGGTCAAAAATAACGAGTAGTAGAAATCCTTATCCGAAACTGAAAAAACTGAAATAATTTATGTGGAAGAAATAAAACCAGTCTAACCTTATTTGTTTACAAAAGCCAAACCAAGTAGTATAAATAAAACAGCCAAACCAAACCCATTTAATCTTGTTCTGAACTTCTGATTATATACTTCTAAGTGCCTCCAGGGTAACAATATAGTCATCAGATGAGATTAGGGATTATAACTAGCTGATAATTAATTTTAAATGTTATTTCCAAATGATGCAATTAACTCTTATCTAAACTTGAACAATATATAAATTTTTTATTCTCATTCTTTTAACTGATAAGCTGTTAAGCAAAGCATAGGTCAAAATTAAGTAGAGTAATTTTCATGACAACGCTCCATTTCTTTATCGGCCAACAAAAATATGGTCAATTTCTTTGGCAACAAGGTTATAATGAAGGAGAAACTGGGAAGATTTTTTGGAGAGTAAGATGACAACGGTGAAACCCTGAAAACATAACGTTTCTGTAGTTACATTTTACATAACAATGCACTCTACCTTACCATCCCTTTTAAGTTATGAGCTTGCCACATCAGAACTCATGCAGTTATTTTTATCTTTCTTTGATACAAATATTTCAATTATAAATTGCTACAATCCTTTCATTTGGTTCCAGTACTTCATAGGCATGTAGAAGAGTCAAAGGCTTGATCTTTTCTTTTGATTTTCATATGTTTAATTTCAGTAACCAATCAGCTTTGCCTCGTTTGGAATTGCCATTGCGATCATCATTGTCATATTATTTTGTAATGTATTTTATTTGATCGTGTATTTTATAATATATGTGTTGACAAGATACGATTTGTCCTTTTATGATTTCTGTCTTAGGATGGTTCTTGCAATGGCTTGCAACATTATGCTGCCCTAGGCAGAGACAAGGTAATGGCCAGTTTGACCCCCCCCCCCCCCCTCTTCCCGCAGTCCCTCTCTATTTGAACTTGAATTGCTACCAAGTTCTTTATCTTCAATTTTTTGATATCTTGTTATGTGAGGATATGATATGTAAACTATAAATAACTAATTAGGTTAGTTAGTTAGGAAGGGATTAGTTAGTTGGTTAGTTGTTAGTAACTAAATGGTAGTTAGTTGGATTAATAGGTATTGAGGTGTTGCCTATATAAGGCATATGAATCTCCATTGTATCCTATGCTTGTTAAGATGAATGACTAATGAGCATCACTGGATTTCTCTCTTCCCCCTCTCTGCAATGTTCTGTTCCTCTCTTTCCCTCTTCTTTCTCATTTCTCTAACAGGATTATCAATTGCAACTTGAGTGCATAAATAGGAGTTAAATGGCAACAAGCTACCTCTGATTCTTATGAATATTGCAATAATAAATCTAAATGAAACATAAAAAGAAAGTTGTTAAACGATGAAAAAGAAAAGCCAACTCATGTTATCATTTAGAATTTGAACTTTCTGGAGTGAAAATCAGACATCAAATTAAACTTAGTCTTGAATATTTTTTCACTAATGAAGGCAAGAGTTGGGGTTGTGTGGCTTCTTTATAAAAGTTTCTCCATCCATTTTGAGTGTCTGGTTGTTTGAAATTGAGCTTTGTCCCAATATATTGTTAGAAGTGGGACGGATTGAAATATATGTTTATTTTTCACTTAACAGAACTTTTGAATCCAAATTAAAGGGTCTGTCAAAAGTCTGCATTGATGTTTACTTAGTATCTTCATTCATTTTCTGTGCCTTGTATTTAGTATGGTCTCTATTTTCAATTTTTTTTTTGTACCATGATGTATTATTGGCTAGAGGCTCCTGTGTATAGTTACTTATTTGAATTTTCATTTTCCCAGTTAGGGGCAGTTGCTGTCAATTTAGTCGCAGGAGAGAAGCCAGCAGATGTTTACTCTGGAATTGCAGCAAGGTACATTGTTCATTACATCTGGCCTTAATTTGTTTATGGTTTCCTTTTCTTATTTTGGATCGAAAAGTAGCATGTTGTTCTATGTAGCTTCTGATTGAAAAGAGCAGAGGCTGAGTCTGTGCGACTGGGTTTGCTTATTAGTATAACAGTCCCAAAGCTAGTGCAGCCTTTAGTACGGGCAATAAATGAGAAAACATCGGCTAATGTATGAAAAGTAATGACATGTTGTAAATGCAGATACTTATATTTATTTCCACATTCTTTCCAGTCCAGACAGTTTTAGGAACCACTGCTGAATTGAGATATTGCAGATGACCTTTTTTTTAAAGAATATAAGTGAAAAGAAACATAAGAGGAGGTAATAGAAGGAGTGCAACAACATTATTTTTTTTGAAGAGCAATAGGAGATCGAGTTAGATTCAGTGGAAAAGGAATTGGTATAGGTGGTAACTAATGACTATGTTGTTTGTTGGGTTCCCTAATGAGTTTCAACTTTCAAATTATATGAAACCTTGGTAATTGAAAGACGAGAAGGCTTGAAAACATAATTAGGTTGAGGCAGAGGCACTGCGCACTCTTTCATCAGGCATTGCCAATTTAATAATCTTCCTTCTCAGCAGTCAAAATGCTTCTATAGATGATTACATATTCCAGAATCTTCAAAGAGACTATAATGAGGACAAAGTGAACCCTACGTGAAGATTAGAAGTAATTATGATTTATGACCATGACCTGTTTGGCTTTCAAACAACTTACCAAGTTTGAAGCTGCAGCAAGTCATAACCCCTTTTGATTTTCTAGTGGACACTTTTAAGTACACATCATGTAAAGTTGCAAGTAATTTTAGATCTAAACTTTGAACATGTCCTGTATTTAACTCATAACTTGCCCCCTCTCTACACATACCCAAGCAAGTATTTCTATGCTAAACCAGAATCTGGGCTTGTTAATGTTTTGCATTCATTGTTTCCATATTTGAAAATATTGTGCAGAGTTTTAGACATCATTCGAAGGGATGCTCAGAAAGATCCTGCAGTTTTTCCTGATGCTTTGCAGGCAAAGACCTTAATTAATCAGGTTTCCTTCTTACTTTTTGGTTTGTCTGATGTGTTGTATTTTTGCTCAAGGAGATGAGTTGCTTTGCTTGTACTTGCATTATTTTTTTCCTCTCTTTTTTGCATTAATTCTTTAATGACCTCGTGATTATTCTTTGAGAAGTCCTCTCTCCAAAGCAGATTCTGAGCTAATCTGGAACATCATCCAGGTGGATAGAAAATTGGTCAAGCAAACAGTGATGACATCAGTGTATGGTGTCACTTACGTTGGTGCTCGGGATCAGATAATGAGGAGGTTGAAAGATCGAGGCGCCATTTCAGATGATAAACAGCTATTTGTTGCTGCTTGTTATGCTGCAAAGGTTAGAGGGAAGGGATTGTTTGTTTGCAGTCATAAATTTGGAGTTATTATTATGTGTAGTGCACTTGAATACAACAAAGGTTTTTAAATGCAATACTAGAAAGCAAAAGCCACATATCTGTCCTTGCTTGCATTTCAAGCACTACTTGTGATGTAACCAATAACTATTTAACTGCCCTATCCAAACTCTATTATGATCCTACTGATGTAGTGTAATTGAATTAGAATTTTATTTATGAGTTAAATTTAAAAATGGCATAATTGAAAACACACAGATGAATTTTAGCTATTTTTCTAATTTGTATATGAATATCTTGGCCTATGATTCATGTTTTTAGTGTATACCATAAAACCTTTAAATAAAATCCAGTAAAAATAGAGGATTATTCCTACAATTTGTATGTAATCAAGTCACAATTTTGCTTTTTGATACCTGGCGTCTGGTCAAAACAGGTATATTTATTGTGGCCAATTTAAGGTTGACTATTGAAAAATATCTCATCTTTGCAACCAAGATATGTTACTGTTTCTTACATCTTCTCTATCAGGTAACCTTAACTGCTTTGGAAGAAATGTTTCAAGCAGCAAGAAGCATCATGAGCTGGCTTGGTGACTGTGCAAAAGTATGTTCTGGAGAATAAAATTTTACGCTCTTCATTTTGTTGTTACATGATTTTATTATGGTATGACCAAGACACTTGAAACAGATAGTTGCCGCTGAAAATCAACCAGTGCGCTGGACCACTCCTCTTGGACTTCCTGTAGTGCAACCTTACCGTAAATTAGGAAGGCATATGGTGAGTATTATAGAATTTTCTTAGAATTATTTATCTTATCAATACTCGTACTTCTATTCAGTTTTCAGTTTCAGAGCAAGAGTTTTAACATGCTTATAAACTATTGTATTGCTTACAGGTCAAAACCTCTCTTCAGATTTTGACATTGCAAAACGAAACAGATAAGGTGGGTTAAACAATGGGAACGACCCTTGGGAATTTCTTCTGAACAAAATTGCATCATAACCTTGCATCTTCATAAAATTAAAAAAATAAAATAAAATAGCGCTGCAAATATTGATGCTGTTCTGTCCTCATTCCTTCATAATTATGACTATCGTAGGTCTTGGCCAAGCGACAGAGGACAGCATTTCCTCCAAATTTTGTTCACTCACTTGACGGTTCTCATATGATGATGACAGCAGTTGTCTGCCAGAAGGCAGGCTTGAATTTTGCAGGTTGTACCTAGTTTAGTTCCTTCCATCTGATTTGTTCGATATTAGTTTGATATTTTTGAGTAATCTTTTCTGTTCCATCTATAGGGGTTCATGATTCCTACTGGACCCATGCATGTGATGTGGATGAAATGAACAGAATACTCAGAGAGAAGTTTGTGGAACTCTACCAGACTCCAATCCTTGAAAATGTACGTTGAAGCTGCACATAATTTACCCAACTATCGTTTGTGAATGATATAATTAAGACAAGATTTGCAACCAGATTTACTAGAGTTTCCATTTTCACTTAAATAAATAGCCCTAGTCTTGTGTAAGATTATAGATTTTTCAGCGTAAGAGGATAGTAGAGTATTTATTTTTGGAGTGGCGTTTGAACTCTACCTTCTTCTCAGTGGTAAACCTTAATTGAGTAGGGGAAGAAACTAAGCGCCATTGGGCATGATGTAAATGATGGTAACATAAGTTAAATTGGCCCAAGGAAACAAATTTTTAAAGGCGGCTCATTTGGCATCAACTTTCGAACTGATGTCACATTCTCAGTTTTTTGACATTGTTTCTATCTCTTTAACCTATTTACCATTTGAACAGTTACTGGAGAGCTTTCAGAGGTCTTTCCCTTCATTATCATTCCCACCCTTGCCAGAACGGGGAGATTTTGACTTACGGGACGTTTTAGAGTCATCATACTTCTTTAACTAACAGATCAGGCTTGGTGATTCTAACTTCTAAGGCTTAACTACGGTATCTAATCTTTGAACTTGGCAAGAATTGAAGATCTTTCAGAAGTATCCATGTTAGAGGCTGCCACAGTGCCTGTACATATCTTTTAAAGGCATCTAGGGTCTTGATGAATGAGGACCATTGAGGTATGGTGACATTCACCATTGAACTGAACTACTTGCATACTCTTGTGCAGAACTACAAATCATAGGGCCATTGTGAGGTTTTGTATTCTTACCGATATATCTTTAGGGAGATAGATATTTTTGACCCGGCACCCATTTACACTTGGAGTCGATCTCCAGAGAAACTCAAAAAATTGAACCATGTTTTGAGGCTTTATACGAGATAATGAAGAATGTGGTAGAGCTTGGGCGAGAAGTTCTGCTCCCATATCCGCCATGCATATGTTTTAAAACTAGAGTAGCTATCCTTCTTGATATTCTGAGAAAGGTACTAATTTAGCTTTCATTTGATTAGAAATTAGCAGTTTTGTGTATTTCTACATTATTGCTTTTGTAAATATTACCAAAACTCTTTGAACATGTACACTCGCAGCACATGATGTATGTAACTTGTGTAATGCTTATAGAAGATGTAAATTTTGTCCGAGTATGCAACTGCTTCTTTCCTGATCAACTGGTTTTTTGTAAATATAATGTGGTTGTATAATATATACTTAGTGAAATATAATAATTAGGCCCATGCTTGATGGAGTGACCTAACCTGATATAGTTTTTATCGCTTTTTATAACAGACAATTTTTGGCATAAGAGACATTTAGAGGTTGTCTCAATTTTTTTTTTTTTTTTTTGTTGTTGATTTCCCCTATGTTCCCATATAAAACGCATTCTCTCTCTCTAAACATATGTTCCCATCTAAAAAACATTTTCTCTCTCTAAAAAGTATTTCTCTCTCTAAAAATATGTTCCCATCTAAAAAGCATTCTCTCTCTAGAAAATATTTTCCCCTAGAAAAGTATTTTCTCTCTCTAAAAATTTGTTTCCCTCTAAAATGTATTTTCTCTCTCTAAAAATGTGTTCCCATCTAAGAAGCATGTTCTCTCTCTAAAACGTATTTTCTCTCTCTAGAAAATATGTTCTCCTAAAAAAGTATTTCTCTCTCTAAAAAGTATTTTACCCTCTAAAAAATATTAACTCTCTAAAAATATTTTCCCCTATAAAAGTATTTTCTCTCTCTAAAAATATGTTCCCATCTAAAAAGAATTTTCTCTCTCTAAAAATATGTTCCCATCTAAAAAGTATTTTCTCTCTCTAAAAATATGTTCCCATCTAAAAAGCATTTTTTTCTCTCTAAAAAGTATTTTCTCTCTCTAAAAATTTGTTCCCCTCTAAAAAATATTCTCTCTAAAAATATGTTCCCATCATGTTCTCTCTCTAAAAAGCATTTTCTCTCTAGAAAATATTTTCTTTCTCTCTCTAAAAATATGTTCCCATCTAAAAAACATTTTTCTCTCTCTAAAAAGTATTTTCTCTCTCTAGAAAATATTTTCCCCTAAAAAAGTTTTTCTCTTTCTAAAAAGTATTTTCTCTCTCTAAAAAATATTTTTCGTATGCATTCCAAGAATAGAAAAGAGGGTAAAAAAATAATTAATCCATATTCCCTCTTAAAACCCCCCATATTGGGGGAACTTCATTTTTGTGAAGAAGGAGGGTTTTGGAGGATTTGTAAAAATCCTTGATTCCCTCCCCTCTTATTTTTAAAACTCCCAAACAAGGGAAGGGACTACCAAAACCCTTCATTTCCTTTCCTTTCCCTCCAAAATGGAACTCCCAAACAAAGCCTTAGTCTTTCCACTAACAACTACTTAATTTCAAAATATCGCTATTTAGTTGGTTGCTTTATGTAAATTTATAATTTTCACCCCAAGCAACAGTTTCTTTTTGCCATTGTCATCTCTCAACAAGAGGGAAACGTTTTAGGTGCTCATCATCAATGAATCACATGTCTTATTCGAGACATTGTCGAGCATCAAATGTGGCACCTCTCTTCCAACAAGAATTCAAACCTTAGTTCGTCATATTATATTGTCAGGGATTAACCTCTTGAGTTAGACTCGACTCCATTGGTATCTCTTTCCTCTAACTGAATATATCATCTCAGTCACCTCTAAATTTCCATGTGGGCCATCTAATCTTGGGCTTCTGGAGGCCCATTCTTTTCCGCTATTGTCACTCTGCATTTTCCTCGTCATGGCCCATGTCATTACGGCCCACCTCATGGTTCATTACCGTTGGCGGGAAAAAAAGGTGCCGATAACTTTAGTCTGTATATAGGCCCGAATTGCATAGCCTAAACAGATAAAGGGAGACTGTCAAGTATATCGTGGGGAAAAAAGGATCAAGTTAAAGCCTAAGCATAGCCTATTTTGGGAGTTTCCAAAACCTAAGTTTTGTCATAAGTCTGCTAAACATCTCTTTTTTTTTTTTTTTCCAGAAGCTATTCTGTATCAAAATTTAGGTTTTATCATAAGCTTACCAAACACTCATATTTTTTCCAAAAGTTAGTCTAGATCAAAACCTAACTTTTGGATCCCAAAACCTAGATTTTGTTAAAAACTATTTTTTTTCAACTTTTTCTCTCTCCTCTACAATCATCAGTATTTTTTCAATACCAATCAGTATTCTTAAGATATTTTTTAGTATCTTTTAGTACGCTAAATATTTTTTCAAGATCAATAATTACCCTAAAATAATTTTTCAATATCATAAAATAAATTTTCAAGATTGTGAAGTATTTTTTTAGTATCCTTAAATATCTTTTTAGTATCCGTTAGTACCCTGAAATATTTTTTCAAGATCAGTCATTACCCTAAAACATCTTTTTAATATCGTAAAATAAATTTTTAAGATTATGAAGTATTTTTTAAGTATAAGTCAGTATCCTGAAATATTTCATGATCTTAAAAATTTATTTTAGGATATTAAAAAAATGTTTCAGGGTAATGACTGATCTTGAAAAAATATTTTAGGATACTAACAGGTATTAAAAAGATACTTAACTATATTTTAGGGGTGGAGTCAGGAATTGCAGTCAGGGGGTCAAAAATTATAGAATAGAGTTCAAATGTTTATGAAATTTTATTTCAGGGGCGAAAATTATAGGATAGGACCCATATATTCATGAAACTATATTTTAACCCTTTAAATATTTCAATATTTTTATTTTAGTCCCTCCACATAACTTGGGACTAAAGTGAAAATCATAAACTTTTTATAGGCTGAAAAATAATTTATTAAAAAAGTTGGGTATTTTTCTATAATTTTAGGAGGAGCGGGGGCCACCCCTAGCCCTCCATGATTCCGCCCCTGATTACAAGATGAGACTAAACTTAGAGGAGTATTTTTTGGTATGAACAACTAGAACTTTAACCTGAGATACAATCTCGTCCATAGTAAACATATGATATATGTTCATACAAGTGTTTAGTAATGTATAAAATCAATTAGAAGTAAAAAAACATATTTAAAAGTGATTTGAATGAGCATCCAAAAATCTAAGACATTATCTTAAGATTTTCACTGCATCACTCTAGTGATCCATCTCTTACCTTTAAAAATCCTTCTAAAAAGATAACATATCACTTTTTGGCTCACTAGAGTAAAGTGAAAGTGATAATCAAATATATAATGTCATTCGAGTGATCAAGCTAAAAATGTTTTTAAGAAAATATGATTACCTTCTAAATCAATTGAGTGCAGTGAAAATGATTGATAAGTTGGTGCATCGCTCGAGTGAGTGATTAAAATGAACTTAGCTTTAAGAAAAAGATGTCACTGCCTGAAGCACTTGATTGGATTCGCGGGGTCTCATGTCATGACGACAATACTATCAATTTTCTATGAACCACTTAGAAACTGTCATGAGGCTTCAGGTTTGCAGTGTGGTGGTTTGAGTAGTAATTTCGACCAAAACCACAACCAATATCGCGGCTTAAAAGCAATGCATAGCAATTTGGGCAGTAATTTTAACAGAAAGACTCACTTCGACGCCTAAAAAAGACGCTCCCCCCATTTAACCACTTTTTAGCAAAATTTTCTTGCCTTCTCGCCAGTTTTTTCAAAGCTATCTTGGCTCCTCCAGTTTTCAGAGTAGCTCTCCATCCTAGGTTAGTATTGAATTTTTTAATTAATTATGTATGTTAAAATAATTAGTTATATTTTTTGAATTTTTAATGAATTTATTTTTTACATTATTTTTTATATATTTGTTTTAAATTATTTTTTTTATTGATTGGGCTGCTAAATTTTATAAATCAGAGTAATTAAATTGTTTCTGGTGCTGATATTCATGTAATTAAATATTGGTTAAGTTAACTAGTTATACTATAGGTTATTAATTTTCTACGAATTAATTATTATGTTTTCGTTATGAATATACTTATTATGTGGATGTCCATTGACTCACGGTCTCCAAATATTACAAGATGACATGGGACCCACGCATAGTAATTTACTATTTGCATAGTAACTCGCGGGGGCCACTCAATTGTTAGTCTCCCTACAACTCTCAAGTAGCAGCCCACGTTTTATATGTTTTGAATATAATATATATATTATATTAGGAGGAATTACAGTTAAAGACCCATTTTCCTTCTATAAATAGAGGACTTCTGTAAACATTCAAAGTACAGTGAAATGAGAACTTCTCTCTACTTTCTCTCTCTATAATCTCTTCCTTTATTTCCATTAGTTTTATAACACGTTATCAGCACGATGGCTTCTTTCCATCTCGGGCCAGATGAGTGCTGATTGCTTCTTCTCTAAACGAGATGATTAATTTTTCTTTGCCCACATTCCTCCTCCTCCTATCATCCTCCTCCTCCTTTGTCGTTCTCTTCTGTCAAAACCGCCCCTATGAAGCATGGCTTCAAGATCTATGAGAGGGGGAACAGCTTGAAGAACAGTCTTATGATTAACACCTTTGTTCCTTCAATTGTCGCGTCACTGTTTATCTACTTCCTCCGTGTTGCACCTCGGCCCCTGTGTTTCTTTATTGCTGCCTCCACTTGTTTTGTCCAGATCCTTCTTTTCTTTAATGGATAAAGGTTCAGCGTTTTCAACTCATCTGGGCCTATATCTAATTCTAATTCATTCATCAACTTTTGTGTGGGCCAGCTCGTGCTTCCTTTATTTTTCCTTTACCTCCTGAATCCACGTGGCATTGATCAATTTTCCTTCGATGGGCCCATGCACAATTTGAATTATTCAACATCTAGCCTAAAGTCCAAAATGACGTGATCTGATCATTGTGAAAAAAAAAAAACAAATGAAGAAAGCACGAGGAGTAGGTAAGCTTTTAATATAATATAAATATTATATAATATTTATTAAATATATATATATAGCTGACACTTAAAAAACGTCATAAAGAAACAAATTATTCATATTTTTCTATTTATATCTTATATAAATTTTATTACTATTATTTTGATTCCATATTGGAAGTCTAGATTTAATTTTTAGTTTTAATTTCTTTTACTTATTTACTTTTATGCTATTATTATTAAGTTGACTCCAAATTGAAAGTCTAGATTTAACATTTCCTTTTAATTGTTTTAATTTGAGATTTTATTATTACTAACATTTACTTTTATGTCACTAGCATTTAATTTTATTGCTACTAACTTTTATTTATCGTTTATGGTAGCAATACTAATATTAGTGGGCACCATTTATCCATTTTATTTTACATTTATTTATTTTTTATAAAAGCAACACTAGTATAGTGGGCTCCATTTATTTTAATTCTTTACTGCTTTATTTATTTTTCATGATGGTGAAACTAGTATAGTGGACTCCATTTATTTATAATTTATTTACTGCTTTATATCCCCTCCCTTTTATTATTTATGGCAACCACACTATTAGTGGGTTCCATATATTTATTTTATTATGCTTGTATTTTATTTATCCTGAAGATAAATTGTTAAAAAGCCATATGTGTCTTGAGATCAAAATGCCATGGAAATATGAGGCATTAATTGGCCTGAGATTATGAGAAGGCATAAATTGGCTAGAAGTCAAGAGATAAATTAGCCTAAAGCTAAGAGGCAAGTTAGCCTGAAGCTAAAAGATATGTTGGCCTGAAGCCAAAGAGATAAATTATGAAACAATGTTTGATCCATAAATTTTGTATGCCATCAATTGTATAAAGGCCTCAAAATTGTATATTTGGCATTAAATACTCCCTCAAATTATGAGAAAAGGGATTTTATGATCATTGTTGATTGTAAATAAATATATCCAATTCACTCTTGTAGTAGCAATATTGTGATTAAGTCAAAAATATTGTGGATTAATTTCTTGCCATGATCAAATAGATCAGTGCGTTATGGATCATGAATTTTTATTCAACTTCATTCCCAGAAGTGAATGAAGTAATAAATAAATTTTTATTATGGATATATGATTGTTTTACTATTATTATTGTTTTTCTATAATTATAACAATTTTCGTGAATACGAGATAGGAATATTCATAAACAAAATAATTAAACAAAAGACCATGTTATTTCAACAAAGTTTAATAGCAAGTGGCTCAACTCCATTACAAAGCTTAATCCATTCTGAAGATATTTAATGTCATCTTCTTTTGCTTTTCTTGAGATGAGATCAAGATGAGGTAAAGCTCTTCGTAATATCGAGATCTGCCTTATAAGTTTTTGAAGCTTTTTGTAAGGTCACTCTGTTAACCCTCCTTCTTTATAAATTTTTTAGATGGTGTGAGTACTCATATTTAGTTTTTTACTCGCATCATCGAGGGTTAAGTGAAAATAATTTCTTAAATCATTGAGCGTTGTTCTCTTTATTCTTTCTCGTTGCTCCATTGTTAATCTATATAATTTACCCTGATTAAGGGATGAAGTATCATATGAAATATTAACTGGGGGTTGTTTTCCTTTATCTAATGGATTATCAATGTTGGTTTGAAATAAACTCCCGCGGGGTTCATTTGGATTTTTCATCCATTCCGAACCAACACAAAGGACCTCATAATAGGCTAATACAGGATCACGCATCAAGTTATATCCTGATGCTTGTAAATCTATACAATACTGTGTCAAAAAATGTTTGATTTCTCCAAAATTTTTATTACTAAAATCAACCATTGGAAGCCGTCAGTATTGTAAGATTTATCCTGTACATTTTCAAATAAAATAGCATGGGAAATCATACCTGTTCTCCTTCCGTGAACTTCAAGTTTATGACACTGAAGTTCGTTGGTATGTATGATCTCCCATAAAATATCACAACAACTACATTCCAATAAGCTAGTAGTTGTTAACTGGCTGGTAGTTGCTGGCTGACTAGTGGTTATAGTTGGCTGGCTGGTTATTGTTGCTTGCTGGCTAGTGGTTGCTGCCAGACTGATGGTTGTTTGTTGGCTGATTGTTGATGGCTAGCTGATTGTTGTTTGCTAGCTGACTGATTGTCGTCACTATTGGCTGAACTGGATTGGTAGACTCTATCAGTTCTGCCATAGTTCTACACCTCTTAACAGGCCTCCTTGATGAACCTACTTCAGTTGTACCTTTAATCCTTGTAGATTGAGGAAGAACATTTGTTCTTGGGGGAGAAGTAGGTACATTTGAAGCAGGAGGAGGAATAGCAGAAGGAGGAATAGACATGTCTAAAGGATTAGAAAATAGTAAAGAAGAAAATGACATGTTTGTCTGATCATCATACAACAAAGCATCAAGTAATGTTGTGTCAGATGTATCAGAAACTGAGATAAAATTGCTTGGTCCAACCATGGCAATAGAATTTAGAGAAATATGTGTAAGTATCTGGTAATTGATATTATTAGATGCTTGAGTGTTTGTGAGGCACATTCGTTTGTCTTCTTCTATTTATAGTTGAATTAAATCCTAGTGAATCTTTGCAGATTTGCGCAGTCTTATTGAATCTCTAAAGATATGCTCCCTATAAAGCTCTTGCGTAGAGTTTTTTTTTGACTTTATATACATACGACAATTCAAGTTATTGCGCCTGTGATCCTACAATGATGCATGTTGCGCTTGTGATTCCTCAGTATTGCACTCGTGAATATTTTTATGAGATCGATGATTTTGATATTTTTGATGATTTTATATTTGATTATCGTTTTTGGAAAATTGAAATTTTGTTACCAGAAGTAACAAAATAATGCATTGATAATGCATCTGTGGAAATTTTAATGATATCTGTAGAAATAGATATCATATATGAAATATTGTATGGAAATTTTATGAATTCATTTTTACGGACTCACACTTGAAGGAGAGAATGATATAGATCAAGTGTGAGTGTTTGTGTATTAATTTCCCGTGAATATTTGTGTTAATTCCCCTGAAATTTGATATTAGATTTGATGTTAAATCATATGGAAAGTTGGCATGACTTGTTTGATCATCCGAGTCATATATTTTTATGAGCTGCTTATTCTCAAATAGATATGATTATGAGAATATTATTGATTATGATTGGAAATGGATCTTTGGAAATGTATCAAATTGAATGATATATGATACATGTTTGATCATATGGAAAGTTGGCATGACTTGTTTGATCATCCGAGTCATATATTTTTATGAGCTGCTTATTCTCAAATAGATATGATTATGAGAATATTATTGATTATGATTGGAAATGGATCTTTGGAAATGTATCAAATTGAATGATATATGATACATGTGAGATTATAAATCTGCAAAGTTTGCAGTGATGTTTGCAACCAGAAGTTTGCAAGATATTATGCGCGCAATTTCCATATTTAATGATCTATAAATCATATATGAGTAAATCAATGTTTATAAGAACATTGTTTATATTTGCAGCAATTATATAAGCCAATAAAATTTTCCCCATAAAATTGGTTTTTGGTCAAAAGCTAGATTAATTCCATCTTAAAAGTTTTGAATGTGAAATGATTATTTATAATGCACACAGATGGATACACACTGTATGATTAAATGAAGGGGAGAAAATAAGCAGATTGGGTAAAAGAGATTAAGTGTAATGAATTATCATTGGCTCTTTTTGATCCTAGTATAAAGAAATGTGTACTAAAAGTTCAAAAGATAATTCATTTGAAGAGAATGCCAGAAGCATTTACTGACCTAAAGAAAGTGACAAAGTCACATGTCCCAACTGCAAATTGTTATAAAACACACCAGAAGTGTTTGCAGATCCATCGATTTTAAAGATAAAAAACCCTCAACGGAGAAAATGAGCTATTAGAAAATAGATGATCTAGTTGAGGATAATCAAGAAAAGTAATTAGCTCCAGAAGAGCCATCTCTTGAAGAGATGTAATCTCCAGAAGAGACCTAGATACCTAAAATATGTTAATATAAAGAGATCTTAATAAATTATAAAATCCAATGGGACCGAAAATGAAGTCGACGTTGATGATATCGATAATAAATGATAATGATGATCATGAGCCACAATATATTAGTGTGTGTCAGAAGCACATGTCCTTGAAGGACATAAGGCGCCAGAAACGTATGTCCCTAAAGGATTAAATATACCAGAAGCATAAGTCTCTGAAGGACTCAAGATGCTAGAAGCATCAGATTTTCGAGAATAATGATAAGTTCATATATTGCCAGAAGCAATTAGAGTGTGCATCTTAATGAATATTTATTAAAATTCTATATGTACATGTATATTTATGAAATGATCATTGTGATTTTACTTGAAAGATTTAGATCTTGCAAGTATACAATGGATAATCAGACTGGGCGTTTCTATTATTCTATAGTGAATAACAGAATACTTGATGATAGAAAGAATGATATGTTCAGAAAGACATTGAAGCAATGCGGTCATCAGGGGGAGCAAGTATGATGTAATCAAGAGGGGAAGATGATACACGTTGTACTCTTTTTCCCTTATCTAGGTTTTGTCCCACTGGGTTTTCCTAGAAAGGTTTTTAATGAGGCAGCACTTGACAGTGTATCGATGAATGATGTACTCTTTCTTTGGCTAGGTTTTTATCCCACTGGGTTTTCCTAGTTAAAGTTTTTAACGAGGCACATTCATAAATGGACATCCAAAGGGGAGTGTTATGAATATACTTATTATGTGGATGTCCATTGACTCACGGTCTCCAAATATTACAAGATGACATGGGACCCACGCATAGTAATTTACTATTTGCATAGTAACTCACGGGGCCCACTCAATTGTTAGTCTCCCTACGACTCTCAAGTAGCAGCCCACGTTTTATATGTTTTGAATATAATATATATATTATATTAGGAGGAATTACAGTTAAAGACCCATTTTCCTTCTATAAATAGAGGACTTCTGTAAACATTCAAAGTACAGTGAAATAAGAACTTCTCTCTACTTTCTCTCTCTATAATCTTTTCCCTTATTTCCATTAGTTTTATAACAGTTTTACCTGTTTTTTTAATTTTTAATATATTCGTTTTTATAGGTTTCTTCCTAAATTATTTATTCATCATTTGGGGTGCTGATTTCTGAAATTCTTAACACTTCAGGCTATATTTATATGTAATTATATTCATTTGTAATTAATTATTGGAGGCCATCTAATCCATATGTCATCTCAGTCAACTATAATTTCTATGTGGGCCATCTAATCGTAGGCCTCAGGAGGCCCGTTTTTTCTGCTATTGTCACCTTTGTATTTATTACAACCAGGAAATCGGGTCGAACCCATCAGACAGACCCGTTTAAGCCTTAGCCCTTTAAGGGCCGGGTCTAAAAATTTGAAGAGATGAACGAAATTGGTTCTGGAGGGCAACGAGTCAGCCCGTTAGGCCCTACATTTTTTTTTTAAATTAAAGTTGAAGTTGGGCTTGGACGCTTCAAATATATGATAATTTTACTCATGCAGCAGAACCTATTGTGGTTAGTGAAGCACAATCAAATATCCTTGACATTGATGATAGTGATGAAGAAGATGTTTAGTCATATGTTCTTAATGGTACTCTTCTTATATTTTATGCGTTTTATTTGTGGACAGTAGTGGACTACGGACAGTAGTTTACTGTTTATTTTTTATTACGAACTGATGAATGTGTTCATTTGTTGGATAATTTGTGTTGCTTGGATATTAATGTTGATAATATTTATTTGATAAATTAGAACTTTAATTGCTGTATTTTACTAATCATATTTATTTGAAAAAAACGGACGAAAAATAGTTAAAATTTGGAATAATAATTTCCAGGCCCTGAAGGGTTGGCCTTGGCCCTAACTCTGGTACTCTCGGGCTGGGCTTCAAAAACATATGTTTTTCTTCATCTAGGCCATGGAGGGCCGGCCCTGGCCTGATTCCCAACTCTGGTATTTACCTCATCATGGCCCATGTCATCACGGCCCACCTCATTGTTCATTACCGTTGGCAAAAAAAAAAAAAAAACTGCGGATAACTATAGTCTGTATGTAGGCCCAAATTGCATAACTAGGAAAACATATAAAGAAAGAATGAAAAGTATAGAAAGTGGGCCAATTTAAAGCCTGTGTATTCTAGAAGGATGAAAAGTATGAATGAAATTCTGGATAAGGGTGTAAATCCAAAAGAAGTTCCATAAAATAAATATTTTAAAAAGTATATTTTTAAGTGAAATCTTTAGGTTCTAAGTACCCCACCAAAACTAAAGTGAATGGTTAAATTATTAATTTTTTTTGAAAATCCAATAAATTTCTTATTTTGCTCATATTTAAATTTTTTCTCTCCAAATTTTGCATTACATTACATCTTATAGTTAATGACTTTAAATAAGGGAAAAAATTGGATAAACCTAATGCAGCATCAAGTGAAGTATAATAAACATCATTCATCTCTTTTAGAAAATGACTTATCATTGCACGAGTGGGAAAGAAAAAAGAAAATGACTTATTGCCCATAAATATTGGTCTAGTCGGTAATGAATTGTCTCATATCCTGCAAGGTCACAAGATAGAACCTCACTAATGATGTGAAAATCTCGTTAACAAACGATCTATAAATATTTTGATAAGCACTCTTTAAACCGAAAAACATTATGGCCTTGTGCCAGGGGCATCATATTGGATTCCGACCAATTTTTTCCCCATCCAACAGAATGTTTTAAATATGAGACTTTTATTTAAGTGATAAGGGAATCTGGTCCCTCGTCGCAGCAATAAGGGCACGTGTGTACTATTCATCAATCAATTAGTGGGGATGATATTAAATTGAATACTTCTAGAATAAATATTTGGGGGGCCAAATGTATACTCATTAACTAATTAAAAATAAAAATTATTTGAAAGGGCTAAATATATAAATTTTTGGGATAAATGTATATATTTTTAAGTCAAATGCATAAAAAAAAAATCAATTTACATTAAATATTTGAACAGATTTTTTTTTTTTTTTTTGGGGTATCCTTGTCTCTATGATCCTCCGCCACTGTCTAAGAGGATGCATCACATTTTCTATTCTCTGTCTTCTAACCGGTGACCATACGTGGCGATGATTTTATTACTCTCAACCAACGAATAGGACACTTGACATTTACGCAGAACATGTCATTTAACTTGTCTAACATCCATGGATGATTTTTCTTGTCTTTTGTTCAGTGCATTACTAAATACTTCCACTACAACATAACTCGCTTTTCGAAGATTTTAATTTTTTCCATAAATCATTTAGAAAATAAATCATGTTTATTTATCAATTTTGCCAATACTATTATTAAATGTGACTACCTGTATGTGATTACTTTTATTTTTCTCTCCCATTCAAAACTTCATTTAATATGAGTAAAATGTTAAAAAAAAATTAATTTAATTAGTTAACTTGTAGAATTTTTATTTATTATAAATTAATTAAAGTTACTTATATGGTAAACCGGATACTATATTTAACATCAGTTTTCAATAATTTAAAACTGTCATAAGTGTCTCAATTATGCTTCTATATATGTTAATTATTCGGTGCTTAATCGTCCACTTCTTTTGTTTTTATAGTTTTGCCAAAAAAACCATATCCGTTCACTTTTTAATTGGCCAATAGCTTATCCGTCCACCTCCAATCCCAATTATAGAGCATGCGTTCTTTTATAATAATGCATGTTTCTTAATCAATAAATTATGGGCTTTGATTTGGCTTTATGCAATCAATCAATGCTTCCTTTATTATTATAGCGACATGATCTAAAAAATCCAATAACCTATTCACTATTTACATTTGTCACAGGCAGAACCGAAGCTGTCAGCAAAAAAATAAGATTAATATTAAATGTAATTGGCTAGACAAATGAGTAGGCTTTCAATGTGTCCTCTCATCACCGCCAATTTAATTATATTCAAAACTAGAGGTTAGGCCTATCATTTGAGGATTGACTTATTTATATTTTGTCTTTTTCTTTTATTTGATCCTATTAGGTAGCAATTCTCATTTCGCATGTCCTCGTCAGTTGTCTCTATTCAATTAATGAATCAACTAATGGAATATAGAAATTGATAAGCGTTCTGTTCCTGAATATAGCCATTTGAGATATGAGGTCACATCTTTAGCCTTTAATTTACCAGTTCGATGATTTCAATTGATGGAGAAGAATAGCATTAAATGCTACTCATAGAAAGTACTTTTTGCTAATCCAAATGTTAATCCATGATTAAACAGGATACATGTTCATACAAGTGTTTAGTAATGTATAAATCAATTAGAAGTAAAAAAAAAAAAACATATTTAAAAGTGATTCGAATGAGTATCAAAAAATCTAAGGGATTGTTCTAAGATTGTCACTGCATCACTCAAGTGATTCATCTCTTACCTTAAAAATTTCTTCTAAAAAGATAACATATCACTCTTTGGCTCACTAGAGTAAAGTGAAAGTAATCATTAAATATAAGGTCATTCAAGTGATCAATCTGAAAATGCTTTTAAGAAAATATGATGACTTTTTAAATCACTTGAGTGCGGCCAAAGTGATTGGTAACTTAGTGGATCACATGAGTGCTCTAACTAAAAAGAACTTGGTTTTAAGAAAAACATATCACTGCTTGAATCATCACTTGATTGGATTCGCGGGGTCTCATGTCATGACGACAATACTAGCAATTTTCTGTGAACCACTCACAAACTGTCATGAGGCTTCAGGTTTGCAGTGTGGTGGTTTGAGTAGTAATTTCGACTACAACCACTACCAATATCGCGGCTTAAAAGCAATACATAGCAATTTGGGCAGTAATTTTAACAGAGAGACTCACTTCGACGCCTAAAAATGACTCTCATCCCCTCATTTTACCACTTTAGCAAAATTTTCTAGCCTTCTTGCCAGTTTGTTTTTTTAAAGCTCTCTTGGCTCCTCCAGTTTTCAGAGTGGCTTTCCACCCTAGGTTAGTTTTCAATTTTTTTAATTAATTATGTATGTTAAAATAATTAGTTATATTTTTTGAATTTTTGATGAATTTATTTTTTACATTATTTGTTATATATTTGTTTTTTAAAAAAATTATTGATTGGGCTGCTAAATTTTATGAATCAGTAATTAAATTGTTTCTGGTGCTGATATTCATATTTGTAATTAAATATTGGTTTAGTTAACTAGTTATACTATATGTTATTAATTTTCTACGAATTAATTAATATGTTTTACGTTTTTTTAATTTTTTAATATATTCGTTTTTATATATTTCTTCATAAATTATTTATTCATCATTTGGGGTGCTGATTTCTGCAATTTTTAACATTTCAGGCTATATTTATATGTTATTATATTAATTTGTAATTAATTAGCAGTATTAATATACTTTTGAACATTTAATATGAAATTCTTAATTAATTAGTTATTGATTTTTATTATAGATTTCTCATTAATTAGTTATTATGAATTTGTAATAATATGTAATAGTATGTAATCATTTAGCAAATAATTTTGTAATTCAATTGAGAATTAATTAATTTTTAATGAATTTTTAATTATTTATTAAAAATTAATGAGTAACTAATTAGAAATTAATTTTCTTATTTACTTTTACCAATTAATAATAATTATTTCATTCAGGGCTTTCCCAAAATGGGGATTTTAATTGTGCAGCATTTGAATAACACACGTGCTAGAAGAGGGTGTCCTTATGTGTTGTATGTGAGTGGCTTCCCTCCTCCGCTTTTGCCATTGCTCCGTTCTTTTTTCTTGAAACATTGAGTCTATTTGGGCTAGTGGTGTAAACGATGACTTATTTTTTATCTGACTTTTATAGAAGTTCGATGGAAA
The DNA here is from genome assembly GCA_037074495.1 of Acacia confusa. Lineage (NCBI taxonomy): Eukaryota > Viridiplantae > Streptophyta > Magnoliopsida > Fabales > Fabaceae > Acacia > Acacia confusa. Next base: position 43,707,591 of record CM073503.1, read on the forward strand.
AAAGTCAAGTTATAAATATGATTTGTGTTTGGATTTATGGTGGTATAAATGATTTTTTTTTCAAATTGAAAAGTGTTTGAATTATTATTTAAAAAGTGATTTGAGATGGAAAATGACTGAAAATGTTATGTATTAGTTTTCTATGTGTTTTGATGATAACTAATAATTGTAAAAAAAAAAAAATGAGGTTAATGATTCAATTCTAAAATGTTTTAACTTGATCAAAATTGTATCAGTAACCTACTGTCTATTAACTCGAGTTTCAGGTTATCAAACTCAAGCCAAGTCTTTTGAGAGCTTAGTTAAAATTCACTAAGGCTTTGATTGACTCGAGCCATTCATTATTGACTTGAGTCATAGGCTTTTGTGAAATATTTTGAAACCTGATGATTGCCTCGAGCCTGTACTATTTAACTTAAGTCATCTTTTGTGAACTTAAATTTATTTTCAAATAAAAGCTCTTACTTGAGCTAGTGCTCCTTAACTTGAGCATAGTTTTGAAACTCATTTTTCAAATGAATTTAGTTAACTCGAGCCATCACTTAATGATTCGAGCTAACACGGTTTCAAATCACTTTCTAAAGATATCTTGAAGTCCATTTATGAAAGATGAACTTGACTCAAGCATATTATGATTCAATGAATCTAGACATTATAGCTCGTGTTAGGCTATTCTTGTATGCAACCCTGTAGACTCACATGAGATTGGCAGCAGGCCAATATTGTACTAGCCCACAAATTGCAAGTAGCCTCTAGCAAGACATTGCGACTACCCAATTTACATGAGGATCGATGATACGATACATCCTATCATACAACCATGTCACGTCCCTTTTGTCACACGATAATTTGGTCAAGGATGAAGCATGGATAGTGTCATCCTCCTGTCCTTGACCATTACTTTTTCTAGTCTAATAATTGAAATGAAAATTCTTTTCCATCATAGTATGGCCATACATTTCTTAGACTCACTCATCGAGGGGCCCAATATTATCTCTCTACAAATGTGAGGGACAAATTCCATCTTGACCATTCATATTCCCCTACATGAAAACCACTAATCCCAATCGAAGCCTTTATCATCACGCGGTCAAACGTGACTTTTGACTAGGTCAAAGATCAGCGACTCTCATGTAGGAATCCATGATGATCTCAGGTCAAAGGGCATTGTGACGTGGTTATACATGAGAAAATCTTATGATTTAGTCCATACAACTTTCTCATAGTGGGTCGGTCTAGCACCTTATACTCTTACAAGTGTCTAAGACTTTGATTCGTATCTCTATACCTTATCGAAGTCATACTGGTCTTATTTCATCTTTGCTCCCGCATAGATGACCGATCAGGGACATTTAGGACAATCTTTAAGATACGTTCAAGGATACAGTTATCATAATAAACATGCAAATGATATGATAATAAAATAGAGAAATACTTTAAATAACAATAATGTTTAAAGTACAATGATTAGCCTTTCTAACAGAAGACTCCCACTTGCACCAGGTACAATCATTAATTTCCCTAATTCTCATTATCCTCACATGACATTCATGTATTATATGTGCAAGCGGCTTAGTAAGAGGATCAACAACATTGTCTTTTCTTGCTACTTTGCATATTTTATGTCACATCTATCATTGATTTCTCTGATAAGATGAAAAACGCCTGAGTATATGCTTGGTTCTTTGATATGACCTAGGCTCCTTAGCCTACGCAATAGCCCTGCTGTTGTCACAAAACAAGTCTATTAGATTTGAGATGGTAGGAACCACCCTTAGTTCAATAATGAACTTTCTGATCCAAACGGCTTCCTTAGCTGCATCCGATGCTGCTATACTCAACTTCCGTTGTAAAATCTGCTACAGTGCTCTGCTTAAAGCTTTTCCAGCTTACTACACTACCATACAAAAGGAATACATATCCAAATTGCGATCTTAGATCATCTTGGTCAATTTGGAAACTCGCATTTGTGTAACTAGTCACACAGAGCTCATCACTCAATCCACAATATACCAAAAATAAGTCCTTTATCATTCTTAAGTACTTTAGGACATTCTTGACAGCATTCTAATGACCCTCATCGAGATCTTGTTGATATCTCCTAGTCATACTTAAGACATATGAGACATCCAGCCGAGTACATAACATGACATACATGATAGATCCAATGACAGAGGCATATAGAATCTTACTCATGCACTTTCTTTGATTAGGTGTACTATGAAACTGATCTTTACTGAGATGGATGCCATGAGACATGGGAATGTAACCCATTTTTGAATCCTACATACTGAATCTATGCAGTATCTTGTCTATGTATGTGTTCTGACTTAAGCCTATTAATCTCTTGGATCTATCTCTATAGATCCTAATCTTTAGGATGTAAGTAGTTTCGCCTAAATCTTTCATTGAAAAAGACTTTCCTAACCAAGACTTGACACTTTGCAAGGTAGGGTGTCATTCCCAATGAGTAGGATGTCATCTACATAAAGCACTATAAATACAATTGTGCTCCCACTAACCTTCTTGTAAACACAAGGTTTATCAATATTTTAAACGAATCTAAACTCTTTGACTACTTCATCAAAACGATGATTCTAGCTCTGAGATGTTTGCTTCAATCCATAAATGAATCTTTGAAGCTTGCAAACTTTACCAGATTCCTTTGGACACACAAAATCTTCAGGTTGTGTTATGTACACATCCTCAAGTAGCTTTCCATTAAGGAAGGTTGTTTTGACATCCATCTGTCATATTTCATAGTCATAATATGCTGCTATGGAAATAAGGATTCTAATTAATTTGGCATTGCAACTGGGGAAAAGGTTTCATTATAGTTCATACCTTGTGTGTTGGGTGAATCCTTTTGCAACTAGTCGTGCTTTGAAGACACTTACTTTGTCATTCATGTTAGTTTTCTCCTTGAAAACCCACTTACACCTAATGGTTTTTACACCTTCAGGTTGATCGACTAAGGTCTATACCTTATTGTCATACATGGATAGCATTTCAGACTTCATGGCATTTAGCCATCTTTCGGAGTTTGGTCCCACTATGGCTTCTCGATAGGTAGTTGACTAATTCTGCTCAATAAGCAAGATACCATGACTTCCAGTAGTCAGAAGTACATATCTCTAAGGCTTTTGTCATGTCCTATCGGACCTTCATGGGCCTTGTGTTACTAGAGCAGGCTCATCAACTTGTTGTGATTCTTCTCCATTTTCCATTTGTGGTTCTACGTTGTTTTGTGACTCTCGAACTTCTTCAAGGTTCACCTTACACCCATTGGTTCTTTTAGAGATAAACTCTTTCTCCAGAAAGACACCATTCCGAATAACAAACACTTTATGATCGGTAGGATTGTAGACATAGTATCCTTTAGTTTCCTTAGGATACCCCACAAAATGGCATTTTGAGGATCTGGATAATAATTTATCAGAGGCTTGTTGTTTAACATAAACCTCACATCCCCAAATTTTAAGAAATGACAAACTGGGTTTTTTCCCAGCCCATATCTTGTATGGTGTCTTTTAAACTGTCTTTGACAGAACACAATTTAGTGTGAATGCAACTGTTTCTAGGACATGGCCCTAAAAGGAAGGTGAAAGATCTGTTTAACTCATCATAGATCTAACCATATCTAATAGTATTTGATTTCTCCGTTCAGAAACACAATTCCATTAAGGTGTTCCTAGAGGAGTAAGTTGTGAAATGATCCCACAACTCCTAAGATAGTCAGTGAAATCTTAGTTCAAATATTCACCACCTCGATCAAATCGAAGTGCTTTAATTGTTTTGCCAAGTTGATTTTGCACTTTCATTTTGGAATATTGTGAACATTTCAAAAGATTCAGACTTATGTTTTGTTATATAGATATATCCACATATACGAAAATCGTTTATAAATGCAATGAAGTACAAATGAGCTCCTATGGCAAAAGTATTCATTGGTCCATACACATCAGCATGTATGAGGCCCAATAAATCAGTGGCCCTCTCACTTTGCCCAGTAAAAGGTGTCTTTATCATCTTTCCCAATAAACAAGACTTACATGTATCAAATGAGTTAAGAAATCCATCTTGATGTAGTTTCGAAATGTGTTTCTCATTTACATGGCCTAGACGACAATGCCATAGGTAGGTTGGATTCAAATCATTTGACTTAAACATTTTAATAATTATGTCATAGATTTGTCCATTATTAGGATGTTTTAAATTAAGTATATAATGACAAGAATGCAAATTACCATGAGCATAATAAACATCCTTATGATAAATTGAACATTTACGGTTCCTAATAATGGAAGTATAACCTTCCTTATCCAAATGAGAAAGTGAAACAATGTCACTACTCAAAGCAGGAACATAAAAGCAATTATTCAAAATTAACAAAAGCCCACTGGGCAAAACTAATTCATAAGTGCCAACGGCTAAAGCAATAACTCTTGCTTGGTTTCCAACTCGTAGGTCTACTTTGCCCTTCTTCAATTTCCACTATCCTTGAGACCCTGCACATTTGTGCAAATGTGAGAATCACATGTAATATCTAATACTTATGTAGAGGAAGTAGAAAAATGAATATTTATAACATAAATACTTGAAGAGATAGCCCCGCCATTGCATAAGAGTTTACAGTTCTTCTTCCAATGACCAAGTTCATTGCAGAAGAGGCAGACCCCGTTCTTCGAAGGCTTTGCCTTCTTAGTTGTAGGTTTAGTTCTGGGCCTGTTTGACTATTTGGTCTTACCAATTGAGTCATTACCCTTTCATTTGCCCTTGCATTTCTTTTTCATACCCTTTCTTTCGTGTTTGAGAACAATTCTCAAGTTTCTAAACCAATAAAAAAACAAATTTGTCTCATCGAGTTTGTCCTTTTTAAGGACATATCGCATTGATGGTGTGGAAGTATTGCTAGACGATATGATTCTACAACTAATATATGCAAAGTTTGAGTAGTAATTTCCCACTGAATTAATAACCCTCATTATAATTAGTGGGCTAAGATCCATAGTTGGATTAAATTTAAATCCGTTTTGACAGGACGTTTAAAATCAAGTTATTTAGGTAAGCAATCTCTTTACCAGTTACATCACATGTAACTCTTAGATCTTTATGAGATTCGATTATCATATGACCTAGTATATTTAATTATCATCTAATGCCTTGAGATCCAAAACTGTTTTGATAATCTCAATTAAGTCAAGACAATAATGAATATTGAGTATCACCATTACCCACTCTTGTTTCACCAAGATAACTCAAGTGCATCCACTTTGGTGGAACATACAAATGAGCGATCTAGGTTTTGACAAGTGTTCATTAATTGATGACATTATGACTTAAGATTTTATTTAGAAGGTATATTTGATATAGTCTAATTAATCCTATTAATTCTACCTATATGAATGCAATCAAGATTGTATCTCATATAAACTCTAAATTAATCATGCAGTGATCAAATAAAAACATAATTAAAATGTAACACAACATGACTCACCTAACCTAAAATCCTCTCAAGCTAATGAGGGGACTTCTCTAAATAAGAAAAGAAAATTACATCAAGGACGAGGGAAGTGAGATGAGAAGATAATGTACATAAAGAATATTTAAAGAACAGGCATGGCACGTAGGCCATATTTAAATATTACAACCATTATAAAGACTAAAGCCATGTTGTTCACCATACCCAAACAATTTGAAAGTAAATCACAACAGGTAATAATTCATACAATATGAAAGAAAATGTCATGATTTCTCTATCAATTAGTAATTGTAATTATAACTATAACGAGATGCCAATTCCCAATTTCCATCCATTACAATATATAATCAATTATAATTATAACGAATTATTAATTATAACCCAATTCTAATTGATTCCCATCACGTCATTACATTAAATGCGATTAAAATCAAGTTCCAAACCTTGCAGCAATGAACGCTTGAAACATTCAAAATCATCACATTCAATGAAAACTATTTAAATGCCATCACACATAATTTATATATTTACGTTTGAAACAATCAAGTCAAACATATTAAAACCCATTACATATTTTTGTGTAAAATTGTATAAAGAAATCACGGCATTAAAAGCCAATTATGGTTTCACCGTTGATATCAAATCATTTAAAAAAAACGTGGATTCAAACGCATACAAAATATAGTTAAGTATAAATGCACAATATATCCCACATATAATCTCATTAAGAACAAAAACTCAATTTAAACGCACAATTGATATGGGATTCATACACTCAGCGGAATGAAATTTATCCAATAAATTATAAATCTCAAGAAGAGGATCTATCAACAACATTCAAAATCGGGTTAGTAATTAAGAACCGTACCTATGCGAACTCGTGTGCGTGTTTTGCGAACTCGTGGGCTAACAACTTCTTGGTCAATCAATCTCTAGGAGCCGACTCTACGAATCCACTCCCTCTACTGGTATCCACACCGAACAACACCCCAACATGAACGGTAGCGTGCTAGCGCCTTGAAGCTTTTATCTCACGTCTATCTTCTAAAGTTCTTTTGAGGCTCTACTCTTCTCTTGTGTGTGTGTGTGTAATCAAATTACTCATAACCTAAGGGTATTTATAACTCTAATGGACCACATTAAATATTCAAAATCAATCTTATTAATTTTGAAATTGAATTGGAAATTAAATCTTTTTAACCGATTCAATCTAATCTATTTATTTAATGCGAATTAAAAGCTAGCTAATTTGATTTATTTTCATAAATCAAATCTAAGATATGGTATCTATCTTCATAAATCAAATTATTGATTTATCTTCATAAATCAAATATGAGATATGATATCTCAATTAGTTTGAATGATTTGCCCTTAGGGCATAATTTCCAACAAGATCATCTAATGGGAAGAACACAAGAAATGTCAACGAAGAATGTCGGCGATCATTGAATGAATCAAGCATTTGTGAGTAACGAATGGTCTTCAAGTATAATGGATTACTCTTAACGATGCATTGAAAGCTTCCAATGGTCATTAATTGTCTTCATTAAATATAAACTGAAGCATTTAATTCGTTTCAACTACTGGAAACACAAACGTTCAAATGATCAATACGTATTTACTGTTTCATTCATTTGTGTTATATTTTCAAATATTTATAATCTTCAATGTTTATCTATATGGTCTTTTAGAGAATTTATTTTTGAATCAATATCTTTGTAAGAATCTCAAAGTATTGGGACTTTGATATTAAGATATTTTATTACAACCTGTATGGGGAAGTGAATCTTAGTGAAATGATACTTTCGAGTACAAAGTGTGTAATCAGTTAAAGTGATAGTAAAAATCCTAGAGAATCTAGTGACTAGACGTAGGTCAACAGTTGAAACCAAACTAGTATAAATCTCTCATGTCAATATTTCTCCCATTCTCTCTATTATACTCTATTTTAAATAGTGTGTTTAAGGGAAATCGAAAAGAGTTTTTATATCACCCAATTCACCCCCTCTTGGTGATATTCTGTTTTACAGTATGAATCTTGTTGAATACTATATATATATATATATATATATATATATATATATTAGTTATTGTGATAATTGAAGGATAAAAATTTTAGTTTTAATTTTAATCTGTAAAAAAAATGATAGAAATTGTTAAAAAGAAAAGAATTAAAGTAAAATTTTTTTAATAACACACTTTTTTAGTACCACCTACAATCTTAAAGTAATTTTTTGTGCATTTTCTCTCTCAAAGTATGTTTCTAATTCTTAGTAAAGAGTATCTATCCTAAACCCAAATATTGAGAGCCTATTTGTTTCTAGTTTTTTTTCAAAACATTTTATAAAATTGTTTTTTGAAAAACAAGTTTTGAAAACAAAAATCAAAATAAAAAGCATATATTTAGATATTTATTGTTTAAAAATATGTTTTCAAAGAAACGTGGTGGCATCCATCGTTGGCAGTGGTCATCATCGGTAGTGTGATGTTGATAGTGGGTAGGTGGCGCCTCAAAAAATTAAAATAATAAAATAAAATAAAACAACTAAAAATTGTTTGTTTTTAAAAAATTATTGAAAACGTTTTCTAAAAGTTTTTTTTTTCCTTAAAATTTTTTTAAAAAACAAAATCAAAAAAGCTCTCAGTGTTTCCTAAAAAAATATTTTTGGGTGCTGGATCCACAAAAAAATTAGGATATTGATTGCTACTGAATAAATAATTGAGGGTCCATTTGATTCGAACTCACTATACCTTGCAATGCAATGCAATATTAATTATAGGGACATAAACTTGTTAAAATAGGCACATACCGTCAATATGTATAACTTATCATTATAAGTACATAAACTTGTCAAAATATACTGATAAAATTGTCAAAATAGGCATATATACTTGTCAGTATAACTTGTGAAAATAAACACATATACTTGCCAATGTATTACTTGTCAAAATAGGTACATGTACTAGCCAATGTATAAATTGTCATAATAGGGACATAAACTTATCAAAATAAGCACATATACTCGGCAATGTGTAACTTTTCAAAATACACACATTGATCTATTGTTTAAACCCTCTTCTAACCATGGTTCACACAAGGATGAACATATGGCAATGTATGTATTTTGACAAGTTATATATGAAATCGTGTATATGCTTATTTTGATAAGTTTATGAACATATTTTGATCAGTTATACATTGATGAGTGAATGTGTCTATTTTGACAAATTTATATCCCTATTTTGATAAGTTTACAGTGTACTTTAATAAATTATACACTAGTAAGTGTATATAGACATTTTGACAATTTTATGTCTATTTTAACAAGTTTATGTGTTTATAATGACAATTATACATTAGCAAGTGTATGTGCTTATTTTGACAAATTTATATGTTTCTAATGACAAGTTAAAAATTATCCATTGAGAAGACCCATCTATGTTAATTATTTCCATTTTCCAGTAGAATTTAAAACAGTTCTCGTTGACAAATGAATATGTCTATATTGACAAGTCATAAAGTGACAATTGACAAATACATGAACTTAATTATATAACTTAATATCATATAATATCCAAATATAAATTATTAAGGTCAAGAATGTAATTTCATATTTAAAATTTATATCCCTTAAGTCCTTAGAAACTTTTTTTTATAGGAAAATTTATAAAGAAACTTTTTTATTATTTTTTATGGTCTTATGACCTAAGTTGATTTTTCCAATAATTCTTCTCATGGTCAGTAAATTATTGAATACTTCTTTTTTTTCTTTTTTTTTTTGTCCTTTTTTGGGGAAACAATACTTCCTACCATGGTTATCAAACCTGGACTGGACCGGACCAGCCGGTTCTAACCGGAAACCGGCGGACCGGCCATGAAACCAGTCCAGAAAAGCATAGAAACCGGGGTCACACCCCTGAACCGGAGCTGAACTGGTCGACGCGGTGTGACCCGGTGAAACCCGGAGTAACCCGTCAAACAGACTGAGTCTTAAAGATGCCTGAAACTCACAAGACAGAAGGAGAAGAGGGAGAGAGAGATTCAAAAGTCACCCAAATCTGAATCTGAAGTTAAGAAATAAATATTACTCATATAATAAATCGACCTTTATGCCGCCACCATCTTTCTCAAGCTCACAGCTTTTATTTTTTCCTCCTTCATCCATAGCTTTTCTTCCGCCAGACGAACCCATGAAGAGGAAGAAGAGTAAAAAGATGAAGAAGAGAGAAAATGAAAAGGAGGTGAGAACTGAAGAAGTTGAACGCGTGTCTCAGTGGGTAAAGTCTGTTCATCATTTTCTGATTTTTCTCTAACCTTGCGCCTCTGCCAACTCTTTGACCAAGGTACTTTCTAATTGATTTATTGTATTGTACTATTATGTAAATCTTGAAAAAGTTAGAACGGAACTGAGGCGCCAAGGGTAGGATGTGGGAGATGGGGATTTTTTTTTTGTTCTTTTTCAGTAATCGCTCTCCATGACCTTTTAGCTTTCTTAAGATATTTTGGTAAATATGCTGAAAAAATAGTTTTTAGAATTACATTGTAGTATTTACTATCTTTATATATCAAGTAAATACAAATTTTTATGTTGGTTATAAAAAAAATTATGAATGTGAATAAATTTAATTTTAATAATTTGGATTTAAAATATATTTAAATAAAATTATTATATTTATATATTTTAATAATTTAATCATATACTTTTAATTTTTATTTATTAATAGAGGTAAATTCTTATAATTCATTGATATTTAACCTTGAAATATTCACTTTCTTACATTTTCACCAATTTGGTTCCGGTTTAACTTTGATCTGACCCACTAACCCTTAACCCAATACTCCAACCAGTTGAGTGACCGGTTCGATTTTAATAGCCTTGCTTCGTACTTAGTACTTAATACTGAAGCACCACTTTCAATTTATAGTACTATTATAGTTTCTAGCCTTTGATTTGGCTTTATGCGCAATCAATTCACGATTTAAATTTGCCGCAAGCTGAACCGAAGCTGGTTAGCCCATAAATTAATATATTAAATGCTTGATTATAATTTTATTCTCAATTCCCTCTTTTTTTCTCTACGTCTCACACACTCCCAATTCTTTTGTCCTTGGATGTTGGGTATAGATTCTCCCAATAATATTTAATATAAGATATATTTAAAAAATTAATTTTATCATAAACATAAAACATGATTTTTAAATTTGTCAAACATTTTTTTAATTTATCTTTATTGGTACTTCATCAACAGTAGTCAAGGTTCAATAAAGAGAAAGAATGAGTGAATTAAGAAAGATGATTATGGTATATTTTAGTAAATATATGTTATATTAGCTAATTTAACTAACTTTCTTAATCGAATCAAATTAAGTTAATACTCCCTCCAACCCAAAATATAGGGTAATAAATTGTATCACGGAAACCAAAAATGACAGTTAAGTCATTTAACATGTACTGAAATGTAATTTTCTTTCACCTTTGTTCTTCTTTAAAAATGTGTTTAGTTCTATTGGGATTGTTATTTGAAAGAAGGGGATATAATGAGTAGTTAAAGTTAGAAAATGAATATTAATCATAGGGGTAAAATATGGAGAAAAAAAACATTAATTAAACTAAAATCAATTTATATTCTATATCATATATTATTTCTATAAGTGTCCTATATTGAATAGAATGGATGGATATAATATGTTTTATGTCAAGTGCAGGGGGAAATATTAAGAGGAAATCACATTTATGTTCTAATTAAGAGAAATAATAAAGAAAAATCCCTTGAGCTTGTTAATGATATATCAAAGAATAACAATTAACAAAAGTGTATTAATTACTATTAATAAATTATGAGATTTTTTTTGATAATATATGTCTTGATGAGGACCAAAACATGATTTACCCAAGAATTAAATAGTAGAGGCCAGACCCATCCTTATCAATTGAGGCGTCACATTTCATAGGCCCTAGGTCGTCTCCTTGTCTCTTTTCAATGAATAAAGTAAAGGAATAAGTCTCTGACAAAATAATAATAATAATAATAAATAAAGGTAAAGGAATAAGTTTTATCGTCGTATGGATGTTTTAAACAATAGTCCCGGTGAACAGCCATAACCTTTTGTCTAGGTTCTTCCAATCAGTCTTATCCTTTATTCAGGATGCAATATTCATATCAGAATTTATGTTCAGAAAGTTTAAATAAAAATAATTAAATATAGGGTTAAGGTACAAAAATACACATGAGTTTTTTCTCTAGAAGCGCTCAGCACCACATGCTTTTTTCGGGAGTAAAAATACACATATGGTTATCATTTTGAAGCAAAAGTCACATCTCATAGTAAAGTTACTGTTCACCGTCGTTAAGTTACTGTGCATTTCATCTCTTTCTCTCTCATCACGGTGAACAGTGACTTAACGGTGGAATGTGATTTTTGTTCTAAAATGGTAACCACGTATTTTTGTTCCAAAAAAAAAATGGTGTTAGACGCTCATAGGGAAAAAACTCATGTATATTTTTACACCTTAACTTTTAAATATATCAAGTTGTCTTCTTTTTTTTTCTTGGAAATCAAGTTGTCTTCCAATAATACAGTGCTCAGATATTTATCCCAATGCTTATCATGAGATAAATATATTTCTTTGAAGACGTCTCAATCCTTACATGTCTCATATGTCTTTTCACGCACGTCATCGTATTCTTCATTTCATCATTATTAGCATCCTTCATTGTTACTTTCCTCCAAATAGTATGGTGAGAGGATAATTATAACTTTTATAATTTATATTAATTACACGAATATAATTTTAAAACTATAAAAATATGCTAATAAAATAAATCGCATTCTAATTTTCTCTTATCAAAATCTAGTTAATTTTCTTAAAAAATCATTAAATTATTTAATCATAATATATATATATATATATATATATATATATATATATATATCATACAAATTAATTTCAAGAATAAATTCTTTAATATTTTCTTAAAAAATTCAAATTAATTTTATATCAATGACAAGTAAGTAAGTATATTGGTTACAAGTTTTTCAATCCAATGCTCTCATATATATGCATTGCATAATAACAATAATGTTTATGTATTCTCCTCTCCAATGATATTTTCTTGTTTTTCAGGGGTTCTCTCTCGGGTTTCTCTTTCAAAACTAGTCAGAATAAATTGGAAAAAAAGAAAGTTGAATATACGTTGCCAATATATAAGTGAACTCGTCTCATACGAGTTCCATCGTTAAAATATTCACTATTCACGTACTTGATGCATCACTCTAGTGATGAAGTATATCGTGGGGGCAAAAAGGGCGGAAGTCAAAGCCTGTGTATTCTAGAATGATGAAAAGTATGAGTTAAGTTCTGTGGAAGGGTGTAAATCCAAAAGAAGTTCCATAAAAGAAATATTTTAAAAAGTATATTTTTAAGTGAATTCTTTAGGTTCTAAGTACCCCACCAAAACTAAACTGAGATGGTTAAATTATTAATTTTCTTTAAAAATCGAATAAATTTCTTATTTTGCTCATATTTAAATATTTTTTTTTTTCAAATTTTGCTTTACATTATATCTTATAGTTAATGTCTTCAAATAAGGAAAAAAAAAATTGAATAAACCTAATGCAGCATCAAGTGACTTATAATAAACATCTTTTATCTCTTTTAGAAAATGACTTATCAAAGGGAAAAAAAAGTAAAATGACTTATTATATTACCAAAATGAATTCGTTTAGCCGGTAATGATTTGTTTCATATCTTGCAAAGTCACAAAATAAAACTTCACTAATTATATGAAAATTTCATTGATAAACGATCTATAAATATTTTTATAAGCACTTTTTAAACTAAAAAACATCATGGGGTTGTGTTACGGGTATCATATTGGATTCCGATCATTGTTTTTACTTCATCTAACGGTACGTTTTAAATATGAGACTTGTATTTAGGTGACAAGGGAATCTGGTTCCCTGGTCGTAGCAATAAGGGCACGTGTGTACTATTCATCAATCAATTAGTGGACTGATATTAAATTGAATATTTGTAAGAAAATGCATCACATTCTCTATTCTCTCTCTTCTAAACGGTGACCATACGTGGTGAGGATTTTATTACTCTCAACTAACGAATAGGATATTTGAATATTTAGACAGTACATGTCATTTAACTTGTCTAACATCCATGGATGATTTTTCTTGTCTTTTGTTCAGTGCATTACTATATACTTCCAATACAATATTACTCGCTTTTGGAGGATTTTAATTTTTTTTTTCAATAAATCGTGTTTATTTATCAATTTTGCCAATACTATTAATATTTAAATGTGACTACTTATATTTTTCTCTCACATTCAAAACTTCATTAGATATAAGTAAAATGTAAATGATAATGATAATAATAATAATAATAATAATAATAATTAGTTAACTTGTAGAATTTTTATTTATTACTCTCTCTTGTCCTTATTTTTAGGCACTAACTAATAATTCTCACAAACTAATAAGAAAAAGTTAAAGTCAATAAAGTTGTTCTAGAATTTAAGTAATTTTCAATATTACCCCTATTAATTGTATTAAACTCTAATATTATATTAATTGTTACTTTCACACACTGCCCTTATTAATTATGGTCATACATGAAAAAACAAAATAATTAATGTTTATTGGGAACAAGTAAATGTTTTATAAAAGAGATTAAATAAATTTGTTAGTTAATAATTTATAATAAAAATCAGAGGGAGTATAAATTAGTCAAAGTTACTTATATGGTAAACTGGATAGTTTATTTAACATCGGTTTTAAATAATTTAAAACTAGCATAAGTGTCTCAATTATGCTTCTAAATTTGTTGATTATTCGGTGTTTATCCGTCCACTTCTTTTGTTTTTATAGTTTTGCCAAAAAAACATATCCGTTCACTTTTTAATTGGCCAATAGCTTATTCGTCCACCTCCTATCCTATATATAGGAGCATGCGTTCTTTTATAATAATGCACGTTTTTTAATCAATAAATCATGGGCTTTGATTTGGCTTTATGCAATCAATTATCAATGCTTACATTATTATTATAGTGACATTATCTAAACAAATCCAATAATTCACTATTTACATTCGTCACAAGCAGAACGGTAGCTGTGAGTAGGTTCGGCTCTCAATGTGTCCTCTCATCATGGCCAATTTATATTCAAAAGTAGAGGTTAGGACTATCATTTGAGGATTGACTTATTCATATTTTGTCTTTTTCTTATATTTGATCCTATTAGGTGGCAATCCTCATTTCACATGTCCTCGTCACTTGTCTCTATTCAATTAATGAATCAACTAATGGAATATAGAAATTGATAAGCGGTCTGTTCCAAATCCATTCCACCTTGTTGGGAATTACTAGTTTAATCGGTAAATGAATCACTAAAAAAAACTTGAGTTATTATGTGAGAAGCTGTTACTAAATGCTGAATTAGTAGTAGTTAATGGCAGTTTTGGTCAAAATCGTTATTTATTAATTAGTGTGTTGACTGACGTCAGATGGCTCTATGTTTAATAGTTCCATTTTGTATCAGTGTTGCATTTAAAACCACTGATAATATGGTAGTTCAAGACGTTACTTCAAGCCTTCCACTTAAAAGGGTGAATTTGGAGATATTTTAAAATTTAAACTTAAACAAATTTAATGAAGAGATTAGTGTTACAGAGATATCACCAAAAAGTATAAAAGATATAAAAACACGAGATTTATACTTATTCGGTCTAACCATTTAACTTGCGTTTAGCCCTTATAAGTCCTTATGAGTGTTTCACAATACTTTCAACATTGGTTGAGCTCTTGATGCTTCAATATAATCAAGTTTCTCTTCAAACCGTACTTGTGTTTCCCTACACTTCGCAATCAATGCTCACATTCAATGTCCCACTAACACGAGCCACTGATTGAGTATAATAAATTATTTGAAATAATCTCTTTCATAGAATAAATGAAATAATCATTAAAGTGCAAAAAAACTCTTAGAAGAGCAGAGCACAACACTTAACAACAATGAATGAAACAGTAAATATTCAGTGTTTGGTGCCTCCGTCTTGAATGTCCAAGTATTTATAACTTAGAAAAAATTAATGAATATTAATGGTCTGAGTATAGCCGTTTGAGAGACGAGGTCACTTTTTTTTTTTTTTTGATAAGACAAATTTCAGGAAAGAGGTTGGGTTCACCCACAATCCAAGGGCAGGGCGAAATCTCTCTTCCTTCTAGGTGATACCAATGTTGGGCAGGACGAGCTGTCTATTAGCTTCAAGCGTTTACCTAGACACCCAGGAGCTAGGATGCCTCCCCCAGCACCTTGACCAACTCCAGGATCGAACCCTCTCCCTTTGGTGAAAGTGTCCAACCCTTTTGTCAATTGAGCCCAAAAACGAGGGGTGACGAGGTCACTTCTTTAGCCTTCAATGTTACGGTTAGAGGACATAGAGGATTTTCTATTGGTTGAGATGAATAACATTAAATGCAACTCATAGAAAGTGTTTTTTGCTGATCCAAATGTTCATCCATATTGGTGTTCATACAAGTGTTCAGTAATGTATAAAATCAATTAGAAGTGTGTATATATATTATTTATATATATATATATATATATATATATATATAAAGGTGATTTGAATAGGTATAAAAAAATCCAAGACATTATTTTAAGATTGTCACTGCATCACTCAAATGATCCATCTCTTACCTTGAAAAACCCTTCTAAGAAAATATAACATATCACTTTTTGGCTCACTAGAGTAAAGTGAAAGTGACAATCAAATATAAGGTCATTCTAATGATCAATCTAAAAATGCTTTTAAGAAAATATGACTACTTTCTAAATCACTTTACTGTAGAGAAAGTGATTGGTAATTTAGCGAGTGTTTACCCAAATGATTAAAATGAACTTAGTTTTAAGATAAACATATATAACTGCCTGAATCACTTGATTGGATTCACGGGGTCTCATGCCATGACGACAATATATATATACTAGCAATTTTCTATGAACCACTTTGAAACTGTCATGACCAATGAGGCTTCAGGTTTGCAGTGTGGTGGTTTGAGTAGTAATTTCAACCAAAACCACTACCAATATCGAGGCTTAAAAGCGATGCATAGCAATTTGGGCAGCAATATAATTTTGATTATAAAAACGACGCTCTTTTACTACTTTTTAGCAAAATTTTCTTGCCTCCTCGCCGGTTTTTTTTTTTTTTTTTTTAAAGCTCTCTTGGCTCCTCCAGTTTCCAGAATGGCTCTCCAGCCTAGGTTAGTATTGAATTTTTTAATTAATTGTGTATGTTAAAATAATTAGTTATATTTTTTTGAATTTTTGATGAATTTATTTTTTACATTATTTATTATATATATTTTCTAAATTATATTTTTATTGACTGGGCTGCTAAATTTTATGAATCAGTAATTAAATTGTTTCTGGTGCTGATATTCATATTTGTAATTAAATACTGGTTTAGTTAACTAGTTATACTATCGGACTATCGGTTATTAATTTTCTACCAATTAATTATTATGTTTTAGTTTTTTTAAAAAAATTTCTTAATATATTCGTTTTTATAGATTTCTTCTTAAATTATTTATTCATCGTTTGGGGTGCTGATTTCTGCAATTTTTAACATTTCAGGCTATATTTATATGTAATTATATTAATTTGTAATTAATTACCAGTATTAATTTATTTATGAACTTGTAATACGAAAAATTAATTAGTTGTTGATTTTTGATATAGATTGCTCATTAATTAGTTATTATGAATTTGTAATTGGAATTTGATTTTCTCATGTTGCATGAGAAAAAGAAAATTCCTACACATACATGAAATGGTGGGACACACACACGCGCGCGTGTGTGTGGAGGGGTCCCACTATTTCATGTTGTGTGACATGAGAAAACACTTCTCCTACAACATGAGAAGTGTTTTTCCCTTTGTAATTAATATGTAATACTCCGTACTATGTAATCATTTAGCAAATAATTTTGTAATTCAATTGAGAATTAATTAAGTTGTAATGGATTTTTAATTATTTATTAAAAATTAATGAGTAACTAATTAGAAATTAATTTTCTACTGTTTACCAATTAATAATAATTATTTTTTTTTATTTGAGTGTTGAGATTAAATTGTACTCCATCCGGTCCTAATTATAAGACATAATTGATGTTTTTTGGAGAGATTAAGGAAGTTAATTAAATTACTTTAGATTATTTTTATTTTTATTTTTTTATTCAAAATAATTAGTTTGATTAATAAACTAATATATAATCTGAGAATACACAACATATGAAATGATTAAGTAACTTATTTAGCTTCCTTAATCCCTTCAAAAAAATTAACTTTGTCTTATAATTAATTAGGACTGGAAACTTTGTCTTATAATTAATTAGGACTGGAGGTAGTATTATTATATACTGCTTATTTATTTGCAGTTATCATATAATACCCTATGGTCTATGAATCGAATGAAGCCCCAAGACCCTCCCAGCCTAAAATGTGGATTTTAATTTGGACGATATTGATCCGAACGATCTTGGGGTGCCTCCAATATATATTCAGGATTTCCCAAAATGGGGATTTTTTTTAAAAAAAATGGGACCAATGGTCCGGACAGGGTTCGAACCCTGATATAAAGACTGGATAACCCAGCGTCATACCACTACACTACACTAGTGCTTGATCCAAAATGGGGATTTTAATTGTGCAGCCTTTGAATAACACTAGAATAGGGTGTCCTTATGTGGTGTATGTGAGTGGCTTCCCTCCTCTACATTTGCCATTACTCCATTCTTTTTCCTTGAAACATTGAACCTATTTGAGGTAACACGAGGAGTAATGCCTTATTTTCTATCTTGCTTTTATAGAAGTCTGATAGAAAAAAGTCATGTTGCATATGTGATTTGTAATTGAATGTATGATGGTAGAAGTGATTTTTTTTTTTTTCAAACTAAAAAGTGTTTGAATTATTATTTGAAAAGTGAGTTATGAATTTTGTTGAATACTATATATATATATATACACACACACACACATACACACATATATATACATATTAGTTATATATATTGTAATAATTGACGATAAAAATTTTAATTTTAATTTAAAAAATAATGATAGAAATTCTTAAAAAGAAAAGAAATAAAGTAAAAAGTAAAATTACTTTTGGCAAGCCCGCAGCCCCACACTCAGCGTCACATGTGTTTGTCACAAACATCTCCATGTGTGTGAGAACCACACACACAAAATAAAAAAACAAAAATGGTGGGGCCCACGCTAGTCCAATTATACAACGCGCAGACACTATCTGACTAGGGGTGGAAACAGGTCAGGCTTCACCCTTAACAGACCATGTTTGTTTTGCAATATAGTGGCGTGAGCCTAGCTTGTATATAGGCCTAGCCTGGTCTATGGCCTGCTAATGAGGCATGCTTTTTTTTTTTAATTTTTTTTATATGATTATTATTTATTTAAGCTAATAGGCCAATTTTTTTAATTTTAATTTTTTTAAAATTATTATTATTATTATTATTATTATTTATTTGATTAAGCTAACATGTTACAAGCCGAAAATATGCCTACTTTAAACAGGCCAAAATTACATAAATAAATACTAATAATATAAACAGGTCGGTCTGACAGGCCTAAAAGGCCTCTTAACAGGCCTGAGCCTAGCCTGTTAAGTGAAACAGGTTTTATAAGAGGCCTTAGCCTGACCTTTTAGCTTGACAAGCCAGGCTTAACCAAGCTTTTAATAGGCCAGACCACAAGCCCCTAGCCTATTTCCACCACTATTTCTGACATAACTTTTGCTTTAATGGTTTTTTTTCAAAAGCCCAATGGTTAAAAAGCCACCCTAAACACCTCCATGAAAGTTTTTTTTAACTGTTAACGCCACTGAGTTTTTTTCCTCTACAAACTCTCTAAAAGTTCTCTCTAAACACGCTCATTGTTGTTTTATATGTAAAGTGGTTGGCATTGTTTTGTTTGTAACGGAACCTTCAACATTATCAAGTATTTCTCTTTGGAATAGGATTTATTATTTAATATTAATTTTTTACGTATTCAATCCCTAAAATATTTTTAATAGCACTTATTATCCTAAAATTATTTTTAGTTTATCTAATGTTCTAAAATATTTTTTTAGTAAACCACATTTTTTTCATCTAAACCCTTAATTATTTTTTAGTATCAATTAGAAAAAATAGTTAAGAGTCATTGTGTTACCTCATAATCACCGTCTCATCATTTTGTTGAGAATCATCTTGCATCGATAGTTGTGGTGGTGTAGGCAACAATAATAATGTAGTGGTGGCGATGGCGATGGTAAGTGGTGACAACTACAATATTAGAGGAGGAGGCAGTAGTGGCGATGACGTCAATAGGGGAGGTGGCAGCAGTAGTGGTTGATGGCGATGGCGGTGGAAGAAGAGGCGGTAATAGTGACGACAGAGGCAATAGTAGAGATGGAAGTGGCAGCAGTGGAGGTAGTGATGACGATGGTGGAGGAGGAGGAGGAGGTAGTGGTAGCGATGACAATAGTAAGGTGACAAAAGAGGAAGTGGTGGTGGCGAAAATGGCAACAACAGAGATGGAAGCCGTGAGGGTGGCACTAGCAATGGCAATGGTGGGGTAGAGACGGCAAAGGATAAGGAAGAGTTAGTGGTGGTGATGGTGGCGGTACAGGAGGAAGAGGTAATGGTGGCGATGACCAGGGGTATCGATGAATGGCGATGGAGAAGGAGGAGGTAGAGGTGCAGTGTGACAGGTAAAATGAGACAAATAAAACAAAGACAAATTTAATTAAAGAGTAAATTGAACTTTTTCAACCATGCAATAGGGTGATAAATGAGTATTCATAAGGGAGGGATGAATAAGGATTACCAATTTTTTGGTAATTATCATTACTATAGTAAACCCTATTGTATTAAAGAGCAACCAAACACTTTTATCTCGGTAATACAATCATGATTATCATTGCAAGTATGCAATGTAGTTATACCAAGTGGGCTCCTAGGTTGTTGGATGTACAAAACATGAATGTTAATAGAAAAATATTTCAGATCATTGGGTAAACAAAAAATTAATTTAAGATAATAAGTGTTATTGAAAACAATTTTAGGGCGTTAGAGGTATACAAAATTCAATTTTGAATACTAAATATTATTGAAAAGATACTTTAAAGTGTTAGATATTCTCTTTAACATCAACCACTTTACACACGAAATGATGACTTTTCAAGGAAAAGGATGAGAGCGGATGGAAAAAGCAAAGGAACGTCCACGATGGATATCATTTTGACAACGTACGTTGATGCCATGGAACTAGAAGATCAATTGGACCCGGCTAGCGTCCATTGCCATTCTCTTCACCAAAACTGCGCCATTTTAGCACAAAGCAATGAAGTTGATGCATTTTTTTTTTAAACAAAAATATTTCAGGATAGTGATGGGTACTAAAAAAATACTTATTGGTGCTAAAAACACTTAATGATCTTAAAACATTATTTTAAGGTTTTGAGAAAAAATTTCATGGTTCTGACAATAATTAAATGAATATTTCACGATACTGAAAAAATAATTAATGATATTAAAAAATTATATTAGGATCTTGAAAAATAGTTCAAGGGTATTGAATAGTACTAAAAATATAATCTAGGATATTTTTTAAGATCATAAAGTATTTTTTTAACACCAGTTAATATCATGATGTATCTTTTTAGTACCTGTTAATATTCTAAAATATATTAAAAAAATCAGCTTCACTAATTTACACCAAAATGCAACAGTTTTAGAGAAGAGGACGAGAACATATGCTAGCGGAGTCGAGACCAACCACCCTACTCATGTGATGATTCAAAGTTCAACCGTTTCCTCCGGGAAATGGGTCAAAATTATGTAAATTTTTCGATCCATTAATGAACACGACATAAGTTCCTGCATAGGGATAAGCAAGCAACGTTGAAAGGTAATTATTTTTTCATTAATAATTTAATTTGAAGGATTAGGAGACCGGGTGGCATGAAAATGTGAAGATAACGTTTGTAATTTGTCTTGTATACGAGGAATAATTTAGGGAAATCCACACCTAGAATCCAAAAATCCAAAAAAATAACAAAAAAGTCTCATTGTTGTTTCCCCTATAAAAAAAGTCCCTAGAAACTATAAAGATATAAATTTCCAATTTGAAATTATCTTCATGCACTTAGTAATTGATATTTGGATTTTATATATGACTAGGTTCGGGTACTACTTTTCCATGAGAATTTGTTTTAGTTAATACATATGGGCTTGTCAATTACGCTATATAACTTATCAATATAGTCACTTCCACTTGTTAACATAGCTATTTTAAATTGTAAAAAAAAATAGAAATAGTTAATATAGATAATCTTGTCAATGACCACTTTTTAACTTGTCATTATAGGCGCATAAACTTATCAAAATGAACACAAACTTTTCAAAATAGACATATACACTTACCAATGTATAACTTGTTATTATAGCATATAAACTTGTCAAAATAAAGACATACCGTCAATATGTATAACTTATCATCGTATGCACATAAACTTCTCAAAATATATGCATAAACTTGTCAAAATAAGTATATACACTTGCAAATGTATAACTTGTCAAAATAGGCACATATACTTGCTATTGTATAACTTGTCAAAATAGGGACATGTACTAGCCAATGTATAAATTATCATTATAGGCACATAAACTTATCAAAATAAACATATACATTCGCCAATGTATAACTCAAAATACACACATTAACCTATTGTCTAAACCCTCTTCTCTAACTATGGTTCACACAAAGACGAACATATCAATGTGTGTATTTTGACAAGTTATATATCAGATCATGTATGTGCTTAGTTTGATAAATTTCTGCGTCTATCTTGACAAGTTATACATTGAAGAGAAAATATGTTTATTTTGACAAATCTATATATCTATTTTGATAAGTTTATGTGCATATTTTAACAAATTATCCATTGGTAAGTATATATACATATTTTGACAAGTTTATGTGCCTATTTTAACAAGTTTAATTTATGTGTCTAAAATAACCATTATACATTGACAAGTATATGTGATTATTTTGACAAGTTGTATGTATTTATAATGATAAGTTAAAAATTGTTCATTGACAAGGTCCATTTATGTTAATAATTTCCATTTTCTAGTAGAATTTAAAATAACTCTCGTTGACTAGTGGACAAGATTATATTGATAAGTCATAGAGTGATTATTGACAAACCTATCTATATTAATTAAAATAACTTTCGTTGGCAGGTGAATATACCTATACTGACAAGTTCTAAAATAGTGATTTACAAGTGTATGAACTTAATCATATAACTTAATATCATATAGTATTTAAATTATTAAAGATTAAAAGGTAATTTCACATTTAAAATTTATATCACTTCAGTAATTAGGAACTTTTTTTTATTGGAAAATTTATGATGAAACTTTTTGATTATTTTTTATGTTCTTATGCCCTAAGTTGATTTTCCCAATAATTTATCTCCTGGTCAGTAAATTAGTGAATACTTCCTTCTTCTTCCTTTTTTGTCCTTTTTTGGGCAAACAATATTTCCTATTTAATATAGAACCATCACTTTCAATTTATAGTACTATTATAGTTTCTAGCCTTTGATTTGGCTTTATGCGCAATCAATTCACGATTTAAATTTGTCGCAAGCTGAACCGTGGCTCTTAGCCCTAAGATTATATATTAAATGTTTAATTAGAATTTTATTCTCAATTCCCTCATTATTTCACTACGTGTCACACACTCCCAGTTCTTTTGTCCTTGTATTTGGATATATATAATCCCTATAATATTTAATATAAGACATATTTAAAAAATTAATTTTATCATAAACATAAAATATGATTTTTATATTTATCAATATTTTTTTGGTTTAACTTTATGATACTCCTCAACAATAGTCAAGATTTAAGAAGGAGAGAATGAGTAAATTAAAGAAGATGACTAGAGCATGTTTTAGTAAATATATGTCATATAACTAATTTAACTAGTATAATCAAATTAAGTTAATACTCCCTTTGATCCAAAATTAAGGGGAGTAAATTGTATTACAAGAAACTAGATATAATAGTTAAGTCATTTAACATATGTTAAAATGTAAATTTTTTTCACCTTTGTTCTTTTGAAAAAATGTGTTCAATTCTATTGGGATTGTTAATAGAAAGAAGGGGATATAATAAGTTGGTAAAGTTAGAAAGTAAGAGGTAAAACAATAAAAAAAACATTAATTAAATTAAAATTGATTTATATTCTTGATTATGTATTCTTTCTAGAAATGTCATATGAATAGAATGGATGGATGTAATAGTTTTATGTCAAGTATAGGAGGAAGTATGAAGGGAAAATCATGTTAAAGTTCTAATTAAGAAAAAATATTAGAAAAACATCCAGATGTTATCAATAATAAATAAAACAGTAACCGCTAACAAGTATATTAATTATTATTAACAAATTGTGAAATTCTTTTGATATTATTTATTTTAGATCAGACTTCAGCGTGATTTACTCAAGTATGACACAAATAGTGGCCAGACCTGTACCCATTATTATTTTTATTTTTTTATTTTTGAATAAAACAGGCAAGCCGAAGCTTGATATGGAGATTAGGAACTATACTATATAAATCTAGCCCTAAATAAAGTACAAGAGTAGCAAATCTACGACTGGCAAACCAATTGGTCCCTCAGCATCATATCCCTACATCTCGCAGGAGCTGTCGGGATAAATATCACTTCCGCATCCGCAGGAGCATTATGCCTTTCCTTGGCCAAATAATCAGCACATTCAATGTTGTCTCTTGGGGTGTGATTCAACTTCACATCCCAACCCCCGAAAAGGAGATCTCTGATAAACTCTCTCAAAGGATGATCCTCATAGCAGCAATCTCTCATGAGGATATTAATCGCATCAACAGAATCCGAGTAGATTAAGATTTGATGAAAACCCAATTGTTTTGCCGTTATTAGCCCTAACAAGATGGCATGTAACTCCACCTCAATGACCATCTTAAGGCCTAGACGCTTATAAAATCCCATCAACCAATGTTCTCGAGAATCTGGCATCCCGTACCCATTATTTGAGTGGTCACATTTATAGGCATGAGGTTGTCTGCTTGTCTCTTGTCAATGAATAAATAAAAGGAATAAGTGTTATCGTCATGCGGATGTTTTAAACAATAGTACCTGTGAACAGCCATAACCTTTTGTCTAGGTTCTTCCAATCAGTCTTATCCTTTATTCAGGGATATGCATTATTCATATCAGAATTTATGAAAGTTTAAATAAAAATAATTAGATATATCAAGTTGTCTTCCAATAATACAATTCTCATATATTTATCCCAATCCTTATCATGAGATGAATATGTTTCTTTAAAGGCGTCTCAATCCTTATCTCGTGAAATATTTCTTTTCACACGTAATCTTATTCTTCTTTCCATTATTAGATAAATATATTTCTTTGAAGACCTCTCAATCCTTACATCGTGAAATATACTTAGGAAATTTATATGAGGGCTCAAGATAGAAACTTATTTTTAAAAAATGCCTAAAGAATTTTCACATGTCAAAAAAGAGGTTTTTTCCCCCTCCAAAGTGCCCCTTTTTAGGAAATTATTTACCAAAATGCCCCCACTTTCAAACTATTTTCCATTATGCTCCTCCCTGGAAACATATTCCTTGTCTACCCCCATTTAGTCGACCAAATAAGGGCTTTAGTCGACTAAATGAGAGTTTCATTTTTTTTTTTGAAAACTGTCGACATTTAGTCAACTAAATCCTGGGATTTAGTCGACTAAATGTCATGGGGGTAAAATTTTTTTCAATGACCCCGACATTTAATCAACTATATCCCAAGATTTAGTCAATTAAATGTCGACAGTGAGCTTTTTTTCAAAGCCCACGATATTTAGTTGATTAAACCATATGGTTTAGTCGACTAAATACAGACAGAGGGCTTTTTTAAAGACCCCAAACCGCAGCAACTCAAA
Organism: Acacia confusa; assembly: GCA_037074495.1. Taxonomy (NCBI): domain Eukaryota; kingdom Viridiplantae; phylum Streptophyta; class Magnoliopsida; order Fabales; family Fabaceae; genus Acacia; species Acacia confusa. The sequence goes on from CM073503.1 coordinate 43,733,147, forward strand.
CCCTAATCGACTAAAAACCTTTCCAAACATCTCCCCCTTCTCTTTTTCCCCAAATTCTTGCTGAATTTGTTGGTGGGTTGCATAGGATACTTCAATCTAGTGGCATTTAAGTCGATATTGGTATGTTTTCATCTCCATTTCAGATTTTCGCCGTCGTTTTTGTGTTTATGCGAACCCCATTTTCGTTTTTTGCTTGCATTGGGTTGTTTTGTTGTGTATATTTGATTGATTTGAATATTTCATTCCTATTTATGGAGGAAAATGATGAATGTACATGTGAAAGTGAAAAGATTTACATCGGTTGACAATTTTTTTTATTTTTGGAAGAATATCAATTTGTTTTCATCAATTTTTTTTTTAAAATTTTGGTCAGCTGAAACCCTCCATTTTGTAGCTCAAATTATGGTGTGAAAGACGACTTTAAATTCAAACACTTACATGACTGTAATCTACCATAGTGGGAGGCATTTTGAAGGCCCCGATGGTGTTCAATTTGAAGAAAAAACAAAAATGATGAAAATCAAACGGGGTACTACATACAACGAGCTGAAAAAAAGAATTTACCAAAAATTGGGGCTATATGGCAGCCAATGCATTCATCGGTTAATTGCCAAAGTGTATACTATAGTGGGTAAGGATAATATATACTACATTAGTACCGATGTATGTGATGATGAAGATGTAGATTGTGTCATAGATGCATTTTCTAATCAGAGAGCACAAACTTTTATTGAGATGTATGTTGAACTTGAATCTGGTGAATCATCATCTATACCTATGCATAGAAGATCCCCACAGTATTTTGGTGAAGAAGACAAACATGTTGGTGTATCTGCACCTTCACAAGTGTTAAGTCAGGTAACATTGATGGATGAAGAGGAAGATGAGAATATGCACAGCGATGAGGAGGAGGAATTTGAAAGGTTTATTCCATTAGTTGACAGCTCAAATACTGATGTGGAGGGCGATTTTGATGCTTGCCCGAACCTAGTAAACCCAAGGACCGCAACAATGCCACCGCTTCGTGTTGATCCAATTAGTAGTGGTAAGTTAGTAAAATTGTATTTGTGGTTGTATTTGTAATATTTATTTAATGGTTCTGAAAAAAAAATATTGACAGATGTCGGGCCTGATAGTGAGCCATTTTAGAGCGAAAGCCCGCACTATTCTCAAATTAATGCGATGGACTGTGACGATGAGATAGAGATGTTGTATGGTGATGATGACAGGCAAGGTGGATGACAGTTAGGTGATCCATTATATTTGTATCAGCAGTTTCCTTCCAAGTCTGAAATGCATCATGCCGTGAAATTGTATTGCATGAAGATTCATCGTTCAGCCAAAGTTGAAAAAAGTGATGAGCAGAGGTTTGTGATGAAGTGTCGAAATCATGTTGACGGTTGTCCCTGGTATATGAGGGCGGTGGCAGACAAGAATGGAAGTTGTTGGGTGGTCCATAAGTGGGTTAGAGATCACACCTGTCTGAACCAGAGTCTTGCCCTGGATCATAGGCAACTGGACTCAAATGTCATTTGTGCAGCCATTATCAGTATGTTTTGTATTTTTGTTGTCCTCAACATCAATGTGTTTATTCAAAGAATATTTAGAGGTTTGTTTGTTTTAACCATGTATGTTAAGAGAAGATCCAGCCTTAAAACCAATGCTGATACAAGAAAGGATGTAGCATCTGTACGGATATAATATAACATACAAGAAGGCTTGGAAGGCGAAAATGAAGGCCATTGTGAAGTTATTTGGTAATTGGGAAGACTCATATGCATTCTTGCCTAATTGGTTGACATACATGACGCAGGTTAACGTGGGTTCTGTTTTCAGGCTCGATACAGATGAATGTTCCGACCATCATCGTTTTTATGTCAACTTATGCGTCTTTCATAGAGTTTTTTGGACATTTAACCAGACCATTGAAGCATTCAAATATTGTAAGCCCATACTGCAAATTGATGGCACCCACTTGTATGGAAAATACAAAGGCACTCTATTGATTGCAACTTCACAGGATGGGAATGGGAAGGTCTTGCCAATTGCCTTTGCTGTTGTTCCTCCTAGTGAGAAGTATGATGATTTGTGGTGGTTTCTTTGTCTCCTACGTGATCATGTCATGTAGAGGATAGGCATTTGTTTGATATCTGATCGGCATGCCAGTATCATAAAGGAGGTCAAAGATCACCGCAATTGGAAGCCTCCATATGCCTATCATGTGTATTACCTACGTCATATTGCGAGCAACTTTAATACTAGATTCAAGGTGTGCACTTGAAGAAAACAGTTATGACATTAGGTATGATAAAGTGAACATTTTATTTACTTCCTAACCGATTGTTTGCACATATTTTCCAGTGTTATGAGTTTACATCCTCGGATGTGCAGGGTACATGAGTTCAAAGATCCGGTTTGACCGGAAGTTTCAAGAGTTTATTGATTGTAACCCACAAGTTGTCTCCTGGTTTGACCGTTTTCCAAAGGAGAAATGGTGCAGGTCTTACGATGAAGATGGATGGAGGTTTGGTCACGTGACGACTAACCTAGCCGAGTGTGTGAACAAGATCCTCAGGGTTGCACGTAATCTGCCAATAACAGCTTTAGTGAAGATGACTTGCAGTAGACTGGTCGAATATTGTCACCAGACGTGTTGAGATTAACAAAAATATCGTTGTAGGTAGGATAGTCTCAAGAAAGGTGGAAGAAGAGTTACAAAGGATGGACCACATGACAGTCACATACCGTGTGCGACTTTATGATAAAGATTTACAGTTATTTGAGGTCAAAGATGCTTATAATCAATCTACACATGTCGCCAGTGACATAATGAGGGTTGACTTGATCAATCGCAAATGTCAATGTGAGAAGTTTACATCAAGAAGGTATCCTTGCAGTCACGTATTAGCAGTATGCAAGATGGAGAATTTGAACCATTATGATTACGTTGACCCGGTATTCACTATCCCATACATTAGTCATGTATATGCAGCACACCGGTATCCTATAGGCAATGAATTGTTGATTCAACAAGGAGAGGGCCCAACAGTTATCCCAAATGCAACTTTGGCACGCACAAAGGGAAGACCAAAGTCTACAAGGATACAAAATGAGATGGATTAGGTAGAGTCTCAACCCTCAAGCAGTCAGCAAAGATGTAGGCATTGCCACCAAGTCGGTCATAATATGTGCACATGTCCAACGAGGATTAGGCCATCTTGAATTCGATGTAAAATGTTTCGTATTTAGGTTACAATGACTTGTTTTGTGAATGGCTTGGAAATTAGGACCATTCATTAATTGTCATGTTGTATTGTATCATGAAACTTGTTTTGGGACATTATTGGACTAAACATATGAATTGCCCTTAAATCACATAAATCGTAATGCATCAACATTCATTAAAACTAAGCACCAATTTCAAATAAAGTTCACAAAGTTCAAGTCGACAAAGAAAAAGTCATAAAGTCAATGTGCGAACATAAAACATAAAGTCAATGAAAATACATAAAACATGAACACCCCAAATCTAATCATCATCCTCCTCTTGGTGCTCATCAGAAACATCATCACCCTCGGCTGCATCTAGCGCTCCTCCAAGCTGTTACTGACCAAGCGTCTCGTCTATCCCCTTAATCCGAGCCTGCATCCACTTCCACCTTTCATTCTCTTTCTCGATGTGACTCTTCCACCTCTTTTTTTGCTTGGCTTGCATCTGGGCCTGGTGTTGGATGGCTTGCATGACATCACGAAGTCCTCCATGTGAACATCGTCGTCGTCATTATCATCGACCTCAGGAGGAACTTGGCCAACATCAGGAATAATGGGTGGAGCCTGGCCAACATCAAGTATAACATCCTCACCAATGTAGTGTCACAGGCCATCTGCCCCCTTAGTGATCTTGCACTGCTTTAGTAGGCGCTGGCCAAAACTGGCATTCCATGTTTTGCGATTCACCATCACCTCATTGTCCATAGGAACACCAAATTTCTCCAATATCTTCTACACCAGGTAGGCGAATGGGAGTGCACCTTTCTGTTTTTCCTTATACATATGCCTGCAAATATAATGCCTCCAATTAACCTCAATGCCATGGCGGATCACCTACATAACAAGGATGTCACCCTCCAACACCCGTGAGTGATTGTAGGCCCGAGGAAACAGTATGTGGCTGATAATGTAGAAGAGGATGCGAGAACTAACAGTCAGTTGGCCCATAGTCACTATAGGTCTATGCTGTCTTGGCCTCCTGGACTCATATACTGCCTCATCTCGAACATATCCCTCCATGACTATATGGTTGTCCCAATCAAACTGGTACATATCACCAGCATCGAAATCAAATCCCAGCAACTCCGTCCACATGGCAGCCGTCTCCTGTATGTGAACCCCGCAGACACGAGATTGCAAATCACCATTAATGTAGCTCATGTTATGGTAGAAAGCTCTGACCATAACCTCTGAATATGGACAACTCATCTTCGCCAGGCCTCCCAAATGTGAATTCCCCAACAACGGCACAATCTTAAATCCCTTCTGTACGAAGAATGCCATGTCTAATGACTTCGGCTTGATGATGGGTCTGGAAGCAAAATTCTCCACGAATCATTCATGCTCTGCTTCATTATTACCAAAAAAATATCCAAAGGGAAGGTCAACAACGGGCTCAGGCTCAGGCTCAGGCTCTGGTGCTTGCTGTGCCCTAAAGAAGGGTGCCTCGCACATTGCTCGGTGCTTGATCCATCTCCCACGCTCATTGCCGGTGTCAGACGGAGCTTGTCTATGACGCATGATTAAAACAAAGACCTACATAGGGACATTACAAACAATCAAGAAACAATAAACATTCAACATTCCTAATTTCACATATATATTCGTCATTTTCACATAAACAACAAACATCGAATTATTCAAACGAATTACCATCTAAGCAACATAAACAAACATTAATAACTATAAACAACAAACAAAATCATTTTAACACAAAAACACAATCAACCATAGTGACATTGATGAAAAATGAAAAGAAATTCATCCAAAAATAAAAAAAATTCTCAAAAATGCAAAAATAAACATGTACATTCATCGTTTTCCTCCATAAATAGCAATAAAATACTTAAATCAATCAAAGATACACAACAAAACCACCAAATCTAAGCACAAAATAGTAAAACATAAATGGGGTTCGCATTAACGCAATGACGACGATGTAAATCCAAAATGAGGACGAAAACATACCGAAATTGACGCAAATGTAACTTGTTGAGGTTCTCTCCACAACCCACTAACAGATTCAACAAGATTTTGGAGAAAAAGAGAGAAGGGAGAGGTTTGGGGACGACTATTAGTCGATTAGAATGAGTTTCGCGGCATTTAGGTTTTTAAAAAACCTAAACGTCGACAATTAGTTGACTAAATCCTGGGATTTAGTCAACTAAATGTCGTGGGCTCTTTAAAAAAAGCCCACTGTTGACATTTAGTCGACTAAATCCTAGGATTTAGTCGACTAAATGTCGACAGTTTTGAAAAAAAAAATTAAACCCCCATTTAGTCAACTAAAGCCCTTATTTAGTCGACTAAATAGGGGTAAATAGGGAATATGTTTTCAGGGAAGGGCATAATGGGAAATAGTTTGAAAGTGGGGGCATTTTGGTAAATAGTTTCCTAAAAAGGGGCACTTTGGGAAAAAAGCCCAAAAAATACCCTAGGACTTTTATGAGTATTAAGTTTTAATACAAAATTACATTGATCCTCTTGGAATTAAAAAAGAAAAATTAATATTTGATTTTGGCACTGAAATCAATTGAGAATGGAAAAAAAAGTAAGCTGAATGCTAAAATCTCTGCCCAACTTAAATGAACTTTTCTCCCCTTGATCGTTTATCTTTCTCTTCCCTCTTCCCTTGGCTCATTCATTGCATTAGAGTCTCGTGTTGGTTGTATATTGCTGGTTGAAACTGAACGTGCTGGTTGTATATTGATGTTTGTCATCAGTTTTTTCAGTTGGAAGGTTAGGTGACTAAAAAGTTGAAACTTCACCTCCTTTATGTTATTATCGGATAGGAAATAGGTAAGAAATGCTAAGATTGTGATCAAGATATCTTAATCACCATGCTTCTTCATTTTTAATCACTATAGGATTGAGTCAGTAAAATGTTGTTATGTTTTTTGGCATGGAAACAGAGGAAAAGGTTGGTATTTAAATGGGAATGGTTGAAAGTGATCAAGGAAAAAATGCTGAAATTTGATAGTTGTTAATACCTTCAGTTTTAGTTGTTAATATTGAAGATAGAATATCACCTAGAGGGGGTGAATAGGTGATTTAAAAGTTTATTCGCTTAATCAAGATTTTCACGAATTATGACTGAATGCAAAATGACCAGAGGTTTAAAAGAGAATAGACACAAGACAATTTATCCTGGTTCGGTCTAATCCTGACCTACATCCAGTCCCCAAAAACTCCTTGGGATTTCCACTATCTCTTCAATGATTACAGATACAAGTTAGGGATGATCCTCACTCTCCCGGACTCACTCCCCCTTACTACTTGTAATCTCGTACACCCACAACTTAAGGTTCCACAACCTTAAGCTTAAACAAAGATAATAAAAGTGTTTATAACTCCTCAAGAACGAGTAATTAATGATCACTGAAGTACAGAATATATCCGAAGATATTTAAAAATGAATGAAACTAACAAGAGTAATAAATCAGAGTAAATGCGCAAAGTTTCAGTAGGTGGCAATATTGAATGCTTGGGCTTTTATATCCTTCGCCATTAATGTCGTTGGGAGGAACTGGAATATGACCGTTGTCGCTTGTTTAAATTTCCATTAGACTCAAATTCCTCGTTAACCAAAATGGACCGTTGAATCTTCAGCTTGTTCATTAAATGTGTTAGCCCGTTGGTTGCAGTAGTAAGCTGGAATAAGAATGCCTCAAAGAATGTTTTTGTCCTGCTTGCAGCGTTAATTCCAAATGTTGCTCTGTTTTTCTGGTATGCATTAAATGCCTGTTACGCTGTGACGTGAGCATTTACTTTATGTTGCTTTTCAATCAATGCTTCATGTTGAACCCTGAATCTCGTCGTCCCAGATTTGAATCTCGCCGTCGGAGATCTGAATCTCGCCATCGGAGATCTGAATCTCGCCCTTGCAAATCTGAATCCGCCTTACCTTTGCCTTCGATGTTCACCGTCGCCGTGAGAAAGACAATCGAAGCCAACCCAAACCTAGATCCAAACGGTGAGTGGAAGAAAGAGTGGAGAGCGAGTGGTTTTGATGCCGTGGTCGGCGGGATCCTCATGGTGATGGAAGAGTGGAGAGCGGGGTTGAGTGTTTTGAAGGGAAGGGATTTTCTGCAGAGGAATAAAATTAAATGGACAGGGGAATGGTTGAAGCGGGAGTGGGAGAGTCCGTGGGTTTGCAGATAGATGGGGAGGCGTGAAAAGATGGGAGAGTTGGCGCGCGCTTTTGGCCTGAGTGGGAGTGCTTTTGGCGTCTAAGTTATTACTTAGACGCCAAAAATGAGATTTTGGCAGGTTTTTAAAAATATTAGGTGGTAAATAAAATATTTTGGCGTCTAAGTGTATGAATTAGACGCTAAAAGTGATATTTTTGGCGTCTAAGTTTTAAATTAGACGCCAAAAATGATATTTTTGGCGGGTTTTCTAAAGAGTTGCACGGTAAATAAAAAATTGGTACTGCTTTTAGCGTCTAAGTTTAGAAATTAGACGCTAAAAATATCACTTTTAGCATCTAATTACAGAACTTAGACGCTAAAAGTCAAATTTTTTCCTATATAATTACAAAAATGCCACCGCCTTTATTTTTTACTTCCTTTTTATAAAAGAGGACGTCTTTTAGGGAAGTAAAAACCCCTTTTTATAGTAGTGGCTCTAGTTAAGTACTTCACCTCAACTAAGTTGAGGTGGTTGAATTATTAATTTTGTGTAAAAATGGAATAATTTTGTATTTTAAAAATATTTAAATGAAAGAATTTCATATTTACCTTGTATTCTTTCTCATAGCTAATAATTTTAAATACAGGGGATATTGAAAAAAAAAATTGCATTACTATAGATTCAGACATATATAACACTTAATAAATAACGGTTACAACAAATAAATGTTATATATGTCGAGGAGGAGGTCGCCTAAAAATATATAACACTAAAACATAACAGTTAAATATGCGCATTTCATGAATTGAAAGGCAGACTACGCAAAAACACAAAAATAATGATTGTAGTTAATAACCTTTATTTATTAAGTGACAAATATGATGGTTCTTACGAAACAACCGTTATATAACACTTATAAAACGATTTGTCTTCCAATATCTTATATCAGTGAAGACAAAAACATAACAGTCTTTTGAACATAACTATCATGTAACACTTTCATACATCATTGGACCTTCATAGGTCATAACCCTTCATAACATCAGTTAGAAATCTATTTAAACTCACAGACTTTGTGATTTTTACTATTATTTATCAGCCTCCTCCTCCTCTCCTTCATTAAAGAGCATAACTAGTACAATACTGTAGTGATCCTAGAAGTGTTCTAAAGTCTGAAAATCGTTCTAAATATAAGATCACTCGAATGACCACTTTAGTGATGTGTTAAAACAACATCACTAGTAGAACATTGTAGTGATATATCAAGTAATCTTTTTTTTTTTCAAAGAAACAAGATCCTTCGAGTAACCACTTGAGTGATTCCATTTTATGCATCACTAGTGTATCACTCTAATGATCCATCCAGTGCTCTATAAGGTTTTCAAATTGCTAAGAGAAGATCAATCAAGTGATGTTTTCCCTTAAAACAAAGCATAGCTTTGTAACTTATAAAAATCATTGGAATGATTGTGTAACTTGATCTTCTTGCTTCTAATCACTCTAACTTTTCATTATATTGGTGATTAAGTGTTTTAAAGGTGATCAAACAAGGATTAACACACAAATTGAAAAAACACTTTAGTGTTAGAAGCATTAAATGCGAAGGACATTTAAACGACAAACACACTACTATAAAAAATAGATTTTACTTTCTTAAAAAACGTCAATTTTTTGAAAAGAGAAGTAAAAAATAAAGGCGGTGACATTTTTATAATTATGTGGAGGAATTTTGACATATTGGGTGTACCTTTAACTTAAATAGACACGTCCTAACTAGAAAATGACGCTAAAAGAAGGGGATCTTGGCATCCCAATTTTAAAAAGAACAACAAAAGTATACTTTTGGCGTCCTAATTTAGAAAAAGGTCGATACAAGCAGGGACTTTTGGTGTTCTAACTTTAAAAGGGATGCCATAAGTAAAGCTTTTGATGCAAAGAGCATTACTTTTGGTGTCCCTTTTAGAGTTGGGACTCCAAAAGTGGTCTAAAGTCTACTTTAGGCGTCCGAATTACAAATTGGGTTGCCTAAAATGTCGCAAATATCTTCCCACATTTTCATCTGCTTCTTTCTTCACCTGTTCTTGATCCCTCAATTTCATTTGTTTCTTTCTTCACTTGTGGCTCTCAATGATCTTACTCATTCCTATGAACCATGTCTCATTCATTCCATCCTATTACATCGGATTCGGAGCATCAACCATGCCTACCGTCGAAGAAACAACATGTTTGGAGCTTGAGAAACAAGGGATCCTCAAACACCACACTGAGAAGTACTTCACCCCTGGTGAGGTTGTTCGTGACATCATCATCGACGTTTCTAATGGCCTCACCATTCCTTTCGCACTTAACACTGTCCTTTCTTGCACTAATGCCTCCTCCTCCTCCTTCTTCCTCACTAATGGCATCACCGAAATCGATGCCAGCACCATCTCCATGGGCCTTGGTGGCTACTTCACTCCATACTATTTTTTTCTTCTCAAATGTCCAATTCGCTTTCAAAATTTGACTTAGATCCTTTATGCTTTCATATTGATAATAAAATGGAGAATCACATGCTTCAAATAAGATGCGATTAAGATTCCAATGTTTTGAGTCTGTTAGAGACTTAGTTTTTTGAGATGGTAAAGTTACAGAAGTTTTTGAGGCGGTTATGCAAGTTTTGAGTCTGTCATGGTTACAGATCATCATCGAGCATAGATTAAATATCATTGTTGAGCCTGTATGGGTCAAGATCAATGACCTTGCGTAATTACAAATCATCCGCAACCTCCTCCTCCTCCTCACTCTCTCAGCCCGCCTCTCTTGAGTTCATCAGAGTTAGATCTAGAAGTAGAGGTGGGTCAATAGAGTAGACTTGATTTCCTAAAATGAAGATGATTTCTTTTTTAAGAAAATAACCTTACAGCATCCCTTTTAAAAAGGGACACCATAAGTTTCTCACGGTGTTGCTTGTTTAACGAATGTTAAAACCCAAATTTTGCTACGTCACTCATAGGTGTCACCTTGTAAAGGGACGTAAAAGGGCCTAAAAACAAACATTAAAAGGTGTTTTTGTAATAGTGACATTTTGTTAACTCCAATGGCTAATGCCTTAGACACAAAGAATGTTTAGAGGCTCTAACAACGATAGTAGTGACCAAGGACACTCCAACGGATACATTGAACAAGGCAACGTCATTAATTCACTCCTATAAAATACTCAGAACATTGAAGACGAAGCAATAAACTCTACAAAAATCTTACTGGTAAATTCATTGCAAAGTCTTAAGCTCTCAAATTTGAATCTGTACTTTTGTGATCATATATTTATTATTTTGAGAGATATTTATTGATTCATTTATTATCTAAGAGACCCAAGATTGTGGAATCTTAAGTAGGCATTAAATTTCAAAGTGTAAGGAGAGCAATTATTCTTTGAAAAAGAACTAGCTTGTACTAAAGCCTGGCGAATCTTAGGGAATAGTGGAAATCTTAGAAGGCTTCTAAGGACTCTACGTAGGCTTCTAAACGTGGAAATATTAGAAAATAGTAGACATCTCAAAAGGCTTCTAATGATCATGGAAACTCCTTTGGCGATGGGTAGCCTGGTGATTTCTTCCATTCATCAAGCTCTTCGCCAGTATTTGTGTTTTTTTTCATTTTTTTTAAAAATATTTTGTTTACAAAAACATCTAACGGCTCTTGAAAAAAAACCGTCATGAAATAAATATATAATGGTTCTAATATTGTTCTTTTGAAACAATCTCTATCAATTCAAAGATAAATAATGATTCTCTTGAAACAACCGTCACGTAAATTAGGGTGCAGGAAAAAGAACTTTGTTAGTGGAGCTGAATCACCAAGAAGGGGGGTGAGTTGGGGATTCTGAAATTTTTGCGTTTTTTGCTTCTTATTGTGATTGACGGAATGAAATAAGAGAGTAGGGAAGAATAACGATATACAATCGTTTATACTGGTTTGGCCCAACTCCTTGGCCTACGTCCAGTCTTCAGGCACCCTGAGCTTTTCACTAGAATCACTTGATTACACACTCTGTAACTCTGAAGCAATTCTCTTACTAGAACTTGCTCCCCCTTACAAGTTGTAATCAATGACTTCCCAAATCTTCAAGTCCCCCGACTTGAGATACCTTACACTTAATCAAATACAATTGATAAAACTCTCTTACAGAGCAGATATGATAATCACTGAAGCTCTATAGTGTCAACCGACACTCTGTACAATAAAGCACTCCAATAAATGAACAAAGTTAATGCAATATTGTTTTTCAACTCAATGTTCTAGTAGAGACTTGAATGCAGCTCTATTTATACTTAGAGAGACATTAATAGTCATTGCTTGCATTCATTTGACCCTTGGAGAAGTTCCCTTTCAATTAAAAGCAGTTTGGTCCTTTCTCTCTCTACACTTGTGCTTGTTTCTTGACTTGTAGGATAGAGAGTGACTTCTAGTCGTTTATATCCGTTGGGATTGTCAGCCCATATTAAATGAAAGTCTCTTTATCCTTTTTCCACCGTGGAATGCTTGGTAGTTTAGATTGCAACAAGTTTGGTGAGGTGCATTTATTGCTTTTGACAAGACTTTGTCTTTTGTGTTAACAGCACCTTTAATCTCTTTGAACCATCTGTAATTAGGCTGAAAAACACTAGCAAACACATCAAACATATTTGGTAATGATGATAATTGAGAATATAAATCAATCGGATCAATCCATAAACATTACACAGATTTCATAGATTTGAATTATCAGAAGACACGACCAATACTCGAGTTTGTCACTATGCACTTAAGCCCATACTTGAGTTTCTATGTCTTTACTCGAGTATTCTCCTTTCAAAGATGAGACTTGCAATTTGAGCTTTAGTGTTCCTGATGAACTTAAGCCAATACTCAAGTATTCTTTCAATACTCGAGTTTTGGACTCTTGATGAATAATTGTCCAAAACATCAAAACCGGAGTTTTCTCTCTATACCGGAGTATTGAAGGCTTAGAAATCTTGACTGCTCTCTGTCTGACTCAATACTCGAGTTTCAATTTCCATACTTGAGTTTTCTCTTCAGTTTTGAAACTCTGAAAGTATTTGTGAAAGTGATAAACTGTGGTTTTTAATACTAAGGTTTTATAACTGATTTTATTTTAAATGCCTTTTTTGCTTGGCCCAATACTTGAGTATTCCAGTGATACTCGAGTTTTCATTTGAAGAAGAAAATATTTGAATTCTGGAGCCAAGTTGGAAAACTACCTTTTCAAATTCCAAACTATAGTTTTCAAAACTGTGGTTTTCAAAACTAAGCTTTTCCATTTTCAGCTAAAACCTTTTGAAGAGTTACATAAGCCTAAACTCGAGTTTTCAAGTCAATACTCGAGTTTCCCTTAATGTAAAACTTGCGATGCTGTCTGTAACTCCCAATACTCGAGTATTCATCTGAATACTGCGTTATTGCTCTACGGTTAGTTGCATTGAGCTGTTCTTTGAATCTCAATACTTGAGTTTTCCTACTGAATCTCGAGTATTGTCTCTTTTAGCAAGTTTTTCTTTTTTTGAGAAAACTCTTCAACCTTGGTTTCTCAATTGATTGTTATTATCAAAACCCATAGAGAACTAACAGAACTGTTAGGCCAATAACAATTGCAAACTATTATTAAGAAAAATCCATTATTTATTAGAATACCGCTTCAAATTTCTAATGGTTATTAAAGAACATTCACCGCCATTTATAAAATATAATGATATGTAAAACTAAAGAAGGCTCGATAATCTATGAAATCGTCTCTATATAAATGTCCAAAAACTAAACCCCACATCTCTACTTCTATTTCAACTTCTCATATCCAACTACAAGCTTTTGTTCTTCTACACCAAAATCATGGACAAACACAAGAACTTATGCTTCATCATCTGGGGACAAACCAACAAACCAACTCCCTCCACCAACAAGCCATGAAAGGCTTGTCCACGTGACCTATGAGCTCTATCATATAATCCAAGTTTATCTATGAGAGCAAGAATGCATAGACTAGTGCTTGAAGGAACTTACCATTCTCATTTGTTCTTTGAATGAGAAGGTGGACAATTTACTAGAGAAGGAAGAATCTGATGATGCATCATATTCTTAAAACATCTTTATAACTTTTTTATTTTAAGTTTGTTTATTTACAGTCTTTTTCTTAAAAAAAAATTTTATTGTAACTAATATTTTTTAAAAAAGGTGCAGTACATAACGCTTATTAAGTAAAACCTATCACTTAGTAAAATACTATGCAAATAAATAACAATTGTAATTAGTAAACATTAGATTTCATCCCACAAGAATGACGACTATTATATAGAAACCATCATGAAAGGATAAATGCCATGATGGTTTGAAACCTCTCCCCTTCCTCACGCCAATGATAACTTTGTACAATATGCTTATTTGTTCTCCAATGATCAGGCACAAGAATCAAGTACTCATTCATTACCTACCACTACGTGCGACTGCTCCTCTTCAACTTCCAACATGTGAAATGATGGTCCTAACCTGTCACTTCCAAACTATTTAAACTCCTCATTTCCTTATATTTTTTGTACTATTTCTTGATCATTGTCCTTTATTCTCTCAAGATAAAATGCCATGCTATAGATTTGCTAGAGAATCCCAAGTGTCATCCACCTCCTCCACCCTCTTCCTGCTTCTCCTCCACAACCTCCACCACCTTCTCTGCCTTCGCCTCCACATCCTCTACTTCCTCAAGTGAAGGCAATGATGCTTCATGTAGAACACATCGACCATGTTGTGAGGAGGCTAGTCGAATATATGTCGAGTATGAACAAAAAGGCTAATCTCATTCTTGATGAGTATAAGATTAACCACCATGATCATGACATACTCTCAGATTGTTAGTTCTCTATGTGTTTTGATGATAAAAAACAATTATAAAATCAAGATTGAAGTTTGTCTTAAGTAAGTGAAAAACTTACTGTCTAAGACAAACTCGAGTTTTGCACCCAAAAATCGAGTTTTGACTTGACAGAGAAAAGCTCAATTTTAATGAACAAAGGCAAAACTACAGTTTCCGTGTGGAAACTCGAGTTTTGGCCTTATAGAGAGCATTGCAAGTTTTTCATCAGGACAAACTCGAGTTTAAATTTGGAAACTCGAGTTTAGGCCACAAAGAGACTCTCTAAGTTTTTCCAAGTTTTGGGAAAACTCAAGTTTCAGTTTGGAAACTTGAGTTTTAGAGATCAAAATGTTTTCACGCTTTAAACAACTGAAAACTTAAGTCTTTGAAATGAAAACTCTGTTAGTTCTCTATATATTTTAATGATAACTAACAATTGTAAACTCAGTATGAAGTTTGTCTTTGGTAAGTTGTAAAACGTACTTTCAAAGGCAAACTCGAGTTTAGGTATTTAAACTCGAGTTTGAGACTTGACAGAAAGTTGCTCAATTCTGCAAAAAAAGCCAAACTCCAGTTTGCATAGGCAAACTCGAGTTTGCAGAGACACAGAGAACAATCAAAGTCTTTCCAACAAGCCAAACTCCAGTTTACTCAGACAAACTTGAGTCTGGAAGATACAAAGAGCTCTCAATGTTTTGACAACAAAACAAAATCGAGTTTAGATATTAAGACTTGAGTTTATACTAAACAGAAGAAGTTCAGAAATTTCAGTATTTTCACAAGTC
This sequence comes from Acacia confusa, assembly GCA_037074495.1. Classification (NCBI taxonomy): domain Eukaryota; kingdom Viridiplantae; phylum Streptophyta; class Magnoliopsida; order Fabales; family Fabaceae; genus Acacia; species Acacia confusa. The sequence continues at coordinate 43,748,216 of CM073503.1, forward strand.
TTGTAAACTCCAGTTTAGTCTTCAAACAGAAAGATCTCGAAGTTTCAGTTTTCACTGAAACTCGAGTCTAACCTTGTAGACTCGAGTTTAGACCAAACCAGAAAACACTCGAGTCACTACCTATTTTGTTAAACTCCAGTCTTTGTTTGCAAACTCCAGTTTACACTTGACCAAGAAAAATCTCAAAGTTTCAGTTCTTGCTGAAACTTGAGTTTGCACTTGTAAACTCGAGTCTGAGTCATACAGAGAGCTTAACAATGTGTTTGATTTGAAAAATCCGGTTTATGTTTCTAAACTCCAGTCTGGAAGTTCTTGAACTTAGGCTTATCCTCGTAATAAAGTCTAAAACTCGAGTTAGTCATTAATTGATTCGAGTTTAACCATATGTCCAAATATCACTCAAAGACTAAAGCTCAACAAACCTCTCTGTAAGAACCAAACTCGAGTCTGGGATTACAAACTCGAGTTTGCATTGGTGATTTTGAAAAATCAGATTGAGTCAATCTGCGAATTCTTTATGGGTTAATCTGAAAATGTTTTATCATGTGATACAATTACTTCTAACAACTTTGATAAAGTTTTGAGTAAATTTTAGATAAGTTCAGCTAAGATGAAGATGGAATCAGATCTAGAATAAGTGCAATAAATGAAGAACCAAGAACATGGCTGATCTTCCTCCTCTATCCTTATGGTTTAACACAGACCATTATGGATCAATTAAAACACCTTCCAACGGTCTAATAAGAGTTATGGAATGACTGAATACCTGGAAGACCATCTGTATCAACAAATTCCAAGATTCCTGCTGAGAATTGAAAGAACAGAGGAAAATATGCAACTGTCATTTTCCAGATGCTGAACGTTAGAGAAGAAAATGCAACGGCTAGTTCCTCTAGTTAGCCTATAAAAAGCTATGAAGACTCAGAGCAAGATACACACAACCAAGCTACATTTGATTATATTTACAATTTGAGTCTGTATTGTGTCTTTTGATCTGTTCTTCAGTGTTTATTAATATCTGCTCTTTTAAGAGTCTTGATTTTTTGAAATCATTTTTCAAATAGTTGTTTGTATAAACTCAAGGTTGTGGAAACCTGTGAGTTGGGTAGTTTAATTACAAAGTGTAAGGGGGAGCAAGTCCTAGGTGATTAGGATTGCATGTGGTTTACATTGTTGTAATTAAAGCCTGTTAAACTACTGGAAATACACAAAAGATATCTGAGGACTGGATGTAGGTCAAGTTTAAGACCGAACCAGTATAAATCCTTCGTGTCCAGCTTTTCTTCTCTTACTCTTTCACTATCTATTTTCCAAGTTTTGAAAAAGAGGTCAGACATCTTTGAAAAAGAAATTTTTAAAATCCTCAATTCACCCCTCCTCTTGGTGATTTCTTCCATTTTCAAACTCCAGTTTCCTACCTGGCTCCAAAATTCAAATGTTTTCATACCTTAAATGGAAACTCGAGTTTTGGTCAATGCACAGATAATCACTACTTTTCTATACATGCATAAACTCTGATTTGGGAAACTCCAGTTTTGGAAACTCTAGTTTTGAAATAACAGAAGATCTCTTAGTCTCAAGTTAAAAATGGAAACTCGAGTTTGGATTTGGAAACTCGAGTTTTGGTCATACAGAGAGCATCGATGTTTTTCCATTGATTTCAATACTCCAGTTGTGAATGGAAACTCAAGTTTTGAGGTTTTGGACACATATTTATAAAATGTCCAAAGCTCGAGTTTTGCTTAAAAACTCGAGTATTGGTCTCAAGCTAAAATGGAGTTCCTAAACTCAAATCGCGACTTTCCTCTCTGGAAGGAGGAAACTCGAGTATCATTATGGAAACTCGAGTTTACACTTAAGTGCATAGTGACAAACTCAAGTATTGATGCACAAACTCGAGTTTGCGTCGCGGTAGTTGAAAATTCAAATCTGTCGAATCTGTGAAAACTGTCTTGATTGATCTAAATGCTTTCAAATATTATTCATCAACTTCACCTGATATGTTTAACGTGTTTGCTAGTGGATTTCAGCTGTTTTAGAGTTGTTTTAAGAAGATTATAAGTGTTGTCTTCAATACAAGCAAAACGCAAGTCAAAGCATTAAATGCAAAGTACAGCAACTTGCCATATTCTGATCAAACAAGCTCTGCACGATGCAAAAAGGATAAATGCTTGTTACCTAAACAAGACATTGACATTCCAACGGATAAAAACATAAAGAAATCAACATTTATCCTACAACACAAGGAATGGACAAAAGAGTAGAGGGAGAAGAGACCAAAGTGCCTCCAACAGATAGACAACTACACAAACGGTCATATTGAAGCATGCAACGGTTATTAATCACTCTCTAAGTATAAATAGAGCTACATTCAATTCTTCTCAAAAACTATTGAGCCAAAAAGCAAAAAAGCATTCAATTTGTTCATCTACTCTTAAGTTCTCTTGTACAAAGTATCTTTTGATACATTTGAGCTTCAGTGTTTATTCCTATCTACTCTTTAAGAGATTTTATTGATTGTATCTCATTTGTTGTAAACAATCTCAAGTCAGTGGACTTGGAGATTGGGGTTCTTTGATTACAACTTGTAAGGGGAGCAAGTTCTGGTGAGAGAATTGCTCTTGAATTACAAAGGGTGTAATCAATTAATATAGTGAAATACTCAGGGAGCCTGAGGACTGGACGTAGGTCATAGAGTTGGACCGAACCAGTATAAACCTTTATGTTTTTTTCTTTTCTTCCCTGCACTCTGTTTTAGCCTGTTCCATCGATTCTAAAATAGAACCTTCGAAAAGATTTTTAAAATACCCAATTCACCCCCTCTTGGTGATTTAGCTCCACTTTCATAGATGATTCAAAACCCTTTTCTAGTGACGAATAGCGTGATTATGTGAGGTATACTAGGAATTTACAGAATTTTTGATTCATTCAAATTAAAGGAAATAAAAGCTCCAAAATTTGCAACAGACTTCATATCATCTATCAAAGCGTGATATTTTATTTTTATAAAATATGAAAATGTAATTATACGGGCAATATAAGCCCAAAAAATAAAAAATAACATAACATGCATCATGGTTAATAACAAAGAACCGTTATAAATGTAAAGAAATAAATAACAATTATTACCAAAAAAAAAATTGTGTTGTAAAGTCTTGGGCACGATAACCCAAAAAACCTACCATTTTTCTTCTATTTAAATGTCTAAAATATAATTTACTTGACACTTAGTCAGTTCAAACAACAAAAACCACCAACATTGTAGCCCTATAACTCCTGTTGTTTTTTACGGCCCCTGAGAGTTGTTTTCAATCGAATCTCATCATAAAAAGCCTTCATTCGACTTCTCAATGACTACTGCACTAGTGAATGCACTTGACCCTTGTCTTAGCTACTATTGCGCAATTTGTTTTCACTTACCCTAACTTGCATTTTCGTTCATGAACCCTAGCTAGGTATATACTTTACCCTTGTAGTGTTCAACTTGGCCGATTGGGCTGCCTTTGTAAAGTCAAGATGCAATAAAATATCCAAAGTGACATCAAATTGCTTTTGTAAAGCTATGTTTTTTTTTCTTTTTTCTTTTTTAAAAAAACCTAGTATTACTCTAATTGAATGTTCCTTTTCTGTAACAGGAAGTTGCTAGCCCATTGCTTTAATACACGGTTCCTACCCCCATTGTTCTCTTGCAAATTACTTCTAGAGATATAGATCCCTAAGCAAAAATCTCTCCTTTTTTAGAAGTATCCATATATACCTACAAAATTTATTTTCATAAGATCAATATGGATGTAATGAATAAACTAGTTTAGTAGTATCGAAACGTGATAAAACATCCAAGGTAACATTAAATTGTTTTTGTGAAGTTATGTTTTTTTAGAAAAACCATTATTGTTCTAATCAAAGGTTACTCTCTAATTATAGAAAGTTGCAACTCATTACTTTAATTGAAGGTTCGTACTCCGTTGACTTTTTTTGAAGTGACTTTTGGAGATATGGATCCCTAAGCAAATACCTTTTTTTTTTTTAAGAAGTATTTATATCTCCAAAAGTTATTTCAAAAAGATTAATATGTATGTGATGAATAAACTATTTCAACTGTACCAAAAGTCATACACGAACAAGTGAATACTTGCAGCATTTGTGAAGTCATGACGAGATAAAACATTCAAGGTGACATATTAAATTGCTTTTTTAAACTTGTGTTTTTTAAAAACCCAGGATTGCTATGATCGAAGGTTCTTCTCCTATTTTTGTATTGAACATGTGGCACCAAGTTAAAAACTCTAAAATTCAACATTGTGATAGGTTCTAGACTCTTTAATGTGAGAGTTTCTGAGCTACTTGGTTTTGATTTTATCTAATAGTACTACTATCCACATCTAGTAGCTAAGCAATCTATGACGAAAAAAGATTTTCTAGGTTTTGTGCAATACACCCCTAACCTATATATCTTATAATGTAAATGTCCATTTGTACCTTGTGTCTCTTCAGTGATTAAGCTAGGAAAGGTGCAAAAAACACAAATAATCCATATGGGAAAGGCTACAAGGGGTAAGCAAACCATTGAGTAGATCAAGAGTTAGTATACCCCAAGCATCCTTTCCTTTAGGATATTTGTGTTTTCTACCCCTTAGCCTTTACTTTCCAGGCTTAATTCCTGTGAAAAGACACAAGTATAAGTCAACCTTTACATTATCACTTATATATGTTAACAATTGCCATTGATTCTTCCGACAAAGCCTGCAATATCTTGATTTGTCCAATATTGCATAGCCACTAAATGTGGAAGATACTGTTCTATTATATAGAAACGGGTTCGGCTAACTCAGAAACTTTCACTTGAAGAGTTTCACATCCATTCATCATAGTTATTATATAAAAATTGTTATTTATGTACTAAATACATAACGGTTGTTTACATGAGACTGTTATTTATTTTTATTAAAAAGTCACAATTTTTATGTAAGAACCATTATATATGTTGCTAAATAAATATTGGTTGTCAAAATGAGATCCTTATGTATCATTCAAGCATTATTATATATTATAATAGTTGTTTACAGGTGCCCATTAATTATTATCACAACGATATGCATATCATGATATCACAAAGCCTCAATACATAATAGATGTTATATTTAAACCGTTATAATATGCCTAGACTAAATTAACGGTTTGAAACCATAATTTATCTTCGCGAAGTATATATAAAACCTACATATATGATAGTTCAAAATCGTGATGTATGATAGATAATAATCATTATAAAAGCCATATTATGTAGTAGTATTAATTAATACCGTTTCTCTCGTTCACATCCCTCACATTCTTATTCTTTTCCAACAACAAAGAAAATAATAATCCAAATATTCTATACTAATAATGCCTACAAAACATCCAATCACTACTATAAAAAAGCTTTTTTGCGTCATATTTTTCTCGTTTTTTACATCTTATTTTATGCGGATGCCTTTTTGGGGGCGTAAAAAAAAAGTCAAAGATTAAGATGTCTAAATATTTTCTTAGACGCTGTATGCTTTTTTTTTAAAAAAAAAAAAAAAAAAAAACCAAACCACATTGGGAGCTAACCACGTTAGCAGCTATCAAACAATAATGTCATATCTACATTCGAGATTCAATTGGATCCAAAATTGAAAATCAAATGGCATATCCTTAATAACAAAATCAACTCAAAAAAAAAAAAAATCTACAAGTGTATATCTACATTACAAAAACATATCCTACGACGCCTTCTTTTTAAGATTTTGCATGTGATACCAAATCCAACAATGTGTATATGAGGAAGGAAGAACCAGATCCAAAATGCTATAAGCATGACTACGATAAAGATTAAAAAATTGTGTTGCAGATAGAACTCGATTAGCATATCAAGATAATATAGATCTAATAGTTCCAAATGTAAAAAATAGACTAATAGATTGAAAAAAAAAATTAACATCTAATAATTAGAATAACAGATCCAAAAATTTAAGATCTAACACTTAGACTTACAGATCCAAAAATTTCATATCTAAACCATCAGACTTATAGATCCAAAAATTCCAGATCTTACAATCCAGAAATGCTGGTGAGGTAAGAAATTCCTTTTTCTGAAGGAGGAACTAGGGAATCTAGAGGGTGAAGAAGAAGAAGACGAAGATGAAGCAACGGAGGGGGAAGGAAAAAACTTGGTTTTGTCGGCAATGGCGAGATCGTCTTCAAGGAAGAAAACTACTAGAAGACCCATTTTCCGGTTAGTGTCGGAGGTGCTAGCGTAATTGAGTGATTTTGCCTTTTCTTTGGCCGATAAACCCATCTTCGTCTCTGCCTGGATTTGTGGTCTTAAAAAATGTTGTGAGCTATTAACTTTCTCTGCTTGGCACTATTTTTTTGACGCTTTAGAAATAATAATGAGGGAGAGTTACGAGGCCCTTTTGGGTATATGAAAGGATAGAGAGAGAGGGCGTGGGAGTCATGGAGAGAGGACGCACGAGAATGGGTATGAAATAAAAATTGGAGCACGAGGTTAAAAAACGCGGATAAAAAAATTTCATACCTTTTGGTGTTTAAGTTTTTAAATTAGACGCCAAAAGTGTCACTTTTGACTTCTAATTTCAAAACTTAATGCTAAAAAGTATCAATTTTTTTTAAAAAAAAAAAAACAAAATTTTCATTTGCCGTCTATGTTCTTAAATTCTCATCACTTTTGGTGTCAAACTTAAGAAATTAGACACCAAAAGGTATCAACTTTTTTTTTTCGAAAACCAAAATTTTCATTTCATGCCCATATTGACAAATTTTCATTACTTTTGGCGTCTAGCTTATAAAATGAGATGTCAAAAGTGTCACTTTTGGTATCTGATTTCATAACTTAGACGCTAAAAGTTATCAACTTTTTTTTTTAGTAAACCAAAATTTTTATTTGCAGCCTATATTGTTAAATTATATCACTTTTGGTGTCTAATTTCAAAAATTAGACGCCAAAGTCAACTTTTTTTGCATTTAATTATAAAAATGTCACCGTCTTCTTTTCTACTTCCGTTTTTAAAAATAGGATGCTAACTAAGGAAGTAAAACTCATTTATTGTAGTAGTGAATACATTTGTTTTTACAAAACATTGATTGCATTTGTAAAAGAAAAATCCAACAAAGCAACCTTCACAACCACCAAAGGTCAACATTTTATAAAGGAGCTAGGAGGGCAAGCAAGAGGCCTCCAATTTTCAGGAAGATTTATTCAGTAAAGAACCCATCAAACCTTCAATTGAAATCACTCTTGGGGTCTCAAAAGTATTTATTCATATAAATCAAGAAAAAACTCATCTCAGATACCTATCTTATGTATTATAAATCACGATTGAAAAGCTATTTTTGAAAGCTCCAATCGTTATTCCAAACAAGCATAGCTAGTACATATATTTTACAGTTTTATACACAAACCCTTTTTTTCCCAATAGGTAAACCCTTAATTGAGCTTACCAGAATCTAATCTTCTAAATTGGCCTGCCCTGTTCAAATAATCCAACAATGGCCATATACTTCAACAATGAACTTCTTCAGCAGAAGTCACACGAGAGAGGAGATCATGCAAACTCATGTTTGTTCCTCTTCATCAAGGTATAGGCATCACTGTAAATAGCCACTATATTTGAGAAGATTGCCAGGACAATCATAAGGACAGACAGAATCTTGTCTGTTGCAGTGGCTATGTTGTATTTATCCCTGCATAGAGAGGAATATTAGTCAGCATCAAAAACATCAAATGGAGATAATTATAATAACATGCCTGGATAATTAAAGACTGCCCAGTTTCCATTTTGTTTCGTTAATTTATTTTTTATTCAAGAGATACCTCTATTCTTCGGTTAACTTTATTTTTTATACTTGTTAGGGTGATGGAGAAATCGTTCAAGCTTCAAAATTCTCTCTCTGTTCCACATAGGACAAACTTGAGAGAGAGAGAGAGAGATGTAGAAAAATGGATATGTTTAAGTGGAAAAATTGGGTGTAATCCAAATGGGTATCTCTCTTTATAACCTAAAACTTCTAGAAGATACAAATTCAAAAAATACATTCATGAGCCAACTTCATCTTTGAATTGCCAGGATTATCCAATGACTAAAGTAAAAACTGACCTGAGAGTGATGGCAGCTGGAAATATAAATCCTACACAGACTGAAGCTGTAGCTCCAGTGAACTGGAATGCATCCCAAATACTGGGTATGAAATTTGCTCCAAGGAAGATAATAATGACGAGGCCAATGGTCATTGATGCAAATCTGAAGTTATCCGAAACCAACGGCCTCGATGAAGGAAAGAGAAGACCGTCTACATTGATCCGCAGTGGAAAAAACACAACTGGAAATACAAGCATGAGGTGTGCTGCATAGCTCAAACGTACAAGATCATTAAGCAAAGAACCACAAGGAATCCCAAGATCAGTGTCAAAGTTGGCAAGCACGTCATCAAGAGTTCCTTCACCAAAAAGGAGGAACCCAAAGAAGCTTGCCATTATGTACACTGAAGAGCATAAAAGAAGGGAAGAACGTATAACCCCCCGCATCTGACTTGAGTTTTCAAGTTCATTATCTATGTTGTGAACTGCAAATAAAGCATCCACACAGATCAATTAGTGTCAAGTTGATAAAACGCAGATATTCGTCTGGACTAAGGATAAGGTATAAGGGCAATACTTGCATTAGTCATGCTACTAACAGGATAAAAACTAAGGCACCTTGAGTGACAAATATTAACTGTTTTATTTGACACAAGGTTAATAAGAGGAATGTATGAATCAAATAAATAATCTGAACACCAACTCATCCTGCCAAGAATAACTTAGTTTGGTTGACATTATAATTTTCATTGGGCAGGATCAGGGCCCTGTTAAGAGACAAATTGTTTGGTTGACTTCTCTGCTCATAAAAACTAATAACCACCCTATATCTACAAAAATCAGTTGCACATCTTATAACAATCAGAACATGCGTGAGTTATGAAAAACTCCTATACCATTGTAATGGCAGATATAGGCACACACAAGCACAGGAGCCGCGGTGAACAGTTTGACAACTGACATGAAATCTGTAATGACGGGAAAGAGTCTGGGCATCCCTATGCCTCCTTTTATAATCTTGACAATTGAAATTCCCATGGCAATTACAAGAAAAAGAACTGCCAGTGCAACTGATAGTGCAGATGTGAATCTCAATGAATCTGCAACCATTAGAGCAAGTAAGACTTGATGATTTCATCATCAAATATGGGGAAAATATATTAGAATAAGATATCTTTTCATCACATACCATACAGATAATAAAAATCTTTAATATGCAGCAACTGAAATGCATGAACCAATACAGAGGTTCAAAGCAACAGGATGCTCCTAAAACCATAATACATATCTACCAGATCTTGTGAGATGTGTGATTCAATGAATGAGAACCAAGTGTTTTTTTATTGTAATTTAAGGAAAAGAATTCACTCACCAATTCGCTTAAAGCTTACTAGAGGCGCAAATATAGCCAGAGTTGTAAAGAGAACAACAAATTTACGCCCTGTCCACCAATGGACACCAAACCGTCCTTCAAGGACTCCTTTATGGTGATCTCCGCTTGATGATGTTCCAGAAAGTACATCACCTTTATTATAAAAAAAAAAAGAAAAAAAAAATTCAATAATCAATAACTTCAATAAAACAAAGCAGTGGTTGTAGCTGAGATCTGAGCAATATCTAAACATATACAAAAATGAGCAGATATCCAGCCAAATATATTTAAGTCAAAGAGTCAAAGATAATCTTACCAAGTATAATCATGTAAACAATAAGCACACCTATGTTGTTCACTATTATAGTTATTTGCGCCAGAGATTTTCCAAAATTGCCGAAGGAATCCCCAATTAGACTTCCATAAGAAACAGATTTTCCTGCCCGCGTAAACCTGACCAAGAACTCAACAGACTTCTCTGTTAAGAAAACCATGAAGATGATAGCAAGAATCCCGGGCACCAATCCCAACTCTCTCAAAGTTGCAGGCAAAGCCATGATCCCAGCACCAATAATGGTGGTGGACAAGTTAAAGACAGCCCCAGAAAATGAAGCTCCATTAAAATCAGCAAATCCAACTTCAACATCCTTATCAGTTTTAGGCAACAAGGGTGCGTTTTCATCAACACCTGCTTTGCTCTTTCGCAAACGTTTCTTCTCTGTCCCAGTGTTATGATTTCCAACAATCATCTTCAGATGTCAATTAATTCTCCCCAAACAAGATATCAACTCCTGCGAGGCAACATTATACAAGAAAACATAGGCAAATTTTAGGTGCCGTCAAAAAGCGGGGGAGGGGGTTTCTCAGAAAGTAGAACAACCCAGTTTACTCAAACAAACCTGATAAACCGACGATCGTACAGAGGAGGTTGATTTCTTGAACAGAACAATTCAGAATGACACCAAAACTTATTTGCACTTCTGTGACGAGAATCGAGGTTAAGTAAACAAGGTATAATTCCAAGTTCAAGGTTCTACAGGACCCAGTTGTGCAAGTCGTAAAGAATCCAAATCTCCCCTAAAAGTAAAGCAAGGAGATAATCTCCGAGATATTTGTTCTATTGTGAAGAAATACCAAAAATCCAGAGAGGAAGATATAAATGCGGGATCCGAGATTCAAGCGAAAAAGACGCCCGCAATTTGCATTCGTCTTGGACTATGAATTATTGCAGGGGAAGATCAAGATTGTTTTCTTTCTTATTGAACCTCTGGCTGTGTTGATAAAAGATTGAACAAAACAGAACAAGTGGGAGGACAGAGGCTATATCGCCAATGTTATCGACAAATGTGACGATAGAATTCTGGAGTTTTGCTCAATAAGCAAGACTCAACGCTTCGAATTCCTCGCCAGAAGAATAACTCTGAAGGGAGGAGAGGTGTTCTCTGTGTAATGCGGTGATTCTTTCTGCAACCTGAAAATAGCAGGATAGCAGGAGAGAGTGTGTGTGTAGCAGAGACCAGAGAGAAGCAGAGGAAAGAGGAGATAGAAAGGTGAGTAGCATATTCTCATTGCAGGCCTCCGAACGTATAAATAGGATAAATATCCCGCTAGCGGGGGTGCATGGCAGGACAGCCTGCGCGATAAAACAACAAAATGGAAATGACAAATAAGGACAACAAAATAGCTTAGAATGACAATAACATCCCTAAGCAAAATTATTGTCTAACGAACACACCTTCCAAAACCTCAAGGAGGATGAATTGAAGAAACAAACTCACTAGAGTAGTAGAGTTGGAACTAGAGGTAAACTAGTGAGAATAGGTTTGGTCTATATCAGACGGCCTACATCCAAACTTTTTTAGGTACTGGTCTGACCTGATTTGTTTGTTAAAAAAACCAATTTAGAGGCATAAATGTGTAAATAAGTCATGTTTATTTTGTTAAAGCCTGAACTTTTTACAAATTAAATAAATATAAAGTGTACAATTTTAAAAAGGCTTTGTGCTCGATCATACCTCATGACGACTCAGACTTGAGCCTAAAAAATACCTACATCTAGACTCAAGCCCAAGCTCAAATCTTTTACCACCATTACAGACTCAGATTTGTTTAACTAAAGCCTGAGCTGACCTAACCTATTTCCATCACTAATTGGAAGCTTATTCTCTATGCTTTTGGTGGGTCGGGTTTCTCTCATTATCCTTCTCTTATTATCCCTCATCATCTCTAAATCATATATATCCAATCAATATAGTACTATTTTTATTTTTCTATCGTTTTCCCAATCAACGGCCAAGATTTAGTCAATGAGATAAAATAAGAAAGAAGATAAGGAGAATATCTCCCACCATGCTTTTGCTGGTTTTCTGTGGCAAAAAACGAGTGACTTCTCACTATCCAATGCTGCCCATGTTTTATAGTGCTTTGTTTTTTATTTAAATCTTATTCATCCAACTTTTTGGAGAACCAATTCAAACTTCGTTCTACATGGAAAAGAATTTCAAATAAAAAATTATTTTTTTTAAAAAAAATAAAACATGATCTTTATGTTAAATTTTATACTGATTAAAATAATTTTAAAAAAAAGAAAAAAAAAATTAAATGCGAACAGTCAATGTATCTAAATGGTCCATAGTCCATACCATGGTTAGTAAAAATATGTTTTAAAACGTTAAAAACACGTTTTTACGTTTTAAATTAAGCAAAACGATTTTCGTTTGGGAAAAAACGCATAGGGGCGTAAAAAGTGCATCCATAAAACGTGAAAGCGTAAAATCTTGTGTTTTTTTTTAAAAACGGAAAGGTCTCACTCTCGACGGCCCAAGTCTAGCGCCAACCCAATCCAATAGCACATTCTCCTTAAGCAAAAAAAAAAAACATTGATCCTCTCTTTCTCACTGATTCTCGACGATGCCCAGGAGGAAATCACGATTCACACCAAAGTCACCAACCATTCAACCAAATATCAGATCTCTCTCACATTCACTTCACTCGCACCGTCACCGTCACTTGCGGCTATCTCAGGATCTCGTCGTCTCCATTTGTGCTCTCATCTCTCGTCTTCCTCGGTCCTCACTCCTCCTTCGGTAAGTTTGCTCGATTTTTCTAAGCTTTCCCACTTGCCCTAGGTTCGATTGCCAACACTACCCAATTGATTGATTTTTCCCAGTTCCCACTACAACAAAGTCGGAAAAACAAGCTTTGGTTTTGAGTTGCTAGTGTCGGTGACAAACAGGTACTTGCGATGAGAAATGATAAGTGAGGCATTCAATGTTTTTTCCTCTTTTCTTCTCTGATTCTTCGTTTTCTTCTTATTTCTGCAACTTTCTCCTCAATTCATAATAGTACTATCTCTGTCTCTGATTCAATATTTTTTTCCTGGGCAATTTTCTTCCTTGAATAATAGTACTATCTTGATCATTATTGGTTCTTGGTTCTTTTTGCTTTGCTGGGAATTCATATGAAATTGGTCTTGCTATTGGTTGAGATATATGTGTGTGAATTGTGTTAGTACTTAGACGCTGGATACTGGAATGTTGCTCCATGATGTATTGTTTTCATGTCTAATGATAGTGTGGTACTAAATTTATGTTTCTGGATAGTGAATTATATTGATGTTAATCGCCTTTATTTGAATGGTGGTGACAATTTTAAATATTTTGATTGATTTTACATTGATTAGTATATGTATGGAACTATGGATGATGGCAAGTGCCTTTATTTGAATGATATTTGATGTTGATTGATATTGTATGTGTATGGATAATGGCAGGTGCCTTATTTTACAAATTTTTTTATTTATATATACAGGTAAAAACTACTTTTTGTATTACGATTTTACGTTTTACGCTTTTTCATTCCCCTTCCATTTTTACGTAAAAACTACGTTTTCACAACTTTGATCCATACCCAATGCGTACCCAACCAGTTTATACTTTTGGTTGCTTTAATTAGGCCCTTCTCAATTGATCAACTACTTTTGATTGCCTTCATTTGCCTTTGTAATGGGTTTGGATTTAACGAAATGAGTTAGTTTTTCACAATATAGTGAATCAATATTTAAATCATCATTAGAGAAATATTCACATTTAATATTTACCAATGTATTAAATAAGATTTCCTCTGATACAAAGATACTTGCACTTAGCCAAACATCCCCCCCCCCCCCCCCAAAAAAAAAAAGGCCCTTGTGAGCATCCTTCATCAACGTTTTGCTCTACTTTTTATCTTCTTCTATAGCCTATCTTAGCTAGGTTGATAAATTGGATTTATTTTTTCCCTAATGTAAGCAATCATGTTCAAAATGTTATATAGCAATAAACACTGCCCCTGCCCCAATAATTATTTCAACCTTAGTTTGTCACATTATAGAAAAAGTAACCTTTTTATTAAACCTAACTCCCGTTGGGTTTATTATTACTCCATCTGGTCCTAATTATAGGGCAATATTTGGAAATTGGTTTTGGTCTTAATTATAAGACAAAATTTAAATTTTTGTCAATTTCTTCCTAAAACATTCCCATTTTATTCTCTCAAGTGTGTTTACTTTTTGGTAAGTATATGTATTTAGATGCATAAAATTTTTCAGTCAATAAAACTCTTAAATTGTTGAATTTTAATTTGTTTATCAATGAGTTAACGTTAATTTACCAATATATATATAAACACACATATATGCATAGACACACACATATATATTTATATATGTACACACACGCATTATATAAATATATATGTGTGTACATACTCATATACTTGTGTGTGTGTGTAGGGGTTTGTATTTGTGTGTAAATATGTGTGTGTATCTGTATGGGATGTATATGTGTTTTTTTTTGGGGGGTTGTGGATATATGTGTGTGTGCATACACATACAGACACACACGCACACATATGTATATATAGTAAGATCATTATTTCAATTAGAAAGCATGGAAAGGAAGATTCTAGGTTGAGGAGGTATGTTAATGTCATTGAAAATTTATATAAGAGCATTTGAGCAAAATGAGTGAAATTAATTAATTTAACTCCCCTATTTAATCTCCCTAAAATCGGTTAAATATGTTTTATAATTAGGACCAGATTGAGTATTATTTTTTAGAATCATTTAAGAGGGAGGGAGGCATGGAGGTTCGAACACGTAATACCTTACTAAAACTAAAACTCAAGGAGGTGTTTGGCATAACTGGTTTTCGACTGTGTACCATATATTACTAAAGAATAATTAATCTATAAGTTTTTATAGTTTTAACCAATTTTTAATTAGGATTTTTCTCCCTTTTTATCAAGTCCATATACTTTCACGTGTGTTTAATTAGGCCTTTCTAATCTTTTTTCCTTTTTATCAGGTTCTCATTGTTTCACTATATTTTTAATTAGCTCCTTGTAGGGTTTTTTTTTTGGATTTCAACTTATTAATTTAATTGAATTTTAAATAAATGAATAATATTAAAATATAATTTATGAATAATATATTTAAATTAATAATTATATAATTCAAAAAATAATAATTGATATAACTAATTAGTAATTCTTATTTAATTGATATAACTAATTATAATTCTATTATATTTTTCGAAAAATTTCTTATTATAATTTAAATTCTAATATTCTTCATAATTCTTAATAAAACATGTATTTATATTATTTATATTTTATTTTAATTTTTATAATGATAAAATTTGAATTATAGTAATACATTTTTCTGAAAATATAATAGGATTATAACTAATTATATAATTATTTTTTAAGTTATAGAATTGTTAATTTAAGTTTTTATTCATTAATTTTTTTAAATATTATTCATTTATTTAAATTTCAATTAAATTAATAAATTGAACCCCTAAATCCTACAAAAAATTACGGTGAAATAATAAGGAATTGATAAGAAGGGAAAAAACATATAAGGACCTGACTAAAAATAGGTAAAGTATAAGGATTTGATAAAAACACTACAGGAGCTTAATTAAAAATTTGTTGAAACTATAAAGACCTATAGATTAATTTTTCCTATGTGTAAATATCTTATGTTTTACATATATTTAAATATAGGTTACACACTAATGAAAAAGAATAGAACCCATTATAAATATGTTGTAACTAAAGCTTTGTTGCCTCAAATCCAACTGATATGAAAGTTTTGTTGGTGGGTGATCTATAAATAACTTTGTTTGTAAACGCTCTTTAAGTCCCTTTAGTGACGTTAATAGTAACAAAATTATAAGACTAAAAGTATATTTTATAAGGTTAAGGCGTCAAAATAAAACCTCATACAAATTTGAAAGACTAAAATTATATTTTAGCAGAAAAAAGTAAATTACCCAATCAGACCCTCTCTTTCCCTGCCACTTGGCTTGGTGATAGTAGTTGACATTTTCATCTCTTAGGCCGTCATCATCTAAAATAATTTTAGTTTGACATTTATTTTTTAAGAATTTATATTCCTCATGGAAAAAAATTATATTCCGTTAATAATTCGATTGATTATTTTTATTTTATTTTATTTTGCAATCATTGATTTGGGAGGTAGACATGGATGGTTGAACTCACAATGTCTTGTTTAAGCGAAGACACAAGGAAGAGTTTGGTTTAATTCTTTTTTTAACTATATACAACATAATTCTAACTATATTTAAATATTTGTTTTGTTTTGGACACAGTTAAAAAATATGTTACATGCAAATGAAGAAGAGTTACATCTGTTAAAAAGGCTAAAGTATACTTTTAGTTTTTAAGTTTACATGAGATATATTTTTAGTCCCTTAACTTTATAAAGTATATTTTTAGTCATATAATTTTAACACTGCTAATTTTACTAACGAAAAATACAAATTCAAGTGATGACGGTGTAAACTTAAGTGATGATTATGTAATTAAATGCCATTAAATTTAAATTTAGGCTAAAGTATACTTTTAGTCCTTTAAGTTTACATAAGGTATACTTTTGGTCCCTTAACTTTATAAAATATACTTTTAATCCTATAATTCTAACACCGTTAATTTTCCTAACGGAAAATGCAAACTTAAGTGATAATAGTGTAAATTTAAGTGTTGACAGTGTAATTAAATGCTATTAGGCTTAAATTTAAAATATAGGTAAATTGAAGAATATATAAAATTTGTATAATTAAATGTTATTAGTCATCATTTGAGTTCATTGTGTCAACATTTTCCATTAACAAATTAATGGTGTTAGAATTTTAGGACCAAAAATATATTTTATAAAGTTAAGGGAGCAAAATTATACCTTATGTAAAACTTAAAGGACTAAAAGTATACTTTAGCCTTAAATTTAAAATATGGGTAAATTGAAGAATATATAAATTTTGTTTAATTAAATGATATTAGTCATCACTTGAGTTCGCCACGTCAACATTTTTCGTTAGCAATATTAATGGTGTTAGAATTTTAGGACCAAATGTATATTTTATAAAGTTAAGGGATAAAGTATGTCTTATATAAAACTTAGAGGACTAAAAGTATACTTTAGTCCATTAAAAATATGTTGTACCTAAGTTTTTTAAACAAATTTCAAGTTCCTTATATTGAGTGAATAATGAACAATACAATGAGGATTTTTCAGCAATTTTTTCGAACAAACATGATTAAAAAAAAATCCTAAAAAAATTGTTCATTTTCAAACTTTATGTCATGTGAAATGCATGGATATATATGATTTTGAGTAAAATATTATAACCACCCTTATGTTTTGTCTTAAGCACTCAAACTTTCTCTTTATTTTGACAATATGCACTTTAGTCTAAATCATTAACACTATTAATATTAATGAATATTATAAAAATATTCTTCAAGTATATTTTTAAATTAAAAACCATATTAAAGTAAATGTTGTTTATTAATTTAGCCTTCATTATACGAAATCCCTAATATAATTTTAATATTAATGTTCATTAACGATATATTTAATTTCTTTACTAAGTTTAATTTAGCATAAGTTTTAATAATCTTTTTATGTGGTATATATCAATTGAGTAATTATTTTTAAGACTTAAAATTTAAATTATAAGATATTAATATGCGAATCTCATAATAATATCATTTTATAAATAAAAGAGATTAAAAATTTAAGAATTATTTTTTAGAATATATATGTATTATTGCAAAACATCATCATACGTATTTAAAGATTACCTGATAAGTTTTTAATAAATAAAAGAGATTAAAAATAAAAATTGATAATGATCAAATTAATTAAATTTATATTATGATCAATTTAAAAGTATGAAAAAATTTTAAAGTATATACTAATTTTTTTTTAAACTTTCAATAAAGATATGTGATTAAATGATTTTTTTTTTTTGCCAAAGATTATATGCTTATTAAGTAATATTTATTTTAAGGCGGGGCATTTAGATCAAAATAATGAGTGTTTTGATTAAATTATCAGTTGGATGGATGAAAGTTGAATTTTAAAACTAAAAGGAAAGTTTATACAACATATATTTTGATTTTAAGGGAGATTCAAGCAGGTATTTAAAATAGAAGAGATGTTTATATAATTTAGAGTAAATAGAGGGTAGTTGTTGTATTTTACTGTATGATTTTTACCCAAAAAAATTACAACTTAAACATGGTGAAATACGAGTCTAACCAAACATGCATTAATACAATGACTAATTAAATCTTTTGTTCTTTCATATTAGTGTGAGGAAACGGTTACACTACGACCATCCTCCACATTGAGAGTTCTTGGCACGATATTTACAGTTGGCGATCAATTTCTTCAAACCCAACAATTCACATTCTTCCATGGCGGTCTCACTATTCCTTCTAGTTTCCCTGTGGCTCTGCGATTTTGCCTCTATATTTGCTTATCATTACCCATCTAGAGGTCTGTGTCTCTATCTCTTCACGCATTGCGCCATAATAACTAACTTGCATTTCCCAAAAATTCATCAAACGCATTCTTTACTCGAGTGAGATTGTGGGTTTTTCAGGTCCTTCGCTTCGGCTTTCGAAACCTCTTGTTGGAGATGATGGAAGGGTTTACGCTTGTTCTGAGAATAATTTCTTCGCCTTTGAAAGTAATGGTTCTATCGCTTGGTCTGTTCATCTTGACTTCAAATGTAATGTTGCTATGACCCCTCTTCATGGAGGTCCAGGCAAGGTAAGCCCTCAATTTACGCAAACTCTGTACTTTATATGTACTGTATAATGTATATGGTTTTCAAGCTTGAAGCCTCACAACTAAATCCTGGTTTGGTGGACGAAGTCAACTTTTGTTGTGGACGCCTAAGTCCAATGTTTGTAACCTGCTCGAGGATATGCTTGTCTTTTCAACATTATTTTTCTTCAACTTCGTCGCCCTTGTCTTTGTCTTTCCTTCATATATACATTAGTTCTGCCTACCTTATCCGTGTTTGCCATTTGGATATTTAATTCTTGGGAAAATTAATCTTTTTGTTTAAATGGTTTTGACTCAGTTGTAATTCATTGTTGAAGCTATAACTGATATAATTCAATCTCTATAGATTTATCTTGGTTGTAACTTAGTCCCAATTTGATGCAATTCAGTCTTCGGTTAAATCATTAAAAATATTAATCATTATATTCTAAAAAATAATTTATAAATTTCATAAAATTTAAGGATTAAAACTTTGAATGAATAGTTAAAATTATAGAGATTGAGTTGCAGTGAATTATAATCTCAGGAGTAAGTTTTAGCGGAGTCAAGACTATAAGCTGGTGTTGCACACTTGCACTTGTGTTGAAATTTAAGGAATGTGTTACAGCTATAACGACCAAAAGATTTATTTTACCCTTTTTTTAACTTTTATGGTGGTGACATTTAAGAAACATGAAAATTCTGTATTAGTGTATTACTAACTGAATGAAGCAATTAAAATTTTCGAAGGATTAATTTCTAACTCCTGTAAGGCACTTGCAGATATATTTGGTTGCAGAGAACAGAGTGCTGGAGATTAAATTTGGAAACCATGGAATTCCTGAGGCAGAGGCACAAGTTTTCTTTGGCCCTGAGGCAAATCAACAGGACACGGTTGAAATCGTTGGAGTCTCTTTGAGCACTTTTAGTTCCACACTGTTCATCAATCTCAGGGATCGTGGTCTCTTTGCATACCAGTCCCATGGACGCTTACGTTGGAGTGTAGGTCCTGTGTTTAACCAATCCGGCTTCCGTCAAGGATGCCGAAAAAATCTGACAAATTGTTTTTTCACTTCAACCCCAGTGCTTGATCAATGTGAGGCTAGTATATATGTAAGGTTTTTTTCCTATGCCTATAGTTTGCTGCATTTTATATTCCTATGCCTATATATGTAAGGATCATTTGCAAGCATGACACAAGTACTTGTAGAACAAGTGAAATAAGTGAGAGATAGATAAGATAGAGGAGTAAAAGGAAAAGGACAAAATCAGTCTCACGTGCATTCTTATACTCATTTTAGAGTCATTATAACTTGAAAGAAGTCAGATTAATGGATGATTAACAAAAACAACAAGAAGTTTTATCCTAATAGGTAAGGTCGACTACATAGATCGTACAACGTCGTTGTGCTCTATCAACAACCAAATTTGTTAACCAAAAGGTCATGCTCAATGACTTCGTTGAATATTCTCTTCGGTCTTCCTCTGTTACCCCTTTTCACATAACTCCATACTGTTTGATCTATCCTCCTCAGTAGTGCCTCCAACAACTTTCTTTGTACATATCCAAACCACCTCAAACAATTTTCAGCCATTTTCTATTCATTGAGCGCCAGCTTACTCTTCCTTTGATATGATCATTTCGAATCTTATCTTTGTTTGTATAGCCACACATGCATCTCAACATCTTCTTTTCTGCCACCCTACCCTAACTTTATGCTCTTGTCAACCCTTTAGAGCCCAACATTCACTAAGCCTTAGGTATTTGGTTGAACTAGCCGGAAGAAGCCTACAAGGGAAAGCGATGCTAGTTACAAAGTCATCCAGGGTTGCTC
The DNA here is from genome assembly GCA_037074495.1 of Acacia confusa. Classification (NCBI taxonomy): domain Eukaryota; kingdom Viridiplantae; phylum Streptophyta; class Magnoliopsida; order Fabales; family Fabaceae; genus Acacia; species Acacia confusa. The sequence goes on from CM073503.1 coordinate 43,768,663, forward strand.
AAACTTTACCGGCAGATATATCTTTAGGTAGATTTAGTGTGTATGAAATGTGTGAACCAGCCCTATTATGATTAGACGCATAGTAAGACAGATTTTCAGCTACACGCCTACTATACCCACTCCTAACAAACTTATATCCCTACTAATTATGTAAAGCAGATATATATAACCAAGGAATTTCTCCTACTTGATACTTCTAATTGTGTCCTTAAAAGGTTGCAAGCGAGTTTCTTGTTTCTGTGCAGCATTATGACGACTAACTGAATTTGTGATGTCTTCTTCTTCTTCTTATTTTACTGCTATGCTTTTCCATTTCAGATCTCAAACACAGAAGGAGAACTATATTGTTTGTCAGTTCGCAGCCGTCAATTTATATGGATACAGGATTTTAGTTCATTAGATAAAATTTTCACAGTCACTCCAGGAAACAATGGTCATCTTTATGTAACTGTTCCAGTGAAGGCTCTTGTATTGGCCCTTGATGTCTTTTCAGGTAATATCTTGTGGCAGAAGAACATTGGGCCCTTGAGCAGGGCAGACAGTGCACCTGTAGTTGATTCGAATGGTAAGCCTTTTGCTTTCTCCCCAGTTTAAGAACCTAACAAGTATCAGTGAGGTTTATCTGTTGCTGTCATTTTACACTTCATAGGGACTTTCAATGTCAATAACATGAGTCATTAACTACATTAAGTAAGAACCTGACAAGTATCAGTAGCTCATCATATGGATCTGAAGGCCATGGTCTGACCATACTTACTCTTTACATGCATATTCTCTTGTCTAATAATTTTATTTAAGTTCATGGGTCAATTTAAAACTCTTGCAGTCATCTTATGATTCTCTGGAGCTAATGATTTATATATTTTCTGTCATAGGATGGGTATCTATTGCTTCATTGGACGGATTCTTATACTCATTTTCACCAACTGGTTCTCTTCAGAAATTCTCAAGAATAAATGCCGAGAACATTGTGATTCAAGTTGACCCTATGCTTGATTGCTCTGGTTATGCAATCTATGTGTCCCAGACACAGATGGAAGGAAAAATCAGCTACGGTATTAATGAAAGCGCCCATGTTTCCGCGGTTCAACCTAAAACTGCTCTCTTCACTTTATTGGTTCCTGCAACCGGGTCTATTTATTGGTCAGAAAGCCATCCATGTATGTATGTTATCTCTGGGAGAATCGCTATGAGGTCCCTAAGAAGAAATATAATCACCAAAAGGTTCCTATAACAAATGAGCAATATGCGCTTGTTGTCATTTCCTGCACTAAAACTTTTCATCGCATAGTGGTCACTTGTTGTAGGATTTTTTTGTGATTACTTTTCTTCATTGTAACCTCAGTGATTCTTCCATTATCTTTCCTTCTCTGTTTATCATAAATTGTTTTTTTTAAAAAAAAAATTTTGGGTAACAAAAAGTTCTGATAGCTTGGAGCCCATTACAATTCTTTCAATGTTGAATGAACCAGGCCAGTTTTCATCTTTATTACAAAAGAGTGATCTGAGTCAATTTATAATCGATGAGGAGATTCTTCTGGCTTTTTTTGCAGCCTCAAGTATGAGCCCATTCCTTTAAATATCATAATTTCTTTTAGAGAGAGCACATTATCGGAATCACTTGATAACTGTTACTCTCTATACTTATAATGTAGTGTGCAATAAAACACAGTAATCATGTAGATCGGTAATTTGCTTGAATGCTCTAATGTCTTAATTATGCTACTTAATGCAGAGACAGGCAACCCACTGCAATGCCGTACAATAGGTAACCATGTTTACTACTATAAGTTAAACTGAACTGTAGCTGTTGCATCATATAAGTGGTCTTTGATCTCTAAATTCCAGCTAAGTTTCACCTGAGAATTTCTCTCAGCATGCATGTCTCCTACTTTGCCCAATTAACTTGCTTCTTCTTGTATAAGTTCCTTTCTTGGTGTCTAATGGACTTTAAAGTGGAAGTTCAGTTTCAATAGATATTGCATTGGTGAAAAACCATCTTAGGAAAGGTCTATGGGACACACACATAACATTAAAGTTTCATTTGAAAATTGGTGAAAACTGTGAAGCTTCTCAAGAAAGGTCTACAGGGAAAGACCCATATTCAACATTAAAGTGTTATGCAAACGTACCAAATAAGTGATTGTATAAGCCTTCTGAAGGCCTAGTATTGGAACCTTGAATGATATGTTTCCTTAGGAATGTCACAATCCACAGTTAAAGAACCATTAGAAGCAGAAGTCAAAGAATTCGAGAGATAAGACGGGAATGAAGATAAATGCCAGAATTTAGTGATATGTCAGGTTTTTCAAACAAGACATACATGCCATAACTGCTGATCTTTTCGGCGATCCACATTCCACAAAATTTTGTGGTGTAAGACATTTTGTTCATTGAAAATTAGACAAAAGCCTGAGAAAGCCACATTTTCTTATAGTAGTTTCCTAAAACTCTAAACAAGTTGATTTGCTCAGGCATGTCTCCAAGTTTATTCCTGCAGAATTTATGGAAACCTTAGGCATTTTGGGAATAATCTTCACAATATATCTGGCATGTCTTCAAATTTATTCCTGTTGTTATCATTTTTATAGTACATCAATTTTATTTAACAACTCTTGGTTTTAATGCCAATTTCCTCTAGCATTTGCTGATATAATTTCAGCTGGATGGCTTGGTTTGGTTTTCAAATTTCTTGAATATTTTTAATCCCTTTACAGATCAGAAGCTTACCTCTAGCTGCTCTCAAGCAAGGACTGAGCTTGTGAATATCTATACAGGTTAAGTAAAACTATGTAGAGCAACCAGATAAAACTTTAGTCGTTCAACACTTTAAAGAACAACTTTTTTTTTTTTCCCCTGCAGGAAATGAAAGACTGATAATCTTGTTTCTTTTCTTCGAGTCGGCTCTTTTGGCAGCACTGGCTGGGGTTGTGAGATTCTGCTGTACATTCTGGGCAAAAAGGAAGATTCAAAATAAAGGCCTTGGTAGCTTTCTAGAAAAGCGAGTAATCTCAATATCCTCATTATTTACTTCTTGAGAAAATCGTCATGCGTCTTAAAGAAAGAATGTAATCAATAAAAAGTTTTAATGACAAGTGAGAAGTATAGACCTGTGGTCATTTCCTACCATGGAATTTACATTGCATGATGCTACTCACTAGTTGTGCAACTTTTTGGTGATTACGTTCCTATCTATCGAATCCAGAGTGATCTTTCGTTACTTCTTTCTCAACTAAACATGTCTCTTAAATCAACATCTGCAAAACTGTACATTTCAGCGCTCTCTTCAGCTCCAAAAGAAAGCATTTGACAGGCAGATCACTGAACTCAAGGAAAAAGCCTTAAAGAAAGAAGAAATAGGTGATGAAGTTTATAAAAACATGGATGATATGGTACAACAAAGGCAATGCATTGAAAGGAAACTCTCAACCACCTATAGTTTGGGAAGAGACAAAACTGACTCTCAATCAAAATCTCTTCTTCCTTTATATAAGGGAAGAAAAGCTAAATCCTCCTCATTTCAGGGTAGATTCCTGATATATCTCTATATTAAGATAGTTTCTTGTGTTCAATCTTTAGCTTGTAAGCACTTGAATCGCACCAAAGCATGCTTATTAGGTTCACTTGTCTCAAAGGGCAATTGTAAAAATCAATTGACTAATTCATAGAGTTAATTATATTTTAATTAGCCTATGAATCTTATCTTTGTGATTATATGAACCTACTCCGGTCCTTAATATATAACCTACTTAAGAATTGATTTTGGTTCCAAATGGTAGCCCTATTTCCCATATCTATCAATCCCCCCCCCCCCAAAAAAAAAAAAGCTCTATTGATACTTCCAACAATAATCAAATAAGATAGAGGAGGAAATTAATAAAAATAACTAAGTTGTTTTAGAAAAAACATGTTATATTAATCAACTTAATTAACTCGCTTAATATAATCAAATTAGGTAAATAGGTCTTATATTAAAGATAAAAAGAGTTATGATATTACATTTGTATGGTTGATTTTGCAGGTGAATTCCATACACTTAGCGATACAACTTCCAGAGAAAGTAGCTCCGAAGAAGATAGCGGCATGCTTGAAGAAGGCATGGACTCGTCTGATAGGGCAAAGGAAAAGATACCTATGGATGATGATGATGACACATCAAGTGATGAAGAGTCTGTAGGGAGACAGTATATAAGTGTATTACCAGAGGCAAAAGCTAGCCCTAAGTTACTCATTTCATCTTCTGAAGAACATGAGAGATTGGGAGTAAGGACATTTGAAGGAGAGAAAGAGGCTGTTCAGAGAAGTGGTAGCAGCACATGGTTAAAGAGAAGAAAAACCTCTTCCTCAATTAACTAGCAGGGAGGCCTATTTTAACTGATCTCCTTCAGCAGGAGTATTAACTATTGTGATTATATGTATATGCAGAAAAACCCTTCAAGAACAACTCATATTGAAGATTCTTGGAGAATTGTTCAGTATAAAAGGTCACTGGTCAAAACATTTTAATGATATATGTTGTTTTCACTAAATATATACTCCCTCGTGTCCATTTGATATCTTTTAATCGGTAGTTTTGGTCATTTATATAAGAAGTTTAGATAGATTCAATGAGCATTAAATATTTATTTTTCATATATACCCATGTTTCATAAGCACTCTTACTATGGGAAGAGATTTTAACGACAATAAGTCTTTTAATGTCGGTTAACAAATGACGTGAAAAGTGACTTTCCTGATCAATTATTTATAATATAAAACCAACATGGAAACTTACCTTTGAAGCAAAAAAATAGAAAAATAAAAACCCAAATTTGCGTTTCATAGAAGTTGATGAGGAGAGAAAGATGAAGTAAGATCAAAACAAGTTTGACAACACAAAAAAGAGGAGTGACGGAGCATGGTGGAGTTATAGTGATAGATCTGTAAACCCAGATATGCGTCTCACCTTGCCGTTGGTGAAATAAGAGATTTGCATCTCATCTACATTAATAAAGGAGAGAGAGCCAATAGACTTGTGTGAGAGAAAGAGTCGGAGGTATAACGATTTAAACTGTTTTTATTTTTTTCGTACATCCAAATTAGTTAGAAACACCTTATAAAATAGACCATTGGAGTAGAATATAACATATTTGAAATTGTTGATTGTGTAGTCAAAATCCCATCATGTAATAATACTTCTATTTTCTTCATCTTGGATCAAGTTCAAAAGCAAAATCTCATCATCTGACTACTTGTTTTGATGTGGTAAATAATTGACACGGGTAGGGGTGGATTTAGGGGGTTAGGGGTGGCTCCCACCCCCCTAAAATTATAGAATTTAACCTAAATTTTTAAGAAATTACCTTTTAGTCTATAAAACTTTTATGATTTTCACTTTATTTCTTTTATGTAAAGTTATGTGGAGATGACTAAAATAAAAATATTGAAATTATTATAGGGAAATTATAGTTTTATAAATATTTGGGTTTTATTCTGTAACTTTCACCCCTCCTGATTATAATTCCAGGCTCCACCCTGACACGAAACTAAAATTAAAGCCAGAGGCATCCATAGATTGCTATGAAGCGCTTTCTCAGTACTGCTCCAACTACCACATGGAGGACATATTTGCCATCTAATTACAATTTGATTAACCATAAAGTCAAGTCAGCAGTAGAATAGTTCAGAGTTTTCAAAATCAGTTATTCCCGCACATTTAAATCCTTTAATATTCATATTTCAAGAGGGGTTATCTTAATCATATGACTGTTTAATGTTTTAAAATTCATTTTCAACATATACATAATATAAAGACTCCTCACGTACGTATACCCTTTTTTTTAAAAAAAAAAAATAGATCAAGGATTTTCCTCTCGACGTTTAGAAAATAAAGGGTTCTCACATTTTCCAATAAATGTGTTTTTTGAAGTGAGGCTTCTTACCATATCAACCAACAAATTTTTGTCAAATACCAAAACCTTGTTTTTGTACACACACATACATACCGAAATTCCGTACGCATGCTAAAAGGAAAAACGACCTAGCTAGTGCGGCTTTCGCTAGAAAGTCAAGTGAAGCTTTTGATGGTGTGGTTTGACTAAAAACGACTCTTGATGGCCATAAACATGAATAGTAGGGTTTCGATGTTGGTGAGTTTCATTCGAACAAACAAAGTGTTAAGTGCATTCTGTTTCATACGTTTAAATAAAAGTGGAATGATATGTTTTGTGAATTATCATACCTAAGACATTACATCACAGTTTGTTACCTAATAATCATGAGTTATCATTTCTATTTAAAGGAAGACTATTGAGACCTCAAATTTAACAAATAGACAGTCTTAAATATCTAGTCATATTTAATTTAGAATTATCGAAGACTTTTAGGACCGGACGTTATATAAATAAGCGATCCTAAAAGTGTTGCCATTTTTTATGAGACTTTTAAGATCGACGATATCATAAACATACGGTCCTAAAATATAGTCCTATTTTTTTAAAAACAAAACAAAGACCTTTAAGAGCGTCTCTTTATTAAATATGTGTTCCTAAAAGTGTCGCGATATTTATAAGACTTTTAAGACCGGAGATGTTTCAAACATATGGTCCTAAAATCTAGGCTTTTTTTTTTTATATAAAAAAAAACAAAGACCTTTAGGACCGTCTCTTTAATAAATATGTGTTCCTAAAAGTGTCGGCACTTTTTTTAAGACTTTTAAGATCAGAGATGTATCAAACATACAGTCCTAAAATCAAGGCTTATTTTTTTTTTAAAAAAAACAAAGACCTTTAGGAGCGTTCTTTAATAAATATGTGGTCCTTAACGTTGCGAATACTTTTCAGAACCTCTTACTGCTATTTACAACTCTCCAAAACTCAAACCTCAAGCAATATCCACCATCCAATACGTTCAGAAAACCAAAATTACACAGGCTAAGAAAATTGTTCGAAAAAATAAACAAATTTATATATATTGAATTATACAAATTGTAAAATTGTTCATTTACAAAATGAATTTAAAAATTAATGTAGTACTGTAATTACAATTGTTGCTCTACAAATATATATTTACAAATGAATTAGTACTGTGATTGTTGTATTTACTTTAAGAGGTCAGTAACATGTTGACAAAATACACTGCATATGTGGTCCACCTCATCATCAGAAAAAGAAGTCTCAGAGGCAAACCTCTGTAGCATCAAAGAAAGAATTTGAATTAATTCGTGTGCATATTTCATATGTAACATTAAGCCATAAACCGAATTTAGACATAATATGTAATATCAAATATATTTACCTTTGCAGTGAATTTATTACTTGGTTGAGTGATAATATCATACATGTGTTTCATTATGTAGAGGCCACATAAGTTGGATCCGATTGGTTGGCGACGGGTCTGAAAAGAACAAGAAATATATATAAGATCGAGCATATATAGCTTACTGACCAACTTCACAAGGTAGTGTGCCAGTGTTCAAATATGTCCTAACCTTTGGTGTGAGCCATTTATGATCTTTGAGATCACTCCCTCGCTTTTTGTTGACTTGGTTTTGGAAGGTCCTCATTGCACTATCATCAAAATCACAAATTTATCAATAATGTTCGGTGAAAATTAACATCAGAGATTTCAGACAAGAGAAACAAAATGACATGCTTACTCGTTGATGATCTGCTTCAACAGAACCCCTGTTTTTCCGTGAGTAGAGCATAAGAATAACACCATATTCGAGTCCATGCGCAAGACGAGCAACTGCCAGTGGTTGCTGAAATTTCACAGCAGTAAAGTACTCAATGATATATTATGCAGAATTAAGTGAATTGCAACAAGAGATCGATTGTGATATGTACCTATGGTAATATGGAAACAAGTACACCTTCCTTCTCACTTCACACAACCTCTTTGATATGTACTGTTGTCTTTCTTCCTTGGGGGTTGTGCTTGCATATACTGGGCACAAGAATCCAAAATCATTGATTCTGTCCTGTTGCTCCAAATCTTGATGCATGAACCTACAATAATGACATCGATAAGGGAATTAGTATATATGTATGTGTGTCTAAATGGTTCATTTAAATTATGTACTCATAAAAGAAGATACTTACTTCAAAAACATTTGAACAACTGCTAATGTAAGCTCCTGTCCAAGAAGCAGCAGGGACTTTATATCAACCGTGTCAAAGAAAACCGGTTGAGGGTCATAAGGAACCCCTACCACTTCATTGATATCCCATGATTGTAATCTAAATTCTCCTTTGGATACCATTTGGGATATTTTATCCTTGGCCCCTAACTCAGCAGTAAGGGATGTAGCTTTAGGAGGGGATGCAGCTTTATTAGGAGGGGATGGAGATTGAGGAGGGGATGCAGCTTTGTTATGAGGGGATGAAGATTTAGGAGGGGATTGAACTGGAGGAGGGGATGAAGCATCAGGAGGAGTATAGACATTTACAAGCTTCACTAGCCAAGAGATGAAGGTTCCCTTGACATCACTCACACGCTTCAGCTGATCGGTTGGGAAAGGGAGAGGGAGAGGTGGATCAATGGTCACCTCTTCAACTGACACTCTGACTTCATCATCAGCCATTTTTCTGTAGTGTACAGTTGATCCTAAGTTGTGGATAGTCCCTTTAGCAACTAATTGTCTAGTTGGTTCTGCCACGTACAGGTCACAAAGTTGCTCTGACTATCCAATAATGCAGCTCCCTTTGGTGCTCTGTTGCACAGGTGAGGTGTATGTGTGAAGGGAACATTGGTATCTGGCCGAGAGTTAATAAGCTTCTTCATCTCCATCATTTCCTCCTTCATTTGTCTTATCTAGGCTTCAAACATTTCTTTCAATGCACATTCTTTGGCCATTGTCTCCTCATTTAATTATCTAACCGTTTGGTCCATCTCCTCCCGGGTAACCATACTTTGCCTAAGGCGTTTGGTTTTATCAAAGTATTCTTTTAGGCCTACCTGTCCTTCGATCCCTCTTACCCGCCCTGAGTGATTCAGTTTTCCGGTCGCAATGGTCAGAACATCATTCCTCCTGCCGGACACAAAAGATCCCTCTGCTTCTTTCTTTTTAAGATCTTCTTGTAAGATACAAATAATGAGAAACTTAGCAAAGAAACATGTTTAGTAACTAAAAAATAACAATAACGATACTTACAATTCTTTCAGCAACTATACGAGTTTGTTCATTCATGTAGGCGCCTTTTTTTGGTCGCCGAATATACAACCACAAATCCTCGCGGCATATTGGGGATGCCTGTTGATCAACTATAGCAGAAGTATTGGATTCAACTTCTTCTTCCAATCTCTTCCGCTTGGCCTCCATCATTTCTTTTTCAGCCTTTGCATATCCCCCACAAAAAGCCCTATACGGGCAATCATTCTTTCTCCCTATCTCCTGTGCTTGTTCCCTTCTTCTCTGTGAATCAAAATCGAAAACAACTATTAATTATGAATTCAAGTCATCTCACTAAAAGAAATTAGAGAACTTCTGCTTCATATGAACCTCAAACACTAGTCAAATTCACTTCATCAAGTTTCAACATTTTATTTAAGGAAGATGTAGAATTGTATAGAACTAACATACTAACTTACTAATAGCAATGTCTAGCCATTACCTACTATAATAGAACTACCTAAGAATATAATAACGGTTAACATATAAGACATGCATACTTACACATTAAACAATCATACTCAAATTCACTTTTGACTTACTTGCTTGTTCCTCTGATGCAGGACAAAGGATGGAAATATATACTTCTATTCACACATTAAATCATCTAACTAACAGGATTAGACGAACACAAGAACATTCACATATCCGCACTGGTTAATAAGCAAACAAAAAGGGCAAACAAAATTGAATCTGAACTCACCAAAGCTTCAGTAGTGGTCCAAAGCTGAACAAATTGTTGCCAAGTGTCTAGATCAATATATGTGTACTTGTCCCAAGGATTGTACGCAGGCGGAACCTCAGCAAAAATATAGGTATTGGCTATAAAGGTCTTAAATTTCCTCCATCGATCAGCACAATAAGACAATGTCTTGGCTTTCAACTTCTCAGAGTCAGGGACAGTGTGTGAAAGCCAGATAGTGTCCCAAATAGGATCCTTCATTGTCTGTTGGTCAATATGTTTCCACTAATCTATCAAGATGCTGACCTTGCTACGTGCCATATAGTCAACAAAACTATTATATTTGTATTTATTTGGACCGAAAGGTTCCAACCTGTCATTAAACTGAATCTTGATCTTTGACCTAGTGTTCCATTTTTTGGATTACAGACAAGTTGCTCATTCGTGTGCCACTTCTACCACGGTATGCAGGGCGGTTACGAGGCTTATTTTGAGAAGAAGAGGGTTGGTTCTGGCTCACACTAATAACATCAGTAACTGGCGTTGACTGAACAGGGAGAGAATGGTTTTCTTTGTTCATTTTCGAGAAAGTAAGAGAGTGGTGGTGTGAAGAAGTAACGCCTGAGAAAGTGAGAGAGTAATAGAGGATGGTGGTGGTTGGCGAGGAATAGACGTAATGCAACAGGAAATGAGGTTTCGCAAAGAGAACAGGGGTTTCAGAGTTCAAACAATAAGATGTAAGTCATAAGTATGGTTTCGCGCGAAGAGGTATATGTTTTTATTTCTAAGACCAAAGTAACTAAAACGACAGTCTTAAAGGTCAACATTTAAGACCGTTCGTTAGTTATGTCCGCTCTTAAAAGTAATAAACTATTATTTTAATTTTTTTCATTATTTAGTACCAGATACAAGTTACGTTCGCTCTTAAAAGTATTACCTTTAAGACCGTCATTTATATATGTCCGGTCTCAAAAGTTTTATACGATTATATTTAAATATTTCCTCATTATTCTTGACCCTAGAAAATATAAGTCGGTAATGTACGAGCTTTCTCTATAATATAATCCATATTTTAATTTTTTTTTTAACATTTTTTAGAGCAGTTGATTATTTTAAGTGGCTTGAATATTATATTTAAGAATTTATATGTTAAAAGAAGTTCTTTATATTTACAAAATTGTCATTGGTCATATCTTTAAGACCGGTGCCTCGAAACTCCACTATAAATGAGGCGATCTTAAAAATTGATGCGGGTGAAGAAGTTCTTTATATTTACAAAATTGCCACCGGTCATTTTTTTAAGACCGTGGCGTTGATAATCTACTGTAAATGAGGCGGTCTTAAAACACTTTTTTGCACTAGTGATTGTTACGTTACAATTGTTTCATAAGAATTGTCATTTTGAAAATCCATAAATAACGGTTGATAATTACAACTGTATGTTTTTGTTCTCACTGATATAAGGTTAAAAGGCAAAGCGTTTGTAATTATTACATGATAGTTGTGCTATAAGAATCGCCATTGGTGTGATTCAAAAAATGACAGTTAAAAAAAACAACTATTATTTTTTTGTTTTCTCAAATTCCATCTCTTGATACTTGACAGTAGACATATTTAACCATTGTGTTTTAGCTTATATTTTCTTGCATGACCTCTTCCCTGACATATATGACATTTATTTGCTATAACCATTATTTATTAAGTGGTATATTTGTGTGAAACTATATTGTAGTAAATGACAAGTTGAAATATAAAATACTTCACATCTCATGCATAATTAGTAATATGATGCGAACTCTACAAACGTGAATCACCCCCCCGGGGGCCCGCCCGCCGCGGGGCGACAAAAACAAGGAGTTTCAATTAATTAGGATTAGATAAGAACAATCTTTTAATTACCAGGAATAATCTGGCAAAAACAATTACCAGGAATAAGAGTGAACAAGATATATTTTGAGAAAAAGATCGAGTTCCTTGAGCGCTTGACTGGAAAGGTAAGACTTTATATTAATAGGCCTTTGTATATTGTTGCCTTAATTTTTCTGAGTACTCATGATCATAGATACCTTCCTGCTAGTGTCAATTTACTTGCATTTTGAAATGTGAATAATGTTCTTTACTAGCTTGTTATTAAATATTATTTTCTGACTCTTTTTCAATAAATGCTTAAGTAAATTATGTAAACTCATTGACATGAACTCCATCTTATTTATCTGAAATGAAGACAATCAGAAGAACTATATTCTTCAACTTTGATAGTTTAGTGATTAATTGGAGACTTGTTAATTTTATCGGGTTACAAATCGAAGCCTTTCATCAACTGAATGCTAATTTACTCTGGCCAGGGACATTTGCATTTGCGGAATGGTTAGTTCAACACAAGTCGTACATTGAAGGACGACGCATTATTGAAGTGGGAAGGTATTTTTTCTTTTGTTCTACTAACAGTATCAAACTATTTGTCTTTGTTTCAATTATGAAGGGCAAAGTGCAACGCCTCTAATTTCTAAGTTCTTTATGATGACCAGTTATGTACCTATAGCTCTTATTAACTAATTCATTTGTGTAAGTCACAACAGAGAGCATGTTTAACATTTGGACGAATGAGTGACTGATAACATATGTGCAGATATATGTTGATTAATTAAAATTCCCGAAGGAATATAAGCATGATACAACTTAAATTCTTTGTTGTGTATCCCGTTGGTACTTTAGTTACAATTCTCCGAATATTCAAAATTTATACATAATACTATCCCAAAATAAAACTCTGACTGAGTCCTCATGCATGTTGTTTACCCTTTTCTCTGGCTCCCGATCCTCCAGGTTTTGAAGCTAGGGTAAATTCTAAGATTCAATACCTATTGAATTTCAAGTAACAGTTAACCTCATGCTCAAGTATAAATAGTATATGTAAGACAGATATTCATTACATTTCAGCATTAACCATACATAGCACACAGCTAATGTAATGTTCACAACTCAACAATAATAGCACATAGCCAATGTAATATTCACAACTCGACAATATATAGTACACAACAAATGTAATGTTTACAACGTTTGTACTCACCAGTGCCACGCCTCCACGTGTCCTCAGCGCTAGGAAGATATACATACGACATTATCATGACTATAACCTGCATAAAGCTGAATGTATGTGAACATGTGACTTAAGACCAAGTTTTAACTACAGTACATGACTCAAGACCAAGTCTTGTCCATGACTCTATGAATCATCCAATCACATATAAGTATACAGGACAACATAAGAATTAGAGTTACAGTACACGTCTGTACCTTAGTCTCCGTCGCTAGCGGTGCATTCACCTTTCGATACTGGTTCCTGACTTTCCCGGATACCTAATAATAATATCACAACATCATTTCCCTTATAAATAACATCCTAACAGATGTCATTCCCACTATTGACCTTTCTACCCCTGGTGAATTTGTTATTTCATTTATACCCTTTTTAAATTATTATTAATTAATAATAACACTTTCTATTAATTAATAATTCCCTTTATTATTTATTATTAATTCCTTTTTAATTTATAACTTATTTCCTTTTCTAACAATAATAATTATTATTATTTATTTTATTAGTATTTTCGTTTTACTATTATTGGTATTTCTCTATAATGATCTTAATCTCTCAGAGGCTCTCCTAACACTTTAATTAGGAGTTTATAATACCACTACTGTGTCAAATATGTTTCACAAACTTTTGAGTGAAATATTACTACCAATTAAAAATATGATTTTTTTTTTTTTTATAAAAAAAGAACTCATGGATCAATGGCATCATATAAAAAATACTCAACAGTGAAGTTTCTTTTATGTGTGTGTGTGTGTGTGTGTACGGTAGACTATTCTTTCTTCTTCTCATGCAGCGAGAGAGTGTGTGTAGGTGGCATGCATATATATATAAATCTACATGTATAAGACTACTCTTTTCCTATTATTTCCAAACTCAGTGATAAATACATACATGTACACTACAACATGATTTTCTTTTTACTTTCAAAATCATATATAAATATATATACAGTAAACAATGCAATGGTATCTATCTATCTATATATATTGACATGCACCCACTCACGCTAAGTATATACCATATATATACATATATACTGCAAGCAAATATCCTTTTCTCTTTATATGCACGTTATATATATAAGTGGTAACAACAAAAATCTTTCTCATTGGTTTCCCATATGCAGTGGTGAATAACAACAAAATAGCAAGGTTTTGGGCTCTTTAAATATCACCGAACACGTTACTATGCCTCCAGCTGGTATACATATATACATGTTATCTTTGTTTCATTTTCTTTCTGTCCAGGCGCCATGGTCTTAATAGACAATATAATGTCTTATGATCTTTCATGTGATGTGCAAAACTCCAAGCTTTATAAGCAATTTTTCTACATCAGTAAGGTTATGTTTTTACTCTTTTCCTTCTTAAACACACACACATAGCGATCTTGCATGCGCACGCGCGCGCGCACAAATATATAAACCTAACAGTAAAAAATTTCCAACAGTTTTTTATGCATTCACATAGGTGTTGAGATTTCCTTTCTCTTCTCATTCGAATGTAGCAACACATATATATAAATCTAAGTCACTGTTTCAGTTTTCATATCGCAACAAGTACTAGCTCATTTCCTATGGCTTTTATGTTCATAAGTTTGCATTGGGAAGTAACAAAAATTAAAAGGAAAAAGACCCGAAGACTTACTTTCAGATTCAAACTTGCACGATGCGATCTCTACCCTAGAACAATTGCCCCTGTTTTGGTGTTATTATTCAAAGGAAGAGTGATCAATGAACACTCACCGCTGGCTCTTTTCCTTCCCTTCCTCGACCCTTTCTTTTTCACTCTCCCTCTCGGTTGAAGCACGCACAAGATGAGAACAAAGGGTACTGGTTATATAATGAACTAGAGGTCTGGTCCGAAAGGGAATGCCCAAGGGGTATCTCACGTGGAGTTCGAAAAGCATGGGAGGGTTGATGTTGCTGTCGTGAGAGCATGGTGCTTCTGATTTTCCATTGTTGCGTGTAGTGCACTGCTTATCGCCGAAAGTGAGATACAGTGTCAGGGAGTTATGGCGTCGAGTCTGATAAGCTTCTTACTGTTGCGTGATATGCTCTACTGAGTCTTCTTTTTCAGTTGCGTTTCAGTGAGAGTAAAAAAAATATAATGAGCATTGTTGTGATATGGTCTGATACGGTTTGGGCCAATTGAATTACAAATGAAGGGAGTATATGTATTGGACTTGCTTGCTGATTATAAAGATACATGGGCTGTGAGAATAATGTCGCCAATTGGCTCACTGGTTTTGCGTATGGTTGAATGTTAATGCATTATTTTGGACTTCATTTTAAAAAAAAAAAAAAAAAATTCTAATGGGCTGTAATGTTTAGGTAGAGATAGGAGTATGAGTTGAATGAATAGCAATTGGAATTTGTTTGCATAAGATCATTAAATTACCCTACGTGCTCCTTCAAGATTTTGTCTTCTATTTTATTTAATCATTAAATAAGCATTATAAACAAATCCTTAATTTAATACAAGGATTTTTCCTAATACCTAAAATATTATTTCTGCAAATTTTTAGGCCTAAAAGCATCTCATATTTGAATTTATTATTTTCCTAAATTAGTTTAAGGAAAAAATTGCCTTAATTCCAAATAATTAATTATTTTAGACCAAATTTCACTATTTAATTTTTCATCTAATATTAAAAATTTTTAATTCCCAAATTTGAGATGTTACACAAAGTAAAGATGGTCTTACGCCAAGCATTCCATGGAGAAGTGGTTTATTCAAACATAGCTTGGAAGTCAAAGCTGAAAGGTGTGTTCAAGGTGCTAGACCTTCAAATCACTTCGAGTATGAGGCACTGCAAAGGTTCATATTGGAGTCAAGAAAAGCACTAAAACAGAGCAAAGGCTAGAAAACCTTCTAATATGTGTAATTAATAGGAACACCTTTAGCTTGTCGGCTTCCCAGAACTTGTCCATGTGGGTTCTAAAAGGAAACATGCAAATACTCGCTGTTCTGTTTTTTGTAAGTACTACTTGGCCATCTTGGTTCTCTTACTCTGCTTTTGCTGTTTATAATTCGATAGTATAATAAAGACCATATTGGTGATGGTGCAAATACTCTGCTTTTTCTGTTTTCTATAACAATTTATGAAGTTATATGTGACTGGTTTTATCTGATTCTGGTGTTGCAGTTTGATGGGATCCATATTGGTGATGGTGGGATTGTATATTCTGTTTTGATGTAAGAGCATGAAAACGCAGAATCGGAATCAGGAGAGTGTGACTAAGCTATATCAAGAAGATGGGGAAATCGTGGGACAAGAACTTCAAATACAAAGCATTATGGAGAGTGGGACTAAGCTATACCAACAAGATGGAGAAATCGTGCGACAAGAACCTCAAATACAACGCATTATAGTCCCCAAGGATTAATAGGGTCCTTCATTTTTTATTTTTTTTTTAACTTGGCAATTCCTTTTGTAATACCCGGATAATTATTTATCTGGAATATTATATTGACAAATAATATCTATTGGAAATAGGTGAATTTGTGGTCTCAAAATTAGTGTAATAATTACCTTATTTCCTAAGGTGATTTCTCATGAAATTAGGAGGAATAAAGAGTTAAAAATCCCTAAGTGAATTTGTGGGTTATAAAATACCCTAAGAATATGATGATAAATCCTTAGAGACAATTAAATATTTATTAAAAATTAAAAAGTATGTTGTTTCTAATTTAGATAATTTATGGGATTATTTTCCTTGGAAAATAATGAGGTAAAATTTGATATTATTTTGGGGAACATAAGTTACCTCATGATTTTTAATATTATGCATGGTGCATAAATTACCAATGTGAGTGCAATAGTTGTGAGATAATAATTAATCTGAATTAAGGAAATTGTCAACAATTAGTAAGTGATTAATTAAGTAATTAATGGATAATTGTTTAGACATGAATAAAGAAGAAAAACCGAAAATTTATAGAGAGAGAGAGAGAGAGGGTGGAGATATTTGTGAAAAATGGAATAATGATATTTATATTATAATAATAATATAAAGTGAGATATTTTGAGAAAAAGCAAATAAGATAAACAAGAACCGATAGAAAATAAATCCTATCTCAAAATATGTAAACTAAGTATCTAACATAAGGACTTATTATAAACAAGTATATTTTTGTCTTGTAGTGGGCTATCTCTGAAGTCATTTTCGTAATCGGCGGAATAATTATGGGATAAGATGAAAAGACATTTTTAGAAAAAGGGACAGATAATATAAATGAGAACCAATGGAAATTAAATCCTAACTCAAAAACGTGAACTAAATTTTTAAGACCAGGACATATTACGGACAAGTGAATTTTTGTCCAAAAGTTGGTGTTACCAGAAGTCATTTCTGTATCCGACGGCGTTTGTCTGGAAATGTTCGGCAGGCAACGGAATGTCCTGAATGAGATAAAAAATTTAGTTAACCCAAGTATCTTGAATGAGGAAGAAGAGATCTTAAGGCTATGTTCCCGGAATTTTAAGACTTCCTAAAATTACATGATTAGGACACTGAACAGGGAACTTTATCGGTACAAGACCAAAAAGCAATAATGATGACATGAGAATGACATCATCTTTTTGACTTAAAGGGCATTTTGTCTAGGTGTAAGGCCAAGATTGAATCTTCCAAAATATCCTAAATCCAATGGTCAGAATCTGAGCAGGGAAAGTTCAAAGGAACTACCAAAATGCCATAGCTTTTTCTTATAAATAGCCTTCCATTCTCTTTCATTTTCCTCACTAATTCCTCTTGCAATTTCAAAATTCTAGAGTAGAGAAGGAAGGAAGAGCCCTGGAGAAAGTTGTAGTGGAGTCCTGGGTAAGTTCTTCGGTCCTAAGTCTTAAGTTCTAGTTTCGTTCGGTAATTATAGTAGAAATGCTAGTTTGATCTTTAGTCTTCCAATAAGTTGTTGGTATCATGTTTATGTTTAAATATGGTATTTATTTCGAAAATATGATGGAGAAAGAGATATGACAAGATTTTGGAAGATTAGAGTCAAAGTAGCGAAGTTCTGACAAAATTTCGCCAATTAGAGAGGTCAGGGGTAAAATGGTCATTTATGACTAAAATGACTGTTATGATGTTAGTTATTGATTACATACGATATTATCCTTATAGGATATCTGTGATTATGTTTTGACCAACAGTCATACCGTATACCGTCAACGAAGGTACGTTCGCGTACTAGTAACTTTAACTCTGATGTGTCTTGTATGATCATATATGATTGGCTAATTCATGTTGAGTGCGGGACAAGACGAGGTCTTGGGCCATGCACCGTGACTAAGTTTATGGGGCTTAAATCACTATTTATACATTCAGCTATATACGGGTGATAAATCCCAATTTTCATATATTTTATCCCACCTTATTTCATTTATTTTGGGGATTATTTTAGGCTAATTTGGATATATTAGATAATATTTGGATTGTTAGCCTATTTTAGGAAATTATGTAAATCTGAATTAATCATGAGATTTTTGGGCTTAAATTAATATTCTGATTATTATCTTGTCATTTGATAATATTTTTGAATATATGATATATCATGATTTATCTAATTTCTGCCAATAAAAAATATATCTTGGAATATCCTATAAGTGCAGAATTTTTCAGGGAAGCTAAAAAAAAACCCAATGGTAGAACTTATTGGGCTTTTTAGATTTTATTGGGCTCAAGTTGATATTCTAAAAGCTCTCTCTTCCTCCCTTTTAATTAACCTAGCTGCTAGGTTTTGAGAGCTTTAGACGCTGAAGACGCAAAACGCCGCGAAAGAGAACCAAGCTCCATGAGACAGACGCTGAAGACCGAAAGACGCAGGAAGGAGGCGGAAATTGACGTGGCTATTGGAGTCATAATCTATTCTTCAATTCCAGTTTATTCTCCACAGGTCCCACCTCCAATTCCATTGAATATTCATCTCTTCCAATCACGCAGGAACGCAGCTACGGGACCCACGCCTTTTGATCAATTATTATTCCTCCTTCCAATTCTCACGCACAACACATGATGTTTTCAAGACTTGGTGAGACAAATTTTATGGAAGCTTAAGTTTTCTTGGGAGGCAACTTGGGAAGAGTATGGAGGAAGCTAAGGCCTAGGGCTTACACATGAAGACCACAAGGGAGTGTTGTTCCTTTTATCTTTTTAATTCAAACTTGAGATTATTTAGTTTTAAATAATTTCGAGTATTGTTAATTGAGAACAATCTAGTTTTAGATTGTAAACTTATTTCTTTTGGATTAGACTGGTAATTCGAAGTTTTATGCTTATTGTTGGACTCTTGTTTGCAATTGTCAATTAAATTAGTAATTGAGTTTTCGTTATTAATTTAATTGTTAATTTGGTTTATCATCGTAATTGTTTAATTGAGTTGATAAATTATCTGGTTGTTCAATTAGATAATTGTAAACAAGATTTTCAAGATTATTTTATGATTGGTTTTTAATTGGTTTAATTAGCCACCGCTTATTTCATTATGAGTTTTCTAGTGGAATAGGTGTTATTGAGCTAGAGGGTTTCACATGTTCGATTGGGTAATTAAATTCATTAATCTCCTTTTGGTCTAATTAATTGATTTAGGCCAAGAAAGTTGACTCCGTGCAATTCCTAAGTTGTCCCCTTCATCATCATCACTGAATTAAATCTTATTATTTTATTTGCTTTTAATCAATCTTTTTAGTAGGATTTTAATTATTTTCTCATAAGAAAACCCCCCAAAAATTGCATTCAACTCATATAGATTAGTTTCATTTTCATATAGGTTTTAGAGTTAATTGCATATAGGTAGAGTGTTTTACATTTTAGTTTAGGTCCATTTATATTTCACTGCATCTTTTCATCACCTAAATTTTAACCTAAAGAAAACCCACAGCTTGCTCCTTGGAAGAATGACCTAGGTTGACCTTAAACTACATAATTAATTAGGACCTAGTTTAATTGATCACTTTAACGATAAAAGCACCATCGATCAACGGGTTGTAGTCTTGATAGCACCGTTGAGTTTTCCTAACGCTGAGGACACAATGGGCCGTCGTGGCACTGGTTAGTGCAAACCGGGATAGACTTTACATGTGCTGTGTGCTATGTACTGTTGTGGTAACTTTACATCTGCTGTGTGCTATGTATTGTTAATACTGAAATGTTATGAATATCTGTCATATATATTGATTATACTTTGCATATGAGGTTAACTATTACCTGAGGTCCGATGGGTATTGGACCTCAACTTGGACTAAAGGTTCAGGAAAAGGAACTAGGACTAGAGAAGACACCGAAGAATGGAGCCAAAGAAATGCACCGATGGACAGAGCCGCGAAGAGGCACCAGTCGAAGACGAAGATCAGTAGCAGTTATTAGGGCCTAGTGTCTGGCATGAATCTAACAAAGTTATTTCAGACTAATTGGTGCTTAAACTAAGAAAGGGTTTGTCGGTGGGTTGTCATAAGTCGTCGTGAAAGACGGGGAGACTTCCATTAGACTAAACACCGATCTGGCCAATATGTCTGATTAACTATGTTGGGTTCTAGGCCATAGGACTAGTTGAGTACTTGGTTTAACAGAGAACTGTATTTAAGTCTCTGCATATTGCATCACATAAATCTTCTTTCGGGAAATTTTTAATATACCAACTTATGTCAGGGCATCATCATATGTTTGGGCATTTTATATCAAATACTCATTGCCCGAATATTAGCGCACGTTATCCGTTTCCGCATTACTCTAAGCTGTAGCACCTCAAATTCTATTAATTTTCCTAAAACTAAGTGTCGACCGACACGATTTTCAAGCATAGAATTTGGGGTGTTACACCTTTGGGGAAAATCAATGAATTTGTTTTCTAATTATTGGGGAATATCACCTGGAATATATGTATACTTGCTATGCTTTGGTTGTTAGACATTTATCTTGGACTGCGATAATATCTTATGTTGGTATATTGTGTGTGAAATTGGCAGCATACCCATCAAGGGCAGTACAAAATATAAAGCAATTTTTCCAAAAAAAAAAAAACTAAAACTAAAACAGACGTCGCAAGTTCCCACCCACCAGCCCACCACGGAACTTGTGAGCCTCCAATTAAATTCCAATAAGAAGATTGTAAGAGTTTTGGAATTGCCTATTTCATGGCATCATAGGAAGAACACGAACTCATATTTTTGGGGTTCAATTCTCTGTCTTCCCCTTTATCATTGTTTCTGCAACTAAATATCATATAGTATCTCATTTCTCTTCTACTATATCATATGATATCTTTGGCAAAATAAAAATAGGATATGAGTATATTTTTTTATATCAAAATGTCATTTTATCTTATAATTAATTAAATGATATAAAAATTTATATATAAAAAGGTAATTAAATAAGTATAAAATATTAATAAATTCAATCCAATATATCTTAGAATCTATACTTATTTAATTATAAAATATATACTTATCAGTAGAGATAGCGGCTTTGGAAGACAATAAAACATAGGACATGGTCCCTCTTCCTAAAGAAAAGAGGGAAATTTGATGCAAATGGGTGGACGAGGTAAAGTATAATTGTGATGGTACTATTGAAAAGTACAAAGCAAAATTAGTTGCCCAAGGGTATACGCAAAGGGAAGGTGTAGATTACCGTGAGACCTTTTCCCCTATAATTAAAATGAAAACTGTTCATATTGTTTTGAAAATGACAATTGTATATAATTGGAATGTTTATCAAATAGATGTGTATAATGTATCTCTCCAGGGTAATTTAGATGGGGAGGTTTACATGCAAATCCCTCAAGGTTTTGAGAAACAAGGGGAGAATATGGTTTGTAGATTTAACAAGTCATATGGCTTGAAACAAGCCTCAAGACAATGGAACAACAAATTGTTATGACTTTGATAGTGGTTTTAGTCAAAGTAAACATGATTATTCATTATTCCTTGAGAAAGCTGATGATGCTTTTGGTGCTTGCACTTGTATATGTGAATGATCTTCTTATTATATGAAATTCCAAGGAAAGGATTGATGAGGTGAAAGAGCTACTCTAGAGCAAATTTAAGATTAAAGATTTAGGGCAGATGAGATATTTTTTGGGAATAGAAGTTGCTGGTCACAAAAAGAAAATTGTGCTTTCTCAAAGAAAGTAAATCCTAGACCTCTTAGTGGACATTGATACGAGTGGTTGCAGGCCATTGTCACTTCCTATAAAGCAAACATTACAATTGTGAGCATATGAAGAAGGAAGGGAAAAGAGAAGACTTGCTGAGAAATCTAGATAGATGTAGAAGACTTGTGGGTAGGTTGATTTATTTGACTAACACGAGGCCTGATATTTCATTTCCAGTACAAGTTCTAAGTCAATTTATGCAAATCCCAACGAAGGCATATATAGCACCTCCCTTGATGTGATCAGATACCTCAAGCAAAGCATAGGACCTGGTGGGTTGAGTTTCTCTCATAATCCTTTTCTCATTATCCATCATAATTTCTAAATCATATCCGTCCAATCAATCACAATACTACTTTAACATTTCTCTCACCTTCCTAATCAATAGTCCAGATTGGATGATGAGAGAAAATGAGGAGAAAGATGAGGAGAAAATCCTCTTCCAGGACTTGGTGTGTTGCTGAGCTCGGATGAAGTTTGACATTGTCATGTTACTATGATTTCGATTGGGTAGTGCGTGGGAGGACTAGAAGATCGGTAACTGAGTATTTGCTGAAGCTTGGTGAGTCACACATCAACTGGAAAACCAAGAAGTAGGAAACTGTTGCCAAGTCATTAGCCAATGCTGAAAACAGAGCGATAGGTTGATGGTCTTTAAAAAGACCTTGGAATTCGCCTAAATGAAGCTGTGAGTGACATTGTGATAGAAAGGCCGCAATCCACATTGCTACGAAGCCGGTATTCCATGAAAGGGCAAAACATATTGAGATAGATTGTCACTTCGTCTGAAAAAATTGAAATTTGGTTTGATAGAGTTGGAGCATGTGAGGTCACAAGATCAAGATGTGGATCTGTTGACTAAATCTGTAGGGAAAGAGTTTCAAACCATATTAAACTGTAAACTTGTTTCATCCCCAAACATGAGGAGTACTATAGATATTAAAGTGTAATCCTGGTATAAAGTGTAAAATAGTTAATTAGTTATGTAATAGGTTTAGCAATGTAATAGTTTAGGGAGTTGTATTGAAGATTGTCCCATTGCGCCTGAAAGCCATTTAAGCCCATCGGGTATAAAAATACCTGGGAAACATTGTCTGCCCAATTCAATAACACATTATTTTTTCAAGGGTCAATGCTCTTTCTTCACACCACTTTATTATTGTTAGTAAAGCATTAATAAAGGAAAATTAAGAAAATGTTGAAAAATATAAAAAAATATAAATGTTTTATTTAGGATTATGATCAGCTTTCCAAATATATCCTATATTAAAGATGTGAGGGAATATATATATGATTATGATGTTTCCTATGATGTATTAAAAAAATATTTAACAATACGTTGATATGAATAATGGCAGCTCTTATTCTTTGGGCATAGTCCGAGATAAAAAAATTAGTCTTTTCTGACGGTAATCTTATAAAACAAAAATTCTTTAAAAATGTTTGAACGTGTCATCTGTGCGTAGGTAATTCAAATGTTTCTTTTGATTAATGAATTATGAATTTTGTATAATTATTAATTTGTTTGCAATTTGAGTTTGCCTCTATATTTAAGAATAGAAGTTTAACGCTGTTTCTCAACAACATATTTTATAATAAGATGTGTAAAAGTTTTAACAATAAACTACACTATTTATAAATCATAATTAATATCACTCGTTTTTCATACGATCCATATAAATATACAAAATATTAGCGCATACTGCAGCTCTTTTTAACAAGAAACAATTATTTTTGCAAAAAATAGGAATAGAGTTTTTATTATAATATTATTACCACACATAGTTAGCAAATAACATGCGTTTCTCATAATCATACATATAGAATTCAATTATGATGATAAAATAACGAACACATAATAATCAACAAAACAATCTACGCGAATTGTAGTTATAAATATTTATTTTGTCTTGGTAAATAGTTTATCTTATCAATCAACTAATTAATTTTACATGGGAATGACGTACGTTTTCGATTGTTAAATCTTATGCCGATTTTTGTATAGCCATCTTATCCCGATGTGTATGGAGACAATAGTGGTTACGAACCAACAAAGAAAACCTAATTAATTAACTAAATCCAACTGCTTCTGTATTAATGTTTATTTTAATATGGAGATGATGAGATAGGAAATAAAGAAGCAATCATCATGCACCTAGGTGAAATATTTTATTGAATTGAACTGATGTAATCTAAAACGATTTTTCATGAATAAATTAAAATCAACAAGGTTTAGTGATCACCTCACAATATTATTTTTTCTATAAATGAAAGTTCAAGTAAATTCAATCTCATGTACTAATCAAATTGATGTCTAAAATTTAAAACGTGCTTATATAAATACTTGTGTTAATTATCATTTTTGCTGTGAAAGTTTTGGTTGAGGAGCATTGGTACCTTGAAGTTTTTTTAGAACAAAATTGCCCCGGAAGTTAACACATGTAGCAATTTTGCTCTTATGTTAATTTTAACTTTAATTAACTAATATGCACATGTGACACCAATGCTTGTCACCTGATCAATCAAAATAGGTTAAGTATCATTTTCACCGAGGAGTAGTGTGTATTTAAAATTTTTTTTAGGAGCAATTTTTCCTCGAAAGTTTACTAAATGTAGGAATTCCAATGATTTAGAGGAGGGTGGTCTAGATCAATCTATACAAAGGTAAAGACTATTATTATTGCTTTGTCTTACTGAGCCAATTTTTACGATAATTCCAGATACTACCGTTTATAAACTTTCAGGGGAAAATTGCTTTTAAAAAGAACTTCCAGATACTCACTACTTACCAACAAAAACTAACGAAGTAAAAATGATACTTAACCCTCCATAGTTATAGATTATTATTATTCATTAAAAGAGAGTATGTCATATCAATAACTCGAGTCAAATACTTTCTAATAGTTAATATGAGCCAATTAAGTGTAGTACGTCATCGATCAACTTTAATTTAACCTGCTCCTACAACAAAATATTAACAAAAATACCTACTGCCCAAGTCATGACACAGAACAAGCAACTAACACCTGTTACATATGGCTAATTCTTTGAAATACAATAAATTACTCCTTTAACTATAGGTCACTTCCACACTTTTGGCATGTTGGGAAAAAAAAATCCTAAACCTTATTAACTCCACCTTAAAATTTAACAATTTTTAAAATTTTAACCCTATTTAATATATAATATATATACCCCATAAAAAATAAATTCAACATAATAATAAATGAAATGGATGATTTTACATTCATATAAAAAAATTAATAATTTTAATTATAAATAAAATTAAAATAAACATTCTCTCTATCCTATAAATAATATGAGATGCGTATATATATCCTATTGAATGCTGAGAAAGAGTATGAGTGTACTACTCCAATTTCAGGGTGCTTTTCTTAAAGAACACGCTTTTGGTGTTTTTATATAGTGTATTTAATAGTTTTAAAGGGTATTAAATATTTTTTTTAATATATGCTCATATTTAATTAGAGTAATAAGAGAGACTGGAAATTATTATGATATTAGAGGTAAGTGTAGTTAATAAGAGGCAGATGAAAGTAGTTAGCCCTAGTTATATTGTCAAAACCATATGCGATTAAAGTAGTGGTCTAAGCGTATACATCTTCTTGTTGGAAGCCATCAAGATATGCTTAGTCGCATCTTTCAGTTGTCTCGGTTCTAGGAAGAATGGCTTATTTGAGTCATAGTCTTTTTGTTTTTACAATAGGACAATTGTATTAGGAAAAGGGTTAAATATTATTTTTATCATGAAAGATTACTCTGAGGAGTACCAGTCACCCGGAAGTGTTTTTGGTCTCATTTTTGCCGTGGAAGTTTAAAAACATAACAATCTTGCCTATATATTGATTTTAATCGTTGAATTGTTGCTATTCTTTGTAAGCTTCTAAGGTTAAAATTTCTCCCAAAAAAACCTTTCAAGGCAAATTTGCTCCTAAAAAAAAACTTTCAGGGTATATTTGCTTTGTTTTTAAATTTCTGATGTAAAAATGAGACTAGAAAAACTTTTAGGTGACCAGTATCCCTCAGGATAAGCTTCCATGGCTAAAATGATATTTAACCCTTAGGAAAAAAACTCTTCTTAATTAAAGCACACACATTTTCCTTTAACTTTAATTTAGTATCTTTGTATTTTTTTTTCCTTCTTAAATCTTTTAATTTTACTCTTTGAGCACCGTTAGCCCTTATATCTTTACTCTATTAGTATTGTTAACTCCTATATAGAAACTAATTTGGCTAATAGACTAAAATTGAAGGAATTAAAAAGAGGGGGAAAATAAATATATAAGTATAAAATTTTTAAAAAAATAACTATAGGTACCTCAAGGATAGCTTTTCCATTGTAGGTTCTTAATATAAGAGTCAGTTGACTCTTTTTTAAAAAATTAATGAAGTTAAATAAGTTACTCAATCATAACTATGTTGTGTATCATTATATTATATATCAGTTTATAACCCAAGTAAATTAATTTAGAGAAAAATGATAAATATAAATACTTTAATATAATTTATTGATCTTACTTAAGCTCTTAAGAAAATTAAATGGCTCTTATATTTAGAACTGAAAAGAGTATTAAACTAATGAGAGGCTACATACATAGTTAGTTGCGCTCTCCACAAAGTTCAAAGAGATATGGGTTATCCTCTCCTAGCTCGACCAACTGCGGAATAAAAAGTTCCAACAACTAACAACCTTTTGAAGTGGAAGGAGCACATGGAACAACAGAAACACATAAGCCACCATGGGACCTTAAAACAAGCCTAAACCTCCCTACGTAGAAATTCTACGTACTTTGATTTTTAATATAGAATATATTTATTTAATTAAATACGTAGTTTAGTCATCTTTCTTAATTCTTTCATTTAATTATTATTAAGGGAACATTAATAAAGGTAAATAATAAAAAGATTGATAAATATAAAAACTAATATTTAGATCAAGATCATCAACTCCCATGAAAGGTTTTGGAATCTTCCAAGATTCTTGACTGCTCAAAGCACATCACCCATAGGGAAGGATCAACTGCCACGCGCTGAAGGTGGAGAATGTTATTCAAAAGGCAAAGCAACAAGATAAAAGCAGAAACGAGAGTGAGAGGTCAAGGATTCACTCACACTCATAACCTCAAGTGATTAGTGCTAGGGCTTGAACAAAACAAAAACAAAATAAAGAGTAAGTGTGATCACTTAAAAAGTTTCACAACTGTCATAGCTCGCTCTATCCATTTTATTTCTTTTTTACAATAGTATTTATCTTTGAGGTATTACAAATCTTGTGTGTAGTTCTAGACAGAGGCAAACCGACGTAAATGAGAAGGGGGCATGTGCCCCCCTTTATTTTTGATATGAAATTACAAAAATATCCTTCTATGTGTTTTTTTTTTAAAGGAAAAAAAAAATCCCCTTGCCTTCCTCAATGCACGGGGCTCACTCTTACTCTGCTCCTTGCTCTTATGATCTAGTGAGACACTAAGATAGGAAAGTGCCGGCATCGGACCCAGAATGGGCCAAATCCACCTTCCCTCAGTTAGCATGTAAGAGCTTCGTGTCACTCTGGGTATATGAGAATCTCAAAGATCAAGTACAGATCTGCACTCAAAAGGTAATGCGACGGTTTTGTGCTTGATATTTCTATTTTCACATATAGTTTCAAATTCATCTTTGTAACTCTATTTACCTTGAACTTGAAATCTGTGTTCATAGCTTTGGTTCTATTAAAAATAACTACTAGCTAGCGTTCGGGGCCTAATATCAAATCCAGGCATTTTACAGCTACTAAATTGTATAATAACGCGTTTTCTAATAGCTGATTAACTGAGTATTTCTAAATGACTAAATCCAAGGATATACTCCTTGTGATGCCTTTTGTAAACTCAAGTTTTTGTTTGTTTGGATATTCAATTCCCACTTGTTAATATATTTTTATTTCTTATAGTTTAATAACCCTCCCACTTGATAAACATTATCTTATTGATGCCCTGAATTGTTTAATGCATTTTCTAATTGCTGATAGACGGTGGGTTTCTAAAACCAAGGCTATGCTACATGTGGCGTGTGGCATGTGGCGTGTGGCGTACTTTGCAAATTGCAATTGGAGCTACTAATATATTATAATTGGAAGAAGCCCTGAAATTTGATCTGATTTTTAATAAGCACTATTTTTTAATAAGCCCCAAAATTTCAGCTAGTAAAACATTGTAATTATTGTAATATATTTTTGTTATTATAATATATATACATGTACTTATTTATTGCTCAGCTTTGCTATTTTTAACCGCATTTAGTATTTTTTTTCTCTTTATATTTTTTTAATGCATTTAAAACTTTGCTTAAAAAAAAAAAATTCCGGGGTGCTGCACCCGAACCCCAAATCCCCCCATGGTGCCCCCTTCAATTATTTTATGGGTTCGCCGCTGGTTCTAGACACCCACTTCTAGGGCTTGTATCTGAAGAGAGGACTCCACTACCATTTATGACAGAGGTAAGGAGTGTCCCCTCCATTCCCACATTGTGAGGAGGGGAAAGTGAGGAAATACTAGAGGACGATAGAGAGGAAAGTAATGACAGGAAGCATAAGGTCATATTTACAACAGAAAAATTTTCGGGCGATGAATCTTTAAAAGCTCGTGACGAGAAATGGACGCAACATGATGCAAATTAAAGTTCCGTTGCCAAAGTCGTATAGGGATTGCTGCTGAATAATGTGAATTCAAGGGTATGCTAGTGGGAGTGGTCAAAGAATCAGGAAGAAGAAGAAATCGAGAACTATGGCGTAGGTACTAATTTGCTAAGGTTTTCAATCCGGAGGATGGAATTACTATGGATTTTTCCAATCTACTGTGTCCGAAGTTTTTGTTTGAAGAGAAGGAAAGAGAAAGGCTAATGAGACCATTTTGCAAGACGATGGTTCTCTCTTCGCCAATCCTTTCGTCTACCTCATCTCCTCTTCTTCCTTTATGTTTTCAATTTGGGGATGTCTGTGATTTCTACATTTCGAGTTTTTGTTGTTTCTTGTTGATTTCTGAGTAACAGATGGAGATCGCTATGAATAATCTGAATGAATATGCGCTAGATTAGGATGATAAAGAATCAAAGGCTAGAGGTTGTGGACTAGTTAACAAGCTGGTTTTGAATCGGCCGATTAATTGAACTACTTTCAAGAAATCGTTAGCCAAAAGTCAGAATGTGAGAGGCAAACTGAAAATTGGATTCTCAGAGGATAATGTCTACACATTCCAATTCGAGGGAAAACAAGAGTATTCGTCATAGTTACTTTTTTTTTTTTTTTTTTTTTCATTATTCATCAATCACAGTCCAGATAAAATCATTTCAGATCCAGTTAGAGAAAATATAAGAAAATTGTTAGGGGCTAATTTAGTTTTTCTATTTTAATATTTTTATTTCTAATTCTTCAAAATAATTACTGTTTTTATGATATTAATAAATATTATTTTTCTTAGCTCATTTATTATAGTTTCGCTGTAAATCATAATAATAATACATAACAAGGCAAATTAGATTACCACGTGTAAATAGATATACAAGAAGTCTTAATTATGATTCGCACTCTTGAAGACTTCCATAGGGAATATTTTGGCACATTAATTTCGAATTTGAAATATACAAATCATTACAATTATTTATAACAAGACAAATGAGATTATCACGTGAAAATCGCGGCATTAATTAATTAACTAAAATATTTCTTTTCCAAATCCAATTAAAAGAAATTAACACAAAGCTCTCTCGTTCCTTTCTTTATAATAGATCATTGAAGCAACTTGAATTCTGCGGGAGAAGCTCATAGATACACTGCAAATTTTCTCTTCTATAATCTTCCATTATCAATATCTCCTACAACTAGCTGGTAATCCTTTAAGGTTGTAGCCATGTCAAAGACATCTTCTTCGATTTCTCGTATTCCTATTATTAATTCCCATAATAATCACCAATCCTCTCTCTTCCCAGACGCTTCTGAAACCATCTCAGATTCAGCCACTCTCATTCCTCAACCTTCTCTAGTTCTTTCAAACACAACCAAACTTCTCACTGAACCTTTCAAGATCCTCTCCGACACAAGCAAGATCCTCACTGAACCTACCAAGATCCTCTCAGACACGACCAAGGGTCTTCCAAATCCTTTTGAAGTCCTTTCAGACACAACCACAATTCTCACTGAATCTACCAATATCATCTCATCAAACTCAACGAAGCTCATTCCTAATCCTTTTGAGATTCTTTCAGATACAACCAAACTTATTACTGAACCTTCCAAGATCATCTCGGAAACTACCAAGCTTCTAAGTACACCTTCCAAGATTTTCTTAGACACAACTAAGATTCTTGCAAACCCTACCAAGATTCTTTCTAAGGCTTCCAGGATACTGTCTCTGACCAATCTTCTTACGGGATCTTCCAAGATTCTCTCCACAATACTTTCATCAGTCACCAACATTTCTCTCATATCAATGCTAACCAAAGTTATGATAAACCCAATACATATGCTACTTGAGCTGTTAATGCTACTCCCTCTATCATTTTTTATCATCGGAGCCCTCTTGCTCCTCCTCGTCGGTCTGGCCGTCGCCGGAACCGTGCTGGGTCTGATCATTTTGCTGCCGTTGATTGCCGTACTAAGCCCTGTTTGGGTCCCAGCCAGCACTGTTCTCTTCGTCGTTACTGCTGGATTCTTGTCCTTGTGTGGATTTGTGTTTGTTAGTGTCATGGTCGTGGCATGGCTTGCGCAACATTTATTTAATGTTAATTAACAATAATGGTTGAACATTTTCACCAAAATAATGGTTGAACTAATAAATTTTTATGCTCTTTTCATTTTTCTGGTATTTTTTAAAACTTTTTCTTCTTGTATTGAAAAGAAAAATTAATAAAAATTAATTGTGTTTTGGAGTCTTTATGATCTTTAATATAAAACATATTTACTTAATTTTATTAGATTAAGTAAATTAGTTAATATGATAAATATTTTATAAAATATCTCGGCATCTTCTTTAATTATCACATTTCTACTTATTGGATATTAATGTGTAATCCTGCCATAAAGTGTAAAATAGTCATTAGGTATGGTAATGTAATAGTTTAGCGCGTTTTATGAGTTGTATAAAGATTGTCCCTTTGCGCCTTAAAGCCATTTAAGCCCATCTTTGACCAAAACAAATTTAAGCCCATCCGGTTGTAGGAAAAAAAACCTAGGAAACATTGTCTTGATCGATTGGATCTCTTGCCCAATTCCATAATACAGATTATGTTTTCCTTGCTCAATTCTCCTACTTCACACCACTACCCTTGTTATTTTGTTATCGTGCAGAGCATCAATAATATATACACACACACACACACACACACACACACACACACACACACACACAACTTACGATCAGCTCTTCAAAATATCTTATTTTAAAGATTAGAAGGAATACATATATGAACGTGATGTTTTCTATGATGTATTAAAAAAAACTTTATATAACCAACCTACGTTGATATAAATAATGGCGGCTCTTATTCTTTAAGCATGGTTCGACATAAAAATTAGTCTCTGCTGACGGTAGTTTCATAAAAGAAAAATTATTTAAAAAATGTTTGAATGTGTCATCTGTGCGTAGGTAATTCAAATGTTTCTTTTGATTTATGAATTATGAATTTTGTATAATTATTAATTTGTTTGCAATTTGAGTTTGCCTCTATATTTAAGCGAAGCTCAATACTGTTTCTCATCAACATATTTTATAATAAGATTTGTAAGAGTTTGAACAATAAACTACACTATTTATAAATCATAATTAATATCACTCGTTTTTCATACGATCCATACAAATATTTAGTATATTAGAGCATACTACAGTTCTTTTTAATAAGAAACATTTTATTTTTGGAAAAACTATAGGAATAGAGTTAATATAATATTTTTACCACACATAATTAGGAAATAAACAGGCGTTTCTCATAATCATACATAGAATTCAATTATGAGGATAAAAAAATGAGCACATAATAATCAACAAAACAATCCACGCGAATTATATTTATAAATCTTCATGTTGTCTTGGTAAATAGTTTATCTTATCAATCAACTAATTAATTTTACATGAGAATAACGTACGTCTGGGATTGTTAAATCTTATGCCTATTTTTTTAGGGAAAATTGACATGGAGACCCAATTTACCAAGATAATTTCAGAAAAGACCCTCTACACTTTCCCATACCAGGGCCTTTTCTGGTATTAACTTCCAAGGCAAATTACCAAAACGCCCTCTTGTGTTAAAAAAGGAAAAGAAGAGTGTTTTGGCGTTGAAATCAGGAAAAAAAGAAACGTGAGCTTTCTGAAAGTTTATTTGCTGCCATGATCGTTCGTCTATCTCCTTCATATTGCTTCGTTTGATCATTGTCTTTAGTTTTTTTCATCTACTGGACTGAAAGCAACTCATCCTAGTTGTATATTGCTAACTCTTCCTGGTGGTTATTGCTGTTCATCAACATTTTTTTCAGTCTAAAGTTTGGGTTAATGAAAGGTAGGAGTTTGAGCTCATTTATGTAATTATCTGGTAGAATATAGGCAAGAAATGCTTAGTTTTTCATCAGATAACTTAATCACCATCCTTCCTCGGTTTTAATCTCTCTAGGGTGGGTTCAATAAAATGTTGCTCTGTTTTTTGTCACAGAAACAGAGGAAAATTGATGTATTTGAGTGGGAATGGGTAAAAGTGATCAAGGAATGAAGATTGAAAAACGTTGAATTTTGATAGTTGTTAATACCAACAGTGGAAGTTGTTAACACCATATGTTTTTGTTGTTAATATGGCTGTTTAACTTGTTAATATGAGGTGAATTTGAAAATGTGGTAGGGGATGAAGGTTGCTCTGTTTTTTGGGCATTGAAATAGAGGGAGGTCTGTTAGTGAGAATGTTTGAATGTAAAAATACTTATATGGGATAATTGCTAAAACCGACAGTTGAAGTTGTTAATTACTTCAGTTTTAGTTGTTAATTCGACTGTTGAAGTTGCTAATACTAACTCTGTTGTATATTGTAATTACAGATGGCTAGTAGTTCAGAGAAGAATATATTATGTTTCTTTCACGTGGGGGGGGGAGTTTCTACAAGGTGGAGGGGATGAAAGTGATTATGTTGGAGGAACGGTAAGAACAAGATGCATCAAGGAAGGGACTGATAACCTTTGAGTTTATGTTATTTTACATGTAAAAATGAGTTAAAAAGTTTGTCCTTGTCATGGTTTAATGGATCAAATTAGTTAAATATGTGGTTTTATCTTCATAATTAGTTTTTAGACTTTATTTGTCTTGATCTTAGTTATATTTGAAGTTTGGCTTAGAATTGGGCTTAAATAACAGGTTTTACCAGAAATGGCAGTGAACACTGTTCGGTAGTTTGCTTATAACTTGGGTTTTATACCTTCAATGGATCTGCAATTTATATTTTTGGAAAGATAAGAGAAAGCCCTACAACTTCTATGAAGAGCCCAGAAGCTAAATCAGACGTTTAGAGGATCGAATTGGGCCTGGAACACAGAACAAGACGCTGGAACTGGACTCTGGACCAATGTGCAGTGTTTGATCCATAACTGGAGCTACAGACCTCGGAATAGGCTGAAATTTGTGCGAATGGAAAGCTAAGATCCGGGGCTTCATTTCATATGAAGACCACAAAGCCCAATTCTACCTAAATCCAGGTCAAAAACAGCTGGCCAAAAGGACACGATTTTGGAGGTGCAAAAGTAAGTCAAAGATTCCTCCAAGTTGGCCACTAAGAAAAGTGACAAATTTGAGTTGGAAAATGCATGAATGGGATGCTCCAAGCTGCCTATAAATAGAAGGGAATTGTGAAGAGCAACACACACTTGGAAATTATCAAGATCTCCCCTCTTCTAATTTCTCTCTTATAGTTCTTGCCTCCTATATGGTATGGCCTAGATTTTCTTTATGATTTATGCATTGTTTTCCTTTCTAGCCTCCTATATGAAAGTGCTTATATCTTCTTTATGATTATTATGTATTGTTTTTTTTTCTTTATTGTTCATTTGACTCCTACATGGAAGGTTCTACCTCCTACATGGTAGTCTAATTGTAATCTTTCTTATTGATTGTTTTAATTTAATTTTATGTTCATCTTCATCTTTTATTCTCTTTGTTCTTTATTTTCCTTTTTGCTCATTTGACTCCTATATGGAAGGTTCTACCTCCTACATGGTAGTCTAGTTTTAATATTTCCTTTTGTTTATTTTAATTTACTTTTATGTTCATCTTTTACCCTTGTTATGCTTTGTTCATGAATAACATGAACTAAGTATTTTTCTAGGGTCATGTATGGATTCTTTATGAAGTTTAATTGAAATTTTGTTTTTAATTACATAATGTTTGTCTTGGATATGTTTCTTTAATCCAAGCTTAATGTCTTAATTAGTTTGATCACCTAATTAAGTATTTGAAAGATTAATTAGACCTTGGAAAAGGCTAGTTAATTCTAGGTTCAATTGATTAAAGAACATAAGGTACTAGCAAGGGAACTTGACATAGGCTTTATGCAACCATAAAGAATTTTGGACTTAATACATGAATTAATTCTAATGAGCATGGGAACATGATATTAGGATTAAGGATTAGACTAATTGACTTAGGAATAAGCAATTAGATTAAAATCAGAAATTCGGTTGACATATTCCAATTCAAAGGTTAAGTAATTAAATTCTACCTTAAAAGAAGATTAGGTCTTAATCTAGCTTTTGGTAAAGGAAGAACAATTAAATAGATTATTGATGATATACATGACCCTAGGCTTTTATTAATTGCATTCTACAAAATTTGATTCATTTTCTTTGTAATTCTATTTACATTTAATATTTCAATCATAAACTCATACGATTGCATCAACTATAAAGTAAAGTAAAGTAAGTTGGTAGTTGGAACTTTGATCCCTGTGGGAACGATATTTATTACTTTGGGATACTTGCTAGTATTACATTGATAGTGTATACTTGCACTAGTCACCCAACCATCAGGGACCATATATGAGGAGTTGCGAAGAACAATATCATCTTTAATTGGGAAAGAAAGAAATCAAATTTGTGTGAGATTCAAAGTTAGCATGGATACATCGATATTTATTGATCTCGTGGATGATGAAGGGGTGGATCACTTGATACGGTATAATGACGAATATGGTCATGTGTATGTTGAAGAAATTGGGAATAATGACAATAGACTTGCACGGGCAAAAGAAGAAGAAGTGTAAGTCTTGATGTGTTAAGAAATGCAATTTTTTAATATATAAGTTGCAAATAAAGTCTGAAACATTGTCATTACAAGCACTAATACTTGTCGTTTGTCACAGGAGTTATGACGTTTATGGAGGTTTAGCCGGATTGTCCATATCGCCCCCTGAAATATTCAATGAAACACAAGAGTTGCCCTCATTACTGTGTTCTTCTCAAACCGTGTCATTAACGAGGCCTGAAATGAATCATGGTAAATGGAAAGATTTGATCATGGGAGCAGGACAAATTATTGCAAATTCTGTGACCCTCTGTGAGATGTTGTACAAATATAGCATTACACACAGCTTTGCCTACAAATTTGTGAAGAACAAGCCACAAAAGATAATAGTGAAGTGCAAGGTTGATGATTGTCCTTGGTACCTTGGTGCATATTCAGCTGGAGGAGAACATCAAGAGACCGAATTTCTAATCATCAGGACATATAGAGGTAAACACATACACCATGCACAAGATAGCCTTATTGTATCTCATCCACCTAAGTGTACCCTGACATCATCGATTGTGTTGGATGGTTTGAGATGCAATATTGAGAAGACACTCCATGAAATCCGAACTGACTTATATAGAGAGTATGGGGTCCGGCTCAACTATCATCAAGCTTATAGGGCGAAAGAAAGAGCGGTGATGCATTTGCATGGACGAGTACAAGACTCTTACCAGGTTATTCCTTGGATGTGTTACAGACTGGTAGAGAGTGATCTAGACACTGTCGCAACATGGGAAGGGTCACCTGATAATAGATTCCAGCAGCTATTCATTGCATATGGGTGCTCAATTAAGGGTTTCATACACGGTTGTTGTCCAATTCTTTACATAGACAGATGTCATCTTAGTGGCCCTTATAAGGGAACATTATTGTCAACTTGTACTTATGATGCAGACAATGACATGTTTCCCTTAGCGTATGCCATTGTGAGCGGTGAGACATATGATGATTGGGCTTGGTTCCTAAACCAAGTAAAAGACATTACAAGACCACTGGTGATAACAATTGTTTCTGACCAGAATAATTCCATCATTGGTGCTGTAAACGATGTATTTGGCACCGAGCGACATGCATTTTGTTATAAGCATTTGAAGGAAAATTATAGTGCGGCGTTCTTTAAAATAAATAAAGGGGTCACACGAACGTCTTGGAATTCTAAGGATACTGCATTACATCTCCTTGATGGAATTGCATATGCGAGGCTGCATGAAGACTTCATTGTCGCAATGGGAAAATTACAAATGTTCAACCCACATTTGGCACAATGGCTTCAAACTCATGGGGACATTGATCGATGGGCTCTTAGCAAGTTTCCTTTCCAAAGGTGGGATAACATAACCACCAACCTTGCCGAGTCCTTTAACGTATGGATGTTGAAAGAGAGAAGGCACATCGTGACAGTTTTGATACATGAGCATAGAGAGAAGTTGGCTTCAAAGTTGCTAGCAAGCAAGATGGCTTTAGTTGATTGGAAAAATGGCGTTGGACCTAATGTTGACAAAAAAAACTGATGCAACAAGTTTCCCTAGCTGAAAATATGCATGCTGCATGTTACGGGGACTACCAGTTTCGGTTGAAACTAGATGCGGTGATGCCATCATTCATGTTAATGTAGATCTTGCTAGAAAAAAGTGCTCATGTTTAGCATGGCAAATGAGTAGACTACCTTGTCCCCATGCATGTGCGGCAATCAAGGTTCTCAATGGTAGTGTATACTCATTTGTAGATGATTGCTTTAGAGTTTCAGCACAAGAGAAAATTTATGCACATAGCATGAGGCCCATTGCAACACACGATTGTCCACGAGCTGATGCTCCAACGGTCACAGAAATGCTCACAGAGACCTTCTTGGATCCTCCAATCACGACAAGGCCTCCAGGTAGACCTAAAAGAAAAAGACGTGAGTCTCAATTCCAAAAGAAGAAGGTTTATCATTGTCATAGATGCCATGAGGCAGGACACATCGTCAGGACTTGCAAGAATCTAAACCCAAGTTGATGATTGTCGTTTCCTAATGTTGTTTATTTTGTGGGCATTGTGTGTCACGCTCTTTTGTTGTAAATGACCATAGATAGGAATCCCCACCATGTTATTTTTTGGAGGTGGTGGGTCAAGTTGTAATCCCTATTTTATTTGCATATTTTTTTATGGAAATGAAAGTTGGATATAACACACAATTGCCACAATTGTATCCAAGTATCATTTATGTAGACTTATTAATATTGTTACACATGGGTGAAAACTGATTGTTATTGTTTATTGATGTTGCTGTCAAAATGGGCTGATTTAGGTGTTATTTTTCAGTGTTACTGATGTTAAAAGGTCCCATGTCCTTGTTAATTGGGGGATGATTTTGTTGTTAATTATGGTGATAGTGTTGTTAACGTGGGGCTGATGGTGTTGCTAAATCGACTGATTGTGTTGTTAAAGGGTGCTAATGTTGCTGTTAAAAGTGATGGTGTTGCTGTCATATTTTTCTGATGTTGTCATTTGATACTGATATTTTTTTGTCAAAGTGGCTTATGTAATTATTAATTGGGCTGATGGTGTTCCTAAATTGGACTGATGGTGTTGCTAAATTGGCCTGATGGTGTTGCTAAAGAGGGCTAATGGTGTTGCTAAAGGTGACTGATGGTGTTGCTAAATTAGCCTGATGGTGTTGCTAAAGGTGACTGATGGTGTTGCTAAAGAAGGCTGATGGTGTTGCTAAATTGGACTGATGGTGTTGCTAAAGGTGACTGATGGTGTTGCTAAAGGTGACTGATGGTGTTACTAAAGAGGGCTGATGGTGTTGCTAAAGAGGGCTGATAGTGTTGCTAAAGGATGCTGATGGTGTTGCTAAATTGGACTGATGGTGTTGCTAAAAGTGACTGATGGTGTTGCTAAAGAGGGCTGATGGTGTTGCTAAAGAGGGCTGAAGGTGTTGCTAAAGGTGAATGATGGTGTTGCTAAAGGGGGCTGATGGTGTTGCTAAAAGGGGGTGATGGTTTTGACAAACGAGTACCTGATCATATTCCTTTGTTTCTGCTCATACATACACAACCAATAGAGAAATAGCTGCTGGAACCAACTGTGGTTGTCATTCATATTAAAATAATAAGTCAACATCATCGACTATATTAGTACATTTACAAAACTAGCTCCTAACAATGAACTCAAGTGTTTTGTACAAGTTGTGTAATCTAATCTAACAGCCAGCCAACAAAATTCAGAAATTCATATACAAAATTTAAACAAGTCAGACATAGACTATTGACTCATTTTCCGCGCTTGGGCTTCCATGATCAATGACAGCACCTTGGCTCGATGTAGGTTGTTTGGGTGATTGACCAGTCACCACAACATGCTAATCTTAATTTCTCTCAGATCATCCATTTGATATGAAGGTATTGTGTAGCCATCCTCTTTCTCTGTGCCATCCCATGACTGGAGCCAAGAAAGGACATAACGCCACACGAGTCCCTGCAAACAATAAATATACAAATATGTTAAAAACACGCTTCATGTAACTTTAACACGATACTTATGAATTTTAAACAACTTAATAGACACTTACACATCGCTTTGGACATGGACTTTAGCCCATGTCACCCCCTTCAGAATTCTACCCTCGTTTTCGAACAATTGAGGCTTCACCCTTCGTAAAATGTCCATGAAGCACTTTCGCTGAAATCAAAGTTCAGGCAAATAGAGATTAACTATGGCAAGCATTTTTTAACATAACCACACATTTAAATTCACTTCAGATTACCACTTCATTTGCCATCTTTCCCTTGGCATCAAATGAGGCTGGTTTGTTTGCCTTTTTTTTTTGGAGTTGGTTGCCACTTTCTTTCCTTCTTTCAGGTCCCTTTGAATGCGCATATATGTGTGGTTTTCTACCAACGAATCTAGCGTGAAGAAGGCCATCGTTGTCGTATCTAGGGCATAACAGAACCAATGGTTCAGCCAAAGCGACGGCCCAAATATGAAGCGACAATCGCCGATGTTATACCCAATAAGCTCCGGTAAGATCTCAGCTGCATTGTCTTCCACTGACCATGTCCTTGAAAAGCATATGATCTTGTGCATGAAATGCGCGCTGAATATGTGGCGAGTGACAACCCCTTTGTCATTTCGTTGATCAGCAACCAATGTCTGTGCAACCATACTCATTAACTAAAATGCACAAATGGATTTATTACAAAAACAACTAAAAGTAATAAAAATTTAAATTATTCATCATCATAAATGTTAAAAAGAGCAACATTGGAGATTTATGTTTCATATCCCTAAATTGTTGCCGTACAGGCTTTTTCCTTTTGCAAGGTGAGAATAAGTCCCCTTAAACATTGTGGATAACTGTTTTCTAAGCCTTTTATATTTTGGATGTATTAAGTGACATTTTTAACTTAAACAATTCATCCAATCACGTGTCCTTGAAACATATTGCAAGAATTAGTTAGCACATTGCAGTCTGCTGTGATGGAAATGAACTAGTTCTATAGGCAATGAACTTTGAGTTTTGGGCAATCATGTTGACATCAGAAAACTATGGTTGGGTATTTCTGCCCCCTATATTTTTATAATTCATTCATAAACATATTAGGGGAAGAAATAAAGAGCTTTAGAGGAGGATACAAAAATATGTTTAGAGGATAAAAAAAATAAGAACTGGTGTGGGTGGTGGAAGGTAAATCTGGAAACTGAAGAGCTTTAGAGGAGGATACAAAAATATGTTTGCAAACTGATAGATAAATTATTTTTGCAATATGTTTACTGTTGGATGCATCTTGGGTAGAGTTAGACAACGGAAAAGAAACCAGGTGGAGTATCTTTTTTCTTAAGCTTGATTGATGATTCGGCATATGAAACTAATTATTCATCATCATAAACAAGGTCACAATAGAAGCAACATTGAGGTCAGACACAATTATTCCAAAAGAGCAAGCATACCAAACTCTTTGAGCCCAATCGAGATTTATGTTGAATACAATAAATTTCTCCATCTTATAAACAACAGGGCACAATTAACAAGAATATTGATCCAACCCCAAAGAAATGTTAAAAAGTTAATTAAGAAGTAAATCAATCAAAATCAAAGTGAGCCCCAAGCAGAAGAAGCTGCAAGTAGAATCATGAATAAAACGATTAACAATCCAGCAACACTGGAAACAAACAGAACCCCTACTAATAACTACACAGCAGTACTATCAAAATGGACATAACATCAAACAGTGAGAACCCATGTTGTAAAAACATCTATACCCTAGCTCCATGAACACGACAATCAGATGAACAATATGTTTTTTCAACATGTTCAGGAGGGTTTCAGATAAATCCCCCACATAGGGATCGCAAAATAGAATTGCACAGTCCATATCGTATCATTGATCCAGGCACGTGGTTTGAGACAAGCCAGCTCTCTCCTTTTCATGTAAAAACCGTGCATGTCAATAAAATCCCTAAATGCCAACAAACGACGTTGTTAATAATGGTATGCATTTTTTCAAAAATAATTGTAAATACATGTGCACAATTAGATATACTTACTCATTAAGCTCCTCTGTTGTTACTGCACTGGTTCTGGTACACAACTCATAGAGCTGGTCCTTCTCATCATAGTGCCTCTTGCCCTTGGACTTTCGGATAAGATTAATCCAAGGGGATTTTAACACACTGCTACGTGTTATCGCCCGCTTAGATCTTCTTATTTGTACGTCACGACCATCCCCCTCTTGGGCTTCAGTTTCAGCCACTTGTGATTCCACGAGATCAATCAAAATTGGTTCGATGTCAAGAGGTGCTTCGACAATAGCACTTGAGTGTTGGTGGTGGTCGTCATCATCAGTGTCTTGAATATCTTCAGCCTTCGAATCCTCATATTTCTCTTTGTCATCGTCTTCTTTAGACCCATCTTTATCTTTATCATCGTGTTGCTCAGAGTCCCCGGAAGTTGTAGGATGGTTGTGGGGGGATTCATCATCTTCGTCATCGTCTTTGTCAGTTCCTTGTTGTGGCCCTTCATTTTTATTACTGCCCGATGTTAGTCTCTCTTGAAGGGCCAAGATCTCTTGCCCCACCATAGAGACAAGCCTATAATAGGTCCTACGAACTTCCTAGAAAGCAAAAAATGCGTTGTTAGTCCTCATAAAATGGCATAATGTTAAAATTTTGAAATTTAAAGGAGTAATTCAGCTATAATAATTGTGAATTACTAGATGAACGATTGCCAACAGTAAACCAGCAACTAGCTAGTTGAATGACAATATAGATAGATAGTGAATAACTAGATAACTACCTAATCCAGTCAACATAAAAAAAATTGCACACATTACAAGTGTTTCAACCAATACGAGTAAGGGAAAAAATTAAAAATTTTCCGAATAGAATACCATCACAGTTCACTATAGTATTATACCATCAAACACATCAACAAAAGGTATACTTACACAAATAACATTATGTTAACAATATGTAATTGTCATGAATAATTGTAGTCACACATTACCGGGTGAGTGAACATCGTTTCAAGGTCAAACGATGCTGACGCGGAGACCTATGGCTGTGAGTCGATGCCTAGTTACTGAGAACGAGAGTGACCAACCAGAAGGCCCTTTTGGCTTCGTTTCTCGAGAACCAGTCTGCTCTTAACAATGTCATCCGTCCAATAAGCCATGGCTGAATTGGGTGTAAGGGCTATGGCGTCAAACAAAGGAAAATTCTGCAAACAAAACAGCTGAAAAAGAAAAAACAATTTCAAACCATTAATAACAACACCCAGCAGCTAATGTATAATGTTTAAATACAAATTCAAGAAGACACAACTTACCATGAGGAAGTATACACATCCTCCAACAGTTTTGCTCTTTTTGCCTTTGGACTTGTGGGAGTTGTCCTTGAACTCAGCGATCTCATCAACGAGTTCATGAAGGACGAAGGAGCACCAATCGAATTGGCCAAGTGCATCCTTAGTGATTGTCATCAGCTTCAACATACGACCATTAACATAGACGGATGCACTTGGTGCCAAGAGGGTACCAAGGGTGAATAGGACAAACAAAAACTCAAAGTTGTCATCAATGGTTCCTAACAACATGTCACCAATTATTTTATAATTCACTTTCTTGTATACAGTCCTAAAGTCCACCAAAATAGGATTTTGGTCGCTCACGGTAACTTTGATCTCCCGCCCCCCCAGAGGTAGACCCAAAAGTTGATGGACATCTTCGGCCCTTAAAGGTCGGGTCTCCCCTCGAATGCAGACTTCCTTTGTAGGGGGTCAAAACATTTCATATACTGAGCACATAGGGACCGGTTGATCTTTCTGCAGCTTATTTCAAGTAACTTATCAAACCCTATCCTTTGAAGCCTTGCCATGGCTTTAGGTTTGTCCTTTAACTGTTCAGCCACTTGCATGAAAGTGTTAGGTGCACATCTTGTTAGGAATGGCGCGGTGTATTTGTCCACTTGGGCTTTGGCGGGGCCTCTTAGTAGTTGGGCCCTCCTCTTGTATTTAGCTTTTTGATCGGCACTTAAACCCTTCCACACTGCTCTTAGTTCTATACCTAAGTCTTGATAGGTTATTTGACCTCCTTCACCTTTCTTTCCCTTGCCCTTCAACTTTTGTTTTTGCTTGGGTTGCTTGAAGAACTCTTCAGTGAACAAGTTGTATCCAGAAAACCTAGCAGCCCTCTTTGAACTACTCATTCTTATCAACACTGCAATATGAAAACAATAATCAGTGTTTCAGCTAATGACATTGTAAGTACTAAAGTAGGTTGTTTCTTCACCAAGTAATTCAGTTAAGCTAACAACTTGCAGCCAAAACATTCAGCAGTGTATTCAGAAGTCAACAAAACTAATGATTCTGATGTTGAGGGAAATAGATAACATGCATTTAATTACATCAATGGGGCCAATCAACAAAATCAGCTATATTCAAAAGTTCTACTGCATAGATACATGAATGCAGAAACTCAAGGAAAGTGAATGTATTCAGCAGTCAACAATTCTAATGTTTCTCGTGTTGAGGGAAATACATAACAAGCATTTATTTCCACACAAAGGGGACAAGTTCAGCTGCGCAAGAGAAATAAGTCTTCAAGTAACAATCAGTCCTCTAAATTGCAATTCCAAGAATTTACACTTCAACAAATACCAAACAGAATTGGACAGGTTGACAACAATTAATAAGGATAAAAGAAAAACTCCTGAAATAAAGGAATGTCTACCTTAAAACAGATAGAAATAGCTAGATATTAACAAATAGTGCACACAACATTAATTACTACTGAGCCTGAAGCAAAAAGCTTCTTCAAATTCTATTATTCGGAATACATTTAGCAACATATTCAGCTATTTAATGAAAGTCCATCCTTACTAGATACTTAGCATTAAATTGAGGAATGAATGCCTTATCATATAGATATTGCACACATAAGTACATACAAATATCATATATACAAATTGAAAGCCAAAAATATTTACGTCAATGTTACAATATCATATAGAAACCTATATGTTTTTGGATAATGAGGGATTGGAATAAGTATAAAATTCCAATAGATAGTCAATAAAAGTTACATAGTCAAAGCAGTCAAGTTTATTACCAACATTACAATTTGCTGCAACAAAAGCTTATTGTAGACAATAAGTTCTTAGCATGTCATCGGCTTATGACTTTTAAATATCTTATTTCAATATGAGTCTCCATAATAATCTACTTCTATGACATCATATAAACTGATGCATCATTATAAGCAACACAACATACCTTCCAAAAATGTACCCCAATACTTCGATGTATTCTTAAACACTGCATGTAGATAAAGATGCCTAAGTTACAATATGCGTTTTAGAATTCATTACTCTGTCAATAGTCGAATGAATACAATAGGACTATGAGCTTATTCAAACTCTAAGATATCTACCTACCCCCAAAGACTAGTAAGCCAATGACAATCTAACAGAAATAACGGCCATACACCTTATTTGTTTTCCATAACATATTTCCACTTCCACTTCCAAAAAAAAACCTCGTCCAACAGACCAACAAAAT
The DNA here is from genome assembly GCA_037074495.1 of Acacia confusa. Lineage (NCBI taxonomy): Eukaryota > Viridiplantae > Streptophyta > Magnoliopsida > Fabales > Fabaceae > Acacia > Acacia confusa. The sequence goes on from CM073503.1 coordinate 43,813,104, forward strand.
CATACTCAACTAAAGTTTTCCGCTAAATATAGAAGTAAAATACAATACATAGCAAGCAAAGTCCAACTAACCTGCTGATAAGAAAGAGGTTGTATTACTGCACCACTAACTTCTAAGAAATAATCAAGAGTTATTAAGTGTAAATCTTGTACCTATACCAAATAATAGGAAAAAATTATAAATTATTTTGTAGGAATCTCAATAATGAACCATATAGAACCATTGAGACAACATGTAATGCATCATCTAGAGAAGAGAGGAGGTGGCAAATTAATCACTAAAATTAAATACGTACACATTAGAGTACATCAAAAGGATAATTGTAATTATATAATATCAAAGCAAAGCTAATCTCACCAACAAGTTCACAATAACTGATGTGTGGCCCCTTTCAATTTGTAATTCAACGTTCTTCTTGACACTGTCATCAAGCAAAGATTCCAGTTTCAGGAACTGAGTGATAACCTGCAATGATTTTTATGGAGTCAGACACTAATAAAATAGATAATCAGAAAAGGAATGCAAACATTGGAAGTTCCTAATTTGCAATTTGGATGCACAACTCCTTCCACCATATGAACTATTCCAAAGCTCATGGAATCTCACATCAAGTAGTCCTAAGATATAACTCTTTCCCCTTATAAGCCAGTTTTTGAGGGTGGGTTCCCCATCATTAAAAACATTTATTTTGATAAGTTATCGTTGGGGTTAAATTAGAATGGGTGAGGGAAATAGAAGAGAAAAGAAAAGAGAGGAGGAAAGAAGACGAGAGCCAAAACCTGCAACTTTAGGGAATGAGAAGAGAGAATAGGCTTACTGCATAATACTCCATTCATAGAAAACATGAGTACAGAGTAGGCTTTTATAGCCAGCCAACACAACAAGAGGTGACTGATACATAGATAACTGATACACAACTGAAATACCTCCTAGTAGTTCAAGATAAGACTACAGATAACCAACTTCCTAAACTGCTTATCCAAATCACACGTTACTTTCTATAATAGACTAAAAGTGGTTGTTGGATCCTAACATATTTTCTGACATCAAATGATAGACTACCGGAATAGTTAGAGATTTTAGGAATTAATTATTGATTGTTCTTTTTAATAGTTGAGAAATAAGTGGAATATCCACAAAATAGGAGTTAGTTGCTAGAATCATAGGTTGTTAGCTATTTGAATTTTGAATTAAAGTCTCTCTCTATAAATTGGCTTTTGCCTATTCAATAAAGTATGAAATAGATATGGAAAATTATTAGAGAATTACTTCTCTGATTATGGGAGATTCTCCTTAGGCTTTAATAATTCGATGAGTTACAGATTCTGGCCCATCTTTCTATTAAAGATTTACTCTATTCTTTATCATATTATGATATTAGATTCTGATTTCATAATCTGATAGAGATTTATCCTTTTAATTTTTATCCTCTTATTCTTTTACCTTTCCTTAGAATAAAATCGGTCTCTACCATCAAACCTCTATAATCAAGAATCGATCTTCATCCAAATCACTTCAATGATCAAGTATGACATTTTATGGCCAATTCATATTGTATTTTTCAAACACTATACATGGGATTGCCCATAGGAAAGTTATACAGACCATTCCCACATAAAAGGGCGATCAAAAAGAAAATTAAACAAGAAATGAGAAGCAAATTTAAGAAAAGAAACCATTAATCACTTCAAACAAACTTACTTCACTATTGACCCGAACAAGCACATCACCAGGTTCCAAATGCTTACAACCTGGACCACCTGGCACCTAACCAAGTCAAGGGTTAAAGCCACTAAAATTGAAAGGAAAAATCAATGAATAAATCATCACAGTTTTAAATAACAAGTGTTTACCACATAATCCACAACAAGCATTCCAGTTTCACCTTCCGAAGAAGCATGTCGTACTATCTACACAAGCAAAGACAGTATTCACAATATAGGGTGTAGAAACTGCTGCCCAAGAAACATAACGCAAGTGAGAGCATAGATTAACAAGTACCTGCTCTGTCTCACTTTTGAGGCCCAGGTGACGAATCTCATCAAATCCTTTATGGAGAAATGTCACCTGTATTATCATTGTAACAAGTAAATTTACACAGCTTGATTGCATAGATAAAAGAAGAAATGTCTATTTGAAGGACAATTTATTTGCAAATTGACATGGCCAAAGTATCTGATGGAGAGTTGGAAGTGCAAGACACCAAGTCCCACATTGAGTAGAATGGGATGCTCAATGAGTATTTGGGAGGGTTGGTTCTCCCACCTCGATAGCTAACTTTTGGGATAAGGTTCCCCATCCTACTTAGGTACCCATCAGTATCACAATGATAAGAGGAACAAATTATATAGAAACTCCAGCATATATCTATCTTTTTTATCCTTAATCTAATGCTTTATATTTTCCGCTGCAACTACACTTATAGCATGAGTACCTTGTTGGTGGACGGGAGGCTTTAATCATAAGAAATTTAATATCATATTTGGACATTACCACCAGTAAAGATGAGAAAATGGTAAGAATGAAATCACATTCAAAAAGCATTTTGCCCCAACACACTAGCCCATACTTGTTACTTACATTGTAAATTTTTAACTTGGTAGGTTTAAGTAATTCAATAATGCAGTTCACTGACCTTTTCAAACTTCACGTAATGAATAGATTTACTTCAATGTCCAAAAAACAAGGAAGGAATGGTTTACAAAGGACAAACCTGGAGAGTACCACGAGGTATAGAAACTGCCTTCCATTTGCCTAAATTAGCATCACTACCCTTCTGAAGAAACCTTAATGCTCTCACAACCTGAAAATTAAATCATCGTATCTACTTCACCTTTGCTAAACAGAATCAGTTGCTCCTCACAAGAATATTTGCGCAAAATAGGAAGCAGCGGACAAGTATTAAGTTAAGCAAATATAGATGAAAAGTGATCGCATTTAAGGTTTAGGCATCTCTTCAATCTGTCCATTCATAATCCAACTCTTCCCACATGCCTAAGGCCACCCTTCTCCCATACTCATCACTCAAAGTTAACTCCACATGACCATGAAATCTGACTTTTTTTTATTATGACCTCTCTCACACTAATCCAACATCCTTCTCTTTCAAAATCCTTCCAAATATAATTTATAATCTCAAATCCAAAAGAGGATAACCACATAAGATCAGTCCCTTTACTGACACACATACTCATATGTCTCTCTTAGAGGTGTCTGGTTGCAGAAAATGGAAGACTTCCTTCTTTCCTTTCGCACTAAATATACATGTCATAGCATTTGTTAAACTTCTATTATCACTTTATTTATAGATACAAAAAGACATTTCCAGATCTCACAATTACCCTTATTCTCTCTAATTTTCTACTTCATTCCATTCTTCTTCGTATCAAACAACCCTCTTTACATTATCATCATTCCAATCCCACAAATAACATCAATGTCATACTTGAACACTCCATCCCCCATTTCAGATGAGATCAACATGTATCGTATATTGGGTCTCCAATAAAAAGCATATATAACTAAACCTAATTCAGTGAGTATCCTGTTCTTTTCCCAGTATGAGTGACAATATCGCTGCTACTAATTTATAATGTGAAAACATTATAAATTTGAAAGGAAACATATACATTTCGAATAGCACACATCTGTACATTTCAAATTATAAAGCACTTCATTATAATTCTCCAATCTAACCTTTAGATTTGAGTTCATTGATTTACTCAACTAATTTATTATCTACATAACATGAGTGCTCATTTTAAATTATGCTTTATTAGGAAACTCAGGTTCTGCTCTAGATAGGACAAAACTATAGATAAAAAAATTGTACTTTTCTGAAATCTATTGTTTTTGTTAGATGAAGACAAATGGCTAAAGTGACTTTCAAGTTTTAACTCCACGCACACACGTCACTAATAATAACAATGGCAATGAGCAATGTTTAGCGGAAAACAGATCCAACGGCAGAAGCTTGCCTTATTGAAATGAATTTCGGGCAAGCATTTCGGACAGAGAGCGAACAGGAAAATCAAAGAATGAAATAACCTAATCACTAAAATGTAGATAGATTTGCCTACAAATTGAAAATCAAAGAACATGAAAGCAGCATTTTGAATATTTGGGCGAGAACGAAAAAGATAATCACTAACCTTTTTTGAGATTTGGACAATGTAGATACCGACGGCAAGACTTTCCACGGGACACTTTTAGCTTTCCGCGGCAAGGCGAAACGAGACGATCTGGCAGAGTGATAGTCGGTGTTGAGAGCACAGAGAGTGAAAGCGTGGAAGACGGTGGAGAGCCCAAAGACAGAGAGTGAGAAAGCGAGAGTGAGACTTAGAGAGATTGAGATTTTTGTTCTTATTTCACAGTTAACACAAGGGGCGTTTTGGTAATTTGCCTTGGAAGTTAATACCAGAAAAGGCCCTAGGGCCTTTTCTGATATGGGAAAGTGTGGAGGGCCTTTTCTAAAATTATCTTGGTAAATTGGGCCTCCATGTCAATTTTCCCATTTTTTTATAGTAATCTCTTATCCCTATGTTTGGAGACAATAGAGGTAACGTACCAACAAAGTGACCTAATTAATTAACTAAATCCAACTGCTTCTGTATTAATGTTTATTTTGATTTGGAGATGATGACATAGGAAATAAAGAAGCAATCATAATGCACTTAGGTGAAATATTTTATTGAATTGAACAGATGTAATGTAAAACGATTTTTCATGAATAAATTAAAATCTAAAAGTTCTGGCTGAACCCAAGAAGGGGGTGAATTGGGTGAAGATAAAAAGCTTGCAACTTTTGAAAATCTTTTCGCAATTTGGTAAAATATTTTTGAATGATAGTAAAGAGTTATAAAGTTATAGATAATCATTCAAACTTATATGCTGGAAATAAAAGAGATTAAGGAAGAGAATTGCAAAATCAGATTTATACTGGTTCGGTCCAATCCATGACCTACGTCCAGCTCTTCAAGCTTCACTTGAGATTTCCACTATCTCCTTGTCTAACCAGGCACAAGAGAAAAGCCTTTACAACCTCACAAGTTTAGCCAGGCACTTATGCGGCCTTTACAATCTCTCACAGAGACTGTCCCTTACAACCCAAGGGATACATTCAATTTCCCATTCAAGGTCACCCAACCTTGAGTATCTCTCAGAAAATAGAATGTTTTACAATGTATCTTCTCTCTATGAAGTGAATAGATGATCACTGAAGTGCATTACAAGTTATTTCACTCTCTATATGATAAACTGAGTAAGACTCAAAAAATAGAGAGTATATGAGATTCAGAATATTGACATTATGATAGTGCAATCTCCTTCCATCCTCTTCTTGCGTTTTGAATCTGGCTTTACTTATAGATGAGGATGTTCTGAACGTTGAAGAATATAGCTATTGTAAATAGAGACGTTGAGGATATGGCTGATGGAAAAATATAGCCATTAGTTTTGCTTTTTGGACTTAACAGCTCAGCATTTTGATCTTCATATAATCCTTCGTTTGATCATCTGAAACATGTCCACAAATGATATAAATGATGATAATAAGTGTTATAGATCACTTGAGTAATCATTTGGATGATCTTGATCAAAAACGAGATTTTCGACACTTTGATTTTTTTGAAGTTGCGGTATATACTCGAGTATTGACTTGAATACTGCGGTATTGAGCTTATTTCATTACTTCAGATTCATCTCTGTCTGTCCGATACTCGAGTATTGACTTACATACTCGAGTATTGAAGATCCTCTAACGTTCATTGCTCTTTGTCTAAGCCATACTCGAGTATTCACTTGTAAACTCGAGTATTCAAGTTGTTATAGCCCTTGGTTGCTTTCTGACTTGATATAGCTGTTAACTATAATATTTTGATGATCACAATTTACCAAGTTATTTAATTAATCAAGCATTTAAAATGATTTAAAATGAAGAAAGTTACCACACTAATGCCCGAGCAGTGAATAAGGCACGCTCAAGCATAAATGCCTTGTTGCTCGAGCAACATATCACTGAGCATCGTTGATGCTTGAGCAGCACCTGGAGTATGCTCAAGTAGCAAAGTAATGCATGCTCGAACAGGATAATGCTTGCTCGAGCATCAGCGAAGGTAACCTCTGTTTCACCCGTGCTCGAGCAACACTAAAAGGGCTGCTCGAGTAGATATAAAAGGACTGCTCAAGCATGAAGAGACTATACTCAAGCCGCAGTGCTCATTAGAGCCTTAGAAGCATGCTCGAGCAAGACTTCTCTTATGCTCGAGCAGAAGATGAATTTATGCCCGAGCATATAATTGGTCATGCTCGAGCAAGAGCAACTCTGTTTTTCTTTCCGAAACTATTGTATTTATTCTAAAATCCTAGATGTCTAAAAACATACAAGTGATAATATATATTTGTTTATGAGCTATTTTTGCTAACCATGATCAATGAGCTTCTCTGATGAGTTTTAGATATTTGAAACATGGATTAATAGCAAATCTTCGAAAAAGCAATGGGATGTCAAACGCATTAAATGCTATCACCTAATATAGTGAAAATTTCTCTCTCCAACATACTGGGCATTCTCTGATCATTCGACAACAAATTAAATGCTATCTCTCAACGGACAAATCGAATAGAATGAGGAATGTTTGAGACAAACAAAGCATCAGCAGATATGAGCAGATATTCGGACGTCATCAAACTAACGGCTATTTTTTTATGAAATGACGAACGATGCTCGAGATTCATCAACGGTCATTTAATTTCATCAACTATAAATAGCAGAGGAATTAAATTCACGAACTACCGAGTTGCTGAACATTTATTGAGAATTTATTGCTATTTGTATTTTCGATCAAACGTACTGATCTTTAATACTTTGTTCTTCAGTGTTCATTTTATCCACTCAGTAAGGAGTTTAACTATTTAAATCATCTTTGTGTGAATCTTGGGATTGTAGAATCTCAATAAGGGTTGTACAACTACAGCTTGTAAGGGGGAGTGTGATCCTGGAACGGATAACATCTTGTGAGTACGAGCATGTTAGTTTGTAATAGTTGTTGTGACAAATAAAACATCCAAGTATTTGGGGACTGGACGTAGGTCGATGAGTTAAGACCGAACCAATATAAACTCTCCTGTGTCTATCCTTCTTCTTGCTCATTATTTGTCCGTCAATTTATTTTGAAAAAGAAATTTTTTTCAATCACCTATTCACCCCCTCTAAGTGATATCCCTGTTTTCAATAGTTTCATATTTGGCAAACCAATTATCCCTATATAACTCATTAAGTCTTCTTTCCAATGCATCAAGAATCAGATCCAAACTCGTTGGATTTGTCTGTTATGATCCGATAAATGAAGATTGTTCTTTACCAGCATTTTTGCAATGTCTTGAACAGTCAGTCAACTTTCGAAGACCATATCTCTCTGGTCCGATCTTCATTTTTGTTGAATCAAGTCTTGATGTAAAGCCTTATAAGTCTTCTTTCATATGCCACCAATTTTAGCTCATTTCGATATGTAGATTGTGAGTTATACTCAAAATATTGAAGCTTGGTCTGATGTGTGGCGTGAATATTTGATCCAACTTTAGAAATTCACAGCTCTCTCATCTGATCTTCTTTGAGAAGGAAACTTTGTCAAGATGACGCATTGGAGTCTAGTTTCATACAAATTTAGTTTCACCTCAATCTGATCTCTGATTCATGAGATAGCATCGAATTACCAGACCTCGCCCAAAGCTGAACGTGAAACAGAGATGAACAGAGTTGCTGTAAGTGCTGGATACTCGAGTATTGAAGAGGATACTCGAGTATTGTTGGGTCCAGAGGCACCAGAGAAGCTGAAAACACCCCATACTCGAGTCATTAAGTTCCATACTCGAGTATTGAGTTCCAAACTCAAATTTTGACTTGGAAACTCGAGTTTCCCAAACTCCAGTTTTCTCATCCAGAAGCAAAATTTTGCAGTAAGCTTGTATACTTGAGTTTTGACCTGGATACTCGAGTTTTCTTTCCCAGAACCTGATTTTTGTTGTCTTTAACTCTGAATTGACCCATTCCAACTTCCATTTGATCATGAGAACTTCTAGGATCAATCTTGGAACTTCAATAATGATATCTTCAACAAGTTCTTCCTTTTTCCATCTTCCATCTTGATCAATTTTCATCATTCAACTTTAGTTCATCATTCTCTACACCTTATATATTCTTCAATATTTCTTCTTCTTTATTTTATTTAATTTCTTCTTTTTGAAATCTCATCTTTTGATCATTCTCCATAAATATATTTGAACTGATCTTAAATATTGATATTCTCATTATATTTTGCTAGATCATCCCTTTATTCAATCTCTCTACTTGGTCATTCTTCATAACTCTATTCTTTCTTTCTTCTCTTCTCTTGAACATCTTCCACATTTATATTTGAGCTAAAATTGACATCCTTATTCTATCCATCAACTTCTTCCATCTTCTAACTCTCTTCTTCTTCTTGATTATTCTTCATCAATGAACTTGAGCTGATCTTGAATAAAGATATTTCATTCACCAAGTTCTTTCTTCTTCAATCTCTCCTCTTCTTCTTGATTATGCCCAAAACCCTTTGATGACTTCTTGCTTCTTTGCATATTCTTCTTTCTATCCTTCAATACTTCTTTATTGATCTTCTTCTGGATCATTCTTCATAGATAAACTTCATATCTTTGTTTCTACATTAAATTTAAGAATTAGTCAATAAAGAAGATAAACATATTACTCAATCTTTTTGCTCTTACTAATGGCATTTGTATAAGACATCATCAAAACTAATTATATCCAACAAAATCAACAAGGTTTAGTGATCACCTCACAATATTATTTTTTCTATAAATGAAAGTTCAAGTAAATTCAATCTCATTTACTAATCAAATTGATGTCTAAAATTTAAAACGTGCTTAAATGAATACTTGGCTTAATTATCATTTTTGCCGCAGAGGTTTTGGTTGCAGAGCATTGGATACCCAGAAGTCTTTTTTTCCGAGCAAAATTGCCCGAAAGTTAATAACATTTAGCAATTTTGCCCCTATGTTAATTTTGACCGTTAAGTTTAACTGATTTGCATATATGACACTAATGCTTATCACTTCAGCAATCAAAATAGGGTTAAATATCATTTTCATCTTGGAAGTTTTCACTGAAGAGTAGTGTGTATTCGAAAGTATTTTTTAGGAACAATTTTACCTCGGAAGTTTACAAAACATAGGAATTCTAGCGATTTAGAGGATGGTGGCTTAGATCAATCAATACAAATGTAAATACTGTTATTATGGCTTTGTCTTAGTAAACCAATTTTTGAGATAATTCATGTCTCATTTTTCTTTTCATTTGCTTAGATAATATGTTATGCTTCCTCTAGGTTTCGCAACAGACCCTTCAATCCCTTTGACCAATTTGACTTCACAAATTCTAGCTGTCTTGAGCACAACGTCTCAAGGATCTTGATCTCCTACTCCAAATTCGACCTTTTCAACGTTGGCTTCTTCCTCTACACCCTTGATTCTTGGCTTTGGGTCCTTCACCAACTCCAAGAAGACAAGATTTTTTGTGTTCTTCAGTCTGATCTTATTGAGTCTGTTTTTCCCTTTAGTTTCCTCAATATCGATGATTAATTCCATCAACAAGACGAGATTGATCTTTTTTTGTATTCATTTTTTTTATGTTGGTTGTATTGGGCTAAGTGATGCCCTTATTACCAATGATTCCTTCAACAAGAAAGATTTGACACGGTGTGATGCCACTTCATATTGGGCTATGTGATGTGAATGATGAGGTGGTGTGACATGTGTGTTGTTTGACTGATTTAATAGTCAAATTTAATATTGCGGTAGGGAGAAATTGCTACATTTTGTAAATTTTTGGGGCAAAATGCTCCTAAAAAAACTTCAGGATACCCACTCCTTCTCAGCGAAACTTCCGAAACAAAAACGATACTTAACCCTATTTTGATTGATGAGGTGGCATGTCACGTGTATATATTAGTTAAACTTACGGTCAAAATTAGTAGAGGGGCAAAATTTCTACTGTTTGTAAATTTTCGAGGAAAAATTGTTCCTAAAAAAAACTTCTAGATACCCACTGCTTATCAACAAAAATTATCAGGATAAAAATGATATTTAACCCTCAATACTTATAGATTATTATTATTATTCACTAAAAGCTAGTACGTCATATCAATAACTGGAGTCAAATACTTTCTAATAGTTAATATGAGCCAATTAAGTGTAGTACGTAATTGATCAACTTTAACCTGCTCCTACAACAAAATAATAATAATAATGCCTACTGCCCAAGTCATGACACAGAACAAGCAACTAACACCAGTTACATATGGCTAACTCTTTGAAATACAATAAATCACTCCTTTATTTATAGGTCATTTCCACACATTTTGCATGTTGGACCCCAAAAAAAAATCCCAAATCTTATTAACTCCATCTTAAAATTTAACAATTTTCTAATTTTAAGGGAGCATCAATAAGGGTGAATAATGAAAAGATTGATAAATATGAAAACTATATCTTATATTTAAATCAAGATCATCAACTCCCATGAAAGGTATTGGAATCTTCCAAGAGTCTTGACTGCTCAAAGCACATCGCCCATAGGGAAGGATCAACTGCCGCGCGTTGAAGGTGGAGAATGTTATTCAAAAGGAAAAGCAACAAGATAAAAACAAAAACGAAAGTGAGAGGTCAAGGATTCACTCTCACTCATAACCTCAAGAGATTAGAGCTAGGGCTTGAACAAAACAACACCAAAATAAAGAGTAAGTGTCACGTAAAAAGTTTCACAACTGTCATAGCTCGTTCTATCCATTCTATTTCTTTTTGACAATAGTATTTATCTTGAGGTATTACAAATCTTGTGTGTGTCGTTCTAGACACCCACTGCGAGGGCTTGTATCTGAAGAGAGGACTCCACCACCATTTACGATGGAGGTAAGGAGTGTCCCCTCCATTCCCATATTGTGAGGAGGGGAAAGTGAGGAAATGCTGGAGGACGATAGAGAGGAAAGTAATGACAGGAAGCATAAGGTCATATTTACTACAGAGGAATTTACGGGCGATGAATCTTTGAAAGCTGGTGACGGGAAATGGATGCAACATGATGCAAATTAAAGTTACGTTGCCAAAGTCGTATAGGGATTGCTGTTGAATAATGTGAATTCAAGGGTATGGTAATGGGAGTGGTCAAAGAATCAAAAGAAGAAATCGAGGACGATGGCTTAGGTACTAATAATTTGCTAAGGTTTTGAATCCGGAGGATGGAATTACTATGAATTTTTCCAATCTGATGTGTCCAAATTTGAAGTTTTTGTTTGAAGAGAAGGAAAGAGAAAGGCTCACGAGACCATTTTGCAAGACGCTGGTTCTCTCTTCGCCAATCCTTTCCTCTACCTCATCTCCTCTTCTTCCTTTATTTCAATTTGGGGATGTCTGTGATTTCTACATTTCGGGTTTTTGTTGTTTCTTGATGATTTCTGAGTAACAGATGGAGATCACTATGAATGATCTAAATGAATATGCACTAGATTGGGATGATAAAGAATCAAACGTTGGAGGTTATGGACTAGTCAACAAGCTGGTTTTGAATCCGCCGATTAACTGAACTACTTTCAGGAAATTGTTAGCCAAGAGTAAGAATGTGAGAGGCAAACTGGAAATTGGATTCTCAGAGGATAATGTCTATACATTCCAATTCCAGGGCAAGCAAGAGTATGAGCGTATTCTCCGTCAGTCTCTGTTTTTCATTATTCATCAATCACAGTCCAAATAAAATCATTTCAGATCTAGTTAGAGAAAATATAAGAAAATTGTTAGGGGTAATTTAGTTTTTCTATTTTAATAATTTTATTTCTAGTTCTTCAAAATAATTACTATTTTTATGGTCTTTCGTAATAAATATTATTTTTCTTAGATCATTTACGGTCCTGTAAATCATAATAATTATATATAACAAGCTTAATCATCATGTTTCGCGTTCTTGAAGACTTCCATAGGGAATATTTTGGTATAATAATTTCGAATTTGAAATATACAAATCATTACAATTATATATAACAAGACAAATTAGATTATCATGTGTAAATCGCGGCCTTAATTAATTAAATAAAATATTTCTTTTCCAAATCCAATTAAAAGAAATTAACCCAAAACTCTCTCGTTCCGTTCTTTATAATAGATCATTGAAGCAACTTGAATTCTGCGGGAGAAGCTCATAGATACACTGCAAATTTTCTCTTCTTTAATCTTCCATTATCAATATCTCCTACAACTAGCTAGTAATCCTTTAAGGTTGTAGCCATGTCAAAGACATCTTCTTCGATTTCTCGTATTCCTATTCTTAATTCCCATAATAATCACCAATCCTCTCTCTTCCCTGACGCTTCTGAAACCATCTCAGATTCAGCCACTCTCATTCCTCAACCTTCTCAAGTTCTTTCAAACACAACCAAACCTCTCACTGAACCTTTCAAGATCCTCTCGGACACAAGCAAGATCCTCCCGAACCTACCAAGATCCTCACAGACACGACCAAGATTCTTCCAAATCCTTTTGAAGTCCTTTCAGACACAACCACGATTCTCACTGAATCTACCAACATCATCTCATCAAACTCAACGAAGCTCATTCCTAATCCTTTTGAGATCCTTTCAGACACAACCAAACTTATTACTGAACCTTCCAAGATCATCTCGGAAACTACCAAGCTTCTTAGTAAACCTTCCAAGATTCTCTTAGACACAAACAAGATTCTTGCAAACCCTACCAAGATTCTTTCTAAGGCTTCCAAGATACTGACTCTGACCAATCTTCTTCCGGGATCTTCCAAGATTCTCTTCACATTACTTTCATCAGTCACCAACATTTCTCTCATATCAATGCTAACCAAAGTTCTAATAAACCCAATACACATTACACATGCTACTTGAGCTCTTAATGCTACTCCCTCTATCATTTTTTATCATCGCCCTCTTGCTCCTCCTCGTCGGGCTGGCCGTCTCCGGAACCGTGCTGGGTCTGATCATTTTGCTGCCGTTGATCGTGGTACTAAGCCCTGTTTGGGTCCCAGCCAGCACAGTTCTCTTCGTCGTTACTGCTGGATTCTTGTTCGTGTGTGGATTTGTGTTTGTTAGTGTCATGGTCGTGGTATGGCTTTCGCAACATTTATTTAATGTTAATTAATAATAATGGTTGAACATTTTCACCAAAATAATGGTTGAACCTATAAATTTGTATGCTCTTTTCATTTTTCTGGTATTTTTTTTTTTACCTTTTCCTTCCTGTATTGAAAAGAAAAATAAATAAAATTAATTGTGTTTTGGAGTCCTTATGATCTTTAATATAAGATATATTTACTTAATGTAATTAGATTAAGAAAATTAGTTAAATTAGTTAATATGAAAAATATTTTATAAAATATTTTCGTCATCTTCCTTAATTATCACATTTCTACTTATTGGATATGAAAGTGTAATCCTGCCATAAAGTGTAAAATAGTCATGAGGTACGAGTTGTATGAGTAAAAAAAACCTAGGAAACATTGTCTTGATTGGATCTCTTGCCCAATTTCATAATACAGATTATGCTTTCCTGGCTCAATGCTCCTTCTTCACACCACTTCCCTTGTTATTTTGTTTTTGTTGGTAAAGCATCAAAATATATATATATATATATATATATATATATATATATATATATATATATATATATTCAACTTAGGGTCGGCTCTTCAAAATATCTTATATTAAAGATCAGAGGAAATACATATATGATTGTGATGTTTTCTATGATGTATAAAAAAAACTTTATATAACCAACCTACGTTGATATAAGTAATGGCAGATCTTATTCTTTAAGCATGGTTTGATATAAAAATTAGTTCATAAAAGAAAAATTATTTAAAAAATGTATGAATGTGTCATCTGTGCGTAGGTAATTCAAATGTTTCTTTTGATTTATGAATTATGAATTTTGTATAATTATTAATTTGTTTGTAATTTGAGTTTGCCTCTATATTTAAGCGAAGCTCAATACTGTTTCTCATCAACATATTTTATAATAAGATGTGTAAGAGTTTTAACAATAAACTACACTATTTATAAGTCATAATTAATATCATTCGTTTTTCATACGATCCATACAAATATATAGTATATTAGAGCATACTACAGTTCTTTTTAATAAGAAACATTTTATTTTTGCAAAAACTATAGGAATAGAGTTACTATAATATTTTTACCACACATAATTAGGAAATAACAGGCGTTTCTCATAATCATACATAGAATTCAATTATGAGGATAAAAAAAAATGAGCACATAGTAATCAACAAAACAATCCACGCGAATTATATTTATAAATCTTTATGTTGTCTTGGTAAATAGTTTATCTTATCAATCAACTAATTAATTTTACATGAGAATGACGTACATCTGGGATTGTTAAATCTTATGCCGATTTTTTTTATAGTTATCTCTTATCCCTATGTTTGGAGACAATAGAGGTAACGTACCAACAAATGACCTAATTAATTAACTAAACCCAACTGCTTCTGTAGTAATGTTTATTTTAATTTGGAGATGATGAGATAGGAAATAAAGAAGCAATCATCATGCACTTAGGTGAAATATTTTATTGAATTGGACTGACGTAATCTAAAACGATTTTTCATGAATAAATTAAAATCAACAAGGTTTAGTGATCACCTCACAATATTATTTTTTCTATTAATGAAAGTTCAAGTAAATTCAATCTCATGTACTCATCAAATTGATGTCTAAAACTTAAAACGTGTTTAAATGAATACTTGGGTTAATTATCATTTTTTCCGTAGAAGTTTTGGTTGCGGAGCATTGGATACTCAGAAGTTTTTTTTCAAGCAAAATTTCCCCGAAAGTTAATAACATGTAACAATTTTGCCCCTTTGTTAATTTTGACCGTTAAGTTTAACTTATCGATTTGCGCATATGACACCAATGCTTATCACCTCATCAATCAAAATAGGATTAAATATCATTTTCATCACAGAAATTTTCACTCAAAAGTAGTATGTATTCGAAAGTATTTTTTAAGAGCAATTTTATCTCGGAAGTTTACAAAACGTAACAATTCTAGCAATTTAGAGGATGGTGGCTTAAATCAATCAATACAAAGGTAAATACTTCAATCAATACAAAGGTAAATACTGTTATTATGGCTTTGTCTTACTAAACCAATTTTTGAGATAATTCATGTCTCATTTTTCTTTTCGTTTGCTTAGATAATATGTTATGCTTCCTCTCAATTTTGCAACAGACCTTTCAATTCCTTTGACCAGTTCGACTTCACAAATTCTAGCTCTCTTGAGATCAACGTCTCAAGGATCTTGATCTCCTACTCCAAGTTCGACCTTTTCAATGTTGGCTTCTTCCTCTACACCATTGGGTCCTTCACCAACTCCAAGAAGACAAGATTTTCTACGTTCTTCATTCTGATCTTATTGAGTATGTTTTTCCCTTTAATTTCCTCAATACCGATGATTCCTTCAACAAGACGAGATTGATCTTTTTTCGTATTCGTTTTTTTATGTTGGTTGTATTAGGCTAAGTGATGCCCTTATTACCAATGATTCCTTCAACAAGAAAGATTTGACACGGTGTATGATGCCACATCATATTGGGCGAAGTGAAGTGAATGATGAGGTGGCATAACACGTGTGTTGTTTGACTGATTTAACAGTCAAATTTAATATTGCGGTAGGGAGAAATTGCTACATTTTATAAATTGTTGGGGCAAAATGCTCCTAAAAAAACTTCAAGATACCCACTCTTTCTCAACGAAACTTTTGAAACAAAAAAAATGATACTTAACCCTGTTTTGATTGATGAGATGACATGTCACTCGTATATATCAGTTAAATTGATGAGGTCTCAGCTTGGTTCACTTTGCGGATGGGTTTCTCTGTGTTGCAGATGGGTCTCTCTGTGTCTATTCTTAGTTGGCCTCTCGGGTCTCTCTCTGGAGGAAGAAGGAGGTCAAAATATGACGTTTTGATTAGGGACTAAAATGAGAATTTCAAAAGTTCATGGCGGGACTAAATTAAAATTTGTTGAAATGTGTCTAAAGCTAAACTGTATTTATAACAACTCAAAATCCAAGTCATCGTCCACATCATCATTTTCCGTATAGAAAAAGTCAATGGGTATTTTTACTATACTTTTGTAACCATATAGTCACTTTCACCCCTCAAAAAAGTATTTGGTGTTAGATGCACTTAAGATATAAATTCATGTGTATTTTTGCACATAAACCCTTTTTTAATTTATAATAATCTCTTCCCCCGATGTTTGGAGACAATATAGGTTACGTACCAAAAAAGTGACCTAATTAATTAACTAATCCAACTGCTTCTGTATAAATGTTTATTTTAATATGGAGATGATGAGATAGGAAAGAAAGAAGCAATCATCATGCACTTAAGTGAAATGTTTTATTGAATTGAACTGATGTAATCTAAAACGATCTGTCATGAATACATTAAAATCAACAAGGTTTAGTGATCACCTCACGATATTATTTTTTCGATAAATGAAAGTTCATGTAAATTCAATATCATGTACTCATCAAATTGATGTCGAAAATTTAAAACGTGCTTTGTATAAATACTTGGGTAAATTACTGTCGCGAAAGTTTTGATTGAGGAATACTAGATATCAAAAATTTTTGTTAGACGAAAATTGCCTCGAAAATTAACAAAATGTAGCAAATTCATCCCTGCATTAGTTTTAACCGTTTAGTTTAACTAATATGCACATGTGACACCAATACATGCCACCTTGTCAATCAGAATAGGGTTATGTATCGTTTTTGCCTCGGAAGTTTTTGCTGAGGAGCAGTGTATATTCGAAAGTTTTTTTAAGTGCAATTTTACCTCAAGAAATTTAAAAAATGTAGGAATCCCAGCGATATAGGGGAGGGTGACCTAGATCAATCTTTATAAAAGTAAATACTATTATTATTTCTTTGTCTTACTAAACCAATTTTTGAGATAATTCATATCTCGTTTTGCGCTTCATTTGCTTTGATCATAAGTGATGCTTTCTCTAGGTTTTGCAACAGACCTTTCAATTCCTTTGACCAGTTCGATTTCACAAATTCTAATTGTTTTGAGCTCAACGTCTCAAGGATCTCCATCTCCGACTCTAAGTCCGACCTTTCCAAGGTTAGCTTCTTCCTCTACATCCTTGATTCCTGGCTCTATGTTCCCCAGCAACTCAAAGAAGACAAGATTTTGCTCTTCAATCCGATCTTGTTGAGTCTGTTTATCTCTTTAATTTTCTCAATATCAATGATTCCTTCAACAAAACAAAACAAGATTGGTCTCTTTCTGTATTTATTTCTTTATGTCCGTCATATTGAGCTAAGTGATGCCCTCAATACTGATGATTTCTTCAACAAGAAAGAGTTGACAAGGTGTAATGCCATGTCATATTAAGCTAAGTGATTTGGATGATGAGGTGATATGGCAATGTGTTGTTTGACTAATTTAACAGTCAAATTTACTATTGCAGTAGGGAAAAATTGCCATATATTGTAAACTTTCAGTGCAAAATGGCTCCTAAAAACACTTCAGGATACCCATTGCTCATCAACGAAAACTTCCAGAACAAAAATGATACTTAACTTTATTTTGATTGATGAGGTGGTATGCCACATGTGCACATCAATTAAAATTAACCGTTAAAATTAACGGATAGGAAAAATAACTACGTTTTGTAAATTTCAGGGGTAAAATTGCTCTTAAAAAAACTTTCAGATACCTTCTATTCATCAGCAAAAACTACCAAAGCAAAAATAATATTTAACCCTAAAGACTTATAGATTATTATTATTCATTCAAAGCTAGTATGTCATATCAATAACTCGAGTCAAATACTTTCTAATAGTTAATATGAGCCGATTAAGTGTAGTACGTAATTGGTCAATCTTTTACCTGCTCCTACAACAAAATATTAATAATAATGCCTACTGCCCAAGTCATTACATGGAACAAGCAACTAACACCTGTTGCATATGGCTAACTCTTTGAAGTACAATAAATTACTCCTTTATTTACTGGTCACGTCCACACTTTTGGCATGTTAGACCCAAAAAATAAAATCCCAAATTCTATTAACTCCACCTTAAAATTTAACAATTTTCTAATTTTACCCGTATTTAATATACAATATATATATCCCATAAAAAAATTCAACATTATAATAAATTAAATGGATGATTATATATTCATATGAAAAAATTAATAATGTGACTTATAAATAAAAATAAAATAAACATTATCTCTATCCCATAAATAATAGGTGATGAGTATACATATCCTATTGAACCCTTATATATATCCTATGAATACAAGTACATCTATTCCTCACAGAAAGTTGCATACCTTCTGTTATGGATCCAAATTACAGGCTCATTATAAGGATGGCTCAATAAACAACAGCCTAGGGATAATCTCAACAATCTCTCCAAATCAAGGAGATTAGAACTAATCTATCATTATCTTTATCATGATCCCAACTACCATCAAAATAAGGGTTTTATCACTAAGGATATCTTAATATCTTAAAGTAATAAGATAACAAAGAGCCCACTAAGTTAGGGCCCAGGTAAACTTATAAATAGGGTTCAAACCCTAAAAAGGTACACACACTCTGCACTCTATCTTTTATGATTCTGCACACACAGAACACACACTCTCACTCCCCTCTGGCTATAAGCCTATTCTTTACCAGCGAACTACGTGGACTTTGATCCCTCTCAACGATACGTAGGCCTCTGAGAGTTAATCATATGTCAAGTCCAATCTCTATTATTCTATGACATGACAGAAGACCTTCATTTATTAATCATTGTGTGAAGTGGTCTATTGTGAGTCTACCAAATACATCTAATCAAGCTAGTCCAAAAAATTATACATCTACTTTTTCTTGTGGGAATAGTAACATGTACAGTACAAAGAGACAAAGTTAATGACTGATAGTTGTTTTTACAACGTTAAAACTTGGGCTTCCCATAAATATTAAGAAAAATCATGAGAAATAAAGTGTACCCAAAATTTGGGCTTCCCCTCAACTGTCCGGCCCAAAATATTTCAATAGCAATAAACATGTGATTTTTTTTTGATAAAAAAAAAAAACTAAGCATGTGGATTATGTATTCATACATCACACTAAAGAAGCCCGCTTTTCATCAATCTGCATAAGTGATTTTTGCAGCAATCACACAATTCTGGAGTTGCGAAACTTGCTCATGTTTGAGATCTTCAAAAGTGTTTATTTACGTTGATGAGCCACAAATGTATCATGTGTTAAGGCACAATTTGAGCTTGAAATTGATCAAATATAATTAAAAAGCTTAAGGATAATAAGCTAAAATCATGGTTTTGATGTCAGGCATACCCTCACAAGTGTTCCTGTGTGTTTTGCAAGTTTTATCCATAAAAAGAAACTATTTGGAGACTCCGCGGAAGTCAAAAAAAGTGAAGCCACAAAGAGGAAACAGTAAGTTGGCGCCCAGGGCGCCAATCCTGTGCAAAAGTGGCGCCCAGGGCGCCACTTCTAGGGAGAAACAGAAAGTTGCCGCCCAGGGCGCCAACTCTCTGTCCATTTGGGGAAAATGGCGCCCAGGGCGCCAGAAGTGCGATAATCCTGATTTTTAATTTTTGGAAAGTTTTTGAGCCACGAAAAATGAAGGAAAATCAAGGATTTTAGAGATTTGGAAACCCAATTGGATCAGAAAAACATAAAGGAGGCAACCCTAGCAAAAAGAGGAAGAACTTCTGGCACAAGAAACAACTCGATGGCATTGAAGAGGAGATCAAAGCACTTGTGGAGATCCACCTTTCCCAACATCTAGAGAATCATTCCATCTTCATCTTTTCTTCTTTGTTTTGTTAATCTAGCCATGCTTGGCTAATTTCCTTTTTGTAGTTAGGGCTAGGATGAACCCTATGCAAATTTGAGTATTTGGTTGAATTCTTGTATGAATCTTGGTTTCTTTGATTGAATGAATTTTCTTTGCTTAATGCTTTCTTGAAGATTGATCACCTTTAAGATTATCCATAGGTTGATGTATGACAATAGAGATGTTGGTGCATCTAACTGGAACTTGTTAATTCATCATAAAATTGCATGACCTAGACATAGGCTTACGAATTTATGCGATCATAGGATTCTGGTTCAAGATTTGATCTTTCTAGACAATACTAAGACATTAGGTTGTTTTTAAAGATAAAATAGGCTAAGGTGGCATCAAGACATTGGGACTTAGTCTAACCTTAGAGAATCGATCGTCAATCTGGGAGTCATAATCAATTAGATCTTTAATCCAAATACTTGAGGGAGCATAGGGGGATTCTAAGTCCTAGCTACGTTTTACTCGACTGATTATCTTTTCTAAACATTCTCTTGCGAATCTTCATCTTGAATTCTTTTCTTTCTTTGATTTTTAGTTACAATTCATCTTTTATTACTCAAAATTGTCCAACTAAGGTGAAAATAGCGAATTAGTGATTGAATAACTATTCCTCGTGGGACAATACTTTCTCACTACTTTATTACTTGTAACGACCGGTGCACTTGCCGAAGTCGCCCCTATCATACGTAAATCAAAATAAAATTTTTCTCACATATTTATCTCGTATATCATAAATTAAAATTAAAAAATTGTTTTTAAAGGCTCCAATCACTATTTTAAAAAAGCAAATACATTACACTATCCTTTACCACATGACTATCCTTTACCACAGGTGCATGCTCCCCGGCTTTATGATCAACATATAAATCATGCTTTTCCACCTGAAAGGACACCTTTTTTATCACAACATTAAGACCAAGCAGCAGGATGTGAATGGAAAAGGATTATGCAGTAAGTTCAATACGTAGGCATGCATATCAACTTCTCTCTAAAGACTAATGACTCTCCATATATGCACAGATTGTGTGACCTATGATGTGTGCCTTACACAAAGGCAAGTTATACTTAAAATCTGCAGACCCCAAAAGCATGACAAAATAAAACAACCCGCCAAATTCCTTTGCTTGTGCACATTTTACTATCAACCCACCCCATCCCTCTTTGTTGGAGTAACTCCATTAGCTTTAAGAAAGCATAACTTGCCTTAGCTGGGAGCGAACATAACTTGCTTCAGCAATTTAAAATTGGATATAAGAACTTGTTGGTAAAATATTCAGATTCTGACAATCACATGACCTTATAATGCTTTTTGTTTTTTTTTTCTTGCATTAGTTGTAATCTAGTCTTTCCAATGAAAATTCTGACAAATTATGTCCCATTAGGAAGCAAAGCAACCTACATCATAAGTAACCCAACCCAAACATCCATATAGTGAGTAACTAAAAAATAAAACATAGATGAAAGCTGTCAAACATGTTCGGATGGATTGGAAATGGAAACCACAATGACATTGTCTGGCTTCAGTTTAATATACAAGTGAGTATTTCACAGCTCATCGATGAAAAGAATCTGCAAGAAATTTTGCGGAGAATATCAGAAATCAAACTGTAAAGAAAGTATAACCTTCCCAGGATCCTAAAAATATATAGAAGGAAAAGGAAGAAGGTGAGACAATAGAAACGTGGCGACGGAAGAGTTGAGGAAGATAACTTATCTTTTTGGGGAAGATGGGTAAAACTTCTCCGACGGCAGCAGACGGGGGTGATAATGGGGCATGATTTTTGGAGGCGACGCAAAGCAGACCAGTTCAAAGAACTGCCCCTCACAATTTTTAATGTTTTAATTAGATTTTGGAAAATAATTTTTAGGATTTATGAAATAAATATATGGAGGAATTTTTTCTTAACTTAAGCTTTGAAACCTCAGTTTTGTGGTTTTGCCACACATGTTAGTTTTTTTTTTGCCCGAACACACATGTTAGTTTAAAGAGCAACAAAACAAACATTGAATTGAAATTAAGTTAATGGTGCCTTTGGTAAGCAAAACCTATTTTTGTATGTGCTAAATTTAATTGTTCTAATTTTCTTAATTGAGAGACAATATATACAGTATTAAAAAGCAATTAAAAAAAAGAATAAATAAAAGAATTATAAAAAGACAAGGAACCGATGTGCTTATGGATAACATCAAAGTAGTTAGCCATGAGTCTAATCTTGTTCTATAGTCCCCTCCTTGAGAAATTCTGAAAGATATCTTTTGCTATGAACAACTTCTGAACACAAACGATATGTAAGCTCCTTTGATTAGATATTAAGCCTGAATTAAGAATCCAAGAGAGTACAACCCTTAAACATGATAGATAAAAAATTCAGATCCTGAAGAACTTCTTTGCCATCTGAAGCATTGTAACGGAGTTCCATTCAAGCATATAAAGCCACTGCAATAGACATTTGGTCGTATCTTTTGCTTGTAGAGAATGATAGACCATCCTGATGATCCTAGAATTCTTGAGACTGAATGACAATTTATCTGAAATTTCCTTGATAACATATGAAGGATGAGGGATGCGTCCTTCATGGCTAGCTGCATTACGCCTAAACTAAATAACATTGAGCAGCACAACAATTCCCTTTATTATGCCCATCTTGTTATCAGATCTAAGAGAAAGATATGTTTGCTTGAACCAGGATATAAGCTGAGTGAAAGGGATGTCTGGGGGCCTTAAAGAGAGATCCAAACCAAATAGCTTTAGAGTAAGAGCATTGATAAAACAAGTGCTCAACTGTTTCTGCTCAAGGGTAGTCAAAAGGCCAAACACCAGAAACTGACAAGTGATGCTTTATAAGAATGCCGCGAGAAGGAATTTAATAAAGGAAAAAAGATCTGATTTGACAAAAAAGAAGAGCTCAATTTAAAATAAAATGTGATGAAGAAAAATACATATATTCATCACAGAAAGTTGCATACCTTCATTTATTAATCATATCATTGTGTGAAGTGGTCTATTGTGAGTCTACCAAATACATCTAATCAAGCTAGTCCAAAATTTTTTACATCTATTCAATCTTGGGGAAATAGTAATATGTACAGTACAAAGGAATAAAGTTGATGAAGGATAGTTGTTTTTACAACATTAAACCTTGAGCTTCGCCATAAATTTCTTAAGAAAATCATGAGAAATTTAAAGTGTACCCAAAATTTGGGTTTCCCCTCAACTATCCGGCCCAAAAAATTTCAATAGCAATAAGCATGCGAGTTATGTATGAATGCATCACACTAAAGAAACCCGTTTTTCATCAATCTGCATAAGAGAATTTTGCAGCAATCACACAATTCTGGAGCAAGAGGATTCCAGCAATCACAATTCCAAATAAACATTATACTTGTATGGACCGGTGATTAGAGCCTTCAAAAACATTCAATAGTGATCTACTATATACGAAGTAATCACGTGAGATGAGTTTTATCTCGCTTTATGTAAATAAGCACTTGTATGGATCTCAAACGTGATCTTAAATAAGCATGTTGCAATATCCTTTAGTTCAAGCGTGCATGCTCCTCGGCTTTGTGACCAACAAATAAATCATGCTTTTCCACCTGAAAGGACACCTTTCTTATCACAACAATAAGACCAAGCAGCAGGATGTGAGTGGAAAAGGATTATGTAGTAATTAGTTCAATACGTAGGCATATCAACTTCTCTTTAAAGGCTAATGACTCTCCATATATGCACAGATTGTGTGACCTTTCATGGGTATCTTCAATAGGAGAATGTGTCTCACACAAATAAGGCAAGTTATACTTAAAATCTGCAGACCCAAAAAGCATGACAAAATAAAAGAGCCGCCAAATTCCTTTGCTTGTGCACATTTTACTATCAACCCACCCCATCCCTCTTTGTTGGAGTAACTCCATTAGCTTTAAGAAAGCATAACTTGCCTTAGCTGGGAGCGACCATAACTTGCTTCAGCAATTTAAAATTGGATATAAGAACTTGGTAAAATATTCAAATTCTGACAATCACATGACTTTATAATGGTTTTTTTTTTTTTCTTGCATTAGTTGTAATCTAATCTTTCCAATGAAAATTCTGACAAATTCTGTCCCATTAGGAAGCAAAGCAACCTACATCATAACCCAACACAAAACATCCATATAGTGAGTAACTAAAAAATAAAACATAGATGAAAGCTCTCAAACATGTTCGAATGGATTGGAAATGGAAACCATAAGGACATTGTCTTTCTTCAGTTTAATATACAAGTGAGTATTTTACAGCTCATCAATGTAAAGCGATCTGCAAGAAATTTTACGGAGAATATCAGAAATCAAACTTTAAAGAAAGTATAACCTTCCCAAGAAACCTCTTTAGCACTTTTTAGGGAAGATGGGTAAAACTTCTCCGACAGCAGCAGACAGCGGTGATAATGGGGCATGATTTTTGGAGGCTATGCAAAGCAGACCAGTTCAAAGATCTGCCCCTTTTTTGCGTAAAACATTACCACCAGCTGGTAGTTTTTTTTAATAATATTTTATGTTATTAAGATATTGTAAAAAAATATTTTAAGATAATCATTAGTATTTAAAAAATATTTAATGATGTTAAAAAAATATTTTAAAATAATGATTAATACTAAACATATATTAATTGTTACTGAAAAGATATTCTATATGATCTTGAAAAAAATATTTTAGGAAACGATTTTTGACTTTTTCTTAATTATGGCTAATAATTATATAAAAATTAATTTTTGTTGCTGATTAATATAATAATAAACTTACTAGTTTTTATATTTGTTACGTATAAAATATAAATTCTGATGCAATTAATTGTATTTTGATTGACAGGATGCAGATTTATTTTCGTTTGCATTAATTAGGCTATCAAAGATAATTTAATTTTATTCACAGCAGAGATTTAATACTTTTTTATAGGAGCAACTTAAATAAGGACAGATTTAGGGATTATAAATAAGGAAAACTCCCCGAGGATGATGAATTTGGCCTTTTCGGTTTGATCTTTTAAGAACCGATATTTTTAAATTTATTCTCTTGAATTGTCTTGCTAATTTAGTGCTTTAAGTATCTTTTCAATTTTATTCCTTATAAATAAAATTTAAAATCAGACTAATCTTTAAACCAATAGAGGTTTATATCAATATATGTTTGTTAACATAGTGAGAAAAAAAAAATAGGATCTTTAATATCAATCCCCTCAATCACTTACTGGTTTATATCAATCCCAAAAATATCATAATTAATATTAATATTAATAAAATAATTAATTTTCTGTGTCATTTTGTGAAATTAATTATTTCTAATTGAGAATGGCAGCATTAAGTGACCACAAAGCCCTATAAATACCAATTTTTATCAAAATTCAGTTACACCATTCAATCCACCTTTTGTTCTTCTTCTTCTTCACAAATTTAAACAGCTAGAGGCATGGCTGTTTCTGTGTCTTGTTTTTTCTGGTTTCAATTTATGATGGCCATCTCTTTCTCTACCATGGCTTCTTTTGCCTTTGATGGATACTGTCATGATGCTCCTGCAACCTTCTATTGCAACGTGTCCAGAGGCGAAACCATATGTAAGTATTCGTGTTTTGTGAATTTTAAATAGATCATTTGATGTAAGTTATATTGTTCATAACTCATAAATATTATATCAAATGTTGTGTTCTGTGTATTTTACACCGCGTTCGTACGATATAAATCATATTGTTCATGACTTATGAATAATGTAGAACAATAATATTGTGCTAACTTTCTAATGGAAAATTTTGGAAAAGATTCTCACAAAAAAGTTTCTTAACTTTGAGAGAAAGCTATTGTTTTTCCCATATATATAATGTTGTTTTGTATTTTATTTTATGAATTAAACTTATAAAATAAAGAGAGAGATAAAACAAAAGAACGTTGTTAGATTTGACTGAGTCTCATTTTATAATTTGTAGCTTTATATATATATATATATATATAGACACACACGAGAAATAATTAAGTAAGCAAATCAAATAGTAATTTTACTTTCAATCACAAGGCATAATTATCTGTCCCTCTTTCATATAAAAAAGAAGGGAAATTGTTCACCTATTTTCCCAAAATCCGCGTATTCTTTAATCTTTTCATTTCCCCATAGAGGAAATAAGGTAATTAGGTGATATTTTATTTTGATATGTTGAATGAATCTCTTTACAACACCATATACATTCTGTTATCATTTCCAATTGGACGATCCATTAATTCAGTTGATGGAGAATTATAAATGGATCCAATTTTTTGGTTTTACTGGAGATTCGGAATAGATACATTTTCTTAGCGGCTCAACCAGTTACTTAGAAATCCCGATTATTCCATTTCCTAATGTTAGTAATATGTAGCAGTCAAATAAGATCATTTTCCTTTCAAGACATTTTAATTTTTTTTTCATCATGTGGAAAATAGGTCTAATATTTTATTTAAGGTTAAGATCAACTACCCAAATACATCTGATATTAAAACCAAAGAGAATAATATATTATATCTTAATGGTTAAGGAATCGATGGAGTTGGTTGAGTTTTACGTTTAGAATGGTGAGAAACTTGATCATGCCATTCCCGCCATCTCACATTCTTCCTTGTACCACAAACCTCAAGTTCCTTAATATCCTCAAACTTCCCTTGTCTTCATTTTCTTCATTGTTACCTTCCACTTCAATTCTATTTCATTCATCATCCACGAAACTCCCTCAAGCCAAGGCAAGTCCCACCCTATCTCTCTTCTTCATCTCTTTTTCACATCCCATTGTCTTTCCCACTATTTAATAAAACATTATATAATTATCAAGCTGTATTAATCTTTTGTTTACAAGTTATTTATATTCATATTCATGCTTAATCACTTTGATCCTGTTTATATAGTACAAGGAGAACCGTTTTTGTTTTTCTTCATTAATTTTTTTTTATTTCTAGTTTTTCCTTTTAATTATCGTTTATTAAATGTTGGTGTATGTTATTTAATTTTTAAAGTATATATATTTAATATAAAAAATTTAATATTTATTAAATATTTAGATAGAGGTAATTAATTTTAAAGTTTTTCTTAATTTTTTATAGAACATGTTAAAATTGACTCATAAATTTTAATAATGATTGGGGCGATAATTAAGGTTGATTTCTTCTCACCAACTTATTCTTCCTCCTCTTAGTTTTTTCCCCTTTCAACACAACTAGTTATTAATAATTTATCTAAATTTTTATATAATTATTTGATATTTATTAGAACTATCCTATAAAATTCAAGCATTATCAAAAACAATTCTCACAAGTCTAAACATAATTTCTGGAAGAAAAAAAAGTCTCAACATTATTGGTTTTTTTTTTCCAACTACATGGCTCCAAACCAATCTTTAATGAAGCAATTAATAAGTTCCCTTTCATTCATTACCAAACATTTTCTTATAAATTTTACATGTTATGACACACACACACATCTTTTTTTTTTTTTTTACCAAATCATAAATATACATCAAATTCCATATCGTGAAACAAATGTACATATATTGATATTTTTTTTCTCAGAATAAATATATTGATATTGATTGTTACATATTTTAATTTTAGTTTTTTTTCCCTTAATTTTTTTTTAGAACCCGAGGGGCTCGCTGGCAACAAAATGCTGAAGAAGCTCAGACGAAAAGTCAGCAACGCGATTAGCGATCGCCTCAAGAAGCGTACCAAGCAATCTATAAAACCCCTTCCACCTTTTTCTTCTCCTTCAACCTCACTGTTACCAGAGCCATCCCCACCGTCGTCGTCGCTGCCGCTACTGCAACCTCCTCCGTTGATGACGCCGTTTCCCATGACTCAGAAACGACCAATGGGGCCTTTCATCTTCCCACAAGCCCAATCCACAGTCCTCCCTGAACCCTCCAATTTTTTCTCCCCCAACCTCCTCTCAACATCACTTCCCACAAACTCTTTCTTCCAGAACTTCGTCCTCAAAAATGGCGACCAACCTGAGTACATTCACCCTTACTTGATCAAATCTTCGGACTCCTCGGTTTCTCTCTCTTACCCTTCTCGCTTCTCCACCTCTGCTTACATCTACCAGACCTTCAACGCTGATTTCACCATCGGAAAAGTTAATCCTGTTTCAAACGCCAGGCATGTAATCTCTTCCTACAATGATCTCAGTGTCACGTTGGACTTACCGTCTTCGAATCTGCGATTCTTTCTTGTCAGAGGAAGCCCTTATCTCACCGTGGCGGTGACTCAGCGTACTGCACTTTCGATCAAAACAATTCATGCGATCCTCTCTTTCTCCTCCAATGATTCTCTCACCAAGTACACCGTTCAGTTAAACAATGGCCAGACCTGGTTCATATATGCCTCCTCTTCTATTAATTTCAGTCATACTGTTTCTGAGATTACTTCGGATGGGTTTTCGGGTATAATTAGGATCGCTGTTTTGCCCGATTCGAACCCCAATTATGAGGCGATTCTTGACAGGTTTAGTCCTTGTTATGCGGTTTCAGGGGATGCTTCTTTAACAAAACCTTTCAGTGTGGAATATAGATGGGAGAAGAAAGGGTGGGGGGATTTACTGTTGTTGGCTCACCCTCTTCATCTTCAACTTTTATGTAGTGATGATGCATGTGGTGTTACTGTTCTTGACGATTTCAAGTACAGAAGCATCGATGGCGATCTTGTTGGTGTGGTTGGGGATTCATGGTTGTTGAAGACTGATCCTATTTCTGTAACTTGGCATTCTACAAGAGGTGTGAAAGAAGAATCCCATGAAGAAATTGTTTCAGCACTTATAAAAGATGTTGAGGGCTTAGATTCCACAGCAATAAAAACGGCTTCATCTTACTTTTATGGGAAATTAGTTGCAAGAGCAGCTAGGTTGGCATTAATAGCTGAAGAAGTGTGGTTTCCTGATGTGATTCCTGCTATCAGGAAGTTCTTGAAGGAAACCATTGAGCCATGGTTGGAAGGAACCTTCAATGGAAATGGCTTTCTCTATGATCCTAAATGGGGAGGGATTGTGACAAAACAAGGGTCTAAAGATTCAGGTGCTGATTTTGGATTTGGGATATACAATGATCACCATTATCATCTGGGATACTTCCTTTATGGAATTGCAGTTCTTTCAAAGATTGACCCTGCGTGGGGAAGAAAATACAAACCTCAAGCTTACTCACTCATGGCTGATTTCATGAACTTAGGAAGAAGATCAAACTCAAACTACACACGCCTAAGATGTTTTGACCTCTACAAGTTACACTCATGGGCTGGAGGATTGACTGAATTTGCAGATGGAAGGAACCAAGAAAGCACAAGTGAAGCTGTAAATGCATACTACTCAGCAGCATTAATGGGTCTAGCATATGGTGATACCCATCTTGTTGCGACTGGATCAACACTTGCAGCATTGGAAATTCATGCAGCTCAAATGTGGTGGCATGTGAAAGAGGGAGATACTTTATATGAGCAAGATTTCACAAAAGAGAATAGAGTAGTGGGTGTTCTTTGGGCTAACAAAAGAGACAGTGGACTTTGGTTTGCTCCTCGTGAATGGAGAGAGTGTGTGCTTGGGATTCAGGTTCTGCCATTGTTGCCTATAACTGAAGCTTTGTTTTCTAATGTGAAGTATGTGAAGGAGCTTGTGGGGTGGACATTGCCTGCTTTGAACAGGGAAGGTGTTGGTGAAGGCTGGAAAGGGTTTGTTTATGCCTTGGAAGGTGTTTATGATAAGGAGACAGCTTTGGAGAAGATAAGAAATTTGACAGGTTTTGATGATGGAAACACTTACACCAATCTCTTATGGTGGATTCACAGCAGAGGGGATAAAGTTGAAGATGAAGATTACTATGGTCATGTGAAGAACTGTTGGTTTAGTCATTACTGTCATTGAGTCTTGTTTGATTGTGGGATTGTACTTGTAATAGGTACACACACATGCTACATGTGTGTGTATTCTGCACCATGTGGGAAAGATAGATGAACAAAAACCTTATACGTGTCTCAGCATCACGGGAGGTACATGAGAGTCTTTCATATTCCACTTTTTAACCTTCCAGTATCTAGTGTGCAAATATAGAGTAATGTTTGGACTTTGGATCACAACAGTTCTTCCCAATATGATTATTTTCATTGGTAATGTTTGAATTCAAGAACTTATATAAGGGAAATCAATTCTATTCTCTCCGAAGTTTTATGACTAAAGGGACAAGAAGTTACATGATAGTTCATTAATTTTGAACTCTAATTTTTTTTTAACTTGCAGTTGCAGCTTGCTTGATCAAGGATGTTTGATTGATGCTAGAAAGTTGGATTATACTTCTCTTATCCTATTATAGGGCGGGGAGAGAATAAGTTTGTTGTCCTATTAGAAGGCAGAGGAATACATTTTTTATATGAAAGTACACATTTTTTTTGTCTTCTTATAAGTTAAAGAAAGAAATTGTTCATATAAATGTATAATTTTACATTTAATTTATATTTATATTAACTTTATTCTCATTATTTATAATATATATTAAATAGGGATAAAATTAGAAAATTGTTGAATTTGAAAACAGTGTTAATGAATTTAAGTTTATATATATATATATATATATATATATATATATATATATATATATATATATAAAGTTCTTTGTAAGGAAGACCAGTTGAATAATCGTTATTGTCCTTAGTGCTAGAAAAGTCAACTTTACATATATATATAGAGAGTATATATTACTGAACCAGAACAAGGAACAAAGATATTGTGCTTTTCAAGTTCTGATTGGGATGGTTAACCAATAGGTGGTATCTACCAAATTCAAGTTTCATAACATGTAAATCAAGATAACTTTAGAATGCACAAGAAACTTCCTGGAGATATCAGAGAATCATGCTTGTTCATTTGGTGTTGGTTTGATTAACTCGTTTAGATTTCTCCTGGCAAAAACTTCATAGTTAAGTTCCCTTTTTATATATAAATAATTTAATTAATATCTGTACTTCATCCGATAATTCATTAAAATAAAGGAAAGATACTTAAATTTGTTATAAAATTGATGAAAATAAGAGAAGAGATTATAGAGAGAGAAAGTAGAGAGAGAAATTCTCATTTCATTATATATTGAATAGTTACAAAAGACCTCTATTTATAGAAGGAAAATGAGACTTTAGTGTAATTTCCACATCAGGGTCATTTAGTGTAGTTTTCCCCAAGAATCAAAACTATTCAGTCACGGATTTCCTTCCTATAATGATTGTATAATAGTGTGCGGGTCCCACCAAATAGTAAATCACTATGCATGGTACTATGCGTGGGTCCCATATCATCTTGTAATATTTGAAGACCGTGAGTAAATGGACATCCACATAATAAGTATATTCACAACACTCCCCCTTGGATGTCCATTTATGAATATGTCTCGTTAAAAACTTTAACTAGGAAAAACCTAGTGGGATAAAAACTTAGCCAAAGAAAAGAGTACACCATTCATTGATACACTATTCAGTGTTGTCTCATTAAAAACCTTTCTAGGAAAACCCAGTGGGACAAAACCTAGATAAGGGAAAAAGAGTACAGCGTGTATCGTTTCCCCCTCTTGATTACATCAGACTTGCTCCCCCTGATGACCACATTGCTTCAATATCATTCTGAGCATATCATCCTTTCTATCATCAAGTATTCTGTTATTCGTTGTGGAATAATAGAAACAGCCGATCTGATTGTTCATTGTATACCTGCAAGATCTAAATCTTTCAAGTAAAATCATAATAATCTTTTCATAAATATACATGTGCATATAGAACTTTAATAAATGTTTATTCAGATAATGATGCTATATGCACTATATGAATTTATTTAATTGATTATTCTCGAGAATTTGATGCTCCCAGCATCTTGAGTCCTTCTGGGACATATGTGTTTCTGGCGCCTTACGTCCTTCAAGGACATGTGCTTTTGGCACACATTAATATATTGTGGCTCATGATCCTCATTATCATTCATTACAACATATGCTATCATATCAACATAAATGTCGTCAACGTTGACTTTATTTTTCCGGTCCCATCGGATTTCATTCATAATTTGTTAAGATCTCATTATATTCACATATATTAGGTACCTAGGTCTCTTTTTGGACCACAACACACTCTTCTGGAGCTTTTCTTAATTATCCTCGACTTGATCATGTATATATTTTTATAGCTCCTTTTTCTCATTCGAGGATTTTTATCTTTAAAACCGATGGACCAGCAACGCTTCAGGCGTGCTTTATAACAATTTATATAGGAGCATTTGCAGTTGGGACATGTGACTTTGTCACTTTCTTTAGGTCAGTAAATGCTTCTGTCATTCGATTAACTAAACTTTGCAACTGAATTATCATTTTGAACTCTTAGTGCACATTTCTTTGTACGAGGATCAATATGAGCCAATGATAATTCATTCCACTTTATCTCTTTTACCCAATCTGCTTATTTTTCTCCCCCTCATCTAATCATGCAGTATATATCCATCTGTGTGCATAGTAGAGGATTAATAATCATTGCACATTCAAAACTTTTAAGATGGAATTAATCTGACTCCTGACCAAAAGCCAATTTTATGGGGAGAATTCTGTTGGCTTATATAATTGCTGCAAATATATATATAAACAATGTTCTCATAATCATTGATTTACTCATATATGATTTCTGGATCATTCAATATGGAAATTGCGCACATAATATATTACAAACTTCTGGTTGCAAACATCACTACAAACTTTGCAGATTTATAATCTCATATGTAAACTTTCAATTTGATATATTTCCAGAGATCAATTTCCAATCATAACCAATAAAAATTTCATAATCATTTCTTTTTGAGAACATGCAGCTATATGACTCGGATGATCAAACGAGTCTTGCCAACATTCCATATGGTTTATCATCAAATCTAATATCCAATTTGGGGGAATCAACACACAAACATTCACAAAGAATTAACAAACAAATTTTCATAAATAATTAACACAAACACTCACACTTGATATATATCATTCTCCCCCTCAAGTGTGAGTCCGTAAAAATTAATTCATGGAATTTCCATACAATAATCCATATATGATATCTATTTCTACAGATATCATTAAAATTCCATAGATTTCTTAATGCATTATCAATGCATAAATTTTGTTACTTCTGGTAACAAAATTTTCATTTTCCAGAATCGGCAAACAAATATATATTATTATAAAATCATCAGGTGTATCACTATAGATTCACGAGCCCAACACTGTGGAATCACAGATACAATACTGTGGAATCACAGGCGCAACATGCATCACTGTGGAATTGTCGTATGCATATATAATCAAAAAATATCTAAGCTCAGGCTTTATAGGGAGTAGATCTGCAGAGATTCAACAGAACTACGCATATCTGCAGAGATTCAATAGGATTTAATTTGACTATAAATAGAGGAAGGCAAACGAACATGCCTCACAAACACTCAAGCATCTGATAATATCAACTACCAGATACTCACTCATATTTCTCTAAATTCTATTTCCATGACAGGACCAAGCAGTTTTATCCCAGTTTCTGAAACATCTGACACAACATTACTTTATGCTTTGTTGTATGATGATCAACCAAACATGTCATTTACTTCTTTACTATCTCTAAATCCTTTTGAGATGTTTATTCCTCCTTCTGAGATGTTTATCCCTCCTTCTGCTTCAAATGTTCCTACTTCTTCCCCAAGAACAAATGTTCTTCCTCAATCTACAAGGATTGAAGGTATAACTGAAGCAGGTTCATCAAGGAGGCCTGTTAAAAGGTGTAGAACTATGGCAGAACTGATGGAGTCTACCATTCCAGTTCAGCCAATAGTTATGACAACCAGCCAGCCAGCAACGACCAGCCAGCCAGCAAACAATGTCTAGCCAGCCAGCAACAACCAGCCAACCAACAACAAGCCAGCTAGCTACAACCAGTCAGCAAACAACGACTAGCCAGCCAGCAACAACTACAAACCAGTTAGCAACAACTAGCTTATTGGAATGTAGTTGCTGTCATGTTTTACGGGAAATTATACATACCAACGGACTTCAATATCATAAACTTGAAGTTCACGGGAGTAAGATAGGTATGATTTCCCATGTTGTTTTATTGGAAAATGTACATGATAAATCTAATAATACTGACAGACTTCCAATGTTTGATTTTACTATTAAAAATTTTGGAGAAATCAAACATTTTCTGACACAGTATTGTATAGATTTACAAGCATCAGGATATAACTTGATGCGTGATTCTGTATTGGACTATCATGAGGTCCTTTGTGTTGGTTCGGAATGGGCTAAAAACCCAAATGAATTCCGCGGAAGTTCATTTCAAACCAATACTGAAAAACAATCAAATAAAGGAAAACATCCCGCGGTTAGTATACCTTATGATAGTTCATTTGTCAAACAAAGTGAACAATATAGAATAACTATGGAGCAACGAGAAAAAATAAAGAAGACAACGCTCCATGATTTAGGTAATTATTTTCATTTAACCCTCGAGGAAGCGTATAAACATTTAAATATGAGTACTCACACAATACAAAGGATTTATCAAAGAGGAGGGTTAACTGAATGGCCATATAAAAAGCTTCAAAAACGTATGAGGCGAATTGCTCAGTTGAAAAATATGTTGCCTCATCTAGATCTCAACTTAAGAGTAGAAAAAGAAGATGAAATAGAATCTCTTAAAGGAGAGATGGTGGAGCTTTGTAATGGAATTGAACCACTTGTTATTAAACTTTGTTGAAATAATATTGTCTTATGTTTAATTATTTTGTTTATGAATATTCCTCTCTCGTATTCACAAAAATTGTTATAATTATCTAAATACAAAATAATAGTAAAATAATCATAATCACAATTTATTTATTGCTTCATTCACTTCTGGGAATGAAGTTGGATAAAATTCATGATCCATAATTCACAGATTTGTTTGATCATGGCAAGAAATTAATCCACAACATTTCTTGACTTAATCACAATTTTGCTACTGCAAGAGCAAATTGGATATATTTATTTACAATCAACCATGATCATACAATCCCTTGTCTCATAATTTAAGGGAGTATTAAATGCCAAATATACAATATTGAGGCCTTTATACAATTGATGACATACAAAATTTATGGATCAAGCCTTATTTCATAATGTCTTTTGGATTCAGGCTAACTTGCCTCTTGACTTCAAGCTAACTTGCCTCTTGGCTTCAAGCTAACTTGCCTCTTAGCTTTAAGCTAATTTATCTCATGGTCTGAAGCCAGTTTATGCCTCCTCATAGTCTCAGGCCAATTTATGCCTCATATCTCTCAGGCCAATTTATGCCTCATATTACCATGGTATTTTGATCTCATGGCCTTTAACAATTTTTCATCAGGATAAATATAAAATATAAGAATAATAAAATAAATATGTGGAACCCACTAATATACATGTATTAGTGTCATTGCCATAAATAATAAAAATGGGAAGGGGATATATAATGCAGTAAATAAATAAATGAAAATAAAAGGGAAGGGGATTTAAAACAGTAAATAATAAATGGGAAGGGGATATATAAGGCAGTAAATAAATAAATGAAAATAAAAGGGAAGGGGATTTAAAGCAGTAAATAATAAATAAATGGAATCCACTATACTAGTGTCACCGCCATGAAAAATAAATAAAACAGTAAATAATAAAATAAATGGTGCCCACTATACTTGTGTTGCTACTATGAAAAATAAATAAAGTAGTAAAAAATTGAAAAAAATAAATGGGGCCCACAAAGTGTCATCACCATAAAAGATAAATAAACGCTAAATAAAATAAATAAATAGAGCCCACTAATAGATACTAGTGTGCCTCCATGAAGAATAAATAAATGTATAGTAAAATAAATAAATGGAGCCCACTAATAAATAGTGTTGCCGCCATAAAAGATAAATAAATGCTTAATAAAATAAATAAATAGAACCCACTAGTAAATATACTAATGTGCCGTCATAAAAGATAAATAAATGTTAGTAATAAAATTAAATGTTAGTGACATAAAAATAAATGCGTAAAAATAAATGTTAGTAAAGTTAGTAACAATAATAAAATATCAAATAAAAACAATTAAAAGAAAGATTAAATCTAAACTTCCAACCTAGAGTCAAATTAATAATAATAACAATAAGATGTAAATAGGATTGATGAAAAATTCACTTACCTTTAATGTAAGAAGGTTGTCGGCAGTTTTTTTTTTAATATTAAAATATATTATATAATATTTTATATTATATACATAGTCCATTATTATGGAGAATGCTCCCACCTGCTCCATTATGCTGCATGATTCTTGTTTTTCAACTTTTTCTTTCTCATGAAAATGAAGGGCACCGAAAACACACACATATTATTATTATTATATATTATATTTAATATTACTTAAAGGCTCCACCTAGCTACTTCATCTGCATAATCATTCTGTTCCTTCACGTGAACTCTCATCCTTTTTCATTCTCTCTTTTTCATTTCACTTTTTCTTCTTTCTCCCTCTCTCTCATTGTCGGCAGCCTCCTCCTCTTTTTTTTTTTTATCCTTCGTTTTTCATTCTTTTCTTTTCCTTTGGTTCATTGAACGGCGACGACATAGAATAAAACAAGGCTAGAAGGAGAAGAGGATAAGAGGGTGGTGTTGGTGGGTGTGAGGAGAGAAGAGTGGAGGTGAGGAACAATGGTGAATCTGGACGGAGGTAGAGAGTGAAATCGAAGGAAGGTGAAGTAGGGACTAATAGATCTGATTAGGTCAGTGAAGGTGAAAAACGAAGGGAGGCAGAGGCACGGAAGCTTGACGGAAGGAAGATTCAACAGTGGGCTTGATTGTGTGACTGGAAGAAAACAATCATGAGAAAGAATGGTGAGATCAGTTAAAGCTATTAGCCAAAGGAGAAACCATCGTGCTGATAACGTGTTATAAAACTGATGAAAATAAGAGAAGAGATTATAGAGAGAGAAATTAGAGAGAGAAATTCTCATTTCACTATATATTGAATAGTTACAGAAGACCTCTATTCTTAGAAAATGAGACTTTAGTGTAATTTCCACATCAGGGTCATTTAGTGTAGTTTTCCCCCAGAGCCAAAACTATTCAGTCACGGATTTCCTTCCCGTGATGATTGTATAATAGTGTGCGGGTCCCACCAAATAGTAAATCACTATGCATGATACTATGCGTGAGTCCCATATCATCTTGTAATATTTGGAGACCGTGAGTCAATGGACATCCACATAATAAGTATATTCACAACAAAATTATATTAGCCACTAAACCCTTTTGACCCAAAAAAAATTAAGGCCATGTACAAGACCACAGCAATCACAGGGGAACATTTTTTAGTTTGCAGCTAAAACTGTGAAGCCATCTATCATTGTGATCCTAAATGAAAATCTAATGAGGTAACAATCAAGCCAAATTACTCTCTCTGGTCCTAAATATAAAGTAGAGTTGACTTTATTTAGGAAGTTAAATAAGTTATTTAATTATATCATATATTTTATATCCTTAGATTATGTATCAGTTTATTAGTCAAACTAATTAATTTAGAAAAAAAAATAAAAATAAAAATATTTTAAAGTAATTTAATTAGCTTCCTTAATTTCTTTAAAAAAAACTAACTATGTCTTATATTTATGACCTAGTACGTGGAGATAAGAAGAATGAGTACTCTGAGAGATTCTTCCTTTTGACAGCCAAAGAGACAAACACGCGTTACATCTAAATAATGCTTCTTTAAGATGTCACTAGTTGTCATTCAATCACCTTGTTTTTTTATAATGCCATTCAATTACCTTTATGTGAATGTGAATGGAGGGTCAATCCCGTTTGATTACTGAGACTAATATATCGAGCTTCAAGTGCAGTTCAGGGTTGGACGAAAACAACATCAATAACAAATAAATTTAATAATTAATACAATCCCGTTGAAATTAATGTGTGAGAAATTTCATTTCAAATATAAAATTAAATAAATTCACCTCAAGTAAATAAATTTCATTTCATTTATTGCTGGTGTTCAGTTTTTAAGATATTATAACCTCGTTTTTGTAGAGTCATATTGGGCCTTTATAATTCAGGTTGGGCCACTTTGAATTCGGGTTGGGCCAAGAAAATGGGCCTGAAGAGCCCAATGAGAAGGGGGGTTAGAAGTTTTGTTTTGGAGATTAGAGTCAGGGAGCCATGCTTTAGAAGGCATACTGTTTAGAAGATTAGATATTTTGTTTCATTAATTTAAATTTTAAATAATACTTCTGAAAAATAAATATTATGAGGAAGCAGATTGTGCACACTACTAGTGCATATTTGTTTATTGGTCAGCTCAACAAACCATAAACTTAGCGTTGAAGATTTATCCTTGCCATCGGTGCTATCGATTTGTGACAAAGCCAATATATATAATTTTTTTTTATAGCTAAATTTTAGGAAAGGGGTCGGACTCACCCACAGTCCAAAGACAGAGCGCTTGGAGTCCAGTCCACAGGGAATACTGGCCAGAGAGTATACATGCCTCCACCTTTACCAGCGTTACCATTGCTTCTTACCCCTAGGATGCCTCTCCTAGCGTCTAACCAAGACAGGGATCGAACCCTCTCCCTAAAGGTGAAGAAGACCAACCCCCACGCTAGTTGAACCCAAGAACGAGAGGTTGACAAAGCCAATATATGATGAAGTGTTCAGTGCAATTCTGGTCGGAATTTTTTTTTTGTTGCCCACCCAATTTATTGAAATTTTTGATTCTAACTAACTAAATTCGTCTTGAGTTAAGTCCATGGTTGTGAAAAAAGAGTTCCTAATATCATTTTCTTTATTTCCACACCTTAGTCCGAAAAATTTTCATAGCAAAGTTTGTGGGTATTTAAAAAATTTTATTAAATCAAATTTGCTTTGAAAATATTAAAAAAGAAGAGAGTAAAATCATCCTTAAAAAACTCAATGTTGTTAGTTAATATTTAACCACCTTAATTGTTAAAAAGCCTAACATTAGCAGTTAATATTTTTAACAGCTGGGGAAATATTTCTCCTTTTTTTATATACTTTTCGGGTTAAACTTCATTCTACAGAAACTTCTAAATACTCGCAACTCTTATACAAAAACTTCCGATGCAAAATTCACCTTACCCCCACCAATAAACTAGTGACCTGGGACCTTTAATTATGCGATAATTGGGCCTTGAGCCTCATTTACTATATATATATATATATTAATTTCTATATTTTTCTTTCTTTTTTATTTAAGGATTTCCCTTTCAAGACTTAGAGAGTAAATGATTCTCACATTTCTCAATATGTACATTTCTTTAGATTTAAACTTCTGCTCTCCTTAAGAGGTAGTTTGGTTTGAGGGAAGGGGAGGGGAGAGAGAAATTTTTTTACCCTCTCTTTACCAAAAAGCCCATGGAAACTTTTTAATATTCCTAAAATATATTTTTAACAAAAAAGGATATTTCTTTTATTAATGGCAATTTGGTAAATTCCCTACCTTCCACACCCCTCCCCTCAAACCAAATACACCATAAATGGTAAAACTCCTTACCACATCAATCAACAACTTGTTTCTCATAATATTATCATTCTAAATTATCCTTTGGAATATAACCACTGAGTGATATGTATATTTATTTAAATTAATCATCACAAATCATTTTCTTAAACGAAGCATTTTCCTTCTATTTCTTAAACGAAGCATTTTCCTTCTATGTTGGTCTTTGATGGTGTGATGAAAGCGTGTCGTCCTGTCATGAACAACTTGGAAGATGCAAGTGGGGATGTGACAAGAAACAAGAAGATTGATTTGATAATAATTTATGTATATATAGGTATGATATTTTTACATAGTTAGTATTTTATTTATTTTTCTTATTTTTAAATAAGAACGCAATTAAAACTAGAGAAAAGTAGAATAAAGGACTTAGAAGGAAAGATATTTATGAAGAATAACCATAAATATTGTAATTATTTAAAAGGATTATATTTAGAAATAAAAAATATTAAAATGTCTGTAGTAAAATCTTTTGCATTCTCTCCTATAATCCCCCAAATTATATTTTGAAAACTAATATAAAATTATAAGTTTCACAAAACTAAGCAACATTTTTCTCAATTTTCATTTTTCAAAACTTGCACATATAGCTCTAAAAAAAATTACACACTCTTCGATTTTGTCAAAATTACCATTTTCTTAAAATCAGGGAAAATTTTCGTTAACCATAGAATTATATAATTTTGATAAAACTCAAGGTCTTTTATAATTTAACATTTATGCAAGAAAGTTTATGTGACTTATTTTTCTTTTAGAAGAACCTTATGTTGGTGAACAATTAATTTAATGTTAATAAAATTTTAAAAAATCTAAATAATATATTATATACTGAACAATATGAAATGAGTTTAGTTTTAAATTTTATAAAAATATCTTAATTAATAATAAATTTAATAATATAAACTGAGTAACTTGATGATATATGTAATCTACTCATGATGAATGGTTTTAATCTTAATTTTATTTTATTTTTTTAATTATGAATGCAAGAGATAATATAGGAGGTTTGGTACGAGATAATTTAATGATTTTGAATTTATATTAGGATATTCTATTCTTATAAGTAATTACAATTTTTATGATATTTTATTATAAATATTATTCTTTAGGTATTTTATTTTAATTTTTCCTTAAAATTACTAGCAATTTATGTAATTTAACCGGAAAAATATAGTTACAACTCTAACGCAGTGACTCATATTAAATTATGATTAGCATGTAAACATAGCTGTTAAGAAAAGTATTTTTTATTAAAAGAAGACACATGCTTTCAAGGCATTATTATAAAATTAATAATTAATTTCTGAGTACCAGCGTGGTGACTATAAATTAAAAAAACAAAAACAAAAACAAAAATCTTCGGCTAAAATGTCATTATTTATATATTAAAAAAAATTAAAAGTTAAGATTTGTAAACATAGAGTATGGACCGTCCTACAGAAATGTCAACCAGCAATAGTTTTTTTTTTTTTTTTTTTTTTTTTTGCTCGAACAACCAGCAATAGTTGGCATGAGCTGGAATTCACCATCCAAACAGACAACTTAGCTTCAGTTTTTAAAACTTCTGCTGTTAAACTGTCCAAAACAGAATGAATAAAAGTTATGCACTTTATTTTAAAATATATTATCGTTTTTTTAATATAAATATTGCAAACATATATTTTTTTCGGTAAAATTTATTAATATTAATTTTGTGGTAGTCTATAATTAAAATAAATAGTATTAATAATATCTTTTTGATAATATATTATTACTAAGTATTAATTACTGTGAGTAGAAGCTAATAACCCACTGTTCTCCCTTTCTTTTAACATCTTTAAATTAAATTAAAAACTTTTATCAAATTAAATTGAAGTTGTTTCTATATTTTTATAAAGTTATATATAATTAAAGGAAAAGGGAATTTGTTAATACCAAGGTAAGCGGAGTCATTGATCGTCTGGGTCTTGTACTTTTTTTTTTCTTTGCTCGAAAGTCTGTGTGTTGTACTTCATTATGTGTATCAAAACTCTTCCATGTGTTTTTTAAGGTTTTGGAAAATTCAAATTAAATACTTGTTGAATTTCTAAAATCTTAAATGTCATGTGAATTTATAAAAAAACTGAAAGAACATGTGGACTTTTCTGGGTTTTTCAAATTCAAGTGATTTTACAATTTTACCTTAGTTTTTAAATAAATTAAAAAAGCACATGCCCCTCACCAGAGGGTCACCGCGCCAGTGGCTGGAATCCGCCGCCCACCACTAGATTCTAGTAGCCAGTGGTGGCTGGCCATCTCATTCTCGAGAATGAGCTCTATTATTCTCGAGAATAAGATTTAGAGAATGAGTCTTGAGAATGAGTTGTCTCATTCTAGAGGCCAACCACCCGCGCCCTACCACGAAGCCCGGCCGCAGGGGGCCGAGAGCCCGGGAGCCGGAGGCCAGCGGCAGAGTCCGGCCGCCAGCGCAGTGGCCCTCCAACAAGGGGGTATCTCTTTTTTTAATTTATTTTAAAACTAAGGGTAAAATCGTAAAATCACCCTAATTTACAAAATCCAGAAAAGCACACATGTCTTTTTACAAATTCACATGATGTTTGAGTATTTGAGAGATTCAAAAGGTATTTAATTAGAATTTTCCCCTTAAGGTTTTGGTATCAAATAAAAATGATATTGTTCCTTTTAAATATTTCGAATGCCATATTAATCATCCATGAAAACTTTGATTGGAAATATGACTAAAAAAGAAAGTACACCCCAACGTCTCAGTAGTGCAGTGAAATGGGGAGTCAGCTTTTGTTTTTCTTTACTACCAGGGTTTGATTCCTATCTGTAAGTGTTAGCTCGCCAATGCAAAAAAAGAAAATAGGAAGAAAAGAAAAGAAAATAAAGTACACTTATGCTTGGGAAAAATCATAAGTGGCATAGGGTTCAACATGGTAGACGTCTGTTCAGTTACCATTCCACTGATAATTAATTTATTATCTCATGAGTCATTATTCATTTTCATGAGTACATGCATTATTATTAGGTATACATTAAAAATATGTATATATAAGTTTTATTTATACTAGGAAAAGAATAAGATTTAAAATTAGGGCTACCAAGCCACTAGTTTCAAAGCCAAAAAGTAATAAGGATATAGAGAATACTGTGCTTAAAGTTAAAAGACTTAATTGGAGGTTGTAATGGAAATACATTTGCCTTTGATTATGTTCTAATTAGTGAAATAATTCTTCTCTCCTTATAGTTGACTTTTCAAAATACCAAAATGTTATTTGCTTTATAATTGAATAGTGTCATTTAACACATTTAGAGTATATAAAACAAAATTGGGTGGTTAATCTAATAAAATGATTAGTAAAGTGAAATCAATAGGAAGAGATAGGGGACATGATAAGTATAGTGGACTAGAACTTAGTCTATATGTTAAGTTTCTTCATACTTAAACTCACATAATATAGGTGAAATTGTTGTGAGAAAAAACATAATGTTGATAGATATTTTGCATCTACGGTTTTTCTTTTAAAGAACACACTAAAGAATATTATGCATATTTTAAATGAGATTCTAACAAAGTTTGTATTTAAATCCTTTTGAAACCTGTTGGAAGCTCAATTTAAAATATATTCTTGCATATGATTGCCTTATAAAAAGAAGAGTGTGGAAGGAAAATATTTTCAAGTACTGAGGCTACATATTTTGGTGAAGATGCAGAGAGGTATTAGGAATTCAAGTAAGCTTTCATTATATTTTACAATTTGTGTAGTATTTT
Organism: Acacia confusa; assembly: GCA_037074495.1. NCBI lineage: Eukaryota > Viridiplantae > Streptophyta > Magnoliopsida > Fabales > Fabaceae > Acacia > Acacia confusa. Next base: position 43,856,445 of record CM073503.1, read on the forward strand.
GAAATGCCATATTATTTAGGAATGCTAAAATTAGTGGGAGTGATCAAACTCATTGAGAGTGATTACGTATGAAGGATTGTCACATCTAAGTATAGTAGCACATTATGTTTACATGACACTCACCTTGTTAAGCTTCAATATTTTAACGGCTTGAGTTGAGACCAGTGGCGGACCTAAGAATTTTAACGAGGAGGGGCGAAAATAAAAAATACTATATCATCATAAATAAAAGTACTTGAAATATAATAAAGACCTAATATATTAAAAATTGAAAGAAATCTATTACAGAAATTAAGATTACTTCACTTGACTCTTAAGTCACATATTTTCATATTGTTAAACTCATTTATAGTTGAATCTACGTTAAAAATCAAAACAATTTATTTTTTAATATATGTAATCAAATAATTATCAAGAAATTTATCTTCCATTTTATTTCAGAGCATGTTCTTAATTATCTTCATAGTAGAGAAAGATCTTTCAGCAATTGCTGTCGAAACTAAAAGAGTGAGTACAAGTCTAATAACGCTATCAATAAGAGGGTAAATAATGAACTTTTCAGTTCTTACTAACCCTGACATATTCAGATATACTTGATAAATTAATTAAATCTGAATGTTTAGGATCGTCATACTTAAAATGTTGTAACTCCATATTTAAATATAATACAATTTTTCCTATTCCGTTAAATCTTTTGAATAAAATTTATCAATAAATTTATAAATATCATCACTATTAAATGACTTGTTTCTATGGATCTAAAATCATGCTAAATTTTTTTTGAAGATCATCACTATTACAAGGTTGTCAACAATTGAACTTGGATGTAAAGCTGCTGGAAATCATCAACATTAATCACTATATATAATTTAAAAAAAAAAAAATAGGGGGGCGGGGGCCACCCCTAGCCCCCCCCCCCCCCCCAGTTCGCCTATGGTTGAAACCAATGGTGATTGAAATTGGGCAAAATAGTGGCTACTTGATGTACTTCAGGAAATTTGACTAGAACATAAATATTTAGATTGATCGGAAATTCTGAATGAAGGCAACATAAATTTATTTATAATATTAAATCATGCAAATAAAGTTGTTTGCCATAAATTCTTTATGAAAAAGGAATTGACTTAGTGAGGTATATCCTCCAATATTCAAGTATAATTACTTCCATATTTTCTTGGTAGTTAAAATATCTATCTTGATTTTAGTTGTCATTGGTATCTTTCTATTTTGGATATAAGAGAGACATATATGTGAATTAGTAGACATCATCACATAAATGATAAAGAGAATTTAATAAGCAAAATTAAGAGTTCATTTTGTCATGAGCAAGTCTCACAATAGTGATAGTTAATGTATTATGATGTGATTACATACAAGGTCATGTTGAGAACATCATATGTCTTATTATATCTCTGGATTAGTGGGAGTAGAGTCATCTATATTGTACATAATGATAATTCATTTATATCTTGTGCATTTTGACTTAAGGTGTTACTAATGACTAAGCCACTATTGTTTAAAGTTGTGATATGACTAGGTTAAGTCTGTCAATCCTTCAAAATACATAAACATATTATCCTCAAAATATTTGAGAATATCATAATAATCTACAATGAAAAACTTTAAATATTCATGAATAATGGCAGTTATTGTCAATAATGTCTATTATGAGAATATGATTAGACTGTATGTATGCCTCTACTATCATCTTGTTCCTTCTAATTTAATTTTCAAGGCGTAGGCTTACTTAAATATCCACTTAAACAAACAATGCCATTGCAAAGGAATTTTAGGAGGATTGTCAAGCACATTCTTGCTTGAATAATAATTGAAAAGCTACAAGTCAATTGGTACATTACCAAATGTACATTAAGTTTCATACTTTATATATAGTAGAATGATTAGCTTGTTTAGTTTTGTAAGACGAGTTAACTATAGAAAAGTTAACATTATGATACGTCTATACACTTGTTGAACAAATTGCACCATTGAGGATTATCATAATGTTAACTAATCAATGTCAAATATATGCGAGAAGAAAATATTAAGAGCAAAAAGTTTGCATTATATATTTATCTCATACATTGACTAAATGTTATATTTAATGTAGATTAGTGAAGCAATGATTAGAAGATATCAATTTGAGTTATAGAGATTAATTGAGAGAAAACGAAGAAAGAGATTGAAGACATTAGTCAAGAAAGCAAGAAGTTATCAAAATATTCTTGGAGAATAATAAAAAATAAGACAAGAGACTACAAAAAGAAAAACGTGCATAATATAATGGGAATGTCAATATTCATGTTCTTGTATTTGATATTTGGAAGTCTCAATGAAAGTCAGAATGACTTAATTCGAAGTTAAAATGAGCTATTTCTAATTTTACCATGAATGGTGACTATTTGCTACAATAACCTCACTCTCGAGCTATAAGAACATCACTTAAGTGTTGTTCTACGAGTGATAACACTGCGAACTTGAGTGATACCAAAATTCACTATTCTTGCTACTCTATTCAGCTTTGTTCTTCGTTTAGCATGAACGAGGTTCAATAATTTGGTCATATTTCTTAAATCACAAATTCTATTGAGCTAAAACTTATTTCATACGAATCTAGACTCACAATGCGATACACAGACACCTAGATCAAGGTCAAAGAAGTTCAGATGAAAGTAATGTGATATTTAGAAGTTGACACTGAAATTTCTCGAGTCAGTTCAAAATAAATTCAATGATTTGGATATATCTCTCAAAATACACATCTAATTGAAGTAAAACTGGTTGCATATGAAATTACAATAAAAAAAGTCTTAACAAAATCAATATCATGGTTAAAGAATAACAATTGGAAGAGATATGAATTTTGGAATTACATAGTCGTAAAAAGACAGTGCAAAGCGCTGCTCCAGATTAGTTGTTATCAATGTGAGTGATTGAAGCTTTTAGAATATAATGAATTTGGATCTCATTATTTTTGAATTGAAAAGAAGACTTAAATAACTTTATGTGGATAGGTCATTCACTAATTTTGGAGTTATATTAGAACGTCATACCTCCTGGAAGTTGACCTCTTTAGAAGAATTTGCAAGTCACTCTTGATGTTTTCTTAAAGTGAGAACAAGCTCACTCAAGTAAGTAAGTTGCCACTTGAGTGATGATGAACAACTCGCAAGGTTTCAGTAAGTGACTTGCATTATCTTTGAAAGTCGGAAGAAGATCACTTGAGTAATGCTTTTAACACTCAAGTGATTCAACGTCACTCGTAGGTATTTGCACGTAACTCACAAAGGCTCTAGGAGTTGAGGTAGATCATTCGAGTGGATTAGTGATCACTCAAGTGATGATGCAAAGTTTTAGTGAGGCACTTTCAAAGGAACCAATAGTGATGTGTTCTTAATGTAATATCACTTGAGTGATCCAAGATTATTTGCAAATGTGTGTAATTGATCCATAAAATTGCTCGAGTTATGCTGAAACATCTTCCAAACAATAGAAGATCACTTGAGTTATACTTCATGCACTCAATGACATTGTTCATAGATTTTCTTAACTACTATCTCGAATTTCTCCATAATCTTGCAAACTCATTTAAACCTTGATTATATTACTTCTAATCATTCATAATCATCACTAATCAAGTTTACATAAGGATTTTATGTGATTGAACTTGGATTAGAGTTCAACGGCCAAAAAGCAATTTGTGTTAGAATCTCCAACGGTCATATTTCTATAAAGCGACAAAATCACAATGAGAATATGAATGTACCTAATTGATACTTCATCATCTCCAACGATCATCAGAGCTACATCAACTATAAATTGAAAAGCATTCAAAGCTACAAATATTTGTTTGCACCTTCATTGTCAAAATGCCAACACTCCAACGTTTATCTCATTTGATCTCTATTTTTTCAATGACCATATAATTTACTATAGAGAGTTAGATTATTTGTAATATATTACAGTGTTCATCTTATTCATTTATGAGAGAGAAGATTGATTGTAATATCATTTATCATAAAGGTTGTATTCTTACAGTATGTAAGGGGGAGTATCTCGGTGAGGGATTTGTAAATGGCTTCACAAGTTCTTGGTTAAACTTGTAGGACTGTAGAGGCTTCTCTTGTGCCTAGATTAGACAGGAAGATAGTGGATTGAAAATCACAAATGGAACTTGGGAACTACACGTAGAACATCAATGATTGATCGAACCAGTATAAATCTCAGTTTGCATATTCTTTTCCCTCATCTCTTATATCTCCAGTATACCTAAGTTGTTTAATTGACTGATGTTTTATGGCTCATTATCTTCATACTCATTATTTTTCACTAAGATGCAAAAAGATTTTTAAAGTTCTTAAGTTTTTATCTTATACCCAATTCATCCATTCTTGGGTGTCAACCGAGTCTAACAAATTCATCATAAATCGCTTGACCTAGTCATTACTGGTAGAGCCAGGAAATCAATCTCGAGCCCATTGGGCCAACTCTTTAAGGGCCGGGCTTGAAAATTAGCAAAGCTAAATAAAATAAGCCCTACAGGGCCAGCTTTGTAGGGCCTCGAGCTTAAAGGGGCCAACCCTATAGGACCTCGGGCCAACCCTTTTAATGGATGTGTTTATGATAGAGAGAAGAAATTTATGATATTCTTACTCATGAAACAAAACCTTCTACTCAAATTGAAGCGCAATTAAATGTTTTGAAATTAATGATAGTAGCGAAAAATATGACAATGACAGTCATCATACTAATGTTGCTTAGTGGTATGTTTCTTATGTTTTATGTGAATTGTTTGTGGACAATAGTTTGCTTTTGATTATGAATTAGTGAATGTAATTATTTGTTAGATAATTTGTGTTGTTTGGATATTAATATTGACAACATTTACTTGATAAATTAGAACTTTAATCATTGTAATTTACAAATTATTTTTTTGAAAAAAAATAGAGGAAAAATAGTTAAAATTTAGAATAGTAACTTTCGAGCATTGTAGAGCTGGCCCTAGCCCTGGTGCTTTCGGGTCGAATTTTGAAAAACATATGTTTTTCTTACTTCAGGCCTTGTAGGGCTGGCCTTGGCCATTCAAGGGCCAACCTTGTAGGGTCGAGGCAGCCCTGATTCCCAGCTCTAATTATTAGAGGCAAGTTACAAGATTGCCAATTAAGAAATTTTATCACAAGGTTTTAGAATTATTAAATAAATTCAAACCAATTAAGGGTGTTATATGACCATAGAGTCAATGGGTCATAAACACATAAGTAAAGATCCTTTAATGAATAACATGCTTTTAAGATATCCCATCAGGATATATCACATTTAATGATACAAATGAGACATTATTTAAGTGATGAAATTCAAGATGAAGTTTGTGGTCTCAATTGTTGGTACCTAAATTATGAGATCTTAGAAAACATTTAAGTTGGAATCGAATAAACATCCTAGATTTATAAGTTTTGATATATTAAGTAAAGGTACTATTGATGCATGAAAAATAATACATGATCATAGATGACTTTGACGTCATGATTCCTGTAGTATTTACTTAAATGAGCCTTACTCACCAAATGCATAAGGTTGCAGGCCAAGTAGGAGAATGTTAGATATTTTATTAAAATAATAATACAATATCCTTTTGTTTATTTAAAATTATTTCTAGAGATATGTATTGATTGGTCATATACAGGATATTCTAGTTTATTATTTTGATCAAATTAAATATTTTAGATATTATATAATTGCTTTAAATATTATCAGTTTAATGTATTTTGGATAAAATATCTCCTAATTATGTACCATACCTAATTTATATAAAGATTTGGTTTATAATTACCTGTCTGACTAATAAGATATTACAAGCATCGATAATAGGTTATAAATAGTGTAGGCTGGGTTTTTGAGTAATAACGTTGAAATACACTTATTTGCTCCTTAAGGGTGTATTTGGTTTAAGGGGATAGGGGGGAGGGGAGGGAAGAGAAAAACTTTGATCAAATTGCCCACGAAAGTTTTTCAAAATTATTTTGCTTTTTGCATCATTGTTCGCACATTAATTAATGGAAGCATTTCATAGGATGGTTATATCTGACTTTTTACACCAATCTTTCCTCCCCTCATCTTAAACCAAACATACTCTAAGGGTTCCCTTACAGGTCATGTCTATTTTCAGACCATCATTGTTCCTCATTTTATCGTTAGAAGAATACTGAATTATTTTCTTCTAATCTCCTTTTCTCTTTTTTAATTCTCAAGTTGTGAGATATAATAATCATAGTTATTATAGCTAGAAATACTACTGATAAAGTCTTCCATTGTGATTCTTAATTTTAGAGTTTATATATTATGTATTTAAGAATTATTTATGTACTTATTCTAACAAATAGGGGTGGAACAAGGCCTAGCTTGTTAAAGGCCTGGTCAGGCCTAGCTTGTCAGGCTAAAAGGCCAGGCCCAGGCCTTTGATAAGGCCTGTTTATACTTAACAGGCTAGGCCTAGGCCTAATAAGAGGCCTTTTAGGCCTATCAGGCCGGCCTGTTATAGGGGTAATATTGTAACTTCTCCTTTTATTCTCCAATAATAGTGTGACACATATACCTATCTGAAAAACCATAAAACATTCTATTGCACAATTTCCGCCACTCACTCACAACTGGTCTGAGGTTCTTCATTCTTCCCGCTCACTTACAACTGGATATGAGTCGCAAGAATCATAAGAAGAACAAAACTTGAGCATATACAATCATTTCTGCCGCTCACTCTTGGCTATCACTGTGGTATGTGGTTCTTCAACTGGATCTGAGGTTCTTCAACTCGGCTCGACTCGATCTCGACGCTCTCCTTCGGATCTCAGCTCTTCTTCCGACCATCGTCAATCCTTTGTTCCGACACCGCTCAGCTCAACTCATCTCTTGATCTCGATGCTCCTCCGTCTTAAATCGAAATCCTCTTGATCTCGCATTTCTGGGTCCCTGCTAATGGCTCTCGCATTTCTGGGTCCCTACTAATGGGTCTACATTGAGGGCTTCAAGGGTATTTTTATTGTGTTGTATGATTTATCTCTATAATGCCATTTTGTTCTGATTTTGCGAATGAGTTAATTAGATGACTACTGTTGTGGCAGATCTTTAGCTGTAAGCTTGAATCACGGAAAACCGAGCTGACCCATTTGAGATTGTTGAAGGGTTTAAGGTGAGTGCTCAATTTTCTCTTGGTGTCTACTTAAAATGAAACTGTTAATGTTAGATTGTTTACTATTAACTTCCTTGAATCTATTTAAACAGAAATTATTAATGTCTGGAATGGTTGTTCTCAACTAATCCCTTAGCTATTTGGTGGTGACAATCGTTATACTAGTCTGAATATAAGAGATAGCTCTATGACTTAAAATCATTCGGGAGGGAAATTATTAATGATTGTTGTTTACCGTTTTTTTCATTTTAAATTGTAAGAAGTTTGGATTGATTATTAGTAGAGGGCTTAGTGTTTATCCTATATGGATTTCGGTTTGGTCATGTTTTACTTGAGCGACCTATGCTTGTTTGATAACACCAAAACTCTTAATCACTATTCTATCTTGGATATTGATGTGTGTAATGTGATCCTATGGTATTTCATGGTTCATTTTTAACTTTGTGGTTTAATGGAACATATAATTATACTTCTATGGGGATTTTATAATCAACACTTTGAAGTAAAAGTTAGAATAACAAAGTGATTTTTTCTTATGGTGATGAAATCCAGTAAAACCGTTTTGTTGTATCACTCAGTACCTTTTCTTATGTTTGTAGGAGCAATAAAACTTTAGATTTGAAGGCTTCCATGGGGCCTTTTGGATTCACCTAGCAACAAAAAAACAACAATCAAGAAACTGTGACAGAAGCTGAAAAGGGGCATGATCTATTTAATGATCTAAAGGGCAGGTTCTTAAGTTTTAAAAAGAATAAATACATATAAGTTTCTCTGTTTCAGTATTGCCTTTTTTTCAAAAAAGGAATAAAATTCTTCAAGGTTGGTTTCTGCTTTTTGGCATGAGAAACTTAGAACATTTCCCAAATCTTGCCCAGGTTCAATTACCAAAGGTAATTACTCTGTGTCTTCCCCCACCATTTTGATTGAGTAATTACTTATATTCTAAATAATATCTTCCTAATAGTAAGGTCTTCGAAGGAGAAGAAGAAATTATATTGAAGATTTAATGTGAATGTCTTTGAATTGATTCGGTTTACATTGGTGAACTTGTAAATTTGTAATAAAAATTATGTTGTTGTATTTGGTTTCATATTATATGATGTATTTAAAATTATTAGTATTAATTTATATAATTTTGGCCTGTTTAATGAAGGCCTGTTTTTAGCTTGTTAGGTAGGCCTATTTTGTTGTGAGCTTGTGGCCTGTTAGCCTAGTTAAATAAAAAATGATAATAATAACAAAAGCAGGCCGCTGAACAGGCCACAGGCTAGGCTTAGGCCGAAAAATAGGCCTGTTACAGGCCACAGGCCAGGCTTAGGCCGCTTCCCTACATAACAGGCCTGGCTTGTTTCCACCCTTACCAACAGAAACCATACCATCCAAATAAAATCAAAGAGGAAGAGCCCAAAAAAAATAATCATACCAAATGAGTAGCAAGAAGCCATACCTCCACCATCGACGTCCTTGCCACCGTGAAACACTCTTGTTTGGTTTCATCTGAAAGGAAAACCAAAATTGAAATTGAGATTAAGGAAAGGCATATGGTCACATTAAGTCCTATTTAGGGTTAACGTTCACACCTATTTATTAAAGTTTAAAATTTAAATTCTCATGTTGGCACAAATTTTCTTTACTCGCCATGCTATATGACACAAAAAATATTTAAAAAAGAAAATAGTTTAGGAGCATTAAAGATTCGTATTTGTCTTTTATGAATACATATTTTAAATATTATACTCCATATAGAGGATATTTGACTTTGACTGTTTAATAAGCATGCATTGATTGCACACGGGAATTTCTCATATATTCATTGAGATATTACAAATAGATTTGTGCATCATGGTCGATTCTTAAAGGGTCAGGATTTAAAAAGGCCGGTTCTTTTGGACCCAAGGTAAAAAAAAAACATTTGTTTTTAAAAGTTTGACCTGAAAGCATCATGGCAAGTGCCACCAGACCGAAAGTTATTATTGCAAATTGTAATTATTTTTCTTTATTTTTTAAAAGAAATATAATTAATAAATTACAACAATTAATGTTATAATTTATCAAATAAAATGTTGTCAATATTAATATCCAAATAACACACATAATACAACAAATAAACACAATCAAAAAACAAGTATCAGTTAGCCTTACCTTGTGATTCATGATACTGATTTGTGAGTGAGTGAGAGACAAAGATTGACAGTTGAGACACTGATAGAGAGTGGTAGGAGAGCCGTAGAGGGCAGGGAAAATGGTGATTGAATTTTTATAATTCCTTCACCTCCAACGCCCTCAGTCTCAGTCAAGTTAATTAAAAAAAATAAAAAATAAAAGGTCTAATAGGCCGGCTCTATTGGACCAACTTTATTTGGCAGCTGCAATTTTTAGGTTCAGCCCTTAAAAGGCCAGGGCTTAAATGAATTCACTCGATGGGCTCGGTTCGATTTCCTAGATCTAATCACAAATGACTCAAAAACACAAATTTTAATCAACATAAGAAAAATCATGACTTATTAGAAATTTATGTTATATTATATTTCCATATCAGATTCCTTTTTATAACTAATATAACTAATCCATTTATATCGTTATTATAGTACTCTAATATATATAAAAATACATTAATATAATGTTGTGGCATATTTATTTATTTATTTTTTTGTTCACAATGGGTGATCACCAATGATCAGTGAGTATTACAAATAAAACGAGATCTTCTTACGCCTCTAGCATCTTCACCGAGGAGATCATCAAGACCTGGGGGAGGTTCCTATAGATAGTGGAGTCCAACATCCAGGCTTAGAGCAAATGAGGCAAGAAAATCCGCGCAACGATTACCCTTGCAGTAGACATGTGACACTGAAACTTGCCAATCATGATTAAGAAGGCACCTTATCCTTCAGGTAATACTAAACTCATCTCCAGGCCTCTCATTCAAACTCTGAACGAGTTTCAAAGCCACTAAACAGTTAATTTGAATTATAACATCACGATATCCACCAGCCCACACCAACTCCAGCCCATCCATGAGTGCCCAGAGTTCTGCATGCAGTGATGAGCAGTTACCTATCATTCTGCAACACCCAACCAGCCACCTTCCTGCATGGTCCCGAGTAAGACAACCCGCTCCTACAATCATTGATGTCGATGAAATCATCCTTTTCGCCCCATCACAGTTTAAAGCAATAGAGGTGTTAGATGGTCTGATCTAAGAAATTAGTTTTTCTTGTCAAGGCTGTCTTTCTCCTTGTAACTGTCAGAAACATACTGCAGCTTGCTCATTGAAACTTACAAGGGCTAACACCTCCCTAACCAGACAAGTAGATTGAATATGCTTCTCCTAAAAAATAACCAAATTCCTTGTTGTCTACAACTTCCAGCAAGTTAGGCCAAATACGGTAGGCCATTGCACCCCCCAAAAATTCCGCCTAGTTTTATTCATTAGGTTTTGCAGCAACTAAGTATGGAGACTCATATGAGCTGGGTCTAGGCACTGCATCCATGGCCAAAGTTGTCCCCAAACCTCTTGCGCAAACCGGCAACTTCTTAGGACATGATCAACATTCTCCGGACCTCCTCCGCATCTACAGCAAACCTCATTTTCTGTCATATGTTGTCGGAATCTTTCAGAGTTGGTCAATAGGCATTGTCGAGCAGTTAACCAAAGGAAGACACGGACTCGTTGAGCCCCATCCCACTTCTATATCTCCTCCCATAACCTTGTCGAGTTCATAGCCTTGTCAGTACCCAACAACTTATATGCAGAAGACACAGAGAAAAGTCCATTTGATGAGCGATCCCAAAATGACCTGGCGACCCTATCTACTCCTTCTGGAACTTTAATACCAAAAATGCGTGAAAGAACATAATCTGGCAAGTCATATTTAAATCGGTCCCAATCCTAACTACCATTAGGTGCCACGAAGCTACTAACAGGAAGGGAAGCATCGGTGGGGGGGATATCTTTAAATGCCAAAAGTTTCAACAGATCAACTTCTAGCACCCAGTTGTCACTCCAAAATTGAATACAAGCATCATCTCCAATGTCCCATTAAGTCCCAAGGTCAACTTCAAGCCAGATTTTCTATAGGTGACGCCACATATAAGAGCAAGAGTTATTACAATGGCAAGGGCTCATTAGGTCATCCCAACCATATTTGTGCCTTAGAACCTATACCCAGAAAAGATCAGGCCTAGCGTGTACAAGGAAGCCAATCTTAATGAGAAAAGCCCAATTTTGTCTTTCTAATTGCTTGAAGCCGCAACCTCCCTCCTTCAACAGTTTGCACATATCATCCCATTTAACTAGACTAACCTTGCTATTTTGATCAATCCGACCACACACAAAATTCCTAATGAGGGATTCCAGCCTTTTACACAACCCTGAAGGGATCTTCGTGGTTTGCATGGTATATGATGGTACTGCTGCAAGCACAACCTTAGCAAGAGTAATGCGCCCTGCTAAGGAGAGAGTCTTGGCTGCCCACCTAGATAGTTTACTCTGTACTTTATCTTCAATGTAAGCTTAGGTATTCATCTGGACTCGTGAGTGTAATAGGGGCACACCAAGGTACTTTCCAAGATAATTCGTTCTACCATATCCCAACTCCTCACTTATGTAACATCCTAAAATTTGGAATTAGGAATTAAAATGAAATATAATTATGGAAAATTTGGCCTTAATTATGCTAGGAAGTAATATTTGGAAATTGAAGGCATATTTTTCCATAAATTAAGTACAAGTAGTTAAAGGATAATTTTGGCCTAAATATTTTGGAAATAATATTTTATGGCCTAAAGAAATAAATTGAAGAAGAAAAATCCTTAAATGGGATAAGGGATTATTTTCTAACACAAAGGCAATGTTTGCAAAACAATAACAAAATGATTAGATTGCAAACAATAGACTTGTGGGGAGTCAAATGGGTATTTTCTTTTAGTGAAGTGGACCCACACCTCTCCTCATTATTTCCTTCGGCCCATATGATTGAAAGCCCAACACATATTAATCCAATTACCATAAGTACAAGGCGAGAGTTAGTGAGGAGCAGAGTATTTTCATTTGCATGTAGATGACACCTCACCATCTCCATCTTATGACACCTCACTCTCTCTTTTCTCAAATATGAAGCCATGTGTTCTCCTTCCTTCATGCACTCTTATTTAATCATTCAGGCAATACTCAATAAAATTTCATTATTCTCATTTCTCCTTCATACGGCAACAACGTAGACACACATACACCTCCTATCTTTCAGCTTGTATCTCACATACACACACACACAACAACCCATACCCTCCATATCCAATCTCTCATTTCCCTCATTCAGCTAGAGATCGAGAGATCTAAGACAAAAAAAAACAATCAAGTCTAGAGGGGGAGAGAGAAAGGCAGCGAAAGGAAAGAATAAGAAGGAAGAGATCAACAAGCACACATGCAACACTAATTTTGGACTTAGGTGAGTCTCTTGAATGATCTCCCAATTGGTTTTTGAAATCACATAAGGTTTTCCTGGGTTGTTGATAGTTAAAACTCATGGTTTAGAAAGAGAAATAGTTCATGATAGTATTTTGCTGATTGCATGACGGTTTTGAGCTAATATTTGGTCTCCTTTAGCTCTAAAAACAAGCATAAAAACCGTGCATGTCTTATATAAGGGCATGGGGTTTGATTTTTCAAAGATCTCAACCATAAAATGAAGTTGCATGTCATGATATTAACCTCTGCAACATGATCCGAAAACAGAGAATGTTATGCATGTTGTTTTCGTAGGTTATAGTTTGAGTTTTTCTCTGAAAATTTTACATGAGATATTACTCTCCTTAAACTTGAATTTTAGCTTTGAAACACTAAAAAACAAAGGTTTGTAACTCTAGTTATGAATTTTGGAAGTTGAGCTATGAATTTGAAGACGTTTTGGTGTCAGTCTGGAGGAACATTGATGACATTGCATTTTTGAACAAGTAAATGAATTTTAAAAATTATGAAACTTTTACTGATGATAGGTGACATGCATAGCTTTAAAATGGTATATATTTCGTATCATTCTGAACTCTGATAAGTGAGAAAGAAATCTTACAAAATAACCCTGTGTTTGGGAACCGAAACTGGACAGTCCTGACGTTTTTCAAAACTGGGAATGACTGGAGTACGATTAAATTGTGAAATTTTCCACTTAGATAGAGGACTTCCAGAGATTTAATTTGGCGTATAATACGTATTTTTCTGAGCTCTGTACGATGAGTTATGAATTTTTGAATATAAGTCACAATTTCTGAACAATTCTGGACAGAGCTCAAGTTTTTGGAATTTGGGAATTTTTATCAACCATAAATCAACTTTGTGACTTTAATTTATGAAAATAGACTTATCAAGGAATAAATAGAAATTGAAATCACTCCATTAAGAGTTATATAAACTAAGTTATGGATTTTCCAAATACCCGTAGAAATTAAAGGTCAATTTCTGATAAGTCTCAGAATAGTTACATAAGTTATTAATTGTGCCTAACCTTTAAAGTAAAGGTTTCTTTGGATATAATAAAAGGTTAAATGGCTGAGATGATGATTATCCATAATAAATAGTATCTAATTAAATAAGTCTCAATAAGTATACATCCCTAGTCATAATGATATTAAAAGACAAGTATCTTTGGGGTGGGTCTAGAGAAGTTGAATTTTATAATTATGATTGATTTGGTTAGTGACCCACCGCTATATGTAAATGTTAATTATAGGAGTTGAGAACAGCCGTGCTGAAGGACAAGTGAAGTAATAGGAACCTAGTGGAAGGGTGAAGTCGGTAAGATCAACATGTAGTAACTATAATCTCACGTTCTTTGCATAGCTATATATGTTTTTGTAAACCATATTGTATGTCCCGCCTGTGTGGGGCCAGCACCACTCGTGGCTCGATTGAGCGGAAGGGCCGACCATGGGGCCAACTTCCCGGTGGCTAGGCAGGGCCTAGTGCATTTAGTGAATTTTGATATTTGAATTACCTGAAATGAAATTCCTAACGCTAAGGTATTTGAAATCATTGTATGATTTACTTGTATTACAAGTTGCATTTGGTATGTAATACTTGTCGTTTGAAATTGAATTGAAATCCGTTTGCTTTATATGCTGTGTGGACTATTCTGTTTGGTTGATTTATATATATTACATATGTTATAATTTGAAATTAACTTGTTACTTTAGGATTCATTCATTTGAATCTCAGAGCCTTCCAATAATCCAGGATGTGGACATAATAGTAAGCAAGGTTCAAGAGGCAAGGGCATAATTATCACTTGAGGCCAAGAAGGTGGTGGAGCTGATAGTGCAGCTTTATTTTGTTTCACCTTCTGTTTATTTTACACTTTGGTTTAGTTATTATTTTGAAATAGTTGTATGTGGCTATTGGGATGTATATGTATATAGATACTATAACCGGATAATAGTAGAATGTGTATGTATTGTATTGTTGTAGATGTTGGAAATTATGTCCTAGGGGCTAATCATTATATAACTAAAATTTAAATTGAGATATTGTATCTCAGATTTGATTTATGAAGATAAATCAATCATTTAATTAAATAGAGATATTGTATCTCTGATTTAATATTTAAATTAAATATATCATATATCTTATTTAATTTAAATTGAGATATAGTATCTCAGTTTTAATTAAATAGATTTATATATCTTTTCTCATATTTAATTTATAGAGATAAATTAAATCAGAAGGCTTTTGATTTGGATTAAATACATATATATATTAGATCTATTAGATAGATTTAATTAATGTATTTTTTTAATCAAGATTCAAAATTCAAATTTCAGATCTGGATTTTGATTTGAATTAAATAAATATATTACATTAGATCTATTAGATAGATTTAATTAATGTATCCAGATTCAAAATTCGAATTTCAAAATTAATAGTGATTAATTTTATATATAATACGCTGATCAGTTTCATCAGATATACAGAACTTTTATAGAGTGTATTAGAAAGCCGTGAGAAAACCCTAGAGCAATAGAGAGAGGCGAAAGACGCACAGTTCGAAGCTCTAGCACGCTGCCGCGTCCGTGTTCGGAGTTGTTCGTGTGGATATCAGTAGAGGAAGCCGATTCGTGGAGTTGACTTCTATTGATCGAGAAGGTAGCCCACCAGTTCAAGGAGAACGAGACGTGAAGGAGTTCACTACAGGTATTATTCGGTTCCTTAGCCTTGATTTAGACGATGGTTGAGCGATCCTCCGGATGGGATTCGTAGAATATTTTAATCCGCTGCGTATACGGATCCCAACAGTAGAGATGGGCACGTATATCACGAGCCCATAAATGAAATGGATGCATGAGTGAATGGTAGAGCACTAGGTTAGATATAATACATAAGTAATACTCTGATAAAATCTAACTAGGTATAAGAGTACATGTATTTATTAATAAGAGTTTGAACCACTTATTTAGTGTTTTCTAAAGCCCATTTTAACAATAGTTTTGAAATCTATGAATGGATTGAGTTTTTGATATATTTTTTAAAGGAAAAAGTTTTTACTTTATGAAATCAAATCTGAGCCTACTGGTTTAAACTCTTTATTAAATAATACATTGAACTGAGTTAGGAAGATGCCACCCTGTTCTGTATACGGAACAGTGGGGTGTTACAACTTACCAATTTTTGGAAATCCACATGGACATTCTTAGATAAAAAAATAGCCGATTTAGAACTATTAACTTTGTGTCCAGGGCTAGCACAAAAGTCCCCCATAACTTCTTTTATAAGACGAACCTGGGAAGCTTCAATTGTACTGAAAAGTATTAAATCATTTGCAAAGAAAAGATGAGACAGGGGAGGGCCCGTCCGGCCCATTCGAATTGGTTTCCATTTATTTTCTCTTACCACTTTTGTAATCATTTGAGATAATCTTTCCATACACAAAACGAAGATATATGGGGAGAGAGGGTCCCCTTGTCAGATTCCATGTGATGGAGCGAAGTTTTCAAAATTGACACCGTTCCATGATACTCGCATACTACAGGTTGAGATACATACCATAACTGCTTGAATAAATTTGCATGGGAGGCTAGCATCATGAAGGGTTTCCTCAATAAAATCCCACATCAAATGATCATATGCTTTTTCAATGTCAACTTTGATTGCCATCCAACCCGTGTTGGATTTCTTATTTCTCATAGAATGGATCACCTCTTGGGTGATAATAACATTATCTGCAATTTGCCTTTCTGCCACAAAACTAGATTGATTCGGGAGAATAAGCCTTGGTAACCATGACTTCAATCTGTTTGACAGGACTTTAGTGATAACCTTATAAGGTACCGTGCATAGACTGATCGGACGGAACTCTTTTAATCTTTTTGGTGATGGGATCTTTAGGATAAGTGATATAAGTGTTTCATTTAAACCCGGATCCAATACCCCTTCATTAAAGCAATTGGCAACCACTTGGTGCAAAGAGGGACCTACAATTTTCCAACATTCCTGAAAGAAAGCAGCAATGTGGCATGTTTATTTTACTATTCCCATAATCGTACATGGTCTTTTTTTCCTCTTTACATTTTGGAAAAAACTAAATCTGACAAAAATCAAAATAAAGTTCAACTTACCAAAAAGGGCAAACAAAGAAAAAGTTCAACGAAATCTAAGCTAAATCAAAAGCTCGACTCATGTATATATTACTGTGTTAATATAAATCTAATACAGCTTTTAAATATTGGGAACTTAAATTAAAATAAAAATTTAGATAATAGTAGAAAAAAAGTAACTAGTATAGTAATAGATAACGTTATGATAAAGAAACCAACCTAAAACTTCATTGAATGGGAGGTTTTTTTTTCCCCCTTGTGATAAGTAGTTGTTTTGTAAGGTGGCACAGCAAATCTCTCAGGCGGCGTCTCAAGAGAAAACTTGAAAATATAGCAAAAATAATTATTTGGTGATAGAAATTGAGACAGTCACGTAATCACCGTTTTTTGTTTTTTTTAGGAGAATGACTCATTGGAGAAAACTTCAATTCCTATCTTACCCCTTCTCAAAAGATATGTGGGTGATAACAAATTTAAAAAGAAGAGCCGTGAAAAAGGTAATCCACCACCACCACAGCTCTTGGTAATATCCAACTATACAAGTAATTGCTTTATAATCCTATCATCTAAGATAGATTTACTCTCAAATGCGTCACCAAAATTAGGATAGAAGATTTAAGTCATTATATTTAATACGCTTGTAGCAATATCATATCGAATTTCTAACTAGACGCTAAAGGAAGTCAATTAAGTACTAATTCTATTAGGTCTCGTAGACTACCTCATGATATGAATGCTTTCTATAATACCCCAATTTTCATAATACATGTAAATATTAAAATTTGATAAATGACACCTATTACAATAGGTGAATTTGTGGTCTCAAAACTAATAAAATAATTACCTTATCTTTTGAGGTGATTTCTCATGAAATTAGAGTAAATAAAGAGCTAAAAATCCCTAAGTGAATTTATGGGTCAGAAAATACCTTGAGAATGTTATGATAAATCCTAAGAGGCAACAAAATATTTATTAAAATTGGAGAATATGTTGTCTCCAACTTTTTAGTTGATTTATTATCATTTTTAGGAATTATACCATTTTCTAAGCAATTAAAAACATCGGAGGATGATAAAATCAATTAGAGAAAATTAGTAACAATTATTGGATAATTGAAATTGCAATAATTGAGATGCTCTAGTAATTTTTGAGATTAGCTAGTAATTAATTTATAAAGGTCATAATTAAGGAAAAATCAATTAAATTAAGGATCAAATGATATTTAGAAGCTAAAATTAGCACACAAGAAGTTATCAATCATTAAAATTAAATTAGAAACTTTGTCAATTTTGGTGGATAAGCCTAGTAATCCCTAAAACATGATGTTGGAAATTAAAGTTAGGATTTAAAATAATTATTCCTAATTTATTTCTATGAGACAAAAATTCCTATTTAATGGTAAATAAATGGAAGAATTAAATTATATTAACCATAAATCCTAAATCTAAGTGGACTAATGAGAGAATTTTCTCCTTAAAAATGTAAGAGCATTAAAAATATAATTGAATAAATAATAACAAGAAGGATGGGACGGTTTTTACTTGGAGTAGGGAGGAAGTAATCTCATTTTATCTAAATTCAATTAAACAAAGCACATGAGATAATCATAAATGGTCAATAGTGTATGGAAGAAGCCAAGGCAAGTGTGTGTGATATATGTGTGTGGCAAAATGTGTGTGTATGGTGAAGGAGTGTATATGGTTAGAAGTTGTGTGAGTATGTGAGTGTAGTAGACCACGTAGTGTGTGGAAGAAGATTGGGATAACTTATGGAGCAAGTAGATGTCTTAGGGAGCAAGAAATTGTTTATTTAAAAGAAATTAAAATGAGAGCCTATAGAAATTAAATCATATCTTGAAATAGTAAAATTAAGTGCTTAAGATAAATACATATTTGAGATCAGTGAATTATGAGCATCAACTTGGCTATTCCCAAAGTTAATTTCAGATACATTTAAAATTCATACCTAAGTGTTTCGGGAATTACAAATCACCATAAATCTAGTCATAAAATTAGGATTTCAAAAGTGAAATTAGATATTGAATAAGAACACCCGATTACACCTAACTAAATTAGAATTTGGGATTATTGGGACAACTTGGGAAAGAAGTATTTATGTCTTGGAGAGAAAGCAAAACTTCAAGGAGGGAGATCAGAGAGGGACGAAATTGGGGAGAGGTGGAGAGCTAAGATTCACGCCTCTTCTCCAAGTAATAATCCAATGGCTAGGAAGCAAAGGGAAAATTACAAAGGTGCCATCACTTTCTCCTATAAATAGAGGCATTCCTCTTCACAAGTTTCTCACCAATTCCTCAAGCCTTAAGGATGAAAATATAGAGAGAAAGGGAGAGAGTGAGGAGCTTCAAGAAGTAGGAAGCTAGTGTTCTTCAAGAGGTAAGAGAGTTTTTAGTTCATAGTTCAAATTCTTAGTTTATGAAGTAGAAATGCTAGAAATGTTGTTTTGATCATCAATCTTCCAAATCCAGTTTTATTTTCATGTTTTTATGGTTTCTATTGCATTTATTTCTTCGAAAAATTGATGAAAAAGAAGTTATATCAAAATTTTTGGAAGATTAGAATCAAAATAGCGAAGCTCTGGCAAAATTTCATTGATTAGTGTTTTCTGGAGTCAGGGGTAAAAACGTCAGTATTTTATGATGAAGATGATGTTATAAAATTCTGAGAAAATTCATGGTGAAATTAGACGTCTAGGGCTTTCCAAATATATAGAGTTTGTGTCATTTGAAGCTCCGTGTGAAAAGTTAAAAATCTTAGAAGTTAAGCGATGTTTTCTGGGTGAAAATCTGGGCAGCAGTTTGAAATCTGGAATCTGGGAATTTTCCGTGAAATCTGGGTAAAATCCAGTATTTTTCCTTGAAAATGGACATCTTAAGGATTCCGGGAAATTTTACGGATCCTCATTTTGATTTTTCTAGAATTAGTTATGATTTTTCAAAGTTACCGAAAAATCTGCCCAGAAAATGCTGCACCACATTTTTGAAGAAATGTAAGGGCAAAATTGTAATAATAAAGCCATCAAGGGTAGAATAGTAAATAGAGGTGGAAATATCTCTTAGAATGTTATTCTAAGTGATATGGTGATATGTTAGGATATCCGGGCAGTCCAAAGCCGGAATCAAAGGTCGGATGTTTGACGATTATGCGGTAAAAGGTACGGACACGTATTGTAACATTAACGCTTATGCTTATGGTATGATTATATATGATAATTGTTTTTACATGTTGATACTCTGTTTTGAAATTGCTCATGGATTTGAGTTGTATACGGGTTATAGTCTTGATAACACCGTTGAGTTTTCCTAGCGCTGAGGACACGATAGGCCATCGTGGCACTGGTTATGTGCAGACTTGGGTAACATACATATTGCAGTGGCTGTGTTATGTTACTTGCTGATATGATTTTGAAAGTTATAAATGTGATTTTATTATTGTGATATATGTCATATACTGTTTACATAAGCATGAGGTTAACCGTTACCTGAGGTCCAATGGGCATTGGACCTCAGACTTAATGAATAGTACAGGGAAGAAACCAGGATAGAGAAGATGCTGGTGGGTAAAGCCGTGAAGAGGCAGCAGTCAAAGGCAAAGGTCGATAGAAGTTATTAGGACTTAGCTTCTGGCTCGAATTTAACAAAGTTACTTTGAACAGTTTGGTGTCTAAGGCTGGGTTAATCTATGTGGGAAGCCAATTAGTCGCCGTATAAGTCGGTGAGGCCCCCATGATAGACCCCTACCTGGCCAAACTGTTTAATTAACTGATGTTAGGTTCCAAGTCATGGGTTTAGTTTAAAACTTTCTTTATCAAAGGATTGTATTTAACCTCTGTAAATTGTATCACATAAATATTCCTTCGGGATATTTAATATATCAGCTTATGTCGGGCATCATCATATGTCTGGGAATTTTTATATCAGATATTCGTTGTCCGGATCTTAGCGCACACTATCAATTTCCGCAGTACTCTAAGCTGTAGCATCTCAAACTCTATTCTTTTTCTTAAAACTAAGTGTCGACCGACACGATTTTCGAACCTGGAATTTGGGATGTTACACTTTCCCATATAAGCAAAGAAGTTATTAGTTCAATCTTGTTTGTAATTTAGATTATTATGCCTGCCCTTGTAACTAAAAAAACAATCTCATGTATACCATGGCGAAAAAAATTAAAAAATGGCACTTTTTTAAGATTTACTTTAACAAATATGTTTTATATTGAAGACTGGGTAATAATTAATTAATGACTTTCTAGGTTATATATATTATGTACAAAGATTTTTTCTAGAAAAACAATCTATATTTTTGTATTCAATGTAGTATCCACTAAAAAATTCTTCCTCTAGTCCTATATATAAATTACAATTAACTAAAAAAATGACCAAAAAAACTGCTTAAACTTTAAAATCCTATTGACAACAATCATAATGAAATGAATAAGAATAATATAAAATTGATAACTCATTTATCGAAAAATAATCAATTTGAGATTCTGAAATTTAAGTAGTATTTCCTTGAGAATTTTCCTTAACTAAGTCACATATATATACATATACATATGTATGTATATGTCTCCACATATGTATATTAAAATTTTGGTTAAAATTGGTTAAAACAATGAAGGTGTAAGATATTTAATTTTATATGGAGAGAGAAGTGAGAAATAATTTTAAAAATATTGATAGAGATGTATAATAATTGGGAAAGTATCAATCAGGTTTCAAGGAAAAGAAAAAAATATCAAAAAAGTCTCAACTCCAAGTTCCCTATAAAAAAGGTCCCTAAGAGAAAAAATATAAAAAAAAAAGTCTCAATCCCAAATTCCCTATAAAAAAAAGTCCCTAGAGAATTTTTATATTAATTACAGAATTTCAAATAAAAAAAGTTCTTTTGTTAAAATATCCTTTTTTGTTGTCAAAATGACTTTTTTTGTTGTTAAAATTTTATTATGAAAATATTATTATTAAAATGGTTTCTCATGTTGTCAAAGTAATTTTTCCTACTGTCAAAATTGTTTTAGTTTTCTAATATTCTGCAATTCAGAGAAAAAACTTGGAAAATTTTTGGCAACAGGAAAAATCATTTTAACAATATGAAAAATTATTTTGACAACAATATTTTCATAGGGAAATATTAACAACATCAAAAGTCATTTTGATAATAAAAAAAACCATTTTAATAATAAGACTTTTATTTTTATATTTTTTTCTTTTCATTGAGATCTAAATGATATTTTTCCATAATAATTAATGTACATGCATGTGTTCAATGAGATAAAAAGGGAAAGAGATTAAAATTTGAGACTAAAAAAGTGTAACTCATATATATAAATATGTAAAACCAATTTTTTCATCAACATCATTCGGTTAATTGTCTTTTATCATGAATAATGGTATGTTACAAAAAATTACATTTTCTAAATGTTTATCATCTATTTAATTTTAACCTTTTTTTATTTTTTATTTATCAATGTAACCGATTAATTTTCCAGAACGGAGAGAGTAATGAGTAATATTAGAGGGATCCATTTCATCTTCTTTTCCATTTACTCCAGAGTACAGACAGCCTTTTGTCTTTTTCAACAGAAGGTTGAAAAAAACCAAGGGAGAGGAGAGAGGGATGAACGGTATAATAATAATTGTTTCAAATTTGTCCAAACCACTTTTCCTTTGGGGAGTGCATGTGAGCGAGTGAACCTGAGCTTCTTCTGAAGTCGTCCCCACGTTTTCCTCGGCGTATCTGGGTTGTCTTCTCCTTCTCTTCCCCCATTTCCTGCCAATGAAGCTTTTCTGAACAAGTCTCAGCTTCCAACCTGTCATTCATACACGTTTTTGGTAAGAACATTTCTTCATTTTCAGTTTGTTTGTTCTAATTTCTGCTTGTGTTTTTGGCGATCTGCTCACTCTGCACTGGACCTTGACTTTTGGTTCTTAAATGGAGATGATGAGTTACAAATGTGCTTGATAATGCTGCAGGTTTGGTCTGTCTTTCTCCTGAAAGTTTCTGCAATTCCCTGAGGATTATGCTGGAGTGTCCATCAATTTTCTTCGTAGTTGTGGATATATTGACTTGCATTTACCTCTTCTAACCTACATTTTCCTGATTTGAGTCATCCTGGTCAAGTTGATTGTTGAAGAAATTTGTGCATTTCTCTGGGGATAACTTGATCTGTATTTTGTGGTTGATTTCCGATCTGGAAGGTTTTGCTTTGCCTAGGTGTTTGTTTCTGGTGAAGTTTTGGAGACTTGAGTATCGTTAATTTCGTATAGTATCAATGGAAATAGTTTAGTGCGTTTTGTTCTCTTGGGAAGATTACATTTGATGGCTTCTCCAAATTCTTCCCCTTCTGCTTTTCCACCCACTTCTGTTGGTAATCCCCCATCAAATTCTCTCATATCATCACAGCCTCCCACTTCTCTCCCCAGTCAAACCTCTAATACTCCTGCTCCTTCATCTCCATCTGACACTGCAACCCCACCTCCTTCTCCATCTCTTTCTCCTCCACAGGCTACACCACCGCCAACTTCATCCCCACCCCCGGCATTGCCGCCACCAGCTTTGCCCCCGCCTGAATCATCATTGCCGCCACCAGCTTCACCCCCGCCTAAACTATTGTCACCACCAGCTTCAACCCTGCCTCCAGCATTGCCACCGCCAGCTTCAACCCCACCTCCAGCATTGCCACCGCCAGCTTCAACCCCGCCTGCAGCATTGCCACCACCAGCTTCAACCCCGCCTCCAGCATTGCCACCACCATCTTTACCATCTACACTAAATTCTCCTCCACCAACTCCTTCAGCATTGTCACCACCATCACCTCCACCAGCATCTGCTTCCACCCCTCCTCCAGCTGAGAAGTCAACTCCTGCTCAAAATCTATCCCCACCACCTCCAGTAGTAGGTTCTCCTCCTCCTCAGGCCTCAAAGGAACCTCCTGCAGCAGATCCACCTCCCTCTCGACACAATTCACCTCATCCTTCTCCTCCAAAGAATTTCCCAAAATCACCACCATCCAATTCCCCTCCTCCACCTCTGGGAAAGCCGCCAGAAAGTACTCCGGTGCTTACACCCCCACCATCTATTTCTGAATCTCCTCCTGCAGATGATCCCCCTCAATCTGCAAGACCATCACCTTCTCCTCCTTCAGTTCCATCTTCCTCTTCATCTCCACCAACTGTTTCACCTTCGCCACCAACTACTACTAATTCATCAGCAGCTGGGGGCCCAATTGCAGCCCTACCGTCTATTCCAACAGAGAAACCAACTGCAAAATCAACTGGTGATACTAGTGCTAATGCAAATGCCCCGCCTACGCATACAAAGGGTTTAAATACAGGAGGAGGTGCGGCTATTGGTGTCATTATTGGTTTTCTTGTCCTTAGCCTTCTTATTATGGCTGTGTGGTTTGTAAAACGAAAGAGGAAGCAAGCAGGATCAAAAGTTGGTTATGCTATGACCTCTCCATTTGGCTCATCTCAGAATTCTGGTATTGCATTGTATACTGTCAACAGTCAGGGTTTTTTTTCCTCATTGGTTGTTTAAATGTATTATCTTTCTTGATAACCTTAACTGTTTGTTATTCAGGTTTCAGATTACTACTAGCAGATCTCGTAAATTATGTGTAAACATGAATTTTAGATAATCTGGAAACATAAAGAAACTGGTTGTTTCATGCTTTAAAAAATTAAATAGAGAAGTTCCATCTCTGTTGTGGTTTTTTCTTTCTTTCTTTCTTTTTTTTTTTTTTTCAAAATGGCAAAACCTATAGGCTATAGCATGGGGATGTGGTTCTTTTCATGAAATATCTATTTTATTCTTAGTCTACTGGAAATTTTTGGATGCTTGAAAGGGTATATTAGTCGATGGAGTTGGTGATTATCTTTAAAATGATACAAAACAAAAAAATACTCATCTCTTTTCTTTGAAGCCCATTGTATTCTTAAATGAGCTCAATTGGTCTTGCAGCCATGTTAACGTAAGTTTTTACCCCATTTGTTTATAGGTTAATAGTGTCGCTTTGTAGTTCTGTAAATTATTGTCATTACCATATTCTCTCTAATTGAATTTTAACTTGAATGAGCTGCCCTTCTCGAACTTAACGCTCTTATGTGCTGCACTTTTATTGGTTGTCTTTTCGTCCTATACACCTCTGATAATGTTAAGCAACTATGATAATGAATCTTGATTTTTTCTTGCTAGATAGTTTCTTTTCTTAACTTGGAATGTTTGAAACATATGCTTGTGTTCAAATGGCATGCAACTGAGCAGCTGGCTTGCCTTTTATGGCTGTAACTTGTTAAGTAATAATTGAAAGTTCAATTGACAACTGGAATGAATTTTGTGAAATTATTCTTCTCCTCCAGGTACCATATTCTTGAGGCCACAGTCTCCAGCTCCCTATTATGGTAGTAACTCTGGTAGTGGTATCATGTATTCTTCATCAGAGCCTGGTGGAAGAAGTCAGTCAAGATCATCATTCATGTATGAAGAACTTGTGGACGCAACAAATGGGTTTTCCGCACAGAACCTTTTGGGTGAAGGTGGATTTGGTTGTGTCTACAAAGGCTTGCTCACTGATGGAAGAGAAGTTGCTGTGAAACAGCTCAAAGTTGGTGGCGGACAAGGGGAACGTGAATTTCAAGCAGAAGTGGAGATTATTAGCCGAGTACATCACCGCCATCTGGTTTCCTTGGTGGGTTACTGCATATCAGAGCATCAAAGATTGCTTGTCTATGACTATTTGCCCAACAATACCCTTCATTACCATCTTCACGGTGAGAAATATATCAGGCTAAACAATTTAAATGAAGGGAAAATTCCAAATAAATACCATTTGAACTTGGAAAACCCCAAAAAGTTTGTTATCACATGGAAATGACAAATAAGTCTCAAGGGACTAATATGGGATTTTGAAAAGTTGGGCTTTTACCAAAATGCTCTCAAGGTTTTTTTTAAAAAAATAAAAATAAAAAGAAAGAAAGAACCCTTGCCAGTGCCGGAGCTCTGGAGGACGGAAACACCCTGCCAGTGGGCCTCTGGTGGCCAGCTTTCGGAGCTCCGGTGACAACTTGAGTTATGAGATTGACTACTTGAGTATAGGAATTGACTACTTAAACTCTTTAAGCTCGAGTTGAATAAGGGCAATGACCACTTGAGTGTAGTTATTTCCAACTTGAGTAAATATGATAACTGTACAAATGTCTGGCTCTGAAAGAGCAGTCCATATGATGAAAAAGTATAATTGATATAGTTCATCTATGCTTGTAAAATTTTGATCTAAAATTAAACCTCGTATTTTAAACTTTGCAGGTGAAGGCAGGCCAGTTTTGGACTGGGCTAGCAGAGTCAAGATTGCTGCTGGTTCAGCTCGTGGAATAGCTTACCTACATGAAGACTGTAAATCACTTGCTTTTATTTAAGTTTTCCATGGTGCATATTCAATGCTTGTAACTTAAATTTCTTAATTCTGAAGATGGACCCAAAAATTAAAGCGTATTCATGGCACTGCCACATGAGTTTCTCCATCTCGTGTTTTGACAGCAAATATTTCCATAATCAATTGATTTTATGCTCCACCTTATATATTGGCCAGAAAGAATATTCCACCTTATCTTATTTCTTTTGATTTATTTATCAGGCCATCCACGCATTATTCACCGAGACATCAAGTCATCAAACATCCTCCTTAACAACAACTTTGAAGCTCAAGTAAGCCACTGCTCTACTATAACATATTTTTTCTGTTTCAGAATACTATCTTCAAATTTTCATTTGAATTATTTGCTACGACAGCTAATGCCACAATGAAATTATAAAATTATTAAATGACTAATCTATCTATTGCATTCTCAATGCATTGCCAGCTTAAGCAGCATTGCGTACCCAAATTTAAATTGTGCTTTCTTAATGCATTTTGTTTTTAAGACTATTTTTGGGGTTTTGACCAACAGGTTTCAGATTTTGGGCTTGCAAAACTAGCCTTGGATACATACACACATGTAACTACTCGCGTTATGGGAACCTTTGGGTATGTGACATTTATGTGATAATAATTTAGTCTTATTCATAGAATCCTATAATTGTTCATTTATATTTAATAGTTTCCTTTCTTTTATCCATATTGGAACATGTCTATCACACCTATTATTAGTTCTTCTATGTATTCTTGTATTATCAAGTACCATTAGTTTTGTCCATTTGTTGGTCAAGATTGTATGAAAGGAGAACTTGGTGGAAGTAGTGGATAATAGTTTTACTACTGTAATTTTCTTCCTCTGTAAGAATGTATATTTTATGGGTATACTAATATTTGTGGTGTAGAGCCTTGAGAGAGCAAACAAGAAGTCAAGAACACTACGAAAGATAACTCAATAATCAGAGTTATTTATGTTCATAAGAGGAAAGTAACTATTTTAACTGACTAGACATCTATTTGAAGCTTGATATGGACTAAGATAGCTCTAGGTCCAAGATGTCAAAGTAACCCTAAGCCCTAGAGGCTTTAGTTGAAAACTAACTCTAATTAATAAAATCAAATAAAAAAGCAAAGAAGAATCAACGTCAATTTGTCTTTTGACCTGGCCAGTACTAAACAGTTTGCAATGTTATTTTAAAATTTCCAGTGATGCTGATGTATTTAAATATGAAATTTAAGGCCTTTTTACAGATGGAATAGTGCTTAAAGTCATTTCATCTGGAAATTGATATTACTGATCTGTTGTTGGCCCTACTCAGAGGATATATGATTGACAGATTAGCCTGAATTTCAGGTATATGGCACCAGAGTATGCAACAAGTGGGAAGTTGACTGAGAAATCTGATGTTTATTCTTTTGGAGTTGTGCTTCTGGAGCTAATCACGGGTCGGAAGCCTGTAGATGCCTCTCAGCCAATGGGTGATGAGAGCCTAGTTGAATGGGTAAATTGCATACAAGCTTTAACTCTGATTTGCTGCTTCTTTTTCTTTCTGATAATTGTGAGATTGATGATGTCGGACTGGTAGAAGAAAAGGAAAGGGAGAAATAAAGTGGAGACAAAGGATGGCGGAGGGAGATGGGGGAGAAAAAGAAATGTTGATTGTTTATTCAATCTCTAAGCTCCGTAAAAAGTCAACCGACAAGGCTTAAAACAGTGAAGGAAACAATAAAGCAGACTATTCCTGATGTAATCTTTACTTCATCAATCTCTCACGATTAAAGTGGAAGGTCAAGAAAATCAGCAGAAGAATATGTCCTAATTTATGGGGCTCTATATCTTTCTCGTGAATTCTCATTTGTAGTCAGAGGAGCTTCTTGAGCTCCTGTACTCAATTCTTGTTTTGCATGTGAACGTCTGTACTTAATCACTTTTTTCCGATGTTCGACAGTCATAAAGAAGACAACTAAAGAAAGGAAGAACCATGGTCATCATACTCATGCCATTCTATAGAAGCAGGCAGGAATCACCCTCCTGTTCCCAGCCCAAAAAATTGTTAAGAAATATTGAAAGTTTGGAAAGCTTGAGTAGCTTATTAAGAGTTTATCATGTTAAGAGAGATTAAGTTCTTAAGAAAGTTTTGTAGGGTTAAGAAAAAATAGGTATCTGCTGTGGGGCCCTACGTTTTAGGTATATGTGATTTTGAGTTGTGATAACTCAATAGTGCTTGTGTGCTAGTGAAGGTTGAGGGATCAGAGTACCGTAACTGAGGCTTCTAGTAACATATTTTGCTTGGTTTCTCTTACTTTTCCCTATCATTTGCTCTCCTCCTTATTTTCTCAACACCTTTAAAGCTACTTCTCTTTATATTCGTGGGGTATTATGTTATGACATATCACAAACATCATCGATCTACATAATTAGCGTGATGCGTAGTCCAATCTTAATATATGTTATGAGATTTTTCCTAATTTATGATGAAGTTCTATGAAAGTGTGAGCTAACTTTTTTATTTTCAGGCTCGGCCTTTGCTAACTGAAGCACTTGACAACGAAGACTTGGAAATATTGGCGGATCCAATATTAGAGAAGAACTATAATAGAAATGAAATGTTCCGGATGATAGAGGCAGCTGCAGCCTGTGTACGTCACTCTGCAGCGAAAAGGCCCCGAATGAGTCAGGTAATCTTGTTCTTTACCATGAACATTTCACAAAGAATGTGTTTTTTTTTCCCTCTCCATACTACATCCTCTCCTTAATAGAAGAGCAATTTCATTAATTTGGGTAGATTAAGAAAATGAAATAAATTCGTTAATTTGAATGAATTTCCCACGATCTCCCTTAAATACCCTTCTATAACATCATAGCTCAAGTTTGTTATAACAACATAATTGGGAGAGATAATGGACAAGCATGGAAAAATACACCTTATAGATAATTTGGTATCAGAGATACTAACTGTGCATGCTTCTTCCTGTTGTGCTCCACATTGCAGGTTGTGAGAGCTTTTGATTTGTTGGATGAACAAGCAGATCTGAACAATGGAATGAAGCCTGGGCAGAGCTCAGTGTTTGATTCTGCAGAGCAAAATGAACAAATCAGAATGTTCAGGAGGCTGGCTTTTGGAAGCCAGGATTACAGTAGCAGCTATTTGAACGAGTCTCATAGTAGCTGGAGAAGTAGAGATCAAGAAAACCACACCACCACTCCCTTCTCCCAAAATAGGTCTGGACCATGGAACGTGTAAAGCTTACATTATGCCAATCTCGACTCGATCTTTTCAAGTACTTCCCCTAGGTTAGTTTATCTTATGTGATTTTGCGTTGTATGAGGTAAATATGTGAGAGGGGTTTTGTCATGCAAAAATCACAATGACCAAACAAACGATGGAGAGGAGTGGGTCCTGCCTCTACATGCGTGGAATCCGATATTATGTGTCTATCTCTCACCAACTTCCTCGTGAAGTGCTTTAGAGGATCTCTTATTAGGTACCTGCCAATGCTCATACCTTCCCGGTGGAGTTGAAGCATTCTTTTGAGTCAGATGATAACTTCCTTGTTTTCTGTAAATTTCATATTATTATTAGTATTATTCTTTTGGTCATTTTGTTTTGTTTTTGTCTCCTTTTTGACATGGTTTTGTAGTTTTGGTTGCCATAACCTTTACTTGTTTATTTTGGTACTATAATACTTTGTCTGGTAAATATAAGATATAGTTGTTTTTTTTTAAAGAGATTAAGAAAATTAAATAAGTTATTTAGTCATATTATAAGTTGTGTATCTTTAAATTATATATCATTTTATTAATCAAATTAATTAATTTAGAGGAAAAAAATAAATATTAATACTTTAAAGCAATTTAATTAGCTTTTTTAATCTCTTAAAAAAAATCAACTCCGTCTTATTTTTAGGATTAAAGAGAGTAGCAATATCTCTTGCATATTACTTCTAACTCACCACTTACTGAATGCATGTATTGTGGTTAGGCTATCCCCTTCCTTTTTTATAAAAAAAAAAAATAATTTTGGGTTTAATATGTTATTGGTCCTTTTGTGGTTTTGGTCCAAGTTTTAAAGCATAATGTTGGTCCTTCAAATTTACTTCGTTAGAAACATTGGTCACTTGGTCTCTATAAGTATGAGCTCCTGGTTGTCCAGATCTAGATTTAGATCTGGAGGACTGATATCTTATTATTATTTTTTTAATTACATGAAAAAAATTTGTTAGAAAAATGTTAGTTTAGAGATTAACTTTATTAATTTTTCAACCTATTAAAATTATTTTTTATTAAAAATAAAAGAGTAAATAAAAAAAAATATTTAGATCCAGATGAGATTTTTTTTTTATACGTAAAAGTTTTGGAAGGGTTTGACACCAGTCTCCTACCAAGGCCAAGTCACGGCCCCGGACTCTATGAGCATTTATTGGAGACTTATGAGATCGCCTATCAAAAGAGTCCTAGTGACGGCAGAAGAGATCAAACCCACGACCCAAAGGCCTAGTCCTGGATCCCTTACCATCTGTGTCAACTCTTATTTTCGATCCAGATGAGATTTGAAAAAGCAGGAAAACGGATTCCCTAAATTAACTTATGTGGGCCGGCAAGATAACTGGGTGAAAATGCTGGGTAAAAAAACGCTCAGCTTCCAAGCATAGCCGCCCGAACTGTAAACTCTTTGCCAGGCTCAAGGACTTCGTCACCTTCAATTTCATGTTCGTGATTTCAATTTCGTTGATTTTTCTGCTCCTTCGTCATCTGGGTAAGCATATTTTTTGAGGTTTCATGTTCATTTAGCCGCCGCTTTGAGAATTTGATTGGGTTTTACTTTCGTTCATGAATTTTGGTTTACTCGCGAAATGTTAAATTGTTTCTTTCGTCTCTAATCCCCCTTTGAGGAGATTTTCCTGTGATTTAATCATTGATTTGTTGGAATCTTAAACTTTCCTCTTGTTCTAAACATCAGATTAAGTGAAAGGGTAAATAGTACTGATCAATCTTTGATAAAGGGCCAAGTGTCTGCTAAACAAGTTCTGTTTTGAGAGTTCTATAATCCTCAAATTTTTCACGCTAGTGGTTGCTAATTTGCTATTGTGCTAAATGTTTTTTTTTCCCCGAAAACAGATTACTGGCCATCCGAAGGAAAAAGAAGCGAAGTTTGAATAAAGTGGAGTGGCTTAGAAAAGAAATGACATTGATATGACTATGAGGCGAGCAAGACTAGAGCTATAGAAAAGAGGGGACGTCGTTGTTCATCAGGTGATGAACCTCGGGGATATGCCGTCTGTGAGTGACGAGCTAGAGACTGTGATTTTGGCCAGACTTGCAAGATCTGAGCATTGGGAACTATGCTTTCTCAACAAGAGGCTTCAATCACAATCAAAATCAGGAGAGAAATAGGGTTCAAAGAAGCGACAGTGTTCATGTTAGCAAGTGGAGAGACCAATTGGTGGGTCTTCTATGAACATTTTGAATCCTGCAATCTGATGGAGCAAGGAATCATTCTGTGCAGGCTCCCATTTGTTTGTTTCAGGCAGGGAATTCGATGGAGCTTCTATATGAAAATACGAGGTAGCAACAAACCAATGGTTGAAGCCTCCCTCCATGATCAATCCTTGATGTTTAGGCCCCGTTTTGTATCAAAGAAGAGGAAGGAAAAAAAAGGAACGGAAATAAAAAGAAAGGAATGGAAGGGGAAATATTTTATGTTGATGTGTTTGGTTAAGAGTGGAAAAAAAAATGGTTGGATCAGAAAATTTTTATTTAGTTGGAAGAAAATAAGTAGGAAAATAACGACAAATTATATTTTTACCCTTAACATATTTTAAGGGCTATTAAAAAAATTAAATTAACATTTTTTTCACTCCTCCCCGTTCCAGCAGACAAACACACTTTGACGTGAAAAAAAGGAAAAACAAAAAAGTTTTTTTGACTCAAGGCATCGACGAACTCATTCCAGTTAAGGTTTAACATGTATGCCTCTAGACATCTAAAATTGCCGCTAGGCATCTTGCGCTTTAAGCGCAAATATTGCGCTATATTTTTCCCAGATGGCATCCTGCGCTTTAAGCGTAAGCGCAAATATTTACCTCTAAGCGTCAAATATCTTGCCTCTAGATAGTTGGTTTTTTTCCATATACTTTCATAACATGTGCCATTTTTTTAAATATGATAATTGATAGGGTATAAGAAGGGGACATTACTTTAGGTTCCCAAGGGCAATTAGCAATGTGAAAAGGGATTTTATATTTCTTACTGTACCTCCCTATGTGTCATTAAGCGCAAATATTGCGCTTTATTTTTCCCAGATGGCATCCTGCGCCTTAAGCACAAATATTTACCTCTAGGCATATTTCAAAGTACTCAATAATTACCTTTAGGTAAGAGTCATATTATTTACAAATCTTTCAAATCTCTTTTAAGTTGTGTTTACCTCCAGGCAACAAACATCTTACCTCTAGGCACATCTCATGACTCTAGGCACTTCCAAATTTCAAGACGACGTGTTTACCTCTAGGCATCAAATATCTTGCCTCTAGACATTTAGTAAATGCCTCAAGGCATGTGTGCTATCTTACTTCAGGAGCATATGCATTTTGAAATAGCTATGAATGGCAAAATTGTAATTATGATGACTTTACCTATTTGCCTCAAGTCATGAGTCTTGTCTCTAGTTACGTATTTGAAGCTTCCAGTTAAAGTTTAACATGTATGCCTCTAGGCATCCAAAATTGCCTCTAGGCAATAACTCAAGGTATCAAGTTTTTTTGACTCAAGGCATTGGCGAAGCTCAAATCATTTTGCCTCTAGGCATATATCTTATCATTTTGCCTATTTGCCTCAAGTCATGAGTCTTGCCTCTAGTCACATATTTAAAATTCCACTCGCCATCTTCTCCGTTCTCCATAGCTCTTTGCTCTCTATTTCCAGCGTCACACCCTTTTATACAGCTAGTTGTGGCAAGGGGAAATTCGACTTTCCCCAAATTTCATGAGTCCAGGAAAATCAATTCCCACCATTTTTTATGGGAAGCCATTTTCATTTAAACGTGGGAAAATGTCTTACCCCCGAAAAACTTTTCCTATGGAAAATTCGAATCAAACAGCCACTGCCAGCTGAAAATTTAAATTTTCCTTTTCCATTGCGCTATTTTTGCTGATCCAAACGGGGCCTTATTTGCATCAGCCAATGGCGACAAAACCGCCGGTGGCTGGTGAAGAGACCTAACACCTCGGACAGACCGTGATGCTTGGACAAAGAGAGTTTTGAGTTTTTTTTTTTTTTTTTTTAAATCACATGCCACATGATAAGCGCACACAACAATTTTACCTACTTAGCATACCACATCAGTGAATTTAACGGTGATATGTCTTTATGAGAATATAGGAACCAATGTGGTTTCTAATGGAGTAAATTTGAAAAAACAACCCCTACGGTTTAAAACTATCGGGATTAAAGTCAAAATGCACGTAAATTATAAGGACCAAGAATTATATTAACTCATTTTTTGTATTTAATTTATTTTTCACATGATTATGTGATTCTCATTGGATTTATTTCTTCTGTCCAGAAAGCATAGCCCGCTATTGGACTAGCTCCACTTCTATTTTGGTCCAAACAATAACATATAATGAGCCACATTTCACCAAAATGAAAATAACACGGAGGTGATTTAACAAGACAACTAGATTGGGGAAAAAGTTAGTGAAAATTGATGGGAATTCCTTGTTGCAAAATTTTTATTGTCCAAAGATATTGAACAACTTAAATCCTAAATCCTAACACCTTTTGGATATTGCTTAAGAGACCTAACACGTCATCCAACTAGATCACTGGACATTTGTGGTGTAACTTTTTTTAGTCATGTAGAACATATCTTTAATTATGTGCAAATGTCAAATGTCTTATGTTTTGCACAATTGAAGATAAATTACACATAACTTAAGAAGAATTATACCGCTTAAGCTTTGTTTGGGAGTTCCATTTTGGAGGGAAAGGAAAGGAAAGGTTTTGGTAGTTACTTCCCTTGTTTGGGAGTTTTAAAAATAATAGGGGAGAGAATTAGAGATTTTTACAAATCCTCAAAACCCTCATTCTTCGAAAAAATAAAGTTTCCCAATATGAGGGGTTTTAAGAGGGAGAATAGATTAATTATTTTTTTTATCCTCGTTCAAATAAAACACTCATTATTTCTGATTTCTTTTTTTTTTTCCTATTGCTGGAATGCACACGAAAATATTTTTTAGAAGAGAAATACTTTTTAGGGAAAAATATTTTTAGAGATAGAAAATACTTTTTAAATTTATTTGTAAAGTATAATAATTATATTAATTTTTTAAGAAGATGACAAAATAGTAAAAATAACTCATAAATCCTTCATCTTCTTCCCTTACTATTTTTTTAATTCCCAAACAATGGGAGGAATTATCTTCTATTTCCCTTTCTTCTCCTCCCCTCCAAAATCTCTGCTTCTCTTTCCTTTCCTTCTCCTCCAAACTCTCAAACAATTAAACAAAGCCTTAAGATATGTTTTACTTAGGTTCTTCAACAAATTTCATGTACCTTTGATAATAAATTTTTCAATGGAGAATTTCCAGCCATATTTTCTAACAAATATTAGCATGGAAGATTGTTATGATTATTATACCATCTATATGAGTTTTATTCCCCCCCATATTTAAATACGTTAAAAAAAACTTCCATGTGGAATTCTGCCAAAAATAAAACTACTAATAGGGTAAGAAATTATAATACTCTTGCAAGTATACCAAAAAACAAAGAAAAATAATTTTTTTTTAATTATTTATACAAGCAAAATGGAACTCCTTAAAGTCAGTCAAACTTATGAAGGTAAACTTTTTAAGGATTTGACAAAAAAATATTCATTAAAAAGAAAAAACAAAGAAACTCTCAACCCTTACATTGACTTGGTCTTCTCCATTGTAGTCTCCGGTGCCGAAGCACGCGGCTTGTGCGTGGGGAAGAAGCGTCCCGGAAGCCACATCACGGCGGCA
This sequence comes from Acacia confusa, assembly GCA_037074495.1. NCBI lineage: Eukaryota > Viridiplantae > Streptophyta > Magnoliopsida > Fabales > Fabaceae > Acacia > Acacia confusa. The sequence continues at coordinate 43,891,656 of CM073503.1, forward strand.
ACAGCGACGGCCCCAAATCCAAAAACATAAAAGACACCCACTGCCAAAACCGACAGAACCACGGTGGCCGGCACCCATATGGGGCTTAAAGCGATGATCAACGGGCACATGATGGTCAGGCCCACAACAAACCCGGCGACGATGAGGGCGATAAGTGCGAGCATCTCAGCTCCGACGACCACGGAGCGACGGCAAGGAAATGAAACAGGGACGGGATACGTGAAGACGCGTAAGAGCTCCGATGGTTTATGAAGTTGGCCTAGAATGAAGGTGATAGGGTTGTTAATGGCTGTGGAAATGACCTTTGATTTTGAGTGGTCCATCTGAGGAATTAATGATGATGTATTTGATTCCATGGTGGAAGAAATGAAAGTTTGGAGATTGAAAAGAATTCAAATTCTCCCGTGTGTGTATGTGTGTGGTTTCTTTAGAAAGTGAAGTTATTTCAATGATCAATTTGGGAGGAAAGAAATGAGGTTTGGCTTTGGATTGTTTTGTTTTGGCCTAGGAAGGGCAGATACAGTAATGGAAGAGGATAAAGGAGGGATTTATACTGTTTTTATATATATGGTTTATCTTCGTCAAAAGGAGTATTCTTTGGTTGAACCTGAGACGAGAGAGCTCATAGAAGGATTTACTCTCTTATTATAGGTAAATCCTTATTATAGGTAATCAAGTAAAGTATTAGTTACATTTTTAAAAAATATTGCTTCAATTTAAAGTTTGACGGAATTTTTTCTTGTCTCTCATAATGTAATTCATTGTTTTAAAATCTAGGTAAATTTATTTATTTTTTTAAAACAAATTTGATGACTTAATAACTTCTCTTTAATTCTGATAAAATAATTGGAAATGCTTTGTAATAAAGATTATAAATAGTAGAGTACTCTTCAATTTCAATGGGTGTTATGCTTTTTTTTTTTTTTTAGATCGTGTATTTATAAACTAACTAGTATTGCTAAGTCAGCTCATTAAATTTATACGTTACTAATTCCCTACACATATAGATTTGTGTTTAATGAGATGATAATCATTCACACATTACATTAATTTCTATGACGACAAACCAACAACAAAATAACTCTAAAACTCAACCTCTTTAATTACCTCTCATCTGTAAATATAAATAATATCATGTGGGTAGCTCAATTTGTGTTAGGATGAAGCCTCTCCTGAGCAGATCTAACACCCTCCATCTTCAACATCTCAAGAAGGATATCACTCCACGTGTCAATAGGCCCAGGCAAGCACCAATGAACACAATCATTATACAAAGTCACATTTGCCTCAGCCCTATGTCCATACTTACTTGGATGCCCATCAGGTCTCATCAACATGGCCTGTGTTGTATCAAAAATCCTAAATTTCAAACCTTTCTTCTTAGCTTCTTTCATGGCAACCTTAAATTCCTCCATTTGTATCATATAAAACTCCAAGCTCATCCCATCTAATTCTACCTCATTGCTCTTAAATGGCTTTGTCCTCACGCAATTCCCACCTTCATTCCACAATCCATTTTCAAAGTGCGAAGGTGTAAAAGTTTTTAGGAATGTAATCCCTTTAAAGTTCTTTGTGTTTATGATGGTTTTGAAGGTGTTCCGGAAGGCTTTCCGGTAACCATAGTACATTGTTAGGTCAGGGACATTGGGGAGGAGGCAGTAGTGGCAACCAACGACGGCTTGTTTCTCATAGAAGACCATTGACCTCATGAACCAGTGGCCACCATTGAGGATGATGTAGTCAAAGTTGGCAACCTCGGTGGCCCACCTTTCGTCGGGCTCATCAAGGTAGAGATTGTAAACTCCCGAGTTGGTTGGACCGCCGGAGTCGGCTTCTTTGGATTTGACTAAATGAGGCGTCCAAAAGGTGACCATAGTGAAGTTGTAGCTTGGGTACCTCCAACGCTTAAAATAGTCATCTTGTATTAATGATACATCTATTGGCCATTCTGCCTGAAAATTATAATTAAGACCAATGTTTAATAATAACATTAATTATGATCAAGAGATAAATCATAATGCATTATTAGCTAAAGAAAATAACTTAAATATTTTGTAATTACTTATTTATATGATTACAACAACGGTGAAAAAGTAAAAAGTATGAGAATGAATAAGGCACAAAGTTGTTTTAGCAGTGTAAAATCAAGTTAGATTCCTCTAAATTTTGAATTCAAATTCTATAGGAAACACTTATATTGAAAAGGCAATTACAAACCTTAAATCGGATACCATATAGTAATATAAAAATAGAAAAAAAAAGAAAAAAAAGAATGAGATTCATTTATTTACATTCCATTTATTTATATCTTTTATCTCCTTACACCGGTATTTGGTGAGTGGTTAGTTATCATTTATGATAAAGAAAAGAGAATATATTTGATTCTAGAACATTTCTTAATTCAATTGCCACAGTGTACATTTACTCCTTTAAATTTAAATTTTTGAGTATTAAATTTTAATTTAGTCTCTCAAGTTTTTCAAGTATATTTTCTGTTTCCTAGTTTTAATTTAAATAGTAATTATGCAATTAGATAATAATAAAACGTGCTTATAATTTAATATTTTTAATTTATAGATTTCAAATTAAATATTAATATATCAATGTTTAATTGTATATTCACTATTTAAATTTGTTGGGTCAGCACTTTCTATCAATAAGACTAAAAGTACCAAAAATATACTTTATAAATTTAAAAGATTAGACTGAAGCTTGATATCAAATATATACTTTTAATTTAATTAATCATTCTACTCTTATTGTAATAGGGGGTTTTTTTAATAATCTTATTTCAGTTCCTAGCTAGTGAAGACTGAAGACACACATGTTACAGTGGACAAACTCTAAGAATCCAGCTAATAAGCGTATTATTTATAAGACAACTTTTAGGCAAGGGACAGAAAGCATTACAGTATAATAATAGGGCACAATAATTCATAATTATGGTGGCTTTTCATCCACGACATCTCAATCTAAATATTCTTGGCCCCATCTCACTTATCTTTTTTGGTTTCCAGAAAAGCTTCTAATTAAATAAGAATTCAAAATCTAACATATAGTACTGCTTCACTCTCTACTGTGTCTTGGGAAATTCTGTGGGCTTAATTTTTTTTCTCAAGAAAAAGAAAAGATCATCGGAAGACCTACATGATACTCTCTTCGTCTCTATTTATAAAGTATTCCTCCAATACTTAGTGTAGGAATTATTTACATATTTTGATTAAATTAATGAAGTTAATTAATTTAACATAATTGTTCTAAAATAGTATAATATGCATCTTCCTTATTAATTCTCTTATTATCTTTTTGTTAGTTGACTATTGCTAATAGAGTATTAATAGGGATAAATTAGGGGAAAGGAAAATTAACAAATATGATAAATATATCTTATATTTAATGTCAAGATCAACTCCCCAATTAAGAAGCTCATACATTAAAGATTGGAGGGAGTACTATTTGTTGAAAGTTAATTAGACCCCTATTGAGCCCATGATGGATGAAACCCTAACCCTAATTAGAATTAGATTAATTATCCTATTTGTTATTATCATTAGGATTATTAGATTATTCTGTTTTTTTTTACTTGGATTTCAAATACTTATTTGAATTTTAAATACTCCTTGATTGTAGGAGATATTTTGTTAGGTTAAGTTAGACTATCCATTCTCTGTATCACCTTATAAGTATTCTACATGATCAATGAATAAAGATATAAAGTTTTCCTATAATTTATTAATTTATTTCACTATTTTTTAAATTGGTCTGTCCTCTTTTATAAACTAGTTAAAGAAATTACTGTAATAATATATTGTTTGACAATATATATTATTATAGTACTTGATTAAATTGGTTTCTTCCATTAGCTATTTGTTTGACACAATATCATGGGCATCGCACCCATTAAATTTTCAATAACTAATGGAATTCATACAAGGCCTTTTTAATCACTATATATGGTTTCTATTCATTATAGCTAGCAGCCACTCTAGCAAAACCATTAACAAATATTCAACAGCTAAGGACAAAAGTTTAACCTATACTGTAATTAAAGCAGTTTAATCATGAATAAAGATAACTGTAAGTAAGACTATGACACGGCATGGGGCAAAACCCACTTTCACATATATCATTAGTCCTGTTATCCACAAACTCTAATAATGCAAGAATATATTTCCTTAAATTGATAGCTAAACCCCAAAGAAAACAAGAAAAGCGAAAAATAAAAAAAACATACTGAGAACAACAATAACAACTACAACAACTAAATAATACTAAATCTGGTCTCAAATATAAAAAATAGTTATGGGTTGAATTTGGTTCTCATTATAGAATCTTAATCTACTTAATTTATTCCCCGTATTTATTTTTTTTCCTAAAAAATCTCTATTATTTGGATATATTAAGGGAGTTTAATTACATCAATGGGTAATTTCAAATGCAAATTATTTATTGTAGGCAAACCAATATATATTTTTTGAATAAATAACTCATTTAACTAATTTCTTTAATCTATCTAAATTTATTATGACAAGATTAGTAAAAATTTTGAAAAGAGGGGGGGATATTGATAAAGTTTCATATGGCGAGTTAGGGAAGTGGAAGACAAATTTGAGAGACTACATTTGCATATGTTTGGCAGAATGGGCAGACCAAGATTCCCATATTATCTTAGGATTCTTTTCTTCATGCATATGCTTCTTTAGTTCTTGCACGTTACTGTGCCCTTTTCAATTTTTCATCATTCATTAATTATTATTTACCTAATCGTTGAATTTCACAATGGCTTTGTTTAACTAACCCCTCTCTTTTAGTAAAACTTGGAGTCCGTGAGATTAAATATAGAAAAAAGATCCAAGAAAATAAGTGAGTATGCCTAGAATATTAAAGGTAAAACTGCATTTGAGTGCCCTGATAATTTATGACATATGCATTGACGAATATTAACAAACCTTATCTTGGTTAGTCTAGATTTCTAGTTTTCCCATATTATGCCTAAGCATATTTTAATAAATTATAAGAAATGAGTTGTATTATTTGTTATAATAAAAATAATACAGCTTACTAGAAATTTTATATTTTATACTAAATACTAATAATTAATTACATTTAAAATCATGATGAACCTATGGTATAATTAGCATACATGCATCTGAAGATATAAACTTCATTGACAAACTTTTGGACCACAAAAAAAAAAAAAAAAAAAAACTTCATTGACAAGCTGTTCATTAAAAAAAATGTAAAACTTCATTGACAAGAATAATGATGCGAAATTATAACTTTTTTACACGTACGAAAGCAGATTTCGTAAGCTATAAGTTTATTTCAAATGTATATAATTCCAAAAGGAAAAGTTCTTTAGGTAATAATTTGTGTCATTTTGGTTCTACACTTTGAGTAAAGATATGTAGAATCACGGACACACATACTTGACGTTCCAACCAAGCATATCTTTAACCATCGAAGTGGAGAAAATAAAAGAAACCACCTTTAAAATAATGGAATAATCTCAACAACAAAAAACTTAGATGATTATTAATGCATAAGTTTACTACTATATTAGTTTGACTAAAATTTTATTTTATTCCTCACAATTTATAGGACTCAATATATATATATATATATATATATATATATATATATATATCTGTGTGTGTGTGTTCCTTTTGAGTCCTCACTTAATATATATATATATATATTTAAACTCATCATTTAATTTACTTTTCATATATTTTAACTTGACGCCTTCAATTATTCAAAGTCTTGCAACATTATTTTCTATTCTGTCCTGTTTAAAATTTAACACTAAACCTATCTACCCAGCTTACTTTATTTAATACCTGAGATTCAATGACCAAGTATTAAAAAAAATACTGCAAGGTTTGGCATTAAATTTTAGACAGAGATATTAAACGGAAAAGACAGCATGCCTAATATTTTACTAATTAAACCCTCACCCACTGATAACTAATAAAATAATTTAGCTTCCAAACCATATAATATATATCAAAATGAAGTATTTTCCCCACAAAATAAATTATAATTAATATATAACTAAATCACTAACGATTACGAGTTATTAATAGTAACAAAAATACCTAAAGAACTGGGGATTATTAATCGTAAAAGAAGAAATTTAATTTATTACTAACCCTTGAAAGTAGGCAAATCATGGACTGCATCTGGTTTCGGCCAATGGAATCTCCAACGAAAGCCATGGTTTTGTCTCTCACAATCTCCAGAAACTGAAAGGGATTGAAGATGGGAAGGTCACAGCCATTAGGTTTCCATTTCCATTTCAAGAACTCAGAGTCTGGTCTTCCATATTTCATACAGTTCTGGTGTTCATGGATCGCCCAGCACGTCGTGTTTGTGTAATATGGAGCCTTGGGGTTTGGAATCCACTCTCCGGTGAAGAGGTCGCACATCTTTATCGACGTCGAAGGCAGGCTCGCCGCCGATGTCGACTCTTTCATCAGATCTTCAAATGAAGATGATGAAGAAGATGGAGATGAAGATGAAGAATGGCGGTATCGGAAGAGAGGGTGTGATAAAGGAGAGATTGTGAAGAGAAGAAGGGCGAAAACTAAGAATAATGTTACTTTTGGGATCATTTGCTTTGGGCTGTTCTTCCCGAACAGAAGCTCCATGATTTGGGACTTCATCTTTGAAAGAGAGAGAGAATGGGAGAAAATCAATGAAGTTGTTTTAGATCTGTTAATATATAATTCATGTGTGGGTGAGTGAAAGATGAGATGGATTCATTTAATTTATTTTATTATTTTTTTTTATAGATTTTGTAATGTACAAAATACAAACCATGTCCTAATTTAACTTCGAAAAAATTAGCCTTTACTCCCCAGTAACTTTGACACAGTTGTAATTGAGTCCTTATGTTTTTATTTCGTGCAACTTAGTCCCTATAATTTTAAGACGGTTATAATTAAGTTAGATAAATCAATTTTAAAAAAATAGATATAAATGTTTTGAAATAATTTATGTATCTCCCTTGATCTTTTTAAATTAGTCAATGGGGTTTTATATTAAATGCAAGAGGTAGTATATTAATTTATTTTTAGAGGAAAGATTAATCTTTTAATCCTTCAACTTTTAGCTCGCTTATAACTTAGTCTCTCAAGTATAACTTAGTACAACTTAGTCCTAGAACATTTGACTCACTTGAAAATCAATTCTCAATCTTTAAACATCTTATACTTTTATCCTTTGTCATCAATAACTCATGCTCACTCATCTTTGAGTCATCCTAGCTGGCAAAAAATTATAGTGACTTGTTCAGATCCTATTGATTAATGGTATGACGTGGACAAGGGGGCTATATTTTTTCCAGCTAGGACAACTCAATGATGACTTGGCCTAAGTTATTAAGGACATATGGTACAAATATGAAATATTTAAAGATTAGAGACTGAGTTTTAATTGAGTCAAAAGTCCATCTGAGACACACAAAGTCATAAGTGAGGGCATGAGTAGTGAGTTAAAAGTTGAATAACCAAAAGATCAATTGTCCCCCTACATGGGAACTAAAATATAAAATAGTTAAAACAAAAAGAGTAAGTTACACTGATGAGTCAAAGTTTAGAAACTGAGTTGCAATCAAGTTAAGTCTATAAGAACTGAGTTACATTATATTAAGTCAAAATATCATAATTGAGTTACAATGTAATTAAAATTATAGTGAGCAAGGGATTAATTTTCTCTTTAGTTTTTTAAAAGTTGTGTTCTTATCATTTAACTTTACATAATGTTTCATTAGAAATAAATGTTTAGCATTGAAATTTTAAGTTTTGACAAGACAGTTATAAATATTGGCATATAAAAGAAACAATCATCAATTGAGATCACTAACCATGTGAAGGTTAGGAGACAATAAATATACTTTATCAAGTAAAGAAACCGAACTGAACATTGTGTTAAGTTAATGATAAGATTGCATATGCACTTTTGCCTTTTAATTTTTATATCAATAACCATCTATTAATCATTAATTGACTCAAGGTAATTGTTCATTGTTTAGGAAAAAGGAGGGTTTGTTAATTATGAATGTCTACAAAATTCGGCTAAAACGTCATTGGTCATTATATATTATACCTATCTAATTTAATAAAATAAAATAAAGCAGATCTCGGGTTGTTCAATGGAGAATGACTTTTGTGAATAATAAGACTCTTTATAAATTTTATAATGTGTTGGACCTCACTATTACCCAAGAGGGAGGGTGAATTGGGTGTTTGATAAACTTTAGGAACTTTTAAAAAACTTTTCGCAATTTATAAATTGACAATTAGATATTTAAAGATGAGCGTATACTGGAAATGTAAAAGATAAGGGAATAGAGTATGCAAACTGTGATTTATCCTGGTTCGATCCAATCTTTGACCTACGTCCAGTCCCCAAGCTTCACTTGAGATTTTCAATCCACTATTTGCTTTGAACTTGATTACACGTTCTGTACTTGAAGTAATCCTCTCACTAGGATTCACTCCCCTTTACAAACTATAATCAATTCACTTGCTTGATTACACACTCTGTACTTGAAGTAATCCCACACTCGGATTCACTCCTCTTACAAGCTGTAATCACAACAAAGTGTTTCCCACTCAAGATCACCCAATCTTGAGTAACTCTCAGAATAATAGAATTTTTACAATGAATCTTCTCTTTCAGAAGTAAGTGAATAAACACTAAAACACAATATATATATAATCTCACTCTCTAAGCTAGATATATGATCATTGAGATATTCAGAGAGTAGATGAAGCAGACGTTAGAATATTGACATTTTCACTGTGTAAGCTCACGTCACTGTTCTTGTTCTCCCTCTTGTATATATGTCTTTTGTTCTTCGGTTCTGGGCTTCTTATTTAGATGAAGAAGAGGAACTAGCCGTTGCATTTTCTTCTCTTTGATTCTTCAAAGTTCAGCTGTAAATCTGGAATATTACAGTTGCATATTTTCCTCTGTTTCTTCAATTATTGGCTGGAATCTTGGATTTAGTTATTGTAGATGGTCTTCTAGAATTCTTGTCATTCCATAAACTTAATTTGACCGTTTGAGATTATTCTTACGAGTTACAACGGTCTGAGCTGAACATCTGGGATAAGGGAGAAGGATCAGGCCTGTTCTAGATTCGTCATTTAATGCATTTATCCTGGATCTTGATCTCACCTTGATCTTGGCTAAACCTTATCTGAAAAACACTCAAAACTTCATCAAGGACAATAATATCATATGAGGAAATAATTTCAGGAAAACCCATTAAGATTTCGCAGATTAACATCATTTGATTTTTTAAAATTCCCGATGCAAACTCGAGTTTGTTCTTCCAGACTCGAGTTTGGGGTTCATCCAGAAAGCATGTCTGTTGATTAGTGGTCTAAACTTACAGTCTGTAAAAGCTAACTCGAGTTTACCGGGCTCTGGACTTGGGATGGAATTTTGGTTTGGAAGCTAAACTCGAGTCAATTAGTGACCAACTCGAGTTTGGGTCTATGTTTGAAGAACAAGCCTAAGTTCGTGATTTTTCAGACTGGAATTTAGGGTCATAGACTAGAGTTTGTAGTGTAGCCAAAATGGATGATCTTTCTGTATGATCCAGACTCGAGTTTGAGAAGCAAACTCAAGTTTCAGTGACTACTGAAATATTTGAGGTTTATCTGGGTCAAGTGCAAACTGGAATTTGGAAGGCCAGACTAGAGTTTGGGAGTCTATTGAGTTTTCTGGGTTCCTTTCTGTTTGGTCTAAACTCGAGTTAGGGAATCTAGACTCGAGTTTGGCTTGTTGAGTGCTCTCTGTATTTTCCAGATTTCAGGTTTGATTTGCAAACTGGAGTTTGGCTTGATGTGAAAATTTTGGATTCCTTTCTGTGTCTGCTCAAACTCGAGTTTGTCTATGCAGACTCGAGTTTTGGCCTTTATGTAAAATTGAATACCTTTCTGTCAAGTCTCAAACTAGAGTTTGCTAGCACAAACTCGAGTTTTCTTCTCCATGGCTCAGTCAAACATCATTCTCACAAGTTCTTTGCTTTTTGACCTGATAAAGATTAATCCCTGGAATCCAGTACCTATCTCCATAAAGCTCTTTAAGTCTTCTTTCCATTGCAAGAAGAATCAGCTCCAAACTCACTGTATTCTGATAGTTATGATCTGATGAATGAAGATTGTTCTTTGCCAGCGTTTTTGCAGCATCTTGAACTTATAGTCAACTTTCGAAGATCATATCTCACTCATTTTATCTTTGTTTTCCATAATCTTTATGTTTCTGGAAAGGTATGTGAGTCTACTTTCATATGCTACCGATTTCAGCTCATTCTGATGTGTAGATTGTGAGATACACTCAAATCATTGAAGCTTGGTATGCTGGGTGACGTTAACAGATGGGTCAACTTCAAAAATTCATAACTCTCTCATCTCAGCTTCTTTGAGCATGAAAATTTGTCCAGATGACGCATTGGATGCCTAGTTTCATACAAAATTAATTTCACCTTAAACCGATCTCTGGTTTGGGAGATATCATCGAATTACCAAAGATCGCCAGTTCTGATCGTGAAACAGAGTCGGACAGAGTTACTGAAAGCTTGCTAAACTCGAGTCATTAAGTGACTAACTCGAGTTTTGAGTTCCAAACTCGAGTTTACATTGGCTAACTCGAGTTTTACTAATTCAGAGACACCAGAGTTGCTGAAGACACTACAAACTCGAGTCATTAAGTGACTAACTCGAGTTTTGACAGTTCCAGACTCGAGTTTTGTGTCTTAAACTCGAGTTTGCTCATAATCCAGAGGCAAATCACTTCCTGTAATGCAGTAAACTTGACTTTTGAGTATGTGGCTCGATTTTGCTCATCCAGAACCTGATATATGCTTGTTTTAACTCTGAATTGAGACATCTCAACTTCCATTTGATTTTGGAGACTTCAAGAATCAAACTAAGAACTTGTGTAATGATTTTCTCAGTTTATTCAGCAAGTTCTTCTTTCTTTCTTCTCTCTTCTTGATTATTCTCCATGAATCAACTCTTTCTTTCTTCTATTCTCTTGTTCTTTCTCCACATGAACAAATCTACATTAAATGTAGCAATTAGACAATGTATATGATATAAACTTGTTGCTCTTGCTAATGGCATCTATATAAGACATCATCAAAACTAATCATAACTAACATAATGGACATTGATTATGATTTACAATGATAAAGGATTAATTGATAATTTTTCCATGGCCAACTGATAATTAGTATATTGATCATTTTACAATAAAATTGCTTATCATCAACGAATTAATCAGTTAGTTTTTTATATTAAAATTATATAAATTCCTTATTTAAGATTTTTTTATCTTAATTAAGAATAATTCTCACAACAAAACTAAGTTCTCCCATCAATTAATGTCTCGCATCATACAAAAATGATTTTACTGTTCAATAAAAATCAATATGTGTGTGAGTATGGATTTTAGTAATTGGGAGTCACGTGACGCATCCCTTGAGTGCTTGTGCTTTGATTTTGATCTGATGTCTCACATCCCTAATCAATACCTCGTGCAATGTTTTGGGTTTTCAAAGTGGTAATAATATTTTAATTCTGTGAAACCCAAATATTTAATTGAGGAAATTAGGACTTCCCTTTTCAATTCCAAGATTATATCAATTTGGATGTCTTGGAAAAGGTCACGTAATTAATGGAAAAAATAGTTGTCAGTAATTGTATAAAAAAAAAAGTTGTCAGTAACTATTATAATTTTGCTTATTTCATGTAATTATTTATAAATATTTGTCAAATTAAGTGTTCTTTTTTTGTTGAAAATGTCAATTATTCATTTAAAAAAGCAATATGAGTCCATACATGCCAAAAGGAAAATAAATTACGCTATACCCTCATCGGAGTAATCCCTAATTTCCTTGCAAAATCTTTATTGTGCTAAAACATACACATCATATACAAAAATTAAAAATATGAATCCTACATATAATGCATATTCTCAAAAATTTTGGACCTATTTAACTTTTTTCAGACAGTATTTTTTCTGAAAAAAAAATTCAAATTTTTTTATTTTATTTTATGTTCTTAAAAAAAAAATTAGAAGTTGGTTCTAGAACCAAAAAAAAAAAAATTGTTACATTTTTTTCTATATAAAATTAGCAAAGAGGTATAGGGAACATTGTATTTTTTATTAATAACAATCATACTAATAAGAAAAATATTCTTTGACCTTTCACTTTTATATATATATATATATATATATATATATATATATATATATAACCCTTTGGGACCATCAAGTGTATAGCGCTTTTTTTTTTTTTAATCTTATTATCAAGTTTATGAACAACCGACTAATCTTGATTGAAGTATAGCAATTAAGATGTCGATCTCTTTCCTATGGTCTTTTTTAATAAGGTGAGATTCAAACTCAATTCGTCATTTGCGTTTTATAGTTTAACTAATCTACCAATAGATGAAGCACTCTTAAAAATTTACTTTACAAGATAATAAAAATAGAAGCAAACCCTTTATATCTCCCTTTATTAGTTTTTTCTATTGGGACAGACTTTCACTTTTAAACGTATTCCACTTTTAATCTTTGATACTCCCTCCAATCCTTAATGTATGTAAAACATATTTCCTTCGTATAAACCCATAAACCCACAAAAGCTACAATAAGCCTTTGGTTACAATTTCGAAACCTTTATCGCATATAGTTTTTCTTTTTATCCAATCCACGGGATCATATAATAATTTTATAAATCAATCACATTAAAAAAATGATTCATTAATTCCTTTTCTTATTACATATGGTACAAAAACAAGGGATTAAACCTAACAATTAAAACCAAGCAACCTACTTTTGCAAGCAATCTCTTGTTTGTAATAATCGTCATCTTCATAACAAAAAGAATATTTAAGCAAGTTGTACTTTCCCCACATATAGGAACTTGGACGAACTTATCACCTGATCTTTATAGCCACTCACCCAAAGGCTAAAAAAATACATAGATCATTAGGGCTTGCAAGCCAACTACTCCCTTTAGTCATCATTATAAGCACCTAACAATAACTTTATATAAATTAATGAAATTAATTAAAATAATTTATTTCTTATAAATTATCAAAATTACCCTTCATAAAAAAGTCATTAGTTAGAGGAGTTTTATAGACTATTATGTGAAAATTGTAGCAAAAGACAATATATTATTTCAACATGGATGAATATATATAGACACTACTATAAATTTGCATATTTAGAACATTTACTACATAACAATTACAGCTAATAAATGTCATGTATATTGAGACAGAAGTTGTTTAAGGACACATAACACTCAAAAGTAACAGTTAATTTTGTATTCATGAAAATACAAAAATAACGGTTGTAGTTAATAAATATAATTTATTTAGTGACAAAACTGATGATTCTTTTGAAGAAATTGTCATGTAACATTTACAAACGGTCCTTCTCCAACCCTAACATCAACAAAGAAAATTAATCGTTGCAAGTAAGACTTACATCAAATGTTTCTTAAAAACAGTTGTGTATATTTATTTAAAAACATAAAACTATATTCGTAAGTCTCACTTATACAATTGTTCTAATAAAATAGTCGTTGTAAGTCTAATTGTTCTCTTAAAACAATCGTTTATATTCATTTTTTAAGAAACACTATATTCATAAGTCTCACTTACAATGATTGATTACTAAAATCGTCATTGTAAGTGAGACTTCAACGATTGTTTTTTGAAAAACAATTGTTTTTATTTTATTTTTTTCCTTTTAAAACTACATTATTATTACTTTTTGTCAACATCCCTTTTTTTTTTTTTATAAACAACCAGGATAAATATATAAAAACTAAGTAATAATATGAACAACCAATATATACACAACCTTTTTATAACGTGTGAAATATATACAAAAGTTCCCTGAACATGTTTAGTACAAGAATGTGCACAAGTTCACAAGTTAAGATGATCAATTATCACATCTTCTACACTATATATGTAAAACACTACACTATGTAAAGAAAACATTTTACTGATATCTACACATCTTTTATCTGTTATAGAAGATGTCTCGCTAAAAGATGTCTTAACATATTAATGTCATCCATAGTGTAGGGTTCGTCTTGACAAAAAAAAAAAAAAACTATGTGTGAATTAAAGAATAAGTTCACATAAATCAATCAATTTAATGAAATAACTAACAATTTATTTGTAAGAACAAAAATAAGAATCATTTGAGAATGAAGAAATGATCACCTGTTTAAAATCTCAAATAACTCCACTAATGATGATGTTTTAGACATCTTAAATATATTATATTATGAAACATGACGGGGCGTTTTTAATATGGATTCGAACGGAGTACCATTTTGAAGTCATCGCACAAGTTTACTCCTTAAGAGCATAACTTCTTCCCCCCCCCCCCCCCCCCCCCCCCCAAGATAATCTTCCTAGTCAATCGAACTCACATAAGTAGTACAGTACTTTATAATTTCACAAGTTCATTTAATTTAATTAGATATACTTCTTTCACTCATTTAACCCATAATATATCTTTTTTTCCCCTCAATATCTCATATCATCTTTGTTATAACAGCTTGATTCCACTGTTAACAACCTCTTAAATTTAGAAATCCACGAGTTTTCCATAAAGCAACATTGACCCATGGCACTAGGGCTTTGGTCTTCTCACTATCATTTTGGCTGACTTAAAGCATGTTTTTGTTTATCAATATATAACCCATTGACCAGCACTACTTGTAGTACAGTGACATTGGGATTCATTTCCCCCCTAAGGTCCTAGGTCCGATCCCCCCTCCCCTCGCCTTGTATAAAATATATATATATAACCCATCCAAGGTTTGATGGTTATGGGGCAGATTTCAGTATTATTGGGCCTCTAACAAAGTAGGATCCAATCACTGTTGGGCCTGTTGTCACATGGCACAAAAAGGGGAAAGAGATTTACTTTTCAAAGTTTTAACCAATTTTGAGAAACCCTGCCTTTTTTTTTTTTCTTTTTTTAGATAAAAAGATCAATTATATAAAATGAAAAAGAATTATATATAAAGCTAAAGTTGGTATCACAGAATTAGGGGAATGGGGAATTAACAAAACATCAGTTTTGTAAAGAGAGCGAGAAGAAAAAGATTTAAGTAGTATGTTGACATCAATCATTTTCCAAAGTGCCACCAAAACCAGAATGGGCAGGAAGATCATTAATCAAATTTTTCTTGAATAACTGGGGCAGAATTCATAATCTAGTGTAACATCAGTCTTAGACAAGAAATACAAATAATTCACACTTAACGTTTGATAATGCTTTAAAACAGTTCTTAAGAACAATACTTTAATGTGACATAAACTAATTATTCTCTGTATTCTACCAACATCTATACCATATCATAGTACACATAAATCTATAAATTCAAATGAGTAAAAAAAAAAAATCAAATTTAATTAGAAGTATCAAAAGTACTTTTTCGTATTATTTGTGAACAATAAATTTGGATAGGTATGCATGCTTCTTCACTTATTTGCAGTTAACTATTGATAGCGTATTTTTTTAGAGGTTAGAGCCATCCCAAACTAATTTCTAAACATAAAAAGCTCTTCAAGGCCAAGTTAGACATGGAAAAAATAATATTTGACAATAGCTCCCGGGCAAGTAACTTTTTCCTCAAAAATGTTTTAAAGTTGAAACAACTTTTCCTAACATTTAATTTATAACATTTGACTTTGATTATATATATATATATATATATATATATATATATATAGTTGTAGAAAATCATTCAAAATTGGAATTTTCATAAGTGAAAGAATTTGTGTAATCAATATGCATAATCTGTAAACATAACATACGTCTACACAAAAAGGAAAAACAATAAAAACTCACAAGACTACCGAAATATGATAATGAACTTTGAAGAAATCCGGGCCCAGCTTTCGTTGTGTCCTTAAGACAATTTTGCTCCCTCAATATGGATGCCGAAGGTTTCTGAGCAATTGTCTCCCAGGATAGAGCGGATTATTTGTCTTTAGAAAGATGGCTCTGTCTATCTGAAACCCAAGCGAATCCAACAAATCTGCTTTCGGAACGCACAAAATATATATGCAGTATACAGAAAGAGTGTATGCAGAAAAACCTTGTTTTTATTCTGTGACTAGGGCGCTCTATTTATAGACTTTGAAAAAGCACGATCAAATGGACTTGTCTCTAGTTGGTGAACCAACACGACAGTGGCAAACTGACGCGATCGGTGGTGACGAATCAGTAAGACTTCTTATTCATAATCCATGGGATTTAAACATAAAAATCCAGCAATCCCCCACATGGATAAGAAGTTAGTCTATCATGATCAAATGCAGATGACTATGTATGCAAAGTGTGATTCCTCGACGAGAAACAACTGCATCGAGAAAGGTAGGGGTTGCCTTTGAACCTTCTCTTGTAAAAACCTATCGAATTTACTGGTCAATCAGTGGACGTGCTGCCTTAAACTTTCGACCTTTTAGTGTATACCAAGACAATAGGAGTCACACAGTTGCTCCTCTAGCATCGTTGGTTCTCATGCTGTGTCCATTTTGGCCCTGGACACCGCCTGGTTCTGCGAGTGTTCTAAAGAATCGGCCGTTTTAAATTCTTATAGAAGCGGCCCACACTTCACACTCACATAGGTGATTCCTTGTGATGTAAATCAACATACATCATCTAAACATAATAGATTAAGAAACCATTAAAAGCTTAAAAGCTTACCCTTATATATATACATTGTCTTGTCTAGGAATGAGTATGAGTTTAAAACTCCACAGTGTTAATAGTCGATTGTGACTTAGTTGTCTCTTTGAACCTTTAGAGTTACCGCGACAATCAACAATAGATCGGCTTTAAACCCATTCCTTTGGATAAATTTCTAACTAACTCTCTAAGAATCACTTTAGTCAATGGATCTGCTATATTCTCTTTTGATTTCACATAATCAATTGAGATTATTCCATTCGAGAGTAGTTGCCTAATAGTATCATGTCTACGACGTATGTGTCTAGGCTTGCCGTTGTACATGACATTCTTGGCTTTACCAATAGCTACTTGATTATCACAGTGTATACACACTACTAGTACCAACTTTGGGCAACTAGGAATGTTCTCAAGAAAATTACGAAGTCATTCAGCTTCTTCACCAGCTTTATCTAAAGCAATGAATTTTGCTTCCATAGTTGATCTTACAATGCAAATTTGTTTGGATGACTTCCAAAACACAGCACCCCCACCAAGGGTGAATACATATCTACTTATGGATCTTGTGTCATTTGAGCTGGTTATCCAATTCTCATCACAATACCCTTCTAGCACTACAGGGTACTTCTCATAATGCAAAGCAAAGTTTTGAGTTTGCTTTAAGTAACCCAAAACCTTTATCATAGCTCTCCAATGAAGCTCATTTGTATTACTTGTAAAGCAACTCAAGATACTTACTGCGTGAACAATATCAGGTCTGGTGCAGTTCATAACATACATAAAATTTCCTAGCACTCGAGCATACTCCTTTTGTTTTTCAATTTCACCAGTATTTCTCAACAGTCAAAGACTAGAATCTATAGGGTTCGACACAGGAGCTATGTTTAAACTCTTGAATTTCTCAAGAATTTTAGCAATATAGTGTGCTTGTGATAACACCAACCCATTCAATGCCACTAATGCGATTAACATTCGAATAGATGTAATTCTTGTAATAGGTGAATAGGTATCAAAGTAGTCTAGGCCTTCACATTGTCTGTAGCCTTTTACTACCAGCCTAGCTTTGTACTTATCGATAGTGCCATCTGCTTTCATCTTCTTTTTGAAGATCCACTTAGTTCCTAGAGATTTATTTCTAGGAGAAAGGTCAACCAATTCCCAAATGTGGTTTGACATAATGGATTCAATTTCACTATTGATAGCCTCTTGCCAAAATGGCACTTTAGGAGAACCCATAGCCTCTCCATAAGTTCGAGACTCATTTTCCAACAGATAAGTCAAAAAATCAGGCCCAAAGGATGTTGAAGTCCTTCACCTAGTACTCTGTCTCAGCTCCTCTTGTCCAAGATTATCATTATTTACTATATCCGGAAATACGTTTTCAAAGAACGTAGCGTCATTTAACTCAATAACCGTATTCACATGGATATCTGATACATCAGACTTATAAACCCGAAAAACGATATACACTACTATTATATGCATAGTCAATAGACACACAGTCTACTATCTTAGGTCCAATTCTTAGCCTTTTAGGTTTAAGAATCTCAACCTTTGCCAAGCACCCCCACACTTTCAAATATTTCAAGGAAGGTTTCTTTCCTTTCCATATTTCGTATGGTATGCTTTTAACTCTTATGAGACACTCTTTAATGATAAAATTAACCATTAAAATGGCTTCCCCCACAAATTCTATGAACCCTGGACGTAATCAACATCATTCAACATTCCTTTCAATGTTTAATTTTTCACTGATATGCAACATTAAACCATAATGATACTATAAGGATTTCACATAATTTGGTAGTGATGCATGCCCCCAGTAGAAATATTTATCATCTTTGGGTGTCTAAATAAAGCTACCAACATTTATGTTTAACAATTATAAAAACAAATAATCAACCTTTGAGTTGATCCATAACAAACTTCAATTCACCCATAAAACAAATATAACTTCATAGCATCAAGGTAATGGGTAATCACCGTAATATTTGAAATTAAATAATTCATAAAGAATTAACCACTTTGGTAACTAACAAATCAACCATATATACCCTTACCACAATATTAGAAATTAAAATAATTCATAAAGAATTAATCATTTTGGTGACTAACAAATTCACCATACTTAATTCCAAAACTTAAATATTTAGCATTCATACAATTGCTATTTACAATATTTAAAAAACATAAAATCATAGCCACAAAATCATCCATAATTATAAATTTAAGGCTGTATTCGCATTTTTACCAATACATGAAATCAACTCTGTTTATCATATCAATTGGCCAGGTAAGTGCAAATTTAGTGGGAGTCTTTCCGTGCTATTGCAACGGTGACTAATTAAGTAACCACTAAATCAAAGCTTAGCCTTTAAATTACTTTCCTAGACACCAACTGTATGAAATAATTTTATCCGATTCTACCACCAATAATCCACATTAATTTTTTTTTTCTTTTCATGATATCATGCATGCTTATACCAAGAAAATAATAATACATGAAAAATTAGAGCACATTTATCTCTACACTAGATAAATGATTAAATTTTCATATCACTATCATATGCTTGTCAAATAAAATATTTGATAATTCACAAAATTTGCTTTCAATAGCAAATAACAAATTAATTAAATTTTCATTTAATTAATCATAGCACATGACAATTTCATAACTTTTTATTTATTGATCATGGTAACAAATCCTTCTTGATAAATTAAATATAGTGGCTAAGATATTCCCAAATATCATCAGATTTATTAAAATAAGATATTGTTTCGAATTCCCACTATTAAATATAACAAATCCCCACTTTATTCATCCATATTAATTTAAAAATATTCACAAGATTCTAGGAGAGATTTTAGGATATTATTAAACAAATTAATATCTCCATTGATAACAAAGCTTTAAATGGGAATACATTTCCCTTCGATCCTAAAATCTAGGACTTTAAAAACGCTCATCATTTAATTGTTAATTATATTTGGTTTTTGCAACTAAAAAACCAAATAATAAAATAACAGGCATGAACCAAATGATCTAATTATCATATCAAAATTTTATCTACATATGATAAATAATTAAAAATTTTAATTAATAGAACCAATAATATCTCCCGATGAAACCAAGTCATAAGATATATATTATCTTCACTTTATTAATTTAATCCTACTTTAAATAAGGAGAAATAGTAGGAGATTTATCAACTACTCTATTAATCAAAATTAATATATTTATTAATAGTCTTAAATAGATATATGGATAAAGCATATTCAAATCATATATCTAGTATGTGCGTGCATGGCGCAACTGAAAAGAAGCTAGCCAACATATAAGCCCTACACTAAATATTCATTTTATTAAATTTGTCCCACCCTTAATATAATAGGCGTCAACAACTCAGCGGTTAAGGCGCCTATTCCAACATCTAGGTGATGTCAGTTCGATCCCATGGAGCGCGTTTGTTGATTTTTTTTTTAAATACCAAAGAAGTTTTTAAACGATGCACATAGGGGTGAGCAAGTGACCCGCAACTTGCCCGTCCGCCCGTGCCCGGTGATATTTTACCCGCACAAAACCCGCCCACATTGGACCCATCACAGGAACGGGCTACCCTGTTACCCGTTTAAGGTATACGGGCGGGTCACGGGTTGAGGCACGGGTACCCCGTGCCCACCCGTGACCCGTTTACTTTGTTTTTTTTTGTTTCCACAACATACCAACTCAGCCCTCACCTCACGCACGGGTCACCTTTGTTTTTTTTCATACACTGGGGTCTGATTTCACATATACATATTAAAAACTGACTAACCAATCCAAACAACATGAGATTGTATATATACTGTAGTCACAGTCAAATAATATCTCTGGTTTCGTGTTTCTGTACAAAGCATTCAGAATTTGGCAAGATATGAAGTTAGGATTAATAATGATATATATATACAGTACAACACTACTAATCAATCTCAGGCGTGACCTCATTCTTTTTTTCCTGCTAAGGCATGCGTCAAGTAGAAATAAATTGCACCTTAAAACGTAATAAAATTTAATTTAGACAGATACGCTATATCATATTTAATTTAGCTTGATGAAACAGAAATCAAATGGAGTACGTCTCTGAGGAAATAAAGATATAAGTCTAGTCCTCACCTCGCCACTTTCCTATAGGTTGCTCCATTTTATTCTTTTCTTTTTGTTTTTGGCACAGGTATTATGCAAAAGGTAAAAAAAACACCCAGAAAACATTCTTGGCCCAAAAACGCAAAAACAAGTGAGTTTGGGGGCAAAAACTGTCTGGGCCCAATTTTTTTTTTAAAAAAAATGGCCCATATTTCATAAACGGGTTCCTTGGACCCGTTTAACCCGTACCCGTTTTCACGGGTTAAAAAGACTTTCTTCACGGGTACGGGGCAACCCGTACCCGTGGACTCCACAACGGGCGGGACGCAGGTTGACCCTCGAGGCAACCCCGCCCGCCCGTTGCTCACCCCTAGCTACACAATATGCTCCCAGGAGGAATCGAACTCGGCACATATAGGTGCCACGCACCCTGACGCCTCGCGCTGTGCCAGTTGAGCGACACATTTACTTGGTGTTAAGTTATTCAAATAATAATTAAATACAATATTTCACTTAACAATGAGGGACTAGGACGAAACGGTGCGTTCAACCCTCCTTCAACCTCCAATCGGGTCTTTTGACCCTGTTGGATCCTGAGGTCGGGTCTGTCGAACCCGACTCTTCATCCCTCCATAACTGGCGTTTCCGACATCGGTTTTTCGTGTTCTTGGTGTTTATCTCTTCGTTTTTCTGAGATCTATGCGATGAGACCTATTTTGTGGCCTAAAATACTGTTTTATTATGACCCAATCTTTAAAAGCGAAGGACGGTAATATACCGTCATCTTTTCTCTTAGATCTCAAAATTCTTAAAAGAAAACTAGAAGTCCTATACCGAAAAAATCAAAATACTCACACTTAGATTTTGATATGTAACAGTCCAAGTAGTATGAGCATTGATCTTAACAAAAATACCAAAACAAATTGGAAACCGAACAAGGACATGTATTCATATGAAGCCTTCATACTCTCTTTCGTTTTTAGTTGAATGAATTAATAAACTCATAAACCTTTTCGGCAAAACTTGTTTTATTTTCCACAGTACTGGTTCATAATTCTCTTAATATGCTAACGTCCCAAAACCATTATTCTAAAATACCCACATGTATATAATTAAAGAACGCAAAACAAACTCCTCCGCCCCAAATCCAAAAAATCATTCATATTCAAATCCAAAGTATTCATATATAATCCAACACTCAGCATATTATATCTGCAGAATATAATATGGGTGGACAGAATCTATCATAATATCTTAAAATTTTAATATATCCATATCAAAAATAAATTGACAGATATATATCCATTAAAAATCATGATTTTAGAAACTCTAATCTTTTAAAATCAAGAATCCATCAAAATACTAAAGACGGATTCAATAAAATCTACAAACAGATGAAATTAGTTTTTTATAACTTATATCATTGGAAAATAATCTTATCTAATTTAAATTCGAAAAGCACAAACTAATATATATCAAAATTGTCTTAAGATTGTTGTAGAAAATCAATCAAAATTGGAATTTTCATAAGTGAAAGAATCTGTGTAATCAATATGCATAATCTGTAAACATTACATACGTCTACACAAAAAGGAAAAACAATAAAAACTCACAAGACTGCCGAAATATGATAATGAACTTTGAAGAAATCCAGGCCCAACTTTCGTTGTGTCCTTAAGACAATTTTGCTCCCTCAATATGGATGCCGAAGGTTTCTGAGCAATTGTCTCTCAGGATAGAGCGGATTATTCGTCTCCAGAAAGATGGCTCTGTCTATCTGAAGCCGAAGCGAATCCAACAAGTCTGTTTTCGAAACGCACAGAATGTATATGCAGTATACAGAAAGAGTGTATGCAGAAAAACCTTGTTTTTATTCTGTGACTAAGGTGCCCTATTTATAGACTTTGAAAAAACACGATCAAATGGACTTGTCTCTAGTTGTTGAACCGACACAACCGTGGCAAACTGACGCGACCGGTGGTGGTGAATCAGTAAAACTTCTTATTCATAACCCATGAGATTTAAACATAAAAATCCAATATATATATATATATATATATATATATATATATATATATATATTATTAAACTGACTTTTCAATATATAATCCTACTAAGTTTTTGGCTGTGACGGCCCTGAAATAAATAATATGAACATTTTTTTATTTTAATTAATTTTTATGGTTTGGTAGCAGAAGTAGATTGGTGGTCTGATAGAACTTTAGTTTGGTGCTTTGGTTGGTTTTTCCTCTACTCACCATTACGAATAGCAGAAATGAACCTACAATATCTGAATGACTTTTCTCTAACATTTTCCTCTTCCAAAAACTCTATCCTTCTATATCACCTCTCTTGTTTCTCTAAAGATTCTATTATGCTCTTTACTTACCTTTTGCACAGCATCATGTGCATGAGAATGAATCTGACCTTGATCTTTAGAAATAGGTTTCTTTATGAATAATGAAGTTTAGAGTTTAGACTATGTATCTACAGATTAAGGTTCTAATGTGGTCTGTGTGGCTAAAGAATGTCGAGATATGACCTTGATATAGTAATACCTATAGTTGTCCTAGAGTGAGTCTTAGGGTTGTTTTGATAAAATTAATTTTTCATTCGTTGTGGACAAATGTTGTTTAAAAAAACTTGTTAACATGATGTCCATTTCCATATTTGGATAAGTATATATATAGTTTGAGAGCAGAGATTTTTTTATTTGCAGAAAATGGTTGATTGGTAGCTTTTATTACAGATATATTTTGGGCTCAGCCCAGCGACTGAATAGCCCAGTCAAAGGCTCCAGTTATAATCCTAACCACCCCCTGGAATAAAGGAGCGGTTTATCAGAGCATCTATCACGATCACAACTGTCCACAAAATAAGGATACATTATCTTAATATCTTTAAGATAAGAAGATAGCGAAGCCTATCAGAAAAAGGCCCAAGTAAGTCTATAAATAGGTGAAAGCTCTCACAAGGTACACACTTTCGAAACCCTAGCTCTTCAATTCACACAGAGCACACACCCCCACCCCCTCTGGCTACCAACAGCCTATTGTCTTCTCTCGAACTACGTGGACTTTGATCCACTTTGTGGTACGTAGGACCCTGGGATTTCACCCCAGGCCAAGTCCAACACTTGTGTTCTACACCAGAACATTGGCGCCGACCGTGGGGACTATAAAGTCCTATTCCTGTGACCAACAATGGCAAACACTAGAAGCAAAGGCTATGCGCTCACAACCGAACAGAGTCAGGAACAAAATACTAACGAGAACCAGCAACAGGAAGATATCCGAGGAGTTAATCAGGAACAAATAGAGGAACCACCGAATACAAACCCTCCCCTTGAGGATGGACGGATAGAGCGAATTCCAGTGATCACTAATTAAGTCAATTCTTCATCAGAATTCAAGATTGACAACTTGAATATACGACTGCTGCATAACATTGCCGGGTCGATGCTAAAACGAATTGAGAACGTGGAAGAACGCGAGAATCTCCAAAATCAAAAGATTGATCGCATGACCGAGGTGATGAACCAGATTCTCAAACAGTTGCAAGGCCCTCTTCAGAGGGAACGCCGGGATGATCAACAAAACGAGGACGAAGAAACCAACCAACAAACTATTGATCTGCCGCAAAACAACCAGCCCGAGCAAGGCCGAGTAGTGTCAACGAAAAATTCTGAACAAAGTAGTCACCGGGATATGAACCGGGAAGATCAACTCGAACAGTTCAAAAAAACAGCCATGCCTCGGATAACCAGGAAATTCGGTCAGAAGATCCCGAAAAGCATAGGATGTGGTATGGGGACGGAGGACAGAATAACAGCCCGTTCTCAGATGAGATTACGGAAGCTGAATATCCAAAGAAATTCAATACGTCCGACCTTCCTAGATATGACGGAAGTCAGGATCCCTAAACGTACTTGAATACCTTTGACACTGAAATGCTGGTTCGAGGATTCAAGGGACCGATCATATCAAAGTTGTTCACCTCAACATTGCGAGGGGCTGCGCAAATCTAGTTCCGGACTCTACCCCCCAAGTCCATTACCGACTTCAACAACCTGAGTGAGAAGTTCCTGCTGAATTTTGCAACAAGCAAAAAGCAGCCCAGGTTGATCTACACGTTAGACATAATCAAACAGCAACCTGGCGAGACTTTAAAGAAATACTTGGATCGTTTCAAGATAGCCGCCTTACAAATCCAAGGATTGACGGAGAGCGTCCATGTACACTTGCTCATCTCGGGCTTGGATAGTGAATCCAAAATGGGGAGGTCAGTCATATCCGGCGAGATCAAAACTTTGGAAGAATTCCATCGACGAGCCAAGAAATACCTGGATATCGAGCAGATGCAGATAGCCAATGCGCCGGGGAAGGAAAGGCAGAAAAGCCCACCCCCGAAAGGGAAGGACCAGGCATCAAGAGACTGATCCAGGAACTCGGACCAAAAAACACGAGGAGGAAGGCATGACAGGAAGTATGAAAAATATACTCCTCTAAATGTCCCACGTTCTCAACTGTGGAGAGAAGTGGCCCTGACCAAGATGAGAAAGGTGGAGCGACCACGACCACTGTATAACAGAGGCAAATTGGACCGATCTCGGTTTTGCAATTTCCACAATGGACCCAGGCACACGATAGATGAATGCTGGGACCTTCAAGATGCGGTAGAGAAGTTTGTCCGAGATGGAAAGTTATGTCAATACGCCATCAAGACGCAAGGGCAAAAAGGCAGTAAACGCAAGCAAACAGAACGGAGTAAGAGCCCAGTCCCTCAAAGAAGAAAGCCGGATGAGAACCGGAGCAAGAATAACGAGGACGAATTCCCGGAGGCGGAGTTTGATTGCAACGTCATTAGTAGAGGTTACGGAGAAGGTGGCGACACAGCGAGCCAGCGGAAAAAATATCTCCGGGAAGTCCAAACCATTAGGGGACGACCTTCCTTCAAGCCGTAACCTCTGCAAGCAGAACCCCCGAAGTTATTCTTCACCCAAGAAGACTTAAGGGACGTAATCCCAGGTCATCAAGACGGGCTGGTTATAACCGGCCTCCTGGGCAAATGCCACGTAAAGAAGATATTTATTGACCCCGGCAGCACAATTGACATCATCCTATGGGACGCTTTCAAGCGGATGGACCTTGATCCAAAAAATCTAAAGCCGTGCAAAACAACCCTAATCGGGTTCAACGAAGAAGATACAAGCCCCAAAGGATGTATAGAGCTGAAAATGATGTTGGGATCTAAAGAAGCCTTCAAGACCGGAAGAGTCAAATTCATCGTGGTAGATTTCCCCTCTTCTTACAACATCATTCTAGGCAGACCAACTATTCATAGCTGGGACATGCTAATATCTACCAAACATCAGAAGCAAAAAATGGTGAGCAAGCAAAATGAAGTCGTCACCATTAAAGGGGATCAGAAGGAATCTCGGCAATGCTACTTTTCAACGGTAAAAAACAATGAACCGGTACGTCTTCGTCATGACAGAAGGGCATTCGAAACCCAACGATAGTCACACCGGGTTCAGTAAACGTGGTAGAACTAGATGTAAGAGAGGAAGCGAAGCTCATGAAGACAGAGCCCAATGGGGAGCTCACGGATTACCAACTAGGATACGAACTCGGGCAGATAACTAAGATAGGCAATACTCTCACTAAGAAAGAAAAAGCCGAGCTTGAAAAGTTGCTAGTGAAGAACAAGGATGCATTCGCCTGGAAACCTTTCGAGCTACTAGGTGTGGACCCCGCATTCTGTTGCCACAAGCTGACAATAAATCCACATTATACGCCGGTCTCACAAAAGAAAAGGAAGATAGCTCTAGACCGACAAGTAGCCCTCGTTGAGCACGTAAGAGAGCTCCTGGATGCAGGATTCATCAGAGAAATCCAGTATACTACTTGGTTATCAAATGTAGTAATGGTCAAAAAACCAAATGGCAAATGGAGGGTTTGCACAGATTACACCGATCTCAACAAAGCATGCCCCAAGGATGCTTACCCAATGCTAAACATCGACCAACTGGTGGACAACTCCTCGGGATTCCAGTTGCTCTCGTTCATGGATGCCTATTCTAGTTACAATCAAATAGCCATGCATCCCGAGGACCAGGAAAAAACAGCTTTTATCACAGATAAAGCTAATTATTGTTATAATGTCATGCCCTTCGGGCTAAAGAACGCTGGAGCTACTTACTAGAGGATGATGAATCAAGTATTTGAGGCGCAACTCGGTAGAAACGTGGAAGTATACATTGACGATATGATTGTTAAATCAGTCAAGCGGTTCGACCATATCTGAGATCTGCAAGAAACATTTGATAAGCTCCAGGATCATCGAATCTGACTCAACCCGGCAAAATGTGCATTCGGGGTACCAGCGGGTAAATTTTTCAGATTCCTATTGACTAATAGAGGAGTTGAGGCCAACCAGGATAAATGCCAGGCCGTCCTCAATATGGCTGGCCCAAGAAACAAGAAAGAGGTGCAGCAGTTGATGGGTAGGCTGGCCGCATTAACCAGGTTTCTATCGAACTCGGCAGAAAACGCACTTCCCTTATTCAAGTTATTAAAGAAAGAAGCCCAGCACGGAGATTGGAACTCGGAGTGTCAAGCCGCATTTGAGAAGATCAAAAAGTGTCTATCATCGCCACTGGTATTGTCAAAACCCAAGCCCGGAGAAAATCTAGTATTGTACTTGTTGGTGGCTCGGAAGTGGTAAGTATCGCCCTGCTGAGAGAAAAATCGACAGAACAAAAACCGGTCTATTTCACAAGCCGGGCTTTGCAAAGTTCAGAGCTGAGATATCAAAGGTTGGAAAAGGTGGCCTTTGCACTCCTCACCGCTGCAAGGAGGTTACGTCCTTACTTCCAAGGACATCGAACAATTGTTCGAACAAGTCAGCCAATACGCCAAGTGTTGCATAAGCCTGATCTGGCTGGAAGAATGATTAGTTGGGCTATCGAGCTGTCCGAGTTCGACATTGTGTACGAAGCCCGGCATGCGATTAAGTCTTAGGCCCTGGCTAACTTCATTGCGGAATTAGTACCGACCAAAGTAATCCCGGAGGCCAACCTCGATATTTGGAAAGTGTTTGTCGACGGATCCTCAAACGCCAAAGGAAGTGGAGCAGGGGTCATAATAGAAAGTCCGGAAGGAGTTTCTATCGAACACTCCCTACAGCTACATTTCAAAACTTCCAATAATCAGGCCGAGTACGAGGCGGTGTTGGCCGGGCTATCTCAAGCAAAAGATAACGGAGCCACGAGGATTCACTTGTCGACCGATTCTCAGTTGGTCGCAGCCCAGATCAACGGATCGTATACGGCTAAGGGACCTTTGCTAATTAAGTACCTCGAGAAAGTTAAGGAGGCTATGGCCGACTTTGACGAGGTCGTAGTCACCCACATCCCTAGGGGAGAAAATGCGAGGGTAGACATCCTATCAAAGCTGGCCAGCGCAAAGAACCCGGGAAATCATCGAACGGTAATACAGCAAAGTTTGATTGAGCCCACTTGTATTATGGTTATTGCAGTAGCAGAAGATTGGTGGAAGCCTATCCTAAATTACCTAGAGAAAGGAATCATCCCGAAAGATCCCAGGGAGGTAAAGCATATGGCGAGAACCGTGTCAATGTACACAGTGGTCGATGATCAACTGTATCGAAAGGGCCTTCACTCTCTAATGTTGAGATGTTTGAACCCGGTAGAGGCCGAATATGTGTTATCAGAAATACATGAAGGGATCAATGGGCAACATATGGGAGCTAAGGCGCTGGCCCAAAAAGCCCTACGAGCCGGATATTATTGACCTACAATGGTTACCGACTCCAGAGAGCATGTAAGAAAATGCGAAAGTTGCCAAAAACATGCTCAGATAATTTGGCCACCCTCAGCCGAATTGAAATCCATCACGGCTCCATGGCCATTCTTCAAATGGGGCATAGACCTTTTAGGACCATTCAAGCCAACTACAGGGCAAATGAAATGGCTAGTCATAGCAATGGACTACTTTACTAAGTAGATCGAGGCCGAAACCTAACAACCATCTCGGCCACCCGCATACAAAAATTCTTTGAAAGAAACATTGTGGCAAGATTTGGGATTCCGGCCGAGATCGTCACTGACAATGGAACCCAGTTCATAGACCGGGGCTTCTAGAGGCTGATGTCCGAACTCAAAATCAAGCACCATTTCGCCTCGGTAGAACATCCATAGTCTAATGGGCAAGCCGAAGCAGCGAACAAAATCATTGTCGACGGGCTTAAAAAGCGAATGACAAACGCAGAGAATGACTAGGTTAAGCAACTGTATCCAATACTATGGGGATATTGGACTAGTGTCCAAACCTCGACTCAAGAGACACCTTTCAAATTGACCTACGGTTGTGAGGCCATGATCCCGGTTGAAATCGGGCAAACATCATGGAGAAAGGCGAAGGTCATGGAGGAAGGAGAGCTCAATAATAGCGAACGATTAACTGTAGAATTAGACCTCGTTGATGAAGCCAAAATCACGGCACATTACCGAGATCTTGCAACAAAGCAATTAGTAGCAGCTAAATATAACTGCAAAGTTAGGCCACAAGCGTTTAGCAAGGGTGATCTGGTACTTCGTAGAGCAGATATCGGAAACAAAAACGCCCGGGATGGAAAACTTGCAGCAAATTGGGAAGGTCCTTACCGTATTTCAGACAAGATTGGGCCCGGAACCTATGTCCTAGAGGCATTGGATGGCACGGCCATCAAGCGAACTTGGAATGCGGACAAACTAAGGATCTACTACAGTTAGGGGCCGAGATCAACTCGAGAGCCACGCACAGCGAACGTCAGCGGCGGCTGAGAACTGCTTTTTAGTTTTAAATGATGTCAGTGGTGGCTAAGAACCATTTTTATTTTTTAAGGATTATTGTGCTTTCATGCACCATTTTCCAGTTATGTCAAATTTCTTTGCAATTGCAACTGTTTCAATCAATAAAGATAGTGGTCTACTTTATGGGCCGAGCAGATGATTGTTTATAAAGTTCAAAACAAAATAGCCGAGTAAAGGCAACTTAATCAATGAAACCAGGGTTTCGAGAGCCCGGTTGTTGTAAGGTTTGTTAACAAATCTTACGAATATTACGATGCATCGGAACAACTCACTGGGATGGTGTGAGATTGCCATAAAAGATCCTGATCAGGTCGGAATGTCTAGGTTCTTTTTCTAAAAGAAATTAAGACCCGTACATGTGGCAGTAGGCTACCATCTCGATTATATACTTTACAAGATAAGGTACTTAGGTGATTATTGGAAATCATCTATTTATTTAGAATGCCCGACTATTAATGAACGTGCCCCGTTTGTTAAACGTTGGAAAAATATTCAGCAGATTCTGCGCAATATATCTTGACTTTGGCTAAGTCATATAAAAAAGAATGAGCTTTGTGCCTGGATTACGTTTCCCTTTACTCATTAATGAGCAAATTAAATGCGAGTTTTGTTTGAAGGATGAAAATAAAAACTGACAAGATAAAGATGATTGAAGTACCCCGAAAAACCGGAATGAAACCGTCATTGTATTAATTTCGAGGCATAGGCCCGGCTTACAAAATAGCAAAAAAAAAAACTAAAACAAAGCTCCTAAGAAAGACAACGTTAAGGTTGAGCTTGGTCAGGAACAGAGGAGTCGGGTGTATTTGAGGCCGGAGCATCTTCCTCGGCAATTTGATCACGGTCACCCTCCGTTTGATGCTCAGATTCGTCGAGTGGAGAGAGCGGTGCGGGTACAAATTGCCCACCTACAATCGAAGCTCTGAAATCCACAGCATCAAGATTCATGGAGATATTAGGATTCAGAGCTCGGACTTGGGCCAGGCACTCCTTGAAATCCTCAACAGTCGTCTCAACGACCATGACCTCCAGCTTCTCCACCTCAACAACAGACGCTGCTAGCTCGGCCTTGGAAGCATCAAGGTTGGAATGAGTAAGGTTCAGGTCCTTCATCGCGCCCGCATATTGGCCCTGCAGAGCGTGCAGCGAGGCAGTCAGCGTATCTTCCCGGGCCTGACAAGCATTAAGTTCGATGGAGGCCAGATCCTTATCAGCAAGGGCCTTCGACAGTTCCTCCACTGCCTTTATCTGCACCTCCTCGGCCTTCAGGAGCGCCTCCGACTGCCGAGCCGCAACATCTTTCCTCTCAGCACGAGCCTTGACGAGCTCAGCAGCAGCTTTGGCATACTTGTGCTTCACAGCAGCATAAGCGTCTAGCACGCCGGCCGTCTCCATCAGGTGATCCTGTAGAGCTTGCAGATGGTTGAGGTTGGAGTCAGCAAAGGCGTCAGTGCTGATATATTTGCTGGGGGGCTTCACAGTGTGCTTAAGCTCGTCTGAGACCCCATCAATCTATACCTCACCCCGTGTATGAAGATGAGATTTGTGGAGAGGAGGAGGAGGAGGAGGGATGCCTGCTGGAACTTCAGCTACAGGAGCGACGAACGGAATAATTTCCTCAGCCGAGGTCGAGGAGGTGGTGGCCGACTTCAACCATTTGCGGGGGGTGAGGTCAATGAAGGCCGGAGGAGAGGCAGCCCTCTTCTCGGGTATAACGGCTTTCTTCGATGGAGGAGCAACCGCCGTCTTCTGTGAAGTGGACTCCCCCTTCTTCTTGGCCTTGGCACGAAGCTTCTCAGCCAACTCTTAGAAAGAAACCTTCCCCATTTCAGGCACTACAAAGAAGATATCAAACATCAGCAAAGGTAGCAAAATGCTATATAATAAAGGGAATAATAAATACTAAAACCCTATTTGGCGGAAATATCTCCTCTATTGATTGACGGATGAAAATGCGGATATCAATTACATCCTTCCTGGCCACGTGTTCGACCAAATCTATCACGGTCGCTATCTCAGCTGGCTCTAACTAGTCATCAGAAGATTGAAAAATTTCTGGGTCCCGGTCATAATGGACCTTGGACCAATATAGTGAAAACATCAATTCCACTGATGAGGAATCGATACCCTTGAGAAACCACGGTTTATGATCGGGCTCTGCGGTGACCTTGAAAAAAGAGGTCTTGAAACCCTTCCAGGTTTCGGTGGTTACATGAAATAGTTTTTTGTCCTGCTTCCCCGGGAGGGAAACCCAGCCCTTTTTATCTGCAGGCTCTCCAGGCTGGCGAGCTCATTGAATAGTAAAGAAATAAAAGAACACCCCGGTAGTTGGGGTATGGTTCAAAAACTGGCAAAGTCGGTCAAAAGCAATGATGAAGCCCCAAGAATTCAGGTGAACCTGAGTGGGGGCTAAATGAAGGATGTTCAAGAGATCTATCTGGAACTTTGTAAAAGGAAAACGTAAGCCGAGTTTGGTAATGAAATCTCGGTAGAAGAAGAAGTACGAGCGTTTGTTGCCTTCCTGGATGGTACACACGAGTTCACTGGGGCTAGGTAGGGACAGAGAGCAATGATCCCGGTCCCTTAACGGGAGCTCGGCGATCTGATCAGCTGTGGCAGTTGAGAGCCTAGATAGCACACCGGTCGCAACCTAGTCGTATTTCTCAGCGAGATGACGTGGGATGCAGGCAGATGTCAACTCCACAGATCCGGAATCCTCAATAGGACGAGGAGAAATTGACATACTACCTAGAAAAGGAAAGATAAAAATGAGTTAGAAAGGAGAAGATACTTGGAGGTGGTAAAGCAGGACGGGTAGGAATGGCTTGGACATCCCACGGGTGAGTGTGCCAGTATCGTGAAGCTATTTCATTAGCTTCCCATGTCTGACCAACCATCATGGATTCAGATACTAGCCAAGAACACTCCTCACACGGGCCAATAGGTCGGAAAGAGGCTGTGGAGGGCTCAGCCCGCCGAACTAAAAAAGAAGCAGGCACAGGAGGACTTCCCCTACTCCCTCCTAATGACGGCTCTAAAGAAGAAGCCCTTGCAAGGGTAGTTCCCCGACCTGGACCTATGGGCTCCACAGATTGAGACCGACCTCTAGCCCTACCCCTAACCCGACCAGACTAACCCGATTGACTACTATCTTCACCGTCATAGCCCCAGAGCACATTCTCTAGTTTTTGTTCTTCGGTCAAAGGTTTCCCATACAACCACCAGGCCGTCCTAGGAGGAAGGCGTTTCACAAACTCTTCCTCCTCGGCTGGTAGGTTGTTGGGATTAGGAGGAGGAGAAGGTTCTCCCAAACCCATAAGAAACAAAGGAAGGGGAGAAGGAGGCGAGTTCGGGTAGAACGAAACAAGAAACTAATACTAAGTCCCCAATAAAGAAGATCAAGGAAACCAAAAACGTGAGACAATCAAGAACAGTATGACCAGACAAAATGAAAACAACGAATAGAAACCCAGGAAAAAGGAAAACTCGAAAGAACTTATAGGAGCCTACCTAGAAAACCAAGAAAGAAAGAAGAGACAACCGCAAACACCAAATAGGAAACAAGGAAATACCTGATTTCAAATAACTCACAAGGGAGAGGAAATGCGCGAGCCACGACGGTAGAAGATCCTTGGAACAGGTGAGAATGCAGAAGTTCTCACTCGCACTACAGAAACAGTTCTTAATGCTTTCAAAAGTGTGGAAAGAGGGAAAAAAACGTTATATATACTGGTGGAGGGGAGACGTTTGAACATCCCAAGAGTCTAACTGCCGAAGGCCCAAAAGGCCATATGAGGCCAATGACGTGGCCATAAAAAGACGTGCATATTTAATGTTGGCATTCAATGTGCACGAAAACCGAGGACAGTGGAGCAGCTGCTCTACTCAGAAGCCGGCTTGCAGAGGCCAGCTAGCAGAAAGCAATGATAACACCCATTACCTCGGGAACTTGCAATATGTCAAATTGGTAGGCAAACCAATCGTGAACTTCGGTTAAAATACGAGATCGATCAAAATAAGATCGGACTCCGATTGTAAAAATCAAGGCCGACCTACCCACGCTTCTTCAAATGAGGGCAACTATCCCCCACGCGGATAAACCAGGATGAAAACGTAACCCTAGACCGGGATTGATGTACAAGGTTAGAGTAAAAGGTAAACCAAAGGAAGGTCCGAGTTCGGGGCCATCCGACTTCAAAAATGGGACGAGATAGAGGCAAATGCAGATAGGATGCGGCCCAAGATTAAGGATCCAGGGTAAAAACACCCCAGATCGATTCAAGACCTACAAACGCATCGCAGCAGCCCAGAGTCCTGAACTACCGGGCTGGGGGGCAACTGTTACGGATATATTTTAGGCTCAGCCCAGTGATTGAATAGCCCAGTCAAAGGCTCCAGTTATAATCCTAACCACCCCCTGGAATAAAGGAGCAGTTTATCAGAGCATCTATCACGATCACAACTGTCCACGAAATAAGGATACATTATCTTAATATCTTTAAGATAAGAAGATAGCGAAGCCTATCAGAAAAAGGCCCAAGTAAGTCTATAAATAGGTGAAAGCTCTCACAAGGTACACACTTTCGAAACCCTAGCTCTTCAATTCACACAGAGCACACACCCCCACCCCCTCTGGCTACCAACAGCCTATTGTCTTCTCTCGAACTACGTGGACTTTGATCCACTTTGTGGTACGTATGACCCTGGGATTTCACCCCAGGCCAAGTCCAACAATTGTGTTCTACACCAGAACAGCTTCAAATATGTTTGACAAGCTCAATATTTAAAGAGATATATTACTGATGTTTAATAAAAGGTCACGAACCAATATTATACCATTTGATATTATTAGTGAAATAGATTATGCTGAGTCTAAATAGAAAAGAGTAAATTAGAAAGGGCTTATGAAGTGAAATCATTTCGCACTTCGTAATCCAAACAAGAAATTTGAAATATGCAATAGAATAAATATGTACTTTTAGTACTCAAAACTAATTTTCATACTCTTAATAAAAATATATATATATAGTAAACAGTGATTCAATAATAATCATAAAATTTAATAGATATTATTTAGACTAATATTGAGTGTAACCGATGAATTTAATTCTCCCTTGATTTTGAGGATTTGAATTTAAATTCTAGTTGATTTCCTCCTGAATCTTTAGTGTTTTATTTCCTACATTACAATCATGTTCAAGTTTTTTTTTCTCCTCAATTTATGATCATGACTCTTATTAGGTTCAATTTTTATTTTTTATTTACAACTAGGTGCAAGTTTTTTTATTCATGATCGTGGCACTTACCATGTTCATATTTTTATTATTTATTATTTTTTCTATTATGCTTTTGAGGTAAAAATGATCAAAGAAAATTATCAGATATTTGTGTTATATATTTTGCGTCCAACTCATATCCAGTTTTTATAGGTCCAAGAAAAAGGAAATAAACCCAGTAGCAATTCTAGGTCCTACAAAAAAAACAAATGGGACGTCCCGTCCTGATCTCGATCTTACTCAGATCATAGGACCGAGATAGGTCACAGGACAACTTTGTTGTCCAATGTCCTTTTTTGAGACAGGATACCGAACATGCTTATCCTATTTCCTTCTTATTCTCTGAACATGCCTGGTTTTACTATGAAGTCAGTCATTTAAAAGTTAAAACTACTATGTTTTCAATTGAAGTAATAATAGAGAATGAGAATTTTTTCCCCCAAGAAGAGAATCCTACGATACGAGAGCCTTTTTATATGAAATTCACATGGAAATATTAATGTTAGGATCGGGCATTCTGGTCAAAAATAAAATGTCAATGGTGTTGTTTAATATTATTGACACTTTTTTTCATTTTATGGAATGAATTTTCTTAAATAATCATTTTGATGATATGGGCTGCTTCTCCCT
Organism: Acacia confusa; assembly: GCA_037074495.1. Taxonomy (NCBI): domain Eukaryota; kingdom Viridiplantae; phylum Streptophyta; class Magnoliopsida; order Fabales; family Fabaceae; genus Acacia; species Acacia confusa. The sequence continues at coordinate 43,927,315 of CM073503.1, forward strand.
AAAAGGTATTTATTCTTTGGGCCAACAAATCTGACCCAAGAAATGAGTCCAATACTGACATTGCTTTGGACATTCCCATGCCTCACCATGAAACGATACATAGCAAATGAGGAGTAAATTCACTTTAAAAGAGAGGAACTTCAACTCCCGCTGGTCATTATGAGGGCCTCTTTGGTGGACGATCTATAAGTACTTCGGTAAATACTCTTTGAGCCTGGAGGTATGCCTTCATTGCCTTAGCCTTGATGGATTACTAGTGTCTACCCCACTTACACTTTTTTGTATAAAAAAAATGAAACGATATATAACAGAAAAAAGAAAAAGAAAAACATGAAACAAGAAGATATATACGTCTCAAATCTCTAATCAGAGAAAAAAGAGTCCTCCATTATTTCACATTTCTCTTTCAGGCTGAAATATCAGTTAATGGTAGCATATTCTTTTCTTCATGGGAGACGATGGCTCCAATGCATATTAGGACAAGAAACAGCGATCATCTCCAGGTTTTATCTATTCATATAGATTTGATATAGAATTTATTTTTAAAAAAATATTGTAAAGTATTATTTATAAGGAAGTTAAAAAAAACAAGACCTATATAAGAAACACTAAAGCCGGAATTTATTTTATTTGTAAATTAAAATTGAAGAGGAAAAGCAAAGTACTCAACCTTATATCTCCAGGAGCTAATTGATTGTTACTTGTTCCGGTCCCCCATTCATGATAATGATGCATCCTTTTTTTCTGATCCCAAAATAAACAAATTATAAAAATTAAATTAAATAAATTAAAGGATGGAATTCCATCACAACAGTCACCTGTTAAAAATGTGTCCATAATCGTTTTCCAAACAAAAAAAAAAAAAAATGGCCCACCCTATATTCATTATTGTTAACTTTTAAATTGCATGCGTTAACTGTATGTGACAAGTAGTTGGAAGAAGGTTTACGCTAGAATTTAATGACTTTAATTAAGGGTCAACTAAGAACCTCCAATCCAATTAAGATTCTAAATTAATTTGGATAAATAAAATAAACTAAAAAAATTACTTAATTATAACATATATTGTATGATATCTCTAAAACATGTATATGTATTATTGGATTATAGCATATCTTTCATGGTCTGAATATGAATATAAATTAGATAAATTAGTTTGAAAAATAAAAGATAAATATAAATCATTTAAAGTAATTTATTTAGTTTCCTTAGTTGTTCTAAATTGGTTAACTTGGTGTTTGAGCATGTTTAAAGGATGTCATTTGGTTCATCAATAAGATGGGTCAATCAAGCAGTAGAGTCTTATAAAAAGAAATAAAGAAAATATTCAATGAGATTATAGAACTGGATCTATTAATTAATAATATATTTAAATAGCTAGTTTTTAATAGAGAACAATAGCGTCGTGCAATGAATATAGCTCACCCAACCTAGTAAAAACAGATATTTTTTGTTATTGTTGGGTGTTACTTTTAGAATGAGAGTAGTATGAATACAAAATATATTTATCTAATTTAAATAAATTTAAAATTTTAAATAAATTACATAGTTATAATATATCAATCAATTTATAAGTTGAACAAAATTCTTTCACTTATAAATTATTATAATTTTAACCGTTTAGATTAGTATTTTAAAGTTTTTGTTTATCTATCCATATTTTATAAATATAATATTTTAATCATAATTTTATACAACATTGAATCTTATCATCTCATTTTAGGTAAGAGTACAATGGAGTTTAAGCTTCTTTTTTTTCAATATTATCATCTGACATTCAATTTAGGATTCGTGACTCCTTTCAGTGGCGGACCCACGGTGGTTCCTATGTCTGTAGTTGCAGACATAAGCTTGAGGAGGATACTGTATTCTGTATACCTAATGTATCATTCTTCAGCAAACCACAGAGAAAACGGTGCATATCCGGCATAAAGAAAAACATGTGTTTATAGTTGTAAACATAAACTTGAGGACATGTGTGTGCACGCGAGAAGTATGAAGAGTGGGGACTAAGAAAAATGAATGTGTGTGCACAGTTGCTTGAGTGGGAAAGGGAAGTATCAAGGAAATGAGTTATGGTGTAACAAGAATAAAGTATGTTTGCCTGCAATGATAAATCAGAAACTCCCCCTAAGAAAACTGCATTGCTAACTCTAAAATTTTACTTTGAATGTATTCTTTGCTTCTCTTCTTCAATCTTGTTGAAATGGCTATTGGTGTATTATTTTTTGTATCAATATGGTGTCAGACTAAATTTGCTGTCAACTGTCATAATTAATTGCAAGAATTAGTTGTTTCAGAAGATGATGAAGCATGCACATTTAGGAAGCTTTCCTTAACCATATGTTAAGTTGAAATTTTCTTTTTTTTTTATTGTTTATATTCTTTTATTTTTTAATATATTTAAAACCTTCCTTTAAAAAAAAATCGGGGGCAGCCCCCAAATCCCACCACTAATTGTGTACTCGCAAATCTAAAATCCTAGGTCCGCCACTGAGTCCTTTCAATATAAATGACTCATTTGGGACTCGAACTCGAAACTCAAATAGATATAATAAAACTCTACACCAATAGACCAACTCTATGTTGATAGTTTAAACTCACGCTATACAAGTCAACTTGAGCTGGTTCAACGATCCTCATTTAAATTAATGAATTTGATGAGAAATGGGAGAAAACCTGTTAATTCTCTATCGGTTTTGATGATAACAATTAATTGTAAAACCAAGATTGAAGATTTATCTCTAGAAAGTGAAAACTTGCTGGTTGAGGAAAAATTTGAATATCAGTGGCAATACTCGAGTATTGATCTTTCAAAGAAAAGCTCAACATCTCAATGTCAATGACCAAAGGCAATACTGCAGTTTCATCTTGAAAACTTGAGTATTGGCCCTTACAGAGAGCATCGCAAGTTTTATATCTGGACATACTCGAGTATTTGTTTCAAAACTCGAGTATAAGCCAAAGAAACTCTTCAATATCTTTCAAAACAAATGAAAATTTTAGTTTCAAAAACTCTAGTTTTGGAATGTGAAAAGTCCAGTTTTCCCACTTTGCTCCAAAATTCAAACATTATTATTTTTCAAATGAAAAATCGAGTATGACATTTAAAACTCAAGTATCGAGCCAAACACAGATGTTTAAATTTTTCAATGAACGTATGAACTCCAATTTTGGAAACTCTGGTTTTGAACTGACTAATGTTCTATCTGAGTTTCAAGTTTAAATTACAAACCCGAGTATAAGTTTGGAAACTCGAGTATTGAGTTATACAGAGAGCATCAATGATTTTCGATGTCTTCAATACTTTGGTTTCAAATAAAAATCACGGTTTTGATGTTTTGGACATACATTTATTAAGAGCCCAAAACTCGAGTATGGACTGTATACTCAAGTATTGGTCTAATTTAAACTAAAGCTCCAAAGCTCAGATTGCGACTTTCTTCTCTGTAAGGAAGAAACTCAAGTATCAATATAGAAACTCGAGTATAGACTTAAATGCATAGTGACATACTCAAGTATTGATGCACAAACTCGAGTATACGTCATGATAATTGAAAATTCAAATCTGCGAAATCTGCATAATGTTTGTTGATTGATCCAAATTCTTTCTAATATTGATTATCAACATTACCAGATATGTTTAATGTATTTGCTAGTGTATTTCAGCCAATTTATAGATGATTTAAGCAGATCAAAAGAGTTGTTCACTAAAAGCAAAAGAGTTGTCAGAGCATTAAATGCAAGGCCACCTAACTTGCTATATTTGGATCTACCAAGTTCTGCACGATGCAAAAAGGATAAAGAGACTTTCACCTAATCAAGGGTCTGACATTCCAACAGATATAAACATATAGAAGTCAACCTTTATCCTACAACACAAATAATAAGCAAGAGTAGAGAGAGAAGAGACCAAAGTGCTTCCAACAGAAAGGAAACATCAGCAACGGTCATATGGATGCTTGGAACGATTATTAAATCCTCTCAAAGTATAAATACATCAACATTCAATTCCTCTCAACAACTATTGAGTTAGAAATCGAAAAAGCATTAAATTTGTTTATCTACTCTTAAGCTTTTCTGTACAAAGTATCTTTTGATACTATAGAACTTCAGTGTGTAATCTTATCCATTCTTTAAGAGAGTTTATAACAATCTCAAGTCAGGGGACTTGGAGATTCGAGGGTCATTGATTACAACTTGTAAGGGGGAGTAAGTTCTAGTGAGAGAATTGCTTCAGAGATACAGAGAGTGTAATCAAGTGACATAGTGTAATCAAGAGTAGAGAGAGAAGAGACCAAAGTGCTTCCAACAGAAAGGAAACATCAGCAACGGTCATATGGATGCTTGGAACGATTATTAAATCCTCTCAAAGTATAAATACATCAACATTCAATTCCTCTCAACAACTATGGAGTTAGAAATTGAAAAAGCATTAAATTTGTTTATCTACTCTTAAGCTTTTCTGTACAAAGTATCTTTTGATACTATATAACTTCAGTGTGTAATCTTATCCATTCTTTAAGAGAGTTTATAACAATCTCAAGTCAGGGGACTTGGAGATTCGAGGGTCATTGATTACAACTTGTAAGGAGGAGTAAGTTCTAGTGAGAGAATTGCTTCAGAGATACAGAGAGTGTAATCAAGTGACATAGTGAAATACTCAGGGTACCTGAGAACTGGACGTAGGTCAGATTGTTGGACCGAACCAGTATAAACTTTTGTGTCTTATCCTTCTTCCTTTCACTTTGTTTCACTCTGTTGTCTTGACACCTAAAAACAGAACCTGTCAAAAAATTTTAAAATCCCCAATTCATCCCCCTCTTGGTGATTTAGCTCTACTTTCAAAAACAACTGAAGAAAATATTATCTGTGGAGATAGAAGCATTTAATTGTAGTTTATCAAAAAGTTTTTTTTTTTTTTGCATTTTTTTAAATTAATAATCTGATTTCAAATACAGAAACCCATATAAAGAGAAAAACAGATATTAAGTATCTAGGATTCAAAATTGTCCACTCATCATCCCAACTTCCAGTGGGCCTCACATAAATTTTGGCAGATCTAATTTTTACTCTATTTTTAGGAGATTTTTATTGCTGATCACGACTATACAGACAAATACAATGTTCCTTAAGGAGTCATGCTTCTCATTCAGATAACTTATTAAAAACTCTCAATTATTTATTTTTAAAACTCTTAATGAAATTATAACGTTCAAATTAAATTTGGTCAAAATATGCTTTAATTTGTTAGCCACGAAAAAAAAATTACTTTTTATAGGATCCTTTTAATTAATCTTAAATTTGGTGTTTTTTATTTTAAAATTTTCAAATTGCGAGTTACAGTTTTCAGACTTTTAAATTAGGTTATAGTATGTTAAAAAAAAAGGTAAATGTTGTTTATTCAAATTATTATTATTTATTATCTTGTTTTTCTAAATATGCATAATTCCTATTAGAACAGAGAGAAAATAACATTAGCCCACAAATATATAAATATTAGAAAAAATATAATAGTAAAATTAAAGTAAAAAGGGCTTAAACTGTTACGAATTAACTATGACTTCTAAAAGTATAAAAAAAATAAAATTATGTGAAATCGTAAGTATAAAAAAAACACACTAAAAATTTTTCATAATAACATTATTTTTTTTTCAAAATATGTGTTTTAAAATTCTTAATTTTTTAATCCCACGAACAATTATTTTTACCAACAATTCTACTAACGATTACAGAAATAAATAAATACTTAAAAAATTCATTTTTTTAATTCAAAAAAATTTTATTTTTTAAAAAAATACATAAACTTTTTCTTACAAGAAATTATTCGTCAACAAATGATTAAAGTAGAGAAGTTCACTTGAAGTAATCAATGTTTATCGGACAGAAAAATCATAAATGTCTTAATGTGATATTAAAAAAGGGAATAGATATAAATAAAAGCTTCGGTAGTAAGCTTGTCACAGAGAGAGACATATATATATATATATATATATGAGAAGACATAATATCATTACTTAATGCGTGGTCCGCCTTCTCTCCTCCCACCAAGTCCCTTCCTTTCTTCTTCTTCTTCTTCTTGTTGTTGTTACTTTTCTGTGTTTCCCCAGAAACCAAACTTCAACACCTGAATAAGAAGCTTCACAAGGTACTTCAATTTATTTATTCTCTTACTTAATATATTGGCTCAAATATTAATTAATATCTGAATTACCATCCCTGTGTTTTTATATTTCTTTTCTTCAGAGGGGGAATAAAAATGGCGAAGAAGCTGGGACTGGGGAGGCTGATGGGGAATCTGAAGACGAAGATATCGAAGTCTCTGAGGATCAAGAACTATTATTATTGTAATGATAATAATAATAATGATAATTATTATGATAAGATAGAGAAGAGTGAGAGCATGAGAGTTGAGATTCGAAGCAGAAAAGCCAGAAAGCTCATTGAAGATACTCTCAAGATCGCTGATTCCCCCAAAATGAAATCCTTCGCTTTCTGAATTCTCATATATATGTATGTATTTGTCTACCTTCAAATATTATAGTAATTATATATTATCATATTTACTCTCTCTCTCTCTCTCTCACCACCTCTTGTTATATATCAGTGAAAATAGTTGCAGTAGTCTGAGAAGCTGGAGAGGACACAATTGAATTAACTATGTGGTCCTATCTTAAATCTATATAGTACTTATCAAGCTATATGCAATTATCATGAACTTGGTGAAATTAATTAATTCAAATTTAATCTTCTCACCAACAAACAATAACCTGTGTTATTTGGAGAGATCAATCACATATACGTATTCGGAGTTTTAATTATTACCGTCCTTTTCTAGCATATAAATAGTTTCTGCACGTAATTATGTAATTAAAGATGTTGGCACTGATGGACTATTTAATTTTTGTTGAAATCACAATCTTTTCTTCTAAACTATTTAACTAAGGGGTTTCTATAAAATGAATAATTTCTAATGCAAATAATAATCATGAACGAATATTAGCTATTTTGCTCTTATATATTTAGTATCAACTTCTAGAAAATTTATCAAGAGACTACTAATTTGTTAATCTTTGAACGCAGCTGCTCGGCTGATGAATTAAACAAACTAGGGAAAATAAACATAATCAATTACTAGTATATTATTGTATTGGGAAAGTACAAACCACTTATTTTTTTAAAAAAAAAATAGCAATGAATGCGTTTAACATTTACTTGCCTACGCAGTGTTTTTCCCCCCCTCCTACTCCTATTCTTTTAGGAGCATTTAACCCAAAGCATGTTTTATAGAGAGTAACTTCATGAAAAATTTCAAGGCTCCCACAATGATAAGATTCATTTGACCATTGTCCATTTTTATAATACAAAGCGTAAGATGGCATATTATTGTATAATTTTGATAAAATATTAATTATTTTTGTATAGCATTATTACTTATTGTTATAGTCCTCTGGTCCATAATATAAAAAGTCTTATAGTAAGAATTTTGATTCAAAATGTAAGAATTAGACATGATAATTAATGATGGTTTTGTTCTTACCTTTTGCACGAAAGAGAAAGAGATTATATATATTAAATGCATATTTGAAAATTACATGTGTCCTCTATTCAATCTATAATATCGGCCATTTTAACTAATTTAAGAAAAATAAGAAGTGATACTTAACACATTAAATATATCATAAATTGAAAAAAAAAATCACTTTTATTATTATTGAAAAATCTGTTTAAAAATTTAATGAGTGGGTAAAATTAAATATGAGCATTACTTACAAAGGCAAAATTGAAAGAAAATGAGTATTAATTATCTTACATATGACTTATATTTTGAATCAAGATGTTCTACTATACGTTCTTTATAGTGGGGACAAGAGGGAGTAAGTTTTGCTCATTCTAGTTCTTTTTATAAGAACCCAAAATTTGAATTATTTTGATTATTTTTATAAGGATCTAACAAGGGTTGTCTGAACATTTAATAAGTTGTTTCATTTTTCACCCCTCATTAATTATATGTGTATTGCATTAATTAAAATATTTTTAATAGTTATATTTACTCTATTTCTCTCTCTCACTTACTCCTTATAAATAAAAGCATATTTAGAAACAAAATTTACTTCAGACATATTTTAAATTTTTAACTAATTTTAACCACATTTTTAGACATTGTAATTCGGTTATCAAACTCTTATAAATAGGATCAAGAATCAAGGGTTTCAATTTAAGACATGACTAAACTAACATTTCTTATTCCATGTAAATTAATTAACAATGTTTTTAATTTAGACCACAAGGAGTGGTTGTTCAACAATATATACCAAATCCAGAACTCATAAAATTAATTTTTTTAAAGTTAATTTTTCTTGTATATTGGAAAAAGGATCCAATGCAACATGCAGAACTATCTACATAGAATGCCACCATTCTCTATATTTTGAACCACTCAACATACAATAAATGAATCAATGTATCACATTAATTACATTTCTTTCTTTCTTTTTTTCATTCATTCTACATGACACTGCCTCCACCTCAAAATATAACAACTCAAAACTAAATTAATTTTTTAAAAAGTTAGTTAAAATCAGTTGAATACAATAAATATATTAAAAAATATATAATTACTTTCCTTAAAAAAAATCCTATTTATGGAGAGGGTAAATGTGATAGAAAATAAGTGAAAAAAAAAAAGGATAAGAGAAGCGTGTAATTAATTAGTGATAAAATTGATAAAAAAAAATTAAATGATGAGACAAAAACAAAGTATATCTTATATAAAAGACCATTAACCCGCTTCACAAGTTTAGTTCTTACATTTTCAACTAGAGGGAGCAGATGACATATTAGTGATATAAAACTTTGTTGTTGTCATCCTAAATGCTAACATTATAGAACTAATTTCAACCAGTAAAGCCAATGGCCTTATAAATATGGCTTTTGGAAAATTCTAAAAGATCAACATACCACTCAGTGCTTCTTTATAATCCATTGCCCTTATCATGAAGATAATGAAGGAGAATTGATGTTGCCAACCAGACTCATCTGTATCAAGTTAAGACTGATTGGCCACAGAATAGTGAACCCCTCCTGAATTGTGGTTGAATCATAATTGATGAACTGATCTTAAATAAATGAATGCTACTTTATATGCTTAATATAAGATCTTATTTGTAGTGAAATTTATGTTATAAACGAGATCTTATATTAAAGATTGAAGAGATAGTATATTTTAACTAAAATATTCTCAGAATAAAAAGAAATACTGATTCATATTAACAAAATGAATACTCAAATCTACAAGAAAATAAATATATAACAAAAACAATATCATCAATAATTCATAATTTTCATTCAAAATGTTTATACTGAATTTATAATTTACCTGCTATTACTATTGTATATCTCAAATCCTAACTCAGACCTTTAGAAATAAAAAAGAAAAATTCATTTTCAATATAGGGAAAGATCACTTGGCCTTTTGACTAAATGCTGTCTTTTGGGTAGATGCTAAGGCCATGTGTGATGTAACAATACTAAGGAATACGTTAATGTAGTATAATTTATATTATAAATTATGTTTTACATTCATGAGCATTTTAATTGAAATAGTTGACATCAGCTTTTCCAAGTCACTATCATGTCAGCTTTACCGTATTCTAAGGTGGATGAACGAACATAAAATAAAACAGCATATAAACCAACAAAAAAAACACCACACTGCTATAGCTTTCATGTTTTTTTTTTTTGTTCGTTTATTTTTATTTTCTAGTGTTGAATCTGTATCCGAATTGGATAATCTCGAGTACTCAATTGGTTGTAAATTTACACACAACATTTTTTTTTTAAAAAAAAATGTACGCATGAACAATTCATTCATGACACTATTATTATCAAGCCTTTTAATATATGAACCACACTTTCTTGGTTCAATAGGAGAATATTAAATCCATGCAAAATAAATAATTTAGCAAAATATACTATTTATAAGTCATAAATTTCCATATGTACATATTTATAACTTTTTTCTGTAGTTATTTGATAAAATGTTTATATGTACTTATAAATTTATCAATTAAAACTTGTAAAGTTTGATATCATAAACTATTATGATTATAAATTAGGAGTTTAAAATTTTTAGACGTGTTAGAATGTAAAGTAGAGAACTAAGTTTATAACATATATAAATTTTGGGAAAATTCCTGAGGCCCAATTAACCAAAATATTGTCAAAAAATACTTAAAGAAAAGTCACATGTCAAAAAAAGCCTTAGAATCTTTTCTGATATTATTTCAGAAAGCGTTAACAACTATATTAGTATCCATTAACAATTAAATCAGTATAGTTAACTATTATATATTAAGAACTAAATCAGTACATGTTAACAACTAAATAAGTACATGTTAACAACTATTTACGTATAATGTTTTTTGAAATAATACTAGAAATGACCTTAGACATATGATTTTTTTTTAGACCTTTTTTGACAACATTTTACTAACTTGGACCCTGAGGGGATTTTCCCATAAATTTTTTGTGCCATATGATTAGTTGAGTTTCATGGATTGGTAGTCCATGGATTCAAACCCCTTCAGCCACCTTGTTTAAATAAGGAGAGAATGACATACAAGTTCAAATCAGAAAAAATAATTTATTGACAAAATTCTATAAGTTATTAATGATGACTTATTCACTTATTAATTCTGTATAACCACTTGTCAATTGAGACTTTTTTAATATTATTTTCCTTTAATGGGATCTAAAAGTTATTCTCCCTTAAACAATTGTTCTCTCACGGTTGGAGCTCTAACAGAGGCCATTATTATTATTATTATTATTATTATTATTATTTATTTTTTAAAGGATATGTTAATCATTCACCTTTTTATCTTTTTGGTCACGCGATTTATGATCAAAACATAATTTCATTTTTATGCCTTAATACTTTTCTGAAATTTCAAAATTGATGGGATGAATATAAATTAAGTTCTCTAATCCTTTACTGAAATTCTCCACTAAAAACAAAACCCACCAGATGACCATAGCAAATCGTGAGTACCCAAATAAGAATATTTATTCAATTCCCAAAGTTTTATTTCGCTGTTTCGTGACAAACAAGCTTAATCTATTTCATTTGACGTTGGCCCTAAAACTGATAATAACGCTAACCATATGATACAAATCTCCAATATCCCATACCCAAAATGCAAGAGGTACAATATCCTGAATCCGACATTTCACTTTTAGTACAAGATTGTGTGTGTTTGAATTAATTTTTAAAAAATAGCTTTTACAATTTACGAATTAAATAATAAGAGAAATTTTATCTCAATTTTCAAAAAAAAAATTAAAAAAAATCTGAAACCACAACTTGGGTGTTACCCAAACGCTCTACTAAGTTTGAAAACTTATTTACAAGAACTAAATGTAAGAACTAGTTATTTTTAAGGACCATGTCTACAAGTTTGTTCAAGCTTTTAACACTAAGGATCATTAGAATTTAGAAATAAATAGTTTCTAAATTTGTTCTTTGAAAACAATTTTTTTTTTCCTTCCATCAAAGATCTTGAATGATGATCCTAATTGGTGATCTCCAAGTCAGTGTGACAAAGAGAATAAAGATGAAGGCAGAGATGTGAACATTGGCTTGCACGTGATAAGGGAAGGCAAGGAATGGCATTTGAGTCAAACATGACTATTTTATAATGGGGCCCAAGTAGAGACTTCTACAATATATTAGTACATAAAAAAGACTGAGAACTTGATTTCTGTTTTTGATCCAAGATAACTTAATTTCTGTTAATGTAATATACAAGAGAGGACATGAATTTCTTTTTTATTTGAACAAATCTAGTTTGTAAAATCAAGTTAATAATCAATTATTGTGCATAGCGGTTACACCTTTATTTAGCAGCGCCAAGATAAAATAAAATAAAATGTAAAAAATTTAAGAATAATTAATTATCAAGTTCTTATAATTCCAACCAATTTGTAATCCTGTCCTTGTAGCTTTTTTTATCATGCCTTTATAGTTTTACATAACTTTTAATTAAGTCTCTGTAGTTTGAAATTACCAATGGAAAGGAAAAAAAAAATTGGAATTAAGAAAAAAGTATAAAAACTTAAATTAAAAAATAGGAGAAAGTATAAGAACATAAAAAAAGAAAACATTGGGAAAGGTTTCTATTAAAAATTTTATTAGGAAGGACCTGATAAATTTTTATACACAAAATATACATGTACTTAATAAATTTTATATACAGATATAAGTTTTTCTCACCAATAAAATTTTTTATAAGTTTTCTCTAATTTTATTTTTTTTAAAAAAAACTACTAAGACTTAATTAAAACAAATATAAAATTATAAAACCGAATAAAAAGATAAAAATATAAAGAACTAATTAAAAATCAAATGAAATTACAAGGACATGCATATTAGTTGCCCAAAATTCTAAAATGCAAATGAGGAAAATAACAACTAAAATTTGCAAAAGGCTAATAATGCAAACATGAGAACAAATAGTACTAGTTGAGTTTCTCTCATCATCCTTTTCTCATTATCCCTCATAATCTTTAAATCACATTCATCCCATCAATACAATACTACTTTAACTTTTGTTTTATTTTTCTAATCAATGGCCCAGATGAGGCCAATGAGAGAAAAGAAGAAAAAGATAAAGAGAGGATCTTCTTCCCAAATAGTACTGGTTATACATTCATGATTATGAAAATAAAATCTACCAAAGAATCTCTTGAAAGTTGAAAGTGACTTAACGACTTAAATCCCCCCTAAATGTTTAGCCCGCCAATGGAAGAAAAACAAAACAGACCAAGGTGAATCATACAGGGTGCTAGCTCTTTTTCGTACTTCCTTTCATTTCATTTCATTTTGTCGATCATTGATAATAAAGAACCCAAATGCAGAAAAACAAACATCATTAAAAATTTATTAAAAAAAAATACTTAAGGCAGAAACATGGAGAATAAAGACAGCAAGGAGACCCATCCTCGTGACAACGTTAACTCAGAAGAGTAGGATCAAAACAACCCAACAAGATTGTGAAAACTTTATTGGACAGTGATTAAAGTAAAAAGGATAACCTAATGAATGAGACTCCATGAGTTTCACTTTTTTCCCCTTCACTCACTCTGTTTCCTATTTCAAATTTTCAATTTCGGAGGATCAAAATTCATGAACTCCACAGATCAATATTCAATATACGGTGTGTATAACAAGTTATACTATTCATAAATTATGGATAATGACTCATTTTTCAAACTTCGTATAACATACAAGAACCACCTAGTTAAAACTCTCTCATGTCCTTGACATAGGATCTATTTGTGGAGTTGTTAATCTTTTCCTAATTTAACCATACTGATGTTTTCTTAACAATAATCAAGAGAAGAGGGAATCAAGGAAGATGATTAGAGTGTTTTAGAAAATACATATTATATTAAGTAACTTAACTAATCTAATCAAATTAGGTAAATTGGTCTTATTTTAAGAGCCAAAGGAAGTATTATACAATCACATCAGTTTACTGCAATTTCACAGCAGTCAAATTGCACAATGACGACATGTCAAACCAAGCCAAATGTATTTTGCTATTTTCAAACAAAATTTCAAATTATTTTTCAAATTAAAAGGATAACCTTATATTTAAAGTTAGGTTGTGGGGTAAGACTACATAACTCTATCTGGTGGGAGTCTTATGCACTAAGCCATCTTATAAAATTGGGCGTGAGTGAGGTGAGCTTTGTGAGAGGAAAGACTACTATACTGGTGTTAGAAACATGTAACAATCATTATTTGTTCATTCACATCTTTGGTTCAAATGCCTAGATGATTTCAAAATTTATCAAAAAAGATGTTGAATGATCATTGACATGGCAATCCTACTGAATCATTGCACAGACTACTTAATCCGATGACTAAAAATATATATTATGCTTGTCACTTAATAGCGTGTGGTCTCTGAGAAAACCAATAAAACCAATCGAACAATCTCAATGAATTCCTTCGGGAAAGGTTTACACAAAAGCATTTACTAACAGAGAACTTCCTAAATTTCAGACATATGTGTCCTGAGTATAAAAATATGCAGCAGAATCATAAGCAACAGATCCAGGAAGGTGAATACTTAGGAAGATATGTACTAATGTGAATGATTATGATAAAGCATCCGAAGATCCTTACAGTGATCGCATGTCCATGGCAATAAAGGAGGGTCCAGGCAATAGGAATGGATTTGTCGAATATGGCAAAGATGGCAACTCATGAGCAGATCTTCAGGTTCTCGTCCCCGGCAAACAACACAAGCACCAGCCTGTGAGGACAGTATAAAGCATAGAACAGACGCATCAATACAAAAGAAATTTTAGGCGTACATGAACTTCCTGCCAAAATTCAGGACAATAATGAATAATTCAAACATGTTACAAAATAATACATGGTTGAAGAAAAGTTCTCAGAAATAAACATTTTAAAGGTCTAAAGTGGGTTACCTACAATTACAACATGCCAATAGGACTAAACTTTTGGGGACACAATCCCCATAATCACAAATGATTTTTTTTTTTTTTTCAATTTAGTGTGATTAAATTTCATAAGATTTCAAAACAGTAGTAGACATGTTACAACCTCAATAGACCCAATAAAGGTGGGATCAATCATGTAATATATGGCTATTCATAAAATGTTGCACAATACTTTAATCTTGTCGGGTTTTTTTTTTACATCAAGATGTTTATTATCAACACACCACATCATGCTCGCATTCCTATGATTTCAGTAATACCTAACTATTAAAATTCACTGATATAACAAGATTAAAGTCTTTTTCAACATTTAATGAATGGCCATATATCAGTAACACACCACATCATGCTCACATCCCTCCTATGATTTCAGTAACACACCTCATCATGCCCGTATCTCTACTGGCAAAACAAATTACTGTCATAAAGATATGAAGTTACGAACACACAAATGTTGGGACGGAAAACACCTAAAAGTTACTCTTTTATTAATCAGAAGCTCTTTACTCATGTATTATGACTTAAAGGTTTCTTTAATCATATGGCACAGAGCATGCACCACTTGTCAGTTGACACTTATACTTTTATGCAACCCATTAGAATGGAAGACATATAGGAACCATCCAAGTTGAGCAAAAGAGACTGGCGGGATCATGCTAAATTTATTTAGATCACTCTATTACGATCATAGGTATTCAGGAGCATAGTGGAATGAAAATAAGTGTTTCTTTAGCAATTAAATTGCCACAAGTCAAAAGCACAAAACAGCGAATACTAAGAGGATAAGCATACCTCAAAGCCATAGTTTGGTTGTTCCCGATCCATAAGGAAATTGATATCTGAGAGTGGAATGCCACATGGGATTGTTTGGGAATATATCTTCTGATCCACAGCCATATCCTCATATTTAATGATATTGTCAAACCTTGACTTGCACAAGGGACACGTTGAGACTTTTCCCATTGCAGTCTACAGATATTGACAATTATTCATGAGAATGAAACAAAAATTCAAATGACATTAAACTGCTATGGAGGGCAGATAATAAAAGAACGGCATAATATTTGAAAATTAGGAGGAAAAAAGTCCAAATATCTACAGACACACACATGCGCGCGCACACAAACATGTGCGCACAAGTGTACATACGCATGCGCGTGCACGCGCACACACCCCCCGCACATGCACGCACACACATATAGATCAAAATGTCCCTTCATCATTGGAACTATTTAAGTACGCACCCATCAATTATTATTTCTATTCACTCTACGTTCTACAGAGTAACAGCTTCAGATGACTTTTTCACACATAAGATAGAAGCCTCGTATAAACGAAAATAACACAATTAACATTACAGATTTAATCCATTTAGCATGATCTACATTTAAATGAAACATGAGTGTCGAAGTGGTGAATTTCTTGCCAGAGGAAATATATCAGAGTATCACGTACCATTTATTTTGTAAACAAAGTGAAGAGAGAGGACATTTGGAATCGCATTTCGTTAATATAAATTACAGAGTACAATTTTGATGCATACATACACTCACAAGCGACAATCAAGGGGGAAGAAATAAAGAAAAAAATCGTATTCAAGTCAACACCCAATCCCTCTATATCTAGATTCTAGATTATTACACAAATATTTACATTCAATACCAAATATTATAATGTGCTAACAAACATAAGTTGCTAGACAGATTTTGGCAGCAAAATTAGCATTGTGAATTTGATGGCTCTTAAATTCTCCAAGACATAAGAAGGCATTTGGATTCATGGGAATTATTTTAATAGGATTGAAAAAATTGTAATTTTGAAGGGAAATCAACAGAAAATAACATGCAAAAGAGAAGATTATGGAAATCAATGAAGAGAAGAGCAAATCAATTCTGGAATAGAAAAATATAAGCAAAAGGAATAGAAACTGTACCCTGTGATCAACCCAGCTCTGGATACAAGAATAACAAAACCTATGTCCACATGGCAAAACCCCCCGCGTTAAGTTGAATTCTGTCAAACATATGACACATGACAACTCTGCCGACGTAGGTAAGTCAGCCGCTTGACCATCCTGAATACTATCAGCGGACTTTTCAAAACACTCGTCTATAGATATTTGTTCTGTAGTAGGCAAGGCATCTTGTACGCATAGAGTTGAAATTCTTGAGCTTGCTAAATTATTTGAATCTTTGATTTGTCCAGTGGCATTTGATGCTGTATTGATAGCTATGTTTTGGTTGTATGAGTCAATATCTGATCCTTCTCTATTTTCTAAAATAGTATCACTTGAGACACAACCAGAAAGGCTAGAAGAAGCTACAGCATCAGTATTTAATCTATCCATTCTGCTAAGGTGCCCATAGTTTAAATCAAGTAAAGGAGCTGAAACTTCTTGAACATTCCTTTTTACAAGCCTTCTTCTGTGACGAGAAGGACCAGCAGAAGTAGCCACTCCATTGCTATAGGAGAACTTTCTTTTTTCTGTCTTTGATCGTCTGGAAGAAAAAGTTATTGGCTCCTCCTGCTTTTAAAGAGAAAAGATGACAAATAAGATCACCAGATATTTGGGATTAAAGATAGTCAAAAGAACCCTTACAGTTAGTCAGTCAGCTTTAAGTTTTATTTTTAATTTCTTATTTTGAATTAGCTGCCATAAATTTCTTGAGCGGAGTACACATGTCAGACATATGGATTTTTCATCTGTTGCAACACCTAATCAAAGTCAAAATTAATCCATCTATCCATATACTAAAGCACCATTGTAAGCATTTCATCGCATAGCTCGTAAGTACAGCAGCTGCATGTAGCATTTATCAAAAGGCAGAACATGAAGGGGGATAGATCCAAATTTTATCGATACCTTGTCCATTAAATAAAAATTTTGCTCGACAGAATTTCCAGAAGCTCCAGAACTGATGTCAGTTGTTTGACTAATGGAGACAATGTCATCTGATCCATGTTTAAGTATTTTATTCTTAGTTGAGCCACTCGCCTGAACAATAAGTGGAACTTGCAGCAATATTGGCCCCATCTCTTCTCCACTGCAAGAAAGTTGAACACAAGGAAAGATTTGTTTTAAATTAACTATCATAACAATAAGTTTTTGAATTTCGGAATTTATTATGTAAGAGTTTCAAACATTGAGAGGGAAGTTTTGTATCATCTTGAAATCTAATGAGCTGCACCAGATTGAATCAGTTTATGCACTTTCAATAATCATTTCAATCTTTCCAAGTTCATGGAGGATTCTGAGAAAGACTATAAATCATCATCAAGTTTTCCTTTCACTGAAGCAGAAGCTATAGCTCCTTATTATCTAATGAGAAGATAATATCAAATTTACCTTTTCAATCTATAAGGTTCCTCTGGAACACGCCTTCCTTGCTTTAAACAGTCTTCAATCCACTGGTGATTTACTATAACTGTTCTGAACTTCCGAGCAAGGTTATATTTATTTCCTTCAAATCGCCAACAAATCTGACCATTGTTGACAAAATAAACAGCCATAAACTAGTTTCTTCAACTAAATATAAAAGCAACTATTCCTCCAGAGACTTGTCTATTTACTGTCCCGCAGTCTAAAACTGTTTTCTATTTCTGTTTAATTCATCTCTAACGTTCTTTTTTTTTCCCCTTCTGACTTTTTTTTTAATTCAAAAAGATAGACTAACCAGGTGCGTGATTGATCGTGACATTGCACCAACATAATTTGCACCAGAATGTGAAATCAACTTGATAAGGTTGAATCTCTCTGCTCCATGATAGCCACTCACTGTTGCCACCACAGACTCCATACCTTGAATTGGAAATGATATGGATTCTGTAAAATCGTGGCATTAGTATGATGTCAGGACAGACAGCACAAAATGAGACAGCAGCTAGAATGAATTTCTTGAAAATTGAAGGGCAATTTAATAATCTCATTAGAAGCAGTGCCTTATAACCAAAATCCCACGCTATAATGATATATTAATGTTGTTTATCTAGACGAGAATCCGTATAACCTAGAACAAATATTTCCCCAAGTAAGAACATGAAGTTTCAGTTTCCTTCCCATAGAAAGTTTCAATTAAACACGAAAAAGTAAAATAAGAAGGACTGCATTTTTCTTTCCGGAAGCTTTCTTCATCTACCAAGGCCGAATTAGAATTAGAAGCCCTAGGTAAATAGTCCCATCCTGGTGATGAAATTGAAATTGAATAACAGAGGCCTTGAACTGAGACAAAGAAAAGAGAGAATCACCTCGAGGTCGCTGTTGAAGCTGATCTTCTTGTTCTTCCATGTTATTCCAGAATCATCATTTTGCCGGGAAACTGAAAATTTAAATCTCAGAGGATCTAGGGTATTTATAGGGTCGGAAATGTAGAAATGGGTTCAACAGGTCCGATTGGGTAATTCATATCGGCTCCGAACCGGTTTTTAATACCTAACTTTTTATAGTATTTAATTTTTCAATTTTTTATTAGTCATGTCACAGTCTATGTTTTTTATATTCATTTATCATTTTTTTATTCTTTCAATACTGAAAATAGATTATTGAAAATATCTAATATAGCAACTCTTAAAAAAAGCAGATATTGAAAATGATTGTGTCTGTTTAGATTAGCTTTTAAAAATAATTTTTAAAATTTATGAGGTAAGTATATAAGAGAAGTTTTGTCTCGATTTATATAAACTTAAGTTTGAAACTTAGGTTTTAAAAGTTTCCAAATTGACACTTAAACTCACAATTTTATAGTCATAAGCTAACTACCAGGTTATTAAACCCAAACTGGACCAATCTTTGGGTTGAGTCGAACATTGGAGAACTGGCTGCCTAATCTGTCTAGTCCGGCCATAAACTTGGGACAGTATTTTTTTATAAAAAAAATTAATTCACCTTTTTTTTCTTTAGAATTTCATTTTAATAACTCTAAAACCTTTATTTCATCATCAATCTAACCCTGAGTTAACTTCATTTAATAACTTTGCTAATTACTCTACCAACTTGATCAACCTTTGTTAGTGATGATTTTATTAATTTTGACAAGTTATAATATAAAATGTTTTTGGGTTCTATGGATCTACCGGGAAACCCAAAAGTTTGATCCAATTGGTCAAGTTCATCTCACATTACCTTTTGATATTTTAATCTTCTTCATTTTTAGAAGTGGAATCCTGTGTTGTAAATTAACATTGTTAACTTTACCAATTAGATTTCATTAAGACGTGACAATTTGCTTTGAAGTTTTGTTCAGTCATTACTCATTCATATTAATGTTTGGTGTATGGATGATCTAGGAATTGTCCATGTAACACATTGGCAATACGTTGTCCTGGTTTTATATCGTTTGTGAGGGGACAACAATAAGTGAATCTAATTTTCGTTTGTTGCCATTTCATTTCATTTGTAGTTGAGAAATGAATTAAATTGATTTGATTTGTGCAAGCAGTTTTCAACCTTCCAAGCTGCTTTTTGGATCATTGGTGAATTAGAGCCAGTATTTGTTTTTGAGTTTTCTAATTAAATTTTGCCGTACATATTCTCTGTGGTTATCTTGTGCTCTTCCCAATCATACTTATATGAACCTTAAAGCTTGTTGGGATTAAAATCCATTAACTCATTGACTTGCCCTTGAAAATATATATATTGTAATTAGATGAAAATATGGGAAATTTTTCAGCAGATCAAGCATCATGTGTTTGATTTAATCAGTATGAATTTATAACAAGTGTTCTTACTCGTCAACCAATAGATCTATTGGGAGCAAATGATAAAATAGTTGCTTTTCTTTAATCACGTCATCAGTTCAAGATGTGAGAATAGAAAAAATAGTATTGGAAGCTTTTCCCCCACAATCATGGGTCTGACTCGAAATGAATCCAGATTAGTTGAAACCAAGAGAGTTCCAGTGAACCAGGTGGGCAACCAAAAAAAAAAAGTTTTATCACTCATCATAAGTCAAATAGTATAAAGCTTCTTCCTGATAAGTGAAAAGAAAAATATTGATTCATGAGTTGTTCATTTATCTTTGATGATGATATATAATATGAATTTTAACAGATTCTGAGTCATAATTAACAATGAAAACTCCAAATTTGCCATAAAGATGAGAGACAACAATTAATTAGGGTAAAAATGTAAATAAAATAAAATAATGCATTAAATATTTAGACAAATTAAAATTGTTGCTAATATATTAAACCAGGTCCATGAGAGAATGTTGCCAGATAGAGTATGATTTTGTATATACTTTTAAATTTCATAAATAAATTTATAATTACAATCACAGTCTAATCTCACAAAGTGGGATCAATTATATGGATTACACGGTGACATTGTGTTACATACCCCTTTATAACAAACTTCATACTACTTAATCAATCCTCCTCATTGGAGGGTCCAATCAACCATTACTTAAATCAGAGCAAGAATCCATGGAGAAACTAAGGCAACAATAAAATCGCTGAACTTCATAAATGTTTTTAGAGGGAGAAAATGTAGAGGGGGGCAAAAAATACTCAACAAATAGTTTGATCCTCTTCTACGAACTGTAAGCATATGACGCAGTTGGCATTATCAAGATCAGACGGAGGCGGTACAATCTTACGATCTTCTGTTCCTTTGTTATATACAATGCAAGTAGAAATGGCATAAAATAAAACACCATACAAAATGAAACCTATTCTTTGATATACTCTCAAAACTTAAAAAAATAAATTTACATCAGGCCAATCGCCATGCTAGCATGGATTCTAAATGAAGGTTCTCCTTGGAAGATTAACGTCAATACTAGTATTAATCCTTATATTTTCATTGAATTTTGGTTTTGTTTCCTATAGTTTTAACTTTTAAGGCATAATAACAGATAAATATCACTTGAACTTTAAAATCCTTTTGACAACAACAATAATAAGATTAACAAGAACAGTAAAGCAATTAACTAACTTATTTGGGATTTTGAAGTTCAAGTGATATTTTCTCAGAATTTTCCCTAGTTTTAAGTCATTGGTGTTGGTCCTTGTAGTTTAATAAAAATTTGACGAGTTTAATAACGGGTCCCTACACTCAAACTCCAACCAAGTCCTTAAGGAACTATAGGAAGTTAAACTAATGATTTGAAACTACAATGACCAAAACCAAAATTCAATCGGAGTAGGGACAAACAATGATATTAACCCAAAGATTAATGTAATAAACACACACCATATCCATAAAACATCATACGGAAGAGAAAGACTTGCATAAGAAATCAGTATGTTAATGGTCATTAAAGATCAGCGAATTCTTGTCACTACATCAGGAAGAGAGGCGCTAGTTGGGCACAAATTATTAAAACAGCAAAATCGATCATTATGTAGTGCACAGGGAGACCAATGAGAAAGCGATATTATCCATGGTTTATAAATAGTACAGCTCAAGTTTTAAAAATATATAGTAAATAGATTCCATCAAACAATAGAAACTAATCAACCCTTCATATGCATCCATATGGAAAAAACCGACATTTTCATGTCTTTAGGGCAGGGGTAGCTTACCTTTTTGGGTCAAAATTCCAAGCACAAAAAAAACTCGTGGTTGAGAAACATGTAATAAATGTAATAGGCAACTATATCTGGTTGCAAAAATAGGATACCTATTCCATTGGCTAGTATATGTAAATACAACAAGGACTCGTAAATTTAATTCTGCAGATAACAGTCATTGGGGGAAGAAAAACTCATGTAATATAATTTTACCTTACTGTTTGTTTTGATTCACTGCAGGCCCATGTCGTGCTATATTTCAAGCAAAAATCCTTCGTCCCATCTACCAGAAATCCATAATGAAAAGGCATCCCAATAAAGTCACTTGAAGGGGATTGCACTCGGCAACAAGAATCAGAAGATAGCATTAGAGCCAATATCAAGTAAGAATATAAAAAAATCATTTTACAAGGGAATGCATTTCCTAAAAGACAAACCCTCCGTCAAATGGATTTTGCATTCTGCACTGCTTGAAATTAATCCCATTGTGCAAGTTTCTGCGTGCACAGTGAGCCAGTGTCCAAAAAGACTTTGCTCGACAGTAACTAGCCAGATTTCAAATTTTTTCTTTTGCAGTATCAACAATTTCATGTCAACTTGAACTCTACATAATTAAGGTCAAATAATGCCAATCATCAAAGGCTAAAACCCAGAACCTCTCAAATAAAGATTTGCAGACACTAAGTTCAGGTCAAACTATAATGGGTTTTTCAGAATTCCATGGCTTACTCACCAACAATCAACAAATGTCGGCAAAAGTCATACATACTAATTCTATGGTCAAGAGTTTTTTATTTTGAGTTTAAAATCTAAATTTTTTTTAACTTGATTTCAAGTTTAAAATGAAGTCCAAATTATCCACAAATGTTTCACCGCATTATATGGTAAATTTGTTAAAAACTTCAGGAAGAAAAGAAACTGATTTAAGCCTACCTTAGTAGGGATCTGCAAGCAACAGATTCATGCGGCCAGAGGCATCTTGTTGACAACTGAATCAATAAATGTCAATGAGTATTGAAACATTCAATTGATTAACTACAACTAAGAGTTTATAACCATAGGTGACAGACATAATCTGAGAAAGTATGCATCAACTTCTAGTTAGATAGATCATATCAAGCCCGTACACTTCTTCCAGGAACATGTCAAACTGCAATCCTTCGAACTTTCTACCATTGAGTTTCTAACAACCAAAATTCATTACGACATGAAATTTATGTTTTCCCTACTCTGTAATATTAAAACTTTAAGATAGAAAATAATAAATTAAAAATCATTTGCATTCTCAGAATAAATGCATCACCACTGATATAACAAGCACCACAAATAAAAGAAACTGCAACAATGAAGGAGCAAAGCTAAAACCAATTCCCTGAGCCCACCAAGACAAAAGCCTGACCAAAACAACAAAAGATTGAGGAAATATAATGACATGATAAAATTACAGACTGAGTTCTTCTCATAATAAAGCATTTATTATGTCATCAATCTAATTCATCCACCCAATGTATAAATCCAGAAAAGCATTCCGAATACTTAAAAATAGGGAGCCTAACAGCAACTATTTTTGTTTCATCTACTCCTACTCCAATAGTCCAATTGACAGTTAATGAAAAGAATATAGATAGTTGTCAGAGTAAGCTGCTACTTCTCATTTGTGCTTGAGTCCTATCAGAGATACATATTAAAGCTTTAAGTAGGTCATAAATTAAGAATCACTCCTGTAAGCTAAGACGACTGACAAAAGAAAGATAATTACAAGAGAGAAGGATAAGATAGCCTCCTAAACAAGGAAAAAACCAAAAAAGGAAAGATAAAAAAGAACAAGAACTTGACAAAATAACCATGCAACTTGCAACTGTATCCAAGTTCATATAAATCAAGAAGATTCCCTTGAAAAACTATAAAATGAACAAGGGATGGATTTAAGAGACAAGATCCTTTCCCGTTAGTCATTGCGAGTCGTAAAGGTGCCTTTTAAAAATTTCTAGCATTCCTTTCCAGTCAGGCATCAGTCCAACAAATTATTGGATAACAATGCTTGAGGCTACGCTGCAGTAATTAATGACAGACACACACCACACAAATACATGAACTCTCTTAGTACCAGTAAATGTAAAAATTACATCCATAACAAAATATGTATAGATTCAGTAAGGCATATGCAAATGCAACTGAGGTGAGATGAAATTCACATAACTTTCAGGTGAAATGAAGACATCAGAGGCAGAAAAAAATTATCTCTTGGCCAAATGGTCAAGGTCAGAATTACAATGATAAATTATAATATGAAATATTCCTTACGCATCACATCCTGTAGGGACTAATAAATAAGAATAAGTTCCTGTATCATCTATTAACTCACAAAAGCCTCATTATTGTTGTTTCAAGATTTTGCCCACTGTGGATTAACGTCAAAGGACATTAAAATGATGACATCTCTTCGCCTAATTTAAGAGAAAATGTGCACCACTAGGAATGTCTTGAACTTCAAAAATCAAGATACCATCCGTTGAGGGACTTGTAATTGCCGTTGACTTGATTCCTCAACATGAGGAGTGGGTCCAGATGGGGGCTGATAAGGTCCGGCAGCATCAACTGAAGGTCCAGAGACTGAATAATTTGACGGTGAAATTTGAGCTGCTTCCCCATAAGATGGATAATGTTGCCCTGCCATTGGACATAAAACTAAAAGTTACAAAGAAAAAAGAAAAAGTGCACATTATCTTGCCAAAATGTTATTGAGTAAATTAACTCATTAAGAACTATTGATCCAACTGATTATTCAGGAACAAGTGTAGTCTAAAGAACGATACCTGAGGGTGTATAATATGGTGATGATATTTGACCTGGCTCCCCAGGTGATGGATAATGTTGCCCTGAAGGATGAGGTGAAATCCTTGATGTTGGCATGTGAGGGCTAGCCATTTGATGAGATGCACCCCATGAAGGTTGATTTGTATCTGTCATTTGAGAAGGCTGTGGTGCATGCTGCTGTCCCATTATCGGGGATGGAGGTGCAGAAGGCTGCCCAGCAGAATGAGATGAAATTCCAGATGCTGGCATATAAGGGCCAGTCATATGATGAGAAGCACCCCATGAAGGATGATTAGTTGCTGCCATTTGATTAGGCTGCGTGGGGTGCATCTGTCCCCTCATCTGAGAAGGAGGCACAGAAGACTGATTCTGTAGTCCTGTCATCTGAGGAGGGTAATTAGCTGCTGCTGGTGGGCGGTACGGAGGCCTTGGTCCAGAGGGACGAGGATTGTGTGCCCATCTATTCATGCCAAGAAGTCTCTCAATCTCCTCACCCCTCCCAGCTTTCCCAAAAACTTCAGTTACAAATTCCTTCAATGCAGGAGTTATCCCCACACCATACCGCATAACTTCATCCAGTAAATCACGGCCTTTATCTAATAAGCCTTCCCCACAGAGTCCCATTATAACAACCTCATAGCAAGAAGGTTCCGGCTTGGGATCTTTTTCTCCCATCTTACTCAAAATCTGTGCACAGTCAATAGCTTTGCCGTTCTTCATCAATTCATCAAATACCCTATTACCAAAGCTAGCCACCACCCTCAGACCAGCATCCACCATTCTGTTAAATACCCTCAAAGCATCATCAATCCTTTCCGTTTTCAAGTAGGCCTCAATCAAAGTCCTATGGGTTGGCACATCTGGGCTCAGTGATTTTGAGCACAATTCTTCAAACAGAGTTTCTGCCTCTGATAGCATCCCATTCTCACAACCTCTAGCAATGATATTATTATAGCCTGCAACATCCATGGCAAAAGGCTTGGAATTTGCCTTAGTCCCAACCTTCTTAAATGTTGCAAGGGCTTCTGAGAACTTCCCAAGCTTAAAACACTCATTAACCATTATATTAAATGTATCCGAGTTAACAGCTTGGAAATTTGGTGGGGTGTGGTTGTCTAACATCTGATCGAATAAAGTCCAAGCCTCTTTTTCTCTACCATGCCTAAGCAAGACCTCCAGCAGAACATTGCAAGTTGCTGGAGTCATCCTAAACTGTCGATCCATTAATGACCTATATGATTCCATAGCCTCCTTACCCCTCCCCTGATTGAAGAACCATTCCATGTAAGTTGCATTAACAACTCCATCATACACCAAGCATCTCTCCTTAAGTTCATCAAATAGCTCATTAGCCTTCTCCATATTTCCCAGGTTTAAAAACCCAGAAATCAAATTATTATAAACTAAAGAATCAGCACCGTGCCCTTTATTTAACATTTCACGCAAAAGGTCGACAGCTTCACCAATCCGACCAGCATCAATCAAACCTTTGGTAAGGTGTCGATAAGTCACTGGAGACGGGCTGAATGGCGCATTCGCCATGATGTGGCGATAAACCTCAAGACCCACATCAACTCGGCCCTCATCGCAATGGGTATTAATCAAATTGTTGTAAGATACAATATTGGGCACTATATTCGACTGGTTGAAGAAAAACTGGAATAAGGAAATGGCATCGTTATACCTCTTAGCCCGATACATGGCAGCAATAATGGCATTGCAGGTGAAAACAGTGGGGCGCGTCCTGGAGAAGACAGAGTGACGCGCGACTGCAGAGGCAGCATCGAGGTCACCTGCGCGAATAAGAGACTGGACGCGATTGTGTAGGCTGAGGCGAGGTCCTACCAATGCAGAAGTGGAATCAGGTAGGCGTGGCGCGTTAGGGTCACGCGAGGCATATTGCTGCGGAGGGGGGCGAATCGCATTCAGGGGCGGCTCGATACGGAGGCGGCGCTTCCGGCGTCGGCGCTCAGCGGCGGCTTCTTCGGCGGAGGAAAATGCAAAGGCACGGTTTTGTGACAGGTGAAATGGGTTAATATCAGCGTTGAAGTTCACATATTGGGTATGGTGGTGGTGGTTTTGAGAAGTGATTTCGGAGACGGAGATACGGCGGAGTGAACGCAGGAGAAGACGGTAATGCGACATGGCTTCGTGGGAAAAGAGAGAGTGAGGGAGTGATCGATCTCCTGCCAGAAGAAAGAGCGAGCATGCGATCCACCCGATAGTCGATGGATAAACCCTAGCAAGCCAGAGGTTTAACCTCGGAGATGACGAAGCGTAATAAGGGGATTACTATAATTAATTAATTAATAATTTCTTGAATTTTTGTACCTAAATAATTTCATCAATTCTGGCAAAATAAAATTAGGGAAGATTGGGCAAAAATAAAAAAAATAGTATGTGCATAAAAAATTTTGGACCCGGCTTTGGTCCTTTTCGCCTTATCATCCGCTGCGCTCCAATTCATTAAACGACGCTGTTTTGCGCCAAAATAGTTAGCTGCTGTATTGTTGTTTTTAAATTAAAAAAAAAATCAGAACTCTAACTGTTACTAAAATGATACTTGAGGATATTGATTTATACTTAAGAAATATTTCATTATCTTCTAAAATTATTTTAGGATCTTAAAAAAAAATTCACAGTAGTGACCAGTACTAAAAAAAATACTTTAGGATATTGGCTCAGTACTGAAAAAATATCTCATGATCTTAAAAAATTATTTTAAGAGCTTAAAACAATATTTCAGGATACTGAATGTTACTAAAAAGTTACTTCAGAAAATTTTTTCAAGATCCTAAAATAATTTTTTAAGATCATGAGATATTTTTTCAATACTGAACCAGTATCCTAAAGTATCTTTTTAGTACTGGTCACTACTGTGAAATTTTTTTTGAGATCCTAAAATAATTTTAGAAGATTATGAAATATTTCTTAAATATAAATCAGTATCCTCAAGTATCGTTTTGGTAACAATTAGAGTTCTGAATTTTTTTAAAAAAACAAAACAAACAAACAACAACACCACAGCTAACTATTTTGGCGCAAAACCGCGCGCCGTTTAATGAATTGAAGCGCAGCGGATGATAAGGCAAAAAGGACCAAAGCCAGGTCCAAAATTTTTAATATGGGACCTTTCCCCATTTTTCCCAGTCAAAGTTTAATTAGTTGGAAAAAGAAAAACTAGGAAAAATCCTCCATTAAAAATTTTTATTAGTGAAAAGGAACAAATAATTTTTTATGCACAGAAGCTATTGGTACTTTGTAAATAGAAAAAACTAGTTTAATGAAGAAACCTAACTCTTAAAAAAGATAAATCTAGTTCATTAGAAAGTTATTTCCTCTTGTATTAGATCAAAGTAATATCCTTGCCTCATTACTATTTATTCTCCAACCTTCGAAATTATAAGACTTATTGTTTGATACTTTGAGTTTGTAACATATAAGCTATATAAAAATGATATTTTTTAAAAAAAAAAAAGTAAACATGCCCATTTCATAGGATATGCATTATATTTCTATGATTCTAAATATAAGATAGAGATAATTTTTTTTTATAAAGATTAATAAAAACAAATAAGTTACTTAATCATATCATATATTGTGTATCCTTTAATTATGTATCAATTTATTAGTCAAACTAATTAGTTTGAGAAAAAAATTAAAATATAAATACTTTAAAAAAATTTAATTAGCTTCCTTAATCTCTCCAAAAAAATTCAACTTTATCTTATATTTAAAACTTAAAGCAATATATTATGCTTACATATCAATTTACGCCACTTAAGACATTTGTTTCATTCAAATTTCGGCAATAGAATAGCAAGTGGAAAGAGCTTTGAGTGTTTAAATACGAAGCTTGGAATCTGTGTGTGTTTATTAAGAAAGTTTCTAAGAGAGTTATCCTCAATTAAAAGCCCAACAATCATGATTATCAAACCCGGACCGAACTGGCTAGTTCAGACCGGGAACCGGCGAACCGGCCATGAAACCGGTCGGAAGAACCATAGAAACCGGGGTCAGGACTCCTTTTTTTTTTTTAACGTTCCAACACAGAGAGAGATGACCAAAGAGAAGGATGGACAAAGCATATAGGTGAAAAATAGAGGAGAAATGAAGTACAAAAGTCATCGGAGTTGGAGCTATAACTACTTCTTTCCCTTCAGAAACCGTCGGATATAGGGAGGCTACCGGATATCGACGATGGCAGATGTGCCGAGGTGCAGATCGACGACAAACAACCTCTAAAACTAGAGAACAAATCAGCAGAGAGAAGGGGGGAGGGAGACCATCGGAGATTGCAGAAGAGATAGAGAGAAAATAGAGAGAGAGAGAGAGAGAGAGAAGACGTGATGGGCTTGGGGGGAGTGAAATTTGAAAAGAGGGAAGGAGTTGTTGAGGGAAATTTAATCAAAAAGAAATATTGTTATTCAATGAAAACGTATATAAATTAGAAATAAATGACAATGGCGTAAGGAGCTTGGGGGGAGTGAAAATTGACAAGACAATTCACGTTCAATGGTCACTTTTATGTAACCTCATTTTTTTTATCCGGTGGGTAATACACTAATGCTTATTAAAAAAATTATTTTGGTTATAATTTTATATTAATAATATTAAAATCTTTACTTTCTCACCGGTTTGGTCTCGGTTTAACTCCAGTCTGACTCACTAACCCTTAACCCAGTCTCTCGACCGGTTTAATGGCCGATCTGGTTTTAATAACTTTGCCAACAATACATGAATATGATATAATTAAATAGTCATATTGCAATGATATAATACCCATGCGTAACATTTTTGGTTCAATACAATTTAGGCGTTAAGAAAAAACACTATTTGTAGGCCATTATAAACATTTTGTCCATGCATGTCGTTTCAACATTCACACTTGCTTTCTAATCACCACCACCACCATAACTAAAGTATCTTGTTTTTTTCCTACAATCATCAATCATACAGCATCATTAACTAATCTTAATTCAAGTATTGTTGAATCAAAAAGTGGCACAACACATCTCTTCATTCAAGAGTTAAATACATTACCTACGTGCTATTAAATCCATTTTATTTGATCAAACAGCGTGTAATATACTGTACATATGTAGCTATTATAATAATAATACTTTGAAGACTATTTGTTATTTTCAAAAGGAACAAAAAAAGGTACAGACAACAAAGTTGGAATATAATATTAAATTAATATGCAAACAAAGTGGCTACCATCAAACTCGAGAATAATGTAAGACCATTATGTTATAAGCTCCTTCTCTGCCACTTTCAGTGGGGGAAGATTGTCAGGAAATTTCTGAATTCAGTTTCAACAGAAAAATGGAGGTACTTACTAAGATGATTGAGGAAGTAAGTGATCTCATCCCCGGTAAGAGGAGAACAGAAGTTTGAATCTCAAGAAACACACTTGGTAGAAAAAGATGAAAACATATTACCCTTTAAACTTTAAAAAGGATTATAGCCTTGACCAAGTAAAAAAAAAAATGGAGGTGCTAACCAGTGGGAAACTTGTAATATAGTTAACCCAGGACTTCAATCCAAGGGCAACTATTTATGAACAATTGAATGAATAGACTTGATAATGATACAAGTAATACGTACATATCTAGTAGATGTAAACAAGCTGCTTTTTACTATGAAGCTTACATGAGGTCGTCTAATACTACTACTACTCTTAGTTATGTGAATGTGCTACAAAACTGAGGTCTCTTTCTAGACAATAAAGTGATGATAGATATTTAGCTGGCTGCGTGAATGAATGAATACTCAATCAAGCATTTGTACAGCCTTTTTTTTATACACAATTAGCCGAAAGCACAAGCGGAGCCAACTCCTTATGGCCCAAGGAAGAGAATCACATACTTGTGTTAGCTGTGTGTAGAACTTCTGTCTTAATAGAGCTACAAGTTGTCTTCAATCTCATCAGGTACATGTAATTTCTCAATTGCAGCCTAGGATATGAGAAAATAACAAGTATTCATGTTGGGTAAGCATAATAGAAGCATGAATTTAAGTAATTAGAATCATAAGACAAATTTCGGGACTAAAATAAAATGGTCAAATCTTGAGTTATGATTATCAACTTGAGGCCTCTGAGGTTTAGACAGCTTAAGAAAATGCTTTACTCAACGACTTGCAAGAAATTCCCTCTGGTTCTAAATTTTGTTCAAGTTCAGGGTTGTTTTATCGTGTATTAAAGTTTAAGCGCTAATTCTTTAATTGAATCCTAGTTCTAGTTTCTCCATGTCAAAGAAGAAATGACAAGTTTTAGTGCATCTACCTAAGTCCTAATCACAATCAGAAGAACCAGTAAACAGCAAAAATGGATGGCAGTTTTAGAGCAAAGGATTTGTTGTTGTAAGGAAGTACCTTGATGGCAGCTGCATCAGTCGCAGACGGTTTCAAATCCAAAGCCATACCATAATGAAGCATTGCTTTCTGATGAATGTTACGCCTCTTATAAATCCTGCCCATCAAAGCATAGACACTACTTTCACGAGGAGCATACTCTTTAAGTTCCTCTAGGACTTCCAAAGCTTCATCAAATCTTTCCAAGCTCATGAGTATATTGGCCTTGTGATACATAGGAACAGGGTTTTTCTTATCCGCTAAAATAGCCCTCTCCATGATCTTCAATGCTTCATCGCTTCTCTATCAAATCATAGAAGCACAATTTTAGAATGCTGGGTATAAAAAAATTCAAACATGAAAAGCGCTCCTGAAATCAGTCGGCAAGAGATTAACCTTTAAAGCATGCAAAGCAGTACCAAGGTATGACATTATAACAGAAGAGCGAGGATTAATTTGGAAAGCCACCCGAAAATGATGTTCAGAGAACTCAAACTTCTCCTGGCGAAGATATACCATCCCAAGTCCATACCAGGCGTTGTAGTGTCTTGAATCAACACTGAGTGCACTCTGGTAGCACTTAATTCCATTCTCAAAATCTTCAAGTGCTACATGCCTACAGACAACAAAATACTGGACCATAGAGTTGCTGGAGAAAAATATGAAAATTATATAAGATCTTGAATAAAAGTAACATGTTCATACTCATGTCCACATAGGGTGTGTGCATATGCAAACCGGGGATTCAGTTGAACAGCTCGCTGGAAATTCTTCAGCGCAGTTTCATGATCTTTCTGTAAGCTGTAGCAATTACCCATGGCGCACCTACCAGAGCATTCAATTCAACAGAATAAATCACAAGTGTTACAGCAGGAGCCAGCAATAGACAAAGCTTACCAGTTCAGCCAGACAAAATATATTTACACTAACATCAGTAGCGGCAACAAACAAAAAATCCTGGCACCCTAATACTGTGGTGTCAGCATCACATCACAAAAGAATTAAACACATTTTTGTAAATGCAGTTTGCAATTTTAGTTTCCAGCAGGGAGAGAAAAAGATGTTTTAAACCTTTTGACAATATGAAGAAAAATTAGTTGTAACATTGACTTCAAGAAAAATAGAAATTTCGCACACCAAATCACAATTTCAATATGCCTAAATGTAGTATCACATCTCTAACGAAAAATGCACATTTGTCTAAGTAAAGGGTGCAATTGTACACATCCCACACACAAATCTTTTGAACCTTGTGGCAAAATGGTGAAGAAAAAATATCGGTGAAAAGATGGAAATTTATACCATCAAACAATCACAAGACAGTTCAACATGCCTACCAAGATTGAGGAGCTAAGCGGTCAGTTGATATCAGTTCCTGTGCGAGATAACTTAACTTCATATCTTCCTTTAAATGCTGCAACAGTAGAAAAGTCAACTATACAGGTAATGTCAAGAGTAGAGAGCATCTAGGAGATACAAGTATCTTGAAAAGCTGAATGAAACTCAGGTCGATAATATTTGTAACAAGTTGAGCATGATTAACATCAATAATTCAACTTGAGAAGTGTTATAGGATATCCCTATATATAATCTTGTAATCAATATAGACCCAATTAAAAGGAGCCCCATAGCTATAGGCAAATTACAAAGTAATATGGGTTTCCTCTACTATAGGGCGCCATGTTGCATAAAGAGAGAGATATTCTTATGAACAAAATCTTTGTATCATTTGTTACCCTCTGATTCTCAGGAATGAAGAGAGCACACAAGGAATCTGCAAAGGGTTCAAAAAAGAATTGCAATGAAGAGAATGGTGCCCTTATTTAGGCTGAAACAAAAATAGATACTCCTGCTAGCCCGTTAAGTAGATGCAACAACCCTTTGGAAATACAATGGCTAAATTCAAAAAAAGCGTGAGCAATGGATCCTACTCAAATTCTCGTTCAGTCCTGGTATAGAGGGGGCTTGGATCCTGTTTTATGATTTTTAGTGATTATATTCCTAAATTTGTTCTAATATAACCACACGGGTTTTTAGGGACAAATGTCAACGTGAATAATAAATGAGAAGACAATTTACTAGTAAGTTACTTAGGTAGTTAGTTTAAGTTAACCACTTTCTCTATAACATACCGATGTACTGAGGGATGAAGAGGGCAGGTGTGTTGGTTGATGAAATTCTTTTCATCTAAAATCTCCCACTTTCTATATCTTATTCATCTCTCTTTTTTTCATGGCATTCTGATAGGATTGGAGAGAATTTAGGATAAGAAAAGGAAAAGAGAGATAATCTAGAACAGAATCTGAACTCTAGCCAAATACAACAATTCTGAATATCATATCTTTCATAATCTTTTCTTAGGAATAGAATACAATATATTTATAGAGAGAACTATAACTTCCTATCGTAACTACCCTAAAACAGATAAGATATAATAACTACCACAATTAGACAAAATACAATAACTTCCCTAAATATTTAATAACTTCCTCTAACTTCTCACGCTTGCTGAACCTCTCCTACCTGCTCACGCTTGCTGAACCTCACATTCTCAAAGAGGAAATATAGAAAGAGAAATCAGCAAGCATTACTTAGAATTGGTATTATCCACAATATATTATATTTTACTCACATAAAGAACTGTTGAGTATATATCCATTCCTTCCAAGCTATAAGGTGTAATCTGACGAGCATGGCGAAAGGCCTGATCAGCTTCTAAATAATCAACTAATTCAAAGTGTGCTTTTCCAACCTGCAATAGAACATAACAAAGTAGAACTACAGAGTCAAATGCACATGTCAAAAAACTGTAACAAAAGAAACATCCAAGAATAGTGAGGGACACATAGGAGAACCAACTTTTTTATGAAGTTATAAGACTTCCATATCCAGAGAAGAAAAAAAAAGGCAAGTCATCCCTCAAAGGAAGAGTCAGATGAAAACCTTTAAGAGTTCAAGAACCAAAAGATGGAGAGAAAGAAATATTGTTTGCATCAAGAAAATGAGTTGGCCCACAGTCTGAAGCATAAATGAGTTCATGATGACATCAATTTTGGTCTAACTTGATAATCTAATATAAGTTGTATAATAACTAAATGTGTTTGTTTTATGCTTTCCAGTTTACTGTATTCAAGAAAGGCAAATATATGTCCGATGCAGGGTGAGAAAATTGAGTGTCTACCTTGCAGAAGTAAAGAGTTCATCAGGGGGTAAAATTTAAAAAAGGAGCTATGAAGAATGTTAAAAAGTTTTACATATATGTTTCTGTCTTTCTATCAAAGTTATAGACTCCAATGAAATTGAAATAGCCACACTCACCACCATTTTTTAACTTTGTCACCTCACTATTCTGTGATCTAATTCAAGGTTTGTTCCACAGTACCAAGAGAACCACAATTTTGAGAGTTACATGAGATTAAATACTTCAAGTATGATAAAAGTGTACGAGTTGGATTAAATAAGAATATGGGTTAAGTAACAATTTTGCCTCGGAAACACCCCCAGGAGCAATGTTGCCCTGAAAGTTTTTTTTGACTCAATTTTGCCCCATAAGTATGAAAAGATAGCAACGTTGCCCTCAACCAACAATCAGACCAAACGGAGTTAGCACACTCGAGTGTGTACGGTTTTTTTTTTTTTTCTCTTCCTTCCCCCAAGTGCACACTCATTTTGAGTGTGGACTAAGGCATACTCACATGTGCATTGTGCACACTCAAGTGTTCACTCAAGTGTGCATTGTGAACATAATGCACACTTGAGTGTGCACTTCAAAAAAAAAAAAAAATCCATACACATTCAAGTGTGCATAAATCACACTCGAGCATGTGCTAACTCCGTGAGGGTTGATCGTTAGTGAAGGGCAACATTACTATGTTTTTATACTTCTAGGGCAAAATTGAGCCCAAAAAAGCTTCAGGGCAATATTGCTCTTGGGAATATACTTCTGGGGCAAAATCGCTACTTACCCCAAAGAATATAGTAAAAGATGACAGCCCCAAATGCGTCAAAACTTAGCCGTCATAAGTGAAGACATCCTTTCATTTTCTAAATAGTCAACAGAATTGAAAGCATCACAAGAATTATGGTGAGTCTTTAAGTCAATGCTTATCATACCTGAGAAAGAACCCAGCCAGTGTTGTAATGCTTATGTGGAAGTTTCATATATGTTTCTAGTGCCTCCTGCACTACCAATACACAGGCATGAGAAACAATCAAGGAAAAATTATTTTCCTCAGATTTTTTTCCATCATTACAGATACATAAACACTATGTCAAATTCTTACCAAAATAATCAATTAATACCTGGCATCTGTATAGGCAGGCAAGTCTATAGCCCTCACCAAGAACTCTCAATAGGCTTAATACTTCTGAGGCCCCTGTGATGACTTTAGAAAGACTCAAGACTTGCCCACCAACTATAAAATTGGATTCTTCTTGTTCACAAGATTTAGCTTCAATCACAGGAGATGAACTAGCAGTTGTTGAAGAAATATTTAAACGAGAATCATCGAGAACATCATTACGAGTCCCTAAAGAATTAATAAACAGAGAGGTGTTAGTAATAGCTAATTACCAATTACTAAAATAAGTCATGTGCTCTGAAATTAAATGATAGAGTAAATAATGAAAAATTACAAAAACCAACAATATCATTGGAAATGAAAATCCTTTAGTGAATAATTAATATGATCCAAAAAGATATTATTCCAGCAAATTCGTTTCAAAATCTTCATCAATATCATCTTATATTTTGCAGAGATCAGATTTCAACATAGAAGTGGCAGCACATATATATTGCTACCAGACGTCACCCATTTAAACAGAATCCATAGGCACTAGACAGTAGTGATACTGAGAAGTGGCAGCACATATATATTTGCATTCTTATAATATATATTGTACGATGTTAAGGAATACAGGGCGTAGTGATACTACAATGGATTGGCCTTGTAACTTAACTAGTATAAGAAGTACTACAAACACTACACATTAGACCCGCACATAAAAAGACACTATATTTGAGAGTTGGAAGGACAAAGATGGAAAGAAATCAAGCAAAATGGAAACGAAGACAAGGAAGTAGAGTGGACAGATGATAACTTCTCTTCCCCTTACTTGAATAAACCTTCTCCTCCACATTGGAAGTACTAAATAATATAAAGGAGGGCGAACTATGGACGTGAAAGGTTAGTTGAAAATCATTTATTATGCTCCCTTCCTTATTAATAACTGCCAAACAAGAAATATTTTTTATGAACATTCCTTTACCTCCCTTCCCCTCCTTTTTAATAACTCCCAGTTAAGGTGGTGTTATAAAATCTTCCCTTGCCTCCCCCGCATTATACCCCATCAAACATATCATTTGGGGACTGACAGCAGTAAGTCAGTACCTCAAGATATTGACGCTTTTCTTGCTCCCTCCACCACTCTCACATCAAAAAATCAAAACAGAGGATAAAGCAACAACAGAGACCTGGCATCATTCATTAGGATGAAATCTATAATGAAAATAGACAGCTAAATTACTATTGAACCAAAACAATAGTATTGGTGAATGGAGACATCTCCATAAATACACATAAAACAGTTTTGATTTCATGTCTAAAGATTCGCTACCTTCATCAATGTTTTCATTGGCCCATGATGTCCCTTTACGAAGTGTTGTGTTACGAAATGCCATGGAGCTAAACTTAGAGCTTCCAAGATACTTAGAAGAGTTATTATTTCCATTTCCAGATACACCTGTTGTGCTAGCATTTACATTTACACTTGCATCACTAGCAAGTCTTGTGCTACGTCGAAGCCCTGAATCAGAAAATAATCTACCAGAAATCTGAAAAAAAGAAAGGCAAGAATGGTGGGAAGAAGAAACCTCAATATCAAGAATGTATACATAAAAAATGCAAACATGCAGAAAATTTTTAAGAACACCTAGTTAATTAGAAGTTCAGCTCCCAATGTGCAGCAATTCAACTCGATGCAGAAAGTAAGCATGGACTTTTAAGTTGATATTAAAACCAGTAAAGTAGAATCAATGGACCATGAAATCAAAGGCTAAACTCAGAACCTGAATATAGCTCATAAATAGATTAAACACTCTTCCAATTCTTAATATAAGACATATTTACCTAATTTTACTAGATTAAGGAAATTAGTTAAATTAGTTAATAAGACATGTATTATCTAAAACATCCTAGTCATCTTCCTTAATCCTCCCCTTCCATATCTTCTTTGATCATTATCGAAGGAGCATCAATAGGGGTAAATTAGGAAGAAATTGACAAATATAAAAACTGTCTTATATTTAGGACCAAGATTAACTTTCCAAGTATATCTTATGTTAAGAACCGGAGGAGTAAGATGTCCAATAATGCTTCCAGAATAAAATTTGATATTCCTCAAACAAAAGAAACTCCCAACTCAAACAAAATATTTGACAATAGATCGCCAGTTCACAAGTGCACTCTGTACAAACAATGCCAAGTGCCAACAATCTCTAAAGAGATCAAAGCTTCCATAATTAAGAAGGTACTTTAGACCAACACTTTTTTTCAAATTAATATCTCTGCAAAGTAACTTTCAGAGGTTGATGAATTTTTTTTTTTTTTATTAAGCAAACTTGCATGAGGAAGTGAAATAAGAAAACAATTATGGCTTGAAGCTCCTCAACCTTTCGTAACTTTCCCTCATCCACAAACTTTCTTCGAGGAGCTTGAATAGTTGAGTTCACTGTTGACTTGGGAGAACTGTCAGCTCCAAGTGTGCTAATGTTTGGGCCGTTAGGCTGCATATTCCTACACAAGGGAGGTGGGGCAACACTTGAAAGCTGCAAAAATTATTTTACAAAGTGGATATCAAGCATCAAGCAATAACATTAAACCAGTTGAGAAAATTATTTTATCTTCCAATAAATCAAAGAAATCAACAATACTTTCAATAATATTTTGTATTATCATTTTACAAAACCATAGAAACAATGACTTGCTTAACAGTCTAATATTTCCACAAACGTTTCATAAATAATTCAATGGAAAAACAGAAGCTAATAAAGAGACAATATCAAACTAAATGCAATTACCTGAGCCGCCATTGGAGAAGGGGTATTATAAAATGATAGGTTGGAAGGACCACTATTAACAGGTTGAATGGCAGCTCCTCCTGTTATAGATGCTCCATTGTAATTTCCAGGAATATCCTTTAAATTATTGCCTTGCACGTGTTTCAAATGCCTTGGGCTCATGTCTTCTGAGACAAATTGTTTGGAAGAAACCACATTACGGTCCTCAGCTGATGTTTGCAGGCTTAGAGAGGCTGAATCATTTATGTATTGCTTTTGTATTTGTTGAGCAGCTGCTTCACCAAAAAACGCGGTTGCTTCTTCAGCAGAACCTTAACATTTAGAAAACATAATTAGGTTGATGGTGATGATGATCATGATAACGAAACATACAAAGGAAAAGGAATCATAGCTTGATTCATTCATTTTGAGAAACAATGAAACAGCCAAGCAATGAAAATAAGGTTATTTTGCATTAGCTAGTTCCACCTACATTTTGTGCATGAAATTTATTATAAGAACAGAAACATGGCGAATGAGTAGACTTGCAGAGGCATAACATTCACAAATCCAATCTTTCCGTTATTCATAATGACATGAAAATAGAAGTTAACTACAATATAGACTTATACAGATAACACTAAAATTGCTCTATAAAAAAAGATAATAATAAACAATAAATAAGAATCTTAAATAAATAATAATAAACCCTAAATACTCTAGATGATGATATACTTTTCTAGTTAAAGATTAAATCCATATCCAAATGGAGTTTAACTTTCTTAACACTCATCCTCAAGTTGAAGAATATACAAGCTTCAACCTGTTCCAAATAAAACCCAGTTCAATATAGAAAAAGTATCTAGAATGGGACATCTAGGGATCCCTCTAACAACATCCTTAGTACACAAACAACAGCTCCCATAAGTGTTTAAACTTCACAAGCAGCCTCCTTAAGATTCTCTTAACAGCCGCCCTCCTTGGCTACATCATCTAATAACAATGTTACAACATCTAAGTCTTCAATATACATCTCTTGAGTAGTCCTCTCAACCTCAGTTAAATGAACAAGTATCAAACTGTTATGCCTAAAGGGCACTGTTAATCAGGTGAGTAACATGAGTACCACGGTGTCTTACCCACCTAATATGCACAACTCATCATATGCAGACCACATCAGCGGATCCATTGATAGTGCCTGTTTAAAATGATGTACAGCACTTCTCCTTCTGTCAGTGTACCTGAAAAGGAATAATAATAACTCGAGGAAGCAAAAAAGTACGAACTTTGATGAATGTTTTCTTGGATGGATGGATCAGTGTAGAAAGGTAGGATGGGAAAATATAGCAAGAGATAAATTAAGAGTGTCAATTAATTCCGATATTTAAAGATGATGATCCAATGGAAATCAATGCCCCAATAAGATCCAAAACAAAAGGAGATTCAGAGCACAATACACAATCCTTTATGGGAATCAACAAAAATATATCTAAGAAACGAGATGGATGGAGGTCATGAAGAAAGGGGTAAAGAAATGTGCTAACAGAAAAAGCAAAAGTCTTGAACATTATTGATCAAATAAACATGTTAGCTTAGGAAAATAGATGCCTCAAAACTGGTTTAAAGTTCAAGATCCAAGTGTTCAAATCGAATTCTACAACATACTCAAGAACATCGTCAATGGTTTGCCACATCTAGCAAAAATAGTTAATTATCTGTCACACTAAAAATATACAGTATCTTAGTGATAAACCTACCCATAAAAGCAAAAACATTTGGTTTTGATGGTATGAATATAAATACAGTCCCAAAAGCACTATAAACACTTTTTGTTGAAACAGTTTGAAATTCTCAAGCCTTACATAGATTGGTTGAATGAGAAAATGATTTTAGGGTTCACATTATAACTATCACTCCATTTAGCTTCTTGCACATGCCAAAGAGGAGAAACTAAGATGAAAATTTCCCATTTATGAGCACTATGACACAATGTCATGTACTTATTTAATCTGATTTAACCAAGATCAGATTGCTTCCATTCAAACAAGAGTAAAAGGATGATTCACACAAAAATATTGACAGCTGATAACACGGATGAGGCATGATCAACCTATAAATGAGTCCTAATAGATAATGACCGGCTGCACCATTTGGAACCTGCACGGCAAGACAGGCAACAAAAAAGAAATAATCATTGACCTTCTTGTAGAAAAAGAAACCTAAAGCAGAACAATGTACATTATAGAACCCATGTGATATAGAATAATGCATATGCATTCAAGAATGGCCTTCTTTCCTAGAAATAAGGCAAACCAATAGTATTTAAAAAAAAAAAAAAAAAGGATGCAGAGTTGCGGACCAAGAAAAAGATTAGGGAAAAAAAACTGTCAGTTAATGAAAAATATGCTCATGTAGCCTGGGGACTATTTTAATCTTTTTTTATAGATACATGAGATAATATATAACACAATCTCATATATGCATGATACCTCTGCACTAGGTTCATTAGCAGGGCATAATGCAGCTTCAGCTTCCCTAAGAAGACCCATCTGATAGCACGATACAGCAAACAAGTACCGGGATTGAGCCATTTGTGTTCCTTCAAGCCGGAAAAAAGAAAATAAAAGGAAGAAAGATAAGAGATAGATACAATAAAAAACGCTGCAGCGCAGGGATAGCAAACAAAGGAAAGAAAATAATATCCTACATATATATTAAAAAAAATTAAAAAGTACAACAAATAAAAGAAGGTTTGTCATGCACAAATAAAACACAAGTTTAAATTAAAAGTTGATTGAGACTATTAAGCAGCAAGAAGCATACCCTTTAAGATATGGTAAGCAGAATAAGCTTGATTGCTCTGCAGATAACATCCAGCTAATAATTGCAAATTTGCCTGGACAAGGGAAAGTCATAAGTTAAAACTAGCAAGAAGAGGGCAAAAGATGACATTCTTGAGCAAGAGAGAATGAACGAAAACCCAGAGAAAGGGCTCAAAACAAATTTTCATTAGCAAGAAGTATAGATCATAAGGTTATAGGAGCGCATTTCTGTTTTAAAAATTATAAATGCCTAGAACAATGTTGAACGATGTGTCTCCTTGTCGAGTATAATTGAATTTAAGTTACAGTGTTAGGTTACACTCAGACAAGAGTTTCTAAACAATAGCAGCTGCACAGAAAGTGTCTAAGGACTCTAGTCCTAAAGCTATAATCTTTGGATAAACAACCCATGTCATGCCAAATAACCATCGTTTGAATACACCAAGATATTTACGAAGTTGATTTTAAGGTAGTTAAGAACGCTAACACTGCAGTTGATCCTTCGAATTTTGGAGGGGCATATTATCTTCTATCACTCATTACTTTCAGAAAACTAAAGAGGTTCTAAAAGCAGCAGATTCTACCGATATAACCCTACTAAGCATATGACTAAACCAGATACGCAGACAGGCCAAGAAGATAAAACGTAAGAAGCCAAATCTTTCGAGAACAACCACCACTCCAGAACCTCAAGAGTAACACTTGAAATCAAATAGCTGGGTTATCAGAACCATCGATCTCGAGGCATAAATATCGGCAGCTTGCTTAGAAGCACAAAGGTGTGGCAGGAAAATGTTAAACATTGTCAAGCTCTTACTCTAGGTAACCAATTCCAATTAACAATTCAATAAAAGCGGGGGAAAAAACAAAGAAAGAGCAGGCAATCACAAGGTGAAGTCCCACTGGTAAAAAAAACAAATATTACATATTTATGGGGAGAAAGAAAAGGAAAAGTGCCTCAGAGGGAAACTCGGCGCAGAGGCGCTCGCACAGGAAGATGGCGTTGTTGTGCATGAAATGGCGAAGACTCTTATGCACACAATCTGTTAGTATCCCTTCCATGGCTGATAGCCTGATAGGTTCCGAGGCTCGATTGATAGAGAGAAGAGAGAGAGAGAGAGAAGGGGGTTTCTGGTTTTGTTTGGGGCTCTTGCTGATCTCGGTTCAAATTTCAGGGTATTTCAAATTAGGTCACGTGACAGGTGAGTCATGAATTCTATACGTTGGAGAAAAGGAAGAAAATATGTCCTCTATAAAAGGGGGAAAAAAGAAAAAACTTAGGTAGAATAATTTATGTTCGACATATTTAATATTCTAACGAAATATTATCGTGATTGACTTTTATTATTAACAATTGTCCAATAAAATTTTAAAATTTTATCCACATTAATTTTTATTATTAAGAAAAAGTCCACATGACAATTGGACTAATAAATATAAACAATAGAGTTAAGTTTTATCATTTTAAAAAATAAAAATATTTTTTAATAATAATAATACCCGTCATCATAAGGTCCAATCATAAATTCATAATATCGAATCATAATTTTAAATAAATAAAATATATTAAAAATTAATTATATGGTTAATATTATTATCTAAAATAACCAAACGTTAAGAAAATAAACTAAATATTTTATACTCAGTTAGGAAAAAAAACCCATACAAAGGATAAAAGAATTGAAGAAAGGAAAATAAATAAAATAATTCTCGTGCACTTTTGAAGTTCCAATTGTCATAGCTCTATTAGTACAACTTTGTTAGATGTTCAATATGAAGTAATGTAATAAAATAAAAATATAATTTTTATGATTGTAAGTGAGAATAAATTATAGGGTTAAGATGCACCTTAGCGTCTTGATGTATTTTCTCAAGGATACAAATGCCCCAAAGTTATTTATTTGTGGTGCAATTTTAATATTGAATTACTTAAAATAATGCAATCTAATCAAGTTAACATATCAATTAGTTTGGTTGTTTATGTCGCTGACTCAGCCCCAACTGGAACAAAAAAGCTAAGTTGGCATACCACATAATAAGCATAAGAAGCCTACCGATCGAATTGGCTGGTCTTGGCAAAGAGCCACCATCCCTGTTCTTCTTTGTTGGTTCGGGCATATCACAGTGTTTTCAAGGTTCTTCCCAAGATGATAGAAAAGCAGTTTAATAAAATAAAGAATGGAAGGACCTTTCCCTCTAGGGGTAGGAAAATCATGGTCGGAATAGTGGACCCAAAGCTATGGAACTTGGATGTGGGTATTTTGTTAAAATGGGGTGGTTTGTTAAAGAATGAGCTAGCGACTCATAGGCAGTGGCTTGATTGAGAGAACCCACTAGAGCCATGGTGAAAACGAGTCTTTATAGGGCAATTGTTACTTATGAACCCAAACTTGGGTGATCTATCCATGACATGGTGAAACTTGGGCAAAACTAAGTGGAGGTCCAAAACAACTAGTATATATGTGTTTATCTACATATTGAGGCTGGGTTCCATCACCATATTTTCCATTTTCTTTCAACGAATTGATAGTCATTTGCTTAAATGACTTATAGCCCTATGGCGACCAATTAATACTCATTAATTTAACATACATAGTAAAACATTGTTGCTTTTAATTAACCATTCAAGCATGGTTAATACATATATGACCATTGCACGATTATCTTTTTAGGACTAATATTAGTTTTTCATTGATATGAATATATTTTTTTATGATTACAGTAATATTATCTTTTAAAATTGGAAATCTCTCACATGCCATCCAATATTTTTGAACCCTTGGCCTTTAGAACTACAGTATTTGTTACAGTACATTATAACATTTACTTTTTTATTTCAAAGATCAACAAAAAAAATATAATTATTTTAACAATTATGGTAATCCACCCTTTTATTTAAAGAATTGTAATCTCACTATTGACTTTTAATAATCAATTTATATGTACAAGAATCAATTCAATATATTATAAGAACGATTGAAGTCACTCGATTATAACATGCCCTGATTGTATGGTAATCACCTTTACTTAATTTATAAATGAAAGTACAAAGTTATAAATAGATAAACGAGGAGTATAAGTGTCAGAAAAAAAAAAATATAATTTCACCCTAAGGTGAGATCATGTGGAACTTACATCCTTTACATTTGAGCACAACTAACTTGGCAATTAACTTGGAAATAAGAGTAATCAATCTACTTCAAATTAACTGTATATAAAATATATACCTACTTTAAATTAGACTTGAAGGCTAGTTTGATATACAATTTGACTAAAAGAATAACTTAATTATACCTATCAAATATTTATCGCTGAGCTACTTTTTTTCAAGAATAAATAAACAAGTTCTTCTAAATAGAACTAAATTTGTTAGATCATTAGGGTTCACAATAACTGAAAGCTTGACTTTATAGAACTTTTGGTTAGTCCAAGGCATTCTACGCCTATCTTCCCTTATTTGTAATGTCTTGAATGTTACAAGTGTCAAATGCATGAGTTAAACTTTTTATGATACTCCCCTCATCCCTTATTTGTAATGTCTTGAATGTTACAAGTGTCAAATCCATAGAATGCACAAAATTTCGTGAGTGGCATGTTTTATGATACTCCCCCAATCCAAAGTATATGGTATATCTTTTAAAAGAATTTTTTAATCTTCAATGTAAGTTATCTAGAGACTTATATATATATATATATATATATATATATATATATATATATATATATATATATATATATATATATTAAATTTTAACAGATTTGAGGA
Organism: Acacia confusa; assembly: GCA_037074495.1. Taxonomy (NCBI): domain Eukaryota; kingdom Viridiplantae; phylum Streptophyta; class Magnoliopsida; order Fabales; family Fabaceae; genus Acacia; species Acacia confusa. The sequence goes on from CM073503.1 coordinate 43,972,178, forward strand.
AAGAAAGTTTGGATTTTTTTTATTTAAAACAAATTTAATAAGTTAATCCTTATTTCTTAATTCCGTTGAATTAGTTAATGCTGACTAGTGCCTTGAGTTTGTACTAGGAAAAGTAGTATACAAATGAGGAAGGCCAATTACAAATTTGAAAATACATTTACCAAAGTGCAAAAAAAAAAAAAAACAAAAACAAAAAACAAAAGAAGTTTATTTGATGATGTATCTTAAATTATTAAGGGAGTGAATTCTAAAAATATCTAAGCAATTTAATTTAAATTTTAAATTCCACATGTCCAAGGATCTTTAATCTTTTATTAGAATCTTTTTTCAAGAATACAGATGGCATTCCTCAACTGATACTAGAGACTAATATTTCTGAGACTTAGAGATCATCGGAGTGGGTTTTGATTCTTCCAACAAAGCATTTCCTATGCACACAACCTAGTTTAAACCCGTAAAATCATGTTTAACGGACCAAATCATTCCTCAATTGTTCCAGGCTTTGTTGGTTCATTTTATTAGAATTTTGATTTTGATTGAAATTGAAATAGTTGTATAAAAAAAGACTGAAAAAGAACTCTAAAATATGAAAAGATAGAAAGGTGTTTCCAATATTAATAATACTAAATAAGTGTTAACCTCACATCCTAGTTGGCTACCAACAATTGACAGCCAATAACATATTCTAGCCTCTTTTGGAATTTTTTAAAAGCCTTTATCAAATTATCTTATTACCGGTTTGTTTTAAATTTTTAGAAGTATTTTTACGATTTACAATATGAGAATGTGAGAAGAGTTTTTCTCTACTTGTAGAGAAGGTCTTCTAAAACTATGGTTTGAAGGTTTTCCAAATAGGCACTTGATCAGTGTCTCGGTGTCCTAATGTTTCATCCCCTTAAAAATGTTGTCTAAAAAAAGCACAGAGAATCTAACAATATTAAGGTTAAAGGACAAAAATGCCCAATAAGTTTTTACCAATGGATACTAAGGGTGTGTTTGGTTTGAGGAGAAGGGAGGGAGAGGAAGGAGGGGAGAGAAATATTTTTCAATTCCTAACCAAATTGCCCTTGGACTTGCAAGCCTTACCATCTTCCTCTCCAACCGCTCTGCTGAACGTCGTCGTGCCAAGCACCAACTCGTCCACACCTACAAGGGCACCGACAATCGGTCCTACAGTTGTGTCTTCCAAGAAGAAGACGAAACCAAATTGTAGGCATTGCCCTCTCGAAATTTTGTTGAATCTTCATTTTGAAAGGGAAGCGGGGCTTGAAGTCTAGGAAAATGAGTTTTATTTCTGGACTCTTTTTAGGGACAACACTTGAATTGCAGGCCATGTGTAAGCCATGCTTGCACTAAGGAAGGACTCAAACATTATCGCCATTGGCAAACTCTGTTGGGCAAATCGCAAGGGAAGTGGCACTGAATCCACGACAGAGCTAGGGATAGCGGGTGATAGTGATAAGGTTGATGATGGCCTCAAGCGGAGGAGAGAAGAAGAGTACGGACCACCTGGAGATGTAGGAGAGAAGATTCATTACTTGCACTTTCATTTGTAATGTTGGTTTCTGCTTGCTCTTCCCCTCACATTACCAAGCTTCATTTACTAGGTATAAACCCTTTTAAAATAGGAATACATTTTTATTATTCTAAATCTGTTGTTCAAAATTATAAATTATAATACAAATGGCATTTTGATTGTGCTTTTCTTTTCATTACTGTTGTAATTTGTAAAGAGGGACCAGAGTCTAGGCCAAACATAGGGAGAAAATTCAAGAAAGATAATGCATATATAAGAACGTCATTGATGCAAGAAAAACTCATTCCTGCTGTACTTCAATGCGCTAGGACACAATGTTAGTTCTCAATGTGTTTTGATGATAATTAGCAATTGTAAACTTGATATGAAGTTTGTTTTTGGCAATATGAAAATATTACTGTCAAAGACAAACTCGAGTTTAGGTATATAAACTCGAGTTTGAGACTTGACAGAAAGATATTCAATTTTACATAAAAGTCAAACTCGAGTCTGCATAAACAAACTCGAGTCTGTACAGACACAGAAATGAATCCAAAATTTTCACATTAAGCTAAACTCCAGTTTGCAAATCAAACCTGAAGTCTGGAAGATACAGAGAGCACTCAAAATCCCAAGCAAGCCAAACTCAAGTCTAGATTCCCTAACTCGAGTTTAGACCAAACAGAAAGGAACCCAGAAAACTCAATAGACTCCCAAACTCTAGTCTGGCCTTCCAAACTCCAGTTTGCACTTGACCCAGATAAACCTCAAATATTTCAGTAGTCACTGAAACTCGAGTTTGCTTCCCAAACTCGAGTCTGAACCATACAGAAAGATCATTCACTTGGCTACACTACAAACTCCAGTCTATGACCCTAAACTCCAGTCTGGAAAATCACGAACTTAGGCTTGTTCTTCAAACATAGACCCAACTCGAGTTGGTCACTAATTGACTCGAGTTTAGCTTCTTGACCAAAATTCCATCCTAAGTCCAGAGCCCGATAGTTCTCTCTGTAAAAGCCAAACTCGAGTTAGCTTTTACAAACTACAAGTTTAGACCACTAATCAACAGACATGCTTTCTGGATGAACCCCAAACTCGAGTTTGGAAGAACAAACTCGAGTTTGCATCGGGGATTTTGAAAAATCAAATGATGTTGATCTGCGAAATCTTAATGGGTCTTCCTAAAATTATTTCCTCATATGATATTATTGTTTCTAATGTCCTTGATGAAGTTTTGAGTGTTTTTCAGATAAGGTTTAGCCAAGATCAAGGTGAGATCAAGATTCAGGATAAATGCATTAAATGACAAACCTAGAACAGGGCTGATCCTTCTCCCTTATCCCAGATGTTCAACTCAGACCGTTGTAACTCATAAGAATCATCTCAAACGGTCAAATTGAGTTAAATGAATGACTAAAAATCTGGAAGACCTTCTACAACAACTAAATTCCAAGATTCCAACTAAGAATTCAAAGAACAGAGCAAAATATGCTACTGCCAGTTTTCCAGAATTGCAGCTGAACATTAGAGAAAGAATTGCAACGACTAGCTCATCCATTCAGTCTATAAAAGGCTGTGAAAACTCACAGCAAAATACACACAACGAAGCTATCTTGATTATACTTTGAAATTTGAGTTTGTATTGTTATTTTCAACCTGTTCTTCAGTGTTTATCCTTATCCACTTTTTTGAGAGGTTATAAATTTTTGAAAGCATTTGTTTGTGAGAACTCAAGGTTGTGGAACCTGTGAGTTGGGTTGTTCAATTACAAAGTGTAAGGGGGAGCAAGTCCTAGGTGATTAGGATTGTGTCTGGTCTACATTGTTGTAGTTGAAAATCTGTTGAACTAGTGGAAACACCCAGAAGATATCTGGGGACTGGACGTAGGTCAAGGTTAAGACTGAACTAGTATAAATTCCGTGTGTCAAGCTTTTCTTCTCTTACCTTCTTAACATTTACTTTCAAAAGGCTTTGAAAAAGAATTCAAAAGTTTTTTTTTAAAATCCCCAATTCACCCCCCTCTTGGTGATTTCTTCCATTTTCACACAATTCACACACCAGCCACTTATAAGCTCTATTGTTAATGACTCTCCCCAATGATGATTTGAATCTTCCCCAAAGAGCCCATACCAATATTGAAATGATAGAGCTTATAAGTGTGCCCGAAAAGGCCTAGGAACAAAGAAAATTGGATTTAGCCACAAATTAAAGCCATTGCCAAAACTTATAGGAAAGGACTCATTATGTCACTAGTTCCAGTGGAGACGAAAAATGCCCTTTTTCTCACCACGTTAGAGGATGACAATTTACTTATCAAAAGTTCAAAAAAGATAAAGAAGATAGGTTGCTTTGAGATTGTTGAAGACTAGCCTAAGCTTGGAACGGGAAGTAAGAACCATAAGGTATCTGGTGCCTCATTTGTTGAAAAACTACAGGGTATTAAAAGTACTGAAAAGGTTGAACTGAGTTCGGAAGATGACATTGCTATGATGGATGATTCTATGTTAGATAAGGAACTAGAGGATAATGAACCTATGTGCGATATCCAGGAGGACCCAAATCACAATTTCCCAACCTTCTCCTTCTTTAAGAAGATGAAGAAATGAATGTATAAAACTTGGAATAAGGCTGTGGTTATGAAATTGTTGGGGAGGAATATTGGTTATAAAATGTTGTTGTCTATTCTCCAGTCGCTTTGGCCTAAAAGAGGAATCATCAACCTGATTAATATAGGCAATGGATTCTTTGTTGTTAAATTATCCAATCAAGAGGATTATTTTAATGCTTTAACGAGGGCCCTTGGATGCTGTTCAATCACTATCTCACTGTGATACCTTGGGAGCCTTAGTTTCACCCTTACAGAGCTACTATCGACAAAGTTGTAGGTTGGGTCAGGATGGTGAATGTGTCACCGGAGTATTATAATAGAGGGGCCTTAACATGGATTGATAATCGAATAGGAGAGACAATCAACATAGATATCAACACGTCGGGTCAGCTTAAGGGGCATTGCTTAGTACCTGTGTGCTTTATGGACCCCGCAAAACAGCTTATGTCTGGGTTTTCTCTTGATGGTGAAGAATTTTATCTGGAATATGAAAGGCTGCACTAGCTTTGCATTAACTGTGGTATCTATGGCCATAAGGTGAAGAGTTGCAATTCAGGAGACGATGTTGCTAGAACACAGGCTAAGGCTGGAGTAAATGCAGATAAGGAGAAGACCTATGAAATGGTTGCTCAGGATGGAAGTGGTAATGATTGAGGAGTTTGGCGGGTGGTTAATAAACCCAGGAGACAAAAACATAGTGAAAAATAAAATCATGCCAGAATACCACTAGTTTAAGGTATGTTGTTTTGGCAAAGGGTGAAGAGATAGTAGGTGAAGCCTCGAGTAGAGATAAAGCAACGGTAGCAAGGGGTCTAAGTCGACTACTATTGTAGACATAGTGAGAGCACTGAAGCAGAATGTTGCTTGGAGTGGTGGTCGTGAGAAAAAATGAGCTATACTGAAAAAACAAATGAAGAATAAGAATGTAGTGAGAGAGGAGAGCGGGGGAAAGGTGGGCAGACGGGATCAAAGAAAGGAAAAAACACCCTAGAGAAATGGTACAAAAGGATAAAAAAGGTAGACTGATCCTAAGCATAACTAACAGGGAGCTACCAGAGCAAGAAAAAGTGGAGAAAATGACTCCTAATTTCGTTGATGGGATGAGTCATTACGAGGAAGATCAGCGGGATACTAAAGCCTTTCAGTCAATGCCTTCGGACCCAAGAGATGTGGGGCATTCCATTAGGCTAACGGGGAAGTTCTAGGCTGGCCCAAACATAGATCTAATTGATAAGGAAATGGTTGAAGAGACTCCTACTCTTGACGAGGAAATTGTTATCGAGACTCCTTCTGCCTAACTCTATCGTCTTGAAGGATCACAAGCGCAGTAGTTATTTTAGTAAGCCCATTGGACTAGTTATTTCCTAATGGGCAATATTCTATATTGGAATACTAGGGGTGCTTGTGAAAAAAATCTGATTTAGAACCTTTAGCTTGTCTGTCTTGAAACTCCTCCTTGTCTCTTAATTCTTTCTAAAACTAAGTGTAACAATGAGGTAAGATTTAATTGCCTCCATCGTCTGGGATTTGACAATTTAGCCTTTATGCCTAGTGAGGGGAGGTCAGGTGGTATAGTAGTTGCATGGAAGACTAGTTTAATCAAAATCTCAATTTTGAGGAAGGATAGACAATTTATTCATCTTTAATGTCTTCTAGGTGGAAGGCGGTGTTTTCTTCTAATGGCGATTTATGCAATCTTGCATTCAAATCTAAAGCAAGCTCTTTGGTAGAGTTTAAAGGAATTTGCAATCAACATCGTTGAGCATTGGGCAGTGATAGGAGATTTTAATGATATTAGCTCTCTTTCGAAAAGAACCGGTGGAAGTAGGGCTAATGACGCTCAGATTAATTGGTTCTGTGATAGGATCCTCAATATAGACCCATTGATATGGGCTCATCAAGACCAAGATTTACCTGGCGTGGACCTCAATTGATGGGTGGTAGAAGACTTTTTGAGAAATTAGATCAAGTTTTTTCGAATGATTCTTTTCTATTGAAATACTCAAACTCTTTTATGAAAATGTTGCCTTGGATCCAGTTCTCATATCACAATCCAATCTAACTTAGCTGGAATGATGAGGTTGCTTTTGGAATAACAACTCACCCCTTTAGGTTTGAAGTGATGTGGCTCTATCATGGAAATTATAATGATTTCCTAAACAACAATTAGATTGAGAAGGAAGATATGAACAAATCGCTGGAGAGCTTTCAAGAAGTTATTAGGGTTTGGAATAAGGAGGTTTTTGGAATGGTCGAAGTGTAGAAGAGAGCAATTATGGCCATACTCAATGGCATATAGTGCTCAGTGGCTTACCCTTGGTCTCAATTTCTCTGTAACCTCGAAATGGATCTTCAAGGAGAGTTGGATTGATAGCTAAAACTTGAAGAGGTTAAGTAGTTCCAGAAAGCAAGGACTGAATGGATTACACAAGGAGATTGAAGCACCACATATTATCATCTAAAATCTAAAATTAGAAGAATGAAAAACAAAATTACTTCTCTGAAGGACGAAAATGGCCATTGGATTGATAATGAAGTAGAGATGAAACCGTTGGTCATTAGCTATTTTAAAGCTCTTTACTGCCCCAGTAGCTAATCCTCCCTTTTACTTGATACTCACTCTAGGTTCTCTATGGTGGATGCGTTTAAGTTATCTGGGCTATCCTATATTCCAATGGATGAGGGGATCAAGGCTGCCCTGTTCTCAATGGGAAGCTTCAAGTTTCCTAGAGTTGCTGGTTTTCCCCTAGTATTCTATAAATCTAATTGGAGCATGGTAGGCCTTACCCTCTTTCATTTGTTAGACAAGCATTTAGAGGTAATATTGTATTAGATGAGTCTAATGGAACTCTGATTGCACTTATCCCAAAAAGGGAGAATGTTGAACTTGTTTCACATCTTAAACTTATATCCCTATGTACTGTGCATTATAAATGCTTGACTAAGTTGATCACAACTCGCCTAAAGGGGGTGATGGATGAGCTAATCTCTCCCTTCCAAGTTAGTTTCATTAAGGGAAGGCACATTCAAGATAATATCATAGTAGGTCAAGAGCTCCTCCATATTATGAGTAAAAATAGAAATAGAAGGGGTCTTATGGCAATGAAGATTGATTTAGAGAAAGCCTATGACAAAAACAATTGGGTCTTTTTAAAACAGGTTCTCGAAGAGGTTGGGTTTAAATCTAGTTTTGTTAATCTGATCATTAACTGTGTGTCTTCATTTTCCTATAATGTTATTTGGAATGGATCCTAAACTAAAAATTTTCGCCCATGTTGAGGTCTTAGGCAAGGTAATTTCACCCCTGCTATTTGTGTTATGTATGGATAAGCTATCCCACTTGATTTGTGATATTACATCTAATAAGTCCTGGAAGCCTATTTTTGTGACTAAAGCTAGGCTAGAAGTTTCTCATTTATTATTTGTAGATGACCTCCTTCTTTTTGGGGTTGCAACCGAAGAATCAGATTGTATGATGGGATGTGTGGAGAAATTTATGCAAGAATTAGGGGGAAGAGTTAACAGATTGAAATCCTCCCTATTCTTTTCTCCTAGAGTTCCTAATCAAATTAAGTCACGAATCCAAGTGAAAATGTAGATGCATCTTACCAGCGAGACCGGAAGATATCTTAGGTTCCCACTTTCACATAGTAGGAGAGTTAAGAACAACTTCCAATATGTTATTGATTGTGTTCGTATGAAATTATCATCTTGGAAAGCAAATAGTTTATCAATGGCTGGTATGAATAATTTAGCAAAATCAGTGTTAAATGCAACCCCATGTATCCTATGCAAGTAGCTCGCCTACCGTAAAGTATTTGTGAAGAGGTTGGGAGACAATAAAATTTTGTATGGGGTCATGATGAGATTTCCAATCGAACACACTACATCAATTGGGATCTTATTACAAGATCTAATGAGCATGGTGCTTTAGGATTTCGAAAGCTTCAATATTTGAATAGAGCCTGCGACGCTAAGCTAGCATGGAAATTGACTATCAGTTCTAAAGGTTTGTGGGCTAATATTCTCTTCCAAAGGTATATGTTGAGGGAAGGCTAGACTATTTTGTCTTACAAAAATGGTGATTCTAAGTTATGGAGGTTCATTTGTGCACAGAGTGAGCTTGTTAACTTGGGAACCAGATGGAGAGTTCGTGATGGAAGCATTGTTAACTTTTTTTAATGATCATTGGGCAGTTGAAGGGATTAAATTTAAGGGGTACTGTGTGCGTCCTCTTACAGAGGAGGAAAATGATTCATCAGTGGTGGATTGGGTCTTTAATAGTTCTTGGAATTTTGCTAGACTTGCAAGATTGATGAACTCAACAGGGATTAGTAGATTAATTCCCTTGTTACCTCCTACACAGGAGGCGGGAAATGATATGCTAATTTGGAGTTAAACTAAAGATGGGACCTTTTCAACCAAAAGCGCCTATGCTCTTTTAGAAGATAGCCCTTTGAGGTCTGATAAGATATTTCAAATTATATGGAAATGGAAAGGAGTGGAAAGGATTCGTGTCTTTATGTGGATGGTGTCCCTAAATAGATTGCCAACTTTGCTATGGAAAAGCTCTTGGTCTCAAGCATCACCTATCTGCACTCACTGCAATGAACAGGTGGAAGATATTCTCCATGTGTTAAGGGATTGTCCCAATTCTAAGGGTATATGGATGGCATTGATTAACCCCAGGTATATCACCTCCTCCTTTGCTGCCTCTCTTTTGGATTGGCTGGTCTAAAATTTGAAACAGAAGATTGGTAGGAATGTAGGGGAGTGCTGGAGTGGAATATTTAGTGTTTGTATTTGGAGCTTTGGGGGTGGCGAAATCTGTCCATTTTTAATGAGCAATTTATAAAGCCCCAGAAAACCTGCAGTAGCCATCTCTCACTCCTAGAGATCTTTTGTTGTTGAATCTAGTCTTCAGAATTTGCATGTTCCATTGGATGTTGATCATGCAATGTGCTGGTCTGAGCTAGATGAGGGGAGGGTTAAGTGTAACGTAGATGGAGTAAGGGCCAGAGATTCTTCTAAGACAAGATGTGGGGGATTATTGAGAGTTGTAGAGGAGATTGGATTGCTAGATTTTCCAAGAATGTTAGTGTTTGTAGTTCCTTTTTAGTGGAGGAATGGGCGGTGTTTGAGGAGATTAATTTGGCTAGGGACCTAGGATTTAAGAAGGTTGTGGTGGAGTCAGATGTAGCATAAGTCCTTTATGTGATTGAAGGGAGTGACCGGTCTACTGCAAGTTTAATGATAGTGTGGATTAAGGAGTTCCTTGTGAAGGGTTGTCAAGTTGAATTATGCTTTATCCCATAAGAACTGAACAGATTGGTTGATGCCCTTTCAAAAATGGGCATCTTGAGGTCTAGCATTCTAAGCTCGTGTCCATCTCATTTAAGAGGTTGGGTAGATCAAGAGAGAATGAGATTTATTTCCCCTATTATGTATTTCGGTTCTTATGTTTTAGGCTTTTAGCCTTCTTTCATAGCCAAAAAAAGCCAAAGAAGTGTGTTTGGTAATATTGAAAAAGTTTAAGGGCAATTTAATAAAAATCTCGCATCACATCCCATCCCCTGCCCTCCCCTCAAACATAATGTGAGTGTTTGAAAGTTTTTGATGGATAATTCTACCCTGAAACTTTAAACAAATATTGTAATGTTGCCCCACTGTTTAATACATTAATTTTAACCAAAAGTTAACTAATTTATCCCTAACACTCAATAGATGTTACCTTGTGATCCTCTTTCCACCTTACCCATCATTTCCGACAAATTTTCCAGAATAATACAAAAAAAAAAAAATTTGTCAGATTGGGGCACTTTACAAACATATTACCAAATTAGGGCAATTTGTGGCGCCACTGCACAGGTGGCGCCACCATGTGGGACGCCACCTAGGTGGCGACGCCACCTATTTTTTTTAAAAAAAAATTAAAAATTGTTTCTTCTTCTTTAGCTGCCGCAGGCAGCTTTTCTAACAGGGGCATCATTTTTTTTAAATTTTTTTAAAATATTATTTTATATAATATATAATATATTATTAATAATATAATAATTATATATTAATATATTATTTTATATAATATATATATTATTAATAATATATAATATGATTAATATAATAATTATATATTAATAATATAATGGTATTTTTAATTTATTTAAAAATAAAGCGACATACTTACAGTAAAAATATATAAAGCAGCATAATTATTTTCGGAGGTAGTGAAAATGATTTGGAATTTCACGAGAGAAAGAGGTCGTTGTAGGGAATCCTTAGTATATGTTTTCCTATTATTAATGAAAACGACAATGCATTTCTGTTTGTTTTTATTTTTAAATTACTCATCAATCTCTCTCTATGTATATCCTAAATTAGTCATTGCCATTGAATATTATACTTACGGTGTTCTTGGGGGAAGAACCTACACACACACACATTCCCTAAAAACCTTGCATATCCGTGGGTCCATGATTTAGCATAGCATATTAGATTAATATATAATTATATTATTAATTTAAAATAATATTAATATATAATTATTATATTATTAATAATATAATATATATTATATTATAATATATAATATATATTATATTATATAAAATAATATTTTAAAATATTAAAAAAAAGAAAAGAAAAGCTGCCGCAAGTAGGGGTGAGCAACGGGCGGGCGGGGCTGCCCCGGGGGGTAACCCGCGACCCGCCCGTTTTATTGTACACGGGTACGGGGTTCCCCGTACCCGTGGTCAAACCTGTTTAACCCGTATAAAACGGGTACGGGTTAAACGGGTATTTATAAACGGGTCTGGGGAACCCGTTTAAACAATCTGGACTTTTTTTGTTTTAAAATAGGTCTTTTTTTTTTCTAGAACAGCTTTTGTGTGTGCCCAGTACAGTTTTTTTTCCCCAACATATTTCACAATTACAGTACAGACACAATGGGCAGAAGCAACAAGTTTACCTGCATTTTTTGATTCAAATAGAAATTCAAAAGGAATGGACACTGAGAATCTGCCACAAGTCTTGCCCAATGGGTATGTCTACAGAACTAAGATCCCATTTATTCTAGATGTTTTTATATGCATTATTTTTTTTTTCTGTTAGGCTAATTATATTTGCTGGTTTAATTTGGAGCACTGAAGGTCTACAGCACTAAGTCTTGCATTATGTTTTTATCCGCCACACAGAAAATCATATGCTGGTTTAATTTACTGGTTTCTCTTGCAATTATTTAGAAGTGGTGAAAGCTTACATATCATGATTCTAAATTCTTTAACTTGTTTAATGACTTGACTCTAAACCCAACCTTTTACTCCTAAAATCACTCAACATTTCTGGTGAAGGTTCTAGAAAATTGTTGTCTCGGGCAAGACATTTTTAGCTATCTGTACCTTCACATTATTCCTCTAGTGTTGCTTAAACTTGTAAATAATGCATTTATAACTATTGTTTCACATTAGGCTTGAGGGAAGGAAAAAAAAACATATATAAACGGGTAGCGGGCGGGTACGGGTGCCCCGTGCCTCAACCTGTGACCCACCCGTATAATGTAAAACGGGTACGGGGCAGCCCGTTACCCGTGACGGGCCCAATCTGGGCGGGTTTAAACCGGGGAAATTTCACGGGGCGCGGGCGGTTGGGCGGGTTACGGGTTACTTGCTCACCCCTAGCCACAAGGCAGCAAAGTTGCTTGCGGCAGCTGAAGAAGAAGAAACAGTTTTTACTTTTTTAAAAAAATAGGTGGCGTCACCACCTGGGACGCTACCCACACGTGACGGAGCCACCTGTGCAGTGGCACCACGTGACGTGGCTTACACGTGGCGTCATCTGACGTGACACCATAAATAGCTTTAGTTTGACAATATGTTTGCATAGTGCCCCAATCTGACTATTTTTTTTTTATTATATTATTCTGGAAAATTTGCCCATCATTTCCCCATTTTGCCCTGAACTCAATTGGCTTTCCCTCCCTTATGAACTCATCACCATCGTCGCTCTCAATCCTTCATTTCTCCGATCATCAAGGCCCGTCTTAGGCTTCCCTTTCTTCTAATCAACTCTTCTTCTCCTTAATCCCCCTTTTCTTTTCTTCCAATCCCCCATTTCTTCTCTTCCTCCAGCTTCTTGGCCCAATGATCTAAAGGTGAACCCAATATTGTAAAAGATTGTTTTGGATTGTCTAAGCTCTCTGTTTTTCTTTTTCCAAGCTGGGTTCAACTACTATGCTTCCTTCTCCATCTAAGGTATGAAATGTGATCCTTATTGATCTTAGACGCCTCTGATTTCCCCCCCTTTTCTTTGGGCACCCATGGGTTTTTTCTAGGTTCTTCTATATTTGGGCATTGCCTTTTTTGTCTTTTCTTTTTTTTCCCCTTCATCATGCTGGGTCTGACAAGAACATCCGGATTTAAAAACCGCACTAAATGTTGATAATTTTGAGCCCTGAGAAATGGTTATCTGAATTAATCAATGGAAAATGGCCGGTGAAGGATTTTTATTATTCACAATTATGTGAAGGGGAAAATTTACTTTTCTTCATTGAAATGATGGGCAACAAAAGTCAGGGAGTTGTTAGATCTGATTCAAATGGTTGAAAAGGTGTTTACGTGTTCTTTGATTTCTTCTTGTGAAATGAAAAGACACGCGAGTTATTTTTGATTGATTGTATTTTGGGTAGTTTCGATTGAGAGTGTTGATTCAATAATCTGAAGCAGGCTTTCGATATCTTTATCTATTTAGAAAAGGAAGAGGTACAGGGGAGAAAGCACAAGGAAAGAAGTGCCCTGGATGCTTTCTTAGAGGAGCTTTGAGGTGAGAAGGAAGGAGTTGATTTTTCTTGCCATTCTCGGCCACAATTTACATCAGAAAAGGAAGAGGGATGGTGGAGAGGATGAGTTAGCAAGGAGTTGTTGACTCTAGATGAGGAGGTGGCATGTTTTAAGTGCCATTTGTTCGTATTTGTTAAACTTAACAATCCGGAGGGTGATATTGTCCTATTACTTAAACTTAAAATCCTTTTTTCTCTCAATGGGATACACTTTCACCAAAATTTAATTTAGTATTTACAATAAATCTGTAGTTTAAAATACTTAAATGACACAAATCCTTAATTGTAACATCACAGTACTTCACGCTTGATAATCAGGGTCTGGATACCTCCTCTCTGGACACATTTTAGAGCCGTGAAGAGCGATGGGCTCCAAAGTAAACAATATCAAGAACGAGATGCTGGAATATTATAATTGATATCAGAGTTAGGCTCGGGTCGATATGGGTTAACGTGTGATGGGCCCAAAGGTGGGTTGAGTGATAGTCTCACATTAGCCGGGGAGGGGAACGACTTTAACCTCCATTCTTGATAGCTTTTAAAGTCGTGAGAGGCGATAGACCCAAAACGAATAATATCAAGAGTGAGGTGCTGAGATATTATGGATCTGTTTGGCATAAAATCAGTCCAATGATAGCTCATCAGATGTGATTTCATAATTTTTGGGTGTTTGGGAAAGCATCAATATCTGATGGACTTCAGGAGTTGAAGTTGCTTATGGAGTGAAACATCTCTTCCTTGCTTCTAACCCTATCACAACACTCCTGCTCCTATCACCCCTGTTATTATGTGGGCCACCCCATTCACCACGTTCCCTGTTGTTATTCATCCATGCACGTTACCACTGTTTTGAGTTAGCCTTCCTAACTTTTTCAGTTTATTTCATTCACATACTTGACTTGTCACGAAATCACCCAACTCAGCTTTTTTTAAAAATAAAAAATCATTTTTTATCATAACTAGTATTGGGTTTTATGTATTAAAAAAACTAATAGCCTTATAATTTAGTGATCATAAAACCTCTTCTGAAAATTGAAGGTTGCTGGTTTGACCTCATTCATAATATGATACCAAATGGCCAATTTAGCCTTGGGGGGAGAAAACTTTAAAACAAAACCTGTATTACTTATGACCTATTAATAATATAAGTTATTAGATTTTTATTTTAATTTTTTATCCTAAATTATCACATTTTAAACACACACACACACACTCTCTCTCTCTCTCTATATATATATATATATATGATTCATGCTTTTTTTTCAATCATTTTCTATCTCATCTATCTTTTCAAAAGTTATACCAAATAAGTGCTCATCAAGAAAAAAAACTACTTTTGTCATCGGTATCCCAAACGTAAGTCACATAAAAAAAAGTCCAACAAAAAAAAAGTCCGTCAAGAAAAGTTCATCAGAAACAAAAGTCACTTCTATCGCCGCTATCCCAAACAGGCCCATATTGGTCTATTATGTACACACTACTCAACCAACATCCTATATTTTAATCATTTCATTACATACTTTTGGTTTTACAACTTTATATATATATATATATATATATATATATATATATATATATATAGACACACATATACAAGTCCCCGTTTCGAATAAGAATTTCATTTTTAAGACCTTTCAAAATAAACCTTAGGTTGAAATATTTTGTAAACAGTTAGATAATTAAATTTCAGGATATGCGAGTTTGTTAATACGTACATGTATCAGAGTAAAATTCTTTTTTTGATATATTACAATTAAAAAAAAAAAAGAAATTCCCCATCGGTTACCCAGAAATCTATCACAAACAACTTGAAGTGAAAAAAAAAAATTGTTTTCTTAAAATCAAATCATAGTTGATTAAATGACTCCCAGCAAAATATTAAGTTTAGACACTTTATGCAAAATTCAAAATGCATGAAAAGATGTATGCTCATAAAGTATATGGCCAATATGAAAAACGCGATTCATAAAAAATTTTATTTATAACAAAATCCTTGAAAATCGCCATACATTGGAAACTGATAAATCACACATTTTTTGGCTGGTAAAGGCTCAATTTTTCTTTTTCTTTTCTTTTATCACTTTATGTTATTCTAAAAATACAAAATTACAATTCTTAGCGCCTATAGCTAACTTATCCTTATAATATCAATCAATCATATATTACAGTTATTCTTATATTTCCCTTTCCTTTCTTAATGTAAGTTTCCATTAGGATTATGCTTCTAATACCAATTATTAATAATAAACAATCTCTTTTTCTTACTTTAATATTCATCTATCTAGTCAAACTCAAATTCTTACAAAGATTCACCAAGTAGACAATCTACACACCTTATTTTCTCACAACAATTCTAGTCCAGCGCTAGCTTTATCGTTGCCCTTACATGTAAGGTATTTTTTTATTTTTTTATATTTATCCTGAAATCTTTAATTTCTCACTAATTTAACCTTAATTTAGTTCGTTTTGACCCCAGTTTGACCAACTAGCCCTTACCTCAGTATCTCAATCGGTTTAGTGCCTGATCCGGTTTCAAAAATTTGCTTTAATGTTTATTCTTATCATTGTTACTAGGAGTTGGACTTTGAAAAACACAGTTTCTCAATGATGTCCCATCCAATCCCATTGCAAACCACCCCCCCCCCCCCCCCCCAATTTTCCTATAATGAATATTCCTTGTGATAATCCTTCAAAATCCTAAACTCTAGCTAGGGAGTCACAACAACTACCATCATCATCAAAAAGCACTTGAAGGGAATAAAGACATACGAAAAATAATAATATAACTTCAAAGGTAAAATATTGTTGCTTTTAATAGAGATAAGTTATTATTCATAATCGTACGCTAATGCTATATCCCAAAAACTCATCCTCAAAGGTAAAATATTGTTGCTTTTAATTAACCATTCAAGCATGGTTAATACATAAACGATCATTGCACAGTTACTTTTCAGGACTGATATTATTTTTTTAATGATATGAATTTCTATATTTTTTTAATGATTATAGTAATATTATCTTGTAAAATTGGAGATCTCTTACATGTCATCCAATATTTTTGAACCTTTCACCTTTAGAACTACAGTATTTATAACCGTATGTTATAACATCAACTTTTTTATTTTAATGATCAACAAAAAAATATTATTATTTTAACAACTATGGTAATCCATTTTTTTATTCGAAGAATTGTAATCTCACCATTGAGTTTTAATAAGCAATTTATACCCGGCTGTACAAAAATCAATTCTATATATTATACAATATTCTAATAGAAGGATTTAAGTCACTCCATTATAATATGCTCTGATTATATGGTAATCACCTTTCCTTAATTTATAAATGAAAGTACAAAGTTATAAATAGATAACATCATGAGGAGTATAAATAGATAATTTTTCTATTTGATTTATTATTTTCACAGCAATTATTATTATTATTCCCTCCCTCCTCCTCCTATGGATTCCATGTTCTAACTAGGTGAACAAATCAAAATCGAAACTGAAAACCGAACTGAACCGAAGGCTATTCGGTTTTGGTCTATTCGGTTTTTGTTTTTTTTTTCAGTTTGTAAAATAGGTGTATTTTGATTTTCGGTTTGGTGTTTTTAAAATTAATTTGGTTTTAACTGAATAACCAAAATATGGAAGTTTTTGTAAAATTGATTCGGTGTTGTGTGTATTTTGTTTTTTTGGTTTGGTTTTTTTATTGGTAGGCTAGATATGGAGCCCCATAATAAAGAAAAAATATTTCGGTTAATTGCAAAAAAATTATTTACTGGACCTGTTTCAATAAATAAAAAAAAGAGACAATAAGGCCCAACTGAAGCCCAATAATCGAAATGATTACAAAACCGAACCGAAATATGTCGGTCAATTCGGTTTGGTTTTAAGAATGTGTGTATTTTGGTTTTTACAGTTTTTACCGAAAAATAGAACCGAAAACCGAATGCTCACCCCTAGTTATAACTCATAGTTATAACTCATAACATATACCGTAAATAGATTGTCCTTATCAAACTTATCAAAGACTATGTCTCCTAACCATCAAAATATACGCATATTACCTATAATATACTTAACTTCCGACCACGTCCAATACTCATCGCAATGATGAGATATACTATCTACACATTTCAAATAAAATTTCAACATTATAGATTTAAAATTTTCAATCAATAATCTTTTAATTGAAAAATCATTTTTTAAAAAAAAAAACCAACAAAGAAATTGTTCTTATTTTAGATTTCATACTCATTAATTTTTTTTTTTTTTTTTAAAAAAGTTCAAATCTATGCCATACAAATTAAATGTTCAATGATGAAAGCTCTAAAAACTTATCATCGGGATGAGCTTGCACCTAACTACTATAACATTTAACTGCAAGGAATAATATTTGTTTTTGTTGCTAATTCTGTTGAATTACCCTATCGTTTTCTCATCTGCCGCCAATCCCTGATTATTAATCGTTTATTTCAATTTTCAATTTTCCACTACCATAAGACCCACTCATGTCGTATGTATCAAAAGACAGTCTTTCCACAACCCATCAAACTGTTCTTGTCATTCTTCTTCTTTTTGCTTTTTTCCTCCTTCCCTGATCACAACCCATCGGATGGTAAGAAATTTCATTGAATCGAAAGCTCCCTCTCCTACAGATTCTTCTTCCTTGAACTGTCTCGCGTTGAGCCATCGAATTCAGTATTTTATTCTGCAGGTTCTTCTCCATAAATTCAGATTTTTCAGAGCTTTCTGAGGTCTTTGTATGTGTTTCTTGTGTTGTTTGATTTTTTGTTACTGATTTTTTCATGAATTTTCAGGATGTTCTTAGGGGTGAGACATCATTGGAGGTTAAGTTGGAATTTTTTCTTTATTTAAAACAAATTTAATAAGTTAACACATCTTTCTTAACTCTGGTGAAGTAGTCAACGGTAACTAATGACTTGTATTTTGTACTACGAAAAATAGTATATATTAAAATGAGGAAGGCCAATTACAAATTTGAAAGCACATTTAACAAAGTAGGGAAAGAAACACAAAATAAGTATCAACAGAAGTTTATTTGATGATGTATCTTAAATTAAGGGAGTGAATTCTAAGAATATCTAAGCAATATAATTTACATTTTAAGTTCCACATGTCCAAGGATTTTTAATCTTTTTTCAAGAATCCATATAGCATTCCTCAATCGATAGTTAGAGACTAATATTCTTGAGGTGTAAAGATCACTGAAGTGGGTTTTGATTCTTCCAACAAAACATTTTCTATGCACATAGCCTAGTTTAAACCCATAACACTATGTTTAACGAACCTAGTCATTTGCCAATTATGCCAAGCTTTGTTGGTTTATTTTATTAGAATTTTGATTTTGATTGAAATTGAAATATTTGTGGAAAAAAATTGAAAAAGAAGTTTAAAAATATGAAAAAGGTAGAAAGGTGCTTCTAATATTAATAATACTAAATAAGTGTTGACCCCATACCCTAGCCGGTTGCCAACAATTGATGGCCACTAACATATTCTAGCCCCTTTTGGTTTTTAAAAGCCCTTATCAAATTACCTTGCTACTAGTTTGTTTTAAATTTTTAGAATTGTTTTTATGATTTACGATATAAGAATGTGAGAAAAGTTTTTCTCTACTTGTAGAAAAGGTCTTCTAAAACTATGGTTTGAGGGTTTCCCAAATAGGCACTTGATCAATGATATTGGTGTCCTAATGTTTCATCCCCTTAAAAATGTCATCTAAAAAGAGCAAAGAAAATCTAACAAAATATATAGGGTTAAAGGACAAAAATGCTCGGTAAGTTTTTACCAATGGACATGAGGGGTGAGTTTGGTTTGAGGGGAGAAGAGAGAAATATTTTTCGATTCCTGACCAAATTGCCCTTGGACCCATAAGCCCCACTATCTTCCTCTCCAAACACTCTACTGAGTACTGACCGTCGTTGTGCAAGTACTAGCTCGTCCACATCGTCCACACCTACAAGGGTACTGATGACCGGTCCTATAGTTGTGCCTTCCAAGAAGAAGACAAAACAGAATCGTCAGCATCGCCCTCTCAAAATTTTGTTGAATCTTCATTTTGAAAGGGAAGCGAGGCTTGAAGTCTGGGAAAATAAGTTTGATTTTTGGACTTTTTTTGGGGATAGCACTTGGATTGCAGACCATGTGTAAGTCGTGCTTGCACTGAGGAAGGACTTAGACTTCATTGTCATTAGGGATGTAAAAAGGCCAGGGGCCTGTGGCCTGGCCTGTTAAAAGCCTGGTCAGGCCTGACCTGTCAGGCTAAAAGGCCAGGCCAAGGCCTCTTATGATGTAACACCCCGGATTTCTAAAGTTCAAATAACATAAATATTCCAAGGGTTTTCATAAATAATAATAGAAATCCAAAATAATCAACATCCGGAAGGTGTCACCGCCGCACTTGTATGGAACAAGTGCAAGGCTTCTTATTACAGGAAATAATTCTAAACTTAAACATTATTTGAAAAATAAAATTAATGAAAATAAATGAAAGTAGATAACTAGAGTTTATTGTCCGTCATCCTCACTTCTCACGGCTAGCCCCAATTTTTGAAACCTGTTCACTGAAACTCTGCTCCCCCGAAGGATCATCGCAGCCCAAGAATACACACATCAGCAAACGCTGGTAATCCTAATTAATTAAGGGTAAAATGAAATAAAATAGAACAGAAATAAGCAGATAGATAAATAAATTTGATATGAATTAAAATAAAATAAATAAATTATAAAATAAAATAAATTAATCATAAAATAAAATAATTTAATTCCAATAAAAAAAAATAATTATAAAATAAGATAAATTAATTATGAAATAAAATTAAATAATTGTAAAATAAATCAATTCCAACATAAAATAAAATAATAAAAATAAATTAATTGCAAAATAAAATAGCATAAAGGCATCATATGTGTATATGTATAAACTAAAAGGTGTCATGGTTTTTAGAGTTTTCTAGTGGGAAGAGAACCATGGTAGACCCGGGAAACCCTGCCAGTCTACCCTGTGACCCGGGAAACCCTGCCAGTCACAAATCATCATAATTTGGCCATATCGTAATTTTCTTCCTAGTGTGCACACCTCTTCCCAAAGTTGCTACTAGTGTCCCGGGAAACCCTGCCAGACACCACTTTGGGAAGAATGGATATATCGGTTCACATCAAATAAATTTTCGAAGGCATAAAGCCTTAAAAATGTGTTCATCACTTTAGGAGATATCATCCCAAAGCTATCCTCCCACTGCTAATGTATTTTAAATGTTCTCAATAAATAAAGTTAAATAAAATAGCTTCAGATAAGAGCTTGCATCTACGTCAAAATTATTATAATAGTGTATTATATCAATATATGTGTGTATATATATCTATATCTATGAATGTATTATCGAAAAAAAAACTCACCTGAATTCAATATATTCAGAGTCATAAAAAAAAAACGAATACAAAAAGAAAAAGGAAAAAAAAAACAGACGCAAGTACACACACAGTGAAATCCTCAAATTGTTCAATGAATTAAGCAATGCACCAGAAAGCAGAACCTGATGTACCTCATTAATATACAATGAAAAGTCAAGCTTATTGAATAACTCATAATGCCACCACGTTTCATTCTTTGAATAACATGTGTGTGTGTGTTTGCTTTTATTTCAATCATTTAGTCCTTCCTTTTGTCGTCATGCAGATATGTTTCCTAAACCAAAAAGAATCATGCGAATATGCCTACAGAATTATGAGAGTGTGCCTTTAGGTGGTATCCGATTAGTATAGATCAATCGATTTCTTCATTCATTCAAGTAGCGCTGTACCTTCTGAAACTGGGTTTAGGGTTATGTTAACGTGTTTAGACTTAGAATTACAATCAATCAATTGCAATCAACGATGTAGGCTACTAGCAATTAATCCTTATTGCTCTAGGGATTAAGATTACAATCTATTAATTCTAATTAACGTTCTAACGCTACTAACAATTAATTTTTATTGCTCAAGGGATTAGGATTACCTGGCCTCCGTGGTTGCAGAGCTCCTAGAAGAGAATTTCTGCCGCAAAATTTTTTTTAGAGAGGGAACTGATAGGTGATGGCTAGGGTGAGATGACTAGTCCTAAGTTTATAGTTGAAATTAGGGTTTCCTATAGGTTGGGCTCTGTGGGTTGAGTTTTAACTATTACTAGTTTAATAAATAATGGCAAATCACCTATTAGATTCTTATTTAAATTTTTATCTTTACCTATCCATTTATCATTATTATTATGATTTATATATATATATACATACATACATATATATATATATATATATATATATATATATATATCTACACACACATTACTTTATTATAAATTATAAATTTTAATATTCGTATTATTAGTATTTATTATCATTATTATTATTATAAAAAAAATAAAGTAAAAATCTAGGGTATTACATATGAGGCCTGTTTTCCCTTAACAGGCCAGGCCCAGGCCTGATAAGAGGCCTTTTAGGCCTGTCAGGCCGGCCTGTTTATATTATTAATATTAATTTATGTAATTTTGGCCTGTTTTTAGCCTGTTTAAAGTAGGCCTGTTTTCTGCCTGTGGCCTGTTATTTATATTATTAGTATTAATTTATGTAATTTTGGCCTGTTGTTAGCCTGTTTAAAGTAGGCCTGTTTTCGGCCTGTGGCCTGTTAGCTTAATTAAATAAAAAAAAATAAAAAAAAAATTTTAAATTTTTTTTTTTTAAAAAAAACACAGGCCTTAACAGGCCACAGGCCAAACCAGGCCTATATACAGGCCAGGCCCAGGCCGAAAAGTAGGCCTGTAACAGGCCACAGGCCAGGCTCAGGCCAGTATGTTACAGAACAGGCCTGGCCTGTTAAGGGCAAGGCCTGGCCTGTTTACACCCTTAATTGTCATCGACAAACTTTGCCAGGCAAATCGTGGGGGAGGTGGCGCAGGATCCGCGTTGAAGTGAAGTGCAACGGGGGACATCGATCAGATTGACGATGTATATGACGACGACGGCCTTAGGCGGAGGAGAGAAGAAGGGTATAGACCACCTAGAGATGCGGGGTAGAAGATTCGCTACCTGTACTTTCATTTATACTGTTGGTTTCTGCTTGCTCTTCCCCTCACATTTCCAAGCTTCATCTACTAAGTATAAACCCTTTTGAAATAGGAATACATTTTTATTATTTTAAATTTGTTGTTTAAGATTATCAATTTTAATACAAATGGAGTTTTGATTGTGCTTTTCTTTTCATTACTATTGCAATTTGCAAAGAGAGACCAGAGTCTAGGCCAAACCTTGGGAGAAAATTCAAGAAAGATAATGCATATATAAGAGCGTCATTGACGCAAGAAAGACTCGCTCCTATTGTATTCCAATGTGCTAGGACACGATTCACACACCAGCCACTTATAAGCTTTGTCGTTAATGACCCTCCCCGATAATGCTTTGAATCTTTACCACAAAGCCCATCTTAATATTGAAATGATGAGGCAATCAAAATGAAAAAGAAGTGTGTTTGGTAATAATGAAAAAGTGCAAGGGCAATTTGATAAAAATCTCTCATCCCATACCCTCCCTCCTCTCAAATCAAACACAATGTAAGTGTTTGAAAGTTTTTGATGGATAATTCTACCCTGAAACTTTAAAAAATATTGTAATGTTGCCCCACCATTTAATACATGAATTTTAATCAAAAGTTGACTAATTTATTGATGACACTCGATAGATGTTACATCATTGTTAGAAATATAAGGGAATTAGTTAAATAGTTTGTTAATACCTTATTATATAAAAGGTCTAGATATTGTGGTTTAGTAAGTGCGGGACTTGGAGTCTCACAAGAAATAGAGTTAACTTGGTCTTCCTCTAAGAGGGAGTTAATTTGGCCTATCTCTAAGAAGGATTTAACTGAACTTCCTTCTAAGTTTTAGTAATCACCATAAGGGTTATTCATTTCAAAAGCA
The DNA here is from genome assembly GCA_037074495.1 of Acacia confusa. NCBI lineage: Eukaryota > Viridiplantae > Streptophyta > Magnoliopsida > Fabales > Fabaceae > Acacia > Acacia confusa. Next base: position 43,995,110 of record CM073503.1, read on the forward strand.
TATTTCTCGTTAATAATAATACATTGATCTTTCATCTTGATTCTTCTTTAATTACACATGTCAACCCTCATCATCCTCTCTTGACCTCACCCATCATTTCCCCAATCTCCCTTGAACCCGATTGCCCTTCCCTCCCTTTTGAACTCATCACCGTTGGTCAATCCTTCATTTCTCAGATCATCAGGGCCCGTCTCAAGCTTCCCTCTCTTCTGATAAACTCTTCTTCTCCTTAATCCCTCTTTTCTTCTCTTCCAATCCCCCATTTCTTCTCTTCTTCCTCCAGCTTCTTGGCCCAATCTAAAGGTGAACCCAATATTGTAAAAGATTGTTTTGGATCGTACAAGCTCTTTGTTTTTCTTTTTCTGAGCTGGGTTCATCTGCCATGCTTCCTTCTCTATCTGGGGTATGCAATGTGATCCTTATTAATCTTAGACGCCTCTAATTCCCCCCCCTTATTTGGGCGCCTATAGGATTTTTCTAGGTTGTTTTATATGTGGGATTGCCTTTTCTGTCTTTACTTTTTTTTTTTTCCAATTCATGATGCTAGGTTTGACAAGAACATCTAGATTTAAAAACCGTACTAAATGTTGAGAATTTTGAGCCTTGAGAAACGTTTATTTGAATTCATCAATGGAACACAACCAATGAAAAATTTTTATTATTCATTGTTACGTGGAGGGGAAACTTTACTCTTCTTCGCTGAAATGACGGTCAACAAAAGTTAGAGATTGTTAGATCTGATTCAAATGGTTGAAAAGGTGTTTATGTGTTCTTTGATTTCTTCTTGTGAAATGGAAAGACACTTGAGTTATTTCGGATTGATTGTATTTTTGTTAGTTTCGACTGAGAGTGCTGATTCAATAATCCGAAGTAGGCTTTTTATATCTTTGTCTATTTATAAAAGGAAGAGGTACAGGGGAGAAAGCACAAGGAAAGAAGTGCCTTGATGCTTTCTTAGGGAGTACACATTCCCTCCTTTTCTTTATATCATTTTCTCATCCTTTTCCTTGAAAAGGTGGGAGAAATTGCAAACATGAGTTGCAAAAAAAAAAAAGCTGCAATTTCTCCCTCCTTTTCAAAGAAAAGGATGAGAAAAAGGATATAAGAAAAAGGAGGGAATGTGGACTCTTTCTTAGGGGAGCTTTGAGGTGGGAAGGAAGGAGCTGATTTTTCTTGTTAGTAGGAGCATTTAGATTAATGTTGGGAACGATGGCTTAATTTTTATATGATATTTACAGAAACCCAATAAAAAAAAGTTAAACTATAAATATGATTTATATTTTAATTGATATTGGTAGAAGTGACGGGATCCAGAAAGTTGTAAAAGGAGTTTTTTTTTAAAAAAAAAAAACTCAATGGGATAAAAACTAACCTAAACACCTTTTATTGGGCTATTTTTTCCTACTGTTATTTTTTTTCTTTTTTTTAAAAAAAAAAAACTTAAAGCTCACCTAACAATCTCTCTAAACAATCATATTATTGGCCATCATCAATCATCAAATATATCCATATAAACCTCCTAGCCGTTTAGTTATTGGTCCACTTGTATTACATACATGGCAAATAAATCCCCATATCCATACCTGGACTCCTCCTTTTCGTTTATCCTATCCGTGCTTATTCATTGCTATAAACCCTAATTCAAACATATAAAGATAACAATTGGCGGTTTCTTCCTTTAATTTATTGTCCATTTAAAGCAATGTTATTCCCAACGTGGGTTGCCATTTCCCCATGCAAGTGCAGACCTAAATGGCCAACTCAATTTAGTATGGCTTACACTATTTCCCCATCTAACGCAATTAATATCAAGTATGAATACTCATTGGCTCTTATCAAGTATGATGCTCATGATAGGCCCATCGGATAGGCCACCTTCATATTATCTAATAGTAATTTTTCTTGGTAATTCCTGATGTGCCTATTTAATCATAATCATTCCTCATTTCGTCTATAGTTGCAAAACTCATGACAACTAATTGTAATGAAATGACTATATCCAATGTTCTATCTTTCCTTGAACTTGATGGTCAGTCTCTGGATTGGTCTATTATTGTTAAGGTGGTTTCAAAGTTTTGGAATATTCCATACACAAGGAGGTATCACCCGATCACCTACAATGTGGTTCTTGCTGATTCGAAGGTAATAAGATGTTTAATATTTCACTATTTTCCTCCCACCCGAATAGAATCTCCCTAATTTCGTGCCCTTACCATTTTTTATAACATTGTTGTTGCTAGGGTTAGTTATGTTTGGCCGTCTTACATCGCCAGGAAATCATGCGTAGACTCTCTGGTGTCCTTCTACCTGGATTTTGTTTCCTTATTAAACGTTTTTGTGTTGAGCATGGGCTAAATCTGATTAATCCATATGTTAGATTAAGTATTGAATCATTCATTGAAGTAAAATTGGTAGCTGGCATTATAAGGACGCCAGATACACTTTTCAGCCACTTCTACCTTTGTCTGCAACCTCTTTGGTGGAGACCACACTGATTAGTATACACGTTTTCTACAATTATTTGGTCTTTGATTAGTGTTTTTTTACTTTAGCGACATCATGATTTATGTTTTTTTAATCTGTATTGCAAATATGTTCCGGATGTTGTTGGCCTTGTGATAGTAGTTTATGATCTCAAAAACGTCGATGACGAAGGGGAATCCGTACGTCAGTTCAATTTTGAGATTATGGACGAATGGTATGTCTTTAACTTTCTGTCCGTATGCCATAAATAAAATGGCAATATTAATGCAATACTTTTTTGTAGTGCCAATCCCTACAATTTTTGTTTTAGAGGCACACCTGCATTCTGGGCTTCTAATAGTTACGATAAGGTTTTGGGGAAAGAAGATGTTGTTGTGGCTTTGCTTTTTGTCAAAATGATCAAAACCAGTGGTAATTTTTTAAATTATACTTCACTTACTTACAATACTTGTAATTACTTACAATGCTCTTTCATCCTGACATCTAATTTGTTTCTTTGTCCATTGTAGATGGAGACGTTATATTCCTCAGCCACTGTGATCTCTCTCAAGCTCACTTTAATTATGACCATCCTGCTGTTGTTAACTTCCGTTATGAACTAAATCGTCTTGCTGCTGCTAATCTAACCCATGACAATGAATACCCAGGATGTACACGTCATCTTTGCCATGCTTCGCCCTAAGTTGCTGTTTCTTCGAAGACTTTGCTGTTTCTTTTCAATTTTTTCTTTTTAAAAGTTTTTATGTAAACATCTCGTCAGTTCAGCTTTTCTTACTTTTTGTCGTTCAGTATTTCATGGATGTTATTAATTCCAGTGGTGGAAATGTTGGAATCAGTTTTAAGATTAAATTACTAATGAATTGTTGGCCCATCTGTTAAATTACTAATTGATTCTACCGCTATATTGAACAATATAAGATTCACCATTCACCCAATCTTCTATATAACCCAGTAGTACTAAACCAATTTTTTAACACCTTTCATTAGTTCAATGAACTTCCGGTGCAAATTTCTATGTACACGGTCAAACACTGGAGTTAACTCATTAATTTTGTAATCCAATAAAGTGAAGTTGCATATCTGGTGACTGCTTATTTTGGTTTGTAGCCGAATTATAAGTTTACTAAAATATTTATTTACCTTTTTCAACCAGTTAACATTCCTTTCAAAGTATTTCATTAATATTAATTGATAATCAGCTAACTGTACCTGTGCAATTTATTCATCCCACCCACTTATTGAAGTTATTTAAGTGTCTATGCCAAATTCTAGTGGTCAATATAAGTCTTATCAAATATAACCTACATTTAATAAGCCTATAGCGTTTATACCAATACTGTAATATCAATCCCAATACCTTAATTTAATAAGCCTTTCGTTTTCAGGGCAATGCTTAGTTTTTTTTTTCCATTATATAATTTATATAATCTAAAAAATGTTATTTGAAGAAATGAACTCATGTAGACCGTTAAATGTTTTTAGAAGCATCACATACTACCTATATATATAGACGTAGTAATTTATTGTTCATTGTGTTTCAAATTAAAAAGTTATCATCTTTAGTTAGTAACACATTAATTACCAGCACTACCTAAAATTATAGAGTTATAAGATGGGCATTTTTTTTCTTTTCAACTAACTTTTGGATTATGCATTACTTTAAAGTCATGATTAGTAACATCGTACGTAAGATGGGCGACATATTTTATTACATTAAGTTTTTAATCTGATATGTTTCAAAAGGTAAATTCATTTTCTTAATGAAGTAACTTTAACAATTTTATTTTATGATAAAATCATCCAGCAGTGTAACTATGTTCTTTTGAGCATACAGAAATAGAAAGTTGTATACCTTCGTTTTTGGTGTTGATCGTATGCGTTGTCTATTAAGTTCATGTTTACTCTATTTGTTTTCATTCTTCTCATATATACAGTCATTTAATATTAACATAACAATGTTATTAATAATAATATCACGTACTGGCAATTATTAAGAATTCATAACCGTCAATTCAAATGCTTTAATTGATGTGTAACAGTGCATTATTTCAGTCCCGTCGATTCACACACCCTTTCCCTGTTATTTAGTTATGTTTTTGTATTCTCTCATTTTACATTCACAGTCACATCGTTCTCTTTCTTCTTCCATCTTCAAATGGCAACTGATGTGAATACAAATCTAGAGCTGTTGGCAGAAGGAGAAAATGCGTTAACTTTGAAGGTGACTGTTGATCGGATCGTCCATCGATACTTGGAACGTACTTCCGGCAGACGCAAAAGGCCATCACTGGAACTGGAGTCCATCGATCTCAAAGTCTTCGATAATTCGGTTATTATGTTTTCACTCCTTCCAGTGTATTAGTTTCCTTTCAACTTTTTCATTAAACTGATGTAAGTCTTTGCTTTTATTTTACAGAATGAGATCAGGATGTTGGTTAGGATTATGTCGGTAGATCTCATGGATAAACATTGCTGGAAAATTTTTGAAGGTGGCTGTTATGACACCGCACATTTTTCAGTCCGTGAAGGTGGGGAAGGAGTTCACCCGTTTATGCATATTGTCATTACCAAGTTATCAACAATAGCCCCTAATATTCAGTGACTCATTTCCTAAGCGGTGTTTCATCCTTCATTACATTGATGATGCTAATTTGGTGGGGTGTTCCTAATAACCACATGGTTTTTGGTATGTTTTATAAGCAATCTTTTTATGTTAAAATTGTCTACTAATCTTTGAGAACGTTGACATCCTTTTTTACGTAAAACAACGATAGATTCATTCTTTTCATCATGAAACAGATGTGTGCGGAATTCTGAAATCATACTATCGATCATCTAATTATACGTGTTTGGGAGTCTACTCTAAGGCAGTCATTCTGTAAATGGAAGACAAATTGTACGACTTTAATATTACACTATTTTATGATATATGATCAATTAACCTCTGATATTATGAAGGTTATTTAATTACATGTTATTTATTCTTCAAGAAGAAAAATATTGTGAGGTGCATCATTCTAGGCGATGCTGTGGATAGTACAATTCTGCAACTAGATATGCTGAATCTGCTACTCACAAAAATCTGATCCACAAATTGATTGATGACCCTAAAGAAGGGAAGGTTTACAACTTTCAGAATTTTAAGGTGCTTGACAATGATGATAAGTACAGAGTGACTTTAAACCCATGGAGATTCAACTTTCATCCATATACATTGATCAAAGAATCTGATGTTGTCATTAAGAAAGATGCATATAACTTTAAGGCCATTGTAGACATAAAAAATAAAGTTTCGACGACGTTGGGTTGATAGGTTGATATCTTTCAAGATCCTAACATGAATGCAGAAAACATTTATGTACTTATATGGATTAATATATATTTTAACATTCATTATTTGCAGATGTACTTGGTTTTTTGCAAGCTTTTAGACATTTGCAGGAACAAAGAAGGGAGACTGATAATATAAAGAGGTTAAACTTTATCATTGTTGATGAAAAGTAAGTTTTTCATTCAATAGTCTTACGTCAGAGAAAGAAGTTCTTCATTAAATATATCATGTAAATAGCCATGTCTGCTTAACTTTTATATTAGATACAATATTATTTCCTGATATGTTTCTTCATGTTAGTGAGAATTTAATAAATATCACTCTTTGGGGTGATTGTGCTGAGGAGACTTATTCAAAGAAGCATAAGGATATGGAACCTCCAATCATTGTTCTTCTGCGTTTTGCGAGATTGAATAGGAATACAGGTTTTGCAATTTCTTTTTTTTGTTAGGGTGAAAGAAAAAATGTTAATCAATTCGGATTTTAATATCATAATGTTCCCATATTAAGGTCATTTGAGTAACGCATTTAATGCAACTGTCGTAACTCTAAATCCAAATATACCAGAGGCATTATTATTGAAGGAAAGGTGAGACGCTGCTAGGAATTTGATTAATTTAATTTCTTGAAATGAAATGTTTTTTATTATTGACATGAATTGTTTATTCAAATTACATTTTATAGCATCAGTCAAGATTCCGTATCTAGCCAGCTATTTACTCAAATATCAAATGTTGATTATCCTACCTATTCAGCTGAATCGCTGCTTACTTTTTGAACTAGAATTCCATTGGCATACATTTTGAAGTTAGAACAAGTACATTTTATTTAAAGTGCATTTTAATTTGCATTTGACTTTTTTTATTTAAATACTCTATTTAATTATTACGTAAGTTATGTTTTGATTTTTTTTCATTACATTTTTAGGAGTGTGATGTTGTCACAAAGGTTACTATTCAAAAGTGTGAGACACTATATGGGTGGGTTTATGAGGCATGTCCATGTGACAAGAAGCCCGAGTACATGTCTAATGGCACTCTTAGATGCACCAAGTGTGATAAGGATGTACTTATAACCGTCCCAAAGTATGTTTTAATACTTACTATTTTAGATTTATCCTTTTAACACTTTATGTAATAATCATTATTTATCTTTCCAATTTTTACGTAAGGTTTAAAGTCCACTACAAAGTTGATGACAATACTGGAAAATGTTCTGTAATTTTTTTCGACTGTCATGCAACTGAGTTGTTGGGTAAATCTGCGTCAAAGATGAAAGATGATATGCATGAGGTATTAAACTTCGTTCCAACAATCCAAACTGCACCACATATATGAACGATAATGTATAATTTAATCTGTTTATATTTTATTGGTTTTCATTCAGGAGGGTAGGAATTCTACAATTCCTAAAGAGCTAGATGAAATTGCTAGTAGAATTGTTATTGTCAAACTCAGGATCAAGAGCCATAATATAAAGCATAGGACAAGTAGCATTGGTGTTAGTCAATTGTGTGTTGATACTCATTTGGTGCAACAATTTCAGTATAACAATGTGGAGCCTAATAAAACTAACATGATAGAGGTATAAAAATTTGTTCTCCACCTTCTTCCAAGTACCATAACATTTCTGATACTTACTTTTGTTTTACATGCACGTAGGAATCTACTGCTTCAAGAGAGATCGGTAATACATCTTCACAATATATTACTGTTGAAGATGACATCAATACGTTTTCACAATTGATAACACCACCTGATGCCAATACAAAGCGGAAATCTCTTCCTAATGATATCCCAATCATATGTGAAGACATTGGACTTGCTGAGTTGTGCACACCAACAATGAGCTCTACTAAACCTATCAAGAACATAAAGAAGAAGAAATGACTAGAAAATCTTAACCGTTTGTATGTCGCTTTGATTTGATGCTTATCTGTTTCCTATATGAACTTCTTTATTAAATTTCCAAGCATTGTCCTATGTTTCTCCATATTTTTCCATGAACTTATGTCAATTTACTTGATGACGTTAACATCTCTTTGCGCATTAGCAATGTTTTATTATACCAAAAAAAAAGTATTGGAATCAAGTTTAATATTTTGGTATTAGTTTGTTTCCTGCCTTAAACACACGTTCTCATCAAATTATCAATTCTATTCATTATAAAATGCAAGAGTCTAGGAGGATATATTTTTCAAAAATCCAAGAGTCTTTTACTAAAATGCAAAAGTATTTTAACAAAATCCATGGTTAGTTTTTTTTAAAAAAAAATACTTGCAATAAAGTTTAATATCTTGGTAAAAAATTTATACTTCCAAAGACAGGTTATGGCAAAACATCAAATATTTGATGTCTTTTTCTCATCAAATATATACACGTGATGCTCATCATTGAATGACAAATATTAACGATGCTTATCATTTATTTTTTTAACCACATGCATTGAAATATTAGCGATACACAAATATCAATAATGTACAATATAACGCTGCTTATATGTCTTCCAAATAAAATTTCCAAGACGAAGTAAATATCCATCCATAATAATAATAGCTTTCCCGAATACAACTTCCAAGAACAATCTGCTCCTCCATATTTAATGTTTCTCAGCGGTCAATGCATTGGTAAATATCCAGTAATTAATATCGGGTTGAAATGTGTACACGATTGTGCATTTATTAGAATCCTTTGGTGGTGGTTATGGCGATCCTTGCCAATCATTTAATTACTGCGTACAATCTCACCATTGGTGAATTTTAACATGAGATCTGGCCGTGTAAAGAGTCACAGGAAAGATTGATATAATCATTTCTATGAGAAGTGCATATATAAACCATTGTCTAGTTCTTCGAAAATGTAGCTCGTATACTTTAAGTGTTAGTAAGCCAATATTCAAAACTGAATTTTAGATTTATGCACGGAGTTACAAATGAGGAAAAAACGCCATGAATCCAACAATGTACCAGATGATGGAAGAGGTCAGTTTTTTTTACTAATTACATACAAAACGTTGCATGCAAGATTAATTTAAATTCTCCAAATGATTTCTTTAACGATGACTTCTTAACATGTAGGGAAACGTCCATGTTCAACAAGTTCAGATGACAATTATGGACGTTGTCATACTCCTATTACTGATAATTGCATTAACGCTCTCGGGATGCATCTTGGTTCACAAAACAAAGACATCCATTATCAATCGCCGGAGTCTACAATTATAAACCCAACACCACAAGATCAAAGACGTGGTATTCTATTTGATATTACTAACACAACAAGGAGGTTATCCAAGGTTCCTTCAGATCACCGGTCTTCTTTATTAGTTCATCAAACGAAGCTCCAGAAGAGGTCATTGCACAATATTTGTGATGTTGCGACCGATTTAACTGTTAGGCTTGAACATACAACCAATGCAAGTAATTATTCAATATCAGTTTTCTTCAAATATTCATGTCATGCTTTGTAAATATTTATTGTTGTTATCTTTTAATGCAGTCAATATACAAGACCCCTGTGATGAAGATCATAATGCAACTATTGAAGAAGAACCTGACAAAATGTTCAATCATATAGTTCAATCCAGTTATTTGGATTATGGTGATGCCAACTATGAATGTTGTTTATGTGGTGCACAAATGTGGATTTCAGAAAGTTTAAAGAATGTCAAGAAGAATGCTAATCCACAGTTTGGAATGTGTTGTTGTAATGGGAAGATTATAGTACCTCTGTTACGGAATCCACCTGAAGAGCTTGGAAATTTATTTTTCAACAAGCAGTCAGCATGTTCAAAAAATTTCTTGAAAAATATACTTTCATACAACATGTTTTGTTTCACATTGATGGGTGGCAAAATTAATCATTCAATAAATTCTAAGGGAGGAGGTCCTTATTCATTTATCCTTTCAGGCCAAAACCACCACTTGATTGGTAGCTTATTGCCCCCACCAGGAAACCCTCCAGTGTACGCTCAACTATATATTTATGACACTGACAATGAAGTTTCAAATCAGATATCATCAGTCAGGTTAGTTGTTTATTATACAATTATTTTCTTATGGTCACTTATACTATTGTGAAGACCTTAGATGAATTATAATAATACATACGAAAACTAATCATTTTTTAAAAATTTGATAAACAAAAGTGTGTTTACAATAGCATGTTTTAAGAAAAATTTAATTAACACAAATTTATTTTGAATGTTTTAAAATAAGTTCTTCATAATAACCACCAAATATAATACTAACTGGGAAGACGAAAGTGTGTTTACATTTTTAATATAGAACGAAGTGAATTTATGTATTACTTTTGTTCTGAAGATGTTTATTTAGTATTGTTCCCCTATTTTAAACTTAAATTGCCAAATAAATCCAGTGTTAACTTTTATCCAGCTTTTATACGTTTATTGGGTTTGTAACAGAAATATCTAACTATGAAAACTATATTAGATTGATGAAAACTATATTAATTGTTGTTCTGTGATGATAATGATGCTTCACTTATTGATAAAAAAAAGTGCTTGTGATGTTGCTAATGATGCTTCTTTATAATCACTTCAATATAAGGAAACAATTATTATACAAGACAATCAAAGGCTACACAAAAGACCGTAATTGTGATGATAACTATACTTCACACAAACGTAACTTAATATATTGAAATGTAATTTTTTTTATTAGTTATTTATATGTCTCCTATAATATGGATATAGTATTTGTCATATTTAAAATATAAATTGTGGTGACCCAAGTATTTACCATTTCCTTATTTAATTTCCAGCCGTCATATTCGTCCTGAGCTTTTGGATACTCATATTGTTAAAATGTTGAAAGAATGCCTGGATAAGCACAATAGTGTAGTTAAGAATTATAGAAAGGCTACAGACATTATAAATGGAAATCTTATCCCTGATGTTAGCATACGACTATTAAGAAATAGAAACTCCAATGTGCTTTCTAGACAATATAATCTGCCAATAGAATCGGAGCTTGCAGCACTTATAGTTGGTGATTTTGACAAGTCATATACCAAATGTGACATCATTGTCAAACAACAAAGTGGTCACTTACAGAGAATTGATGAGCTACATATGGCATACCTCCCACTTCAGTATCCGTTATTCTTCCCATACGGAGACAATGGCTATGACCCAAGTAATGACCATTCTTATGACTCATTAGCAACAATAAAGAAGAAGAAAAAACTTACACCTCAAGAATACTTGACATTCCGTCTAATGAGGAGGCAATCAGAGCGATCTGTGATACTACTTGGGAAGAAATTGCTTCAACAATTCATAGTTGATAGCTATTCCATGGTAAAAAGTGATAGGCTTGAGTACATAAGAAAGCATCAAAAGGAATTAAGGTTGATCTTTACCGTGGTCTTTCAGATGCACCAGCAAGAGGTGAGACAAACCCTACATCAACAGGCCGGCGTATTATTCTACCATCTTCTTTCACTGGGGGCGCAAGATACATTATTCAAAACTATCAAGATGCTATGGCCATTTGTGCTTGGGCTGGATATCCAGACATTTTTATAACATTCACATGCAACCCTATGTGGCCTGAGATAACTCGCCATTGTGACAAAGATGGTCTAAAACCATGTGATAAACTAGAAGTGTTGACCAGGATATTCCATATCAAGTTGCGAAAGTTGATGCGGACTTTGAAGGATGACAAGATTTTTGGTGCAGTCAAAGAAGGTACATTTTATTTAAGTCCACATTGAAACTAATTGTCATTATTAATTAAATTTTTTAAATTGGTCAATAAGGATTATTCATATGTCAGATTAACCAATAATTTATAGCAATCAAATTTATAGCAATCATATCATAATTGTTAGTCTATATGTCCAACAAAATATTTGATAAGTTAGACTAGTTGTTGTCATCTTGAAAAAAGTATTGATATGCTAATTGTTACAAACTGTGTGTTTTATTAGTTTAAAAATTTAAAAATTAGTTTAAAAATTATAAAAAAATATATAAAATGCACGTTCATTACACAATACTACAATGCATTTAGTATGAAAGAAGGTTAGTAATTAGTTATGTGCTAATGTAAATGCAAATGTTTATACTATTGAATTTCAAAAAATAGGGTTACCCCACACGCATATTATACTTTGGCTATCAGAAGTGGACAAGTTGAAGACACCGTTTGATGTGGACAATCTAATATCTGCGGAGATACCAGACAAACGTGTTGATCCTGAATTGTATGAATTAGTAGGCACTTATATGCTCCATGGACCATGCGGACGATCATTAATGAGTGCACCTTGCATGAAGGAAGGTAAGTGTTCAAAGTACTTCCCAAAAAAATTCAATGCGTGTACCATGATGGATGAAAATGGATACCCAACATATTGAAGGAGGGATGATGGACGTATGGTGTTTAGAAAGGGTGTTCATCTTGATAATAGATTCGTTGTCCTTTACAATGCTAGGTTGCTAAAGTTATTTTCTGCTCATTTGAATATTGAAAAGACAAATCAATCACGAGCTGTCAAGTACTTATTCAAATACATAAGTAAAGGGAATGACCATGTCATTGCCGGTATATATAACACCAATAATGCTAAAGGGGATCAACGAATATTTGATGAAATTTCTCACTACCTCAATTGTAGATATATATCTTCATGTGAAGCATCGTGGAGAATTTTTGGGTTTGATATACACCATAGACATCAACCTGTTGAGAGATTAAGTTTTCATCTACAAGAGCAACAGGTTGTTTATTACTCTCAAGAAGAAACTATGTCAACGATAGTCAACAATCCTAGAGTTAAAGAATCAATGCTTCTTACTTGGCTGGAGAAGAATAGGGATGATCCATTTGCTAGAACGTTGAGATACTCCGAATTCCCAAACTATTTTACGTTTGTTTGAGAAAGAAGACTTTGGAAGCATCATGAATGAGGTTTCTCTGTTGGTCGGTTGGGTCATTGTACACCTGCCTAAGGAGAGTTATACTACCTTCGTTTGCTGTTGACAAAGGTGCAAGGTCTGAAGAGTTATGTATATATCAGAACTGTGAAGAATGTTGTTCACCCTACATTCAGGGAAGCCTGTTACGCACTAGAATTGTTAGACGATGACAATGAGTACATAGATGTAATTAAAGAAGCATCATCATGGGCATCAGGAAATTACCTTCGTAATTTTTTTACCAATATGTTATTGAGTCATTCCTTATCACAACCCACTGTTGTTTGGGAACGAACCAACGACATCATTTGTGAAGATTTGTTACTTATACCATATGGCAATCAATCTTTGTTAGGTATTTCCTATTTAAATATTTTCATTCTTAGTTATAAAATTAATTACTTTTGATATATACTTATTTACTAAAAACAATTGCAATTTACACTATTTGCACGTCAAAATTTCCTTCATGTGTGAAGTCAAAAATCATTATTCATACGGAAAATTACATTACTTTAATGTATTGTTTTTTGTATCAATTACACAATTAGATATTGCTTGCCATGTGTTAACACCTTTTCTTTTTTTCAAAAGAATTGCAGTTTTCAATTGCTGAAAAAGAGGCAGCAGGACTTTTGAAATTCAAAGACTTTTACTACGTAATGGGAAAAGTCTAGATGACTATCTGTCTTTGCCCAGACTAAATAAAGAATTCAGTATTGATATGTCTAACCAATTAATACTTCAAGAGTTGAACTACAACAGACAAAGAGAAAGCGATGAATCAAATAGATTGCAACATTTAATGACAACTGAGCAGAAGGAAGTCTTTGATAACATTCTATCATCCGTTTCATCAATGAAAGGTGGTTTCTGGATTTGGTGGAACTGGGAAATTGTTTATATGGAATGCATTAACAGCTTCCATAAGATCTAAAGGGGGTATTATACTTAATGTAGCATCCAGTGGAATTGCAGCAACTCTACTACCATAAGAACTGCACATTCAAGGTTCTTAATACCTATAGAAATAAATGAAGATTCAATATGTTCAATTACTCAAAATTCACCTACAGCGAACCTGATTAAGGTTGCTCAGCTAATTATTTGGGATGAGGCTCCAATGGTTAGGAGACATTGTGTTGAGGCTTTTGACCGAACTTTGAGGGACTTGACGAAGACTAGTTGCATATTTGTAGGGAAATGTGTGGTCATGGTTGGAGATTTTAGGCAGATTCTTCCAGTCATCCCTAAAGCTGGACGAGCTGAAATTGTAGATACATCAATCAATGCTCCTCTACTATGGAACGAATGCGAGTTATTAAAATTAACCAAAAATATGAGACTACAATCTTCCACTGATCCAAGTGAGCAAGAGAAAATTAAATCCTTCTCTAAATAGCTATTGCTTGTGGGAGAAGGAGTTATTGGATTACCGCATGATGGTATTGCGGAAATAAGATTACCATCAAGTAAGTTGCTTTATGATGATGACCATCCAATAAGGTGCATTATTCAATCTACGTACCCAAGTTTAGTGGAACGTTTATTCGACGAAGGATACCTAAACAACTAGTCAATCCTAACACCAACAACAGAACATGTTGATTCATTTAATGAGTATATTTGTTCTTTGTTACCAGGAGATAGAGTTGAGTACTTTAGTGCTGACTCTGTTGATCGCACTAATTGTGCAAATAATAGTTTTGATGATCTATATGACACAGGGTATTTGAATTCAGTTAAATGTTCAGGGATACCTCATCATAAATTAATTTTGACGATTGGAGTACCAGTTATGTTAATAAGGAACATTGATCAGGCAACAGGATTGTGCAATGGTATAAGGCTTCAAATAACACAACTTGGCAAGAATGTCATTAAGGTGAAGGCGCTTAATGGCACAAGCGTAAGCGATGAGATTTTGATACACAGAATGGCTATGAACCCATCTGAATCTAAACTCCCTTTCAAGATGTCAAGAAGGCAATTTCCAATAATTATTTCTTTCGCAGTGACAATTAACAAAAGCCAGGGACAATCAATGTCAAATGTAGGTCTTTACCTTCCAAGTCCGGTCTTCTCACATAGTCAACTTTAGTTGCTCTTTCAAGAGTCAAGAGTTTCAATGGTTTGAAGATACTCATCTTGAATGAGTTTAATAAGTGTAGTGATACTACAGTTAATGTTGTATATAGGGAAGTATTCCAAAACGTTTTTACAAAGAGATAAATGAAAACATTGACAACATTTTCAGGAAAAATTCTCTTACTGTTGTTATTTGTGTTTAATATTTGATATTTGATGTAACAAATTTGTTGCGCTGAAGCTACTCAATTTTTGTCCTTTAGTTTCACACTATTTTGTATTCTGGGTCGATAGTCTTGTTTACATCAAAAAAGGAAGAGGGATGGTGGAGTGGATGAGTTGGCAGGGAGTTGTTAACTCTAGGTGAGGAGGTGGCATGTTTTAAGTGTCATTTGTCCGTATTTGTTAAACTTAACAATCCGGAGAGAGAATTTTGGTTAGCTTAGCCTTTGGTATTATTTTAGTAAAGCCAAAAATATCTGAAACTTTTATTTATCTTGGGGTCAAAATAAAATAAATTTTTATGGGTTAAAAAACAATAATTTCTGTCCTTTTATTTTTCAAAATAGTATTTTACAGGATAAATAAAACTATTTATAAGATAAATAAAGATATTTATAAAATAAATAAAATAATTTTTTAAAAAAACTAGAGAGTTTACAAGAATATTTTAGCCATTTATAAAGTAAACAAGTGAATTTAAAAGATAATTAAGAGAGTTCGTAAAACAAAATGAGTTAAAAATATTTTGATCAAGACAAGTAAGGAAGTTTATAAAATAAAAGATTAAGGTGTAAAAATATACATGTGCTTTACCTTGAGGAGTGCCCAGCACCAAGTATTTTTTTAGATGCAAAAGTACATACGTGATTACAAATTATGCGCAAAAATATCTTTTGACCATTAATTTTGACTTTAACCGTTAAGTGTGACTTTTTTTACTTTCAAAAATTCAAAAATACACATGTGCTTTGGTAAAAAGAGCGCCTAACATCAAGTGTTTTTTTTTAATTTAATAATTTTATTTCATTTAAAGGAAAATTATTATTTTTTTAGGTATAATTCTTGAGAGGCCAAATTTTTTATTTCCATAATTTATTTTCTTTTTTTAAAATCCTTTATTGGTGCAAACATTTATATTTCATAACTAGAAAATGCAATAAAAATTAAATAATATTGATTGAAAAATTATTTAAATAATTTTTGGTTCAATTGTTAGATCAAAAAATTAAAATTATTTTTAATTAAATATAATATTTATAATATCAAATTGTAAATGCATAAATACTCATTTATTAATTATTAATTAGAAAATTTAATAAGGATTAAAAAAAGAAAATAAATTTTGGAAATAAAAAATTTGGCCTCCTAGGAATTATACCTAGAGAAATAATAATTTTCCTTTAATTGAAATAAAATTATTAAATTAAAAAAAACACTTGATGTTGGACACTCTTTTTGTCAAACCAATTGTGTATTTTTATACATTTGAAAGTAAAAAAAAAAAAGTCAAATTTAACGGTTAAAGAGTATTTTTACACCTAATTTGTAACTGCGTGTGTACTTTTGCACCTAAAAGAAACATTTAGTACTGAGCGCTCCTCAAGATAAAACACATGTGCATTTTTGCCCCTTAACCCTAAAATAAATAAGGTGTTTATAAGATAAATAAAAAATTTAACCAAAAAAAATAAAATAAAGACGTCATTTTCTTGAACATAAAACTTAATTTTAATTTGACATCAACAAAATCTTAATTTTATTTTAACTTCACAGTTTTTTGGATGTTGATTGAAATAAAGTCTCGGGGCTAACTGAATTTCTTTTTTGTTTTTAAAGGTGTAACAGTTCGATTTCTTACCAAAAAACTATAAAAAAATCTTTAATTCAAATTCCGCAAAGAACCCAAAGTCCCTCCAGGCCTCCCACTGAACTCCCCCGAGCACGCTGTGAGTTAGTTTGAGACCGTGGAAGCTTTGTGCAAAGGTGAAATCGGTCTCCGAACGTCCTAAGCTCGAACGATTGCAGGCTCTTCGTCTCCATACAAAGATCTTTTTTCCTCAATTAATTTGTTCATAGGGAAGACGAATACCGTGTGGGTCGTTTGGGCTCATGAATCTGAAGTATGTGAACTTATTTATTGTTATGGTGGCTCGTCAATCTGTTTCTTTGCAGATTATTAACTGGACCTATGGTCTATTAGGTTTTTGTGGTGTGAGCTCATTTAGATAATGCTTCGGAACGATTATTTGTTGATTGGTTTTCGAAGTCAATTGGGTTATACTTCTAATTTCATTTAGTGTTCGTAAATTGGTCTTCGGACTCTGCATATGATGATGATTGGCTTGTCCACTGATTTGTTTCAGTAGAAGCTCTGTTTGAAGTGCGGGAGTACAGACTTGTTCTCAAATGTGTATAATGATTTACCCTTGAATCACTTGAACGGTGAAGCCCACAAACTCAATCCTCAACCTTTCTCACCGGTGGACAACATCTACGAAGCACAGCGCCTCTTAGCAGTCTTCACGCACAGAAGCCTCTGTCTCTCTTGAAGCCAGGTTATATTTCCTATTCTTAACGGGTGTTTGTCCACGAAGCTCCTCAATCTCACGTTGCACTCACCATATGTTCTTTTTTCCATATTGGAATGTGATTTGGCTGCCAAATCAGTTATTCCCGCCACGTTTTCCTCTTTATAACACTGTTTGTCCACAGCAGCAGCAGCAGGAAACTATAGGGAGATCACGATTTCTAAACATGGAGATTAAAACTTTGTATAGTTTAGGAATGGCTTTCAAAAATTTTAATCCAAAGGGAGTTAGGAACCTAAATTGCAGGAATAGCTGACTTGGACTGTCATGTTTGCCTACAGTGCTGCCATGTTTACAGAATTGCTGAAAACTAAAACATCAGTTTTCCATTCTCATAAATATAAATGGCATAAGCATAAAATGACAATATAATCAATTGGCATATTGTTGAATGAGTCGGTCCATTTGGAGGATAATATGCTAGTGAGTTGGTTGATTATTGCACATACTCAATGTGTGCGCAATGGAACCTACTAGTTGGATGTTATTTTGGAATAATTTTGACCTAACTCTCAGCACAGAAGTCCGTTCTTCAAGCTTTGAGTGGTTGGACTTGGAAGTTTTTTCTGGGGTTGACTACATTTTTCTAGTTTCTGACTTACCATGCTTTATTTGGATTGTTATGGGGTTTCTTCTATTTCCCATTTCTTAAAGCTCTTTTCAAATTTAAGATGCTATGAATTTAACTGCGTTGCTAATTTTGTGTGGGACCAAAAGAAAACTGCTACAGCTACTCACTGATGCTTACTCATTGAAATCTCATTGGTGCCTGAGTGATACTCTGATCCCAGCTACTTTGGGTTTCTTCCGCAACAGCAGCTGCCTCAGTTACCATTTCATAAATGGAGGCCCTGTACGCTAAGCTCTATGACAAGTATACCAAGCTAAAGGTGTCTGTTTGTCCCTTTGTTGATGCTAACTCTGAAGTTCCTAGTTTTGCAACCTCACATTCACTGTCTTTTTGTCATTTATAGTTAAATAACCTCAAAGCATTAAGAAAAGATTTTGAGGTGTTTGAATTTGATATTCAATTTTTGTTTTTCTAAAAAATTCAGTGATTTGT
Organism: Acacia confusa; assembly: GCA_037074495.1. NCBI lineage: Eukaryota > Viridiplantae > Streptophyta > Magnoliopsida > Fabales > Fabaceae > Acacia > Acacia confusa. The sequence continues at coordinate 44,013,612 of CM073503.1, forward strand.
TCAGAAAATTATTTGAACATTGCATTCGGGTATGAATTAAAGCTTTGAGATGAACATAGGTGAATAAAATTGACATCTCATCTGGTGAATGATGCAGCAAACAAACATGAGTTTGGTTTTGTTATTGATTCATAATTTTCTTTTTTGTTCCAGGCGAAGAAACTTTCTGAGTTTGATCAGATAAATAAATCTCAAGAAGTTAAATTTATGAATTTTATCTCTGGTATGTATCTTTATGCTTTTCACTTAGATTCCTTTCTTGAAGTTTCTGTAGACCGCAAGTATAAATTTATGGTAATGAATTTACCGAAGAATTTGCAATACATTTTGAAGGTCAGCCCTATATAAAATGGTTCTTAAAACTCATGTTTATGAGGTCTTGCAGGCACCTTCCTTTTGTTTTACAAATCCTGGTTTTTGACTCTGACCTGTGTTTTTTCTCCCATTTTTCCTCTTTCGTTTTGGCATAATTTTTGAAAGTGTGATGCAAAATAGTTAATTGCATTGAGCTGTGTCTAATAGCTAGGCATAGCAGCTGATTTCTGCATAATTATTTCTATATTTGGTACTTTTAATCTAGATTTTTTCCCTGATTCTCTTGGTTCAAACATCTTAAGCACTATTGCACTAATTATTCGCAATCTCTTTTGATGTCACTACTACAGCTGCAGACGAGTTGATGGAGCACTTGAAGAGTGAAAATAACCAGTTGCACGAAAAAGTGAATGATTTGAGAAGTGAAGTGGCTTCAATAAGGCATGCATTTCCATCTTCTGCTCTCTTTCTCTTTTCTTTATTGCTTGGTTTCCTCATCAGACTTTGTTCTTTTCTTCAATTGATGTACATTTTTTTGGAGGGCTGAATGTATATATTAACTATATTAGGCTTGCCAAAGACAAAGAGGTTGCTGATTATCAAAGGCTCGTAATGGAGGCAAGCAAGAAAAGTGAGACACTTGAATCATTCTTTGATGCTGCTTGAAACTCGGACCTACTTTGCTTGTTTGATTTAGTTATAATAGCTGCATGAGTTTCTATAGTTCTATATGTGCATTTTATTATGTTTTGTGGATGCCGGTTACATATGGTGGAAAAAGAAAAAGTTATTGTATCTTCTTCCCCACACAGTTTCACACCGTCTTAGAACAATTTTTTTGCCTAGTAAAAGAACTGCAGAGTTTAATATGCATAATTTCTTCTTTTTGCATCTCTGCCCTTTGTTATGTATAGTTCTTTTATCTTTCCTCATAGGGTTTTAGTATTATAGTGGACTTCTGATGTACTTGGGTTGCATTCCCTTGGGCTTTAATTGCAGTTTATTTATCTGAAAGGGTGTGAGTAACAAAAAATTCTTTGTTCAGAAACCGATCAAATCATTGGTGTTAGTTAGGTCCGCAAATTTTCTCATATCAGACAATTTTTCCTTGTTTAGCTGAATGTACTTGATTATTGCTTCTAGACAGAAATTCATAACTTTTTGAAACTAGTTAGTGATTATTTTTCAAAAGTTGCATGTGACTTACTTGAGTTTCTTGGCGTGTAACTTGTCTAAAACCATATTTGAATTTTCATACTTTCTAGTTAAATCAAATCCTTATTAAAAGGGTAAAGTAAGAGTTACTCTTCTGATATCTAATAAGTTGATCTCTGTCCTCAGAATTTCAATGTCCATGTTGACTCACTATTTGATGGATCTTAAATCCACAAGGTAATCAGATAATTCAAGAACAAAGAATCTAAGTTCCTGACCAAGATACATAAACATCCATATAATTCATTCATAATCTGTCATTGTCTTACATAAGATATATAACCAAACATAATAACTGATGATAACTTCCTAAACATAATAACTGATAATAACTTCCTAAACATAACTACTTATGGATAAGATCAACAGACACTTCCTAAGGATACATAACTACCTAAAGAACAACTGCTATTTTTATTTAAACTGCATCTGCATGTCTCTGCCTCTTTCTTGAGTAAACAAGGAGAGGTGGTCCACGTGGAGGTAGTGCACTTGTGCTCCTATCACTATTGGATTGTGACTATGTTTTCTTGGGAACTACATGACTGCTTTTAATCTTTACATAGTAACCTCATTCACTCTCCTTCAGTCCTGCTCTCTTCCTTTCATTTTTATCAATTCCTATTTTATATCCAGGACTTAGGAGTTTGAACTTTTGGCAGATGAGGCTCTTATTGAAGAAATTGGGAAATTTCAAAAGCTACACCAGGATGGAAATTCTGGTAATTTGAAGCAAAACAATAATAAAACAGATGATGAGATTCGTTCTATGTCCAATACCTCATCCATAAGAAAGACTAGAAAACGTACTAGGAATGATGCATCAAATGAAACAGATAGGTCTACACCTTGTAGAATTGTTGAAGACAATTCTGTGGTGCGAGATTCAGCAGCTCAAAACTTATGCAATGATACTGCCATGGATGAGGTGAGCATTTAGCATATGAGAAATGTAAAATAGATGCATGGATACGTTTGTGCATCCATGCAGTTATACTCTTATAATCATAATATATCTGCACATATCAATTATTACATTTTAGTTGAAAATATGAATGTCTCAATGTGCTGATGTTATGTTGTAAAAAAGCAGCTGATTTGTGGTTCTGGGGCCAGTGACCAATCAGGTTGGTGTTGTTAGTTAAAGTGTATGCTGCTTCCTATGTGAATTTTTTGTCACTGGCATACTTTGTTAACCATTGCTTTCAACAGGTGTTAATTTGCTGGAAAGAAATTGGCTAGTTCAAGCTCTTTTTGAGCATGTCCTGGGCATGAAATTATCCACTGACTATCAAACTGAACGAGTATGCATTTCAGCCCTCCATCAATCAAGTGGTAATTCTATTAGTTTTCATTTTCTAAACGAACTGATTTTTTGAAGTCTTAGTGTATTTTCATTTTAATAATTTAATGTCTCAAAATTTGATTCTGGGCTGACACGTGTGGGTTAATAGGAAGTTTTGGGTTGCTGCAGTTAGTTACATCTTCTGTTATGGGCTTGTCCCTATGCCATGTAAATATGCTGAGGTGTTTGGTGGATTACTTTCTTGCAATCTTAATTATCTCCAGGATTTAGACATTCTGATGTACTTTGGTAGATAGGAGATTCCTGCAAAATGGAGACATAATATGCCTCCAAGTATATCATGGACGCTATTGTTGTAACAGAGACATTCAACTAAGGTACCCAGGCATTGTGGATGCATGAATGAATACAACAATGTATGAAATTCATTTTGGAAGATTGAAAGTAGAAGAAATGGGAGACACAAATGTCAATTGGTGTTGAGAAGATTTTAAGATTAATATTCATTTACCAGCTCAATAGTAATAAATAGTTCAATCACATTTGTTACTGTCTGATCAAAGTATTGTGTAGTATATAGCACCTGCACTTGACTGTGTTTTAAATTTTTGCGCTGTGTAATATACACTTGGGTATGTATGGCGGTGCTAGCTCCCAAATGGCATTATCCCCTAGCGTACAAAAGTCTCCTGTTTGCAAGTTATGATGGATTCAAGGACTACATGTATTTAACATGGAGAGACCGATTGGTCCAGGAAAAAAGTGAATTATGATGGATCACTATTTTCTGGTACAATTGTCACACCTGACATCCAGAAGGTAGTCAGGTGTGACGCTGTCTTTTGGGATGATGAAGTTGATTTATATAATATTGACTTCTATGGTACAGCAACAAAGTGTTATGTCATGGCCATTTAGTTAGCATTCATTAATCAATCATTAGTTGGATCTCTTTGTTTTTGTTGTTAATTTGCTAGTAGAACATTGAAATCCAATATCCATTGCTCTTGTAGGTTTTTACAATTCATTGATTGAAAGTTGCGTGTTTTATTTTTGGTTCAGTAAGACGTTCAGTAGCTAGACCATCATTGCTTTCTGTTTTGATAACAGATGACTCCTGGACCGACATAGCTCAGTTCAGAAGTAGTTCATAGATAATTCTTTGGTTAAGTGCATATGCACTTCTTCGACAGTGTGCCATTTGCAAATACTTCCTCCCAGCTTTGAAAATTAGAAAATAGTTTCTCTAACCATCACCTTTCGAGATCTCAATCTTTCTATACATTTCTTTAGTTGACTCCAATGATGGTGATCTCCTTAGGCTGGTACTTGAGGGAGGTATTTTCTAATTTTGAAAGTTGAGGGGTTATTTTGCAAACGGCTCAAAGTTTTAGGGGTGTGTTTGAATTATTTATCCCATAAAATTTATTGACATTTGGTGTCTGACTAACAATTGCTTGTCATTAATGGTTAGGTTACTCATTCAGATTAACTTGGGTAAGCAAAGCTCCTGGAGAGGAAGCAGATCTGCTGTACCATGCTTTATCTCTAGGCACATTTGAAAGAGTAGCACCAGAATGGATGAGAGAGGATATCATGTTCAGCACCAGCATGTGCCCCATCTTCTTCGAAAGGGTATCTCGTGTCATCAAGCTAGGCCACTAAGTTTCTTACAATATTGGGCTTTCTGAGTCATATCTGCACAGTTTTTAACCGTAGTCTCTAAATGTTGACTTGATGTAAAATAGTCAGCTGAGAACCTATCTGAGTCTTACCTGTATGATTCTTCATTTACCAGTTTAACTGTAGTGTTTGGATGTAGATTGGTGTAAATTGTTTGGCTTAGAACCTATCTGAGCCTTACCTGTATGTTACTTCTTTTGCCAAGTTCACTATGAAACCTAATATATATTAATTGATTCTGAAGTTAAGTTGTTGTGCCATGCATCTGCTTATTTATTGATTCAGATTTACTTTGGTGCAAAATATCACTATACCTGCTGCAAAATTTCATGACATAATTGTCGACACAGTTTTTGCCCTGAATTACTGCAAAATAAACAACGCTGGAGTGAATGGAAGAGCACATAATTTTTTCTCTCTTCATCTTTACGAACACAGACAATTGTTATTCGAGTCAAGTAGCGTCTGATACCTTGGATAGTTTTTTCAGTAGCACTCAATATCTTAAACTAATTTCTGGTTCATCTAACATAAAATAATTTTCTAGTAGCATTTTGTAGCCTAAAGTTATTTTTGGTACATAGTACATTTTTCAATAGCACCCAACACCTTAAGATTAGGTTACCCAATGCTACTAAGAAAAATACTTTAATGGTAAAATTACTTATGATGATGGGTGTTACTAGAAAAATGCTTTAGGATGTTGAATGTGCTAAAAATTAGTTTAGAATAGCGACTGCCATTGAAAAAATACTGATTACAACTTAACCTTTGTTATTCCCATTTATATCTTATCTTTTGGGTGTGCCTGAAGTCATATCTCAGCAATAATCTACCATCCAATCTCCTCAAACAAAAGCTCTCTACCACCACATAGCAACTAAGTTTCTGCCATTCACTACCTTCCAACCTTGTCACTTGTTCTCTTATTCTCACTACCCTCTCTCTCCCACAAGCCCTCCCTCCTTGCTCTTGAACCCATCTCATATTCTCAACTATAGCCATGTTCAATCCCACACTTGCCCTTATCCTCTTTCTTGGATCATAGGCTCTATACCAATAGAAGCCATTAGGATCAACCCTATCACTCTTGCTTGCCTTCATTCCACCCACCATAATCATCTCTCTCTCCACGTCAGCGCTCACGACAACGCCAGCGCCGTTTTCGCCTTCCATCGCAATCTCATGTCTCCCCAGAGAGTATATCTCCTCCCACCTTTGTTGAAGTGTCATGCTGTAAAATATGGACTTCTTCATTTGCCTCCTGAATCTCCTGCTTACTCCTTCCCTCACAAATATAAATGGACAATACCATCTTCCTACCACGACTGGTGCCGACCGTTGTGTGGTGTAGGGGAAGTGGAAACGTGGGAGCTGTGATCTCAGAGCTGTGTCCAAACCATGAGCTTCAGGAAGCCTCCTACAACAGGAAATAACATTAATTATAGATAAATACTTAAAATATTAATTAAAAAAAATACCACATTCTATCTTTAAAATAAGAACCGGTTGACTTTTTTAAAGATCTGGTAAATTACTTTTGAAATATCAATGAAAAGATAGAACTTTTGAATTTAGTACTTGAACTTTGAGTCAAAATAACTTAGTTCTTATGCTCTCTTAACATATAACAAATAAATTATTTTTTAACGTACAGTAATTCAGCATCTACAATTTAGTTTCTTAATTAACTTGATAAATTGAAATTATTAAATTGTTCTGGGTCAACATTTAGGGACTAAATCGATCATTGAGGGAAAGTTCAAGAACTAAAGTTATATTTTTCTAGTATCATTCTTAATCAAATAATAAAATGCGTATGAACAAACCAAACTGATACTTGGATTGTACTTTCATTGATTCAATTTGGCTCATTAACTATGAAGTACACATTGCAGTATATTTAATTGAAGAGAGATAGATATAGCAATGAGTCTCACTTATCTGATTAGATCATCCCCATAATTATCTCTTATTGACCATATTACTAATATAACCAAAGGAGATCCAAATTATCAATTATTCATACACGTAATGCATGTTACAATTGATTGACATAACCTACCAAAGTATGTATTTATTTATTTAAAAAAGAAAAGATAAAAAAGCAAGAAATTAAAGACCTGCAAGATCTCTTGGAGTAGGATGTTGAAGAGGAGTGAAGGGTCCATCCCTTTGTCCTAAGGAAAGTGGGAGGGATGCCATCAGAAACAATGGATCTTGCAAAGAATCCACTGTGGTGAGTATGAATCTTGAAAATTTGGTACAAGTCCTTCAAATTGAATGCCTTTGGCTTCTTGTCATTCAACAGATTGCTCAAGCAGCAACTCACTATGTTCCTTTCTCTTGCACATTTGCACGCTTTCCTACACATTTTCTATATAGTGAATTAAGCTACTGTAACGAAAAATAAATCTCATGAAGATTCTATAATTATTATTATTATTATTATTTTTTGTCACTCTTCCTTGTGTTCCATATTATGATATTATTAATGTAAACTATTCAAAGATATTTATTTTACCTGATGCTGTTGAGGAGGGTGGTTAAATTATTGTCTAATAAACATAATTGTTTTTGTTTTCCTAAAGCAAACATTTCTTTGAGAAATAGAAAATGATTTAAAACAAGTATGAATTTCGTTATCTGTATAAGATATCACACAGGATAAAATTTTGGGAAAATTCCAAAAGAAAGTTTTTGTTGTAAAATTTATTGTCCAAAGTTACTAGAAATTTGTTTTAAGGATATATGTGCAAGTTATTTCCAAATGGGGGTAATTCTTCTTTAATTGTGTGCAAGTTAGCTGCAATTATGTGTAAAATGGTAGACAATTGCACATAATTAAAGAAGAGTTATATTCTAAAAGATGAGTTGTACCTGGTTAAGGGGAAATTTTTAACCATTTTCTCAAAAAAATTTGCATGATTCATTCCTTTTTTTTTTTTTAAGGAAAAAAAGCAATTACTTGCAAGGCTTCAAATGACAATTTTGTTATTCTCATAGTTCTATAGCCTTTTTTCTCTTTTAAAAATATTTAGAGGGCTGACAAAGAACTCGAAAATTAATTAAGCACCTCTCACTCACAAGATTATTGGCTTCTGAAGCCACTTTTCAACACAATAAGAAAGAATTTGATCCCCTAATGGATCACGTACACTTCTTAGAAGCTTATAATGACACTAAAATTTTTGTATATTTTTTTCTAAGCACAAGCTTGCTCATTCCCTTCAATCCAAAAATAGTTATATGAACTTAATTAGAGGGTGAATCAATCAAAGTAAAAACAAAATAAGTGAAATTAACGAATTCATCATGGAAACACACACACACACACACAGACATACCCTTTGTGTTTGCCATTTGCTCTGATGACAAAATAGCGATTGGAAGAGAGAGGTTGGTCTGGGACAGGGATGAAGACAACCTTAATGGCGGAGTTCCGATAACGCTCCGACGAATGGGCGATGGTGAAGATCTTGTCTTGTGGGAAAGGAAGCTTCTTAACCTTGTTGCGTCGGCACAGTCCCCAGCAGTAGCTGTCTCCGGCCTCGGCTTCCTCGTCGGTAATGACGAGGTAGCCGGAGTACGGAGCGTCCGGCGCCGGCACTTCCATGGTTGCCGGACTTCTTCTGTACATCGACAATGGCCTTGTTACGTACATCTTCACTCTTCACAACACACACAAACACTTATCACACGCAGAGAGAAGAACCCAGAAAAGGAATTTATTATGTTACTTTAGTTTGATCACTTTTCTTATCAACCAAGATAACCATTAAGTCCTCAAAATGGATGATGAATCACCTTAGCATGCCATTGCTTCCCCCCCCCCCCCCCCCCCTAAATATATATTTTCTGACCTAATATGTGGGCAGCAAGATAAAAAAAAAAAAAAAAAAAACTCTCCTTTTTCATTTAAAATATTATATTATAATTTTTCACAATTAAGAGTTTTTTAAAAATATGGATTTAATCAATTCCTTCTGCTTAGAGTAGATATGACAATTATTGAGTGGCTTGGTGGTATTTAAGCCCCATAAATGGCTTCTAAATAGATAAAAATCTTATGATTGGTTAGATAAGATCTCTTACTCTCTCTTATGTCTTTAGTATAAGTCACTGGTAACAACTTTACATAAATGAATCAAGTTAGTTAAAATTAGTTATTTACCGTAAAATACCAAAATTACCCTCAGTAAAAATCAGTAGTTAGAAGAAGTTTGATTAATTAATTAGTTAGATACTTTTTTAGTTAGGGATATTAGGCCCGAAAGAATAGTGCTTTGGACAAAATATGCTATGTTATGAAATAACATGCCAAAGGTTGTTGTAGTAACAATAGAAAGGAGTAACTTTTAGTTACAATCTGCTACAATTTTAAGTTTTTTATAATTTACGAGGTAAGCATGTGAGATAAATTTTATTTTAACCGGTTAAAAAAGGCTTCTAAAACCGTAGTTTGGGTATTGCAAAAAGTCTCATTTAAGATATACTCTATGTAATATGTTAATATCTTCTTAATTTGATTTTTCCCCCTCAAAATTTTAGTGTTTAAATATAATTTCTACTTCATTTTTTGAAGTAGCCTTGTTAAAATGAGATTGGATGTTACAAAGATGGTTGTAGCTTCTTTTATTCTCTTTCTATACCTCTTTTGCTACATGATATCATATATTTATTTATTTGTCCGTTTGATTTGAGGGGGAAATTCACTCACAATCATATCAAATCAATATATTATTCATTTAATCCCTGAAAGTTTTAGAAAGTAAATAATTATAAGGGAACGTGTTTTTTTATTCTTAAGGAATAGAGAATAGTCACAAATAATTTTGAAGTTAAAGAGGCACTTATATTTCTTATTGGCTAAAACAAAGCAAAGGAGGAACACTTCTTTTACTTTAATTTATTGGCCTTTTCTTTTTTCCCCTTTTTGTGGACGGCCACGATTGGTTCTCATCAACTTTGTGAAAAGGTCTCTATCTCTTTGTTGGGTTATTTCGATTTGATTATGAAAAGGGATTTGATTAATTATATTTATCAACAATTATCCTGATGATTAAGAAATATTATCTTCAGCTCTGAAGGCTTATGACAGCAATTTTTTATTCTAGAAAAATATTTTTGTACGCTTTGTGAAAATAGATCACCTATATTGAGGATGATAACTATTCTTCCGGTTTTTAAAATAATACATATTTATCTAATTTGATTATAATGAAAAAATTAGTTGAGTTAATTAAAATAATATGTATTTTCTAAAAGACCTTTAGTCATTTTCTTTAATCCCCTTATTTCCCCATTCATTAATTATTGTTGAAGGAGCATCAATATGGGTAAATTAAAAAAATATTGATAAATATGTAAAATCATGTCTTATATTTATGACCAAGAACAACTCTCCAAATTAAATATGTCTTATATTAATAATCGGAGAAGAGCTAGACGTGCATCAATTGAGTTTTTAAACAAGCAATTTGTGAAACTCGCTGCATAGTTTTTTACTCATGTTAAAGCTGTTATACCATATAAAGATATAGGTTAACAAAAAAAAAAAGAAAAAAAAAGATACTCTTGCATAATAACATGGTATGTAAGTTAATTAAGGGAAAATTAATCCACAAATTCTCATGGTTTATTTGAATGAGGTCCTCATAGTTTAGTATTTTATTTGAATCGGGTTCATGCTGTTTGATTTGATTATTTTAATTTATAACATTTATAAAATTTCATTTATTGAAATGCGCGGGTGTTAAAATGTTGTTAAATGAAAGGAAGAAAATTTCATATAGTCTATGAAATTCTATAAATCAAAGTTAACGATTTTTTACAGTCAAGGATAAAAGCCTATAACGGATCAAACTATAAGTGATCAACAAAAGAATGTATAAGGTATTGATTCGAAATTGAGGTAAATTATAAGAGATTGCCGATCAATTTTCCCATTAATTATGGTGAGTTTAAAGAATTAGTTATATTGTTGAGCGTATTATCAGTGGTTCTTTAAGCCTTTGTTTGGGAGTTTGGAGGGAAAAGAAAGGAAAGAGATGTAAGGAGTTTGGAGGGGGGAGAAAGAAGGGAAGTGAAAGATATTTCCTCCCCGAGTTAAAAAAAGAGTAAAAGAGGAAGATGAAAGATTAATGAGTTACTTTTACTATTTTATCATTTGCTTTAAAAATTAATATAATTATTATATTTTAACAATGTTTAAAGTACGTTGGCAAAACAATAATGCTTCAAGTGTTTTTTTTTTTACCGAATGCTTAAAGTAAATATTAAACTTAGCTTTATACAAAAAGAAAAAAAAAAAAAGAAAACCATTAGACGAAATCAAGTTACTTCGCATATACAACAGTAATTCAAAAATCGGGATTAAGTAAAAATATTCTTCATTCACCAGAAGTCCAAAAAATGTTAAAAAAATTATCGGGATTAAGTAAAATATTCGACAGAGAATGTTTATCGGGGTGTGCTTGGACTTAGGTGTTTGTAGAATATGAGTTGGGCTATTTCTAAATGAGTGGGAGGTGTTGCATACATCAGTCGGGTGTTGTTAACGGGGATAAGAAAGTAATTTAATGATTACCCTTCTTAAAACCTCCTATATTAGGGGAATTTTAATTTTAAAAAGACAGAAGGTTTTGGGGGATTTATAAAAATCTCCAATTTCTTCCTCTCTTATTTTTGAAACTCACAAACAAGGGAAAAGATTTATAAAACCTTTCTTTTCATTTCCTTTCCTTCTAAAATACAATTCCCAAACACACCCTAAAGGGATCAGGCTTTCCTCCTATTCTGTTAAAATCCGTTGCCCTCCTTTTTTTCTATGCAGCGCAGTTTTGGTGTCAAAATGGCACTTTTCAATTTTTTTTTTAATTTAAAAAATAGCTTCACCATACTAATTTTTTTTAATATCAAATAGTATCTTGAAGTATTTTTACTCTTGAAAAAAAAAATATTTCATAGTACTAACTGTTGCTAAAAATTACTTTAAAATACTTATTGGTACTAAAAAAAATACTTTAGGATACTGAATAATATTAAAAAAAATACTTCATGCAAATACTAGCTATTACTTAAGAAATACTTTATGATCTTGAAAAATTATTTTAAGATTTTGAATAAATATTTTAGGGTATTAAATAGTACTAAAAAGACAGTTCAAGATACTGATTGATACTAAAAAATACTTTATGATCTTGAAAAATGTTTCAGGATACTAAATTATACTAACAAAATACTTCAAAATTCTGACTCGTATTAAAAAAAATATTTTAGAGTATTTGATTGGTGTTAAAAACATACTTCAAAATAATGAAAGTTATTTTTTTAAAAAAAAATTGAACAGTGCCATTTTGGCATCAAAAAAGTGCCACATAGAACAGAAAAAGGATGGCAACGGATTTTAACAGAATAGAAGGAAAGCCTGGTCCTTTTCAAAGTATTTTAAAAAAATAAACTTAGCTTTTTTTTAAAAAAAAAAATCCTTCGTGTTTTTTTAAAAAATATTTAAAACCTTAGTTTATTTCTATAAAAAAAAAAGTTGCCAGAGGAGGTGGCCGCCGGTTTCCGGCGGCGGCCGATGGTGGGGAGGGTGGCCGCCGGCGGTTGTGTGGCCGGTGGTGGGGCCCACCGGTGGGAAAGGGTTTATTTTAATGTGTTTTTTAAAAAAATATTTAAAACCTTAGTTTATTTTTAAAAAAAATTGCCGAATGAGGTCACCAGCGGCGGCCAGTGGTGGGGAGGGCGGCCGCCGACGGTGGTGTAACCGGTGGTGGGGCCCACCGGTGGGGAATGGCTTATTTTAGTGTTTTTTTTAAAAAATATTTAAAACCTTAGTTTTTAAAATTAAAAAAAGAAAAGAGTCGCCGGAGGAGGTGTAGCCAGTGGTGGGGTCCACCGACTTTGGGAAGGGTTTATTTTAGTTTTATTTTTTTAAAAAAATTATTTAAAACTAGGGGTAAAATGGTAATTTCAGCTTTAAAATAAGGGCAAAATGGTAATTTCAACGGGGTTAATGTTTATTTCCGTCCAAGTTAACGGTTAACGTTAGTCAACTAACAGCTCGTATGACTTTTGCTCCAAAAACATAACGTCGTGTGTATTTTTGCACAAAAAAAACATGTGGTGCTGGGCATTCCTGGGAAAAAACATATGTGTATTTTTACACCTTAACCCTTATGTGTTAATGTAATTAGGCATGGATTAATTATGTGATATGATTATCAGATCCATTTTTTTAGTCAAATGGGGTTTGAGTCAATGTTATCAGACTCGAACTGGTCATCGACCCGGTCAGGGTACTGGGTCGATGGGTCATTGGTTGAACCAGTGGATCACTGGTTGAACCGCATAATTATGACCTAATCTTGAAAATCATACTATATTTATAAATTATATAACCATACTTATAAATATATATATATAAAAATGAGTTTACAAAATAAAAGTACCTAAAACATTTTTACAAATTTAAAACATGAATAACCCAATTAACTAGAAGTAAAATTAAAGAAGATGGGTTTTTGTTTTGCTTGAAGAAAGAAGATGAGTTTACAAAATAACCTCCAAACATAATAAAATCATGGCATAAAGATGGTGCATCAATAAAAGACTCTCTATCATCATCAAAATAATCTAGATGACCAACAAGCAAAGTTATAAATATAAATAATAAAAAAAAACCAACCGGTTGGACCGGTTTTCTCCAAAATCGACGGTTGGACCAGTCAAAACCCGTTTTTTATGTATAACTGGTTCTATCACCGGATCGGACCGGTTGGATGACCGGGTCACTGGTTTTTAGGTCAACCCCACCGGTCCGATCCGGTTCTAATAACACTGGTTTGCTACTGGGAGATTTCTATAAAGTTACTTGATGATAGAATGATGACATTACTTGTATTGACATTAGTTTCTTAAGCGGCCCTATCAAAAAAGTTTTCTTAGGCGGGAAGTCATCACTTTAAACACTCTATGTTTAGACAAGAAGAAAGTATTGTTGTATCAAAAAAGAAGAAAGTATTGATTATTAATCAAAATTGATATTGATGATTGTACGCAAAATGATCCTATGGATGATTAATTGTGTATTTTTATTTTTATTTTCCAAAAAAAGCTCTGCTTTGTCCGAAGAAAATTGAAAGTTGAGAATATAGGCAAGCCTCTTCCCCCGCTTTCCTGGTTCCCGGAACCGTCGGCGAGAGTTACAAGTCAGAGCACAAGGACCATACTCGGAGATCAAATCGGTTTCTTCCTTCCCGACTAACATTTCTATCACTGACCTTTTTTTCTCTCCACGATCTCCACCGTCGCCATTTGAATTTCTCCAGGTTCGTTTCTATCTTCTTGTATCTTTTTTTCATTTCCGACTTCTCTTCTTCTTCTTGTGTGTTTTTTTTTTTTGGGTGAAACTCGACTTCTCTTCTTAATAATGCGTTAATTCCGTCTGTTTCTTCTGTGTATAAATAGATTGTTATCTCCTTTGCCCCCTGTCACTCTCTCCCCCTCTCCGTCTCTGTACAGTTATGCAGTTGGTAGATCTCGTGATTGTTTCAGTCTTTACTCGGGTATCTGCTAATACCGTATTCGATTAAAATCATTAACAAGTAGTGGAGCAAGCATTTCTGCGTAAGTCTTGTTTTATTATTATTATTATTATTATTATTATTATTATTATTATTATTATTATTATTATTGTTTAGCTTCCGCTGAACCAATTAGGATCAGCAATTGTTCATTCTTTAAGTTGTGAAGCATTCCTTTCCTTACGATCATCTTGTTATTGAATGATTGAAATGTTTATCCTATGCCTTTGTGAATGTCGCACTGATTGCGAATGGGGTACGCCTTACCGTCTACAAGCAAACAGGGGTATGGGAGTCTGAAATGAGCGCGTCTTCTCCTACATATTGTGTGTGTGCGCGCGCGCGCCCCGATGATTTCGTCCAGTAGTGTTGTTTTCTGATTGCATTTTTTGCCTTTTGCGATAGCAGCAATAATGTACAATAATATTGGATCGCAAACTATGGCACCTCAACCTCCAACAAGAACAGAGCCTAATCCTTTTGGGAATGCATTTAACGTGGCTGGTTCAGGTCTTATTAGAGGTGGATTGGGTGCTTACGGTGGAAAAATACTGGGATCAAGCTCTGAGTATGTCCAAAGTAATGTAAGCAGCATTCTAGATTTTATTTTCTCTGTTTGATATTTATAATCGAATTCACCATGCTGATTCACACAGTGATATTTATGTATTCACTATTTGGCCCTATTGGTAGTTGTTAATGGATTTTAAGCCCTTGCATTTTCCATCAGATATTGTTTGTCTTCTTCAGTCATTGTTTGTATCTTGAAAATTGCTCGTTCTTGGAAAATAGATGTAGATATTCAACTGCCTCCTCATTGAACCGGTTTCCATTTAATCTGAACAGAACTTATGTAAACAGTTAATACTTCAACTGTGTCCATGACAACTTAGGACTTCTATTGAAATTGATGAAGAAATATGTAATTTCCTTTTTTACTCTATTTCATATGCTTGTAAGTTCAAAGATGATTGTATAGCGGAATCATTAATTGATTCAGGCTTGACTGTATTGGAGTGGTAAACCTATTCAACTGAGTAGTGACATTAGGCAGCTAATTGAGCTCTGCAATGCTTCAGGCAAATAAATAAATACAACGAAATGAAACTGAAACAGAAACAGAAACCAAAAAGGACCCTGCTTTGCTCCTCCTTAAATCTTTGCCTATTATGCTTGTTGATATTCTTTGAAGGCGTGAATTTAAGCCTTTTATTTTAAAACTGACTTTTTATATGATTGACAGATAAGTCGATATTTCTCCGATCCCCAATATTATTTTCAAGTAAATGATCATTATGTTAGGAACAAATTGAAGGTTGTTTTGTTCCCATTCCTGCATCGGGTGAGTACTAATCCACTATTTATTTCAGCCCCCTCCTCCTGCTTTCCATTGCTTATCTTATCTTGACACCTGCTTGGCCTTGTGTCTTTTCTCCCTTCTCTGGTTCAGGGTCAGTGGACGAGAATAACTGAGCCAGTGGGAGGCCGGCTCTCTTATAAACCACCATTTCATGACATAAATGCGCCAGACCTGTACATTCCATCAATGGCGTTTGGCACCTATGTTGTTCTTGCTGGCCTCTCCTTGGGTCTTCGTGGAAAGTAAGCATGCGCTGACCTCTAACATGACTTCTGCTTTATCTTAGTTACATCGCAATGAGAGATTAGACAAAAATGCACTTCAATTCCTCTACTTTGCATTGCGTTTCAGTTTTGCCTCTAAAAGTGTTGTTTAATTTCATTTTTGTCCCTTAACTTGCACAAGAAATAAAATTTTCATGTTGCTAACATTTTATTAGTTTACTTAACCTAAAATGATGAGTAAGATTTGGTGCAGCACCGCTACTAAACATGTCAAGTCACTGGTTACTTTAATTTACCATTGATTAAACATGTAAAATAAGATGTTCTTTGAATTTGCTAAATCAGCATTTTA
Organism: Acacia confusa; assembly: GCA_037074495.1. Classification (NCBI taxonomy): domain Eukaryota; kingdom Viridiplantae; phylum Streptophyta; class Magnoliopsida; order Fabales; family Fabaceae; genus Acacia; species Acacia confusa. The sequence continues at coordinate 44,029,657 of CM073503.1, forward strand.
TGCATCTCTTCTTCATTGATAATCTTCTTGGCTTCCAAATTATAAATCTCAGGGTTTTGTTTGATTGATTCTTGCATGGTCTTTCTTGATTTTTGCCCCAGCATGTTTCTTGTGTGTCATTGTGTTTTTGTGCAAGTACAATTTTATAGTGAGCCCACAGGGTTGAGTCAGGCAAAATAGTGGTGAACAGAAAGTTGTAGCCTTAGGAGATTATTTTAGGTATAAAAAAAGGATATCAGTATGGACTTCTTATTCTCTAGTTCATGCTGATTATGCGAATTCCTTCCATCGGAGGATTCTTATTATTGTGTTTTAACCATATTCTTAATCTCTATTCTCAAGTATAAGTCTAATCAACAACCTCAACCAGTCTTTCAGTGGCAAGCGTAGACAATCCATTAATGAAAAATGACATCTTCATAATTATCTAATGCTAAAGCACCAAGGCTATTCGCCTGGAAGTTCTCTGAATCTCTAGCAATTACTAGGAAGATAAAAATATGAAATCACAATCTACATTGGGTATTTACCTGGATGTTTGGTAGTGCTGGAGCAACATTTATCAGCTCGAGTTTGCTAGGTTCAATTATCCTTTTTTATAACCCAAGCTCAATTGTCAAAAGTTATGACTTTGAACGATTTAGGAAGATCTTACACTTAGAATTAATGGATGGACAATAGATCATTATATTGATTTGGCTTAAAAGTTTACATTTGAGCATTTTTTTGTTAAACTTAGTGTTAGGAGTAAAAAGTTCTCACTTATTTCCGAAAGTTAAAGAGAACAATTTAAGGGACAAAATCAAACTCTGAATTGAAGGGACAAAGAGATACTTTTGCCAAGAAATTATATAATATTGACAAGTATGACCATTGAGCACTGTTATCTATCCCTCAACATATTGTGCATCAGTAAATCTGTGTACTGTCTTTGTTTATGGAAATTTATCTTTTTTATTGCACAAGTTCTATTCTCAGTGTTTCTTCTTTTGCCAAGGCACCTGCTTTGAGATTGGTATTTCCAAAATACCTGTCCAAATCTAATGGCACTTGGAATTAGTTAGAGCCTCTAGAACTGTTGTTAATGACAGACAACTGCCAGTGATCCCACTATACTTTGTATACTATTCCATAATTGATACTGTCTTGTAAGGGAAAATTTACAAATAGATAGTGTTGGTTTCTTCTCTTCAATGCCTCAACTCCATAATGTGAATTTTTATTGCTATGAGGAAGGCTCAGAAATACGGGAACAAAAAATTGTGTTGGAGGGAAAACAGGAGGAAGGGCATGGAGCCAAAACGATGTTAAGAAAAAAGTTACCTTCATTAGGAGAAAATAGTTTGCAATGAAGGTTTCTGTGATATATATCCAATGTAAGGGGAGCTGAATGATAGTTTCGAAATAATGGGTTTTTAGGTGTATTTAACTAACTTTGAAGAAAAATAGTGTAATTTACTTTCTTATACTTTAGAAATACAAATGGTTGAACAATGTAAGTCTGCTATGAGGAACCTGGCAATAGTAAAAGCAATGCTATAACTTCTCTTTTCTCTTTCCCTTCTTGCAACATTAATTTTTTTTATTGAATTCTGAGAAATAATTTTTGAATCTGATGGAAACCACGGAAGTAATTGGCTTCTTATACGTTGAGCACAAAGTTTAACATTATTACAAGAAAGTAATTTTCCTCATTTTATATTTTAGAAATGCGAATGTTTGAACAATGAAAGAACGGTATAAGCTACCGACCTACCATTGCAAATTGCAGGCTATAGTTGATTTAAAGTTCCCATTTTTGTAGGCCATAGTCATAGATAATCTTTTGCTGATTAAAATATTCTCTTCTGCGTAATTACTTATATCTTGATCAGTTGATCCACTTTAAACTAAATAATTTCAATTTGATGGAAACCAAAGAAGCAATGAGCCTCTCTTATCTTTTTTATAATATTGATTGTTCTTCGTGCGATGCAATATAGTGGAATCAGACTTTGTTGTTGTTGTATTGCTCTTCATAATTGTTCTCCCCCCCCCCCCCCCCCCTTGTGAATCCTGTGGTTGGATTTCAGTGTGTAACAAAGAGAATTTAGTATTTTCTCGTGGTACTCCTATCTATTTCATCTCCATTTGCATGGTTTGTCGAAGTTTTCTTAAGGAAACCATCTTCATGATCAGGTTTAGTCCAGAAGCTTTGAACTGGTTGTTCATCAAGGGATTGCTTGGTTGGTTTATGCAAGCAACGCTGCTTAAGGTGACACTGTTTTCATTGGGTAGTGAGGAGGCTCCCCTGCTAGACATTATGGCATATGCCGGCTATACCTTCGCTGGCATGTGTTTGGCTGTTTCCGGGAGAATCGTGTCAGGTTACTTTTACTACGTTTTGATGCCATTTACCTGTGTAAGCATGGGATTTTTCTTGGTTAAAACGCTGAAGAGAGTCCTTTTCTTGGGGGTGAGGAGTTATGAATCATCCAAACATCACTATATCTTGCTCTTCATTGTCTTGGCTCAGTTCCCACTGTTCACCTGGCTTGGCAACATCACCGTCAATTGGTTTATCTAGATTGCAATTCTCTTTAGAGATGGTATACGGAATCAATTCTTCGCAGAAGCTTTATATCTTGTTATAGGTTTTTTCGTAATGATTCTTTCATTTGTTTACTTAGTTACTTGTCATTTTTCAACTCCATTATAGTACGTAGTATATTTTCATTTAATCCATTGTTTCCCTATATTTGAGCTTATTGATGTTGAGGAATTCTGTTGAGGCCTTTTTGTTTTCCCATTGCTTTCTTTCTCCAGCTTGCTGGTGAATAAAACTTCATTTGTTCGAAACCTTTCTCAAGCCAGAGGGACTTTCTTTGGTACGATCTCTGACTCACTCATCACAATTCTAAGATATAGTTCGATTCGATGAGCCTAATTTCGAGGGCGTTTGTTCGCAATGCGTTTTTATCTCAACAAGTATTAAAAAATAAATATTATTAAATGATCATTTATATATATATATATATATATATATATATATATATATATATATATATATATATAAATACTTGCATATATCACCCTTTTATGTAAAAAATTAAGGCTTGTTTGAGTTAGCATTCAAAAAACATATTTATGCAAGTTGAAATAAAACTCTTCCTATGTATCTCACATTCGAAAAACAACTTTAACCAATAATTCAAAAAAACACTAAATAGCCCGTTGAACGTTGAAGCATGGGAGAATAGAAGTAGTGGCGGACCTAGGAATTTTAATGAGGAGGGACGAAGATAAAAAATACTATATCATCATAAATAAAAGTACTTAAAATATAATAAAGACCTAATATACAAAAAATTGAAAGAAATCTATTACAGAAATTAAGATTACTTCACTTGACTCTTAAGTCACATATTTTCATATTGTTAAACTCATTTATAATTGAATTTACGTTAAAACTCAAAACAATTTATTTTTTAATATATGTAATCAAATAAATGAGGCGGTCTTAAAAATTGACGTAGGTGAAGAAGTTTTTTATATTTACAAGATCGCCACTGGTCATTTCTTTTAGAGTGGGGCGTTGATAATCCGTTGTAAATGAGGCGGTCTTAAAAATTGACGCGGGTGAAGAAGTTCTTTATATTTACAAGATTGTCACCGGTCATTTCTTTTAGAGCAGGGCGTTGAGGTGGTCTTAAAAATTGAGGCGGGTGAGGAAGTTATTTATATTTACAAAATTGCCACTAGTCATTTCTTTAAGAGTGGGGTGTTGATAATCCATTGTAAACGAGGTGGTATTAAAACACTTTTTTGCACTAGTGAATACTTCGTATTAAGTATAGTAGTTAATCAATGTAGTAGACAAAATACATTATACAAATTTTTTGCTTTTAATATTTGACATCATCAAAACTAAGTATATCTAACAATTTGAACTTGTCTATAACTTACAGTCACTTTTTATGGGTTAGTTTATTTAGTAATATTAAAATCAATTTAACATTATTTTTCAATTAGAAAATATTAGATGACAAACTGTGATTTGATCTCAAAACTCAATGATGAGAAATTTTTGTACGAACTTGGTTTGTCATGTAATTTGTGATATGACCAGCTAAAATACAACAAATAAGCGAACATTAATCCTAATTGAGTTCTTATGTACTTCATATCTTTATTTTTCTTAAAGAAATAAGTCCCTTAATTAAGATTTCACAAGTAATGAAAAAGTGATTTTATGAAATCTTTTAATTTTATTAATATGCCAGCTAATATTTAGAAGGTATCAAATCAACTCATGAGTTAATATTAGGTGAGGAGAAATTCTTGTATAAACCTATTTCACCACGTCATTTGTGGGGATTGGTGCCTGTATGTTAGCTTTTTTAGGCTTGAGCTTGTAGGGTCTTCAAAAGGTCTGATAAGGCCTAAAGCCGGTATAAATTACTACTTAAAATGTATGCCTTTAATTTAAAACCTTTGTATCTAAATTTATATATAACCCTTCACGCTTATTTACAATCCTATATTATATTTTAAAAGTTTAAAATCCATTCTCGTTGTAATATTAGGGCTTAGTAAGAAAAAGAAAGGAATGTCTAGTAATAACAATTGTTCGAGCAAATAGAAATAAGAAAATCTAATCGTTTATTGACTAATAGGATATATTTTCAAAAATCGACCAAGCATAACAAGCAACATGTAAAACTCGACTTTATCTCTTTTACTCTTCCCACATAAATTGCACAAACTCGTCTTACTAAGACCATAATATTTCATTTGACATTAAAATAAACTCATAGCAATTTTTATGTTTTAGTAGATGACAAAATTAGGGAAGATAGAGTGAGTTAGTGCCGCCATATCGAGCAATTAAAGAGAAGAGAGGTAAGATGAATGATTGATGTGAAAGCAATGGTGGGGTATAATAACGATGGGATGTGAAACTTAGAATTAAGGTTAAGTTGGTGCATTTATAAATAATTTTTAAATTATTTAGATGATACTATAGATACTTATTAATAATAAAAATTAAAAAGTTAAATAAGTCAACCGTATAAGCATGTAGGCTAGGTCTTATAAAAATATGTATGACATATTTATCTAAATAGACCTAGCAATAGACTTGAGCCTGACATATTTACTAAATAGGCTAGGTTAGGTTTTATATAGGTAGGTTGTGACCCCTATTAGCGGTCTACAATATTTTTATCCCTAGTCATTTGTGGTCTAATTGATTAAAATACAACAACTCATAAGTTGATTTAACACCTCATAAATATTAGCTAGCATATTAATAAATTAAAAGATTTCTTAGGATTTACTTTTTCATTACTAGTGAAATCTTAATTAAGGGATTCATATTTTTAAAAAATAAAAATATTTCATACATAAGCAGCCAACTAGGATTATTATTAGCTGAGTTGTTATATTTTAACTGGTCAAATCACAAATGACATGACAAACTAAGTTCATAAAAGAATTTCTCGTTAGTGGAGTTGTTGGATTTTAACCAGTATTATTTGGCAGTAACATTATGAACTTGGTTTGCCACATCATTTATAGTCTAACCAATACAAATGCAAAAATTTATGAGTTGATTTATTACACCTCCTAAATATTAGCTGATATTTTAATACAATTAAAAGATTTAACAATATTTACCTTTTCATTACTTATGAATCTTGATTAAGAGATTTTTTTTAAAAGAAAATAAATACGAGAATCACATGAGTAGCCAACTAGGAGTAATATTAGTTGAGTTGTTGTATTTAATTGGTAAGATTATAAATGACGTGGTAAACTAGATTTACACAAAAATTTCTCTCCACACGTGTTCCTAATGATTTTTTTCCTTCACGAATCTATAGAAATCAGGAATTAAAAAAAAATTAGAGATATGTTTATTAATTACTTAGGATTACTACCTCCGATGATACGATCTTAAATTATGAGATAATTAAAATAAAATATGTTAAATACTCGCCTAAAATTATGGAAAATTGTCAAAAAAAGTTTGAAGTAACTGTATAACTGTTAAACTTATGGGCATTTGTCAAAAAATTATTGGGTCAAGTAACAAATCCACCCTGAAAGTATATGTCTAAGAGCAATGGTGCTCTAAAAGTATTTTTAGTCTTAATGTCGCCTTAGAAGTTTAAAAACGTAGCAATGTTGCCCTTTAGTTAATAGCTCTAACAATCAAACGTTACTTAACCCTATTATATTGATGTGGATTGTCTACGTAGCATTAGCATGTTCCTCACTTTTTTTCTAAAATCAAATTTACAAGTCGATCTACTCCTTCTTCCCTACCACCTCTAGTCATCATTGCTCCCACCCACCATTACCTTCCCACCCATCAATGGCTACAACAAAATGAAAACCCAATCGTCCTCCGTCGTCCTCCCCATCGCCTACAAAAAACGTCTAGTGGTGGTTGCAACAAGTCATCGTACTCTTTCTTCCCCATCACCTATGGAAAACGCACTGCATCCTTCGTTGCAACCACCATTTGTGGACTTCCCCAATTGCTGAAATCAATACAAAATTTGTTGTTAGTAGCAAATTACAAAGCCTCCTGTTAATGCTCTCTTTGTTTAACCTCTTGTTCTACCTGGGTATTAGTTTCCTACTCTACCCATCTCTATTTCCTTTGTCACGGAGTTGGGTTTCTTCCTTTCCTCCTTACTCTCCTTTTCCTTCATTTTCCATTTTTCACCATTAGATCAAGATCTCAACGGTCCAGATTTAATATATTATAAAAATATTATTATAATTTTACCTTAAAAATATAATAATAATTATAATATTATTATAATGTTAAATCTAGACCGTTGAGATCTTTGATCCAATGATGAAAAAGGGAAAAGGAGAGTAAGGAGAAAAGGAGGAAAGCCAACTCCCTTTGTGGCCATCTTCTACAAACCATTCAGCTTTCAACTTGTGGTGAGGAAAAGCTAATCTACTTTCAAAATCATTACCCAGGTATTTACCCACGCTCCCCTAATCAACCTTCACACACCTACAATTGCTGAATTTGAATCCTCTCCCCTTCACACAAGAGCTACCTAAGAAGCATAAACCCTATTTCTGCAGTACAGACGTGCTTCCTAACACGTGGATTAACCATGATGTATTTTATGGTACTAATTTCTCACACTAAGCATCTCCAGTTGACAAAGATGAAGCAAGAGATGTCCCTTTACTCTGATGTCATAGAGTTTCACCTTTGCTTGAATCCTATTATATGCTTATTGCTAAATATCATATCAATTGGCTTCCATTCACTCTCTACGCATGGGCCTCTAACTCCTTGGCCATTGTCGCGGTTTTCAATCCCGTGCTTGTCGGTGCCATCGTCGTCGGCTCTTGATCTAACAAGATGAAGGGTATAATTTTTTTTTAAAATTATTTTTTTCTATTTTATAAATCTGACTTATAAGCCTAATTTTACTTCCGGGGGAGTGAGGAAGATGCCACGAAGACTATCCACATCATCATAATGGGGTCAACAAACATTTAATCATTAGGGCTGTTAATGAGGAGCAATATTACTATGTTTTTAAACTTCTATGTAGGGGATGGAAATAGGTCAGACTTCACCATTAACAAGTTAGACCTGTTAAAGAGTAAAGTGGCTTGAGCCTCTATAGCTTCTTACAGGCCTTTTTTTGTTTGCCTGAATCTAGCCTGGTCTATGACTTGTTAAAGAGGCCTGTTGTCTTAAAAGTTTTGTAAGAGACTTAACAGGTCACAGGCCCCATATGAAAACAGATCTACTTCAAATAAGCAAAAAACATACCTACTTACTAAAGATTGAGGGAGTAATTACAATTTAACCTTATAATAGGCCAGTCTGACAGGCCTAACAGGCTTATTATTAAGTCTAATCCTGGCCTGTTAAGCAAAACAAGCATTGAAAGAGGCTTTGACCTAGCATTTTAGCTTGACCAGGCTTGAAATAGGCCAGGTCACAGGCCCCTGGCCTATTCCAACCCCTATTTGGATATATTGAGATCCAAAAAAAAAAAAATTCAGAACAACATTTCTCCAAAATGTATACTTTTGAGATAGATTTACTCTTTGATCCAAAATTATTAAATATATGTATAAGCTAAAACTTTGAAATTTTTTATTATGGGAACTTGTCGAAAAAACTTTAGTTCGTGACACATTTAAAAATTATAAATAATAACTATTTTTTGAGATATTTGTTTATTTTTTATTTAAAATTAAAAAAAGTATCTAGTTGATAAAAAATAATAATACATTTATCTTGGTACAACCGGAGGACTCATCTCAGTTATTTAGTAATAAAGACTACTTTCTTTAATATATAAAAAGAAAAAAAAAAAAGATAAATTCCTCCCAGATGAGAGTTATTGTTATTATTATCACTCACCAGCGTGTCTTCACTATTATTATTATTATTATTTGAGTAAAGTGTCTCCACTATTAAGTAGTAAAATATAGTCGTAATACATTTTTCAAGAGTGGAGTGAGTATGCGCTACTTTTTAGTAGTGTGGTCTACTCTTTAATATTGGAATCCGGTAATGTTGGAGGAGGAAAATCTATTACTACCAGTTGTCACTTAACGGTCAAAGAAAGCAACTGTCCTTCCTGCACGTATGGGCACGTGCGACTGAATCTTTGTGGGGTTCTCTCGTTCTATAACTTTCATGGATTCTCCCCCCCCCCCCCGACTTTTATAATTATTAATTACAACGTTTTTTTCTATTGAAGAATTTTTATTATAATTAAAATAGACAGCTATAACATAGCCACAAACTTACTGTTCAGGATACAACTCAGGGAGGACCCCGATGAACCTTGGTAGAAATTCTTTGTTCTATAGGAGTATTATTTCACAAACTAAATTTAAAACCAGAATCAACATATATGTGTATTAAATGCACATGTACGCAAAACTAAAAACCTAAAATCAACATTAGCGCAATAAAAAAAATTACAATGGTTCAAAATAGGTTTAGTAAGGTTAATGACATTGTAGCCTAACATTATGTACACTCTCATGTAAGTAGGAAGTCGTGGGTTTGATTTAGTTTGTAATTTCAGGCTGTTAGTACCTACTCTTTTAATTAAAAAAAAGATTTAGTAAATACTCCTATACTCCATAAAGTAAAATCTAATATGAAATTAATTTTGATTTTAAATGTGAAACATATTTATATATATATATCAATTTTTGTCCTAAACTACCTCAATCAATACTCTTTCAACAATAATCGAGTAATAAAGGAAAAGAATTAAAAAAATAATTAAGGTATTTTAGAAAAAATATGACATATTAATCAACTTAACTAATTTCTATAATAAAATTAAATATGTCATATATCAATGATTATATGGCTATTTAATATTATATTAGGTTTTTTCAATCTACTCTTCACAACTTTAAAGTGACATTTTCCCTAAATACATGTTTATATTTAAAATAAGATAAAATAAAGCTTATCTGTTAATGGATATATATATATATATATATATATATATATATATATATATATATCTCCCCAATATAAAACCAGTGCATTAAGAGGAGGTAGTGGGATCAAATATCACATGCATGGACCGGCCTTTGTCTGAAAATTCTCCAACTACTACCGCCAGATTTCCAGTTGTAGGCGGCGGGGGTGGGTTGTATTTTTAGCTAACGTGTAAATCTGTGTTAGAACTTAGAAGTATAAAAAATTTTAATGTTGTTGTGAATTTTTTTTTTTTTTTTTTTCAATATGACCCTGAAAATTTAAAAACGTGGTATTGTTACTCCTGCTAATTAACAAAGTTAATCTTAACATTTACTTTTTAAAAACGTGGTATTGGCACGAAATATACAACACTTTGAACATAACATGATAGTTTAATGACTAATGAGTGTCAGGTAAAACTGTCATATATATTATTTCAATCAAATTATAGAGCTAACGGTCAAAATTAGCTTTGTTAATAATGATAGGCAACATTGTTATGTTTTTCAACTTTTAGAAGGACTTTGAGATTGAAAAATTTGAGAGCAACATTATGATTTTTTGAATTTTTCCAAAGCAAATTTGCACCTTAACCATTTTCTTTTGATATCATCATCCACTAATTAGTTTGGAGTCTCTGGCTACCCTTCTACTACAGTACTACAGATGTCTCATGTGGACTCGATCTTAGTTCTTTTCTATTAAAAGGGTAATTAGTTATTTTTTTGGGAAAAAAAATCTTAAAATTGTGGGTAGAAATCTTATTTTTCTCCCAAGAACCAGGATTTTTTTTTTTAAAGCACATTAAGATTAAAATAATTAATAGGAAATTGAGGAGTGAGGGTCATTGAAAGTCATGCTGACCTAAACGGCTATATCTTCTCACCGGATGTGCCGGAAGGGACATGTACTCATGTAGGCGGTTATATCTTGAGAGAGAATCAAAGTGACGATGCTCTCATAATCGGTGTCAAGATAAGAATTTAAATATTTTTAATATTTGAAAAATATTCTGGAAATAGGGAGATGGGTATCGTGGATCCACGTAGGTCCTTACTCATCTCCCTTTTCTCTCTCTACCCTCAACTTGTTCCAACTGGCCACCTCATATCCACGCCTTCCTTGTCCCTTATTTTTTCACCTCTTTTAAAACCCCCCCTTCTCTCATCAACGGCCCTCAATTGTTATATTTAAGTGTATTGTTTAAATGCTGTCGTTGAAATTATACAGAAAATTCTTAAATTTTGACATATTACGATTTAATTTTCAAAATAATATTAATTATTAGAAAAATTCAAGCTAATTATGCTATAATCATTGTTGTCAATTCAAACTTATAAGTTGATTCTACGAGTTTACCATATTTATGCTTCTATCTTATGTCATTGAATCGAGTCACTGGTAAACTTGTGACCATTATGAACTTGATTAAACTCATGAATTTATGTATTAATTAGTTTACTGTTTTTATGTTTCTAAATTACAAAACTGTGTCAACTCACTTTTAAACTCTTACATACCTTACGATTTCAGTTTACCATGAGTTTAGGCTAGTACCACGGGTTCGCAAAATTGTGAATTTGACAACTTTGGTTGGGATTATTACATGAATGAAAACATACACTTTTAAATTAATGTACAGAGAAAAGTTAAAGCACTCAATGTGTAGTTATTTCTAAAATAAATTAGTTTCATGAAATTACTATACTACCCAAATGAAGAAAAAAATTCTTACATATCATCTAATTAATATTCATGTAATCAATTGTATAAAAAAGAATTCATATAATCAATATTAATATGAAATTAAAAACCTCTAATAGATCGCAGTGTTTGTAATTTGTAATAAATTATGACTTATTTTGCTAAATGAACGTTTTACTTGAAAATTAAGCAGACAAATTCAAGGCTATAAACGTTGTGGATTAGTCAAATGAAATCAAACCAAATCAAATGTTACCATATGCTCATAGCATTGAATACAGTCAATAATTTATTTTAATTAGTATTACCAAATAAATATGACCTGGATACACGTAGTAGTACACGAAAAATAGCGGCAATTAAATTACATTTTATTTAAAAATGGGTTAACCCAATTAAATTAAGCAATTAACGGAACGCGTTATCCTTCTTTCTTTTGCCTATAAATCAAACCCTCACGCCTCACATTTCAACCTGCAAATTGCAAATATTTCATTAATTCTGGGAGGTTCAGATTTCTCTCATTACGTTCATTCTAACACAAATCTTTTAGATTCTCACCGGAGAAAGATCGCCGCCGCTGTCTTCTTCAGGAGATCCAACAAAAACGCCGCTGCGATTGTTGATGGCCACCCGTAATATCCCTCGACAAATAATCAGCCAGATCCGTAACAGAACCACCTCCTCCACCACCACCAAGCCCCTCAACTTCCCAACCCCCTCCCTCACCGCCGCCGCCGCATCGGCCGCCGGAGACGCTGTCACAACACCACCCCCTGTTTTTCTTGAAAGAACGTCCGACCTTCATAAACCCCCCACCGCCGGGCCCCTCACCGGAGAGTCTCTTATCAATCTTGACGACGTTCAGAGGCTGTTCTCGTTCGTCCCCACGTCCAAGCTCCTCCGATCCTCCGCTGTCCTGCATGCCACCGGGTCGGAATCCATGGTGGATTTCGGAATGTGGGTTATGAAGTCCAAGCTCATGGAGGTTGACGTTCTTCGGAACATCATTTTGGCTGTCGTCAGACGAACTTTCTTCGACCACTTCTGCGCCGGCGAGGACGCCGCCACCGCCGCTTGGAGCATAAAGGGGCTCACCGACGCCGGATTACGCGGCATGCTCGTGTACGGCGTTGAAGACGCCCATGACAACGACGCTTGTGATCGGAACTTTACCGGATTCCTTCACACCGTTGACGTCAGCAGATCGCTTCCACCGTCATCGGTAAGCCCCGAAATTTTGTCATCTTCATCTTTTTTTAATCATTCCTAAAAATATATAAACCCCAAAACAAAAAGTTCAATTTTTTATACTCATTCCCTTTTCTTTCTCCATTTTTTAAGTATTAACAAGCGGTCTGAAAATAGACTCCTTACAAACGTGCCACGAACTTCGTTTCCTCACTCATTGGAGAAAGATTTATGAGAGGTTTAAACTCAATGGAGGACGGGGAAAAAAAAAACTCTTGCCACCAAAAATATAGTTCTATGAAATATCTCACTTCAACTCGAAGATTTAGTCTGATATGGATCCAGCGAGTCTAATTAATTTTATTTTTTCTTAAAAAAAATCAATTTAATTAAAACACTTGGTAGTAGAGTTTTAACTATAATAATTTATATCAGTTTGGACCTAATATTCTCTACATTAAATGAGTAGTTCCAAGAAATTGGGTTCTGTAATATTTTAAACATTATTTGGAGTTACTCATAAATTTTACCACTGGTCTGTTTTGTGGGGGAAAAAAATCATTATTATAAATCCACTCTCAAATGAATGAGAATGTTAATATTTTGTGCCTATCAATTGAGTTCAAGTTAATTAAATTGGGAGTAAAGTAATTTGAACCTATGAGTATGATGATGTGGCCCACAGTGAGCCCTAGTATTAGGATGCTGAGAGGGTCTCTGGACCATCGTGCACATTTTACTTCTGCATGAGAAAACATGGTGGCTGGCTGGTGGTTGGTGGTGGCAGTGGTGGGTCCCTCCGGTGGTGGTGGTGCGACCCAACTGGAAAATGAAAATGAAATTTTGCTCTTTTCGCTTTATTTCCCTCTTGCTTCCAAATCTTTGTACACAAGTAGGACACTTAATTTGGTCTCTGTTTCCCATCTAGAACACGTCATACAACTTGTCCTCACATGATACAAATTTGCAACTAGCTTCTTTTGCTCTCGACCGTCCATTTTCGTGGCGGGCTCCTTATCTTCATCTTCAATAGACCCCACATTAAAAAAAAAAAAAAAAGTACATTTGCCTGTCATATGGTCCTTGATGCCTTGTTCAGGCGACAAGCTTCGTGTCACTAACATCCATGAACAACGTTACACAATATAGCCTTCCTCTAAAAATGCCACCTTCTAAACTTGCTCCACCGATTCAAACTCTGAATTAATGGATTAAAGTTTTGATCTATATAGGTTTTTTGTTCTGATATTTATCAGTTTTGTTTTTTTTTTTCCTGTAATTACAGGTAAGCTTCGTGATCGTGAAGATCACAGCGATTTGTCCCATGAGGTTGTTAGAAAGAATAAGTGACTTGTTAAGATGGCAACAGAAAGATCCAAGCTTGAAGCTTCCATGGAAGAGAGAAACCCTACCGATTTTCTCAGAATCTAGTCCTCTGTATCATACTCAAACAAGACCGGAGCCTTTGTCACCAGAAGAAGAATCCGATCTCGAACTAGCTCACCGGAGACTAGAAGAGTTATCACGGCGATGTGTTCAGGCGAATATTCCGTTGCTGGTTGACGCCGAGCACACCACCGTCCAGCCGGCAATTGACTACTTCACGTACTCCTCCGCCGTCGAGCACAACAAAGGCCAAAACCCGTTCATCTTCGGGACGATGCAGACATATCTGAAGGACGCAAAAGAGCGGTTGTTGAAGACGACGGAGGCTGCCGATAAAATGGGAATTCCGATGGGATTCAAACTCGTCCGAGGAGCTTACATGTCATTAGAAGGACGACTCGCAGAGTCACTGGGTCAACCCTCTCCGATTCACAACACAATTGAAGACACCCACAGGTGCTTCAACGACTGTAGCTCTCTGATGCTAGAGAGGATCGCCAACGGCACCACCGGGGCCGCCTCCGGCGGGGCTGTGGTTCTGGCGACGCATAACGTAGAATCCGGGAAGCTCGCGGCGGCGAAGGCATGGGAATTGGGGATGGGAAAAGTGAATCACAAGCTTGAATTCGCTCAATTATATGGAATGTCGGAAGGATTATCGTATGGATTGAGCAATGCCGGGTTTCAGGTGAGCAAGTATATGCCGTTCGGGGCGGTGGAGACGGTGATGCCATATCTTTTGAGGAGAGCAGAGGAGAACAGAGGAATGTTGGCTGCTTCTGGGTTTGACAGGAAGCTTATGGGCAAGGAATTGGCAAGAAGATTCAAAGCTTCTGTGTTCTAAAATGATGATGAAGAGAGCAAAAATCTAGCGATGATTCTGAATTGATGAAGATGATAATGATAAGAATAAATTATAGGTGGAATGACTATAAGATCCCCAGAAAAGGGTTTCATGACTCGAAAAGTTCCAACTATACGGGTTGACAATGCTGACTTGTCATTGGCACGTTTTGGGTATGAAATCCATTGGGTGGGACCCGTAATTAATAAATAATAATGAGCTGGAAATAGAATGAGAGAGAAGAAAGTGAAGGAAGTGGCGATGACGTGCGTGTATTTTAATGTAAAGATTGTCTCTTGCTCTGTATGTATGAATTTCAGGTGAAAGTTGTTTTGTGGTTATAATGTGAGCCAGCCTTTGTAGAATTTGTTTCTTTCTCCTGCGCTTTAATTTGCATGTTTTAATTACTTCCTCGCCTTTTAATCAGTCGGTTAAAATTATTTAAAAATAATAAATATAGGCAAGTAAAAGATAAATAGTGACGAAAAACAACATATGAAAGAGAATGCTTGTCTGTCCAAAAAAAAAAAAAAACAGAGAGATTAGTTGGGGGAAAAACAAAGGAGAGGAGAGAAATGAAATTACAGATAAAATTGGCAAAATGTATTTAATGGTAACAACCCCCAAACTTATGTTATGAAAAGGAATAAAGTCAATAAGGGCTTGATTGATTCTGTTTTATATTTTTATGTTACAAAAATTTTGTAAAGTAATTTTTTAGAACAAGTTTTGGGAAAATTTGAAAAAAAATAAATTAATCATCATGTTGAAAAACATTTTTAAAATGGTGAAGTGTGAAAAATAATTTTCTTTATTATAGTATGATTTTCATTAAAAGACAAAAATGGTTAAATAGGTTTTTATGTTTTTTTAAATAATGTTGAGAACCTATAATATAAAAGATCATACTTATATCAAGTTTTTTTATATTTATTACATCAAATTCTCCAATTACACATGATCATATGTCATATTTTTTTAATATTGGTTTATTGTTAAATGATAAAAAAATAAAAAATAGGACATATAATTAAAGAACTTGACGAAATAGATATATAAAACTTGACTTAAGTATTTTCCTATTATGAAAACACATTTTAAAATATGTTTATATAATTTTTTTAAAGGCAAAAATATGTTTTTAAAATAGGAAACTAAACATGCCTTATGTCACTTTCAATTACCTTACTAAATTAAATAACAGTTAATTCATTAAATTCATCTTAATTTTTTCTTAAAAAAAGGGAAAATTCCACTCAAGGCCCAAATTATCAAAGTATTGTAAAAAAAAAAAACCCTAAGAAAAGTCATATGTCAGGAAAAAAAACTGGGGCCTTTTTTGGTATTATTTCAAAAAAAATTGTATGGATATAATTGTTAATGGCTACTGATATAGTTGTTAATGAGACTGATTTAGTTGTTGATATGTAGTTGTTAATTATACTGATTTAGTTGTTAATGGGAATTAATATAGTTGTTAACTGCTACTGATATAGTTGTTAACGTTTTCTGAAATAATACCAGAAAAGGCCCCAAGGTCTTTTTTAATATTTGATTTTTCTTAGAGTCTTTTTTGATAATATTTTCCTACCTTTGGTCTTGAATGGAATTTTCCAAAAAAAAAAAAAAACCTTATCTTTGTTTAAATTTGTCTCATTTTGTTTTGTCTTAACTTTTTTTTCAAATAACTTTCTTATCTGGATAAAAAATAACTTTGAGTAATTTTTTTTCGCTCTATATTCAAATTTGTCTTACAATTCTAAATAGTCAAATGTTTGAAGACATGGAGCACCGATGTGTAAAACCAACGTTTGTGGATGTGGATGACTTAAAAACACTTTTATAGTCAGTCAGCTCACATAATTTTGAATATAAGCCATCGTGATGACGAATAGATGACGTTGGTGCTTATCTCTGCAGAATATATATACTCTTTTTTTAAATTTTAATTTTATGGCTCATTTTTCCCCCCTAGAAGAGCAACTTTAATTTGACCAATCTCAAGAGGAAGAAGAGGATAGTCTTAAAGGTCTCAAAAGAAGAAACATTCAAGTCTTGGCCACTAATCTTATGTGATCAAATGAAGAGAGTTACGTTGTGTGGCAATTAGAATTAGCCCGATTGATGTGATGTCATCATGTGGGGTAAATGGATCCTAATCATTTCAAACGTCAACAATACAAATTGAGCCATTAATTCTACTTTTTATTATTAAAATAAATTTTTACTTATCAACCAGAATTTATTTTGGATGGATACCTACTACGTAGTTTGTTTTTAGATTCAATTTTAAGCTATGCTTAATATATGTATATTAAAAAAAAACTCTATTTAAAGGAAAAACAATTTTGCGGGTAAATATAAATTTTTTGTCTTAATGAAATTCTTTAATTTGGTTCTATTAACGCCGTTAGCATTTATATAAGAGCTAACAATCAATGCTAATGGAGTAAAGTTAAAAGATTTAATTATTTTTTTTTGTTAAAATATAAGATTTAGTTAATTAAGAGAGAAAAACACGCACAAGTTTAAATTGAGAAAGAGTATAGGTACTATAAAATTAAGAGATTAAACTAAAATTTTTTATAAAGTTATAAGATTAAAGATGAAAAAAAAAGGGTTTGCTTCTCAGTCAATTTGTCCTACTTTTCCAGAGAGATTTGCAATTGGTTTATCCGGAACATAAAAAGTAAAGATAACAAATTTCCAATTGAAATGAAAGGGACAAATTGTGAATTGTCAATTAATCTCTCCACCATCCAACTTGCTCTTATTCCGATTTGAATAATCTACTTTCATATCATAATTATCCCTTAATTTTTTAATTTTTTTATTCCGTTACATATTATTCAAATAATCGACTAATCCGAATTCAACCAATATAGGTCCCTCAAGGGATACCTAGGAATCAAAGACGATACTAGCTAGCTAAGGAGTTAAAATACTCCATTTGATCCTTATTATAATACACCTAATAATAATTTTTACAAATCAATAAAAACAGTTAAAATTAATAAAATTGTTCTAAAATTTAAGTAATTTTCAATATCACCCCAACTAATTAACTCTAATGTTATATTATTAGTACTATCATCCACTACCCCTATACTAATTGTGGGTATACATGGAAAGTAGCAATTAATACTTTTTAAAAATAAACAAGTATTTTATAAAAAGAAAAACAAATACAATTACTAGTTGATGCTTTATAATAAAAAACAGAAGTTTCTATCAACAAGTTAACCCTCATTAATTGCACTTTTCTAACCCTTGATGCGCCGAGTATAAGAAAATATATGTGGATGTGATTAAATAAGAAATTCCTGCGCATCACATCAAACAATAAATAAAAGGTGGAATTGTGGAATCTTTTATCATAAATTCTTGTAGATTCCATGGAATAGTCAGAAAAAAAGAATATTATGCTTGCTGATTAGAGGAGAATGCAATCTTACTTTATTTCAAAATCAATGTTTGAATAATTAAGAAACCCAAAAAATTAGGCATGACTATTTCATTGAAAATAAACAACGGTTGACAATTAGGGATGCTTATTTGTTTGTGTGATGGAATTTTTTTAAGTCCACATCAGTGATTATCCTCAAAATGATCCTTCTCTCTTGTATTCTTCTTTTTGTGTTTATTGGTTAATTGTGGGTTGTGGAGCTCGAATCCATATCAAGAATTACCTCAATTACATCCAATAATGTTCTTGTCTCTGATACAGTCAGATATTCATGTAAAAAAAAATATTCAAGACGTTATTTCACACAATACCCCTAAATATAAGAATTATATAACTAATTTACAGAGATTAAGTAAATTTCTTAATATAATTATTTGTAAAAAAATTACAGGTTGATTTTTCTAAAATATCTTTTTTAATCATTTTCATTAAAAACTACCCCATTAATAAAACCTCCTAACATATCAACAAACAACAGAGATAGTTGGAGAAACAAAATTACTCTGTATAAATTTAAGAGGTAAAATAATAGAGCCACTGAATTCTTTTATATTTAGGATAACAACAAACTCATCAATGGTTTCTCAGATTCGGAACCAAAGGGAACATTACTTGCTTAAACTGCTGGTATTGCCAATGGCGTACACTTTAACTCACAAATTGAAATGCCATAAAAACATATATTCATGTCTTTTCTTAAATTTGTCACTAAAGATGCCCCAAAAAAAAACAAAAACAATTTTCCTTTTCTCATAGTGCTTCCATAATTAAGTATATTTAGCCGTACGTAAAGATTTTCTTAATTATAGTGATCTCTTAAATCCAACTTACGTAAACTTTATATAATATACTCATAGTAAAAACAGAAAAAAGGACAGATATGGATATTATTAATTAATTAAGGAATTGGTTTTGGAATGAGCGTGAATTTGGATGATAAAGACTGCGGCATATAATATATATAGTGAGCTACGCAAGTGGTACCCAACTACTAGGTAGCTGGCTGTGGTGGAGGTAGCTTTGTTTGTTTAGTTTAGTGTGTGCCAACATATATTAATTTGTGCAAAACAGGACAAAGAGAGATTCGATTCATTTCACCTACCATAGATACTCTCATGTGAGAAACAAATAAAACATGTAGTATTACACTGTTTTCGCTTATTATTATAAGCAACTTTAACATGTTTTCATAATATAACATGTTTTGTTTAGAAAATTAACTTTTTCCACTTAGTATTCCTAATTAAATATAAAAAATCCTAAGCTAATAAACCAAATTTCTAACTAATGATTGAAGGTAATTTTAATATATTACCAGAATAACTACTCTTCACTAATTTTATTGAATTTTGTAACATTGTTAATAGGTATGAGGGAGTAATTAATTAAAGTTGTTCCTCCTACTTTTGCACCATTTAACGAAATTGTTAAAATTGCACTATTTTTTAAAAGATTGTGTCTATTTTTATATCATAATTCAAAATTTAACTGTGTCAAATATTCATTGTGAAATTTACTTTAGGGTTAATGTGCAGGATCAAAACTAACTATTGGCTTAGGAACATCTTGACCAATAAACTCTCTAGTGGACCAAAACAACCAACAAACTTTTAAAAACGTAAAATCTGTACAATGCTGTTAGATGAGAGTTAACGTCTGTTTTCTGGGTTCGGAAAAAATTACAGAATAGCACCCAGATGTTTATGAAACTATATTTAAGCTTCAAAAATTTCAAAATTTATATTTTAGTCCCTCCACGTACTTTATATAGAAGGACTAAAGTGAAAATTATAAAAAAAAAAATTTGGGGCTAAAAGATAATTTTTTAAAACTTTAGGTTCTTTTCTGTAATTTTTGTGGGGTCATCCCTACCCTAAAAATCCGCTCCTGGTTACAGGCCTTTTTTTGAACCTTAGCCTGACTTGGCCTGTGGCCTATTAAGGAGGCCTGTAATTTTAAAAATTTTGTAAACAGCCCAACAAATCACACGCCTCACTTCAAAACAAGCCTACTTCAAATAGGGAAAAAACATAATTACTTTAAACAGGCAAAAAACGTACCTACTTTAAACAACTTTTTAGATGTAAGTCTGTTTTTGGCCTTTTTAAAGTAGGTCTGTTTTCACCATATTTGAAGTAGACTTATTTTGAGGTGAAGCCTTTGGTTTGTTAGACTGCTTACAAAATTTTTAAAATCACAGGCCTCCTTAATAGACCACAGGCCAAACTAAAGCAGAAGAAAAAGGTCTGTAACTAGTGGAGGATTTTGGGGGGTAGGGATGACACTGCAAAATTTACAGAAAAGAACCTAAAATTTTAGAAAATTATCTTTGAGCCCCAAAATTTTTTATAATTTTCACTTTAGTCCCTCCATATAAAGTACATGGGTCATGGAGGGACTAAAATAAGAATTTTGAAATTTTTTGGGCTTAAATGTAGTTTCATAAACATCTGGGTCTTATTTTGTAATTTTGCGCGAATGCAGAAAACAGACGTTAGCTCCCATCTAACGGCATTGTGCAGATTTTACGTTTTTAAAAGTTTGTTGGTTGTTTTGGTCTATTAGAGAGTTTATTAGTCAGGACGCTTCTGGGCTAATAGTTTGTTGGTAAATTTACACATTAACCCTTTACTTTATTGCTAACACTACACCTTAATCCCTTTTTTGTAAAAATAAAAAATAAAAATATAACTGTCATTGAACCAATATTGGGGCTTAAGGCTTTTGTTTGAATACTTAAGAAAAAGAAATAGGCAGGACTTGTGTAATTGGTTGAACACAAAAGGTGTGTTTTCATACGGCTTCACCTGCTTTATTTTCTCCACTACCCAGGTGGGCAAGAAGAGTCTCCATTTATTCAAATCCCACTAACCTCTATCATCGACAAATTGGTTTATAGTTGCTTCTGGGTCAAGCAAATGCTGGTTCTATATAGAAGTGCCTACGACGGTGGCCTATTCCCAAGAGGGCCAAATTCTTTATGTGGCTAGTATTTTAAGAGAGACTTCCTACAAACTCACTTAGAAACAAGCGTCGCCTTACTGATTGATGTGCTAGTGCCGTTTTGAGTGTCCTTGTGAGGAGTCTACTCTTCGTATATTGAAATTGTAGGATTTGGATTTCCTCAGTATCCTTTTATCCAGCCGTTCATTCTCCTCTCCTCTTCCATCTCAAATTAACTTTTAGTTGAAATCAATGATGTAGATGAAGGATACTGAGGGATGATGAGGGAAGGATACTGAAGAAATCTACTCTCAGAGATTGTAAAGTTGCAAACAATGCGTGGCATTTGTTAATTAATCCTATTTATTACTTTACTTTCTTCTGTGGGAATTTGCAAGATTGGCTGAGATGGAACCTGGAGAACACCCCAGGAGGCAGGAAATCATGTAGATGGTTGTGTCTTCGGACTAGCATTTTAGCTAATATGGAAAAATATATGCTTGAAGGTGTTTGAGGGTAACAACGACCATGCAAGAAGGAACATAGAATGATAAATATAAGCACACTAGTGCAAAAAACATTTTTTAGACTAAGTGAAAATTATTTCTTAGATCGGTTTTGAATTCGGTCTTAATACAGCCGGTCTAAAAAATCTGTTACTTTCTTTTAAGAAAAACTTTTTAGACCGATTTTTTAAAATATAAGGTAAAAGGTAAGGTAGAACTTTAAAAAATGAATGTGTTAAATAACCAATATGAAAGGTGAGAATTCTAAGACTTTTAAGATTAGTTGTGCCAACAAGTGGTGTTAAAAGTTGTTCAAAATAACAAAAAGAAAGAGTTGAGATATACATTTGTTGTTCTTGGAGAGTTTCTGGTACGTGAATTCAGATTTGACATCAGAGTAGATATGGGTGCCCTTAGAGATGTTGCCATTGAGTTCCTGAAATATTGAAATCTGTAATGCCAGGGGAAGTAAGCCAACAAAATTGAACAAGACAAGAACCGCAAACCCTAAATGTGTAATGAGATCAAAATGATTCACAAGTGAAAATCATCACTTATATGTGATGCTCAACTTTGGTGAGGATCAGATCGGGAAGAACAGGTATGGAGAGAGTGACCTCTACAAGGAGAAACAAAACAAACCTTGTACTGTTGGTTAATTTTAGGGTGTTGTCTGACGTTCAAGCAATTGCTCACCGGTAACTCTTTACGGTACTCATAAGTTATCCCAAATTGGCTTTCTTTACCATTGATGAACCCATAACTATTTTACGGTATTCATGAGAACCCGTAACTCTTTTTACGGTACTCATGAGAACTCATAACTAAATGTTAAAAAATACTAGGATATGAAAAATTAGGAATCTAGGTTAATTACTGCGGAACTCGTAACTACAATCCTTATGAGCTATATAAAGGATGCGCTCATTAAAATAACTATTGGGGTTTCAGGATTACTTTTGATCACTCGAAAACCTCAAAGTATATGAAGTCCTCTAATGTTGATCCACACAGCTGATTGCAATGAGAATATCTCGTTGACTCCTCCTTCTCCTTGGATGCTTGCTAGGCAATTGTAAGGCAGAGGCTTCAATTCTTTAGATCTTCTTTTCTCAAGATGATGATGGTGTCTTGAGATAAGGTGAGGTGCAAAATTAAAAAATTAGAGATGGCGCCTCTAACTTTGAACAAGAACGCATGACTTTTTTTCTTGAACAATCGTGTGTGTGTTTTTCATTCTTGAAAAACATCCAAAAATAGGCTTAAAAAATCAACCACCTAAATTAAATTTAACCCTAATTTTAGTGCTTAAAAGAAAGGCCTAGTCGAACTAGAAAGGCCCAACCTTTATCCAATCTTTATTAATCTTTATCCAACCTTTATTAGACATCTATTCAATATTTATTGGATCTTTATCTAATCTTTATTAGAAATCTACCCAATCTTTATTGGATCTTTATTTAATCTTTATTAGATATCTATCCAATATTTATTGGATTTTTATCTAATCTTTATTAGATATATTTCTAATATTTGTTGGACCTTTTATCGAATGTTTATTAGATAACTATCCAATCTTTATTGGATATTTATCTAATCTTTATTAGATATCTTTCCAATATTTATTGGATCTTTTATCTAATCTTTATTGGATATTATTTTGGATAATTCACAATTATCCTTTGTTACCTAACCTCTTGTATTTAAAATTTGAATTTAAATTACCCATTTAAATTCAATACTTAAATTCCAAATTCAAATTGGCCCAAGATCTCATTGGGCCTTCTAACATATTTAGATCTATTGTTGGAAAAAACCAATTTCTCACCAATTATCCAAATATGGCACCATTTATGATTGGGCTTGGAGTCCTACTCCAACCCAATGACACCTATAGTCTTGACAAAGCCCAATAACGATTATTGACCCAAAGTTGCTAAATATAGCAATCAAGAACAACCTTAGTGTGTAATCCATTAGGTCCAATTAATCAGTAACATAAATAAACTTGAACCAATTAAACTCCTTTAACGGATCCAATTTATTTAATGACCACATAAGACACTAGTAATGCTCTGTGACCCCAGAACTAATCGAGTTGATCAAGTGATTTACCTTTCTAATTTGGGTATCGTGCCGACATTATTCCTCACACCATTGATTACATTTAATCGAGAGTAAAGATAGGGTATCATCTCTCTTGGTTGACTAAATGTAGCTTTTTCACATAACTATGAATTTTCTTTTATTGACTCTAAGATGGACCATGACTCTTCATGATCGCTTACTATGCATAGATTCCCGAGTCAACTAAAAGTCATCCAAGTGCTACAGGTCTTGTGAACAACTAATCCCTTGTAGGGGACTATGAGTTCTTTTGGCATGTCTATCTATACTCATGCATTTGAGTCATACCCAATAGTACACTATTCTCCCCATTTTTCAGGCGGATAGAGTTGTATAGTCAAAGTATAACCCTAGGACATAGTGTTCGATGACATCCTCAACTCTAGGATGATTCGGACTACCAAACGATGAGACACGTTACAAATCCAATGATACTCTCTACAATGAATCCTTGTGGAGTCACTCAGCGGGTCAGTTCAGTGCTATCTATTCTCTAACAGATTCACCCACGACATCAGCTAAGGCATCACCATGCCTGCATTCTATAAGGTCCCTACCTTGTATCTCCATACAAGTAGATGACGTTGTACTAGTCTTATTGAGATCACTAATGCCCATTTTTGGTGATTTAAGACTAGGAACATGTTTTAGGTAATAGACATATAGTGTCCTCGAGTCCTCATGATTATGATCTCTATCATAGATCATTGAGTGAACACTTGTTCTATTTCTATGGCCTTTATCTTTAGTCGCATATTAACTAAAATATAGGCGAGACATAAATATGATAAAGACAAAGTGTGCTTTAATATATAAGTCATGAAATACTAGATAGAAAAATGTGTTCCTCTGTCAAAACATATTGTTTCTAGAACACCTATTTACTAACATGTACTTCTTGTCATTTTCTTCGCAAGCTTCAATCTGTAACGTCCACTCTCATTCATTGTGTCACTGTTTCAAATCATCTCAATGTCGGCTATAAAACCCCGCCCTATCGCTATGGCATGGGAGGATTCGTTGGGCTCATTGTCAGCACTGCTATTAAAAAAACCTCACCGCCGGGCTCGTCGATGGTAGTACTGAGGGAGGTGGCGGTAGTGGTTCTTCTTGTGGTGTGGTGGTGGGAGGGCGTGCACTGCACATAAAACCCAATAATCACTTGAAGTCAAAGAAAATCTATGAAGAAAATTGAAATTCTAGAATTCTGGAACAAATCAGTTGGTTTACATGTTTGAGAAAGAGGATGAATTACCCAAGTAGTTTGTGGAGGAGGAAACATGCCATCAGAGCAAGAAGACATATTAGATTGTTGTGAGAGGAAGCAAGGCACGATAAAGGGGGTTTTGAAAATCTTTTAGACTGATTATTTTTAACAAATAATCTTAAATAATATATATATATATATATATATATATATATATATATATATATATATATATATTTTAATTCATCATCTTTTAAATAAGTTATTATTAACAACCTGTCTTAAAAGTTTCAACTTTTAGACCA
Organism: Acacia confusa; assembly: GCA_037074495.1. Lineage (NCBI taxonomy): Eukaryota > Viridiplantae > Streptophyta > Magnoliopsida > Fabales > Fabaceae > Acacia > Acacia confusa. The sequence goes on from CM073503.1 coordinate 44,054,823, forward strand.
GTTATTCTTAACAACCAGTTTCAAAAGTAATAAATTTATTATTATTTTATTCCTCATCTCTTACATCAGTGATTGTTAACAATTAGTTTTAAAAGTTTCATCTTTTAGATCGGTTAACAAGACAATTGTTCTTTAAAGTAATCGGCATTTTTTAAAAAAACTTTTTACATAAGTTGTTTGAGAAACCGATCTAAATAATATCTTTTATACTTCATATTAAAGGAACTAGTTTAAAAAATTCCTTATATTTATGAAAGTATCATCCGTCATACTTTTTAAACCTGATTCTTCTATCCGGTTTAAATGTGATGGTCTAAAAATCTTTTTTTCTTTTGTACTAGCAGTGGCATAAGGTTTTCCAGTTCTCAGAGCTAGCATATGTTCATTGGACAATGCCCCTAGAAGGCTACGTGTGCATGGGCGTGGATGGCTCAATGAATCTTCAGAGGCAGGCTGCATGTGGTGGTATAATCTGAGATAGTTCAAGATCTTGAATCTGTGGTTTCCCACAAAACCGGCTTCCTTGCCTATTCTCCATGGCCATTATGTGGGAGTCAAGGATTCAAGAAAATCAGGTTATATTCTGATTCGATGGAGGCTCTGCAACTATTGGCAATAGATCAGGGTCTTAACCATCCGTTTTGCTGAGGAAATTACCAACATTAGAGCGCCACTATATTCTAATTGGAATTTTGAGATTATTTATTCTCATAAGGTAACCTTAAGATGTACAAGTTATTTAGCAAGAATGGCCCAAGAAGCAAATAATGAGCAACAAATTTTGCAAAAACCACCAACAGCTTTTTGTTCAAATCAAAGGTTAGCCGATTTAGATTAACTTTTGTGAAGTTGTTTCTAATTCAATTTGTAATATTTATTGTACAGTAGATATTCTCCAATATATTTGCTTGTCTTTATTATCGGGGAAAAAAAAGAATAAAAATCATGAGGAGCCAAACTACCAACTTGTGGGGGTGGTTCTTCATAGTGCATGATGACCACATACATCCATTTCTGCGAAAAGGACAAAGAGATTAAATTAATTTCACCTAACCATCCATCCTATAAAGAGGAACATGACATTTAATACCTTATAACTTCAAATCTTAATTAATTATTCTTCCCAACAAAAAAAGTCTACCTAAGTTGCACCTAACTCAACTTTTTTTGCTAAAAAACAGTAATTTAGGTAAACTAAAATTCAGTCTTAAGGCTAGATCAACAAAAACTTGATAGAGACTTTGGCAAGTGCATCGATCATTATAAGTAATAAAGTAATGAGAAAAAATATCGTCCAACAAGAAATAGTACTCCAATCACTAATTCACTATTTTCGCTTTAGTTGGATGAGTCGAGTAATAAGAGATGAGTTGTAACCAAACAGAATTTAAAGTATTAAACAAAGAACAAGAAATCCAAGATCAAGAATTTCAAGAACGATGTTTAGAAAAGATAAGCAATCAAGAAAAACACAGTTAGGACTTAGAATCCCCCTATGCTCCTCCAAGAATTTGAATTGAATTCTTAATTGATTATTATTCTCACGATTGACGATCAATTCTCTAAAGTTAGACTAAGTCTCAATGTCTTGATGCTACCTTAGTTTGTTATCTTTGAAAACAACCAATGTCTTAGTATTGTTTGGAAAGATCATATTTTTTTAAACCAGAATTATAAGATCGCATAAACTCGTAAGCCTATGTCTTGGTCATGCAACTCTATGATGAATTAACGGTTCTAGTTAAATGCACCAACATCTTTATTGTCATACATCAACTATGAACAATCTAAAAGGTGATCAGTCTTCAAGAAAGCTTTAAGCAAAGATAATTCATTCAATCAAGAAAATAAAGATCAATCAAGAATCCAAACAAATACTTTAAATTCGGATAGGGTTCATCCTAGCCCTAACTACAAAAGAAAACTAGACAAGTATGGCTAGGTTAACAAAATAAGAAAAGAAAAGAGATGCAAATTTCAGAATTGTTCTTCAAAGATTGGAGAAGGTTGATCTCCACAATGATGGTTTGATCTTCTTCCTCCAATGTCGTCAAGTTGTTTTCAATGCAAAAAGTTCTTCATGGTTGCTAGGTTTTCTCCTTTTTATATTCCAGGTCCAATTAGGCTTTCAAATCCACTAAAGATTCTTAATTTTCTTTTCTTTTTCGGATTCTGGAAATTAAAAATCGGATTTTTCTCACTTCTAGCGCCCTGGGTGCCAACTTTGCACTGAAGGTGCCAACTCCAAATGGCCATACAGATAATTGGTGCACTGGGCCAACTTTGCACCGAGGGTGCTAACTTTTATTTTCTTTGTGGCTTCTCTTCTTGTCTTTCTCCTGAGCTCTTCTAATTTGCTATTTCCTTGTGGATAAAAATATGCAAAAACACGAGAATACTCGTGAGAGTGTGTCTAATATCAAATCCATGTTTTTTTACTTATTATTCTTAAACTTTTTAATCATATTAGATCAATTCCATGCTCAATTTATGTCTTAATACATGGTAAGTTTACAGCTAATCAATCAACAGGGTTAAGGTAGGTATTTTTTTTTTCTTACAATAATCAAATGTCATTAATAAATACCAAATGATCGTTACATCATCATTCAACAGTCAAATATGTGCAAGACTGCATCAACCAACCTATAGATAGGATTAACATCAGAAATTGTAATTAATTGGTCTAAACTAAAAAGCTGAAGCAGATTTCCTATAGGTTAAGGTAGGTTTTAAAATTCAAAAAGGACAGTGAAGCTTTTAACACTACTACTCCCCTTGGGCCGTATATATAAGTTATAAATAAGTTAATTGCATAAATCCGGAGTGTGAACTGATGAGTTCAATCGAGTTTGTACTAAGCACAAGTTTACAAGTAAATTAATCCGATGTTGTAGGTTAAAAATGTAAAATGTGAAACTCGGTGAATCAATTCGTAAATTTGACAACAATGGAAATAAAAATTAACCTTTTAAATATGTTTTAAATTAAGGAAATTTCTAAATTTATCGTTATCAAATTAGGTTTTAAAGGATAGAGAAAAATATATTGAGCTATATTAAGCATTATTTAATTATATGACAAAATTAACAGATAAATATTAATTACTCTCAAGTGATTTATTGATTTAGTGATGTGAAACAGGAAGGGGAAGGGGAAGAGAGAGATGAGAAAGAGAGAGGAGAAGAAGGAAAAGGAAGAAAAAGAAAGGAAGAGATAAGAGAGAAATAAGCCAAAATTAAAAAAAGATAACAGTAATCAATTTAATATTCCAAGTATGCGTACAAATGAAACACTAAAACTATTTATACTACTAATAATAAAATTCTAACAACAACAACTACTAATCTAAATAAAAGTCTCAAAAATTAAAACTAATGAAAAATATTAAATTACTCAGATACTTGCTCTAATATACTGAAATGGATGTAAAACAAAGAAAGGTGAAGGGAGAAGACAGATGAACAAGAGGGAAGGGGAGAAGAACTGGATTATAATAATCAATTCAATGATCCAAAGTCTGCGAACAAATAAAACCCTAAACCTTTTTTTTTTTTTTTTTTAATTTGATGAAGGGTTCCCCATTTTAAGACGTGGAGTGCAAATGGTTTTCACTTCTCCCAATAAGTATGTTTCCCAGAATTCAATTTGTGTTCTTTTCCTCATAGGATGGGACTACTTATCATCTCAATTAATAACTTGTTGGTATCCCAAACCTATTTATATTAATAAAAATAACATCATGATAATAATAAGAACAACAACTAATCTAAGAAAAGTCTTAAATAAAAAATAAATAAAAATAAAAATAACCTAATAATATTCCATAACTTATATTATAAGCCAATTTTTTCCCCCTAAAAGTAACTTATATTATAGACTAGAAGGAGTATTTAAACTACAAATTATTTGCACATGAACAAAATTATAGACAACTTAAGTTCTAGATCAAACACATTCTTCCTTTTATCATAATTCATACACCCATTATACATTTATACTTTTGAATTTAAGAGTTTCAACTTACAACCTCTCATTTGAAAAATTTCTGAGAAAGGTGCTTAATGCGATTTGAGTTACAACTTTCAATGCCTCATCAACAAAGAAAATATTTGTATGTCATTTTTCCTCTTGAAAAAAAATGAAGACTTAAAATTTTCTATCATAAAATAAATATATGGGGATTTCGTTCATTTGCAGGCACATGGTGCATGCGTACAAGCAAAAGTGAAATTGACATGCAATTCGGAATATGACTTCTTAACAAAACCATATTCATTGAAAAACTTCAACTTGTAATTATTATTGCAAACGACAAAAAATTGAAGATTCAGATTTTGATTCCGCCGCCCACCATGCTTTCAGGTAGAGATTCCTCAGATTCCAACTTTTGACGCCGACAATTCAAAGTTCTGACCCTAAATCATGTGGTGCTTAGTATTCCAGTGGGAATCCAAGTTAAGATCCTTGGAATCTGCAAGTTTCCAGTCATGTTGGGAGGCTGAGGAGGGAGATTCTTCAAGATAAATTAATATGAAATTAAAATGTCAGAGAGAATCTTGACTAGCCAAGAGGGATAAGTTATAAAATCAGAAGGTGATGATATGCTCTGGATCTGAATCTAAAGTATCAACTTTTTATTGATTAATTGGTAGTAAAAATATACCTTTGAATCCCTAATTTTATATAAATTTTTTGTTTGAAATTATATATATATATATTAGTTCTTTACTTCTAAGATGGTTTGTCCTAAATGATTTTTTGTGTGTTAATTATTATTTTAAAATAATTAACTTATATGTTATTATTTGATAATGTTATATAAAATTGAAGCACCGAAAATGCATTTTTATCTTATTAATTATTCTTGTTATTATTAAATATAAACGAAATATTTTTAAAAATATTTTAACATAAAATAAAAGCACTATTATAAATTTGCATAAATATTTAATATGATCTTTATGAAAATAAAATATAGTTCAAAAGATAAAATACCAATAAATCTAAAAGATAAAATAAATTTTTGGAATAAAGTTTAAAAACACCCATAAACTTCTATTAAAAATACATCAAGTACCATATGCCTTTCAAAAATTTTTTAAAAAAAATGTCCAGAAATATTCAACATGGATAAAAAATATCATGACCATTAAATATAACTTAACATAGTCACTTTTTATGGTGGCATCAATGCTATTTTTGCATATACATATGTAACAGTTGCATTATACTTAACATTCCTAATATTTTTGTTCTCATCTTAAATTTTCATGAGTGTTTTTGTACCTTCTAAAAGTATATCATGCCAAACACACTTTTAAAAAAATCTCATAGATATTTTTACACCATTTTTAAGCACTAATAAATTGTTTCTTAATATATGCATGTAACTTTACTTGGTGTTATATTATATTTATTTTTGGGCTAAGGTGGAATACCTTGAAAAAGAAAAATTTGAGATGCATCCAACTCCCCGAAATATTTTGTGGGGGAATATACTTAAAATAGATCAATCACATCCCTCTCAACTAACAACCCAATCCTTCGATTTCTTTCTTTTTTTTCTAAGATAAAAAGGGGTTAATACAACTTTTTGTTCTTTAAATTTGTCATGATTTTAACTTTGGTTCTCTTAAGGGATAAAATGGTTTAATTTTTTATTTAATTATAGGGATCAACATTTGAAGGAGAGTAAAACTTGAGGGGCTAAAATTTTTTTTTTTTTAAAAAAAAAGTACAAACTTGAGGATCACATATTGTATTAACATTAAAAAACAGGAAAAAAAAAAAAAAAAAGGCTTCCTTTCCCTCCCTCCTCCCTGCCCATCTGCTCCTCCCTCCTTCGTAACTTCATGTCTGAAACAGTCAAGCACATCTCATAGACATCAAAATCATCGCCATAGCTTACCTCCGTTTAGCCATGAAGTTAAAAGTCTTACGACATTGATATATTTTAATGACATTTAATAGAAATTTTTATGAATTTTCTTTCATTAAAAAAAATCCCTGATATTTAAATGAAAGAAATGGAAAAGTATCACTGTTCTTTTCTATTATAATCATTCAAAAAATTGTGGTAAGACACTACTAGGATTTTAGGTTTGGGTTTACTTAATGGGCCTTTGTCCATAAAATGTGAGTAGCCTAAGTAAATTAATGAAACCCATTTTATAGGCCCAACTAAATGATGATCTTAATTAATTAATTGTTTAGTTAAACAATTTCAGTTATTGATATCTACCAACATTGGTTGGATTTAGCAGAAGATCCCTCACAATATAACAAACAAGGAAGAGGTTAACCCCTCACAATATAACAAACAAGATTCAAATCCCCGTTTTTACATTTAATATTTAACAGTGTCTCTAACAGGACTATCTTCAATAAGAGGATATATATGCCTAGAAGGGGAAAAAAAATCTTAACAAAACATTCCTTCCAACCTATTTTTTATAAACATGAATGAATGATTGTTACTTTTGGTAAAACTCCGTTTGCATTAAAAAATAAAGCGTGCACGCATGGCTTAAATTCAATATGAAAAAGTGTTTAAGGGTAAATTTTTGTTTTTGCTTTTTGTTAAAAAAAAAAAAAGGGTTAAGGTGCATTTTTACCAACAAACTATTACCCAGGAGCATTTGACACAATAAAGTAATGAGGGTACCAAGAATACAAACAAACAATTAAAAAGATTGAAAAAGCACAACACCGTAACTTCCTTATGTGACGAACGTTTAAATGGACATTAAGATGTCCAGGTGGCTGAAACACATCTAGGTGGCCTTGAGTTAAGATGGTCAAAGTGTATAACAGCACAATGGAAAAAAACAAAGTGACTTTCAAAGGCACAGTGGAGAAATCGATCTAAGAGGTCAAGGTGAAGGCGATCTGCAAACGCAAGGTTGAATGACGACATCTTCGTCATCATCGACGACAAGATGCAGGTGGAGGGTGGCCCTTCTTCGACAAGCCAGACGTTAGGACGAATATGAACCTCCGAAGAGGTATTGTCACCATAGAATGGTCGCGTCGAGATGGACAGCGTGGACTAACGCCAACCCAGGTCGGAGGTTCTACGGCTGCCCATACTACTACCAGGTAAGCAAGCTTAATCAATGTGGAAAGGCTTTGGGTGGGTGATATGTGGAATTTGTGATTTGACGGAATGAATAACAGGATGGGAGGTGTGGATTCTTCGCTTGACATGATAAAGAATTCAGTGAGAGGGAAAATACTGTGATTAAGGAGCTTTTAGACGACATTGACAAATTATATGATGAAAATTGTTGTCTTCGAAGAGCAGAGCATGGGCAAAGACTGAGTGAAGAGCTTGATGCAATACATAGTGAAGTGAGGAAGCTTAAACGAAGACATCAGCTATATGATGGGGAAATTAGGAAGGGGGAAAAGAAGTTTAAAGTTGCAATGTCATTGTTGTTTGTTGCATGTGTTTGGTTGTGTGTATTGTATCTAAAATAGCTATATGTAAGAACTTAATTTAGCCAATTGGGTACTTTGTAACATAAGCTATTGATTTTGCTGCTCTTGTACCCAGAATCTATGTATTTTGCAGAGTAAGAGGATTAAATTATGTTGTTTAGATGTTGATACTCTTCCCAGAATCTGTGTATTATGGTTGACATAATTCCATATTCGATGTGTGTCTCATGCTAGTATTCGTTTATCATTAAGTTTGAAAAGACATATGGAACAATTTTTTTTCCATCTATGTTGGTTGCTGAGTTATTACGCAGATTGGAAACAAAGGAGATTCTACAATTCTCAAGAATGAGATAAAGATTGTCAAGAATGACTTAATCCATCCACCATGAATATATCTTTCATTTGATTCTCAAGAATCAGAATTTTATTCTCAAGAATGTGCTTCTTGAGACATGGAATATATACTTCCTCTGATTATATGATTCTCACCAAATTCTCGAGAGCCAATCCACAATTCTCTAGAATGAATGAATGTAAGCAAAATGGATTATACATCATTCAAGTCAATTCTCAAGAATGAGTAGGAAATTCTCGAGAACCTTTTAGTTCATGTACAAGAGAATTATAACACATATTCCATTTGCATTCGTTGATTCTCAAGAATGTAAGGGACATTCTTGAGAATAAGATATGCAATACATTCTTATGAGTGCATGAGCCAAAGAAGTGATCACAAACTATCATCCTTCTCAAAGCTGATGATTCTCGAGAATGAGAAGGAAAATTCACGAGAATGACTTATACATATGAAACTTGAATTCCCTCACACTAATATGATTCTTGAGAATGAATTTGATTCTTGAGAATGATCTCACTTGAATTAGGCATAAAACAAACCAATTCTCAAGAATCATGCAATGATTCTTGAGAATGACCAGAGCAAAGAGTGTAAAGCATTTGTTCAACTAATACAATTGTAAAGCTGTTATATTGAATTTACACCCAGCAAGTTTGTACACTGATTGAAAGTTGCTAAGATATATGTAAATACAATATGTACCAGATTCCACAAAGGCCAAAAGTGGGGATCCCAAAAGTTTCTTACATTAAAACAAGAAGGGAAGGTGGTCATAAGCCTAAACACAAAAAATTCAGTGTTGCTTGTAGGTTACATAAAAGTTTGGTGATTCTACATATTTCCCAAAAGAAATCACCCCAAAAAAAACTATTCTAAAGAGGTCTACTTGCTGGAGCTAGCCATCCTCCTTGTCATAATTTTATCATTTTGTTATTGTAGTTGCGATTTGCGGCTTGTTAAAATCTGTTGGCTCTGTATTCGGAGTTGTGAGCTGCTAATACTTGGTTGGCCCTTCCATTGCAATCCAGGTGGTTGCATTGCTAGTGGTGAATCAGTAGGTGTGAATTCAATCTTCCTGGAACCTTCTTGGAAGGAAGATGTTCTACTTGCTGAAGTCCTTATTTGTTTCTCATTTGGGATTGGGAATTTTGTTTGAGGGTGGGCATTTTGCATAGACCTTGTTGGTGTTCCTTCCTCAATCACCATTTCAGAACTTAATCCAGGCTACAACAAGAGAAAAAGCAGAGAGTGAAATGTGTAAATTAAAAGTGATATGTGTACTTGTTTAAAACAAAAAATGCACAAATAAATGACCAATGTGTAAATAAAGCTTACATTGTAAACACTTCGACCAGTGTCTTCATCCACCATAATCCCAAATCCATAATTACTTGTTGGTTTGTAAACACGGGTCCTTCCCTTTGACTAGTTCCCACATTGAGAAGGGTTTGAAAATGGTGGTGTTTGTGTGCATGGAGTACTTGGCAGGTGTGACATATGTTCAGAAGGTGTATGTGAAGATGCTTGAGTACTTGCACATGTAGTAGGTGTTCTGCTCCTTCGTCCCGGATGAGGATTGCTTGAGGGGGGAGCCTGAAACAAGTAATGAAGCACAATTGCAAAGAAATCAATTATGTAACAGCAAAACAATATACAGATGCATACAAGAAGCATACAAGAAATAAATTATCAAATGAATTCCAGTGAGCATACAGAAGTGCACGTCACACAAAAGCATATAGATCCATACATTTGCACTTACAATATATTCAGTGTTTGCATAATGAAAAAAATATTTAATTTACCTCTTTGCACGTGCTTCTGTTGTGTCCCTCATTTCTACAGAAACTGCACCTCATCACTGTCCCTTTTCTGTTGACTCGATCTACACGAGGTGTGACCGAAGTTCTGTTGTGACCTACTTCACTTGTCTCTGCAGTTGATATATTCAATCTCCTTTGTGCTTCTTCAGTCCTTTTTCTTCTCTTGGGAGGTCTGCCTGGTAATTTGCACACAGGTGGGGGTAGCATTGGGAGGAACTTATTTGTTTCCCAAAATCGTTGTCCCCTAAAGGGCTGAAATTTTGTTCTATAGCACGCTAAAAATATATCCCTATGGTAATATCTTGATATTTGAGTAATAGGGTAAAGTTGGGCATGATACATTGCACATATAGCATGTTGGCATGGGATTCCAGTTAAATCTCATGCTCTACAAGTGCATATTTTGCTACTTAGCTAAACAGAATGCCTATCCTTCCCCTCAATGACTTCATACCCATCATCACCATTAAAGAAAACCCTACAGTTCACAGCCAAATACCTATTTGTCTCAAAAAATTCAAGACATTTTGGGGTAAAGTTGCCCTTCCAATGACTGACAATTTCATCACTAACAGCCCATTTTTCCATCAACTTATGCCTAATGGCATCAAACATCCTAATAACTGGAAGATACCGACACTTACAAATCCAGGCATTGAAGCTTTCACATACATTATTATCTACCACCCAAGACAAACATCTATTGGAAAAAAATGCTCTTACCCATCCATTCACATTATAACTCACTGCTCCAATAGCTGCTGCCTTATTAACCTTCTCCAACACCTTTAGATTGTCATTAAATTGTTCCTTGTAGGTTCTCCATGCGCAAGTAAAAAATATCTTCTTTAACTCATTTCCCCTCCATTTTTTGCTCCAATTGGCATAAATATGCCTTGCACATAGCCTATGTTCAGCCAATGGTAGGACATCACTGACAGCTTGTGCCAACCCCTGCATGTATGAAATAGTGAGTTCCTTATGTTTCAGTTCCTTATGATGAAGAAAATAATATACACTAAAATATTATTGCTTATGGAAAAAATAATATACAATATAATTTTATTGAACAACAAATAAAAAACAATCCTTATGCTATATTGTATACCTTCTGCATGTCAGACATAATTGTCACTTTATCACCTTGGTCAAGCTCAAGAGACGACCTCAGACATTCAAGGAACCAAGTCCAATTAACAATTGTTTCCTTCTCCATCAACCCAAAAGCTATTGGGTACATACTATCATTTGCATCTAAGCCCACTGCAGTCAACAAAATCCCTCTAGCTTTTCCTTTCAAGAAAGAGCCATCCAGCCCAATAAATGGCCTACAATCAACTTTCTAGCCAACCTAACACAAATCGCAGTAAAATGTAAATTTTCATACTGCTCCACATTAGTTCCACAATGAATATTAGTAATAAGACTATGTCACAAGAATGTCATACCTTAGACGAATTAAAACACACGTACATTCTTCTAAACACCCTCCTCCCTTGATCTAAAGCTTCAGCACTTAAGTCTACACTTACATCAGATCCAAGATTTGACACTCTGAGCTCATTGCAATAAGCTTCTAATTTGTCAAATTCTTCTACAAAACTCCCATCCATGTCCTGCATTATTCTCCTTTTTGCCCTCTTGCACTTATATCTGCTGACAAAGAGTTTAAACTCTTGCTCAACCTCTTTCTTCATCTCATTGGTTCTATATTCAGGATTCGCTTGGACTTTCTCCTTAAAGTGTTCAGCTATCCAGCTAACAGTTGCTCTTCGATTCTTATAAACCCTTGCACACATATGTTCATGTACTAGTGTTTTCAACATGTACCCAACTCCAACACCAACTCTGGATGCATAGAACCTAAATGGGCAGCCCTCTTGACAAGTTGTTATTACCATCTTCTTCTCACATCTAACTATTTTCACACCTACCCCATTCTCAATAGCATACTTATCAATAGCCCTCCTCAACTCACCTCTATCCAAGAATGTCATACCCATCATGAAGTAGGCCCTTCTTTCAGACCCATCCAACTCCCTTAGACTAGGCCTCTCTTGTGGAGGCCCACCATTGCCTGAATTTTCAACATCCTCATCACCAGTACTATCCTCAAGATCTCCATGTATTTCATTCATAATCATCATCTAAACTCTTTTCACCATCAGAAGATTCTGACTCTGACTATGCCATATAGCTATCATCATCACTGTCACTATCAGAGTCATCTTCATCACCCCTTGCATTATTGAGGCAATCACCTTCCCCTGTCTGTCCAACATTCAGGTCGAACCCACTATCTTCCCATATCCCTCTAACATTCTGGTTCAATGGAAAGTCTTCTAAACCACCTATGCCCCCTAACTCACCTATGTCATCTAACTCACCTGATTCTTCTATATAATCATCATCAAGCTCAGAAGCAGCTTGACTTCTCAACACGCTTTTCACAGTTTCTTTGGCAACAGAGACAACTTCACTTACCTTCTTCAGCTCATTCAAGTAGTCCTTTTCCACTGCCTCGTCGTTCTCTTTCACCACAGATTTCGTCGCCTGTTCTACATGAGCTACGCCTTTCCCTTTTCCCCTCATTACTACTGCATCAAGTTAAACAATCATGAGAATGTCACGGTTCGCATGTAAGACACCATAAACAACAAAGAGACCCATTTTTTTTGAAAAAATTGACTGTTACCTTTCAACAATATCAGCTACTGAAACCCTAGCACCACTGTCGATAATGAAATTACGTGCGTGATTGTCGTCAAACGTTACTCAAACACACTCGCCTGCAACCCATACCGGAGAATCGCTCACATTTTTTGCTTCCATTGCTTCGATTTCACCTTCTCCGTTGAGTTTCGCTGAGTTCCCCCTTCTCTTCAACTTTTCTCTCTTTTTGTCTCTCTAAGTTTTCTATCTTTGTCCCCTTTTTTGTCTGTCTCTCCAAGTTTTTTTGTCTCTGTCTTGTTTTTTGTCTCTATTTGACATTTACCTCAATTTCCCCCCCATATTTCGACCAAAAAAAAAAAACAAATTTCTGCCACTTGCCACCTGGACGTGTTCCAGCCACCTAGACATCTTAATGCCATTTAAACGTCCATCACATAAGGAAGTAATGACGTTGTACTATTTCAATCTTTTTAATTGTTTGTTTGTATTCTTGGTACCTTCATTACTTTATTGTGTCAGATGCTCCTTGGGTAATAGTCTGTTGGCAAAAATGCTTCTTAACCCAAAAAAAATGTTTAGAAGAGTTGGGTATGAGGACTCACAATGCCAGAGTATGCCTCCTTGCTGAAAGAAAGTTATGAGATTATAAGAAAAAGATGGGCTCACCCATGTTGTGTGGGAAGGGTTGTTTTCTGATTAATTCAACTCATGCACTTTTGAGAGGTGTGGTTTGCAGGCCAACCTCCTATTATTGGAACATTGTGAGGGAATGAGTTTCCAAAGTTCACTAGTAAAATTATGGTTCTTGTGAAGAGAATAAATGGCGGTGGATATAGACTTTGTAAGTTGAAACATGATAACTTTCTGTGTAATTTTACTTTTTTTTATTTATTTAACCAAAATTGGGTAAATACCCAATTGGCCATTTTGGTGATCAATCTTCGTGACAGCCAAGAAGCAGTGTAACTTCTGTGTGTGTGTGTCTCTCTCTCTCTTGAAGCTTTAAAAACATGAATGAATGATTTTAGTCTGAGTTGTTTAGCTCACATAGATAAAAACACATTCTTAAGTTTTGATTTAAATAAGAGATTAAAAGTTCGACTATTTGTGAGTATGATGGGTATGCGATTTACTTTTAAAAAATGAGTGAAATAAATTCCCCCCCCCCGATGCAAGAGAAAAGATGAAAGCAGAAACAAAACTAACTAAAGATCATTAAAATAAAATGCAGCGAATTGATTTGAATGCTTATTGTTTCCATCACCTCATCTCTGTTATGACATGTTCATCTTTGTTTTGAACAATGTTATTAAACTTAGATTGGGTATTGAACTAATTGAGGTATAGGATTAAGTGTCAAAAGGTCAGATCGGAGTTAAATCGAAACTAACCTAGTTACACCAATGAGGAAGTAAAGATTCTAAGATTATTAATATTAAAACTTTGAAAAAAAATTTAAAAAAATGAATTAAAATTTAAATAAATTAGTGAATCGTTGGTTCACTTGTCAATTCTTACATCAAAAAAGTCGGTTCAGGTTTAATAACCCTCATTTTAAATGAATGATTTTATCTAGCCCATATATGTGAGTTCTTAAAAAAAATATTCCCCGTTTCAAATTTAAAAGAGTTTTATTTAAAACACATGCATTAAAAATAAATAACAAGCAGTTAAGATTTCAACTTGTTTTATCAGCCGCTTTTATTATTTTTAAAAATTATTCTATTCTACTATTGCATGTGTTTTCCACCTCCATACTTCCCCCTTTAAACTTCCTTTTGTTAGAATATAAGGGATTAAATGATTAGTTAGAATTAGATAGGGTTAGTTAGGGGCCCTAGTCTATATAAAAGGGGTCCACACCCACACTATTACTAAGTATCACCATTACTCTTTGTGAGAGCAATATGCTCTATTATGAAAATACATCATTCTTCTTCATCTTCTTTCTCCCTATTTTCTTCTCTAATTACACTTGTCAACATGGTATCAGAGCCTATTAGGATATTAGTCGAAAATTCAAGAAAAGGCCTACATTTTGCCATGGATTCAAGACTAGCCACAATTGTGTGTAGTTTTGTTGGCATGTAAAAAGGATTCCTAAAGAATTCAAACAAGCCAGCTCACACACAGGGAAATATTACATCATGGTCTGAACCCACGTGAAGGCACGACTTACAAGGAAGCCTCTTTTCTTTCCCTCAATCACTTTGATCATCAGAAACACCACCAAATTTTTTCCTTTTTTCGGCCCCAACCTCTGTGTGGCAAGCCACCATCGTTTTTTCACGGTGTGCCTCCATGATGCGACTCTGTTCTGCCACCAAGACGTTTCTTGCTGCAAATCTTGGCCGTTGCCTTGGTATGTTGGCCGAGTAAAATTTTCTGGCCCCAAGACCTTTATAGTTGTCAACGATTCCGGCATCAAGACACGGGAAAAAAATGGTCTGAAAGAATTGAGTAGAGTAGAGAGCAGAGACAGGCCTCCTCCTCAAGGTCACACAATAACAAATGGGTGATCTAAGAAGCATTAAGTGTAGCGTTTCGAATCCCAACTTCTTGAAGCGCTGATCGTGAATTTCTTTTCCAGCGATGGAGGATATCCAAGATTTGAAGTGCTTGAGCGAGTTCCGATTACAAGGACGGTGCTCGACTTACTCAGTAAACCAGTGATTGCATATGCAAGTGCTAGCCAAGAAACCCTAAAGCAGAGTCTTCTCGATCGATAGAGAGCATCAATTGGCTACCCATTGTCTATACTTGTCATTTTCAAGTGGGAAAATAATGCCTATTGTAACAGAGGTTCTAATTGGCTTTCTTCGGGCTTGAACTCTTGGATTTCGGTATGTTTCATGTCCTGTGTTAGGAATGGATTGGAAATGGTCAAATATCAGGTGATGATGTTAGAAGAGCAGAGTAGAGAGCAGAGAAATGTCGCCTCCTCGCCCCTGACGATTTAAAGGAAAGCAGAGTAGAGAGTAGAGAAGAATCGCCTCCTCACTCCTGTCGATTTAAGGGAAAGCAAAGTAGAGAGCAGTGAAGAATCGCCTCCTCGCTCCTATCAATTGTGACCATATCAACTCTGCAGGATCAGAGAATATTGAGCAAGCTAGTCAAACTAGATTTGAAGCCAAAATGCAGACAACAAAGATCAATCAAGGGTTCTCTTACTTACATGTATGACAGATGCAACTGCATGAGAGATACTCAAAAGGAAGGGTGAAGTTTATACAGATGCCCACTTACAATTTTGTAGCATGGAATGTAATGATTTCAGGTCATGCCCGCAGAGGTCTTAATGAGGAAGGCTGGTATAAAAGCCCCAAGATCCACTTTGGGAAGTTTTTGAGTGCGATTGCCAGTTTAGAGGTTCTTGATTATGGTCTTAGTAGTCAATGCTTGGGTGGAACTACTATTTGTGAGGCACTGATTGGAGAAGCTTACAGAGAATGAAGCCTTTCAGAAGTGAATCAACAAGATAAGATTGTTTTAAAGAAATTTTGTATTGTTTTGTAATTGGAAAACTATTTAATTGTGACTTCAATGGAAACTTAGATTTCAGATCAGCATGAGCTTCAGAGGCTGCAAGATGATAGTAGTCCTAATTTTGTGAAAGAGATGCTTATGTTCATCAATACAAGGGAAGTGCAAGAATTAAAAACATCTGCATGAAGTTCAGAAATTGTTGCAAGAATTAGGACCACGAGGGGGTGTTGGAGATTGTTGCAACAATTGCAAAATGAATATAGCGCAGAAATGTGGTTTATGGATGTGGCAAAAGAATCCAGACGTGTGGCTTATGGCAATTGTGGCAGCAACCTTCAAGACACTAACAGAAGCATGTTGAGGATTAGAATGGGAGAAGATTGTCTTGAAGAAATCATTGTATTGTTTTTTTGTATTGTTTTGTGATTGTAAAAAGGTCAATTTAATTCACCTTATCCCCTTATTATGTATACATATACTTCTTCGATTCAATTCAATCTTGAAACCATCGAAGTCTTGAATTTTGCCTTCTCTATTTTCATTTATCTTGTGAGTGATGGATCGATGTTCAGCACTATTCTATCTTCTTTATGATGAAGAACTTCTCTTGTGCCTGCCGGAGATTTTCTTTCAGATGGTTTCCTAATCCGCCGCTATCATTCTGCTGCAAAAGAAACTGTTGAGCCATATTGTTGTGGAAGATCAGAGTGACATTGATGAGGTCTTTGTTGTGTTCCTTCCATTCAAATATTTCTTACAATGGCTTCTTTTGTTGGAATGCAATTCAGTATGGTATTGGAGCAATTTCTAGTTTCTTTAGCCATGACGATGTTAGAGTTGGTGACATAGTTATTAAGAAACAGGAATTTATTGAAGCAACATACCGTGGGAGATGTCCTTGATTTCAAGAGATCTTAGTTGGAAAGGTTGTTCTAGTGTGGTACAACACTACAACATGGTTGAACAAGTTCTTGTTAATGAACCAGTATTTTCCTTTTGGTTGAATCGTAATCCAAATGAAGAGGAAGAGAGTGAGATTGTCTTTGGTGGTTCTGATCTTGCTCGCTACAAGGGCAAGCACACTTATGTACCTGTAACACAAAGGGGGCCATTGGCAGTTTGACATGGGAGATATCCTTGTCGATGAGCGCCATGAACTGGTCAGGTGTGATGCTAAGAAGGTTATATGTTCAGTCTGTGATGATGAGCAGATGGTTGCCAAAATATGTTCTAACTATGGTGTCAACATGGGAGAATATTATTGCAAGATTTGCAAATTCTATGATGATGATGATATAGATAAAGGACAATTCCATTGCAAGGGATGTGGCATTTGCAAGGGAAATGCGGATCATGCCATGCAGTGGACTTGAAAAATAATCACTCATGTGTAGAGAACTCAATGAAGAGCCATTGCCCCGTCTGCTATAAGTATCTATTTGATTCAATTAAAAGCATATGGAAGCTTGGAAAAGGATAACATTGTCCTTCGTTTAATTCTTTTCATTTTTTGGATATCCCAATTGATGCAGACAAGGGCTATCTGAGAATGCTTTAATTTTCTTGAAGATTGAAGTTTTGGCAACATACTACTATGACTTTGCTACTCAGAAGTTATGCTGCTATAGTCATCTATTATGAGGATGGTCTGGAGGTTGTTGCATTAAGAGCTAAGTTTAAAGACAAGATAGATATGAAGGTGACTAGGAGTTTATGGCTTGAAACCTTTTTAGAAGAAGTGAATCAACAATTTGGAGATGGAGAAGATTGTTATGAAGAAATCTTTGTATTAGTTTGTTAATTGAGTAATTGGTCAATTTAATTCACCTTATCCCCTTATCTTTGTATTGGTCAAGTTGAGCACCTTGTTTAAGTGGTGTTCAACTTGAGGGGGCGTGTTAGAAATATAAGGGTTTAGTTGATTAGTTACTTAGAAAGTTAGTTAGGCCTAGTTTATAAATAGATATAGGGTTTTAGTATTGTAAGTGTGTTGGATGTGGAATCCTCACCAAGAGTGGGATGTGGAGTCTCAAAGAGTGTTGGATGTGGAGTCCTCACAATGTGTAAAGGTGTTGGGTGTGGAGCCCTCACAAGAAAGAGGGAGTTAACTTGGTCTCCTTATAAGTTTTAGAGTTAATCAAAATGGGTTACTCATTGTAGAGCATATTGTTCTTTTCATGAGATTAATACAAGATTGTTCATCTTCTTCCATATATTTCTGCAATTGCTTCTCTAATTACTTTTGTCAACACCTTTGCCAATGCTCTGTCTAGATGCATACGTGGGAATGGTAACTATCAATCCCCATTGACCCCACATATATATAGGTTACATGCTAACTTTTCTATTTCCCTCCATTATCAAATAACACTATACTATGACACTATACTTACTTTTCTTTTACTGTCGTGCTTTTCATTTTTGTCATTACCATGAAATTTCATTTTATATCTGTCTCCCTCACTTTCTTGCTCCATCTTTCCCACATACAGTTCTTTTTCCTCCATCTTTACCTCCAATTCTCTCTCTCTGTTTTTTCCAATGTTTTTAATATTATATTGTACTGCCTTTGGTTTCCTTTTGCAACTCCATCCTTTTTCCCTTTACCATTACTCTTCCCTTTCTCTGTTGATCCACATTGACCACACCTATCTATTTAGGTGCTAGCTTTACCTTCATTTTTTCATCCTTCGTATAATAACACTATCTTATTAAACTCTGTTTCGTTTTGCAGGTCACTGATATACCCCTTTATATTGTCCCTTGGATACTTACATTCCATTTGCCATATGGCTCACTAATACACATGTGCCTTTTTCCCTTAGCATTATCATCCTTCGCTTAATGTCACTATAGTATGATTCTCTTCATTCTCAATGTTACGTTCATTCTCAGTATTGCCATTTCAATGATATTGTGGCTACTGCATCCTTTTACTATTCTTAACTTATTACCTCATTCCTTCGACAAACTATCCTTATCATGTTGCTACATGTTCCATTTGGTGGCAAAACTCACCGTTAGCAAACCTCATCAAAAGCACAGATTTAATTATTTGGGATGAGGCCCATATGGTCCAACGCTTTTGCATTGAAGCATTTGATAGAAGTTTGAAGGATATTATGCAGTGTAATTGTGCTTTTGGAGGAAAGTGTCTTATGGGTGGTGATTTTAGGAAAATACTTCCAATCATTCCCAAGGGGACTAGGGCATCTATTATCGATGTTTGCATAAGTTCATCACACTTATGACAACATTTCATAGTTTTTTGTTTGACAAGAAATGAGACTAAATTCTTCAGTTGACCCCAATGTCAATAAGAAAATAGAATGGTTTTCAAAATCGTTGTAAGATGTTGGGGATGAGAATTTAGGGGAATCTATTGATGGTGTTGCTGACACTGAAATCCCTAAAGATGTTATTGTACCAAACTCAAGTGATCCCATGAATGCAATTGTGCAAGCGACATATGCTAACATTATGGACAGCTTGACAGTCAATGAATACTTCAATGACTGGGCTATTTTAGCTTCAACATCTGAGATGGTCTACAAAGTCAATGAGTTTATGGGTTCCAAGAATATGAGTTCCTTAGTTGTGATACTGTTTTCAAGTCAACCAAATATGCTAACAATTTTGACAACATGTACAACACAGAATTCCTCAACACAATATAATAAGCTGCTTAGGTTTACCACCAGACAGGTTTGTGCTTAAAATTGGTGCCTCTGTTATGTTGCTTAGGAACATTGATCAAGCTTTAGGATTATGCAATAGAACAAGACTTAGAGTATCTATGATTGGGAAGAAAATTATTGAAGCAATTACCTTGAATGGATCAAGGCCAAAAGAAAAGATGCTCATTCATAGAATAGATATGAACCTTTTAAAATCTAGATGGCCATTTTGTATGCAAAAGAGACAATTCTCAATAACACTGCCATTTACAATGACCATCAACAAAAGTCAAGGACAATCTTTGAGTAAAGTTAGATTATATCTTACAAAACTAGTATTCACACACTGTCAACATTATATTGCACGGTCAAGAGTATGAAGCATTGAAGGTTTTAAGATCCCATTTGGATGGGCTTTTTAGAAAATGACTTTTTTTGCATTGCTTTTTAAACAAACTTCTTTAATTAAAAGTTAAAGTTATTTTACGTTTGGATATACCATCTAAAAAGTACTTGTAAATAAAAAAAAAAAAACTGTGTTGGGTGTTAAATTATAGAAACACCTTTTTATCAATAAAATTATTAAAATGGATATATAAAAAGGTCTAGGGATATGAGTTATCATTTTCTTGAAAATTAAGGGTAATTGATGTCAAAACATATTGCTAAAGAATAGTTGGTCTTTTAAAAAAAAAAAAAAAAATTCTCTCTCTTCTTTTCGTACTTACTTTTTTTTTTTTTAAGCTACAAATTGTAGCTTAAAAATTAAGAGAATTTTAAATTTTTGTTTTAATTTCTTTTTCTTTTTTTAAAAGCTCTCATCCAAATATATAAGTTAAGAAACAATCACTTTATTTTTGAAAAAAAGAACTTTTTTTATGAAAAAAAAAGTCCATCCAAACGGGCTCTAAGATTGTTGGATGACTTTGGATTTGAAGGAAAATCAACAACAAATAAATGTAGTTTACAAGTAGGTGTTTTGTAATGTTGATCGACTTTCTTAGGGACTTATTCATCTTCCTATTTGAAGTAGCTAGACTATCATGTGTTCGTGTTAGTTTACGTTAAGGAAGACTAATGTGTATGTTATTTATGTTGATCCTTTCATTTTAGGTCCATCTTCCTTAAAGGAAATAATGAACGTTGTTTTTTTTATGTCCGTGACCCAAAGTGTCTTGGTCATTTAAATGTCCCTGTGCATTAAATGACTTAACAGCAACCATAACTTGTCTTGTTAAAAATGTTTAGTCTATGAGCCGCACTGTGTTATTAAGTCATTCTAATGGCAATAAATGATGTACTTGGCTTTCCTCTTTACCCTCCTTTTCCCTCATTTTCCTTTTTTCACCATTGGATCATGATCTCAATGGTTCAGATTTAACATATTATATATTTAAGGTAAACTTATAAATATATAATATGTTAAATCTAGACCATTGAGATTTTGATCCAATGATGAAAAAAGGAGAAAGAAGGAAAAGGAGGGTAAAAAGAAAAGGAGGAAAGTCAACTCCATAAAGGATATAACTTCAACCATAACGCGTTGGTCTTTGTTTTGATGTACGCTTGCTACAATTGCTAGGATCACTTTAGATTTCCATTGCATGGTGGTTGATCTTTGTGGAGTACTACTTCTTCTTTTACAGTTAACAATAAGTTGTATTTTTGTTTAGTATAATCTCCCCTACAACGCATGGGTAGCACATGCTCGTTCTTCAGTATAGATGGTTAGTTGTTTGCTTATAATAGGAGGCAAGTAGTTAAGGGCATTTGATATGCTTCTCACTTCTCATAATGTTTTAATAAAAATATATTAAATGCACTAAAAAATTCATAAAATGCTTTGCATAGTGAAATATATAACTTGCCAAAAAATAATGTAACCTTATATTTAATATATTTATTAAAAATACTTTTTATAGTGACATATTATATTGTATACACACATATAATAAAGTCAAAACTTTAAGTAGAATGATAATATAATTTATTAAAAGAAATGGAGGGTTTTCTTGTAACATTCCAAATTTCATGTTCGAAAATCGTGTCGGTCGACACTTAGTTTTAAGAAAATTAACAGAGTTTGAGATGCTACAGCTTAGAGTATTGCAGAAGTGGATAGCGTGCGCTAAGATTCGAACAATGAGTATCTGATATAGAATGCTCAGACATATGATGATGTCTCGACATAAGCTGATATATTAAATATCCCAAAGGAATATTCATGTAATATAATTTACAGAAATTAAATACAATTCTGTGATAAAGAAAGTCTTAAACGAGACCTATGGCTTAGAACCTAACATCAGTTAATCAAACAATTTGGCCAGGTCAGTGTTCAATCTAATGGAAGTCTCACCAACTTTATGGCAACTTGTGACAACCTACCGATGAACCTTTCCTTAGTTTAAGCATCAAATAGTCCGAAATAACTTTGTTAAATCCGTGCCAGAATACTTTGTCAGAAACTAAATCCTAATAACTTCTACCAACCTTCGTCTTCGACCGCTGCCTCCTCATAGCTCTTTCCACTGGCACCTTCTCTATCCCGGTTTCTTCCCTATACTATTCATTAAGACTGAGGTCCAATGCCCATTGGACCTCAGGTAACGGTTAACGTCATGCTTATGTAAACAGTATATGACAGGTATCACAATAATAAATACACAATTATAACTTTCAAAATCATAACAACATGGAAGGCAATAACATAACACAGCCACTGCAATATGTATGTTACCCCAGTCTGCACATAACCAGTGCCACGATGGCCTATCGTGTCCTCAGCGCTAGGAAAACTCAACGGTGTTATCAAGACTATAACCCGTATTCATTTCAACATATCATGAGCAACTTTCAAAACAGAGTTTCAATATGTGAACACAACTATCATATATAAGCATACCATAAGCATAAGAGTTAAGATTACAATACGCGTCCGTACCTTTTACCGCATAGTCGTCAAACGTCCGACCTTTGAATCCGACCTTGGATTTCCCGGATGTCCTAACATATCACCATATCACTTAGAATAATATCCTAAGAGATATTTCCACCACTATTTACCCCTCTACCCTTGGTAGCTTTATTATTACAATTTTGCCCTTACATTTCTTGAAAAAACGTAGTGCAGTATTTCCTGGGCAGATTTTTCGGTAACTTTGAAAAATCATAACTAATTCTAGAAAAACTGAAACGAGGATCCGTAAAATTTCCTGGAATCCTTGAGATCTCTATTTTCAAGGAAAATTACTAGAACTTACCCAGAATTTATGGATAATTCCCAGTTTCCACGTTTTAAACCACTGCCCAGAATTTTCCCCAGAAAACATAGCTTAACTTCTGGAATTTATATCTCTTTACACAGAACTTCAATTGACACACTCTTTATATATTTAGAAATCCCTATATGTCTACTTTCACCATGAATTTTCTCAGAATTTTAGAACATCATCTTCTTCATAAAATACCAACGTTTTTGCTACTGACTCCATAAATCACTAATTGATGAAATTTCGTCAGAGCTTCGCTACTTTGATCATAACCTTCCGGAAATTTTTACCATACTCTTTCTTCACCATTTTTTCGAAATAAAGACATTGGAAACCATAAAAACATGAAAATAAAACTGGAATTGGAAGATTGATGATCAAAACAACATTCCCTAGCATTTCTACCTCATAAACTAAGAACTTGAACTAAAAGACTAAAAACTCTCTTACCTCTTGAAGAACCTTGCTCCTTACTTCTTGAAGTTCCTCACTCTCTCCCTTACTCTCTATATTTTCGGCCTAGCTTGAGGAATTGGTGAGAAAATTGTGAAGAGGAGAGCCTCTATTTATAGGCAAAGAGGGGTTAAAAATCTAACAACTTCCATTTGATCTTGGCCATTGATATTTGCTTGGAGAAGAGGCAACAATCTTGTCCCTCCACCACCCCTCTCCAACCGTCCTCCCTCCTCCTTCCCTCACAAGTTGTTGCTTTAATCACTTACTTTACCTAAATGCTAATTTAGTTAAGTGTAAACTAATGTTGTTCTTCAAGATCTAATTTCACTTTTGAAATCCTAATTTTATAACTAGATTTATGGTGATTTTTAACTTCCCAGAACACTTAGGTATGAATCCTAAAAGTAACCGAAAATGACTTTGGGAATAACCAAGTTGAAGCTCATATTTCATTGATCTCAAATATGTACTTATCTTCAATACTTAGCTTCAATATTTCAAGTTATGATTTAATTCCTATGGATTCTCATCTAATTTAGCTAATTAAACCACAACTTGCTCTCCAAGTTTAAGTAACTTGCTCCCTAAGTTTAACCTTGGTAACTTTGACTCCCCTTTTACTACACTCACACACTCACACAACATTTGACCACACACACACTCCCTCACCACACACACACACATTTCGCCCCACACACAACACACACACACTTGCTTTAGCTTCTTCCATACTCTAAACTACTTATCCTATAAGTTTGTATATTTGAAATAATTTATTCTTCTTAATTGGTGCCCAAGAAACCGTCCCCTACCTCTAAATCCTCTTTAATCAATTATATTTTAGTTGCTCTCACATGTTTAAGAAGAAAATTCTCTCATTGGTTCACTTAGATTTTAGGATTTAAGGTTAATATAATGTGTTTTTTCCATTAATTGAGTAATTTATTTATTTCTCATTATATAGGGATTTTTGCCCCTTATAATAACCTTAGGGGTTATTAATTTAATCCAAGTTATTATCTTTATCATAGTGTTTTAGATGTTATTAGGCTTAATTGTAATAATATAATTGATTATCAAACCAATTATAATCTTTATAAATTCATTTGACTTTTCATTGGCTAATTCATTCTCTTTGGCTTTGGCTTAATTATTTTCCAAATATAATTATCCCTTATTTGATTCTTTTAATTTGTCTCTAATCATCTTGAAGAATTATGCAACTAATTTCAATTAGTGCAAACTTTGTTAAGGATAATTGTGAATAAATAACAATTAAACTAAATACTTCCCTATAAATAAGAAATCAATTAAAATTTAGAGACAACATACTCTCTTAAATCATGTCCCATAATTAACCTTTTGTTAATTAATTCCAAAGGAAAATTGCCTAACATTAAATTAATAATTTACACAAATTTTGAGACCACATATTCACTTATTGTAATAGGTGTTATTTATCAAAATATAATATTTACATGTATTATGAAAATTGGGGTATTACATTTTTCTTCTCTCAACAACCAAGTTTCCCAAGATTAAAACTTGTAGGAGTATTATCTTTTTGTTAATGTACAATTTTACTAACAAAGTTTTTCTTGAGAAGCCTTAGGCATAAATAAGTTTTGAAGGGGCAAAAATATGTACTGATAAACAACTTAAAATGATGCATATTTATCAATGCCATTAAATTTAATCAAACATCTGTTAGGTTTTGTTTCAAATTAGCTTGGTGCACTAACATACGTTTGATGAAATTTAACCGCCTTAGCGAATCTGTAGCATTTTAAATTGTTATTGGTATTTTTCCCCTTCCAAATTTATTTGTGCTAGATTCTCCTAAAGAAAAATTTTCTTGGTAAATTTTCATCTTAACCCTATTATCTTTTGTATGTGATGAGACCACTTACTACACCAAACAACACTTATCAAATCAAATTTGTATTGAAGTAACTAAAATATCAAAATGAGAGACTACATTTAGATTATCCAAAATCTGATATACATTTCTATATTTAAAATTGTAAATGTAAAATTAATTTTTTGTTTTTGAGCATATGTATCATCTTATTGGAGACAATCTTATTATTTGAAGTATTGTCGTGCATGAAGCATGGACACCTCTGCCAACATGGATTCGAACTTTGGTTTATGTTGCGAGAGACTAGCTCCTTATACTAGACTTAAACCCCGTTGGTAACGGTAAATTAAGGAAAAATTACAATTAGGTCCAGAAGAAAACATGATAAAATGGTCTATTGAAATTTTAAAATTGCATTTAAATCCCATAGGATTTTTTGGCAATAATTATACTTTCATTGACAAGTTCATAGGCGTCTACCAACAAATTTATAAACGTTTATATTGACAATTCTATGGGCGTCCATCGATAAGTCCATGGGTATTTGATAATTGAAATTTATTGGAAAGTCCCACGGGGCGGAGCCACGTTTTGGCCAACTAGGGCCTTGGCCCCAACTAAGTATTTTATTTACATATTTTACTTTTTCTAATGAGAATAATATTGTGTTGATTAGTGAAAGTTTTAGGATAATGATTTTGGCATAGTTTTAAGTTTTTACAATAGATGATCGTATATATGTAGATGATGATTAATGGCTAATTTTAATCAATTTGAATTTATTATTTGGTTGTCTTATGATTTTATAATGAAATTCTCTTTTAAGAAATAGTTTATAAGTTTATATATTTTCTTAGCTGAAATTTAATTATATCTTTATGTTTTTCAAAAATATCTTTTGGGGGTTCATATTATATTATTTTATTTTTTCCAATTATTTTATTTTAAGGTAGGTGGAATGCGTATTTAAATGTTAATTTTATTAAATTTCATTATACATATTATTATTATGATTATGTTTGTGATATCTTTGGGATAATATTTGGTTCATTACTCATTGAGCTATAAAAGGAAAGTAAAATTCTTATTTAAGATATCTATTGAAAATGTTATTATCTTATATCTTGTTTTAATTTATAATTTTTTGTTATTATTTATTTTCATTTTTAATATTATGCGATATTATTTAGTAAATAGTTCAACATATTTATTTTTTAGTTCAGGCTAAAAATATTTTCTAGTACCGCCACTGCACGGGACTTGAGTACAACCTTGAAATTTTAATAAACCCTATTGTCATATTTTTTTTCTTAGACCTAAATAAAATTTTCCCTATAATTAATTTTGATTTAATAACTGACACACATATGATTATTTTCACTTGGTCGGGTCGGATTGGGTACACCTCTTCTCATAATACGACGCCGTTGACATGAAGGAGATAAATTAGGGTTTTCACCTGGTGTATATAAAATTGCTATCGTCCTCTCTGCCTCGTCCCCGTCCATTTATCAGCAGCCGCGATCTTTGGTAGCCGAAGGAGAAATTTTTGCTGCAGTTGAAGATGGGTCACTCCAACGTGTGGAATTCTCACCCGAAGAACTACGGTCCTGGTTCTCGCACCTGGTAAGTTTACCGCTCTTCGTTTAATTTCTCTGCGAATGCAGATTTCTATGGAAAACTGGTATGATTCATGGGGCAGGATCGATCTGAATCGTTCTGTTGGCCGACTCTGTCTAATATCGTTATCGGATTAATGTTAAAGTGTTCATTTTAGCGCCATTTATCTCTGACTCGCGATATGAAGGCTAAATCGTTTGTTCGTGTTTGTGATCACGAGTATATTTAGTGATTGGATTCGTTTAGGTATAACAATCATAAGCCCTCTGTCTTTTGATGTGATTAGCCGATATTCTGCATAGTCAATAGAAAAATCAATTTGTACAATAACCTTGGCAGTTTTGTATATTTTCAATGACTGAACTAGTAAACTGACGTTTTGATCTCCAAAATCATCAGATATTTTTACATTTGGACCATGAAAACAACAAACTTCTGTAGCTTGTTTTAAAATTGATTCAAGGACTCTCATAATGTCAACTTGTAGTGAGTTTGTTGATTTCTAGTGTTAGCTTGTACGTTCGCTGCGTTTAGAGACTAAAGTTAATTGGACCTTTATCCAGGGATCAAATGGCTAGCTTACTCTCTTTATCAAGTAGTAAGTTAGTGGTTAAATTCTTAGTTTTAGTTCATGGGGTTCTACGATTTGGGATGTTTATTGCCTTTTACAT
This sequence comes from Acacia confusa, assembly GCA_037074495.1. Lineage (NCBI taxonomy): Eukaryota > Viridiplantae > Streptophyta > Magnoliopsida > Fabales > Fabaceae > Acacia > Acacia confusa. The sequence continues at coordinate 44,082,166 of CM073503.1, forward strand.
TGTAAGTTATTGGTTAAACCGTACGTCATTTTGTTTAGAACTGAGCTTGTGCATCATTTACTTCTTAAAGCTGTCTCATCTTGAATGATAGACCTAGAATTTTTTTATTATCATTACTATAGTCCTTGTGCATCTAATAATCTGCTTATGGATTTTTTACTGGGTGCACTTGGCTTTTTGTTATCTGGATTCGATGTTAAATAGTTACATTGATTATAACTGTAATTTACCTTGTGTTATTCCAGCCGGGTGTGCGGTAACCCTCATGGATTGATTAGGAAGTATGGGCTTATGTGTTGCCGCCAGTGCTTCCGAAGCAATGCCAAGGAAATTGGCTTCATCAAGGTAAAAGAAAAAAGAATAGTCTTGTATTACTTGCCATATATTGTTTTACAATCAAAACTTTTTCTTTACAAAGAATTAATATACACTGTACGGGATTATGTGAATAGTACTAACACATATTTTATGCTCTATGATGACAATATTAACGAAATTTTATCACTTTTTCATTGGCAGTATCGCTGAAGACTATGTGCACACATCACTTTACTTTTGGAGGAATTTAATGTCGTTTTAATTTCTTTACTTTTTTGTCATTTAGTAATGTAGTTGGATTCAGAACTTTTGATTTCCAGTGTATCTTGAACTAAGAATCTTCTTGCATCAAGAGTTATCAGATTTCTATTTGGGATACGCGGGGCAAACTATATGTAATGTTGGCTGATTCTTTGGTATTCTATAAACTAAAAGATTTTGGTTGACTGAGATTTTATGATCAGATTCGAATATATTAATTTTAGATATAGATATATTCCATGTCTAAAGATGGAGGGAACATTGCCCTGTACGATTGGGCCTGTCCGAATTGGGGGCTGCATGTCCTGCTGTGTCCGCATCCCATCCTTAATCCCAATGGCCCAATGAATATTTTTTAACAGAGATTTGAAATCAAGTGCCAGTACTTCATTTAAGAAAGGTGAGTGAAAATAGTGTTCAACTTTTTGAGCGGGTTTTCACCGATTTTTCCTAACAAAAGTGGGGTGTTGGGTCAAGTGGAAGTTTCTACATTTACTCCCGACAATGTATTGAACGTGCCTAGCTAAAATAATATTTTTGATGAACTTACGTATTATTTTTAATTTGTATGTATGTACAAGCCTTTGAGACATGTTTGATAGTTTTATCGTCCTTTCAAATTGTAGGGGTGAATTGTCTCATGAGGTAACTCATGGCCCGTCTATTTATATTCCACAGGTATGGGGAACCTTGTACCTGTAGTTGGACCCATTTAACCTGTAGTATAACAGGTATGGGTGAAACCGGTATTTGGGTGTTTCTTAAACAAGTCTAGGGAAAACCGTTTGAGTAATTTGCCTAATTTTTTTGGCCTAGGACCCCCCCAAGAGGTTGTGGTGAGTGCGATAGGCCGAGCACAAAGGTTGAGGATGAGCCTGAGAGGCTAAGCTTTGGGTGGGATCCGAGATGAGAGACAAAGATAGTGAGCGACCTAACAACTAGGGAGTGGCAACTCCGGTTGAGACGAGCGCGAGACGGCGAGAGGCTGAGATAGAGAGAGACAAGCAATAAAGAAATGTATTGTTGAGGTTGGAGACTTGAGTCGAGAAGCTGAGGCACTGGCCAATGGCCATGGTGTAGCGACGTTGAGTAGCAAGGCGAAGTGTTTGAGGGTTGAGAAACTGCTTTGTGGTTAAGCTTTCGAGTGTTTGAGAGTTGAGAGATTGTCCGTGGTGTTTCAATTTGAGTGTTTCTGCTTTTTGGGAAAAAAGGGAAAATAAAAGGTTGTAAGGGTAACGAGTGCCCTATGGTGTAACCTGTACCCCGCCTGTATGATACAAATGGGTTCGTGCAGCTTTTTACCCGAGGCGAGCCTGAGCAGGTTTAATCCGCGGGACGGGTGTGAGTGGTTGGACCAGGCTGTGGTGTTTTGCTCACCCTTATCAAATTGTTCTATCTTGATGTATCCGCTAATCCAAACTAAAATCTAATGGCAAAAGAGAAGGAGATGAGAGCCAAAATAAAAGGAGAAATATCATCGATGGGTTTTTCTTTTCATCGCTTGATGCCCTCACCTAACCAGAGGAGAAAAGTGATACCTTTATTTATTTTATTTTAAAAAAAAAAAGGGGGGGGGGGGGCAAAATATTGATACCCGATTACTACAACTTTGTGGAATGATGCTTATAAATTTGATTGAGGCGTGACGATTTATTTGAGCTTCAATTAAATTGAATGAGGAGAAATCTCATCAAATTGTCACAGGTGAGACTATAATTTTCAAATAGAAGATTATTAGTTAAAAAGAAGGATCTGGGTCCTCTCGTTATTTTTTTCCAATTGAGCTTCAATAAAGGGATATTACTCATCAGATCGTGATTTTATAGTGCTGAAGATGAGCCACAATTTCTTTTCCAAAAATGTAATTAATTAATGGCTAAAGCCCTTTAAGGGATCTAAACCCAAAAACGAGGCTCGAACAAAACCCATCAAATACAACAAATTAGACAGTTTTGCCAAAGAATATGGTGGCTGCTTTAATCGCTAATGGGATTGAAATATCTAAAGAAGTGATAACTTTGCTAAAGAATATGGTGGCTGCTTAATTGCTATACAAGGCACATCGTCTCAAATGAAATATAAAAAAATTCTGAGTATTTATTGCCTTCAATCATTAAAGCACTATACCCGACGATATTTATAAAGTGAGTGGGTATAAAGTGAATGAGAGACGTAGCGCAAAAAGTATTCTCTACAAAATCACAGTATTAAATCGCTTCCTAAATTCGTTGTTGCTAATTTTGTATCCAACTATTTGTTTAAATTTTGATTCGGCAACACATCCCCCAAGTAAATCGTTAACTTGTGCTCTTACTTTCATGTAATTCGGTTCCTAAATTCATAATAAAGTTTAATGGTGTGTTAAAACTTTATTTACACCACCCTCGACAAATTCTAATTTAGAATAATACCAAGCAAAAAAAAATGTTGAAATAAATGGTTGTAAGCATTCATGAGCTGAATGCTTGATAGCCTAATGGTGGTTGGGGATCATTTGGAGTTCTATCACTTCTACCCATCAAGGATGGCATCCAAGGGAATATCTTCTCAAGCTCTTTGCTTATTGTATTTGGGCTCAGCTTCTTTCCATTGATTCCAAACTTTGCTCTTTCAATAGCTTCCATTATGTCTTCCCTTGTCACTGTCTCACCGCCTGCAAATTCCAAATGTGCCATTACTGATCATCAACATAGACTTGGAAATATGAAAAACAAAACATCATTCATGTATTCTGCAAGACACAATGAAACCTTCAAGTCCTTTTTCATTGGGTGCCATCAGATGAATAGTGTTATGCTCCCTCAGGTCTTTTTTATAAGATCCAAATAATCGAATTACATGTCTTAAGGAATCTGTTGTAATTAGTTGAAAGTAATAAATATGTGAGAAATGTACTTCTTTTCCAAATATGCCCTTATTTATAAGAGGGTGGGTGAAAGAGAGAGAAAAATAGTGAGAAAAAAATGAAAGAGAATTTGTGGGATAAATATAATGAGAGAGTACAATTAATTAGAGGTATAATTGGTAAAAATACATTTAATGTTTAGATAACCCAAAAGTGAATCTTATAAAAAGGACTAAATCAATTCAAAAATTTGGATTTTATAAAAAGGACCTAAGAGTATTTGATAACAAAACATGGGCTTGAGTAGCCATCGGCTTGTAGCCTGGTAGTGGCATGAAAGCTCCCAGAAGTGGGAGGTCACGGGGTTGGTTCTATTTGTAACCTCCTAGGCGATCAGATTCTGCCCCTTTAATTCCCCCACCCCCCCCCCCCCCCCCAAAAAAAAAAGGACTTGAATATAAATGGTAATTCATAACCGAGTGTTACCTCTACGAGCAGCAAGCAAAGCAGCTTCATTGACAATGTTTGCAAGATCAGCACCTACAAAACCAGGGGTGAGAGAAGCAACTAAATGGCATATAATGCTGGTTTCCTCCTCCAAAGGAACTCCTCTTAGATGTACAGCCAATATCCTTCTCCTTCCTTCTTCATCGGGTTCTCCTACGTATACTTTCCTCGAGAAACGACCAGGACGACATAGAGCTGGATCCAATGCTTCTGGTCTATTTGTTGCTGCAATAACAACAATTCTCATCTCTGACTCAAATCCATCCATTTCTGTAAGCAACTACATAGACAGAAAAATAGACAGAAGGTTAGATTAGGAACAGTAATAGCGCTATTAAGAGTGCAAGAGATTTTTCCCCCCTTTAATTTCAATTTTTCTAACTTTAGTGGTAAGGGAAAAAAAGTAAAGACACGCTTCCAGAGGTTAGATTCCTCCCACAACTATTTCCAAATGAGTAAACAAAGAAAGTAGTCTCAAAATTATTATGACTTATCTAACTTTAATTCCCAAAAATTAGTATAACTTAGTCCTAGAAAATTATGAACTAGTTATATATCAATTATTTTGTTAAGTTACTCAAGATCAAAAGGACTAATTATGATGGGTTTGCTAGTTGAAGCAACAGAGATGAGAGAAATGCAAGAGACGTCAAGAAAGCTTGCCTGATTTAATGTTTGGTCACGTTCATCATTGAAACTTCTTCCACGCCTGCCTCCAACAGCATCTAATTCATCAATGAAGATAATTGACGGTGTGAATTTCCTGGCTGCTTTGAAAAGGTCCCTGATTCTTGCGGCTCCTCTTCCAACAAACATTTCAACAAATTCACTGGCTGATACAGTGAAAAAGGGTATACCAGCTTCTCCAGCAACTGCGCGTGCAAGTAATGTTTTCCCAGTTCCTGGAGGGCCTACCAGTAATACACCTCTTGGTAACCTGGCTCCAAGCTTTTGGTACTGAATATCTCCTTGCAGACATGAAACTACCTACAAAAAAGGGCCTAAGTCAGGAATATAATCAAAGTTGCTTTGGCTATTTACAAAAAACTTTCTACTATCTACTATGACTGTCGAAAAACACCATGTAAGAATATGTCTTTTTTCAATCTTCTTAATCTCAATTTTTATCCCTTTACTTTTATAGTCATTACAATCTATTCAGCTTGGTTTCACCACGAGTGACACATTTTCTAGTCCTCTAAACACAGTTCTTTAATTTTCTGTAACATATCGATAAAATAATGCAAGGGTCCTAAGGATGCTGCACTTTCTTTCCAACAAATATGTCAGCAAATGTTTAAACCAAAACATATCAATAGCAACTATTTAGGTCTTTTAGGCCAAACAATAGGGCTGAAGGTCAACCAATTCTTTAAACTTGGAGAACTAAATTATAATGATCAAAAGTAAAAGGACTAAAAATGTACTCATCTAGAAAACATGACCAGCAAAATTTTCCTTTTCCTGCTTTCTTCTTTAACTTGCACGATTTATATCTTGTCCTTAATTTATTATGAAATGTGAGGTGCTATCTGCATGGCCTTTATCGAAGAATACTTGCAAAGACTTGGATTGCGATATGTCGCATTTGCATTACTAATGGGTTTTTGCTTAAATGTATCAAAACAAAATTGCCATAGGTTCCTTGAACAGGGGAACCTACAGATGAACTGGCCAGTGTTGCTGTTTAACACTGGTCAGTGTTAAACTCTATACATGAGACTTAGACCATCTGCAATAAATACAATAGTAATCCTTTTCAAAAAATGACATATAATTAATTAGAAATCATTGGCAGAATTTTTGATGCAGGTATAGCCTTACAAACATTACAAACAGCAAAACTGTGACGCAAAAAACTAAAGACGTGAAAGGCTCATTGCTCAAAGCAGAATCTTGAGGAAAGGGTTCCCAATAAGAAATTAAAGGAAAAAAAATTACAACTAAAAGATCCAGAAGTCTCTTTTTCACGTAAAGGCATAAAACTCATCAACATAAAATATAAAATCTATAGGGAACTGCACTATTAGTAATTCATTAATAGAACAGCTTTCATAGTATTTTTTTAATTGTTTCAATTTTTTCTACATATTTGATTGGGCTTTGTGCAACTTTTTCCCCTTCAATCATTTTCAACACATTTCGAAAAGATTTAGATGCTAGAAAAATAATACAATCTTCCAAAAAATTTTAAATTATTATAATCCCGTTCATCACAAAGAGGAAAAATATCCAATTGAACTAATTGTAGGAAATAAGAATGTAGAAGGACCAAATCAGAAATCTCAGTCATCCGGTTCGAAAAGTAAGGGATATTCCTAAAAATGAGGAAATTTAAGAGAGGAAAAAGGGAAACAATATGAGAAAGGTAGAAATGTGATGAGGGGAAGAAAGAGATGAATTTTCCATCCTTCATTTGGTTTACCAAAAGAACAACAAACTTGAGATATGAACTTTCAGAGACTCAAGTGAGTACAATAGACCCCAATATTTGAGCTTGTTTGGGACACCAGTGGGAAAAATGACTTATAGTCAATCTGACTTATGAAAAATTCGGATTAAGTAAAAGTTAGATTGTGAAATGTGATTTATGCTTGGATTAGCGGTAGCATAAGTAGCTTTTGATATTTAAACTTACAGTTAATCTGAAATATTGTTTAGGGTACTGAATGCTACTAAACTATGTTGCACTGACACCGACACCGACACGAGACACGAGATACGACACGACACTTCGACACGTTAATTCTAAAAAAATCTAACTTTCGACACATTAGGACACGTTTTAATATTAAATATATATATTATAATTTACATTCAAGTTCAATATATATTTCGTGAAATCCTGGCTTCCAATAATTCGGCCTTATTATAAAAGTCGTGTCTCCTTTTTTAAAAAAAATACAAAAGGAAAATTCATTATCAATTCAATAATATTCAAAGTCATACATATTTTTTAAAAAAATATGAGTGTCGAGGAGTGTCGGACGGGGTCGGAGTGTCCGACACGCATATTTTTAAAAAATAGGAGTGTTCGTGCTTCATAGCTACTAAAAATATACTTCAGGATACTGAAAGGTACTAAAAAATATTTCATGATCTTGAAAAATTATTTTAGGATCTTGAAAGAATTATTTTTAGTACCAGTACCCTAAAATATTTTTTAGGATACTGAATAATACTAAAAATATACTTTAAGATACTGAACGGTATTAGAAAATATCTTATGATATTGAAAAATTATTTTATGATCTTGACAAGGAGCTCAAAAGCTCCCCAAAGTAACTTTTCAAATAAGTTACTTTTGGTTCATAAGTCCAATTGGAACAACTCCTAATTTTAATGAAGACTGTATTACTCTAGATCACCCAATGCTAAAGAGAATAAGATTCCAGGGTAGAACTCTCAAGGCCTACGCTTCTCTCCTTCATAGGCTGAAAAAAACCACTGTACTAAATAATGCCAATCCTCATAACGTATAACCTAAAGTAATTTTATAAGCCACCCTTAACTTATATTGCCTTATTGGGCAATATACAAGGCTTACGCCACAACAGCAAGTGGTTAAAGCTAACACTAGAAAAATTGAAGCACTAAAGGAATGGATTCAATGCGGAGAACTCCCCAAGTCTGTATGGTTAATGATCGGAAAAGGCTAACTCAATTGTGCCTGAAGTACAAATGATTTAACACATGATGAAAGTTTTCTTCATCTAGAGGACAGGGCTCAAATGTGGTTGAAAAGAAGCTAAAAAATCACCTATAATCACTATGTGAACTGAAATTCAAGATTATCAAGTTTGTGTCACTGCCTTAGTTCCTGATACTAATAGTTCTAATGCTTTTGTTCCATCCCATTTAGCTATTATTTTATTTTAATTAAAGCGAAAATAACCAAAGATTTTAAAGGAAACTAATTGATGCTTGCTTCTAATATATTCCTTCTCCTGGCTATAAACAGTAATAAAGTTTAAATTAGTTAGTATAAACTTGTTTATATTCTGCTACAAATTGTTACTAGTACCTAGTACCATATTTCTTCTTACATGCTCTATACCAGCAATATGTTTAGGAATCACAACACAAGAGATTCCCAAAAAAAAAAAAACACACACACACACACACAATTATAGTCCATTTTCTAACAATTTTTTCATCTTAAATCTTATTATCTTCAACAAAGTCACTCTGACAGTTCAATTGCAAAATGGGCTTCTGTTTAACAGTGGAAGAGACTTAATGACCAAACAAACAAGAAAGAAAGATCAATTCTATATAACATAAATACTCAATCGTCACCAAAAACAAAAAATCATTACCTCCATGAGCTCCACTTTTGCTGCATCAACACCTTCTACATCATCAAATCCAACATTTTGAGTATGAGGTTTTCGCTTCTTTGCAGGGCTATTAGCAGCAGAAAGTTGACGGTATAGAAGCCACATCATTGGAGTCAGAGGTATCCACAGAGTTAACACTGTTATCAAAATACTCCTCATTGACATTAACATTGACTGAGGGGCTGAGCTATATATAACTCCCTTTTCTCTCATTAAACTAACGAGATATTTTCCATCATGATCAATTTTCCTTGTGGAATACTGCCACTCAGGAATTGAAGTTCGGTCCCTATGAAACCTACCTAGCACATTCACTAGCCTAGTTGGGCCACTTTTTGAAGTGTCATCACTTGCAAGCTTATTCATATTCTGATCAACTGAAACATTCATCTCCTGCAAATCTTGATCAGTAATTTGCTTGTCCTTAACGTTAACATTCTGAGAGTCCACATTATAATATATCCGTCTAGATCCCTCTTCAAGTAAAACCTTAGTAACAGATCCACTTTGAAGGTTTGTAATTAAATCTGAATATGGAACTATTGCTGGAGAGGGCAATGTCGTCAATTTTAGAAACAGGTAACAAAGGCCCAATACAATGGAAACTGAGGTAGAAAAAGCCACTGCTCTAATGTTCTTCCGTATAAAGATCCCCGCCTCATTCAAAAAGGATTTAATGGGAAACCGTTTCATCCTCGAAGCTAGTAACCGTAACCTTGGCCGTAATCTCAATGAAAATCTGTTTCTAAAGTAATTTCCTTCCCCTTTACCAAAGTGGATCCTTCTATCTCCTCGACTTCCTTTCATCAGAGGTTCAATTCCATGTCTATTGAGTTGAGAACAAGAATTAGAAAGATGTGGAAACCTCAACAAGTTTGTTCCACATGTTCGATCAGAATATCCCATTTTCCGATTGCAGAACAAGCCATGGTGAGATTTGAAGCATTGATTCAACCTCACAGAAGGGAAATGAAACGAGAGAGTGCAAAAAACACCATGAAATCCAAAATATCTTGTTCGTGCCATACTAACCCCAAAATTATCAGGAGCAACAGATAAACCAGCGCTACAAGTAACAGAAAAAGAAGCCATACCTCAAAGAATTCATATATCTACAAAACCAGCGTGCTAGTTCCCACTAAACTGCATTATATCTTATCCAAACTTTCAATAATGAGAATATACGGAAGATGATGAAGCTAGAGATTTTGTTGGGGCCATTGTCACTCATGAAGAAAAGAACATGCTACTAATAACTGATATTTCAGCCTGCAGAAAGGGGATTACGGACCTTGTGAGATTATGGTAGACTCGATTTTCTCTAATTGGAGATTTGAGAGGAACTCCCTTTCCTCTCTCCTCTCTCGTACTCGTCCTTATTATATTCTTTATTATATTACAAGATATCAACTACTGTTTTTCACAGACCAAAATTATCAACTACTTTTTCTCACAAACTAAGGAATGGAAGTTAACTCATTAATTAGGTCCAAAATTAATAAATCTTTCCAACTTTACCCCTAATTTAATACATAATTTAATAATGTAAATTTAATGAGTTAGTTAAAAATGAGGGCATAATGAGAAAAAAAAGTAATAAATGAGGTAGTTAATGAAGTTGGTGCCTTATAATAAGGACCAAAAAATGTTGGTGGTTGGTGTCTTATAATAAGGACAAGAGGAGTATCTTCTTCTTGTTTCATGTTTTTCTTTTTGTTTTTTATCTCGTTTCGTTTCATGGTATGGGAATGTCCAAAGCAATGTCAATATTGGACTCATTGTTTGGGTCAGATTTGTTGGCCCAAAGAATAAATACCTTTTAGGGAGAAGCAGCCCATATCATCAAAATGATTATTTAAGAAAATTCATTCAATAAAATGAAAAAAAAATGTCAATAATATTAAACTGTTATAAAACTGAAAGAATTCTAGAGAAGTCAGAGGAAATTCTAGAGAGATAAAATGGATTCTTATTCAAGTATATATCAAATGTTTACATAAGGTCTCTATTTATAGACCTTCAAGGATTACTATGCAAATAGTATATTACTATGCATAGGACTATGCGTGGGTCCCATATCATCTTGTAATATTTGGAGACCGGGAGTTAATGGATATCCATATAATAAGTATATTCATAACACTCCCCTTGGATGTCCATTTATGAATGTGCCTCGTTAAAAACTTTAACTAGGAAAAACCCAGTGGGATAAAAACCTAGCTAAAGAAAAGAGTATATCATTCATTGATATACTGTCTAGTGTTGCCTCATTAAAAACTTTTTTAGGAAAACCCAGTGGAACAAAACCTAAATAAGGGAAAAATAGTACAACGTGTATCATCTCCCCCTCTTGATTACATTAGATTTGCTCCCCCTGATGATTACATTACTTCAATGTTTTTCCGAGTATATCTTTCATTCTATCATCAAATATTTGTTTGCTATAGAACAATAGAAACGCCTTGTCTGACTGTTCATTGTATACCTATAAGATCTAAATCTTTCAAGTAAAATCATAATAAAATAAATCTATATCGTTTCATAAATATATATGTGCATGTAAAACTTTTAATAAATATTCTTTCTGATGCCACATGCACTGTAAATGCTTCATGCAATATATGAACTTATTTAATTGATTATTCTCGAGAATTTTATACTTCTAGCATCTTGAGTCCTTTAGGGACTTATGCTTCTAGCACTTTTGGATCCATTTGAAGATTCTAATCTAATCTTCATAATTTAGTAAGCCATAACATAGTTATAATAATATCTTACAGACGCATAATTTTTCTTTCATAAACTGCCAGATATACAAAATTATTGTCTCCACCACAAAATCATATATCTCATCATAATCACATTAAACTTTGTGAAAATCTTTATTTTCACATAATCATTCGTATATCATAAGTTTTGGACTTCTGGTCTATAACTATCATAATATAATTATATTTGCGTCAATTTTACTTTATCCTCTTGGCCAATCATCTTTATGTCATCTTCTTATGACATATTATATCCTCATTTAATCACATGATATCATACTCAAAATTATTGTCGACAACTTCATATATTCGGTTCCATTTTTCCAATTCGACATAACTTATCAATATTATTCAGGTACCTGAACCTCTTTTGAGGTTTTTTCAATTAGTTATGCCACCTCTTTAATATGATCATCTTTATAATATGCTTCATAATATAAATATTTGGAACCGAATAGTTTTTCATGCTTCAAGCATGTCGCATTTGTATTTGGAGCATTTTCAGCTGGAACAAATTTCATTTGGGACAGTAATTCTATCTGGCAGATATTTCATGAATGCATAACTTGATGAATTTCTGGTTCATATTTCTTTATTTGAGGATATATATTTCAGTGTTATAATGCATTTCATGTATTCTCTTTTCCAGCTATTCAATTTCTTAACTTAATCACAATATTGCTACTACAATAGCAAATTGGATATATTTATTTATAATAACAATCATGATCATACAATCCCTTGTCTCATAATTTGAGGGAGTATTTAATGTCAAATATACAATTTTGAGGCATTTATTCAATTGATGACATACAAAATTATGGATCAAACCTTATTTCATAATTTGTCTCTCGGCTTCAAGCTAACTTGCCTCTTGGCTTCAGGCTAACTTGCCTCTTAACTTGAAGCTAATTTATCTTATGGTCTCAGGCCAATTTATGCCTCAAACATCTCAGGCCAATTTATGCCTCATATCTCCATGGCATTTTGATCTCATGATACATATTTTTCGTCAGGATAAATATAAAATATAAGAAAAATAAAATAAATAGATGGAACCCACTAATATACATATATATATTAGTGTCATTGCCATAAATAATAAAAAAGGAAAATTAAATCTAGATATTTAATTAGAGCGCACCTGAATCAGAGCATCCAATTTCGCTTTCTTCGGTTTGACAAATAGATTAAATAATATAATATAAATAGCATAAATATTTAACAACACACTATCTTGAAGCATATTTTTTTTAATTATTATTATGCTTTCCTGCAACTTCACGTGGAGACTAAAACAATGAAATAAAACATATTTTTACTATGTTTTATTTAATTATTTGTTCTTCAAAAACATATTCCTTGTCTCCATTCCCTGCACTATGCGCAAGAGGAAAGACCATATAAAAACAACAAAAATATATTTCCTTCTAAAAAGCAATTTCGTCATCTTGTGGCTATAAGCAAAAACCTACCAATTCAATTATATAATTTACATTTCTTAGTCACTCCTACTTCATTTATAATTTCATTTTTGTCTTACTCAAATTTTTCTTCATATTTGACCCACACATTTGAGCATATATGCATATAAATCAACTTTTAATATTATCTGTGCAAAATCACGTCGCTGAAGCATAGGCCAAAGAGGGATGAAATCTTCAATTTTTTTTTAATGTTATATTATATTTAAATAATACAAACACATAGAACCCACTAGAAATTTTGCATATCCCCGTGAACCAATGTTTTTCACCTTTTTTAATATGTTATATATAATTTGAATAAAATAAAAACATGTGGAGCATAGCATCCTTTTTTTTTTAATATTATAATACATTACCCACTCTAACTTTGTTTTCTTTTCCTTCTTTCTCTCGGAATAAATAGTGTATTATATATATTATTAGAAAATAAGTTAAACTTTTATACAATATATTAATTAAATAATATATCAAATAGCATCAATATGCGTCCAGGGCAACTTTCTATCACAATCAACACAATCAATATTTTAGAATCATGAATAATTTAAAATGAGCCCAGCACATAAAAACCACTGACATAAAGTTCTTCCATTATCTTCAATAATTTAGGTGTTTTTCTTCCACTAACACAAAAATAATAATAATATTACAAAGGGTTCTTTTTTTTCCCCCTCAGAACAAAAGGGTTCATATAAGAGGAGCTAATAATAAACATATGACCAGCTTCAATGGCTCCACCATTTACTCCATGTTTTCGTTCATCTCCATTTTTTTTTTAACACCAACTCTTCCACTAAATATATGCAGACAATGGAGTTAAAGTTGACATATCAATCATGCGTCCCATTCATTCTTTTCTTTTTGCAAGAAAATAAAATAAAGCTATCAAATCTACTTTAATCATTCATTTAGAGATATAGGATACTTTAATCATTCATTAAAAGATTTATACTGGAAATCATACCTGAACCGCGCCTCTTTCTGTGTTCCCTGTCCGTGACTGCCATGTTGCTCCACCAACTCCATCGCAATGCAAGAAAAGTGTGAAGCCTCGAAATCAGCGTAGAGCATAGGAAGAAAAGGATGATCCAGCATCTTAAAAATCTTCCTCTCCATCTCCGCCCTCTCGGACTTCTTCTTCAGGGACCACTGTCATGCAAACCGATGAGGTCTAGGATTTTGAATTGTTCATCTTCATTCCTTCACCATCATCAATCACGGATCTTCACGTGGTTCTGGTACAGAATGTCTACTCTACTATCAACTTGTTGCTTCTTTCTCCACCGTTCAAAATCTACCTTCCATCAGCGCAACGTCTTCATTCAGATCCCAGCAGTGTGTGTAGAGAAGGAAAAAAAAAAGTCCGGTGGCAACAATGGTAAGTCTGAAGCCAGTAAATTAAAAGTGACGTGACCCATGGATCACTGATCTTGTCTTTTACTGCTACCTTCCTTCTCAGTACTATGTGATTAGGTGCTTGGGACAAAGGGAAGGAAAAAGAGATCTAAGGAAAAGAAAAGGGAGGAGGATGAAGCTGAAGCTCACTGATGGAAGAAGAATCAAGAGCACATAATTTGATGAAGCTAGACATAAGGAAGCTAGCAACAACACAGAGAATTCTAGAGGAATCATCCAAGCCCATGTTTGAAGAACGAGAAAAGAAAGAAGGAGATGCTTCGAAGAAGCTATTCGTGTTGATAACGTGTTATAAAACTGAAAGAATTCTAGAGAGAAGTCAGAAGAAATTCTAGAGAGATGAAATTGATTCTTATTCAAGTATATATCAAATGTTTACATAAGGTCTCTATTTATAGACCTTCAAGGATTACTATGCGTAATACTATACATGGGTCCCATATCATCTTGTAATATTTGGAGACCAGGAGTTAATAGACATTCACATAATAAGTATATTCATAACATAAACAACACCATTGACATTTTATTTTTGACCAGAATGCCCTATCCTAACATTAATATTTCCATGTGAATTTCATATAAAAAGGCTTTCGCATTGTAGTTTTCTCTCCTTGGAAAAAAAAAAGATCTCTCATTCCCTTTTGTTACTTCGATTGAAAACATCGTAGTTTTAACTTTTAAATGATTGACTTCATAGAAAAACTAGGCATGTTCACAGGATGAAAAGGGAATAGGACAGTCATGTTTTGTATCCCATCTTGGAAAAAGATATCAGACAACAAAATTATCTCATGACCCATCTCGGTACTATCAGGATCTGGACAAGATCAGGACCAGGATGGGAAGAGATATATGTATTGTATGTATTATATGTTTTGTATGGGTTGGACGCAAAACATATAATACGTATATCTAATCATTTTTATGACAAAGAGAATAATAAAAATACGAACATGGTAAGAGCCACGATCATGAATTTTTTTTTTTTTAAAAAAAACTTGCACCTAGTTGTAAATAAAAAATAAAACTTAAACTTATTTTTTTTTTTTGGGGAGTGGGGGGTTGAACATGATTGTAGTGTAGGAAATAAAACACTAAAGATTCAGGAGGAAATTAACTAGAATCTAAATTCAAATCCTCAAAATCAAGAGAGAATTAAATTCATTGGTTTACACTCAACATTAGTCTAAAATCTAAACAACATTAGTGCTTCAGTTGTTCCTTTACTTAGATATTTTTAATATTTCTTATTAAAGATATAACTCGTATCTTTAATATTTTGTATTAACTAGTATGATAATATATATCCATATACAAAACATATTAGTTATGTCTTTAATAAAATTATTAGATATTTAGTAAAATCATATTCAGATATATTTAATTAATAGCAATATGATTCCTTCCGCATTACTCATCATTTAGACCTCAATTGATATTTATAAAAATTAGAAAATAAAATAAATTTTATAAATAAATAGTTTTTTTAAAGAAAAATAAATATATAAGATGAGACCAAAAGTTGAGACAGAACAAAGCTTTATCTGAGAACAGATTTCCTTAATATCCTTCCCTCCTCATTCCTCAGTATCCCTCATCTACACCATTGATTTTAACTAAAAGTTAATCTGAGATGAAAGAAGAGAAGAGAATGAATGGCTGGATGGAAAGATACTGAGGGAAGAGGAGGGAAGGATATTGAGGAAATTCAAATCCGATCCAACATCCACATCTGGTCTCGTCTCAAAAAAAATTTGTCCCGACCCACTTTTATTCCGTCCCAAAAAAAAATTTCAGCACAGTTGTATCCTATTCCCAAGATAAGTGCGAAAGGAATGGGAAGGTTGAGAGGTTTACCAAAAAAAAAAAAAAAAAAAACTAATTAAAGTAGTATGCCAAAATTGACTAACAATAATGCATAAGAGCCCATCAATAATAGTAATAATTGATTGGTGAGTTTATGAGTGATTGCTTGGTTCTCCTTACTTGCATTTACCTTTTTTTTTTTTTTTTTTTTTTTTTTTTTTTTTGCTTGAATTAGCTGGGAACGTACTCCACTTGGTCATGCCCGTGTTTGTTGCGTTGGCCTACGCGTGATAGATATTAGACAGTCTAATCTAATAATATAAGGGATTTTGACATTTGATTCTCATTCAAAATCTTCATCTCAAAATAATTATAATAAAAACTTTCAATCCATTTAATATATTATTTACTTTGTCCTTGTTGGTAGTATTTGGAAACTAGGGTTAATCATGGACCAGGCCAAATTAGGTTTGACATCAATATGAGGTCTAGTCTTGAGAGCATCTCGAGCTGGAATAGCCAACCTGAGTGGTTAAGTCTAGTTTAGCACCAATCAGAGCTTGGAATGGACTAGATCGGTTCAATGAACTATCGACCTAATCAAGGCAGTTCAAGACTTTTTTTTTTTTAATGGGAGAATGACTTTCGTGACCCCTCGCACTCTTTCATTTATTGATTTCTTTCACGCTTCTTTCCTTTCTCTCTCTTCCCCCACCCTCATAGTCTCATCTCTTGCTTTCTCTCCCAACCCTTGATCCTTAAACAGATGTGGTTGTCAGAGGTGGTGGTGCAACCAACAACCAAGGGGTTTGAGCCCTTGCCCGAAGTCTGGTTTAGCCCGAACAGATCAGTCTGGTTTAGTCTACCAAATATCGCTTCGAGCAGATTTTTTGCTCACTAGACGGGGTTAGGTTGAACCGAGTTAGACCGGACCACCTAGACCAGTGGACTTTTTACTCATCCCTAGAGGAATCCATTTAATTGAGTAAAAAGTGTGGCATTTTGATTAAAATAATATAGGAGTCCCCCACCCCAAAGAAAACGAAAAAGGGTTCACCTTGTATGAGTAATCTATCTTTTACTTCATGTGCTTTATGTGAGAACTAACAGATGAGTAAATATTGGTTTTAAATATAAAACTTATTTCACATATTTATCAACTTTTCTAAATTAACCATATTGACATGCATTCCCTCAATATTAATCAAGTAGGAGAGGGGCTGAAGTAATTGGTGATGAACATGTTCTCATGGTAGAAGATGAGGGCATTCAAAAGGAACGAGGCCATTAGAATCATTCTTTGAATCCCATCCCTTGTTTGCCACATGGTTGGTGGCTTTTTTTTGGGGGAGGGGGGGGGGCAATGATGTGTTTTTCACTTGTTTATGTGCACCCTTTTTTAGTTTTGTTTGTTTCCTCGAAACTCTCTTTTACACTCTGGTGTTGGTATTAGAAAACTAAAAAAATCATTTATAACAATAGGATTAGGTTTAATAGAAGAGGTTAGTCCTTTGAAACAGAGCGAATAAATGTTTGAACTTTTATTAGAAGAAGAGTCCATATTTAGTGTCTTGACAATGCCTTATAAAAAATAAGCAACAATATTAAAATTTTCTATAATTTTTTTTAAAAAAATAAAAATACGCTTTTATGATTTATCTCTAATAGAAACTAGAAAGCAGCATATTCTTGGTAAAGATTGGAACGTTGTCCTATCTAAGGAAAAAAGAAAAGGAAGTCAAAAGAAGTCCATTGTTGCTTTTATATACAACCATGGAATATACTCTTCACAATTGAAAATCTTCATATACACTATACAAAGAAGCAATTTCTAAAACTAGAACATATAACATCTCTTCTGCAAGATCAATTGGGCATGATATCAAGATATTTTTAAATTTCTATTTAAATGTGTGGGCGTTTTTTTTTTTAATGAAATGGAATTCCATTAATAAATGGTCAAATAACGTACAACTAAGATATTACAAAATAAGATTGAACTTAGAGATTATAAAATAAGATTGAACATAGAGAAGAATATTTGGGTATAAACAACTAAAGTTTTAACTTGAGATACTATCACTTTTGCATTAAAAATTTCCCAGTGAAAACTCTTTGGTTTTGAACTTCCCATAGTTTCCAGCACGTGATGCATACACCTGTCTTCCAAGAGTTATCCACAAAAGGTGATCAGATGATTAAGTTTAGCCAATTTTAATTGTTCAATCTAAAGAAGTTCACACTTATATATGCAGGTAGAATTTTCCTCCAAACTGATGAGGCAATACTACATCCTTTGAAAACATGATCTAGACATTCATTGTTAGCTTGATGAAGAGAATAGAGCTCATCCGTGGTCATTCCCCTTCAGAATCGTTCCTCGTTAGTGAGCAGCTTCCCTTTCAATAAAAGCTAAGTAAAGGTTCTAACTTGTTGAGCCATCGGTAGTTTCCACATTCGAGACCACATGGTGTTGTGTTTATTCCAATTCAAGGTTTCCGAAGCTTTGTAAGCTGACTTTGTAGGGAAATTCTCTTTCTTAGTTAAGTTCCGTTAGCATGAAAGGGCTTGGGGAGCTCGTTGCATTGCTATGGAAGTAATATCCTTTATCACACCAGTAGGCAACAGATGTTGAAATAAATTCTAATTCCATGATGCATCTTCATTCATATAATCTAAAAAAACCTGGTAGTGTTCATAATCATAGATAGGGGAGGACGAGGTATTTTTTAAAGGGTCGTAATCACTCACCCAATATTCTGTCTAGAATTTGACATGTCTACTATCCCTTGGGTTCCATTTAATGTGGAAGGAGGCGTCTTCTCATAACTTTGATAAGTTTCTCCAAAAGTAGGACACACGAGATGAACATGCCACTTCCATTAAGTTGGTGACTACATATTTTTGTTTCAAAACACAAACCCAAAGAGATTCAAGTTGGGAGTGAATCCTAAAGATCAAGTTCATCATGAAAGGTCTGTTTTGGGAGTCCAGTTTCAACAACCCAACCCTTATGTTGTATTGCTTGGCATAGATCCTACCATTTGACAAGACTAACCTACAATTGTCCCTTGGATAACCCCAAATAAATTTCTGAATAATCTTTGTGATCTTCGTAATGCAAGATGATGGAAGAGTTGTGTTTTGCATTGTGTAAAGAGGTATGGATGCCAAGAATGAATTGACTAGAGTGATCCATCCAGCTAAATAAAGGGTTTGGCTTTTCCAACCTGCTAGTTTTGATTGGAGTCTGCCAATAATATATCATAAGTAGTAAATGATACTCATCTATTAAGAAGTGAAACCCCAAGGTATTTACCTAAGGAATTTGTTCTTTGGTATCCTAGCTTGTCGCAAATTCTCTTGCACACTTGAGACTCAACATTCTTCGAGAAATATACCTTAGTCTTAGATTGACTAATTTTATGACTTGCAGAATGACATAATTCTTGCATGGTTTCTTTGGTCAAAGAAACCTGTTGAGATTATACATGACCAAAGAGGATCAAATCATCAACAAAGAATATGTGTGAAAGGAGCTATGCCTTTATGACCTAATTTAATTGTCTTCTAATCCCCATTTTTATCTGTGGCTTCTATAAGTTGAGATAAGCGCTCCATAAACAGAACGAATATATACGGAGAAAGGGGGTCACCTTACCTTATGCCTCACTTAGGATTGAATGGGCTTGTGCTTTTCTCATTCCATAATACTTGCATAGTAGGGGTTGAAATGCAATCCATAATAAGTCTAACCAAACTACAGGGTATTCTAGTGTCTCTAAGTGTGTCAGTAATAAAATCCCATTATAGCCTATCGAATGCTTTCTCCAAATCGACTTTTATGGCCATCCATCTAGTTTTTCCTTTTTTTCCCTCTCATATAATGAATTACCTCCTGAGTAATAATGATGTTGTCATGATGCTTTTACCTTGAATGAAGCTTGTTTGGTACTGACCAATTAAATCAGGCATGACTTGTCTCAACTTATTAGCAATAGTTTTGGAGACAATTTTATATAGTACGGAGCATAGACTTATTGGTCTAAATTCATTGATAAGACTTGGCTGATTAACTTTAGCAATCAGTGCTATCAATGGATGATTTAAAATTGAGTCAAGGGAAGTACTTGACCATAGTTGATGTATGAAGGAAAAAATGCTAGATCCTACAATGCTCCATTGGGATTGGTAAAAAATAGCATGGATACCATCTTTACCTAGAGATTTAAGGGGATGCATTTCAAGGAGGGATTGTTTAACTTCTTCAATTGTCACCATTCTATTCAACTTAAGAAGATATGGATCAATGATTTTTGGGAAAGCACCCTGAAGTAAGAATGGGATGAAAATTGGGTCCTCTAATGAATTGAGGTCCACAAAAAATTGTCTCACAAATTTGAATAAATGTTCCTCATTCGCAATCCACTCTCCATTCCAATTTTTGAGTTGATTTATGCAGTTCCATTTTTTTCCTCACTAAAGCTTTCATGTGGTAGTAGTTGGTATTATGATCTCCCAAGCAAATCTAGTTAGAAGAGGATTTTTGAAGCCATAAGAGTTCTTCCCAGAAACACACATCCTTGAGTTCTTCTTTCAGCAATAACTCAATATCTATAAGGAAATCTGAGGGCATATCAGTATGATCTTTTAATTTACTCTGGATACCATTAATTCTGCAAAGGAGTCTTCTTTTGAGCTTTCCAATTTCCCTAAAAATCTCCACATTTCAACATTGGATCTCATTTGTAAAGGTTGCAATACAAGTCAAAAGGTCCTCTTCTTAACCCCATAATCCCATATGCGCTGAACTATCTGGGTAAAATATAGATGAGATAACTGGGGGTTTAAGAACTTGAAAGGCTTAATGGTTGAGTTGTCACGCTGCCTTAAGCCTAGATTTATTGAAATTGGTCTATGATCTGATAAAACTTTTGGCAAGTGATCAACCCAATAGCTAGGAAACGTTTGAAGCCATATAGTGTTACAAATAGCACGGTTGAGGCGCATAAACAAGGTACCTCTTCTCCATGTGTATCTTGGGCCTTGTGAGCCCATATCTATGAACCCATTATTATGAATAAAACTTTTGAAAAGTCCATACCCATGAGTTTTGTGTTTTGATCTCCCTCTTCTTTCATCTTGGTTGAGAATGGCATTAAAGTCACTAGTTAAGAGTCCTGGAGATGATGAGAGATTAGCGGATAACTGATCAAGATCTTGCTAGAGAAATTTCTTGTATTGTTGTTGTGGGCTACCAAATACTGTTGTAAATAGGAATTTGATTTTTTGTCCAGACTAGGTAACCTCCTAATGTGAAAATTGAACATGATTCAACAAGATGTTAATTGGCACTTTAGTTGACCATAAAATCCATATGCCACCAGAAAAACCAATTGCTTCAATATGATGACAGTGTTGAAAACCCAACTTTTTAATAACATTGTCAGCTTTATTTATATAAATAATTGGTTTTACAATCGCAAAAATATCATGCTTGTAAGTAGGCACAAAAGATTTGAATATTGAACGAAACTTTTATCAAAAGCTCCTTGACAATTCCAAATTATAATTGACGTAATTAACATTAATTAGAAAGAGTAGGGTTAAGAGAAGCTCCCTCAACAAGCGTCATTGAGTCTGTGACATCCATGTCGTGTTGTATTCCCTTGCCATTTCTTTCATAGTTCTGACCGAAGGCTCAGCTATTGCTAAATTGGGTTTTGCTCCCATGTTGTGGAATGTGACTCCAAAGGAAAGCTTGATTCCTCTACTCTTTGATTGTGGGTTATTTGTATGAGTAGGCTGGGTTTTCTTAATAGCCTGCCAATCGAATCTATCTATGTTGCATGCCTTGTTTGCCTTGACGCCTACTTGGTAATCTAGAGTCATTGATAAGGATGAAATTGGTGTAATTATGGTCAAAAGCCGTGGTGATATTTCTTGTAACATAGTGTAGTGAATTAAAAATGCAATCTTGATTATTTCCTTGAGTGCCTAACAACTTTTGTCGTTAGTCTATCCTTTTTTATCCGTTTATCTCTTTCCCCTTTTTTCCTTTGTGTAAAGGTTTCAACATTTGGATAAAGGTTTTCTTTGGCTATATCATACATCACTGGTCTCTCGTCCTCCAAGATTCCTTCCTCATTGAGCACCTCATACCTCAAGACGGTGGCTATATCTTTGTGTAGGCTTTCTTTTCTCATCATCAGCATCATATCGACTTGCTTCATTCTTATGTAGGTCCTTTTTCATGTTATGAACCTCGATACCTTTTTATCTCATATTAATAATTTAATATAAGGAAAAATCAATTATTTAATCCTTATAATTTCACTTATTTAGTCATGCCACATCATTTGAGCCAAGAAAAAGGGTCAAGCTTGTCAAGCCAATTGTTTAAGCTCTGAATTTACAAGGCCAGATTTAAAATTTTTGCCTAAAAAATGAAATCATACTTAAAAGGACTAGCTTTATAGAGCTGGGGGTCTAAAGGAGTCGGCCTTGTAGGGCCAAGGGTCCTTTTAGGCCTTTATGTGTCTTTTAAATTATTTATATAATAATAATATTTTTTTTATATATTTTGTTAATGATGTTATAAATATTTAGTTGTTATTATTCTTTTTAGAGTTAAGTTTCATAAGAACATCTTAGATTAAGAATCCTAAAAATTAAAAAGTTATAAACATATAATTCTTATTTCATAAGTATTCTTACTAAATTTGTATTTTTTGACTTATTTTCGAGTAATTGCTTTGTTCATATCTTGTGTTGTTTATTTTGTTGACCACTTACACTTTTCAAGATATATTTATATAAGAAATATTTTAAATTTTATTAAGTCTTCTCATTAATTAATTTTAGTGTAGTATATAGACAATAGTTTACCTTTGATTATAACTTAATAATTGTGTTTGTTTGTTGTATGATGGGTATACTTTAATTTAGACAACATTTATACGTTAATTTAGGATTTTTATTGCTTTATTTTTATTTTTCTTAAAAAAAAAAAGCTTAAAAAGAACGTGAGTTGAGCGAAGTGAAGCTGGAGGTCTGTCGTGCTTTGTTTACTCTATTGGAGATGATGAGATGGCTGCATATGGAAGTATATATGAAGACGGTGAGAGTGAAAATTTTTACAGGCTTAAAAAAAGGAAAATGATGGCAAGAAATTTACTCTTATATGATATGGAATCGGTAAGTAGTTTCTCCGGTCTTTAGACATGGTTGGCATCTCTATAAAGATTAAAGAATCTAAATAAATGACTTTAAAGTATACATATTTATTATTTTTTTAAACTAATTGCATGATTAATCTGATAAGTTAATTATACATATCATTTACTATGATTAAGTAATTTATTTAATTTATTTAATATTTTTATTTTAAAAAAGACAATTACGTCTAACATTAAGAAGTGGGGGAATATGAATTATAAACTTAGGGCAACTAACGAGTTAAAGTATAAAGACTAGGTTATCACCGGAACCAACTTACTGAAGCTAATAGGATTTAAATAGTTTATATTTAATCTGAAGGTACAAATTTATTTATTTTTTTTAAATGATATTGTTTTGAAAGGAACTATTTTTTGAAAAAGAAAAAAGTTAAGCAATTATCTTTATTAAAAAATTTTGGTAAACTTACTTATCAGGAAAGTGGTTCTGTTTTAAACCTAATAAAATTATAAGGATTAAATAATTAATTTTATTTTAATATCGATTATCATTTTATATATTAAAAATGGGTTAAGGTGAATACACATGTGCTTTACCCCAAGGAATGTCCAACACCAAGTGATTTTTTAGGTGCAAAAGTACATACGCGGTTACAAATTAGATGCAAAAATACCATTTGACCATTAAGTTTGGTTTTTTTACTTTCAAATGTGCAAAAATACACTTATGGTTTAACAAAAAGAGTGTCCAACACTAAATATTTTTTTTTAATTTAATAATTTTATTTCAATTAAAGGAAAATTATTATTTTTCAGGGTATAATTTTTGGAATGTCAAATTTTTTATTTCCATAATTTATTTTATTTTTAAAAGACCTTATTAAATTTTATAATTAATAATTAATAAATGACTATTTATACATTTACAATTTGATATTATATATATTACATTTAATTAAAAATAATTTTAATTTTTTGATCTAGAGAAATAAAATAATTAAAAACATTATTAAATTATTAGAATTATTAGATAAAATTATTCATTTAAATTAAAAAAAAATATTTGATGTTGAAAGCTCTTTTTACAAAACCACATGTTTTTTTGTACCTTTGAAAATAAAGAAAGTCAAATTTAACGGTCAAACAATATTTTTGCACATAAAAAATATACTTGGTTTTTAACACTCTCAGAGGTAAAGCACATGTATATTTTTACTCCTTAATTTTTTAAAAAAAAAACCTCTTGAAAAGGGAAAATTAAGAATTAAAGGGATGCCAATGACAAAGCGGGATAGGCGTGGAAACTGGAAAGGTAGGTGGATGACTATTGACTTGATGAGTCATAGATATGACTACGAGGAAGTAGGAACCAGCTCACCCCTTTCTTGTCTTATTCACTATTTTATTATTCAGTCTCTATTTAAGGTTCTTTTCTTCCCAATCACGTAATCTAATTTCTGACCCTTTTCCACATTTTAGTCCAAATTCATGAATCATTTCTTCTTATAATTTGCTTGCCACTTACCCTTAAACTTAAGAATCAGGGTCGCTTTTAAAAGATTATTGTTTAAAAGGACCCACCTTTTTAGGGTCAAGGTAAAGAAATACTCCATCCGGTTCTAATTATAAGACATATTTAACCGATTTTAGGGAAATTAAGAAGGAGAGTTAAATTAATTAGTTTCATTTATTTTCCTAAAATGTCCTTATATAAATTTTCAATGACATTAACATACCTTCCCAACCTAAAATCTTCCTTTTCATGCTTTCTAATTGAAATGATGGTTTTGCTATATATACATATGTGTGTGTACACATATGTATGTATGTGTATGCACACACACATATATCTACAACCCCCAAAGAAAAAAAAACACATACACACCCCCCACAGATACACACACATATCTACACACAAATACAAACCCTCACTTCCCCCCAACACACACATGTATACACACATCGACACACATATATACATAAATACACAAACACAAACACACACACACATAAATGTATGAGTATGTAAACATACATAGATAGACACACACACACATAATACGTGTGTCTGTCTATGTGTGTGTGTTTACACACACACACACATATATTGGTAAATTAAAGTTGACTCATTGATAAACAAATTAAAATCCAACAATTTAAAAGTTTTATTGACTGAAAAATTCTATGCACCTAAATGCATATACTTACCAAAAACTAAACACACTTGATAGAATAAAATAGGGGTATTCTAGGAAGAAATTGACAAAAATTTAAATTTTTTCCTATAATTAGGACCAAAACCAACTCCTAAATGTTGTCCTATAATTAGGACCGGAGGGAGTATTTGTTTTTCAAGGTTTGTTCTGAGAGAGCATAAGTTAGGGTTGGAAGCAATTCTTATATATTTTAACTATTTTTTCTGTGTTCTTTAAAGAAATATAATTAGTAAATTCTAATAATTAAAATTCTAATTTAACAAATAAATTTTTTCAACATTAAGGTATAAATAGCACGTATTGTGCAACAAATAAACATAGTCATTAAATTATAGTTAAATGTAAATTATTGTCCATATACCACAATTATAAATAATTAATAAAAAGACTAAACAAAATTAAAAATACCTCTTATAAATAAGTTTTAAAAGGTGTAAAGTAGTCAATAAAATAAACAACACAAGATATGAATACAATAATCACTAGAAAATAAGTAAAAATAATAATAAGAATATTAATAAAATAAGAATTTTTTTTTATAATTTTTAGGGTTCTTAATGTAAGAAGTTCTTATGAAACTTAATTCTAAAAAGGATAATAACAACTAAATATTTACAATATTATTAACAAATTATGAAAAATCAATAATATTATTATCATAGTAGATAATATTTTTAATATAACATACAGACATATAACTGCGGGCCTTTTTATACCCTCGACTCCATAAAGTTGGCCCTTTTAAACTCATTTTCATTTTTTAGGCAAAAATCTGAAGACCAACCTTTATAATTTTAAGGCCTAGATAGGTTGGGTAG
The DNA here is from genome assembly GCA_037074495.1 of Acacia confusa. Lineage (NCBI taxonomy): Eukaryota > Viridiplantae > Streptophyta > Magnoliopsida > Fabales > Fabaceae > Acacia > Acacia confusa. The sequence continues at coordinate 44,108,129 of CM073503.1, forward strand.
ATGGATTCGACCTTAAATAGGCCGGGTAGATGGATTCGACCTGTTTTTTCGGCTATACTGATACTACCATCAATCGAGCAATGTGTTATGGGATTATGCTATGCCTATCACCTACCTCATCTATCTATTATTAAAAAATAATAATCTCTTCCCTAAGTGTGATAAGTTTATAATTAAAAAGAATTTAATACAGCCCAGCGCCTTATAGCACAGTGGCGCCCATGCCAGCCTTAAGAGCTGGCCTCCCCCCTCCCCCTCAGGGATTCGATCCCTCCTCATGTACCAAAAAAAAAGAATTTAATACTTATACCCATTAAATAATATATGGCTAAAATAATAATAATTTATTATTAGTGATTCCTATGAATAAAGATTTGTTAATTTGTTTTTTTATATCTCAAATAGAGCCGGGAAAACGGGTCAGACCCGTCGGGCCCGACCCATTTAAACCTTGACCCTTTAAGGGTTGGGCTTGAAAAAATGGATGAGTTATTTGAAATTAGCCCTGGAGGGCTTCGGGTCGGCCCTCAGACCCTTTTCACTGTAGCTTTTTCTTTTTAAATATATATATATATATATATATATATATATATATATATATATATATATATATTGTATTTGTTATAGAGTTATTTATCTATTTAACTACAAATACACAATAACTATACTCTAATTTTATGATTTGATTTATTATTTGTTGCAAATAAAGATTATGGATATCATGATGCGAGAGAAGAATTTCATGATATTTTTACTCATGAGCTAGAAGCTATTACTCAAAGTGAAGAACAATCAAATGTCGTTAAAATCGATGATAGTGACGAAGATGACGATAATAATAGTCATTGTACTAATATCACTTAGTGATATATTTTTTATATTTTATGTGAATTATTTGTGAATATAGTTTACTTTTAATTATGAATTAGTGACTGTGCTTATTTATTGGATGATTCGTGTTGTAATTTACTAATTATATTTTTTTAAAAAAAAGTGGAGAAAAAATAGTTACAATTTGGAATAGTAATTTTTGAGCTCTGCGGGCCGGCCGTGGCCCTAGCCCTTTCGGGCCGGGTTTTGAAAAACAAATGTTTTTTTTATTCCGAGCCCTGGAGAGACGGCCTTGTTAGGCCCTGACCCGGGCGTGCCCTGATTCCCATATCTAATCTCAAACAAGCATTATATATATCTATGTTTGAATTCATAATCTCGTCACTTAACAGTTAAGAAAATTTTAAGTCGCGTGGTTCGTAGGCGTAATTTTTCCTAAATAAATAATGTGACAAAATGAAAAAATTATTAATACTTCTATTTAAATAGGATAATACCCTTTTTTTCGCCAACATAAATCAGATATCACTCGATTATTGTAAAGTCAACACAAATAATTAAATAAAAATGGATTTCCATAATACTTAAATATTTCATATTATCAGGTAAAAAAAATATTTTATTTATATTAGGCTTTGTAACTTTATCATTTTAGGATTTGATAATGCGTGATATAAGTTTTATATAATGTATATGCTATACTTAATAATCGATTTTACACCAGAAAAAAATATTTTTCATCGCAATATTTTTCTTCTTATCTGAATCTAAAATATTATTTATAAGGGTTATGATGCAAAAATACATATTAGCATTTTCCCTACGAGCGCCCAGCACCACATGATTTTTTTAGAACAAAAATACACACGTGGTTACCATTTTGCAGCAAAAGTCACATCTCACTATTTACCATCATTATGTTACTGTTAATGATTAGATGTAACTTTTGCTGTAAAATAATAACCACATATGTATTTTCACTTTAAAAATAAACACGTGGTACTGGACGTTTCTAGAAAAAAAACCTATACATATTTTTATACCTTAACCCTATCTATAGCCAACATTACTTTAATACAGTATATTCTTTTATTCTATTCCACTACTTTTTCGGACCTAATTTCAGATTCTTCCCCCTTTTTCGGATCACAGATTGCGTGGCTCAGAAAATCAGGCAAGGAACCTGGAATTATGAGGCTTTATTAAGCTCCCATTTGGTATCAAGAATTGGTGGGAAGGGAAAAGAACTTAAACAAATTTTTTCGTTTGGTATGTAATTTAGACAAATCTTTCTAGAAACTTGAGTTTTTGGGCCCACCTCAAGTTTACCAATCTTCCCTCATATGTGGAAATATTAAATCCAACCAAAATTGATGGGATTTCAAGTTTCCACACCACTATTCATATTTTTTTTTAACAAATTTACCTCTTAAATTTAAACTTAGCGGGATTTTTTTTTTCCACAAGTTCAAACTTCATAAGAACATAATTTTTAAAAATATATTTTAGTAAAAAAAATATTTTTCTTTTTTATTTTAAATTAATTACTTTTGAAAATAAAATAGACATTTACTAATTCTTTACAAACTACCACCACTTCATTTTCTTCTTACCAAATAACTTATTATATCTTAAGTCATCTTTCTTCATCTTTCAAAATCTTCCTTTCCCTTTCTTTTCTTTTCCTTTCTCAAATTTTCCTTTAACCAGACGTAAGGGCATTCTGGTGATTTCATTGTAACCCGCCGCTCTATGCAACCCGTTCCTTCAGCCTTCATAATACTCGCTACCCCTTTGCCTTACACGATATCTTTCATTCTCTCTGACGTGTTGCGTCTTCTGGCGATTGAAGTTCTGATCGTGGTTTGATTTTTGTTCTCGGCCTCTGAATATTGATTCATCGTAAGTGCATTCGTAATTGCATGTTTATTATTCTTCTTTCAAATTCTTTCACCGATTTTGTTGTTCATTGTTCTCTCTCTGTTTTAGGTTCGCTCATTCGGATTTTAAAGTCTGATTTCGGAAATACCAGAGAAGGTTTATTTGTCATACGATTCTTTATAACAGTAAGCATGCGATTTTATAAGTTATTACGCAATTATAAACTGATCAGTTGCATGTCTGCGTGCCCTTTTTATATCTTTCAATTACTACCATGTAACTTGTGTTTGAGGATGTGAGTTTACGTTTAATATGAGGAATATTTATGCCATATACATATGATGTACCTTGTTGCTATTATTTTGGTTTCTTTTTTAACGTTTTATACGTCTATCCGATTATGACATGAGTCTTGTACCCTCTGTTGTGGGTATGCGCGTTTAGGATTTTGCATACGCGGGGGTGAACTTTGATTGTTTGTATTTATCTGGCAATTAATAGTGAATTAGGAATTGACAAACGAATTAAATCTTTATCTTTTGAAAGAATTATATTCTCAGTAAGCAGTGGATTTGTTATTCCTCAACTCTTCCTTTTGTCTTTTTATTTTCAATTGGGAAAATTATACTTTTAGAAATTTTGACTTAAACTCTAGAGAGGTATTACTTATGTTTAAGGATATTTGACACATGCAAGTCAATTTTACTTCATTATCTATGCTTTTATTTTCAGTACATGAAAATTCTGTATATTTAATTAGATAAAGAAAAGTTAACAAATTCCCAAAAGCTCAGTAACCGGGATTAAAACGAAATTGGCATAGAATATATGATTCGTTTATAGATTATGGATTCTTAAAACTATAATGACGATGTTTACCTGAGGCCTTTGAACCTTAGAAGACTAAAAGTAATTGTTTTGAATATTGTAAAAAGTAGTTTTCTGTGTTGGCAATCACGCTATTGTTTTCCGGAGATATAGTAAATTCTGCTCTTCATACTGTGTATTTAATTACTATTTCTAAATAGAAGTTAGATTAACTTATCTTTTCTGACAAATTTGTGACTGCCTTTGTTGGTTCGTTTGTAAAGAAAGTGACTGTCATTTATTTCATGATCATGGAATTTTAATTTCCATTATTTTCTTGTTGGATGAGACTATTGTTGACATGTTGTTCTGCTGTTTTCTGATAAAGTAAATTTGAATTTTGTTGCCTTCCTGAAAATAGGGGTTTTGCATTCAAATTCTGGCAGTGAGCTGAATGAACTCCCTGGAATACACCTGTTATTAAGTTTGTGTTTCATTGTTTTTGCAGGATAGTTTGAATGAACTGATGGAGACTAAAGGTGGGAAAAAGAAGTCTAGCAGTAGTAAATCCTTATTCTACGAAGCCCCCCTCAGCTACACCATTGAAGACCTTCGACCAAACGGTGGAATCAAGAAGTTCAAATCAGCTGCTTACTCCAACGTAAGTTCCCAATTCATCTTTCCTGATAATCGGAGAGAATTAGTGCTATAATGGTTTCCTAATTGTGGCTAACATCATGTTTTTCTCTTGTGCAGTGCGCTCGAAAGCCATCCTGAGATTTCCTTCCTTGCTGCTACATAACCCGTAGTTTTTGCATACAGTGATAGTAATATACCCTCCACATTCTCTGTCTCCTTGTCATTCTCCTCCTTACTCTCCTTCTTCGGTTGTGCTCCGTCTGTTCACCAACTCTTTCTCCCTTACTGTCAAGATGGCCTTGACAGCCTCTGCCATTGGTTTTGAAGGCTATGAAAAGAGGCTTGAGATTACATTCTTTGAGCCTGGTCTGTTTGCTGATCCCAGAGGCTTAGGCCTGCGATCATTGTCCAAAGAACAACTGGATGAGATTCTGAATCCAGCTCAGTGCACCATTGTCGATTCACTGTCCAATGACTTTGTTGATTCCTACGTTCTCTCTGAATCTAGCTTGTTTGTCTACCCTTACAAGGTCATCATCAAAACTTGCGGCACTACAAAGTTGCTTCTGTCCATCCCAGTCATTCTGAAGCTAGCTGATGGCCTTAAGCTTGCTGTGAAATCAATGAGATACACTCGCGGAAGCTTTATTTTCCCTGGGGCACAACCTTTCCCGCATCGTAGTTTCTCTGAGGAAGTTGCTGTTCTTGATAGCTATTTCGTCAACCTAGGTTCTGGCAGCAAAGCATATATGATGGGCAACCCTGAAAAGTCACAATTATGGCATGTCTACTCTGCTAGTGCTCACCTGAAAGGTGCACCAGAACCAACAACATACACCCTGGAGATGTGCATGACTGGCTTAGACAAGAAAAGTGCTTCTGTGTTCTTCAAAGCAAACACTAGTTCAGCTGCCTCTATGACTGAAGACTCTGGGATCCGCAAGATTCTTCCTCAATCTGACATATGTGACTTTGAATTTGATCCCTGTGGGTATTCAATGAACGCGATAGAGGAGAATGCAATCTCCACCATCCATGTCACCCCAGAAGATGGCTTCAGCTATGCAAGCTTTGAAGCAGTGGGTTATGATTTTGATGATAAGTGTCTCACAGGTCTAGTTGAAAGGGTCTTGGCATGCTTCAAGCCTGCCGAGTTTTCTCTGGCCTTGCACTCTGACGTGCACGACGAAGCTCTCATCAGAAAATTCCCCCTCGCTGTTCAAGGATATGACTGTGGAGACAAGAATAAGGAGGTGCTTGGAGCAGGTGGTGGTGCTGTTTTGTTCTATGACTTTGTTCTTGCTGATGGCTGTGCATCTCCAAGGTCCATTCTAAAAAGCTGCTGGAGTAGTGAGGACGAGAAGGAAGAAGGGGACGAGATATAGTTTGTGGATTTTAAAAGTTATGTTTGAGTATGTTTTATATTTGGTTGATTCTGAATAAGTTTGGGGTTATGGTTTGAGTAATTGGGCAACATATACTATCTTTAAGTATTTTGCTTTAGCTTTTCTTCATTGCTGCAGTTTGCTTTTTTTCTTTCGAGTATGTTTCAGATTGTGTTTGTGCCCTTTACTTGGGGGATGAACTACGCTCTTGGTTTTATTGAATAAAGTGTGTTTATTTTACCTTTATTGTGCTATTACCCTCATATACAATGAGGGTTTGGTTTTTTTTTTTTTTTTTTTTTTTTTTTGCCAGTGGGCGATACACGGTGCATGGAGATGCGAATTTATGTTTTTATTTTTTTGGTGCATCTTCCATTGTGGTGTCGTGGTCGTCATTCCAATTATCAAGCTCCATCTACATTTTAAATCATCTTTGCATGACAATTCAAAAGGTATCATGAAACTAAAAAAGCAACTACTCATTTATCTTCTTTGTGGGTTGATAATTACGCCTCCCAATTTGGAATTGATGATGTGCTGGTTTGTCCTTGAAGGTGACTCTTTTTCTCAGTGTTGAGCTATCAATATTGTTATTTCAGGTGGTATTAGCTTCCCGATCCTGTAACTTTTGAAACCAGCGTGTTGCTCTTATAATAAGGTCAGGCATATAGGAAAATCGCCAGCGTGGTTTTAAAAAAAATTGTTGTATTAACTAAAAATAAACAGGATCTGCCTCATATAAAAGTAAACAACTTAACTATTTAGGAAGGAGATAGAATAGACCGGCAAAAAAAAAAGAAAAAAAGAAAAGAAACAAAAGAAAGAGAAGTCAATGAGCATTCATGGGGGCATTTGTATGTATTCATATATGTAAAATAATATTGTAAAAACACGAGACTTCATCACAATTTTAATATTTCAATAGATTATTTTGTCATATTTTCTCTTGATGAGGACTTTAGGTGCAATTTTTCAGTACAAATATTATTCATCTTCTTTAATTATTTTTACAGCAAAAGTGTAATAAAAAATAAATAATAATAAAAATATGAACAAGGTAAGAGCCCTAATCATGAATAATAATAATAAAAAAACTTGCACCTAGTTGTAAATAAAAGTTTAAACTTGAACCTAATAGGAGCCATGATCATAAATTGAAAAAAAAAAAATTGAACATGATTGTAATGTAGGAAATAAAAAACTACAGATTCAGGAGCAAATCAACAAGAATTTAAATTCAAATCCTCAAAATCAAGAGAGAATTCAATTCATTAGCTTACACTCAACGTTGGTCTAAAGTCTAAACAACATTAGTGCTTCAGTTGTTTCTTTACTTAGATATTTCTAATATTTTGTATCAACTAGCATGCTAATATATTTTTGTATGACTAATATATATCTATATATTAGTTATGTCTTTAATAAATTTATTAGATATTTTGGTAAAAAAATATTCAGATATATTATATATATTTAAGTAATAGCAATATGATTCCTCACTGTCACTGAAGGAAGTTCGTATAAATAGTAAAAGATTTGGTCAAGTCCTAAAGAGATGTGTGTTGGATCCCCGCTGCCGTCGCTGGGACTCCTTCGGTAGGCGATCTCGTAAGTCTTCAATAAGTGCTTAAAGAGCCCGGGGCTGTACCCTAACCTTGGTGGGGGCTAATGTCGAAACCCTCCACAACTTTTTCATATAAAAAAAAAAATTGATTCATCGTGCACGACTCATCATGTAGACCTCAAGTGATATTTATAAAAAATTAGAAAATAAAATAAATTTTTTAAATAAATAGATTTTTTTTATAAAATAATAAATATCTGAGATGAGACAAACTAGGACAAAACAAAGCACGTCCAACGTCTGGTCTCCTCTTAATAACAATTTTGTCCCGACCCACTTTTATTCCGTTCCAAAAAATCTTTTTGGACCTGACTTACATCTTTTGCTTCCACATATCCGCTGCTTCAAACGATGCGTTTTTGGCACAAAACACACTGATCCTTTTTAAAAAAGAAAAATATTTTAGAGCACTTTAGGATACTGAATTATACTATACTAAAAAATCTTCATGATCTTGAAAAAGATAATTCAGGATATTGAATTATACTAAAAAATCTTCATGATTTTGAAAAATTATTTCAGGATATTGAAAAAAAAATTTTAGTATCCTTCAATATTCTGATAATTTTTCAAGATCATGCAATATTTTTTAGTATCATTTAATATTTTGAATTATCTTTTTACTCCTTAACAATGCTCTGAAATATATATATATATATATTAAAAGGACTAGGTGGCTGTTTTCCATGCCAGAAACGCCATCGTTTAAAGCAACAGACCAAGTCCAAATTTTTTCTGGGAGCTGCGAAAGCCGAAAGGAATGGGACAGTTGAGACAGAGGCAAACTAATTAAAATAGTATGCCAAGATTGACTAACAATAATGCATAAGACCCCTTCAATAATTGTAATAATTGATTGGTAAGTTTATGAGTGATTGCTTGGTTCTCCTTACTTGCATTTATAGTTTTTTTTTTTTTTTTGGCTTGAATTAGCTGGGAACGTACTCCACTTGGTCATGCCCGTGTTTGTGGCGTTGGCCTACGAGTGATAGATATTAGACAGTCTAATCTAATAATGTAAGGAATTGTGACATTTGATTCTCATTCAAAGTCTTCATACAAAAGTAATTACAATGAAAATTTCAATTCATTTTATATGTTATATTTTCTGTCAAAAACAAAAGTATTGGGGAATCCATTGAATTGAGTAAAAAACGTGGCGTGTTGATTAAAATAATATAGGAGTACCCCAAAAAAGAGATCACCTTTGTATGAGCGCTTAAGGAGCAAATCCGTCCAGAAAGTAGACGTCAAGAAGTAATGTTGCCCTGAAAGTTTTTTCAGGCTCAATTTTACCCCAGAAATATAAAAACATAGCAATATTGCATTTTTTCGTTAAAAAACTAACGTTGACCATTAAAAAATTGACGTTGACCGTTAACTTTTTAACGGAAAAGGACAACATTGCTACTTTTTTAGACTTCTGGGGTAATATTGAGCCCAAAAAAACTTTCAGGGCAACATTGCTCTCGAGTATGTACTTTCAGGGCGAATTTGCTACTTAACCCTTTTATGAGCACGTGCTTGATGAATTTGGCTCTCATTCTGTTCCCTTATCATCCTCTTTCTTATCTTAGTCGTTGGATTAAAATCTAAATACTTCAGATTTCATATTTTATAAAAATAATAAAAAATAATATTTTCTATAAAAAAGTAAATTTGAATCATTCATTTTTCAATCCAACGGCTGAGGTGAGAAAAAAGATGAGAGCTAATCCCATGCTTGATGTGGAAACTAACTGATGAGTTAATATTGGTTATAAATATAAGATTTATTTCACATATTTATCAATTTTTCTAAATTAAACATCATATATTCCCTCAATATGAATCAAGTAGGAGAGGGATGAAATAATTAAAAAAGATTATTAGAATATTTTAGAGAAAACAAATGTCTTATAAACTAGCTTAACTAACTTCCTTAATTTAATCAAATTAGTTAATTTTATCTTACATTAAGGATTGAAGGGAGTAGTTTATTTCAAAATGTCAAACCCTAACACGTTATGTTACCCTAACTACGGTAACATAAAATTTTTGGGAGTGTAGAGTTTAACCTTATCTCTTTGTGATGAAGTCGATTAGGTATGCTTCTCAGGTCTCATTTACTTTGATTTGGTCCGGTTGGTGAAAGTAACTTGGTTTTTTTTTTTTACTTAGATATAGGGATGGTTGGAGTTTTCATCAAGTGGATGCGTTGTTGGTGCTGATGGCAGTGCTTCTCATATGCTGACAATTGCGTGGTGGTGATGAATATGTTCTTGTGGTAGAAAATGAGTGCAATTAAAAGGAATGAGACCATTAGGATAGTTCTTTGAATTACCTCATTTCTTATTTCCAGTATCATTATTGGTTTTTCTTTATTTTGTTTAGGTTATGACAATGGTGTCATATATGTGGTTCTCTGACTTTGATTTTGACTTAGGGTTGTGTTGTTAACTTATTTGTTTGCACCCCTTTTGAGTTTTCCCCCCTCGAAATTCTCTTTTGCACTTTGGTGTTGGTATTAGAAAACTAAAAAAAGTCCTTCATAATAATAGGGTTGAGTTTAATGGAAGAGGTGGATTCTTCAAAATGAAGTGAAAAAATGTTTGAACTTTTATTAGAAGAGGAATCTATATTTAGTGTTTTGACCATGCCTTAAAAAAAATTACCTCTAATAAAAGGATATGTACTTATAAAATATTGTTTTATAAAAAATAAGAAATAATATTAAAATTTTCTATAAAATTAAACTACACTTGTACGATTTATCTCTAATAGAAACTAGAAACACTACTATGTCTAGGCATGAAAATAGGCCAGGTTTTGGCTAAATAGGCCTGAGCTTGTAATGGGGGCAGAAAGCCTGAGTCTAAATTCAAGTATTTTTTTAGGCTTAGGCTCAAGTCTTCATAAGGTCTGGTCAGGCTTGAAGTCTTTTTAAAGGCCTACTTACAATATAGGCATTTAAAAAGGCCTCATATTGTAGGCCTTGGAAGCCATAAATAGGCATTATACACTTTGAACCTATCAAAATCGATATAAATATAATTTAAAATTAGAATATAAGAATGAAAATAGTAAATATTATGTTATTTATATGATATAAATTTAATTATATTTATTTAATATGTAAACAGGTCATGTCTGAAGGCCTACAAGCTAGGCCTTAACAAAATAGGCCTAGTTTATTTACATATTTAGGCTTTTAAATAGACCTTGACTTGGCCTTTTTGACAAACATATCAGGCCTAACCAGGCTCTAAACAAGTCAGGTTGTAGGTCGCCTGATAAGGGCTTGATTTATTCTCACCTTATGTCTATACATTAGGCACCCTAAATTGAATATAGGACGCTTATTTGTACACTTTACACGTCTTAATTGTAAGTTAGGACACCTGAATATCTACAAAAAAGGCACATATATGCACCCACTCTCTGCGCATAGACCAAGTCCTGCTCAAACTCCTCACCGTGTACTCTATCTCTCTCACACACACATGGCTCTATAAACTCGTCTCCTTTAAACCCTCTTTGCATCATCCTCTCCTCCTTCTCCCCCTCTACCTCCCCTTTTTCTCTCCAGCTTAATCTCACCACTACCGCCACTAGTCGACATTCTTATGGCTGTGCTCTCAGAGCTAAGATGGTTTCAAGATCTAGATCGTAATCCATCCTTTCTCACCATAGAAGTCCTTCCTTTGCAGATCCATATCTATATCCATATTGTAATTCCTCATTGTAGATCTAGATCGTAATCTCTCCTTCTCACCGTCATTGCTGTAGATCCAGGCGAAAGGGGAAGCACGCCAGATTCGACAGATTGCTCCTCATGAGGTTTTTGTTTTCTTCACCCTGCGAGAAATATGAGCATTTCGCAGCTTCAACTTTAGCTTCCACCACTGTGATGAATCCACTGATTCCTGCTGCATCCACAAATAGTGGTTCGCCTCTATTTTCAATCTTTTTTCAGGGTTTTCAATCTAGATCAATCTCTACTATGACTTCTTTTAGATTCATTTTTTACTTCTAGTTGATCTATTTTTTTTTTTTTTCATATGCATTATTTGAGAGCCAAATGCTTGGTTTTTGCCAGAGATTTTGGTTTTTTGTTTTGACAGCCAAATGCTTGTCGATGATTGCATTTACTTCTTTTTTACCCTTGACAGCTGTTGTGTTGAAAAAAAGAAGCTTAAGATTTGGATTTTATGTCAAGTTTTATCTCTTAGATCTTGTTGTTTTTCATATGAGATCGCATCACTCCTCCTCCTCTCTTTGCTCCTCCATCTTCAGTGCCGTCGATCATCCTGAACATTACAGTTTGGGGTTCTCTATTTTTTTTTTGAAAAAACAGGCCCTACAACGTACTTATTTATTATTTATTGGGCAGTAAGTACCACTTATGATCTAAATCACTATGTCTCTTGCATAGGCGTCCTTCTATAAAGGAACGTTGAAAGTGCCAAAATAAAGGGACGTTAAAGAGGGTTTTTGTAGTAGTGAAAGGAGAATATTCTTGATAAGGATTGAAATGTTGTTGAACTACCACAAGGTGATGACCCAATAATAAGAACACACAATAATGTGGATAAAAATATTTCTCATTAATAGAATAAAATCGAATGTCTTTGTATAGATTAGAATATCAACACATACCTAGCCTATTTATACATGTATTGAGAAGTACAACTAACTAATAAATTTGTAACCAACTAACCAAATAACAAACATTTATTTATGTCACGGGTATAAAAAAGTATTTTAAGACCGGACGAAATAGGCCCCGTAAGACCGGACCAGTGAACGGTCTCGTTTCAGGCGGTCTTAAAAGTATGTAACCTTTAAGATTAGACTTAAACCGATCTTAAATATTTATTTCAAGACCGGACGTAAGAAACAATAGGTCTTAAAAATCTTACTTTATAGACCTTACATATATATAGTTCGGTTTTAAAACCAGAATTTATTAGACCAGACAATAAAAGGTCTGGTCTTAAAAACACCACTTTCAATACTAGACCAAATGTCATCAGGTCTTAAAAATATGTAACTTTTAAGACCGGACAAAAATATTCATCGGTGTCAAAAATAAAGAAAGTAAGACCTTACTTTAACATATAATCGATCTTAAAAATATTACTTTTAAGACTGGACTAAATTAATAAGTGCGGTCTTAAAGGTTGGTCTTTTTTATACAATATTAGAACTTTTAAGACCGTATAGAATAGCGTCCGCTCTAAAAAGTCTCACTTTTAAGACCGGACATTAAATACACCAATCTTAAAAGTTAGTCTTTAAGACCGTTATTAGTAGTTTTAAGACCGTAAGGAACAACCTCCGCTCTTAAAAGTCTGACTTTTAAGACCGGACATTGAATAAACCAGTCTTAAAAGTGGAAATTTCCCCTGTTCAAATCAAATTCGCCACACAATCCAGAATCTAAAAACACAGTACTCTAAGCTACAAGCTATAATTGAATTGGGAATGGATACAAATATTATTCACCAGGCATCGTAATGAATCAGCTTGTTACTAGCTATTATAGTACAAACTTAATAATAAATGAATGTAATTAATACAACAAGACAAATACATACAATGAGTTACAAATAACAGTGTACAACACCTAAATGAACATATATATACCAATTTCAATCGGATCCTGCAGGAAAAATAAAAACAAGAACATAAGACAGTCAGTGACATTGTTTAAGAACATAATTAAGAAGGAATTGAATATGGTTAAAAACGTAAATTAAAACCTTAAAATTTTCAAAGAATTGTGTAGATGAATATTACATACCTTATGAATTGATGACTCTTTTATAAAGGGATATCCTCCCATATCCCTTCTTGATGATCATTTCTTATGCGGGGTTCATTATTCGCTTCATCTTCTTTGTTGATGTCCGATAGACCCCTTGAAAAATAAGTACTCTCTGGAAGACCATAATTTGCATCATTTTCCTCATCAATATCAATGACCCTTTTTCCTTGGAGAGCTATAGACCACATTTTATTTTCTTCATCGGTGATATAGAAAACTTGTTTCACCTGGTCTGCCATAATAAAAGATTCATCTCCAAAATTTGTACTATTGAGATCGACTAATATAAATCCTAGCCGATCGATCTGAACACCCTTATTGACATTAACCCACTTACATTTGAAAATGGGAAATCTAATGAAGACATAGTCTGCAAAACCGGAGCAAATCACCAAGAGAGGGGTGAATTGGGGATTTGAAAAATTCTTTTTGCTTAATTCTGGAAGTTAATCACTACAGAAAGATAATGCAGAGAAGGAGAGAAGAGATCAAGACACAACAAAATTTATACTGGTTCGGTCTAACTTCTTGACCTACGTCTAGTCCCCAGACTCTCTGGGATTTCCACTATCACTCACAATCAGTTACACACTCTATACTCGAAAGTTATCCTCTCACTAGGATACACTCTCACTTACAAGTTGTACACTGATATTCCCAATCTCCAAGTCCCTTGACTTGAGATTCTCACAAACAAGTGATATTAACAAACAAAGACTCTCAAAGACCAGATAATGATAAACATTGAAGCTCTAATCTCTCAAGATATTTAACAGAAGAAAGAATACAGAAATTAGAATGTTGTTCACTGTAAGTATCTTGTCTCACTTTCTTCTTCGAATCTGGATTGTATTTATAGCAGTTGAAGATCATTTTGAATGAAGAATATAGCTGTTGGAAGAGCACTTCGAATTTGACTGTTAATGCTCCACTTTCAGAAACTAGCTGTTGAGAATCCACTGAAAATATGCTTGATAGATGGATTCTGCTTTGGTTCCAACTGATGCAAACATTCTTGCAATCTGGAACTTAAATAATATGAGGATAATGTTGTTGTCCCTGTGTTGGAGTGGGCTATACTTAAACTTGTATTTGTTTAATCCAAGTTGGGCACTTTAAGAAACAGCATATTCTCTCTCTCTTGTTTTACAGCTCATAATCTGAATCTTCACTGTTTCCTTCATTAAGTCACATGAAACTTGCTAGCAAACTGGTTAAATAACATTAGAAACAGTAGCAATGAAAGATATGAAGTATTAACATGAAACATGAGGTTTTCCAAATCTGTTCGTCACAAACTTGAGTTTACCATGCTAGACTCGAGTTTGGAGCTCATCCAGAGAACAACATATTTTGGAAAACTTCTCAAACTCGAGTTGATAAGTGACTGACTCGAGTTTGGTTCTTACAGAGAGGAAAGCCGCGAGTTGGTCTAGAGTGAGGTTTTGAACATATGGCTAAACTCGAGTCATTTAGTGACTGACTCGAGTTTGAAGCTTTTATGGAAATCTTAAGTTTAAGTTCATAGTTTCAAAACTGGAGTTTAGAAATGCAGACTGGAGTTTACAAAACCTGAAATATTGCATAGCTCTCTGTATGACACAAACTCGAGTTTCCAATATGAAAACTCGAGTTTCAGTAATAACTGAAACTTTTAAATCACCTTGTAAGTGTAAACTGAAGTTTCCTTTCTCAAAATTGGAGTTTTCAAAATAAGCATTAAATCGAGTGCTTTCTGTTTGAGCTAAACTCGAGTCTCAGAAATTTAGACTCGAATTTTAGTGAAAACTGAAACTTTGAAATATCTCTATAAGTGTAAACTGGAGTTTTCATTTTCAAGACTGAAGTTTAGAAATCATGTAGTAACTCGAGTGCTTTCTGTTTGTTCTAAACTCGAGTCTCCAGAATACAAACTCGAGTTTCAGTGTAACTGAAACTATGAAATCTTTCTGTCAAGTGTAAATTGGAGTCTTTATTTTCAAAACTAGAGTTTATAAATTAAGTGGTAGCTCGAGTACTTTTTGTTTGACCTAAACTCAAGTCTCCAGAGTCCATACTCGAGTTTCAGTGAAACTTGAAACTTTGAAATCTTTTTGCCAAAGGAAAACTGGAGTCTTTAAAATCAAAACTGGAGTTTACAAAATAGGCAACAGCTCGAGTGTCTTTGTTTAAGCCAAACTCAAGTCTACATAATCCAGACTCAAGTTTCCAGTGAAAACTGAAACTTGAGGCCTTTTGCATTTGGTAAAATTGGAGTTTGTAAATATGAAACTGGAGTTTTGAAATCTTGCAAAAACGTTGAGGCTTCTGTCTGATCTAAACTCGAGTTTTCAGAATCTAGACTCGAGTTTACAAGTCTTAAAACTTTGAGTGCTCTCTGTATCTCTGCAAACTCGAGTTTACCTAAGCAAACTGGAGTTTGGCATTTTTGCAAGAATTGAGCAACTCTCTGTCAAGTCTCAAACTCGAGTTTGTATAACTAAACTCAAGTTTGTCTCAAATAGTAAGTTTTACAACTTACCAACGACAAACCTTAAATTGAGTTTACAATTGTCAGTTATCATCAAAACACATAGAGAACTAACATAGTCCACCTCCCAAATCTCTTCAATAACCCTGTAATATGGCATAACTGCCAATTTAGGCCGCTTGTCTTTCGAACTAGAGAAGTGTATGGATTCAGCCTCTAACATTACACCACTGTTCTGGATGGTGCTCCTATCATCTAGGGACTTCGTGTAAAATGTGTAACTGTTGATCACATACGAATTCCAACTTATGACATCAATCTCAGGACCACGTTCTAACCATTTGATTGTCTCAGAAACAGATTCCTCTCCCTCGACCTTTTGTCTGAACCAGTTTGCAAATGTTTTGTTATGCTCCCTAATCAACCTTTGTTCAGTCATTCGGGGATTTTCTTTCCTCACAGCTTCTTTATGTGCAGCTATGTTGGATTGAACTTTATCAACATTATTCAAGATGTATAAGTGGACTTGTGACAATTCATCAGGATCCACTCTCTTTACTGAGGCCCCTCGTCTACCCCCTTCATCATGCTGACGTTTTGGAAGCCCGATATGTCTTACTTTGGCTAAATAATTTTGACAAAATTCCATGGCCTCTTCAGATACATACTTCTGAACAATTGATGCTTCTTGCCGGTATGCGTTCTTCACGTACTCCTTTAGGAATTTCATAGATCTTTCAATTGGGTACATCCACTGTAAATGGACAGGGCCTAACAGCTTTATCTCCCTCACTAGATGAACAATTAGATGTACCATGATGTCAAAAAATACAAGAACAAAAAGCTTCTCAAGCTTACACAATATCAGATATCCTTCATTTTCTAATTCATCCAATTGTTCAATCTTGAAAACTTTACTACAAACGACATTGAAGAAGAAACAAAGCCTAGTCAAAATGTGTCGAAGATCATACTCGGCAATGCCTCGAATAGCTACTGGGAGCAACTATTGCATTAATATATGACAATCATGAGACTTCTGGCCTACTAATTTCAAGTCCTTCATCGATGCAAGTCTCTTAAGATTTGAAGAATACCCCGAGGGAACTTTTGTACCATGTAAACACTCACAAAAACTTCTTTTCTCATCCTTAGATATAGTATGAAAAGCTGGGGGACGATAAGTTCTCTTACCATATGGCCTTGGATGTAAGTCTTCCCATATCCCCATTGCCTGCAAATCCAATCTCGCATTCACACCATCCTTGGAACTACCTTGTATGTTGAGAAGCGTGCCAATAATACTATCACATATGTTTTTCTCCAAATGCATGACATCAATACAATGTCTCACATCAAGGTTGCGCCAATATGGAAGATCGAAGAATACCGATCTTTTTTTTCCATATATTTGTTTCTTTTCTACCCTTTGCAGCCTTACCGAAGACAACACTTATATTTTTCACCTTTTCATACACTTGCTCCCCAGTCAATGCCACCGGCACATCTTCATACTCTTGGCCACCAAAAAAGGCTTTCTTTAATCGACGATATGGGTAGCTCCATCTAAGAAATCTTATATGTCCGAGATAAACTGTTTTTCTTCCATGTTGAAGTTGATGGTAGCGTGTGCCTTCTTCACAAACCAGACATGCCTTATGGACTTTTATACTATACCATGACAAGTTCCCATATGCTGGGAAGTCGTTTATGGTACAAAATATCATGGCTCTCATTTTAAAGACCTCCTTCTTGAAAGAGTCAAAAACATCGACACCCTCTTCCCACAACTCCTTCAAGTCTTCGATCAAGGGCTGAAGGTAAACATCAATGTCGTTTCTGGGTTGTTTGGTCCCGAAATCAACATAGACAGCATGATGTACTTTCGTTTCATGCATAACATAGGAGATAAGTTGTAAATGATCAGGAGTATGGGCCATGAACTATGTATGCTGCTAAGGCTTCCATAGGGATTCATGCTATCTATGTTAAAGGCAAGCCTAAGGTTCCTAGGTTCTTCACCGAAGGTCAGAAATAATTGATTGATTTTCTTCCATTGAGAAGAATTGGCTGGATGTCGAAGCTTTCCATCATAAATCCTCTCATCAGCATGCCACTGCAAATTTCTTACATCATTCTCATTAGAAAACAACCGCTTGAACCTTGGTATAATTGGAAGATACCACAACACTTTTGTAGGCCCCTTATTTGACTTGTACCTTGAGGTTTCACATACCGGACATTTATGCTTATCTTCAAACTTATTTCTATACAATATGCAATCATTCATGCATGCATGGATCTTTTTGTACTCCATCCTGAGTGGACAAAGAATTTTCTTAATATCATAGTATCGATGAGGCAACACATTATCATTCGGAAGCATGTCCTTAAAAGCCTCAAGCAATTCTGAAAAACTCTTGTCGCTCCATCCATGACGTGCTTTCAAGCTGACCAATCTCAAAATGACGTTCAACAATTGGTATTTTTTTACACCCAGGGTATAGCGGGGTCTCAGCATCACTACACATATTACTATATGCATGTGATTTCTCAAAAGCCTCTTCTCCTACATCACGAATAATGTCCTCTATGCGATCATCCATATTCGTGTCATTATCATCAAAGGACACTTCACCATGTTGAGATGCACTTGGAACTTTTTCACCATGTCATATCCATATTGTATAAGTCTTACAAAATCCTTGACAAATTAAATGTGTGTATATAACTTCTGGAGTTACTCGCCTCTTATTTAAACACTGTACACATGGGCAATAAAACTTCCCACTACCATCATAGGCATTTCCTTTTGCAAACTCTATAAATTCCCTCACCCCATTCTCATATTCAACACTCGTCCGTCTCGTATTTATCCAACTACGATCTATAGTATAATTCTTATAGATGGAAAGATTTAACATATATTATCCGAAAAAATTGAAAATTGCACATAAACTAAGCCAAGTCCATTAAATGCTTATGAGTGAGACTTTGTTCATTAAATGCAAGACGAAGAATCACTCGTGTTTGAGTCTCTTATTTGTCTTTAAATTTCAATCATGAGGATGCTTGTTTTCTTATCTTGCAATACCTTTTAACAGTAAATGCAACATATATGTATCATGTACAGTCAATCTAGTATTGTTCCAAAAAAAAAAGACTTTGGCCATTAAATGCAACATGAAGAATCACTCGTGCTCATAAATGTATCATGTATAGTCAATCCAAGAAGCTAAGGAAAATAAATGCATGACGTGGAAAATAAATGCAGACAACAAAAGTAACCCTAAGTGCACTTGTTGGTCATTCGGATAGGTCTCAAGTAAAACATAAACTTTAAAGTACAGTATCGAAATACAACAGAGTAATCCACGTCAACATTTCACCGATTTCGTGCAAATTAAACCATGAATAACCCAGAATGAAAAGCAGAAAAATAAAATATATATGTAATTGAAATACACATCTTACAGGTCTATCGCCGTTTAGCTAAGGAACCAATCAGAAGGTGATAAGCTGACCAGCACTAGCTTATCGAGAAATCTGTCTTGCGGAAGCGATGAAGCAACATACAAACACCTGAGAGTTGAGAGTGAACAGGAGTTATTATCACTTTCGGCGGGACAAGAGAAGTTCAGAGAGGAAAATTTAACTTTTTCGCGCGACAAAGTCATTTATGTTTAATTTCATTAAGAACGGTTATTTGTAAAGCATCCGATCCTAAAGGTATAGAAGTTTTAAGATCGGTTACGTATTAAGAATCCGCTCTTAAAGGTATTCATTAAGATCGGTTACTTACTAAGAATCCGCTCCTAAAAGTCTCATTTTTTAAAAAAATTTAGTGAAAGTTCGCATTTTCTTTAAAATTAAACTAAAAGATTGCAACAGCAGCAACTGAATATTTTTTTGCTCAACAGCAGCAGCAACATAATGAAAATAAAGGATAGTTGAGAATAAGGTTTTTTCCATTAATAAGCTTAGTTCATTTTGATTTTTACATTAATGGAGAATGTGCAAGTACAAAAGAAAAATAAGAACAACAAACTTACAATTAACAAAAAACAACATATAATGTGACTAAAATTCCTAAAGCTAATTATCAGCTAATGTCTTGTAAATATCGGCTTCAGCGGCAGAAATTTCCTGCCGGATATCAGCAATTTCCTATTGTATGTGCATCAATATCACTTCTTCAAGGTCAGGACCAGGAGGCTGGAGAGGGGGAACGGGAACCTCTTCATCATCCAGAATAACGATGGGTCCAACGACCCGAGACTCATTCGTCTGAATAGAACGTGTTTTCTTGGTCTGAATATGACGTAAACCAACGAGTTGTCTCAAGATCCTCTAACGAGTTTCAGGAGTAGTCTTGCGAGGGGTTATCTTGTATCTAACCATTGTCTAGCTTAGTTTAGGGTAGAGGGGAGCAGAGAGATACGAAATGGGAATGTGAGAATATGGGATTCAATTGGAAATAAATAATTAGTAATAATATTTAAGACCTAATAATTATATACGTTCGGTACTAAAGGCCTATTACTAATTTTTAATTTAAACCAATCAGAATTTAAGTTGAAATTTGTAATATTGGTGCAATATAAATAATTTTTTGAAAAACTTACATTTATAAGAATGGTTCTTTCAATATGCGGTCTTAAAAGTGCCACTGATACAAATTCCGATATTGGGACTTGGGAGTTGTATCCTAAAATTTAATGCTTCAGTCAGATGAATCTCCTCGTATCCTAGAGCTGTGTACTTTGTATCCTTAATTGATCTAAAAAATACATATAAGACCGGTTATCTTAGAATATGTGGTCCTAAAAGTGCCTTCATTCCAAATTCCAAGAGGTGCAGTCGTATCCTTACACTCTGTAATGATAATTGATAGTCTCTTCGGCTTCTGAGGACAATCCAATGATGGTGCTCAATCTATTTAAGCCCCTCATTACTTTAGTTTCTTCACATTCTTCTCCACATCCTCATTTCCTTCTACAATGGTTGCCCTACTACCTCGACCATCGGGTCCTCATTTTCCTCCTCCTCCTCCTCCTGTACCTGCGATACCTCCCCCTTTGCCGCCGAATCCAACAGTCAAGCAGATGGTGGAGCATCTACTGGCCTGCGTCGATCACATGGACCGACAACTGGGCAAACTCTGTGGCCTCCTTCATACCATCAACAACAAGATCAACATGCTCCTCAACGCAAACGACGTCGAGCCCCCTACTTCTGAAGCAGATACTACATCCTCCTCCTCCTCTAGCAACAAAATGGAGGATTAGTTAGTTTCTTTTTCTTGTCTTTGTTTTTTTTTGAATGTACTGGCTGCTGCCTTTATAGGGCAGCATAAAATTACATATATATAATGGCGGCCCCGTCTGCCATTTTTGTTTAGTCTTCCTCTTTTTTTTTTTGGACAAGCCTACTTGGATTACCTGATGATTGCGTTTGAGAAGTTACATAAATGACTTTGATATTAACAACATAAATTTGTTAAAAAAAATAATAACAGCATTAATTAAGAACATACAAAACAAAGCAAATTAAAATCCTCTTGAGTCATCGCTAATTGACTTTAAAATTAACCATGATATATTTGCTTAGTTCATTTGATTTCAACATAATTTCAGTTCTATATAAAAGGAATGGAATTAGTTAATAAAAAAAGACCTTTAGGACTGTAGGAATATAAACAGTCGGTCCTAAATACATGCTCCTAATAATAACTCCAATATTTTAAAAAATTATACGAGGACTTTTAGGACCGGACATTTAATAAATAATTGCTCCTAAAAGTCTTGCATATTTTTAAAATTAAAAATGTATTTATAAATAGACCTTCAGGACCGAATTGTTATGAAATAGACGGTCCTAAAAGTCTCTAATCTTGTGGATTTTAGTCTTCTATTTTTGGTTGCGTGACAACTTATGAAAAACTTCACAAACGCTTGTTATACAACATTTAAGAAGGCCAATTTCCTTCAATTTTTTTCCATTTAACACATATATATGTGGGTCCCATCATTTCTTGGGCCATTTCTATCAGAGAAGGACTTTTAGGACCGGACTTTTATTAACTAGTCGCTCCTAAAAGTCTTGCGTATTTTTAAAATTAAAAACGTATTTCTAAAAAGACATTCATGACCGAACTGTTATGAAATAGACGGTCCTAAAAGTCTCCAATATTTTAAAATATTATACGAGGACTTTTAGGACCGGACATTTATTAAATGGTAGCTCCTAAAAGTCTCGCATATTTTAAAAATATTAAAAACGTATTTTTAAAAAGACCTTCAGGACCGAACTGTTATGAATTAGACGGTCGTGTTGGTTCTCTATGGGTTTTGATGATAATAATCAATTAAGAAACCAAGGTTGAAGAGTTATCTCAAGAAAGCAAAACTTGCTAAAAGGGGCAATACTCAAGTTTCAGTACCAAAACTCAAGTATTGGGATTTCAAAGAAAAGCTCAATGCACTTAACTTAGGACAATACAATAGTATTCAAATGAATACTCGAGTATTGGAGCATTCAGAGAGCATCGCAAGTTTTTCATTAAGGGAAACTCGAGTATTGACATGCATACTCGAGTTTAGGCATATGTGACTCTTCAAATATTTTTAACTGAAATAGAAAACCTCGGTTTGGAAAACCACAGTTTCGAAAACTACGGTTTGAAATTTGAAAAGACATTTTTCCAACTTGGCTCTAGAATTCAAATATTTTCATCTATCAAATGAAAACTCGAGTATCACTGGAATACTCAAGTATTGAGCCAAGTAAAGAAGTTTAAATGGATTAACATTTATAAACTTCAGTTTTGAAAACCACAATTTTGAAAACTTCAGTTTATCAATTACCTAAACAATCTTAGAGTTTCAAAACAAAAGAGAAAACTCGAGTATGGAATCTGAAACTCGAGTTTTGAGCCATATAGAGAGCTATCAAGGTTTCTAAGCCTTCAATACTCCAGTATAGAAAGGAAACTCCAGTTTTTATGTTTTGGACAATTATCATCAAGAGTCCAAAACTCGAGTATTGGTAGAATACTCGAGTATTGACTTCAGTTCATTAGGAACACCAAAGCTTAAATCGTGAGTCTCGTCTCTGAAAGGAGAATACTCGAGTATAGACTCAGAAACTCGAGTATAGGTTTAAGTGCATAATTACAAACTCGAGTATTGGTCACGCCTTCTGATAAGTCAAATTTGTGAAATTTGCGTAATGTTTATGGAATGATTCAAATGATTTATATTCTTAATTATCATCATTACCAGATTTGTTTAATGTGTTTGGTAGTATATTTTAGCTCAAGTACAGATGATTCAAAAAGATTAAAGGTGCTATTATGATACAAAGCAATGTCTTGTCAGAAACATTAAATGCAAGGCCACCTAACTAGCTATACTTTGATCTACTAAGGCTTACACAAAGCAAAAGGGTTAAAGAGCCATACACCTAACTGAGGACTGACATTTCCAACGGATATAAACGGTTAGAAGTCACCCTCTATCAAAAAGATCAAAGTTCAAGCAAAAGACTAGAGAGAAGAGACCAAAGTGCTTCCAGCTGATACGGAACTTCAGTAACGGTCAAATATGTTAGATATGATTAGTTTTGATGATGTCTTATATTGATGCCATTAGTAATAGCAAAAAGATTGTGCAATATGTTTATCTTCTTCATTGATGAATTCTTGAATTTTAATGTAGAATCTAAGGTATGAAGTTCATCTATGAAGAATGATCAAAAGAAAAAGAAGAAAAAGAAGAAGAGGATAAATTATTGAACAAAGAGTCTATTGAATGGATCATCATTATCCAAGATTTACCTCAAGAAAAGGAGAGAAGAAAGAAAGAATAGAATTGTGGAGAATGATCAAGTAAAGGGAAGATCTTGTCAAAAATAATGGGAAAAATCAATTTACAAGGTCTTAGATTGATTCTATAAGTCTTTACAATCATTTGGATGTTGGATGGGGCAATTCAGAATGAAAAACAACAAAAATTGAGCTTTGGAAGTCAATACTCGAGTTTCCATGTCAAAACTCAAGTATACAAGCTTACTGGAAAAATTGGCTCCTGGATGAGAAAACTGTGGTTTTGAAAACTAGAGTTCTGGAAACCACAGTTTGGGCCTCAAAGAGTCAAAACTTGACTATGGGGGTCAATACTCGAGTATGGAACTTGCAATATCCATGACAATACTCGAGTTTACATCGAAGCATCAGAAAAATCAAAATGACATAAATTCTGAATCTGATCCAGATCAACTAGAAGTTTTCCCAAATGATCTATAACATTTATTATCATCATTTACATCATTTGTGGACACGTTTCAAATGATCAAATGAGGGATTCCATGGAATTCAAGATGCTGACCTATCAAGTCCTAAAAAGCAAATAACGGCTAGTTTCTCCATCTGCTGAACTCTCAAACGGTTCTGATTCCAACGGCTCTATTCTCCAACGGTTAAAAGACCTTCATCTATAAATAGAGCTGGATTCAAAACGCAAAAAGGCGGAGGAGTAAGCTTATACTGTCATAATGCCAAATTCAGAATCCTCTCATACTCTCTGTTTTTCAATGTCTCATATTTTATTATATAGAGAGTGATATCATTTGTAATGAGCTTAAGTGTTTATCATAATCACTTCTATGAGAAAAGAATTACTGTAAACCATATTTTCTGAGAGATACTCAAGGTTGGGTGTCCTTTGAGTGGGAAATTGGTTGTAACCTTACGGGTAGTAAGGGGAGTCTCTGAGGGAGATTGTGAAGGTTGCACAAGTACCTGGGTAAACTTGTGGGGTGTAAAGGCTTGTCTCTTGTGCCTGGTTAAACAAGGAGAATAGTGAAAAGCTCAGGGTGCCTGAGGACTGGATGTAGGTCAAGGTTGGACTGAACCAGTATAAACCACAGTTTGCAATCCTCTTCCCTTAACTCTTTATTTCCAGCATATATGGTTGAATGATTGTAAATGTTTTTATAACTCCTTCCTGTTTTACAAATTAATTTTACTGAATTGTGAAAAGTTTTCAAAAGTCAAAAATTTTTATCTTCACCCAATTCACCCCCCTCTTGGGTTCAGCCTTGTTTTTTCATTATATACCTGCAACGGTCATTAACTACACTCTAAGTATAAATAAAGTTGCATTCAAGTCTCTACTAGAACACTGAGCTGAAAAACGAAAGAACATTAAATTTGTTCATTTATTAGAGTGCTTTGTGTACAGAGTGTCAATTGACACTATAGAGCTTCAATGATTATCTTATCTGCTCTGTAGGAAAGTTTTACTGATTGTATTTGTTTGACTGTGAGTTGTCTCAAGTCGGGGGACTTGGAGATTTGGGGAGTCATTGATTAAAACTTGTAAGGGGGAGTAAGTTCTAGAGAGAGAATTGCTTCAGAGTTACAGAGTGTGTAATCAAGTGATTTAGTGAAAAGCTAAGGTTGCCTGAGGACTGGACGTAGGCCAAGGAGTTAGGCCGAACCAGTATAAACTGTTATGCATCGCTATTCTTCCCTGCTCACTGATTTTATTCGATCAATCACCATAAGAGCCGAATTTGCGATAAATTTTCAGAATCCCCAATTCACCCCCTCTTGGTGATTCAGCTCCTCTTACAGGTCCTAAAGGTCTCACTGGACATTTTTTAATAAGCTCATTTACAGCACCATGTCCTAAAGGTTTAAGAACTAATTTCATGAATACATTCAGCAACAAAAAATAGAAAGCATCAATATAATATGTTGGAAATGAATAAACAAATTTATTATTTATTGTTCATTAAACTGTACAATTGTTCATTATTATTTACAGAAGATGTAATATAGGTCTACAACACATATTTACAAATTAATCCTGGGGGGCATTTGCGATTTCCTGAATGAGAAATTCACAAATGACTTGGCGTATGCGCTCAATATCACCATCAGGAAAGGGGTCAGCACAATTAAACGTCTGTAACATTAAAGACAGAAATATATATTAGATCTTAATTCCTTTCATCAAAGGGGTCAGCACGCCAAACGTATGTATAATATCAAATACATTTACATGTTCAGTGATAGACAGAATTCTTCGTGTGATAATATCATACATGTGTTGCATGACGTAAAGCCCATATAAGTTAGAAGCATGTGGTTGCCGACGTGTCTAAAATCAAACAAGAAATATGTATATAAGAGCGCATACACAATGATAGTTCACAAGGCAAAGTTCACAAGGCAGTGTCCATGCGTACTAACCTTTGGTTTGATCCATTCAGTATCTTTGACTTGATGTCCAGCCTTTCTCTTGGCCTTCTTTTGGTATTCCGACATGACCCTATTATCGAAATCAAAAATTTCAATTATCAATATTGGTAACTGAAAATTCACATAAGAGATTTCAGACAAAAATCAGTGACAAAATGACATGCACTTACTTATTAACAATTTGTTTTAATGTAGGCACTGGTTCGTGGTGAAGGGAGCATAAAAAGACTACTTTATTTTCCTCTGCAGAAAGGAGGACCAACTGCCAATGGTTACTATGTAGGAATGGTGCAAGATACCACGTTCTCATATTGTTAGACAACCTTCTAGATATGTATGATGTTCTTTGAGTTACGGTTGCCACACTTATGTATTCTGGGCACAAAAATCCAAAATCATGTTCTCTACCCTGTACTCTCATTTCATGATGCATCAACCTACAATAATGACATGCATCAGTGAATTAGCTAGTATATATGTATGTGTGTCTACTCATAGAAGAAGATATACTAGTTACTTCATTAATAACAACACAATTGCATTAGTTAACTCCTTTTTAGGAAAGAGAAGGGAGATTAAATCTTCTTGGTCAACGAAAACTGGTTGCTTCTCTTTTAGGCCTACTTCATCATTTACAGACCACAATCTGGTTTCAAAAGTTTGATTGACTACCATAAGTCCAATCTCATCCTTAGCAGACAACTTAGGATCGGGCAAAATATCATGCGGGGCTACAGCTTCATCAGCAGGGGTTGGGGCTTGAGGAGGAGTACAAACACATACAAGCTTCACTAGCCACGAGATGAAGCCTCCCAAGCAATCACTCACAAGTTTCATTTGATCAGTTTAAAGAGGGATAGGTGATTCAACAATGATAATCTCTTCAACTGACACCCTGACTTCATCATCAGCCATATGTCGGTGGTGTACAGTTGATCCCAAGTTGTAGAGATTCCCTCTTGCAACCAATTGTCTACCAGGATCCTCTACGTAGAGCTCACAATGTTCCACTAACTGTCCAACAATGCAGCTCCTTTTAGTGCTCTGTTGGACAAGTGGAGGTGAGTGTGGGAAGGGAACAGTGCTCTCTCCACGAGAGCTGACAATCTTCATTATCTCCTCCTTTATCTTTTTCAGCTCGTCTTGAAACTTTTCACTTAATGAAGCTTCTCACTCAGCTACTTTCTTCTCTGCTCTGGCCTCTGCTTCCTCAGTTACTTTGGCCAGCGTACGTTCCATCTCCTCCCAGGTAACCATTGCTTGTTTTTAGCGTTTGAATTTACCAAAGTATTCCTTCAGGCCTACCCATCCTCCAATTCCCCTTACACGTCTCGTGTGATCTAGTTTTCCAGTCACAACGGTAATCTTTCCTCCCGTCTGACACAAATGATCCCTCTTGTTCTTGCATTTTGAGTTCTTCTTGTAAGATACAGATAACAAGAGCATAATTAGTAACGAAACATGTTTAGTAACTAAAAAATAAAAAATAACGGTACTTACAATTCTCTTAGCAACTACATGAGTTTGTTCACTAGAGTATGCCCCGCCTTTCTTTTTGTGAATATAGAGCCATAACTCCTCATGGCGTACTGAAGATGGCAGCCGCGGATCACATATCTTAGAAGGATTGGCTTGAGCTTCATCTTCCAATCTCTTTCGCTTGGCAGCCATCAACTCTTTTTGGCCTCTTCATATCCGCCATGAGAAGCCG
The DNA here is from genome assembly GCA_037074495.1 of Acacia confusa. Classification (NCBI taxonomy): domain Eukaryota; kingdom Viridiplantae; phylum Streptophyta; class Magnoliopsida; order Fabales; family Fabaceae; genus Acacia; species Acacia confusa. The sequence continues at coordinate 44,135,553 of CM073503.1, forward strand.
TATGTGGGCAATCATTCTTTCTCCCAATCTCTTGTGCTTGCTGCCTTCTTATCTGTGAATCAGAATCGAAAACAACTATTCATTATGAATTCCAAACCTCAATTCAAACACTAGTCAAATTCACTTCAGCAAGTTTCAAGACTTTGTTAAGGAAGATGTAGAATTGTATAATAAATGGGGAGAAACAGAGGAAAGAGAATTGTAGAACTGCTACCAACTCAGTCAATTCATTCATTCATCATAACTGGTTCAAACTCAGTCAATTTTCAATAACAGCATGCACATATACCATTAGACAGTTAACATACTAACTAAGTAACAACAATGTCTACGTGACCTACTATAACATAATACCTTCCTATGCAAGCAACCTGACTAATGGCCTCATAAATGAACACAACAACATTCACATATCCGCACAGGTTAATAACAAAAAAATTAAATATAGACTCGCCAAAGCTTCTTCAGTAGTCCTCATCTGAACAAATTGTTGCCATGTTGCTTCATCAAGAAAGGCATACTTGGCGCAAGGATTAGGTCAAGGCTGACCAACTGGAACCTCGGCAAAAATATTGTTGTTTGTTAACTGGGTCTTAAACTTCCTCCAGCAATCATCACAATACGACAATGTCTTGACTTTCAACTTCTCATCGTCAGGAACATTGTAAGTAAGCTGGATAGAGGCCTAGATAAGATCCTTCACCTTCTCTTGGTCGACATTATTCCACTCATCGACCAAAATGCTTGGCTTGCTGAGTGCTTGTAAGCCGACATAACTATTATATCTGCTTTTATTAGGGCCGTAGGAAGCCAAATGTTGATCAAACTGTATATCGAGCTTTTTATTGGCACTCCGCGCTAGGGCAAGCTCTTTCAATCTGGTGGGGCCTCTTCTACCACGACGGCGTGCAGGGTGGTTACAAGGAGGCTCACTCTGAGAAGGAGATGGTTCGTTCTGACTAACACCAGTCACATCATCAACTGGCATTTCAAGAACAGGACTACACTCGTTTCCTCCGTTCATTTTCGAAACAATAAACTAGGTTGAGAGAGGTGGTGCAAGAAAGGAATGTCAGAGCAAATGAGAGAGTAACAGAGGATGGTGGCGGTTTGCAAGGAAGAGATGTAATGCAACAGGAAGAGGTGTTTGAGTGTTTTGCAACAAGAACAGGGGTTTTAGTGTTCAGACAGAAAGACGTAAGACATAAGTTAAGGTTTCGCGCGAGAAATAGAGTGAGCAGTTTTAAGACCGGAGAAACACAAAACGACGGTCTTAAAGGTTAACATTTCAGAATGTCCTTTTATTACGTCCGGTCTTAAAAGTAATAAACTATTAGTTTAAATTTTTTTCATTATTTAGTACCGGGTAGAAGTCATGTCCGCTCTTAAAAATATTAACTTTAAGAACGTCATTTATATATATCCGGTCTTAAAAGTATTTTACCATTTTATATATATTTCCTTATTATTTTGCACTGCAAAAAGTATAAGTCTAGTTGTACGAGATTTCTCAATAATTTCATATTATTTATCAATTATTTTTAATTAATGTTTTAAGAGCGGTCATTTATATATGTCCAGTCTTAAAAGTTTTATACAATTATTTTTAAAAATTTTCATGTTATTTTTAACCTCATAAAATATAAGTCGGGATGTTAGTGATTTCTCTTTAAAATAATTCATATTTCAATTTTTTTTAATAAATGTTTTAAGAGTGGTTAGTTTTCCCAGCGGTCTAAATAATATATTTAAGACCTATCAAAAAAGATACGGTCCAAGATGTTCTTTGATATTTACAAAATTGCCATCGGTTATATCTTTAAGACCGGAGATTTATTCATCCGCTCTCACTAAGGTGGTCTTAAAAATTGATGCGGTGGAAGAAGTTCTTTATATTTACAAAATTGCCACTGGTCATTTCTTGAAGAGCGGGGTGTCGATTCTCCGCTCTAAATGAGGCGGTCTTAAAACACTTTTTTGCACTAGTGTGTATTTATTTATCACACCTTATACTTCTAACTTTCCCCTCAAGTTTGGGGAAAATATATCAACAGACCCTAACTTGCTTAACAACTTGAGTTGTATGTCTTTTGAAACTGGTTTTGTCAATAAATCAACCTCTTGCTCATAAGACCTAACATGCTTAAGATCAATCATATTCTCTTGCCATTTGTCACAAACGAAATGGAAGTCAACCTCAATATGCTTGGTTCTTCCATGGAAAACTGCATTTGTTGCTATGTGTATTGCTGCAATATTGTCACAATATATAGGTACTGGTTTTAGTGAGATAACTTCAACTCTCAAAGCAGGCCAAGTGCCAAACTATTTCTGAAGTAGCCATACTGGGCATCTTACTCTCTGCTTTTGCAGAAGACTTTGAAACTATACTTTGTTTCTTTGTTCTCCATGTCACGAGTGATCCTACAAACTTCAGTAAATATCTAGATAAAGATCTCTTTGTAATACTGCAGGACACCCAATCTGAATTATAAAAAATTCTAATTCAAGGTTTTCTTGAGAGATTAGATGAATGTTGAGCCCAACGGTCCCTTAAAGATATCTCACAACATTTTTTGTTGTTGCCATATGTGCTTTAGTTGGTGTTTGTATAAACTGGTTTAACGTTTGTACACAAAAACAAATATCAGGCCTAGGCATAGTCAAATAAATTAATTTACCAACTAATCAATAATATCTTTCTGGATTTTTTGAACTTTATCCTTTCCTTTCTAAAAAAGCATTAATTTTAGATTATATGGCATTAGAATACTCAATGTTTTACACCCACTCATTCCCATTTCAAATAATAAATCCATCACAAATTTTTACTTGGACAAAACCGCACCAATTTCTGACTTAGCTACCTCTATACCAAGGAAATATTTTATATGTCCTAAATATTTAATCCTAAATTTACTATGCAGCATTTTTTAGCATAATTAATCCCTTCTTCATAACTTCTAGTTATTAACAAATCATCAACATATATCAAAACCAACACTATACAATCATGTCAATCCATAGTAAATAGTGAGTAATGATTTTTACTTTGAGTGAAATCACCCTTAATAAAGGATTGAATTAATTTTTTATTCCATTGGCAGGAAGCATGTTTCAATGCATAAGGGACTTATTTAGTTTACAAACCATGTACTCCACCTTTCCTTTGAAACCTTGAGGTATTCTCATATATACCTCTTTGTGAAGGCCTCCCTGCAGAAAATCATTATACACATACATTTGATAATGATTCAATGAATACATTGCAACCAATTTAAGTACTAATCTAATAGTGAACATCTTAACCATTGGTGAAAAAGTTTCATGATAATCAATTCCTTCTTGCTAACTATACCATTTTATTACTAAATGAGCCTTATATATTTATCTATGTTATTGTCGGAGTCATATTTATTTTTATATACCCACTTACAACCGATTGGTCATTTGTATTTTGGTAGTTTGACAATTTCTATGTTTGGTTGTCTTTAAGTGCTTGCATTTCAGCCTTCATAGCATTAACCTACTCAAGATTGTTAATTGCTTTCTTCTAAGTGGAGGGTTCAGAAACTATATCAATAGAAGACAAAGAAGCTATATGATCAGTAGAAATAGATATATAAGAAACAAAACTATCAATAGGATAGGCACATTGGTTTTGTGCTTTGATTTTTTTTTTTCAGATATCAAAAGTGAGAACACATAATTATTAGACCAGATTAGTGGTTGCCTTTCCCTTGACAGGTGTGGCTGATTGGATTCAAGTGGACAATCAATTTTCAAATCAGATTCATTTAGATTAGGCTGTTGATCAAATTTGCCTTGTACATGGTCATTCTTATCTTTTACCTTATCCTGTACCAAATCAAATTGTGTCAAAGGAGTATGAAGTTCTATTTCAAACCAAAACATATCCCTTAGAATAAGTTGCACTTCCCCTGCTGATGTGATATTGCATCTCGAAAGGAAAAAACCTGTTCTGAAAAACTAATATGATGACTCACAAATAGTGTGTAAATTTTCAAATTCAATAACAAATATCCCTGCTGATTTTCTGATATCCTAAGAATATATAAGGGATTGCTCGAGGTTGAAGTTTATCTATAATTTTCATATCAGTCGCATAAGCAAGAGACCCAAATACCTTGATATGTGTAAGGTCTGGTTGCTGTCCATAGATCCTTTCAAATGGTGTTTGAAAATCAAGGATCTTGGAGGGTGATCCATTGACCAAATAGGCCGCAGCCTTAACACATTCACCCTAGTATTTTATTAGAGTGTTATATTGTAACATTAAGCTTCTTGTAACATACATAATAGTCCTATGTTTGTGCTCTACAACTCCATTCTATCAAGGAGTATAAGGGAAAATACTTACATAAATAATACCCTTCTCTTGAATAAGTGTTTTAAAATGATGACTCACAAATTCACTTCCATTATCACTTCTTATTCTTTTAATTTTCACATTAAATTGTGTCAAAGCATACATGATAAAATTGTGAATATAAATATTTGAATTAGACTTGTGCCTCATCAAGAATATCCATGTGGCTCTGGAGTAGTCATATATTATTGTGAGAAAGTATTAGAAACCTTGATGAGTAGGTGTCCTATATGGTCCCCATATGTTGATATGTATGAGTTCAAAGCATTTAGTGGTTTTTTAATTCAAGAAGTAAATGAAAAATGGGTTTGTTTAGATTGAAAACATATATTGTTAATGTGTAGGTGTCATAGAGACAATATGCTTTATCATATAAACACCTTGTATTATTTCGTATTCTTGCATTTATAGATTTAAGCATACTTTATCTTTATCATACTTATGCATCACCTGTATTTTATGGTTAATATACGTTTAAAGATAAAAGCCCTAGAAATAGAACATGTGTTCACTTGAGGATCTATGATAAGAATCATGATTATAGGATTCAATGACACTACATGTCTATTGCTTGAAACATGTTCCTAGTCTTGAATCACCAAGAAAGATAATTGATGATCTCAATAATATTAGTACGACATCATCTATTTATATAGAGATACAAGGTAGGACCTCGTAGAATGCAGGCATAGTGATGTCTTAGTTAATGTCATGGATGGATATGTTAGAGAACATATAGCACTAAATTGACTCGTCCAAAGACTCCACAAGGATTCATTATAGAGAGTATCATTGGATTTGTAATGTTTTTCATCATTTGGTAGCACAGATCATTTTAAACTTAAGGATGTCATCGAACACTATGTTCTAGAGTTATACTTTGAATGCATAACTCTATCTACCTAAAAATGGGGAAAACAATATACTCTTAGGTATAACTCGAATACATGAGTATAAATAAACATGCCGAAAGGATTCACGATCCCTTAAGGGATTAGTCGTTCACTAAACCAGTTGGGCTTGAATAACTTCTAGTTGATGACTCTGTAATCTATTTATAGTAATCGATCATGAAGAGTCATGATTCGTCTTAAAGTCAATAAAAGAAGATTCCTAGTTTTATGAAAAGACACATTTAGTAAACCAAAAGAGATTATACTCTTTCCTTGCTCTTGACTAAATTTAAACTACAATATGAGGGATGATGTTAGCATGATATCCATATCAGAAATGTATATCACTTGATCAACTCAATTAGCTTTGGGGCCGCAGACCATTGCTAGGTTTTATGTGGTCATTATATAAATTGGGTCTGTTAAAAGAGTTTAATTGGTCCAATTTACATATGTCACTAACCAATGAGTCACACACTAAGGTTGTTTTTTATTATTTGATTTAGCAAGTTTTAGCCAATAATTGTTATTGGGCATTGTTAAGACTATAGGTGTAATTGGGTTGGACTCAATCATATGCCCCATTTAGGCTTTTAGTGAGAAATTAGTTTATCCACTAATAGGCCAAAATGTGTTAGAAGGCCTAATAGGATCTTGGGCCATCAATCATAGGAAGTCAAATAGTTGACTTGACTAGAATGAGTTTTAGCGCAATTTGAATTTTGAATTCAAATTCAAATTCAAATTACAAGCTTTAAGATTGAATTTGAATTCAAATTCAAATTTGAAATTTTAATTCAAAATTTTAATTCAAGAGGTTAGGTGGTTAAGGATAATTTGAATTATCCAAAGCTATATCCAGTTAGGATTGGATAAGGCTTTTAGCAACAAACTTTTTATTTGAATTACGAATTCAAATAAATGTTGTTGAAGCAACAACCTTGAAAGATGGAAGATGATAGGATCGAATTCAAAGTGGGAATCTTCTAGATCCAATTTTCAAATTTGGAATAATATGGATAGAATCCATTCAACTTGAATTTCGAATTTAAGTTAGTTTTTATAATAGGATTAATCCTCTTGAATTAGGCCTTTCTAGTAAGCACTTGAATTAAGATTAAACCCTAATTAAGTGGCTGAATAAGGTGCTACTTTTAGTGCCCCTTTTTCATCACTACTACAAAAAACGTTAAAAACGTCCTAAATTAGAGGCAATAAACGTCCTTTTTGAGAAGGACGTTTATGGAGGGGAAGTTAAAAAAATTAGGCATAAGGCGTCCTATGATAAATATAGGACGCATTTCTTAAGGCGTCCTACTTTTGTCATAGGACACCTTATGCATTTTTTTTTTTAAAAAAAAGACAAAACAAAACTTGAAGGCAGGCAAAGGTAAAGAACCGCATATTTGCAATCAGTTAAGTCCCAAAAGATCTAGCATACAACACTGAAGAGTATATGAAAGATGAAACATACATATGCTAGAAGGAAAACACATAAAAGGAAGAACAAGATTCACCTTTTTCAAGAACAAGAAAACACATAAAAGCCCCAAAACATACCTATATCATAGGCATAAATTCATCTGTCTCCCATAAACAATCCAAAAATTCTTACAGAAAAATCTTGTTAATTTAACAACAAAAGCAAATCATCTTAAGTTCATTTAAATGAAAGAAGTTAAAAAAAAAAGATTTGGAAAGTGACGGCAAAAAGCTAACATCACAAAAGCAATATTCATTGAGCTACAAGCTCATACCAACGAATCACATGCTTCCATCAGACTTGAAAATGAAGAATACGAAAGCAAAAACTGAAGCCAAAAAAAAAAAAGAGTTCGAAGGAGGTCTATGGGTGGTCGTCGAAACTGTTCCAAACTTGAGTTTCCACCTGCAGATCCATTGGCCCAAACCGTTTCAGGAAACACATACTTACTAGAGTTCAGATCTGGACACTCCACATCCTTTGAAGAAATCGAGATTTGATTTTTTCGTCTCCGTTGCCACCAAACCAAATGAATAAGGTGAAGTCGAAATTGAAGCTTTGAAGAAGGCGAATCTTGTTTTTCTTCTCATAGATCTATCGAGTTGCAATAGCAAGAAAAGAAAGGAAGAAATACCTCAGGCCTGATCCACCTATTGCCACCACCCATGGCTGAGAGAACAGAGGAGCGTCGAAAGGGAAGAGACAAGAAGAAGGAAGGAAGGAGGAGGCAAACTCAAAAAAAGATATCGAAATTGTGAGGGGGAGGAGTAAAAGAAATTAAAACAATAAGAGGTAAGAGGGAGTTGCAGATAGCGAACCAAGAAAGAAATGGGACATGAAAGAGAGAGAGAATATTAATTAATAAGGGTGAGAAAGGAGAAGAGGTGAAGCAGAGCACAGGATTTTAGATAGTTAAAGTAGGGCACGGGTTTTTAGACGGTTAGGTCATGGGTTTTTAGATGGTTAAAGCAGCTATAGGCGTCCTATATATTAGTTTAGGGTGCCTAAAATAAAATATATTTTAGGCGTCCTAAACTTATTTAGGGCACCTAATATTAATTTTTTTGACGCTAATTTTTTGGCGCCTAGAGAATTTTCTTAAAAAAATTTGGCGCTAGGGTATTTTCCTGACCTAAGTCTCTTAAAATTAATTTTAGGCGCCCTAAACTGATATTTAGGACGCCTAAGTCTCCGTCTATACTTTTTACTTTCTTTTTTAAAATAAGGACGTCTTTTGGGGAAGTAGTATCTACTTTTTGCAGTAGTGCATGAAAACTTGCGCCCCACCCTTGCACCAAGAAACCTAGTCTTGGTCGCTCACTCATATTCATCACATCCTCCATTGTTGTGTCTCACCTAACCTCAACACATCGCCATTATCTTGAGAAAATAAACCCAAACACTTGAAGCCTCCACCTTGTCATTGCATAGAAATGCCTAGCAAGCATCCAAGGAGAAGGAGGATTCAAGGAAAAGTAGTTCTCGATGCAATCAAGAGGCAACCGTATGGATTAACTTTAGAGGACATTGCACACTTTGATGTTTTCAAGTGATCAAAGGTAATCCTAAACCCTAATACATGTTTTAATGGGTAGATCCTATGCATAACTCATTAGGACCATAAAGAGTTACAGGTTCCGCAATGATTAATAAAGATCAATTTTTTTTTTCAATCTCATGAGTAAGTTGCTTGAACATCAAGCAACACACATTTTACCTTTCAAATATAACATTTGCCATTTATCAATTCAAAATCATCAAATGCGAAATGTAAACATTTTATACAAAAAAGGGGGGCATGGCCTAATTGCCTATGCCACAAGCATACATTAGCAAATTTTAAAGTATTACTAGGTTTCTGTGAAACATTCAGTACATAAGGTTTTTTGAACTTTAAGAACATACAACCCATCTACTATCTTACTAGTCAGCTTCGTCCTTACTTCCTAAAGGTCTTACAGTACACAAAAGTTAAAAGAAAAACAAGCCATACATTCAAATTCTGTAGTAACCTTGGAAATCGCTATGAGATTAAATTTTAATTTTGGTGAATATAGGACATTATTTAAGGTAATATGAGGTGCTATATTAATTGATCCTATGTGTGTAGAATTTTGATGAATTTAATAAGCCCTCTATATTCAATACATTTATCTAATAGTGAAATATCACCTTCCATATGAGTAGTAGCCCTCGAGTATAAAATTCAACAGGGTTGAAATGAATTAACAAAAGAAGATATAGTCAAACATGTACCAATTAACACATGAATTGTTCTTTCAGTATCCTTCTGTAAGAGTTGAAGTAGAAGCTCATATTGGTATTGAGTAAAAGAAGGCGCCACAGTGCTTGTAGTATTTATTTGAATATCTGGTTCAATAGTCGATTCTAATCCCAACTACCCAGATTCCTTTGTCTGTCTTGTCCTGTTTCATTTAAGATATTAAGATTTTTTTTTTTAATTTCTATTTAAATGTGTAGGATTTCTTTACTCATCATCAGCTTCTTAGAGACTTGGTTCATTCTTATATTCTTCCTTTGTCATGTTATGAACCTTGATACCTTTTTATCTCATATTAATAATTTAATAAAAAAAATTAATTATTTAATCCTTATAGTTTCATTAATTTAATCGTGCCAAATCATATTGATGTAGAGGAAGAACGCAAGTTGAGCGTAAGTGGATGAGCTGGAAGTCCGACTTACTCTGTTTGCTCGATCGGAAATGATGAGATGGTTGCAGATTGCAGATGGGAGATGACATGAAATTTACTCATATATGATGTGGATTAGTAAGTACTTTATCTAGTTCTTAATATAAGATATAAGTGACATTTTTAGAAAGTTTAGGGAAACTAAATAAATTAATTTAAAGTATTATATTTATTATTTTTTTCAAACTAATTTACATGATTTATAAGTTGATAAACTAATTATATATAACATATAAAATGATTAAGTAATTTATTTAGTTTTCTTAGTTTTTCTAAAATAGCCAACTACGTCTTATATTAAATTAAGAAATGAAGGGAGTATGAGTTACAAACATAAGGAAAGTAACAAGTTAAAGTATAAGAAATATGTTATAGACGGAATAGTTTTCCTACTGAGCAGTGCTTAGCAAGAAAAGCTAATAGGATTTGAGCTATTTAAATTTAATGTGAACCGTTCAAATTTGAAATTTTTTTCAAATGATAATTTTTTTAAAAAAAAACTTTTTTTAAAAAAAATAATAGTTAAAAAATTATCTTTATTAGCTTTTTTCTGGTAAGCATGCTTATGAGGAAAGTGGCTCTGTTATAAATCCAATAATATAAGGATTAAATAGTTAATTTTTTTCTTAATATAAATTGCCTTTAAAAAAAGGTTTAATATTTCTGCCGCACTCATATAAAAGTGGGTAGGTCCCATTATTATTTTCTCTTGATAGATTTTTATTATTTTCTCTCCCTTTTTTTGATAGTAAGACTCACCTATTTTTATGTGAGTGAGACGGATAAAATATTTTTATCTTAAAAATAGAAACATTAAACCATTAAAAAAAAAAAACTCTTGAAAAGTTAGTAAAACTTAAGAGACGTGGAAAGGTCCATGGATGATTAGTGAATTGATGAATCATAGATATGACGACGAGGAACCAGCTCACCCAGTCACCCCTTTGTTGTCTTATTCTTCGCTGTCCTGTCTTATTCCCAATTTTATTATTCATTTATTTAAAATTCTTTTCTTCTCAATCACGTGATCTATTCATGACCCTTCTCCACATTTTCATCCAAATTCATGAATTATTTATTCTTATAATTTGTTTACCACTCACACTCCAATCAATCCTGCAACGTGTTTTGAAGATTATGCTATGCCCACCACCTACTCAATCTATATATTATTAAAAAAAGAAAAAAAAATCTCTTGATGAGTTTGATAAGTTAATAGTTAAAAAAGCATTCAATACGTTTACCATTTAAATAGTATATTGCTAAAATAATAAGTATTTATTATTAGTTATTCTTATAAATAAAGATTTGTTATTTTTTTTTATATCTCAAATAACCATTATATATTATCCCTGTTTGAACTCATAATCTCTTGACTTAAGAAAATTTTAAGGCACTTAGTTCTCAGGCATAAATTTTCCTAAATAAATAAATGAAAAAAATCATTAACACAAGTAATTTAACAAAACTGGATTTCCATGATACTTAAATCTTTTATATTATCCGGTCAAAAAAAAAATCTATATTAGGCTTTGTAACCTTTATCTTAGGATTTGATAATGCATCATATAACTTTTAGGATTAAGGTACAAAAATACACATGAGCTTTTATCCCAGAAGCGCTCAGCATCACATGTTTTTTTTTTGGAGCAAAAATACATACATAGTTACCATTTTGAAACAAAAATCACATCCCACCGTTAAGTTACTGTTTACGAGAAAGATATGGAGTGAACAATAACATAACGACGGTGAACAGTAACTTAATGATGAGATGTAATTTTTGTTTCAAAATGATAACCACGTATGTATTTTTGCTCCAAAAACAAGCACACAGTGTTGAGCGCTCCTGAAAAAAAAAACTCATATATATTTTTACACCTTCCCCTAAAAATTTTATATAATGTATATGTTATACTTAATAATCGATTTTATGAAAAAAAAAAAGAAAAAATTATTATTTATAACCAATATTACTTTACTATGTTCTTTTAATCTAGTCCACTACTTTTTCGGACCTAATGTCAGATTCCGCTCCTTTTTTGGATCACAAAAAGATTGCGTGGCTCAGAAAATCAGGCAAGGAACCTGGAATTTTGAGACTTACTAAGGGCATCCTGGTACTTTCGTTGTAACCCGCCGCTCTATATAATACGTTCCTTCAGCCTCCAGCATCCTCCCCATCTCATTGCCTGACGCGATTTCTTCGATTCTCTTGCCTTACGCGATTTCTTTGACTCTCTCTGACGTGTTGCGTCTCCTGGCGATTGATGTTCTGATCGTGGTTTGATTTTTGTTCTCGGCGTCTCGAATTTTGATTCATCGTAAGTGCATTCGTTATTGCCTGTTTATTATTCTTCTTTCAAATTCTTGCGACGTTTTTGTTGTTCATTGTTCTCTGTTTCTGTTTTAGGTTCGTTCATTCGGATTTTAAAGTCTGATTCCGGAAATACCGGAGAAGGTTTATTTTTTATACGATTCTTTATTCCAGTAAGTATGCGATTTTATAAGTTATTACGCAATTATAAACTGTTCAGTTGCATGTCTCCGTGCCCCATTTTGTATCTTTCACATAGTACCATATAATTTGTGCTTGAGGATGTCAATTTTCGTTTAATATGACGATTTGAGGGAATCGTTATGCCATATATATATGATTTACTTTTTTGCTATTATTTTGGTTTTGTTTTAACGTTTCATACTTCTATCCGATTATGACATTAGTCTTATATCCTCTGTTGTGGGTATGCGCTTTTAGGATTTGGTTCTCAACCTTCACGGGAGTGAACTTTGATTGTTTGTATTTATCTGGCAGTTAATAGAGAATTAGGAATTGACAAACGAAATAAATCTTTGTCTTTTGAAAGAATTGTATTCTTAGTAAGCAGGAGATTTGCTATTCCTCAAATCTTCCTTTTGTCTATTTATTTTCAATTGGGAAAATTATACTTTGAGAAATTTTGACTTAAATTCTACATGTATTTCTTTTGGTTTAAGGATATTTGACACATGCAAGTCAATTTTGCTTATTATCTATGCTTTTATTTTCAATACATGAAAATTCTGTATATTTTATTATATGACGAAAAGTTAACAAATTCCCAAAAGCTCAGTAACCGGCATTAAAACAAAATTTGCATAGAATATGTGATTCGTTTATAGATAATGAATTCTTAAACTATAATGACCATGTTTACCAGAGACCTTTTGAAACTTAGAAGACTAAAAGTAATTTTCATAAATATTGTAAAAAGTAGTGTTCTGTGTTGGCAATGACGCTATTGTTTTCCGGAGATATAGTAATAAATTCAGATGTAGTAATAAATTCCGCTCTTCATACTATGTATTTAATTACTATTTCTGAATAGAAGTTAGATTAACTTATCTTTTCTGACAAATTTGTGCCTGCCTTTGTTGATTCGTTTGTAAAGAAAGTGACTGTCATTTATTTCATGATCATGGAATGTTAATTTCCATTATTTTCTTGTTCGATGAGACTATTGTTAAAATGTTGTTCTGCTGTTCTCTGATAAAGTGAATTGGAATTTTGTTGTCTTCCTGAAAATAGTGGTTTTGCATTCAAATTCTGGCAGCTGAGCTCAATGAACTCCCTGGAATACACCTGTTATTAAGTTTGTGTTTCATTGTTTTTGCAGGATATTTTGAATGAACTGATGGAGACTAAAGGTGGGAAAAAGAAGTCTAGCAGTAGTAAATCCTTATTCTACGAAGCTCCCCTCAGCTACACCATTGAAGACCTTCGACCAAACGGTGGAATCAAGAAGTTCAAATCAGCTGCTTACTCCAACGTAAGTTCCCAGTTCATCTTTCCTGATAATTGGAGAGAATTATTGCTAGAATTCTTTCCTAATTGTGCCTAACATCATGTTTTTCTCTTGTGCAGTGTGCTCGAAAGCCATCCTGAGATTTCCTTCCTCGCTTGCTACATAACCCCTAGCTTTTGCATACAGTGATAGTAGTATACCCTCCACGTTCCCTGTCTCCTTGTCATTCTACTCCTCACTCTCCTTCTTCGGTTGTGCTCCGTCTGTTCACCGACACTTTCTCCCGTACTGTCAAGTGTCAAGATGGCTTTGACAGCCTCTGCCATTGGTTTTGAAGGCTATGAAAAGAGGCTTGAGATTACATTCTTTGAGCCTGGTTTGTTTGCTGATCCCGGAGGCTTAGGCCTGCGATCATTGTCCAAAGAACAACTGGATGAGATTCTGAATCAAGCTCAGTGCACCATCGTGGATTCACTGTCCAATGACTTTGTTGATTCCTACGTTCTGTCTGAATCTAGCTTGTTTGTCTACCCTTACAAGATCATCATCAAAACTTGTGGCACTACAAAGTTGCTCCTGTCCATCCCAGTCATTCTGAAGCTAGCTGATGACCTTAAGCTTGCTGTGAAATCCGTGAGATACACTCGCGGTAGCTTTATTTTTCCTGGAGCACAACCATTCCCACATCGTAATTTCTCTGAGGAAGTTGCTGTTCTTGATACATATTTCGGCAACCTCGGTTCTGGCAGCAAAGCATATATGATGGGCAACCCTGAAAAGTCACAATTATGGCATGTCTACTCTGCTAGTGCTCACCTGAAAGGTGAACCAGAAGCAACAACATACACCCTGGAGATGTGTATGACTGGCTTAGACAAGAAAAGTGCTTCTGTGTTCTTCAAAGCAAACACAAGTTCAGCTGCCTCCATGACTGAAGACTCTGGAATCCGCAAGATTCTTCCTCAATCTGACATATGTGACTTTGAATTTGATCCCTGTGGGTATTCAATGAACGCGATAGAGGAGAATGCAATCTCCACCATCCATATCACCCCGGAAGATGGCTTCAGCTATGCAAGCTTTGAAGCAGTTGGTTATGATTTTGATGATAAGTGTCTCACAGGTCTAGTTGAAAGGGTCTTGGCATGCTTCAAGCCAGCCGAGTTTTCTCTGGCCTTGCACTCTGACGTGCACGACGAAGCGCTCGTCAGAAAATTCCCCCTCGCTGTTCAAGGATACAACTGTGGAGACAAGAATAAGGAGGTGCTTGGAGCAGGTGGTGGTGCTGTTTTGTTCTATGACTTTGTTCTTGCTGATGGCTGTGCATCTCCAAGGTCCATTCTGAAAAGCTGCTGGAGTAGTGAGGATGAGAAGGAAGAAGGGGACGAGATATAGTTTGTGGATTTTAATAATTATGTTTGAGTGTTTTATATTTGGTTGATTCTGAATAAGTTTGGGGTTATGGCTTGAGTACTTGGGCAACATATACTATCTTTAACTATGTTGCTTTAACTTTTCTTCATTGCTTCAGTTTGTGTTGTTTTCTTTCAAGTGTGTTTCAGACTCTGGGTTTGTGCCCCTTACTTGGGGTTGGACCATGCTCTTGATATTTATTTGAATAAAGTGTGTTTATTTTACCTTCATTGTATTGGTCCCTCATACGTGATGAGGGTTTGTTTGTTTGTTTTTGTTTTTTGTTTTTTTTTGCCAGGGCCCAGGGGGCTCTACACTGTGTATGGAGATGTGAATTTACAAGCCTTTGATTGGGCATCCTCTAGAAGGCACACGTTAAGCATTAACGTATAATTTTAATTATAGTCTTTATTAACACTATTAAATTGATAAGCGACCAATGCTAAAGAAATTCGCAAAATGGAATAGGCTATTTGCATTCCAAAAGTGTTACTTTTAGATAACTTAGAGAAATTTGAAAAATTATGTAATAGGCTATATGCATTCCAAAAAAAGTGGTTTATAAACTTCAGACTAGGTAAAATTCAGACTATGTAATGTGATTTATATCTAAATTAACAATAACATATATGGTTTTACTGAAGCTTGTTTGGTGTAATGTGATTTATGTCTGAATTGACAATAATATATATGGCTTTTTTGAAACTTGTTTGAATTGTTGGTAGTATAAATAATTTTGTGATAATTTTAAAAGAAAATTTAAATTAAAAAAAATAAAGAATAGTTAATTTATTATTGAGAAAATTTAGAAACTATTAAAATATGTAATATATTTAAAGAACAAAAAATCATAAATTAAATCATTCAAATTAAATCAACCAATCAGAAACCATAAATCTAAGATTTTGATTAAAAAAAACTATAAATCTAAAATATTGGAGGGATTATCTCAAAAAATCTAACATATTATTATCCTCTCTCTCTCTCTTTCGCTCCCTTCTTCGTTTCCAGAGGGGTTGATGTTATTATGTTTTCTTATATTACAATGAATTTGGTTAGCAAGCTTTTATTAGAAGGATAGGAGGGACTATATGATAGGGCACTAAATAATTAGGTTTTTTAAGCCAAACATTCAATACTAATAATAAATAATCATTTCTGACAATGTGAAAACCAAATCAATTTTCGGCTACAAACGTAGGATCAAGGAAGAAATCTGGGTTTAGTTTCGTCCACAAATTGGTAAACATATATGACAAGTGGCTTAGAAGAGAGTGGTCTCTCTCTATATATATATGAGCTCAATCTTCATATTGCCACACCATCATCATTACCAACTCTTAATCTTGATTAATTCCTTAATATTTCTTAAGAAAATGGACTCCAATAGGGCAAGCTACAATGCTGGACAAGCCAAGGGCCAGGCTCAGGTAGGTAGCGAGCTTCATCTATTTTTTTATAAAAAAATTCACAATAATAAGTGAGCAACATAACATGAGTTTTTTTATCATTTTCAGTAATAAAACTTGTTATTGTATGCTACAAGACTTATTAATGAATACATTCTTTCCATGGGATCTTACAATGATTCCCTTCTAGGTTTTTGGTTTTAATTACGATATTAATATATTAATTAATTAATAATAATAATTATAAGTGAATGAATGATGCAGGAAAAGGTGAGCAACTTGATTGATAAGGCAAGCGATGCAGCACAATCTGCAAAAGAATCCATCCAAGAGGTATTAATCAATATAATTATATGTGTAAATATTATGAATTAGTTCCAAATAGATACACACACGAGTGCATGATTAATTTGGATGTGTGTGTAGGGAGGTCAACAGCTAAAGGCAAAGGCACAAGGAGCTGTTGATGCAGTGAAGGATGCAACAGGCACCAAGTGAAGCTAACATTAATTAATTAATTAATGCATGAAATTTTGAATAATAATATAACGATGTTCTTTAATTGTCTTGATTATGATCACTTGATCCAAAGCTAGGAGTTTCAAATTGATGTTCCCTTTTTCACTTGTAATTTCATCATTTTTTTTTTTTGGGGTCATAATCAAGACTTAATTTTGTTTTTTCATATTCATTCATTTGTTCCCATCAATTCCTATGATCTCTAATCACCACGAATTTATCTATGTGTGTTTGTGTATATAATCAAAATAAAACATATTTCTCCATACTTGACACGAAACAGATAATATATTAAACATATAAGTGATGCAATACACACACACTATACTACTTGTGGTAAAAAGAAGGAATATATATTATATTATGGGTTAAGATGCAAAAATACATATAAGCTTTTCCCCCATGAACAAAAATACATAAATGCTTTTATGAGGAGCAAAAATACACATGTGGTTACCATTTTGGTGCAAAAGTCACATCCCACCGTTAAGTCACTATTTACCGCCGTCAAGTTACTGTTCACCTCATCTCTTTCTCTCTCATCACAGTGAACAGTGACTTAATGGTGGGATGTGACTATTGCACCAAAGTGGTAACCACGTGTGTATTTTTGCTCCTGGGGAAAAAGCTTTTGTATATTTTTGCACCTTAACCCTTATACTATTATGTAATTATTTAAGGTATATAAATATACATTATAATTGTTTTTATCAGTTTTTATATTTTAAAAGCATGATTTTTTTTTTTTCCGTTTCCAATGCAATCAAAAAATTATGTTCAAAGAGCTACGTTGTCATGAATCTAAAGGAAAAGTCCATATAAAGCCCCTTAAGATAGAAAAATCATATCTATTAAATTCAACAAATCTTAAATTGGGTATATGAATATTTAAATGTTGGTTATTTTCCTATAATACCCCTAACCCATTGTCTAAAGAAAAGAGAAAAGGGAAGGTGCAAAGAGAGTTGAATGTTGAATACAATTGTGTGCCTTGAGGAGTCTACAACTTTGTGAGAAGCTACCGTTGTCGCCGTCGTGAGAAGCCGCCATTATCACTGTCGTGAGAGACCCCATTGGCACCATGAGAGGAGCCATGTTTGTGCCAATAAGTCGGATACAAATTTCTTCTACCATTTTGTACAAAGAACGTTGTAGGTTTATTACTTATCTAGAGATTAATTAGTCTCTGTTCAATGTCATTTTTAGATCTTAATTAGATGGAATGTCGACCCGTTAAATTCAATGCTTTGCATTTTCCTTGTAACGTGAGTGGATTTGTATTTGTCTCCAACTATAAAATCTTTTTTCATGACACTCAATTGAAATCAAAGCTCAAAGAGTATAGTGAAAATTGATAGTGTTATTTGTTTTTTCCCGGTAAGATTATTAGATGTAATTTTTTTTTTTTGGATACGTAGGCGATAGGGGAAGGGGAGATCGAACCCAGTACAAGGGAGAGGGGAGACTACTTTCAATACCATTGCACTACTAGTAGTGCCAGTAGATGCAATTTTTGTTGGTTTGGGTTTATGAGATCCCTTTTTTTGGGCTTTCTTTTGTTGGGTATGTCAGCATGTTGGCCAATTGTTTTCTTGTCTTCTACATAGCAAGAGAACCAAGAAGTTTAGTATTATTGGTAAATAGTCTATGGGTCTATCTGGCATAGCTGCAAAACCCAAAAAAGTCTAATGACAATGAAAAAAGCCCAACAACAACTAAAACATGAAAAAAATGTGTGTGGGATGACTTTAATTTGTGAAGGACATTATGAGAGAAAAGTGGCTTCTTAGATGAAGCTACTTTTGGAAGCTTATAGGTCTATCATAGTGGCTTCTTACTTTTTGGATGAATTGAAAGACGAAGATGTCTATTTCCCACCAGCAGTAATCACGAGAAGGATCACCCTTTTCTTCAATTTAATTGTTATTGCTGTACCTTCATTTCGTTTTCATTCCAGTCGGTAGTGTTTGTCTTTTTGTACAATATCTTGTTTTTTTTTCAACCTGGTATTGCTTATTTCATTTTGGCTTGATAGTTAGTTTTTTTTAATAATTTATTTTGGGCAGCTTGGTAGGTAGCTATTCCTGTCATCTTATTTTTCTTTAATAATTTAATAATTTATTTTAGGTAGCGTAGTAGTTGGTATTGTTCATTCTTGTTTATTTCCTCAATTTAACTGTTATTGATGTACCTTCATTTCATATTTGCTTGTGCTTGTGTATTATGTTCGAGTAAAGGTTAAAGTCTGCTTGAGTAAACATCTGCAGAGAAGAAATATTAGTCATTAGAAAACATATGCTTGAGTAATAAGATTCTCTACTCGAGCATCATGCTTGAGTAAAGCCATAACCATGCTTGAGTACAGCCATAACCATGCTTGAGTAGACTCTGCAACGACTTGATCAATAAAGTTAGTATGACATATGCTCAAGTAAGCCTCTCAATGTGTTCGAGTAAGAAGTTTGCTTGAGTAACCACTTTTATTCTTGAGCAAACTCTTGCTCGAGTATGCTTTGACTTGCTCGAGTAAGCTTCTAACTTTGACACTTTTCACTGATTCAAACTCTTATTCATTTTCAAGTCTTGTTATCATCAAAACATATAAATTGAGAACTAACAAGGGCCAAGTCGGTCCTATAAGCCCAGAAGTTATTTTTCTAAATTTTAACTATATTTCCTCCATTTTTTAAAATAAATATAATTAATAAATTACAACAATTCTAGTTATAATCTATCAAATAAATGTTGTCAATATAAATGTTTAAATAGCACACATCATGTAACAAACAAATACAATAATTAATTTATAATCAAAAGTAAATTATTATCTATAAATAACTCACATAAAATATAAGAAGTTTACCATTAAACAACATGAGTACGAGGACTGTCATTTTCATCTTATTTGCCAGTATCATCAATTTCAAAGATATTTGATTTTGCTTCACTTTGAATAGTAGGCTATTGGGATTTGAGAATATGAGATTGAAAGTTTGAGAGCAATCAATCTGTAGGTGAGTAGTAACTGAGTAGTGAGAGTGAAAGTTTGAGAATTTGATATTGAGAGAGTAGGAGAGTTGTGAGTTGAACTTTCAAAAATCTCGATTGAATTTTTAGGGTTCATGCGACGACCAATCATTTTATTTAATTACTTTTGGTCAAGTCACAAATAGCTCAAAATTAGATAAGTTAATTGAAAAAAAAAATAATAGAGGCAAATAGGCCAGCCTTAAGCTTTGCAAAAGGATTTGGCCTTATAAAAAGCTGATTCTTTTAGTTCTGACTTTATTTATCTAAAGACTCTAATTTATAAGCTAAGCTTAAACGACCTGCTTGATAGGCTAAGCTCGATTTGCCCTCTCTGTTCGAAATTGTTGATTAACTCAATTCAACCTGAGTAATAATCTTGCAACTGGATTCACTTCCAGAGAAGAAACAAAATAAACTTTCTTATTGATGATAATAAAGTTCTACACTTCATCTCATAAAAATGAGTCACTGGACAATTACAAAGTATATATATTAAACAGAATCAAATAATCAGCAAAGACAACTAACAAGTCAACTAACTCTAACTTACTCTAACTAACTATATACAACATTATTATATACAATTCTAACACTCCCCCTCAAGTTTGGGGCGCAAAAATATCAATAGTGCGTAACTTGCTTAGTAGCTTCTGTTATATATCTCTCGAGAGTGACTTGGTTAACAAATCAGCCTCTTGCTCATGAGACCTTACATGTACAAGATCTATCACTTTCTCTTGCAACTTATCATGAACGAAATGGCAATCCACCCTATGTACTTGGTTCTTTCATGGAAGACCGAGTTCGCAGCTATGTGTATTGCTGCCACACTATCACAATGGATCAGCACTGGTTTATTGTGGTGAATCCTCAAATCACGTAGCAGTCCTAGTCCCCATACAATCTCAGATATGGCCATACTAAGAGCTCTATATTCGGCTTCAGCAGAAGACTTGGACACTGTTGTTTGCTTCTTTGTCTTCCACATTACTAGAGATCCTCCAAATTTCAGCAAGTATCCAGAAACCGAACATCTTGTAATCCTACAAGAAGCCCAATATGAATCTCAGAAACATTGTAAGTTAGAATCTCCAAGAGAACTCAACTTTATACCAAGCCCAACGGTACCCTTTAGGTATCTAAGAACGTTTCTAGCTGCTGCCATGTGTGTTTTGGTTGGTCGCTGCATGAATTGGCTAAGCGTCTGGACACAAAAACAAATGTCAGGTCTAGTCATAGTAAGATAAATCAATTTACCAACCAACCGACAATATTGTTCTGCATTTTTACATAGATCCTGAACCTTGTCTTTGCCCTCTTGAAAAGGGATTAATTTCAAATTTTGTGCCATCGGAATGCTCAAAGGCTTGCATCCACGCATACCTGTGTCAGATAATGAATCTAATACAAATTTTCGTTGACATAAAACCACACCAGATTTTGATTTAGCTATTTCTATACCAAGAAAGTACTTCATATATCCTAAATCTTTAATTTTAAAATTTTGATGCAGGAAACCCTTAGCATAATTAATACCTTCTTCAGAGCTACC
The DNA here is from genome assembly GCA_037074495.1 of Acacia confusa. Taxonomy (NCBI): domain Eukaryota; kingdom Viridiplantae; phylum Streptophyta; class Magnoliopsida; order Fabales; family Fabaceae; genus Acacia; species Acacia confusa. The sequence continues at coordinate 44,156,741 of CM073503.1, forward strand.
AGTAATCAATAAATCATCTACATACACTAAAACAAACACCACATGATCATTCCAATCCAAGGTAAATAGAGAGTAATCATTTTTGCTTTGTATAAAGCCACCCTTAACGAGCTTGAGAAAGTTTTCGATTCCATTGGCGGGAAGCTTGTTTAAGTCCATAAAGGGACTTCTTTAGCTTACAAACCACATGCTCCCCCTTACTTTCAAATCCTTGAGGTAATCTCATATATACCTCTTCTTGAAGATCACCCTGCAAGAAAGTATTATGCACATCCATTTGATAAAGATTCCATGAATGCATGGCTACCAATTTCAATACTAGCCTAACCGTAAACATCTTTACAACATATGAAAAAGTCTCATGGTAGTCAATGCCCTCTCTTTGACTATATTCTTTGACAACTAATCTAGCCTTATATTTATCTATACTACCATTAGAATTATATTTCACTTTATACACCCACTTACAACCAATTGGCTTCTTATCTTTAGGCAATTGCACTAACTCTAATGTCTTATTCTCTTCCAAAGCTTGCATTTCAACTTTCATGGCCTTAATTCATTCAGGGTCAACAACCGCTTCCCTATAGCTGGAAGGTTCAGAAATTGTATCAATGCAAGACAAAAAGGCCAAGTGATTAGCACAAATTGCATCATAAGAAACAAACTGATTTATTGGATAGGCACACTTTGATTTGCATTCTGGAACTGTATCAGATGCTAAGAGTGCACACACATAATCGCTGGACTAGATTGGTGGCCGTTTATCCCTTACTGGATGTGGTGGGTCTAGGTTTTCTGGACATTCAACAGTCTGATCAGCCACTTCATGATCAGTTTGTTGCCTAGATCCATCATGTGGAACATCACACTCACTATGCATTGGTTCAGATTGTATGCAAGGTGTTTCTGGTTTAAACCAGAACATTTCCCTTAACCTTGGATGCACTTCCTCTCGGTGTTGAGAGTATGTAGTTCTGAAAGGAAATATTTGTTCTACAAAACTTACATATTAGCTCACAAATAGCATGTTAGATTTCAAGTTTAACAACAAATAACCTTTCTGATTCTCTGGATAACCTAGGAATACACAAGGAATGGCACAAGACTGAAGTTTGTCATGAACATTAAGATTTGTAGCATATGCGAGAGTACCAAATACCTTCATATGTTTAAGATCAGGTTTATGCTCATATATTCTTTCGAAAGAAGTTTGAAAGTCAAGTACTTTAGAGGGTAGCCTATTAATCATATATGTTGCTGCTTTAACACACTCACCCCAATACTTAACCGGGCGGTTTGATTGTAACATTAGACTCCTTGTAACTTGCATAATAGTCCTATGTTTACGTTCTACAATTACATTCTGTTGAGGAGTATATGGACATGTAGTTTCATGTACTATACCTTTTTTCTTGAATAAATGCTTTAAAGGAATTGCTTAGAAATTCACTCCCATTATCACTCCTAATTCTTTTAATTCTCATGTTAAATTGAGTCATGGTATATACAACAAAATGACGAATATAGGTGATTGAATCAGATTTATGTCGCATTAAGAACAACCATGTAGCTCTAGAGTAGTCATCCATTATCATAAGAAAGTATGTAAAACCTTGATGAGTAAGTGTCCTATATGGACCCCACACATCTATATGTATTATTTCAAAACATTGAGATGTTTTAATGCATGAGGAGGAAAAAGGAAACTTAGTTTGCTTGGATTGAATGCATATATCACATTTGTGATTCAACAATTCAGTATCATCAATTGCAAAACTTAAACGTTTCATTAAAGAAAGAGGGACATGGCCTAATCTCCTATGCCACAAACATATATCAGCATGTTCCAAACTATTATTGTGCCTTTGTGTAATATGGCTCTGTGCAACATTCAATACATATGAATTATAGGGAACTCTAAGAATGTGTAGTCCATCTATCATTCTACCAGTCATCTTCGTCCTTCCATGTTGAAGGTCCTGCAATACACAATGATCAGGAAAGAAAGAGGCTACACATTCTAATGCCTTAGTGACTTTAGAAACTGATATGAGGTTAAATTTCAATTTGACAGAATATAACACATCATTCAAAGTAATGTTGGGGGCTATATTAACTAACCCTATGTGTGTGACAGGTATCCTTTGTCCATCTAGTATTTTTATAGATTTAACAGGCCCATTATATGCAACACATTTATTTAACAGACATATCACTAACTAAATGTGTAGTTGCTCCTGAGTCTAGAATCCAATAAGTGTGCACAGAATTTACAGAGGGGTTTTTAGCCAAACCTGTACCAGTCAATGCATGCACAATTGATATAGTTGACTTAGCATCTTTCTGGAGCATAATGAGAAGGCGCTCATATTGTTCCTTGGACAGAGATGGTGACACTGTGGTTGTAGCATATATGGAGGTCTGAATCCCCAATGGTTTCAATTCCAAGTTGACTGGATTCCTTATGCCTTGACTTGTTGCCTTTGAACCCAGGTGGATACCCCACAAGTTGAAAGCATTGCTCATGCAAGTGACCCTTCTTATTGCAATAAGTGCACTCGATAGAAGGATCCCCACGGCCCCTGCCTTTTCCACATCTCCTGCCCTTGCTTATCATGGCAATCCCTTCAGTTGAATATCCATGGTCAAAGATGGATTTCTGAGTTTCATCTTGTATCACCATCGAGTAAGCCTCATTGACAGAGGGGAGTGGAGTCATTAGAAGAATCTGTCCTCTTGCCTAGTTGTAGGTGTCGTTTAACCCCATTAAGAATTGCAACAACTTTTGCTCTTGAATCAATTATGAATATGCCTTAGACATGTTATAGGTGCAAGAGGGTAGTGTGATCAGGGCTGATTGTTCTTCCTAAAGCTCCTTCAGTTTTGTGTAGCAGGCAGAAACAGACAAGGTGCCTTGATAATGCATTGCAATTTCTTGGTGCAGGGCAAAAATTTGAGCTCCACTTCTTTTATCAAATCGTTCTTGCAGATCAACCCATACCAGGTGTGCGTTCTGGAAGAAGATTACCCCATTTACGAGTTCCTTTGAAATGAAATTGAGAACCCATGACAATACGATAGCATTGCATCTTTCCCATTGTGGTTGGAGACTTGGATCTTGATCTTCTTTTCGGCATGTGCCGTCTACTAAGCCCAATTTATGCTTCCCGAGGAGAGCGATGCGCATTGCACGACTCCATACAGTGTAGTTCTCAAATCCAACCAGAGTATGAGAAATAATTGATAGCCCTTGTGTATCGGAAGGATGGAGATAGAGGGGATGTGAGAAGGGGATGGAGCCTGCACTAACCTTGCCTGAGGCGTCTTTCTCGGCCATCAAAAAACAGCGGGAGAAGCTGTGGTAGGTTGATCAATGGCAGAAGCGGAAGGTCCGAGAGAGGCGATCACGAGAGCGCTAGGGGTCGAAAGTGGAGAATTGCTTCGCCCCTGATTGATTGATACTCGTATCGTTGAACTCTTTGTCTCGGGTTGGGTCAATGATTTCCAGGAATCTTGATTGCAAACTGGTATCTTGGGCCGGTTCTTTACCTTTAGCCCATATACCTTATTAGTTCCGTGGACTTTGGCACTGATCTTGAACTTATGGGCTGATTCTTGAATCGCAACCCAGGTATCACAGTTGTAAAAGCTAGTCCATGGAAAAGCTGTCCTCTGATACCATGTTGATTAACTCAGTTCAACCTGAGTAATAATCTTGCAACTGGATTCACTTCCAGAGAAGAAACAAAATAAACTTTCTTATTGATAATAATAAAGTTCTACAATTCATTTCATAAAAATGAGTCACTGTACAATTACAAAGTATATATATAGTAAACAGAATCAAATAATAAGCAAAGACAACTAACAAGTCAACTAACTCTAACTAACTATATACAACATTATTATATACAATTCTAACAGAAACCGAGTCCGAACCAAAAGGAACCCTGAACCCCCAAGAAATTGGGACAAGAGATGCCACCAACGATCTGAACCAGCGTGAATCTTCTCCGGCGAGACAGCGTGAGTCTTCTTCATCTTTATCTTCATCTTCGACCGTTGTTCTCTGACCACGAAGACGAGACAGCGTGAGTCTTCTCCGGCGCGGCTTCCCTGCTTCGATCGGCTTCTCCTTCGTCTTCACCAGGTAAGTCCGTCCTCTTTTCGTCTTCCCTTCCACTTTTCCTTTTTTATTTTTCTTTTTTTTTTAAAAAAACTTTTCTTGGACCATTTGGAGCTCTCGAATTCAAGGGTTGTGGTGTCTTCTTTTTGTTCTTGGACCCATTTGGCGCAAGAGCTATTTATTCTATATTGTTGTTGTCATGTTACAAATTTGCAGAGAATACGATCAGATTGCTTATGCTTTTTATATTCTTTTCGATGATGTTCAGTTAAAGTGGAAGATGTTGACTATAGCCACTGTATTATCCTTGTATGTTATTGGAACAATTCCTCATTTAATTACAGGGACATTTTCCTCTTAGTACGATGTTCTTTATGCTGATTCTGTTTGTTGGAATATCAATGTTTCGTACATGTTAAATTCTCCCACATTTCATAGCATTATATGAATCTCTGGCGGACTGGAATGCTTTCAGAACTAATACCAAATGGTTTTTAGTCAGTCATTCCCGCGAGGATCTATTGATTTAGTTTCTTCTTGGTGTAGATATCTGGTTGCTTTTTTCCAGCATCTCCTGTGTTGATTTTTTTTTGCTTTTTGGCGTATGATTGTTGCTGAAAGTAATACATGCAGATAGTATTTAATAATGTTGCAATGGAGTTTTGCACTTGATAGCCTTTCCTTTCCTTTTCTTTGTTTCACAATTTTGCTTCCTGGATTTGATGACATTTATTTCAAAAGTACTGTCTACAGAACTCTTATTGTTAGTTTTTATTTTTTTTCTTTCTTTGCAGTTTTCAATCTTTTGAATAAATTTCTTGCATGAAGCATCTTGACTGTTCATGTTTTAAAATTCTAAATAAACATGCTTGCAGTTCGCTTGCTTTTTTACTACTATAAACCTGTTTCACTATGATTATAAATATGATGACTTTGATGGATAATGTATTGTAGATTTCTGGACAAGTATGATTTCACTTTTGCAGGCTGTGTAATTGCAATAGCATGATTTGCAACTTGAATGTTGTAATTCAAGTTGATTTGGCTTTCTGTCAATATGGATTGCTGGAGTATTGAAATGATGCTGGAAGTCAGGAACAGTGCAATTTTAGTTGAAAATCAGGAATTGTGGCTAGACTAAGGAATGTATATTATGATCAGAATTATTGTGTATGAAAGAATAGACAAGGACAGTAGTTCTGTCAAGTCTCCCTCTTCTCTCTAACCTTCTTCTCTACAAGAATCCTAACATTATCTTTATGAATTGATCCAGCTTGGATAAGCCTTTTTCTCAAAACCTAACTGTTCTTTTCATGTTTCCTTTAAATTTTTTACATATATAAATTATCAGTTGTTTTATGCATGAATATATTTCAAGTTGCTAATTATCATCGGGTTAAATTTTCTCTGAACATTGGTGGAAGTAGTATTTGGTTAATCTAATTGTGATATATACGAGTCACACACAACATATGTAATGCTTGTTTATTGTACTTCTTGCATAGTATTTACATAGGATTCCCCTTTCTTAGTATGGAAGTCCCAAAAAATAGAAGATGGATGTATAATAGAATCAATCAGAGTACTAAATAGATGATTGAAGGGAGGACATTGGTGAAATAATATGTTTTAAATGGAAGTTAGTATGGTAGAAGTTGCTACTAGAAGGATTAAATGAGATGTTAGAATATCTGCACTTACTGTGTAGAAGTCTAAAGTGGAGTAGGTAACTTCTTCAGGGACCCATTGTGTCTGTAATTGTTATTCCGTTGTGCATAACTGATATCGCTAGCCTACTAATGGTTAACGCACTTATAATAATTCATGGTCAGGGATCAATAAGACATGAAAACACAGTCAGGTTAGTACATATTTACACTTTGATAGAGTCACTTTAAAACATACATCCAAGAGGAAGAAGCAAGCAAAAGGAACATATGCTTTTTCATAGTCAAGGGGCTGACTTCAAACTTATTCCTGTTTTTGTGTAGCAGCAGACCTAGCACACTTTAGTAGACTATAGACCTGTAATATGTCCTAAGTTGCTTTGGGTCATGTGCTGACCACTTTGTTTGCCTATTTAGCCGTGTACTGTTAGGTGCAGAGGCATGTCTTATGTTGTAGAGAGTGAATGGCGAGGAGAGTGCCAGCCTCCCAAATGGTAGGTCTTTTGTTGTAAGTGCTGTTTGAATATCAGATTCTGACTTCCTTCTCCCACTGAGGAGGAAGGGTTGCTTTTTTATCAATCAGAATTATCAATTATATGATTAATTTTTTTTAATTCAGATTAGATAAGGGGGTTTATCGTTTAGCTTGCATGCTTTGTTTTTGTCTAGAATTGCATCAAAAAAATATTGATCTAAATGAAGAGCATTTAATTAAAAATTCATTATGATATTGGCCCCTGAAACACTGATTTACGTTAAAAATACGTTTGCACTTTTCACTGAATGGAAATATAGACTGAGTTATGAGTTCTCTTCCTCGCAGCTGACAGCTAAAAGCATGGTTATATGGCTTTGAATTTTAGCCTCTGATTTCTTTTACTTTCTTTTGATAGATTTCCAAGTTGAGAATTATGAAGCAGATGTAAATGTGTCCCAACATGCCACATCTTCCTGAAGAAATCATCCTAAATATTCTCAAACGACTTCCGGTGAGATCCCTGATCAGATTTCAATGTGTCTGCAAACATTGGAAAAATATCATCAAGTCCCCATCTCCATCTTTCATCACTGAAAACCTCCGTCACTCCACCCATCAAAACCCTTCACTTCTTCTTTGGAAACAGAACAGACAGAATACAATATATGGTCCTTTGCAATTAAGTTTGATTGATTCCGAGATGCGTGTCCGTGAAGTTCAAAACCCACCTTTACTTGCTTTTGAGTCGCAAGCTTGGATCGTGGGTTCCTGCAATGGCTTGGTCTGTGTTGGAATCAATAAGGATGACATAATGAACTATTTATTGTGGAATCCTGTTCTTGGAGGGGTCAGACAAATCCATACAACAAAAAGATTCAGACTTACTGAGTCGGATCCCACCGGATTTGGTTTCAGTGCAATGGTTAATGATTATAAAATAGTGCAAGTATATGGTGATCTGATAATTGACTCGATTGATGCATATTCGTTAAGCACAGGTTTATGGAAGGAAGTAGAATTTGGAAGTTTAGAGGGTGTAAAGCTTTTTGATGATTGTGTCACTGCCAATGGATGCATCTTTTGGGAGGGTCTATATTTAGAGGAAGAAGAGGTCGAAGATGATAGGTATTTGATAGTTTCATTTGACATAGCCAAGGAAGTGTTTACATTAATATTAGGGCCTCCCCGATTGCATAATTCAAGTTCTGACTTTGATTTGTCTGTGCATGAAGATAAGCTTGCTATACTTTCTCACTCTAAAATTGGTCATTTTCCAAAATATTTTTATTCTTTGATCGATTTGTGGGTGTTAGAGGAGGGTATAGGTTCATCTGCCAAGAGATGGAATTGGACTAAAGTATATACCTGCCCTTCCATGGTCCATTATCCTCTCACTATTTGGAGGAATGATATTGTCTGCTGTTCGTTTCGAAATGAAAGTGGTGGCCAACCGGTGAATGATGAAGAAAGGGTTGGTTATTATTTTGTCAGTATCCTTACTAATGACGGTAAGATGTTTGCTATCTCTGGAGGCCGCTATATTAATGCTATCAACCATGTGGACAGTCTCATACCGGTTGACAACATTCCCTCTGAATAGATTTTGATGCCTTTTAGATATATCATGTAATATCAGGTTTCTCACATCTACCACTATGCACAAGGAAATTGTACTCCTCCCTCCCAGCCCCCAAATGATTTTGCTAATTTCTACCAGTATCAATGGCTTGACTTTCATCAGTGATGTATAGTTAGGGTTGTAATTTGCATTTTACAATAATAAATGTAACTCTTGTTGTTAGAAGATTGTTGGGGGATTCCAGGAATATTTGTGATCCATGTTATTTGACTTTCAAAATTACACTAGTGTTTTAGTTGTCACTTAGAACCAAAGAACAACACAGGAATTAAAGAAGGGATAAAACAACTATTGACATTAATTGCAACATTTTGTCCCCAACAATTTGTCTCACAGGTGAGGCATTAGTTTGATGATAGGCATGTATCAAGCTTAAGTTTTTTTATTTTTGAAGTTCATATATCTTTTTAATTCATGTTACCATGAATTCTTAATGAAGATCTATTCCTTGTAAATGGCAAACTATTGACGTATAGTTTTGAAAAGTTCAACTCATGACTTTGAAGAGTATTTTTTTTTTTTTATTAATGTTTCTCATGTTGTAGAAAAAAAATTATCTCATGTCACACACACATGAAATGGTGTGACTCACATACACATATATTAATTCATATATGTATATATGGGTTTCATCATCATTTTATGTGTGTATAGGAAGTTTAATTTTCTCATGCAACATGAGAAAACTAAAACCCTATTTTTGTTATTTTTAATATTAGTATTTTATTTCCAACGCCTTGGAAATAAAATGCTAATATTAAATATCATCCAGAATAAATAATATAACTCATAAATATTCCTTGTTTTATTACATTTCCTTTTCAATTTTCTGATCTTCAGCCTTTTTGCTCATATTTTGAGCTTTGCTAGTCTTGCTTTTTGTAAACGTGCATAATAGCATAATCCCAGTTTTAATATGCACTTATATATAGCATTTTTGGAACAATTTTACGCCATGTAAATAAACAAATACTATTGTGTCTATTGTATTGTAACTTTTAAAATTTGTATTTTATTTCATTTCAAAAAACTGAATTATATTATCTCTTCAACTTTTTCTTTTTTCAAACTTCGTCTTCTTAATAATGCATATTTTTCTCAGGTTTTATTTTTCTTGGTTTGTCTCTTTCACTTTTTTCATCTACATATTTAGTGTTTGATTATTTATCAATACTAATGGTACAAACAATAATTTTTTGCCAAAATAGTAACAACAATAATTGAAAGAGTTTTTCTTTTCTCGCATAAATATAATCAAAATATGGGAGTAAAAATTTCATGAAACTATGGGGGGAAAACTGAATGATTACTTGATTACTTCTGTTGAGAAATTTTTTTATCTCTATGTTATATAATTATTTAACATATAATATTATTGGGTTAGATTTGATCATCAAGTTCAATTATGAGTAGCTCTTCCAACATAATTTTTTGACTGTATTGGAAATAAAAAAGAATCATATTTTAAAAATATAAAAACTGAAAAAAAAAACATTTATAATGTATATATTTTCATACCTTTAATTATATATATATATATATATATATATATATATATATATATCACTTATATTTTTAACAAATTGTCTATTTCTTGTATCGTATGTAAAGATAATTAATTTTGATGGCACACGAATAAATAAAGTTGTGGTGATTAGAGACTATATATTGAGAGTAGGAACTCACACCCACACACACATGATAGATCTTGAATATTAAGGCTGATAATTCTGAACAATTACTAGATTGGATTGGATCTGAACAATTTGGTCGTTGAAAACTCAAATTTAGATTTGACTATCACAAAAATGATGAAATTACAAATGAAAAAGGGAACATCAATTTGAAACTCCTAGCTATGGATCAAGTGATCATAATCAAGATACAAATTAAAGAACATCATTTTATTATTATTCAAAATTTCATGCAGTATGTTAATTAATTAATGTTAGCTTCACTTGGTGCCTGTTGCATCCTTCACTGCATCAACAACTCCTTGTGCCTTTGCCTTTGCCTGTTGACCTCCTTACACACACAAACACCCACATCACACACACACACACTTAACCATATTATATTTATATACTCCAAAACTCATATTTATAATAATGATCTATATATTTGGAATTAATTGATAAACATGTCTATGTAATTGATTAATATCTCTTTGGATGGATTCTTTTCCAGATTGTGCTGCATCGCTTGCCTTATCCATCAAGTTACTTGCCTTTTCCAACATGATTGATATATATATATATATATATATATATATATATATATATATATATATATATATTCACACATTATTATTATTATTATTATTATTATTATCAACATGTTAATACCATAATTAAAACACCAGAAATTTTGAAGAGTAATAGGTAGATTAATTATGGGAAAATCATATCATTATGAGCTCCCAAAGAATTATGAAAGTAATTACCAGAACGTCTCACAATAAGTGATAAATAACTATATGTAATGACAAATTTTAGTATAAGAAATAATTAGTCTTCTGTGTTGCTCTCTTATTACTGAAATATAAAACATCGTAGTGATTACATTCCTTTTATGAAATCAATCTTATAATAATTTTTTCATTAATTATTAGGGAAGAAAATGAATGAACCTAAGTATGTACTTGAGCCTGGCCCTTGGCTTGTCCCGTGTTGTAGCTTGCCTTGTTAGAGTCCATTTTGTTGAGAAAATGTATTAACTCTATGAGGAGCTTTAGAGAAACAATTAATAAAGATTAAGATATGTTAATGATGATATTGTGACCATACCAATATTGAGTTTATGTATATATATAGACGCACAAAACACTCTCTCTCTCTCTCTCTCACTCTCACTCACTCACTCACTCACTCACTCAAACACTTGTCATGCTACGTTGATATATATATATATATATATATATATATATATATATATATATAGAAAATGCTTAATTAATCGTCTGGTTGACCAATATGATGGATCTTGTGGATGAAACTAAGCCACATGTCTTCCTAACAAAAATGTAAATAAATAAATTTAAATCACTAAAATTTAATCTAAATAGCATATCTTCATAATTTTATTAAGGGGAAAAAACACATAAATACCATTTCAACTTATAAAATCCCCAAATGTCTATTCAATTAGCAAAAGAAGAAATAAATGCTCTAACAGGAATATGAGATATCAAATTGTTTGAAAGAAAAGACTTAAATACCCCCCTCCCCCCCCCCGGTGGGGAAACAACCACCATTTAATTAACTAAATAACCCTTTATTAATCAGAGTTAATCAAAGTGATCACATATTAAGTTTTATACGGTAAATAAAAATATCCCAAAACATGCATCATGAGTCCTAGTGTGTGGCAATATACATTAATCGATTCATACACAGAAACAAACAGAAGCCCTACTTGATCAAAGTAGGACTAGTCTTCTGTAGTCTTCCTAGAAGGACTTGGGCAAATATGGTGATTTAGAAAAATTTTGTAACCATCAGTCCAGCTCATTATGGATATTAATATGTGCTAGTGAGATGTCAAGTGGAATAAACAGTTTCAAATCAAATAAACAATTCATCAATGTCTTCTTCATAAAATACCACATAATTACACGGTATCATATCTAGGTATCACAATTCTTATTCCCTCCTAATCAATCCAACCAAACCACCTTATTTCCTCCTACTAGACCCATGGACTAAGTCACACCCATGTTACTGGTTACACAAAAGCTCACTAGTCAAGTGATGAGGACCAGCCAAAATCCTCAGAGCACCTGCCCCAGACCATATGTCTTTTCCCCACTTTACCCTAGTGAGGCATCGTAAGCCTATCACTCTGATGGACAAGTCCCATCACTCTGGTAGGCAAGTCCCATAACTCTGGTGGGATAATCAAAAGCCAACCATTATGCACCAATGGAGGCATTACCACGTGGTGAAAATAACTTTTCCATCTTCTCCCAATTCTTCCCTTTCCCATAATTATCATGATATTTTTCAATGCAAATAATTTCAACTCATAAAATCCACATGGCAAACTTTATTTAAAAACATTCATCATCAGTCAGAAAATATACTCATAAGCAGCATATCAATAGCATAATGAGTGGAAAGTGGTTACCTCTTTCCTGAGCTAACTACTTTCACATTGCTCCTAATTTCAGAGTTCAAATACACCACAATTCAATCTACCAAAAGCAATAAACTAACAATTAATAACATCTTAAAATCCCACCTATTAGGAATTATAATTTCATAACCTTAAAAGCATACCGATATTAATACTTCCATTATTTATTTCCTTATTCCTAATATTAAGGACACATTATTATCATTCTTATCATTCCTTTATTTTATTAACCTAAATTCCCAAAATATGGGATTGACACCTTAAATAGACACTAATTACCATATAATTTTTAACGTTTCTCATGGCTTCCTAAAACATATGATATTGATTCCCTTTTATAACCGATAACATTATTATTTATTTTCCCTTTAGTAAATAATAATCTTATCCATTTAATTATTAATTATTTCTTCTGATAATATTACTTTGATAAATAATAATAATTATTTATCCCATGATTATTCATTAATAACTTCCTTAAAATTTATAACTCCATTACTATTTATTACCTATAATAATTACTAACATTAATCATTATTACTTAATTACCTCATTTATTATTTATTACTATTAATAATTTTCGTTATTATTTAATCTCTTTCCTTAATTATAATCACTATCTTTTATTTATCCATTTTATTTTGCTATTGATATTATAAATTAAATAATATTAGAATTAGTTAGTTAGTTAAATCATATTATTTAGAAACACTTTAAATCAAATTCTATCTCTTTGAAAATAACTTCTAATATATATTTATTTATTTCATTAATGCCACCTTCCCATATTTAGGAATAAGTTGGATGATATTCTTATTTTCTTGATTACATGATTATTATTATTATTATTATTTTATTTTATTTTTGCTTTCTCTTATACATAACTACCCACAACACAAATAAATAAATAAATACACACACACATACACTCACTTGTTAACAGATCACACGCAAGGTTTTAATGAATGTCATATGTAAAAATATCCTTTTACTAAATAGCAAGAGTATGAAAAAATATATATGGTAATATAATCAATACAGCAGCCAATATTTAATCTTGTGTATTTGTATGCATAATCAATATTGAGTTATGGATTGGTTATTCAATGATATTCTCACAAACATCCACTAACAACCTCCCATTATATATCCGTTATATTTTCCCTTGCTCAACGTTTTATTCATCTTTCTTCTGCATATATCAGTCCAGACACGTTCAACACATGCACCCGTAAAACCACAGAAAAAAAGCAGCATGTATATATATAATAGTTAGAGATATATTAGTTTTGTCATTTCATTTTCTTCCAACTGGGCAGCTAAACAGAGAGCCATGCGTTTATATATATACTCACACAGATGCCAATCAATCTAACAGCCCCCCCTTCTCCATGCATGCTTGCATCCAGCTTAATATCTATATCATTTTTAATATTTCCTTTCCTTCGAAAACCTGTTAGCCATACAGTAAAAACCAACTACACCCATGACTCATGCAACGTTAGGTTTGAAAGGTTCTCTGTTTCGGAACCCAAAACACAGAGTCAATGAAAGCATGTAGATCCAAAGAAAGACCAGCAAAACCGACGTGCAAAAAAAAAACGCAGAAGCTAAGAGGAAAATAAGCTTAACTCCTACCTTCAAGTCCAGGCTGAAATGAAGAGCACGTCGACTGGTTTTTCTCCTCTGTTCTTCGGTGATCGAAACAGAGCAACCTCACAACCTCTCTCTCTTCCTCTACGTCTCTCCTTCTTCTTCTCTCCCTCTGTTTTTCAACGGCAAAACAGAGCCACAAATGATCTTTCTCTTCCTCAGTCTCTCCCACTCTTTCTCTCAAGATCACTCTCGTCTCTCGTCTCTCCTCTCTTTCTTTCTCTCTTTTTCTGTTGCTGGGTTCTTGCCGAAAGGGGATGTGGAGATGGAAGGAAGCAGGTATATATATATTGAAGGCAAGGAGAGTACTCAACGGACAAAGACCAGGGGAACCTTCAGCTCTGGGCTCGATGACGATGGAGATGATCTTGCGTGCTTCTCATTCCTGCGTTTTCGGCGCTTACGTGTTGCAGCTAGTGTGTGTATAAGTCCTGCGCTTTTTGACTTGACTGAGAGAGAACAACTGTTATATATTTATCTGCAGATTTCCCACGGCTTGAGTTGAGAGGAATAATGGGTTGGATTTGGTGATTGGGCCATGGAAAATTAAATAAGATGGGCCGAAATTCATGATGCTTCGTGTGACTGCTATTGAATATTGATAATTCCTCCTCCTGAGAGTTGGCACAGATGGTAAAGAGTCTAGGACTAGGTCCTTGGGTCATAAGTTCGATCCCCTCTGCTGTCATTGGAACTCCTTTGATAGGCGATCTTATAAGTCCCCAGTAAGTGCTCATAGAACCCAGAGCCATGCCCTGACCTTGGTAGGAGACTGGTGTCGAACCCTTCCAAAATTTTCTTCTATAAAAAAAAAAAAAAATCATCCCTGCTCCAGGCTAGCCAAAGGAAATGCTATTAAATAGTGTCCAGGTTTTTAATATGGAGGGGAAAAAAACTACAAGGTCTCATAATGGATTGGAAGGGAGTATTGAATTGAAATTTTAGGGCTTCATTTAGTTTTGGGCCAAGGGAAAACAAGTTGGGCTTGAGACAATGGGCTCTTGCTTGAATCAACTAAGTTAATTAATTTTGAGTAATCCATTAATACAAAAGGGATTAAAATTTTAATATTTCTCATTTGTTTATTTTTAACTAAATTTGGCTAATTAAGATTTTAGTCAAAAATGTATCTCTGAATATTTTTCCTTACTTTTAAAAATTAAAGGAAGAATAAACCTACATTTCCTTAAATTATTATTCTTCCAAAATAATTTAAGGAGGATAGTATTTATTTCAAATAGTTTAAGTTTAAAATTTTGAAGACCAAAATATAAGGAAATTAGTATTAAGTTTTCTTATAATATTCGAGTTTTAAATTCCCAAATTTTGGGATGTTACATCTATCATAGTGGCTTCTTACTTTTTGGATGAATTGAAAGACAAAAATGTCTATTTTCTACCGGCAGTAATCACGAGAACGATCACCCTTTTCTTCAATTTAATTGTTATTGTTGTACCTTCATTTCGTTTTCATTCCAGTCGGTAGTGTTTGTCTTTTTGTACAATATCTTTTTTTATACCAGCTGGTATTGTTTATTTCATTTTGGCTTGATAGTTAGTTTTTTTAATAATTTATTTTGGCCAGCTTGGTAGGTAGCTATTCCTATCATCTTATTTTTCTTTAATAATTTATTTTAGGTAGCCTAGTAGTTGGTATTGTTCATTCCTGTTTATTTCTTCAATTTAACTGTTATTGATGTACCTTCATTTCGTATTTGCTTGTACTTGTGTATTATGTTCGAGTAAAGGTTATAGTTTGCTTGAGTAAACATCTATAGAGAAGAAATATTAGTCATTAGAAAACATATGCTCGTGTAACAAGATTCTCTGCTCAAGCATCATGCTTGAGTAAAGCCATAACCATGCTTGAGTAGACTCTGCAACGACTTGAGCAATAAAGTTAGTATGACATATACTCAAGTAAGCCTATCAATGTGTTCGAGTACGAAGTTTGCTTGAGTAATCACTTTTATTCTTGAGCAAACTCTTGCTCGATTATGCTTTGACTTACTTGAGTAAGCTTCTGACTTTGACACTTTTCACTGATTCAAACTCTTATTCATTTTCAAGTTTTATTATCATCAAAACATATAAACTGAGAACTAACAAGGGTCAAGTCGGTCCAATAAGCCCAGAAGTTATTTTTTAAAATTTTAACTATATTTCCTCCATTTTTTAAATAAATATAATTAATAAATTACAACAATTACAGTTATAATCTATCAAATAAATGTTGTCAATATAAATGTTTAAACAGCACACATCATGTAACAAACAAATACAATAATTAATTTATAATCAAAAGTAAACTATTATCCATAAATAACTCACATAAAATATAAGAAGTTTACCATTAAACAACATGAGTAACAATATGAGTACGAAGACTATCATTTTCATCTTATTCGCCACTATCATTAATTTCAAAGACATTTGATTTTGCTTCACTTTGAATAGTAGGCTATTGAGAGTTGAGAATATGAGATTGAAAGTTTGAGAGCATTCAATCTGTAGGCAAGTAGTGACTAAGTAGTAAGAGTGAAAGTGTGAGAATTTGATATTGAGAGAGTTGTGAGTTGAACTTTCAAAAATCTCGATTGAATTTTTAGGGTTCATGCAACGACCAATCATTCTATTTAATTACTCTTGGTCAAGTCACAAATAACTCAAAATTAGATAAGTTAATTGAAAAAAAATAATAGAGGCAAATAAGCCAGCCATAAGCTTTGCAAAAGGAATTGACCCTATAAAAAGCTTATTCTTTTAGTTCTGACCATCGTAGCCAAAAACGCGTTTTAAAAAGCAAAAACGCCAATTTTACGTTTTATCTTTAGCAAAACGAGTTTCGTTTGAGAAAAAAACATATATGGAGTAAAAACGCAAAAAATGTAGCTAAAAAACATAAAAGAGTAAAATCGGACTTTTTTTAGAAAAACAGAACTTAGGTCCAATGTTGGATGTTTTGAAGGGAAAATTACATTTGGGCCCCAAGGACCAAAATTAATTACAAAAAAGTCTTACACCAGAATCTCATTACAAAAAAGTCCCTCCATGGGACTTTTTTGTAATTAATTAAAAAATTATTAATCCGTATTTACAACTAAAAATGCTATATTAACAACTGAAAATGCTATATTTACAACAAAAATTTTCAATCCATATTTACAACTGGAAATATTATATTAACAACTGAAAATGCTATATTAACAACTTAAAATATCATATTAACAATTGAGAATTTTTGTTGTTAATATAGCATTTTAATTGATTTTGCATTGATTAATATATATATGGAACTATGGATAATGACAAGTGCCTTTATTTAAATGATATTTTATGATAATGTTAGATATTTTAATTGATATTGTATTGATCCGTATGTGTATAGATGATGACATATATCTTATTTTTTTTATTTATTTATATATACAGTTATTACGAATTTACATTTTAGGATCCTTCGTTCCCCTTCCGTTTTACGTAAAACCAACCTACGGTTTTAACAATCTTGGTTCTGACTTTATTGATAGGCTGAGCTCGATTTGCCCTCTCTGTCCGAAACCGAGTTCGAACCAAACGGAACCCTGAACCCCCAAGAGATTGGGACCAGAGATGCCAGTGCCACCAACGATCTGAACCAGCGTGAATCTTCTCCGGCGAGACAGCGTGAGTCTTCATCTTTATCTTTTTCTTCGACCATTGTTCTCTGACGACGAAGACGAGCCAGCGTGAGTCTTCTCCGGCGCGGCTTCCCTGCTTCGATCGGCTTCTCCTTCGTCTTCACCAGGTAAGTCCGTCCTCTTTTCGTCTTTCCTTCCACTTTTCTTCTTGTATTTTTTTTTTTTACAACTTTTCTTGGACCATTTGGAGCTCTCGAATTCAAGGGTTGTGGTGTCTTCTTTTTGTTCTTGGACCCATTTGGCGCAAGAACTAGTTATTCTATATCGTTGTTGGCATGTTACAAATTTGCAGAGAGTACGATCAGATTGCTTATGCTTTTTATATTCTTTTCGATGATGTTCAGTTAAAGTGGAAGATGTTGACTATAGCCACTGTATGATCCTTGTATGTTATTGGAACAATTCCTCATTTAATTACAGGGACATTTTCCTCTTAGTATGATGTTCTTTATGCTGACTCTGTTTGTTGGAATATCAATGTTTCCTAGATGTTAAATTCTCCCACATTTCATAGCATTATATGAATCTCTGGCGGACTGGAATGCTTTCAGAACCAATGCCAAATGGTTTTTATTCAGTCATTTCCGCGAGGATCTATTGATTTTTGTTTCTTCTTGGTGTAGATATCTGGTTGCATTTTTCCAGCATCACCTGTGTTGATTTCTTTTTCTTTTTTTTTTTTGCTTTTTGGCGTATGATTGTTGCTGGAAGTAATACATGCAGATAGTATTTAATAATGTTGCAATGGAGTTTTGCACTTGATAGCCTTTCCTTTCCTTTTCTTTGTTTCACAATTTTGCTTCCTGGTTTTGATGACATTTATTTCAAAAGCACTGTCTACAGAACTCTTATTGTTAGTTTTTTTTTTTTTTCTTTTTCTTTCTTTGCAGTTTTCAATCTTTTGAATAAATTTCTTGCATGAAGCATCTTGACTGTCCGTGTTTTAAAATTCTAAATAAACATGCTTGCAGTTGCTTGCTTTTTTACTACTATAAACCTGTTTCACTATGATTATAAATATCGACTTTGATGGATAATGTATTGTAGATTTCTGGACAAGTATGATTTCACTTTTGCAAGCTGTGTAATTGCAATTGCATGATTGGCAACTTGAATGGTGTAATTCAAGTTGATCTGGCTTTCTGTCAATATGGATTGCTGGAGTATTGAAATGATGCTGGAAGTCAGGAACAGTGCAATTTTAGTTGAAAATCAGGAATTGTGATCATGGACCTGTAATAATAATAGTAATTTTTCATATTTTAAAAAAGAAGTATTGGAGTGAAGAACAATGTAGTGTTAAAGTTTTGACATATATCAATTATAATAAAACCAATCCTCATATTGCTTCTTCCTACCAGATGTTATCTGTTATATAGAGTGTGAAATAGTATTAGAATAGTAATAGTTTGTCGTTTGGCACTAAACTAATCCTATGAGGCCTTACGATTTAGGACGAATTAAGCATAATATGAAGTAGTGAGGGTTAGTACTGGCACAGTACTAGTTCTATAAGGCCATGTGTACTTAGTTAGTATGATAGGATATACATCTGTTTTCGTTATCTGTTATATGCAAGGTTGTTGAATCGCAATATGAATCGTGAATCGTTTGACTGATTTTTTAAATTGTGAATCGTATCGAATTATAAGATTTAGAAATAAATAAAAAATGTATAATCACTATAATATGAGTCATGTGCTGACCACTTTGTTTGCCTATTTAGCCGTGTACTGTTAGGTGCAGAGGCATGCTTATGTTGTAGAGAGTGAATGGCGAGGAGAGTGCCAGCCTCCCAAATGCCAGTTCTTTTGTTGTAATTGATGTTTGAATATCAGATTCTGACTTCCTTCTCCCACTGAGGAGGAAGGGTTGCTTTTTTATCAATCAGAATCATCAATTATATGATTAATTTTTTTAATTCAGATTAGATAAGGGGGTTTATCGTTTAGCTTGCATGCCTTTTTTTTTTTTTTTTTTTTATCTAGAATTGCATCAAGAAAATATTGATCTAAATAAAGAGCATTTAATTAAAAATTCATTATGATATTGGCCTCGGAAACACTGATTTATCGTTAAAAATACGTTTGCACTTTTCACTGAATGGAAATATAGACTGAGTTATGAGTTCTCTTCCTCGCAGCTGACAGCTAAAAGCATGGTTATATGGCTTTGAATTTTAGCCTCTGATTTCTTTTACTTTCTTTTGATAGATTTCCAAGTTGAGAATTATGAAGCAGATGTAAATGTGTCCCAACATGCCATATCTTCCTGAAGAAATCATCCTAAATATTCTCAAACGACTTCCGGTGAGATCCCTGATCAGATTTCAATGTGTCTGCAAACATTGGAAAAATATTATCAAGTCCCCATCTCCATCTTTCATCACTGAAAACCTCCGTCACTCCACCCATCAAAACCCTTCACTTCTTCTTTGGAACCAGAAAAAGCAGAATTCAATATATCGTCCTTTGCAATTAAGTTTGATTGATTCTGAGATGCGTGTCCGTGAAGTTCAAAACCCACCTTTACTTGCTTCTGAGTCGCAAGCTTGGGTCGTGGGTTCCTGCAATGGCTTGGTCTGTGTTGGAATCAATAAGGATGACGTAATGAACTTTTTATTGTGGAATCCTGTTCTTGGAGGGGTCAGACAAATCCATACAACAAAAAGATGCAGACTTACTGAGTCGGATCCCACCGGATTTGGTTTCAGTGCAATGGTTAATGATTATAAAATAGTGCAAGTATATGGAAGTGATCTGATAATTGACTCGATTGATGCATATTCGTTAAGCACAGGTTTATGGAAGGAAGTAGAATTTGGAAGTTTGGAGGGTGTAAAGTTTTTTAATGATTGTGTCACTGCCAATGGATGCATCTTTTGGGTGGGTCTAAATTTAGAGGAAGAAGAGGTCGAAGATTATAGGTATTTGATAGTTTCATTTGACATAGCCAAGGAAGTGTTTACATTAATATTAGGGCCTCCCCGATTGCATAATTCAAGTTCTGACTTTGATTTGTCTGTGCATGACGATAAGCTTGCTATACTTTCTCACTCTAAAATTGGTCATTTTCCAAAATATTTTTATTCTTTGATCGATGTCTGGGTGTTAGAGGAGGGTATAGGTTCATCTGCCAAGAGATGGAATTGGACTAAAGTATATACCTGCCCTTCCGCGGTCCATTATCCTCTCACTATTTGGAGGAATGATATTGTCTGCCGTTCGCTTCGAAATATAAGTGGTGGCAAACCGGTGAATGATGAATCGTTTTTTCCTTATTTTATCAGTATCCTTACTAATGACGGTAAGATGTTTGCTATCTCTGGAGACCGCTATATGAATGCTATCAATCATGTGGACAGTCTCATACCGGTTGACAACATTCCCTCTGAATAGATTTTGATGCCATTTAGATATATCATGTAATATCAGGTTTCTCACATCTACCACTATGCACAAGGAAGTTGTACTCCTCCCTCCCGGCCGCCAAATGATTTTGCTAATTTCTACCAGTATCAATGGCTTGACTTTCATCAGTGATGTATAGTTTTAGTTGTCACTTAGAACCAAAGAACAACACAGGAATTAAAGAAATGTTACCATGAATTCTTAATGAAGATCTATTCCTTGTAAATGGCAAACTATTAACGTATAGTTTTGAAAAGTTCGATTAATGACTTTGAAGAGTATTTTTTTTTTAATTTTTAATAATAGTATTTTATTTCCAACGCATTGGAAATAAAGTACTAATATTAAATATCATCCAGTATAAATAATATAACTCATAAATATTCCTTGTTTTATTACATTTCCTTTTCAATTTTCTGGTCTTCAGCTTTTTTGCTCATATTTTAGTCTTGCTTTTTGTATGCGTGCATAATAGCATAATCCTAGTTTTAATATGCACTTATATATAGCATTTTTGGAACAATTTTACGCCATGTAAATAAACAAATATAAGATATGTTTGAGGTACGGTCGGTACTAAATGTGTCTATTGTAATGTAACTTTTCAAATTTGTATTTTATTTGATTACAAAAAACTGAATTATATTATCTCTTCAACTTTTTCTTTTTTCAAACTTCATCTTCTTAATAATGCATATTTTTCTCAGGTTTTATTTTTCTTGTTTTGTCTCTTTCACTTTTTTCATCTACATATTAAATGTTTGATTATTTAACAATACTAGTGGTACAAACAACAATTTTTTGCCAAAATAGTAACAACAATAATTGAAAGAGTTTTTTTTTTTCCCCGCATGAATATAATCGAAATATGGGAGCAAAAATTTCATGAAACTATGGGGGAAAAACTGAATGATTACTTGATTACTTATGTTGAGAAATGTTTTATCTCTATATTATATAATTATTTAACATATAATATTATTGGGTTAGATTTGATCATCAAGTTCAATTATGAGTAGCTCTTCCAACATAATTTTTTGACTGTATTGGAAATAAAAAAGTATCATATTTTAAAAATATAAAAACTGAAAAAAAAAACATTTATAATGTATATATGTTCATACCTTTAATAATACTAAAATATATATATATATATATATCACTTATATTTTTAACAAATTGTCTATTTCTTGTATCGTATGTAAAGATATTTAATTTTGATGGCACACGCATAAATAAAGTTGTGGTGATTAGAGACTATATATTGGAAGTAGGAACTCGCACCCACACACACATGATAGATCTTGAATATTAAAGCTGATGATTCTGAACAATTACTGGATTAGATCTGAACAATTTGGTCACTGAAAAATCAAAAATTTAGATTTGACTATCACAAAAATGAAGAAATTAATCAATTTGAAACTCCTAGCAATGGATCAAGTGATCATAATCAAGATACAAATTAAAGAACATCATTATATTATTATTCAAAATTTCATTAATTAATTAATTAATGTTAGCTTCACTTGGTGCCTGTTGCATCTTTCATTGCATCAACAGCTCCTTGTGCCTTTGCCTTTACCTGTTGACCTCCCTACACACACAAACACCCCCATCACACACACACACTTAACCATACTATATTTATATACTCCAAAACTCATATTTATAATAATGATCTATATATTTGGAATTAATTGATAAACATGTCTTTGTAATTGATTAATACCTCTTGGATGGATTCTTTTGCAGATTGTGCTGATCGCTTGCCTTATCCATCAAGTTACTTGCCTTTTCCTACATGATTAAAACACACACACACACACACAATTATTGTTATCAACATGTTAATACCGAAATTAAAACACCAGAAACTTTGAAGGGTAATAGGTAGATTAATTTTATGGGAAAATCGTATCATTATGAGCTCCCAAAGAATTATGAATGTAATTACTAGAACGTCTCACAATAAGTGATAAATAACTATATGTAATGACAAATTTTAGTATAAGAAATAATAAGTCTTCTATGTTGTTCCCTATTATTGAAATATAAAACATCGTAGTGATTACATTCCTTTTATGAAATCAATCTCATAATATTGTGTCATTAATTATTAGGGAAGAAAATTAATGAATATGTACCTGAGCCTGGCCCTTGGTTTGTCCTGCATTGTAGCTTGCCTCGTTGGAGTCCGTTTTATTGAGAAAATGTATTAACTTTGTGAGGAGCTTTAGAGAAACAATTAATCAAGATTAAGATATGTTAATGATGATATTGTGACCATACCAATATTTGGGTTTATGTATATATATAGACGCAAAAACTCTCTCTCATTCTCTCTCTCTCTCTCTCAGATACTTGTCATGCTACGCTGATATATATACAGAAAATGCCTAATTAATCGTCTTCTTGACCAATATGATGGATCCTGTGGATGAAACTAGGCCATATGTCTTCCTGCCAAAAATGTAAATAAATAAATTTAAATCATTAAAATTTAATCTAAATACTTCATATCTTTATAATTTTATTAAGAGAAAAAGATACATAAATACCATTTCAACTTATAAAATCCTAAATGTCTATTCAATTAGCAAAAGGACACATAAGTGCTCTGACAAAAAAAAGAAAAAGAAAAAGAGATATCAAATTGTTTGAAAGAAAAGACTTAAATACCTTCCTCTCTATTTCTCACTATTTATTAACACCCCCTGGGGGTCGCCACTCACCTCCATCACTCACTGCCTACCCCTCCAACTTCCGACAACCAGATTAATAAGCCCAAAGAATGAGCTTTTTGCCTTCTGATGGTGATCAAAGGAACAATGGAGATGGTGATTGTGGTAAAAACGGCGAACCAAAGGAAAAGAAAACAGAGATGGAAGCAGTGGTGAAAACAATGATGGTAGTGTGGTAAAGTCAAAGACCGTCTCCCTCTCTGATTTCCTTCTCTCTCTTGTCTATTAAAAAATTTTAGCATTAGTTGATTTTTTCTACTTGGTTGAGTTCTTTGATAGATGAATCATGTGCTTCATTGTTTGTTTCAAGAATCTCTTTGGTATGATTTTCTCGTGTTGGAGTTCATAAGTTCATTAACGGTTGGGTTTGGAAGGGAAGAAGAAGGTTGAAGAAGGGAGGTGAAGGATGACGTAGAGGGAGAGAATACCCCTATCAACTTGAGTATAAGAAATTAACAACTAGAATATAAAGATTGATAACTTGAGGTTATTACTAATTGTTATGCTCAAGTTGTCAATCTTTATACCTAAGTTGCTAATTGCTACACTAAAGGTGTCATTGCCTATACTCAAGTTGTCAACGATGTTAAACAAGGATAGTTGCAAATTATTATATTGAAGTTGTCATAGCATGTATCCAAGTTGTCAAAAACATATGATAGGGGTATTCCTATTAGGTGTCGTTGACAACTTGAGTATACGTTATGACAACTTCATAATAGCAATTAGCAATTTGGATATACACATTGACAACTTGGAGAGCTCAAGTTGACAATCACATTATTAAAGTTGTCAGCAAAGCTCCAACCATCGGCTTCGGAGCTCCAATTGCAGGTAAGCTGGTAGGGTACTTGCAAGACGAAGCTAGAGCTCTGGCAACCGAACGGCAGTGGCGTTCTGTCAAGGGTGCCTTTTCATTTTTATTTTTAATTAAAAAATTAGGGACATTATTGTAAAATCAAAAACACTTGAAACACACATATTCCTTCCCAATAACCTATGTCATTTCTATGTGTTAGAAGACTTTTTGAGGTTTTGGAAGTTCAAATGATATTTAAATATCTTTTTCCCTTTTATTATAAAACACACACACACACACACCCCTATATATATATATGTATATGCATATACATATATGTGTGTGTGTATTATACTTCTTTTATAAAATATTAAATCACAACGGTCAAAATTGATATAACTGTGTGAATAAAGAAGTGGATGGTAAGAGAAATGGAGATGTCATTCCCCTTTTAAAAGAGGCCATGTAGAGGATATTGATATGGAAGAAGAAAGATTCAAGGTTGAGTTTTAATAAACATTCCCATACGTGCAAATTTTATTCAACAAATTAAACCCATTTATTGATGAATTAGTAATGTTGAAAAGAAATATGAACTAATAATGTAGAGTAATTTAAAACGCAGGTTGTGGTCAAGGATGATGTAAATAGGCTTTTTTGATCGAAATGATGTAAATAGGTTTGCTAAACATTTTTTGACCTAAAAAAAGGGCTTGCTAAAGATGAGCATAATCACAAATATGACCTTAAAAGCAGATCACACATTAATCCGCAATTATTGCTCTCAAAGTCTCATACATTCTATATAAATGATGGCCTAATCGTCAAAATTAATACTCGATCTCTAATCTGATCTTCTTATCATTAATTCTTCCATCTTCTCTTTTTAATTTCTTTTACCAAACAAATGGATTCCAGTGACAAGATGAGTTTTAATGCAGGCAAAGCCCACGGCCAAGCTCAGGTATTTATTTATTATTGATTAATTAATTTGATCCATGTGTGATCAATTGAATTAATATTAGATAACAGAATTATTATTATTCACAAAAAAAAAATATTATATACTGCAGGAAAAAACTAGTACCATGTTGGAGAAGGCTAGCAATGCTGCTCAGTCTGCTAAGGAAACAATTCAAGAGGTTTAATTTCCATCTATCTATTTATCTCTGATTTTCTTCTTTTTCGTTGGTTTAATTTCGAAGTAGATAATTGATGTTATAATAATATTATTAATCTCGTAATTAATTAACATTTGAATTTTGTTGTGAATTTTGAAGGCTGGTCAGCAGGTGATGGCGAAAGCACAGGGTGCGGCTGAGGCAGTGAAGGATGCCACTGGCTTCAACAAGAGCAACTAATTATTTCATTGATTAGTTAAGAGAGGGATTAAGCATTAATTAATCCTCTCAGTGTTTTCTTATTTAATTTTGAGTTTTCATAATATATAGGGCATTAGATGTAATTTTGATGCTCTGGTTAACTCTTCTTGTTTAGGAAGAGAGCTACATATGTAATTAATCCTCTTATTGTTTTCATAATATATAATGAAGATGAACAGAATTAAATCTTCTTATAAAATTCTCAATTTTTATTTATAAAAAATGAATATTGTCCAAAATTTTAAGAGGATGCAAAAATTAAAAAAGGGGTAAAGGTGCAATATTACCCATGAACTTTTTCCCAAGGTATACTCAGCACCATAAGCTTTTTGGAGGAGCAAAAACACACACGAGCTCTCAAAATAGGTGCAAAAATACCATTACCATCATCGTTAACTGACGTTAATTGCAATGTAAAAATACCAAAATGCCTCTAAGCACATGAAATCTAGAAAATCAAAGCACAATTGCAATGGCACTTTGCCCAGGTGGCAACAACAGCGGTCCACTGATCCTCAAGGATAGATAGAGACGAAGTAAATAAAGTTATACGAACAGGATAAGAGAGAAATTCACTATTTTGAGGAATTTTTCCTTATAATATTCTTTTCCCCTAATCATGAGCTTCAATTCTCCAATAACATGATAATGAAAATAAGAGTTAAAATGCAGATTCAGCTACTAATCAATTGCAAGAACAAGCAAAAGCAAGCTTTAAGAAATCTTAGGGAGAAGTAGAGAGAGAAAGAAGAGAAAATCAAACCAAACCCAATATCTAACCACAAATGGAGTTGATATGAAAAAGTTCGAAGGTTCTGGAATTTAAAAACTTTCATGCCATCTTCCATGCCCTTCTTCAACCCCTTCAACGGTAAGCCGCTAGATTTGAGCTCCATCAAGGCTTAACCATAACTTGTCAGCATTTTGATAAATCGTATATGGCACTCTCATCGTCGCCGGCTGCGTTGAAGGGCATAGTGGTAACAACGATTACTCTGGTTCTCTCTGCCTTAGTGGCTGCTGCGACGGTGCTTTCTGGTTCTTGCTCTTACCCTTTGTAGATCTGTACGCCATATCTAAAATTTTGCCAACGAGCAATATGAGTTTCGAAGGAGGAAGATGAGAACGTGGTCATGCTTGATGGGCGGAGGAGCGGACGACAGGGCTCAACTTGCAGAAGGAGCATCTGGCGAAATCGACGAGGGGAGACGAAGTGGGATCCGAGATTCAAATCTGGAGGAAAGTGGGATCCGAGATTCAGATCTGAAGAGGAAAGTGGCGTGGGGAAGGTCAAAGAGGGAAGGGCAGTTTGGGAATTAAAAAAACATCTGACATTTTTATTTTTTTTCAAATGATGTGGGGCCCACCTAAAAGTAACGGTTGTTTAAGAGACTTAACGGTATGGGTATTTTTGCACCCATTTTGAGAGCTCGTGTGTGTTTTTGCTCCTCCAAAAAGCTTATGGTGCTGAGTGCACCTTGGAGAAAAGTTTATAGGTAATATTGCACCTTTACCCAATTATAAAGCATCAAATTCAAGGAGTTCTTAAATAAAATACTAATGCATATACTAAATTAAAAAATTTATTTACCTTATAAATTATGAGAGAGTTTTAGTTTAAGATCTTAATTTTGACTTTATTATCTTTAAATTAAAATATTAAAGATAACAATATAATTCCTAAATCCAATTAAATGATCCAAATTAAATAAAAATATTAAATTATAAACAATAAAAATAATCAAATTCAATCATCTACTTTTATAACTGGAACCAGATTTATATGCTGTACATTTTCGATTGGCCTGTTATTTTTGTGTAAAAAAGTTTGAATTGATGGAAATATAATTCGACTAATTACCTTTTTTTTTTTTGCCCTTCAAATTTCGACTAATTACTTGGGAGTTTGGGTCTAGCCAGTTTAAAAGTTTTTAGTAGAAGAAAACGGAGTATTAAATTAAGTTTCTGAAAGACTGTTTTTATGATTTCTTTTTTCTTTTTTTGCCCACAATACTGTTTTTATGTTAAAGTTAACTATTTAAAATTTTATAGGTGTTAACAAGTAACTCCGTAAAAACACATTGTAAAACAGGCTTTTTAAAAATTTAAATGTAATTTGGAAAATTAATTCTCAAATCCTTATATTTTCTTTGAGTTTTGAATTAGGTCCTTAGATTTTTTCCCCCTTTTTTATTGGGCCCTTTAAGTTTATTCTGTTAGATTCATTGGTCATTGAGGCACAAAACTTTCTAATAGAAGGTAACGGTGTTATGGAAACTAGTATCTTAATTCTAATGAAAAAATTACACCATCCATTATATGCCTTTTCTTTGATCATACATTAAAATCTTATGATGCATACAAATTTGAGACATCTAAATACCCTTTTCAGCTTTGGCTCACATATCTCAGTACAAAAGCACCATTCACTTGAAATCAAAACGGCACAACCTTTCTAGTGATCCTATCACTTACGTATTAAACATGAAATTTAACTTTTGGGAGCATGACCTTTCATATCAGTTTTGATTGAGAGAAACATTTTATTCTATACATATGTTGTTAGAGATTGACACGAGAAAGAAAAATAAATTAAGATCTCTTTGTTTATACTTGTGAAGAATGACAGAAACTCACATGTGCAGTAAGCTTCAACTCTGCTCTTTCTGTCTAGTTTTGTGGATTAAAATGGCTTCAACTCACAATCATCTTCCACACGAGAAGACACTTTGAACAAACCCTTTGTCATCATTATCCTTATCATTCTTCCTCTGGTGGTGATCAGGAGCCACGAGTGTAGCCAAACATGGCCGTAACACTTCATGCACTTGTTCACACAGCTTGGAGGCTTTGACCCTATCACCTTCTTGCCCTCTTCCTCTATATTCCTCTTTTTACTCTGCAACAGCCCTGACCCACCTGCTCCATCACACTCACACAAAGTGATCAAACCAACCATAATATATAGAGGGATATACAAAATCAGAACCGTGAAGACAAAAATGAAGTGAGAAAGAACATTTTGAGACACAAAAATTATGATGAAGGCAAAGACCAGAAGTAACAGATTCGGATAGATAAATTGAAGGGTCCTTTCTTTTACATGATTTGGTAGGTAGAAGTGGAATTGTGAGGGAAAAGATGAAAACCAGAGTGATTGAAACTTGCATTCCATCTCAAAGATAACATATATGACCAACGGTTAATAATGAATGGCAAACATAACATGTATAGTTTGATATTTAGTGCCATGGCCCTCATAGAAGAATGGTAATTCCGATTTAACCACTTTTTTGTCATTTTCCTTTAACCCCTTCCTTCTCTCTCCATGGTATTAATCGTGGCTTTTCATAAGCAACCTAGTTGCTTTTCGGCTATCGCATGATTAGGATCATAAGTGAAACTAGGAAATCGTGATCTCAAACATACAAAACTGGTGCAATCATGTAAAATTGTGCTTTTTCTCTACAAAAGTTACTTTTAAGATGGTAGCCAAACGCCATCCCAAACACACTTTTGGACTGTGGGAGGACATGGGAGGGGGCTCTAGGGGTTTAGTTGATAGACTTTGATTAGCCAAAAATTGGTAGTGAAATGAAGGCAAGGTTTTTCCTAATAATTGACTGGTCATAACAAGTGAGTAGCTTTGTTTGAGTTTTTGGCATGCAAATATGTTGGATACGCTCTCTACCTTTTAATATAAAAAAATATATTTATCTAATTTGATTATATTAAAGAAGTTAGTTAGGTTAGTTGATATTACATATATTTTTTAAAACAACCTAGTCATCTTTCCCAATTATCTCCTTTCATCTTCTAATTGATTATTATTAAAGGAACATCAATATGAATAAACAGATGATTTGACAAATATGAAAAGTATAAGACTTGTATGTTTGGATTAACTTTTAGAATGGGATGAGTATGAGAAAAGAATGTTATCTCAGCTTGCGAAAAATGACTTCTGAAACTGAAACTGTGGTTGTGGTTTAGTTTAAACAAATTCTTTAAATATATCTAAAGACCGGAGGGACTACTTTTAGTCCTTCTCAAGATGACTGGATTAGTTAAAATCCAATATCGTTTGTGAGATCCTGAATAGTTTGTTCGTTTTTTTTTTTAAAAAAAAAAACACGATCTATTTAAAAGATGATAGACACGTTCAGGACAAGCAAAATTTCATAGTTCTAAAAGACCAAAAAATAATAATAATAATTCCGTACTTCTAGATATATATGTCGTACTCGTATATGTAAAACAAAACAAATAAATGTAGCTTTTTTTGAGTGCAATGGGAAGTTTCATTGATGTGAAATATTTACAAATACAAGAGACTCTTTGTAACGTTTATGAAACAAAAGAGGAGCTAACTCGTTACATTAGATGTCTGTAAGTCCAAAAACTCGATCTTGTGAGTGTGTGTGACTATGGTTCTAATCTGTGCAAGAACTCCAAGGCTTCCGGCCGGCATGTTATGGCAATTCCGATCTTCCTTGAGACATCAACGGTCGGGTGTTGCAGAATATGACAAAACCATGTGGAGCAGACATTGATCCGTTCTAAGAAAATCTACAGACAAATCTGTCGGTAACATCTTCTTCCACACTGTTGACGCAAAGGAACATACAATCCTTGAAGACATGGTTAATGTTTTTTGTGTCTTTCAGCATTAGTAACCAGCTTGCCCTTAAGGAGGAGTTTCCATATTTGGACCCATTTCTTTGCAGCATCGTTCAACTGGAGAGCCACAAAGGCTCGATATGCGGATTTAACTGTAAATTTTACAGAAGAGTTCAGGTTCCTCGACCAAGTGATGGGAATTGAACCAGCTGGTTAGAATCAGTAGCAAAGTGTGATATTTCAGTGATCACAGAGAAATGTTGTTGTTGTTGTTTTTTTTTTTTTAAAAAAAAAAAAACACACGTCTATGTGTTTTCTTTGTTTGGGTTTTGTTGAGCTTGAAGGATAACAAGTATTCTGGCCTGAATTTGAGACCACCCAACCATTAACTAAATTCTCATCACAGTATTACGAGCTGTTTGATGGAATGGGGAAAAGTAATTTTATAAACGAACTTTTTGTTGTATTCATACTTTTTGGGGAAGAAAAAACGAATAAAAGTCGACTCTTTATTTTTTTTTAAAAAAAAAATATTACTCTTTTATATTTATTAAACAACCAGGTAAGAGCCCAATTTCAATGTCACATATTTTTTTTATATGTTAATTAAATTAAATTATTTTAATTATAACGAATACTACTCCCTGCGCGGTAAATCATATTAACATTTTGAGCTTCCGAAGTATTTGTAAGCTGAGAAAGATATTTTATGGTTCTAAAGTAGTGTTTTATGAGGTGTGTGAAGTATTTTTTTTTGGGCCCAAATAAAGGAGGTATCATAATTCAAAATTGTAATTTTTTCTTTCAAAAATGCAAGATAAATACTCAGAACATTAGTTTGGATCCATTAATCAATTAATATAATTTATTTTTTTTATATTTCTTTAAAATTTATTGATTAAGTAATTATACTTAAAATCGATTTGATTATTTCTTCAATTTCATTTATTATTGATGGAATTTATTAATTTAACGATTTAATTTAGAAATAGTGACATTATCATCCCAAAGATGATTATTTTTGTAATTTTATTTTTTATATTTATTGATTTATTGATTTATTTATGATTGATTAAGTAATTATACTTGAAAATAATTTGATTATTTCTTAAGTTTCCTTTATTACTAATGCAAATATGAAATAGATAAAATGTAGGGAATTTGCTAAAGGTTAATTTTGTAATTAAATATTTATATTTTAGTTTTTAGTTTTTTAAAATAATTATAATTTTTAAAGTTTTTATTTCCCTTATGGTGTTTTTGGTGTGAGGGGAGGGGAGGGGTTTTCATTTTCTGATTTGGTTTGAAGTTTTGGATAGGAGAGAAATTAAAATTCTGACTCTCATTCTCTTCGCTCCCATTATTTTTTTGTTCTAATTATAAGGGATCATCTCTATTCTCTCCACTCCTCTAACAAACCAGATAAAATATCATAACCCATTATTTCTCCGTTCCTTTCAAATCAAACACACCCTTAATCTTTCCGTTGAAAAACCCCTACTTTTCCCACTACCTCGTTTTCATTGTAGTCCCATTCTAATACTGTACCTTCTCATTTCCTTGAAAATTTTAGCCTCAAATCCTAATCTCATCGATGAAGAATCTGTTAGAAATTATGCCCTAGGGGCTAATCATTAAATAACTTCCATATTTGATTTATGAAGATAAATCAATGATTAGATTTATAAAGATAAATCAAATTAGCTAGCTTTTAAATTCGCATTAAATAAATTGATTGGATTGAAGCAAGTAGACAGATTTAATTTCCAATTCAATTTCAAAATTAATAGGATTGATTTTGAATATTTAATGCAGCCCGTTAAGGTTATAGATACCCTTAGGTTGTAAGTAATTTGATTACACACACAAGAGAATTAAAGAGCCACAAAAGAACCCTAGAAGAGAGATGTCAGACAAAAGCTTGAAGGCGCTAGCATGCTACCGTTCGTGTTGGAGTACTGTTCGGTGTGGATACCGGTAGAGGAAGTGGATTCGTAAAGTCGGCTCCTAGAGATTGATAGATCAAGAAGGTGTTAGCCCACGAGTTCGCAAAGTACACACACAAGTTCGCATAGGTACGATTCTTAATAACTAATTCGATCTAAACGCTGTTGATAGATCCTCTTCTTGGGATTTGTAATTTATTGGATAAATTTTATTCCGCTGCGTGTACGAATCCCAACAGTGGCATCAGAACCAGATTAATTGTGCGTTTAAATTGGGTTTATGTTCTTAATGTGATTATATATAAAATATATATTTTATTGTTAATATGATTGAGAATATATATAATTTAAACAAAAATTTTATATTATATTCAATATAACATGATATTACGTTAGGATTTGATATGGCCGAAGGAAGTAAGCATACTCCAAATTGATAGATAATGTGTTGGTACCTTGAACGGCGTGGTTATTATATTCATTGTTTATCCTAATTTCACATGGCCGACTGGAGATATTTACGTTATGGCATAATCACGTAAATTGACACATTGATATATATATTCATGGCGTGGTTATTATAATCATGGCGTGGTTATTATATTCTATCTTTTACGTCATATATATTATATATTTGTGCCACATTAATATATATTGTTTTCAATATATATTGTCCATTAATTGTATGCGTTTCAATATATTTGTGCCACAAATTAAATATATGGGATATATGGTTAATGCACAAATATAAACCATATCGTGAATTTAGAATTGGCATCACGTTATAATTATTATAATTATTAATTGATGGAGAAATCATGACATTTTCTTTCATATTGTATGAATTAATACCTGTTATGATTTACTTTCAAATTGTTTGGGTATGGTGAACAACATGGCTTTAGTTTTTACAATGGTTGTAATATTTAAATATGGCCTGCGAGCCATGCCTCTCTCGAAATATTCTTGATGTACATTCTCTTCTCATCTCACTCCCCTCGTATGTTTAAACGAGGTTTCTCCTGATGTAATTTTATTTTCTTATTTAGAGAAGTCCCCTCATTGATTTGAGAGGATTTTAGGTTAGGTGAGCCATGTTATGTCATGTTTTAATTATGCTTTTGATTAGATCATGACATGTTTATTTTGTGTATTATGTGTTGTTTGTATGAGATACAACTATAATTGCATTCATATGAATATAATTAATTAGATTAAACCCTCCAAATGAAATCTTAAGTCATAATGTCGTCAATCAATGAATACTTGTCAAAGCCCAGATTGCTTATTTGTATATTCCACCAAAGTGGATGCACTTGAGTTATCTTGGTGAGACAAGAGTGAGTAATGGTGATACTCAACATTCATTATTTTCTTGACTTAATTGAGATTATCAAAACGATTTTGGATCTCAAGGCATTAGATGGGATTAAACATGCCAAGTCATATGATGATCGAATCTCATAAAGATTTAAGAGTTACATATGATGTAATTGGTAAAGAGGTTACCTACCTAAATAACTTGACTTTAAGCGTCCTGCCAAAGCGAACTTAAATTTAAGCCAAATATGAATCTTAGCCCACTAATTATATTGAGGGTTGTTGTTAATTCAATGGAAGATTATTAATTAAATTTGCATATCTTTAAATT
The DNA here is from genome assembly GCA_037074495.1 of Acacia confusa. Classification (NCBI taxonomy): domain Eukaryota; kingdom Viridiplantae; phylum Streptophyta; class Magnoliopsida; order Fabales; family Fabaceae; genus Acacia; species Acacia confusa. Next base: position 44,190,673 of record CM073503.1, read on the forward strand.
GTAAAATCATGTTGACTAGTAATATCACTACATTATCACTATAATCAGTTCTTGAGAAGGACAAACTTAATGGGACAAACTTTCTTAAATGGTTCAGGAACTTGAGAATTGTTCTCAAGCATGAAAGAAAGGTTTATGTCTTTGATCAACCCATTCCTGAGGAGCCTGCAGCTAATGCTCCAAGAGCTCAAAAAGATGCTTACACAAAGCATCAGAATGACTCTGTGGATGTAGGATGCTTGATGCTTGCCACCATGGTTCTAAAACTCCAAAAGGATCTGGAACATATGGAGGCTCTTGAGATGATTGTACATCTCAAGGAAATGTTTCAGCAATAGGCAAGGCAAGATAGGTATGAGACCACTAAGGCCTTACACTCTTGCAAGATGGCTGAAGGTGCATCAGTTAGCTCTCATGTTTTGAAGATCAAATGCTACATTGATCACCTTAAGAGGCTTGGATTTCCCATAAGCCAGGAGTTAGCTACAGATATGATCTTGAACTCACTCCTGGAAAGTTATGACCAGTTTGTCATGAACTATAACATGAACAACATGGAGAAAGCCATTTCTGAACTGTATGGGATGCTCAAAACAACCGAGCAGAGCATTAAGAAGAAGCCCAACTCTGTTATGATGGTTCAGAAAGGAAAGCGTATGAAAAAGAAAGGCAAGGGCAAAAGAAAGGGTAAAGGCTCAACTGATAAGACCAATGAGTCAAACAGGCCTGAATCTAAGCCTGCAGGTAAGAAGGCAAAGCCTTTGAAGAACGGGGTTTGCTTCTTCTGTAATGAACCTGGTCATTGGAAGAGGAACTGCAAACTCTACCTTGAAGATCTGAAAAAGAACAAGAATGATGGCGGAGTTATCGCTTCAGGTATCTATGTCATAGATATTCATTTTTCCACTTCCTCTACATGGGTATTAGATACTGCACGTAGATCTTACATTTGTACAAATGTACAGGGTCTCAAGGACAGTAGAAAATTAAAGAAGGGCGAAGTTGACCTACGAGTTGGAAATAGAGCAAGAGTTGTTGCTTTAGCCGTATGAATTAGTTTTGCCCAGTGGGCTTTTGTTAATTTTGAACAATTGCTTTTATGTTCCTGCTTTGAGTAGTAATATTGTTTCACTTTCTTATTTAGATAAGGAAGGTTATACTTCAATTACTAAGAACCGTAAATGTTCAATTTATCGTAATGACATTTTCTATGCTGATGGTGATTTGTATGCTGGTCATTGTGTACTTAATTTAAAACATCATAATAATGGACAAATTTATGACATAACTACTAAAAGGTTCAAGTCAAATGATTTGAATCCGACCTACTTATGACATTGTCGTTTAGGCCATATAAATGAAAAACACATTTCGAAACTTCATCAAGATGGATTTCTTAATTCATTTGATTTTGAATCATTTGATACATGTGAGTCTTGTTTATTGGGAAAAATGACAAAGGCACCTTTTACTAGGCATAGTGAGAAGGCCACATTGGGCCTCATATATACTGATGTGTGTGGACCAATGAATATATCTGCCAAAGGAGGTCATTTGTACTTCATAACATTTATAGACGATTTCAGTAGATATGGGTATATCTATCTAATGAAACACAAGTCTGAATCTTTTGAAATGTTCAAAATATTCTAAAATGAAGTGCAAAATCAACTTGGCAAAACAATTAAAGCACTTCGATCTAATCGGGGTGGAGAATATCTGAGCCAAGACTTCATTTACCATCTTAGGAGTTGTGGGATCATCTCACAACTTACTCCTCTAGGAACAAACCTCAATGGAATGATGTTTCTGAATGGAGGAATCGAACTTTATTAGATATGGTTCAATCTATGATGAGTCAAACAGATCTTCCACCGTCATTTTGGGGCTATGCTTTAGAAACAGCTGCGTTCACACTAAATCGTGTTCTATCAAAGGCAGTTGAAAAGACACCATATGAGATATGGACTGAGAAGAAACCTAATTTGTCATTTCTTAAGATTTGGGGATGTGAGGTTTATGTTAAACAACAAGCCTTTGAAAAATTATCATCCAAATCTTCAAAATGCCTTTTTGTGACGTATCCTAAGAAAACTAAGGGATACTATGTTTACAATCTCGTTATCCGCAATAGTATCTTTTTGGAAAAGGAGTTTATCTCTAAAAGAACCAGTGGGAGTAAGGTGAACATCGAAGAAGTTCGAGAGCCACAAGATAACGTAGAACCATAGATGGAAAATGAAAAAGACTCACAACAAGTTGTTAAGCCTCCTCAAGCAACACAAGGCCCACGAAGGTCCGATAGAACACGGCAACGACCTCAAAAATATGAATTTTTGATTACTGGAAATTGTGATATTTTGCTCATTGAGCAGAATAAGCCAACTACCTATTGAGAAACCATAGTGGAATCCAACTTCGAAAGATGGCTTAATGCTATGAAGTCTAAAATGCAATCCATGTATGACAATAAGATATGGACCTTAGTCGATCCACCTGAAGGTGTAAAAACCATTGGGTGCAAGTGGGTTTTCAAAGAGAAAATTGACATGGATGGCAAAGTAAATGTCTTCAAGGCACGACTGGTTGCAAAATGATTCACTTAAACTTATAGTGTAGACTATGATGAAACCTTTTCCCTAGTTGCAATGGTCAAATCAATTATAATCATTCTTGCCATTGCATCATATTATGGCTATGAGATATGACAGATGGACGTCAAAATAGCATTCCTTAACGGAAAGCTGCTTGAGGATGTGTACATGACACAATCTGAGGGTTTTGTGCGTCCAGAGGACTCTGGTAAAGTTTGTAAGCTTCAAAGGTCCATTTATGGATTGAAGCAAGCATCTTGGAGCTGGAATCATCGTTTTGATGAAGTAGTCAAAGAGTTTGGATTCATTCAAAACATTGATGAACCTTGTGTTTACAAGAAGGTTAATGGGAGCACAGTTGTATTTCTGGTGCTTTATGTAGATGACATCCTAGTCATTGGGAATGAAATTCCTACCTTGCAGAGTGTCAAGTCTTGGTTAGGAAAGTCTTTTTCAATTAAAGATTTAGGCGAAGCCACTTACATCCTAAGAATCAGGATCTATAGAGATAGATCCAAGAGGCTGATAGGCCTAAGTCAGAGCACATACATAGACAATATACTGCATAGATTCAGCATGTAGGATTCTAAAAGGGGTTACATGCCTATGTCTCATGGCATCCATCTCAGAAAGGATTTGTGTCCTAATACACAAGATCAAAGAGATTGCATGAGTAAGATTTCATATGCCTCCACCATTGGATCTATCGTGTATGACATGTTATGTACTCGACCGGATGTGTCATTTGCCTTGAGTATGACCAGCAAATATCAACAAGATCCTAGTGAGGGTCACTAGACTGCTGTCAAGAATATCCTGAAGTACTTAAGAAGGACTAAGGACTTATTTTGGGTATATGGTGGCTTTGAGGATGAGCTTTGTGTGACTGGTTACACAGATGCGAGTTTCCAAACTGACCAAGATAACCTAAGATCGTTGTCAGGATGTGAATTCTTATTAAATGGTGGTGCGGTAAGCTGGAAGAGCTCAAAGTAGAGCACTGTAGCTGATTCTACAACAGAAGCTGAGTATATAGTAGCATTAGGTGCAACTAAGGAAGCCGTTTGGATTAGAAAGTTTGTTACAAAACTAGGGTTGGTTCCTACCATCTCAAATTCAATAGACCTGTTCTGTGACAATAGCGGGGCTATTGCACAGGCCAAGGAGCCTAGGTCACATCAAAGGACCAAACATATACTCAAGCGTTTTCATCTATCAGAGAAATTAATGATAGAGGTGATATAAAAATATGTAAAGTACAATGTTGCTGATCCTCTTACTAAGTAACTTGCACAGATAATACATGAACGTCATGTGAGGACAATGGGGATTAGAGAAATTAATGATTGTACCTAGTGCAAGTGGGTGTCTTCTGTTGGAAAGGCTAATCATTGTACTTTAAACATTATTGTTATTTAAAGTATTTCTCCATTTTGTTATCATATCATTTGCATGTTTATTATGATGACTGTATCCTTGGATGTATCTTAAATATTGTCCTAAATGTCCATAGTCGGCCATCTATGCGGGAGCAAAGATGAAATAAGACTAGTATGACTTCGATAAGATATAGAGATACGAATCAAAGTCTTAGGCACTTGTAAGAGTACAAGGCGCTAGACCGACCTACTATGAGAAAGCTGCATGGATTAAGTCATAAGCTTTTCTCATGTATAACTACGTCACAATGCCCTTTGACCTGAGATCATCATGGATTCCTACATGAGAGTCGCTGATCTTTGACCTAGTCAAAAGTCACCTTTGACCAGGTGATGATAAAGGCTTCGATCAGGATTAGTGGTTTTCATGTAGAGGAATATGAATGATCAAGATGGAATTTGTTCCTCACATTTTTAGAGAGATAATATTGGGCTCCTTGATGAACGAGTCTAAGAAATGTATGGTCATACTATGATGGAAAAGAGTTTCTATTTCAATAATTATTAGACTACCCAATAATAGAGAAAGTAATGGTCAAGAAAAGAAAGTTGACATTATCCATGCCTCATCCTTGACTAAATTATCGCATGACGAAAAGGACGTGACATAGTTGTATGATAGGTTGTATTGAAAATCGATCCTCATGTGAATTAGGTAGTTGCAATGTCTTGCTAAAGGCCGCTTGCAACTTGTAGACTATACAGTATTGGCCCGTTGCCAATCTCATGTGAGCCTATAGGGTTGCACACAAGAATAGCCTAACACGAGTTATAATGTCCAGTTTCATTGAATCTAAAGATATGTCTAAGATTCAATGAATACAACGTTTTATCTAGGGAGGATATATATATAATGATTGCACCTAGTGCAAGTGAAAGTCTGTTAGAAATTATGTAACATCCCAACTTTTCAAAAGCAGTATAATTTTTTTTCAGAGTAGAGTATCGGAGCAAGAGAGTAACTGATATATATATTCAAAATGCCGTAAGTCTGGCTAATTACAAAAACGATACAAAGACCGAGAGTGTTTAAAGTAAACAACAACAGAGGTATTCCCCTGACAATATCCATGCCGTGGCAACAAAAGATGGTCTTCAGCCGAGTTCCTATAAGTGCTGCTTGCCTTTCTCCTCAGTCCTCGGACCTCCCGATCTTGAAGCTATGTTAAGAGCTGAGGTCCAATACCTATCGGACCTCAGGTAATGGTTAACCTCATGTTTACCTATGCAATATACAAACAAACAAATATACAACAAGCGTAACCCTATTATCACATAGCCCCCCTTAGCGAATGTGTAGCACTTAGCAGGTATGTGGCACTTAGTTAATACATGGCACTTAGCAAGCATTTGGCACTTAGCCACTATATATCCCAATAGCACATAAGCCCCCTGGCTATGTGTGGCACTTAACAACGTGAACATATCAACAATACATAACACATAGCAGAGCTATCAATTACCATATATATTACACATAAAACATATACGCATACAGTAAACATCAGAGTTAGTGTTACAGTACGCGAATGTACCTTTCACCGGGTAATCGTCAATTGTCCGACCTTTGAGTCCGGCCCTGGACTTTCTGGATATCCTAACATATCACCATCTCACTTAGAATAATATCCTAAGAGATATTTCCACCTCTATTTATCCATCTACCCTTGGTGGATTTGTTATTTACAATTTTGCCCTTACATTTATTTAAAAACGTAGTGCAGTATTTTCTAGGCAGAATTTTGTCTAACTTTGAAAAATCATAACTAATTCTACAAAAATCATTTTGAGGTTCTGTAAAATTCCCCATGACCCTTGGCATGTCTATTTTTGAGGAAAAATATTCCTAGAACCTATAACCCCAAGAACCATTCCCAGTTTTAACTTTTCTCAACGTTGCCCAGATTTTATTCCAGCAAAAATAGGTTAACTTCAAAAATTCATATCTCCTTGACCAGAGATCAAAACGTTACATATTTTATATATTTGGAAAGCCCTACATGTCTACTTTCTTCTTGGAAAATTTCATGATTTTATAACTTCATTTGCTATACAAAATATTAACATCTATTTTCACTGCCAACAAAGGTTTTGCACCTTCAGTTTTTCTAAACTTTAATCACAGTGATCTATTAATTCTAAAAAGTATTTCCTAACATGTTTTTACCTCTTCAGGCATTTTTCAATGCAAGGAGGCCTAAAAACAAGTATAGGAATTTATTCTCTAATTTTCTAGATTAAACTAACATTCATACTAAGAACTTATAAAAACTAGAAATTTAAATGCTAGAACTTACCTCTTGAAGACTCTTGAACTTCTTCCTCCTTCTTGCTTCACTCTCCTCTTAAACTTTCCAATCTTTGGTATGAGTTTGGTGTGAGTAATGAAGAGAGAAGAGCTCTCTATTTATAGGCAAATGCTCAATGGTACAAGTGGTAATTATGAAGGAGTTCAAACTTCTCTTCTTGCTTCTCAACCCTTAGATCAAAACTTGCACAAGAATTAGTTTATAATCTCCTTCCACCTCCCCCAATTCGTCCCTCTCTCTCTCTCTTCTTAATCCTCTTCCAAAGTCATTAAGAAGCTTGACTTAATACCCTTATCCTCTTCCACAACATTATCCTATATACATAATATCTTTCTAGATTTTTCAGCAATTTTTCCTTCCTCCCCAAGCCAAGAAAAACGTGGCTTTCCATCATCTTTTTACTCTCCCAATTGTGTTTTCATTGTCTCACATATTCTACCACTTAATCCTTATTGGTTCATAAGTTTTGACTTGGATTAAGGCTTTTACATAATGAAATTAATTTTAAGCCTTAGGATTTAGCCTTATGAAATTAAATCTTGGCCTTCCATTTATATATATAAAAAAATCATATTCCACTATTGAAGATATTTGTTTAATCTTTTGCTTCTTCCTTCATCAAGATTTTCGCCCAAATATAATAACCTTAGGGGTTATTAATTTAATCCAAGTTATCATCCCTATTATGGTGTCTTAGATGTTATTAGGCTTAATTGTAATAATATAATTGATTATCAAACCAATTATCATCTTTATAAATTCATTTGATTTTTCATTGGCTAATTCAATTACAAGAGGATTAAGGTTAATTGTGTGATTTATTAAGATCATTGGATCTAAACTTAATCAAGAAGTTTTAATCCTCACCCTTTACTATAAAACATGTGCTCTTGTGATGTCATTTTGATGACATAATCAAGGCTTAGGTGTCATTATTGACTTTTCAACACCAATTAGCAATTCTTAATTATCATGTTAATCAAATGTTTACATGCTCCTTAATTATATTTTGTCATTAACTAACTCGATTACATGAAGATTTAGACTTAATTACTTGAGATACTATTTCATTCTCTTTGGCTTAATTATTTTCAAATATAATTATCCCTCATTTGATACTTTTAATTTGTCTCTAATCATCTTGAAGAATTATGTAACTAATCTCAAGTAGTGCAAACTTATTTTGTTAAGAATAACAAATAACAATTAAACTAAATATTTCCCTAAAAATGATAAGAAATCAATTAAAATTTAGAGACAACATACTCTCTCAAAGCATGTCTCATAATTAACCATTTGTTAATTAATCCCAAAGGAAAATTGCCTAAAATTAAATTAATAATTTACACAAATTTTGAGGCCACATATTCACCTATTTTAATAGGTGTTATTTATCAAAATATATATATTTATATGTATTATGAAAATTAGGGTATCACAAATTATGCCCTAGGGACTAATCATTAAATAACTTCCATATTTGATTTATGAAGATAAATCAATGATTTGATTTATAAAGATAAATCAAATCAGCTGGCTTTTAAATTCACATTAAATAAATTGATTGAATTGAATCAATTAGACAGATTTAATTTCCAATTCAATTTCAAAATTAATAGAATTGATTTTGAATATTTAATGCGGCCTATTAGGGTTATAAATACCCTTAGGTTGTAAGTAATTTGATTACACACACAAGAGAATTGAAGAGCCACAAAAGAACCCTAGAAGAGAGACGTGAGACAAAAGCTTGAAGGCGCTAGCATGCTACCGTTCGTGTTGGAGTGCTGTTCGGTGTGGATACCGGTAGAGAGAGTGGATTCGTAAAGTCGACTCCTAGAGATTAATAAATCAAGAAGGTGTTAGCCCATGAGTTCGCAAAGCACACACACGAGTTCGCATATGTACGATTCTTAATAACTAACCCAATTTAAACGCTGTTGTTAGATCATCTTCTTGAGATTCGTAATTTATTGGATAAATTTCATTCCGTTGCGTGTATGAATCCCAACAGAATCAATGGCGTGTACTTCTTCGTTGTGCTCAACAACGCACATGAATTTAAGCTTCCAATCACTTCTCATAGTCTCAATTTCAGGTATTCCTTAATTCAAATGTGTAATCACTTCCATCTATCAGATCACTCCCCCATCCACACTCTGTTCAAAACCAAGTTCCCGGGAAATTTACCAATATAAAAACATTGTTAAGGCATTGTAAAAAGTATATACCAAACTAATGCAGTTAGTGGCGCCACCTGACACGACGCTACTAATGACGTTACAAGTGACAACGCCACTAGTGGCGTTAGAGGCACTGACGCCACTAATGTGGCGTTAGGTCTTTTATAATTTAAAAAATAAAATGAAAATGTCTCTGACGCCCTGCTTTATTTTTTTTAAAAAAATATAAATGTCAGGCATTAGACGCCTTGCTTTTATCAATTAAAAAAATTATATCCTCTTCTATAGAACACAAACACACACACAATCTCACACAAAATACATATTAGAGGGCTACGAGAGGGTTGTCTGAGGAAAGGAGAGGAGAATATATAGAAGAGTTGGAATCTACTTTATACTTTAAGGTATATCATTTATCTTATAAGATTATTTAGGCAGCTAAACTAATTTCTTTTCAACAAATTTTCTTCATAAAAGTTATTCTACAAACACACACACAATCTCACACAAAATACATATTAGAGGGCTACGAGAGGGTTGCCTGAGGAAAGGAGAGGAGAATATATAGAAGAGTTGGAATCTACTTTAAGGTATATCATTTATCTTATAAGATTATTTAGACAGCTAAACTAATTTCTTTTCAACAAATTTTCTTCATAAAAGTTATTCTACATATTTTTTTTTTCTAATGAGGATAGTATTGTGTTGGTTAGTAAAAATTTTGGAGTTAGAATTTTGGGGAAGTTTTGAGTTTTGACAATAGAATACTATATTTATGTAGTGTATGATTAATAGTAAATTTTAACCAGTTTAGATTTATTATTTGTTTTTTGGAGAAATTTAAAACTAATTTTTCTATTTAAGAAGCTTAAGATTTTTGTATTATAGGATATCTTTACTGATTAAATGTTGTGTAAATTGCAACTAAGTAGAAGAAGAAACACAATGTATATAAGGAATTAAAAAAAGAAATGAAGAAACATAATGTGATCAAAAGAATAAATGAAACTACAAGAAATGAGAGAGGAGGAAGATTGAGGAGGACTGATTTTCTGTCTTATCTTCCTCTGCTTCTATCGATATGTATGTGTGTGTGAATATGTGTATGTGTTTGTGTTTTATAAATGGAGCAACAACAATTATTTTTTTTTTTTTGAAAGTTAAAGTAGGGGCGTGCTCCATGCCCTTGCCCTGCCCTACTGCAATTGATGCAAACTGCAGCGTTTGCTGCAGTTGCAACTTTCATTAGGTTTTTATTTTTTTAAAAGAGTAGGGGCATGTCTCACTCCTCTGCTTTCAATTTATTTATTTTTTAAAAGTTAAAGCTGCTTGCAGCTTTATTAAAGCTGCAATTATCGCTTAAAGTTTATTTTTATTTTTTTTAAAAGAGAGCAAGGGCGTGCCCCTACTCTCATTTATTATTATTATTATTTAATTAATAACTTGGAGCATGGTTGTGCACCCCCTGACGCTACTGCAATTGCAGCTTGAAGTTTATTTTATTTATTTTTTTAAAGAGAGTAGGGGTTTGTCTCACACCCCTGCTCTTATTTATTATTATTATTTATTTTTAAAATTATAACAGACTTGACGCCACATTAGTGACGTCAATATCAATATCACTGACTCTACTAGAGTGGCGTTACACGTGGCGACTCCATTGATGCAATGACGTCAGGTGACATGACGCTATTAGTAGCATCATGTTAGGTGACATAACGGACTGCATTAGTTTAGTATATAGTTTCTATAGTGCTTCATTTTGATAATTTTTTTTAAAAAATGTTTTTATATTGCTAAATTTCCCCAAGTTCCCTTACCCTCTTCTAATTTACTCAATTTCTTAAACCCCATAAACACCACCACTCGTAGTTTTTCTTCTGAAATTGCACTCGAGTTGATTAAATCGCATCACGTTGTTTTTCTTGCTAAAATATTCTCGAAATTCTGGAGCAGCTTTGATGAAATCAATATAAACTTAATAGGAATAACAAAATAGGCTATCCACTGTTCACCCTCTCACAAATCACTGTTAATAAGAACAATGTCGGCTTCATCTCCAGCCGTGGCCTTTTTTCTGGCTTCGTGCCGAACAGTGAAGAAAGAAGAAAGAGAAGCATATGCATTGCTTTCATTTTGCTCCCAACTTTCAAATTTCAATTATGTATCAATTATGTTGAACGTGTCCGAATGGAGGAAGAGCTTCAATCCGTGAAGAACGATTTGTCTCTTGCTACTTTCTTCTTCAATCTGCCTCCGGCTGATTTTAACCCGAGATGTTGGTCCTGTTACCTTGTTAAATGCAGTGCCAAAAATGTTACCTCCTTCGCCTTGATGGTACAGAGCTTGATCTCCGCCATTTACGGTTACAAGTTTTTAAAAAGGAAAAACAAAACGGTCACGTTGTTGCCCTTTTCTGTAATTTCTGCTTCTTCCTGCCAGAAAACTCCTGCCCCTTGTCGCCGTTTAAAATTACCATGGCCCCTAAATACTAGAATTTCGAGGTTTCGAATGTCCACTCCCTCTGCAGATTTGTTGAATCTTGCTCTTTTGCTTTTATTCATCTTCACTCAAATACTGGCCAAAGAAATAATCTTTTTGTGGTATTCCACTTCATTTGAAGATTTTTATCAAACACCGCACTTGCTGTTGAAATGGCTTGACTGAGGAATTTGTTATTGCGCTTTAGGTGTCTGCAAGTTGGGTTTTGTGCACTAGTTAAAACAGATTGGGGGGCTGAATAGAAAATTGCTCATAAACATGGCTTGGAGTGTGGAGAATTCTGACGTAAGCGTTGAAAGCAAGATTGGAGTGGTTCGTCCAGCAAAGGATGCTTTTGCTGCTGAAGCAGTTGAAGCTTTGAAAGTCGGGAAGTTTATTACTGTACCCACGGATACACTCTATCTGTTCGCTTGTGATGTTTGGTATGCTATTTGAGTTCATGTTTTCACCTTCTGCCCGTAATCTGTTTGATTAAATTCCTACAAGGAGCATTATTACTATTATTATTATTCTGGCCTCTAGTTCTTTTAACGTGTTGCTAATGAAGCACTCGTGTTTTATCTCCCCTCCCCCTTTCCTCTTCCCCCATGTAAGTAATGCTAACAATTGTTTGTGATTGTTTTGCATGATTCATCATTGTAGATAAAGAAAGAAAATTATATGATACAGGGAACTTATTATGGTTAATTCTCTGATTAGCAAAGTGTTATTTATTGAATTCGGGAGAAGAAAACGCCAAACTATTGAATAATGAACCCCTTGATGGGGTCAAAGAAGAAGCAGAATCTTTGTATCCTCTTTCTCTTTGTTGAGTCATGTGAGAAGTGAGATGTGTAGAATTGTAATTGCCGTATGGTTATTTATTTAGTTCATATTTTTTTTTGTGGTTCTTTGTATCATTTCTTGAGGTGAATGTTTGATACTTGAGTTTCCACCTAAATAATTGCTCTGGAGGTTTCTTTTACAATAAATGTTTAAAGGAAGTGGTTTCTTTTTTGGGCAGTTCTTCTCTAAACTTGAGGAAAAAATTCATGCAAAGGAATTGGAGGAGAGTTACTTGCAAGCAAAGACCAAGGTGATGATTTTAATACCAAAGCAAAAATTTAATTTGTAGACTTTGCCTTTCAATGACATGAATCTTTCAATTATTTTATTTATAGGAGACTCAAGAAGCTGAGATTAAGATGCTTAGGAAGAGTCTAACATTTAAAGCAACCCCAATGCCAAGTTTCTACCAGGAGCCTCCTCCTCCAAAGGTGGAATTAAAGAAGGTCGATCTTTGCAATTGTGTCCACCCATGCCCCTGTTTGTACTTTTCATTGATGATTTGCTTTTAAATCATATTTATTATATGCACCATGCATTTCTTTGTCTATGCTGGGATGAAAGCACGCTAATATGCATGCATGGAGAAAGAAAGTTTGAAAACTTTCTAAATGACTATACATCAGTGCAAGTTTACTAATTGGTGTTTTCCCCTTTCAAATAGGCAAAGAAAATATTGGTGGAGAAAATCCAAGATGATCAGTTCGTTGACCTTCTTACTGTGAAAATTGAAGTTCATGCTGTGTGTAAGGAGCCTTACAAGTTAAGCCACAAAGCTCTAAGCTTCTATTTTATATGGCCGCATGTTTATGTTTGTTGATGCATACATCATGCTCATTTAAATGTCATATAATGTTTTAAGCATTGGATTATCAATTGATCTCTCAAATTTGCTGATAGACTATATATAGCTCTATCAACTCTACATACTAATTGTTGTGGATATTTCATTGCTTTCTCTATTATTTAAGCTATTTAGAAATCATCACATATTCTTCATCTATAACCTTAGTCTTGGCTTTCTTGCACTCGAGTCATCATTTTATCTAGCCTTTTATGTTGTTATTCATTCATACATTGGTTATGTAGTAGTATAGAGTTTTTTGTTGCTTTTATGTGTAGTTGGGTACCACCATGTATTATATAGCTGTCTAAATTATGTTATGGAAACCATAACAGACTTTCAGACTAGCCAAATGATACATTTACTGGTAGAGTCTAACAACATCATGCATGTGAAAGACCCCATTCGACCTTCTAACATATTTGGACCTATTAGTGGAAAAATTAATTTCTCACTAATTATCCAAATATGGCACCATTTATGATTGAACTTGAAGTCCTACTCCAACATAATTACACCTATAGTCTTGACAAAGGCCAATAACAATTATTGGTCAAAAGTTGCTAAATATAGCAATCAAGAAGAACAACCTTAGTGTATGACTCATTAGGCCCAATTAGTCATTGATGTAACGCCTCTATTTTCTAAACCACTTATGGTGTCCAATTATGATCCTAGATCTCTTATTAAACTAATTCATATGTATTTATTTAAATGATGACGTTAACAGATCAGAGTGAGTCACAACAGAGAGCAACAGAGAGCATGCTTAACGTTTGGACGAATGAGTGACTGATAACATATGCCCAAACATATGCTGGTTACTTAAAATTCTCGAAGGAATATAAGCGTGATAAAAATTAAAATTCTTTGCGATGTATCCGGTTGGCACGTTAGCGTTACAATTATCCGAATATTCAATAATTATACATAACACTATTCCAAAATATAACTCCTTCCGAGTCTTTATGCGTGCTGCTTACCCTTTTCTCTGGCTCCCGATCCTCCAGATCCTGAAGCTAGGGTAAATTTTGAGATTCAATGTCCATTGAATCTCATATAACAGTTAACCTTATGCTCAAGTATAAACAATATATGTATGACAGATATTCATTACATTTCAGCATTTAACCATACATAGCACACAACACATGTAATAGTTCATATCTCAACAATACATAGCACATAACACATGTAATGTTCACACTGTTTGCATATAACCAGTGCCACGCCCCTAGCGTGTCCTTAGCGCTAGGAAAACATCCATACGGCATTACCAAGACTGTAACCCGTTTCAAGGCTAAATGTATTTAAAAAAGTGACCTAAGATTGAGTTTTAGCCACAGTTCATGACCCAAGACCAAGTTTTGTCCATGACTATATGAATCATCTCATCACATATAAGCATACTAGACAACATAAGAGTTAGAGTTACAGTACGCATCCGTACCTTAGTCTTTGGCATTAGTGGTACGTTTACCTTTCGGTACTGGTTCTAAACTTTCCCGGGTATCCTATAATATAATCATCGCATTAATTCTCTTATAATTAACATCCTAGGATGGCCTTGCCACTCATGACTTTTATACCCCTGGTAAATTTTATTCCATTTATATCCTTTTTAATTTATTATTAATCAATAGTAACACTTTCAATTAATTAATAATTCCCTTCATTATTTATTATCAATTCCTTTTTAATTTATCACATATTTCCTTTGCTAACATTATTCATTCCTTTTCCTAATACTAATATTTATTATTATTATTATTATTATTATTATTCCTAATAACCATTCCTCATTATTATTTATTCTCCCATCAATTTAGTTATAATATAATTTCCCTTTTTTCCTAATAACCTCATTTATTTATTTAATTATTTCTCCACCATTATTTTAAACTCTCAAGTATTATCTTCCTCCTTTAACTTAGTATTTTAATAAATAATCAATGAGAGTCTATAAATACTAACTATCATCAAAGAACATAATTAAATTTATTAATTTAATGATTCTAATGGTTTCTCCAATTTTCCATAATGCTAATTATGGTTTTCAAATTATTTAATAAATACATACCTAAACAAAACAGCAAACCCTTATCCACATATATATATGACTTAACTTGTTTTCCCTCTTCATTCACAGGCAGCACGTTATACATATATATATATATAGAGGAATGTAAAATAAAATAGTTACTCCTTCTTTTGGCCCATAACAGCCACGACATGAATATATATTCCTAAGTTCTTGTTCCTCAGTCAGTTTCAGCGACACACACACTTCCAGTCAAATGCATATGTGTGTGTGTGTGTGTAATTGGTTTGCACCCAGCAGCGTTTTTCCTTCTCTGAGCTTAGGATACACACAGGAAAATATATATGTATCACTTAGGGTCCTATATAAATCAGTGCAAAGCATGCATATGTATAAATCAACACAAGGCATGCATATATATATATATATATTACATCTTCCAACATTTTTCCTTCTCACACAGCAAACCATATACCTACAGGAAACTACGTTTTGCTTTCATTTCCCCCGTATGCACACAAAACCAACGCTTTTATGTCCAAACCGATGACAGCAAGCATGTTTATATATATATAAAAAAAAACTTATCCTATGTGTTTTTCTTTCTTTTTCTTTCCCATTAGTGTTAATATATATATATGAGTACAGAGACGCAAAACTAACAGCCACCCCCCCCCCCCCCCCAAATCGTTTAGTTTTCAATGATTCTATGTGTTTAACTCCTACAACTTAGTTTTCAGTTTCAGCATAGTTCATTTTTTGATCTATCTAGCTTCTTACTAAGTGAATCAGTGACGGTAAACGAAGGAAAGAGGAGGAATGATAGTCACCTTAAAAAACTTCTGTCACAAGATGAAGAGTACACTGATCCGCTTCCTCTGTTTTACCTATAATGAGCAGAGAATGATACGCTTCGTTTTCTCCCTCACCTCCCTCTAACTCTCGGACTCTCTCTTCTTCCTCTCTTTTTCCTCTGTTTTTAAGACTAGAAACAGAGAACTCCAGCAGTCCTTTCTCTCAAGTTTTCACGGTGAAGGCTGAAGGAAGTAAGGAACGGTTGAAGGCATGGTTCTTATAGAGCTCTTATGATCCAGTGCGAGTTGCAAAGTCCAGAGGTTATTCAACGGTGGGCTCGAGACGCATGGGGTAATCTGCAGAAGCATGGCGTCCTGATTGTTGCTTCTGCAAGTTTATAGCGCTGAACCTTCTTTCGCTGCACAGGATCTGTTTTCCGGCGTTTTTGGCGTGCTTACTTCTGGTTTACGCGATCCGCTGCTTTGGTTTAAAACGTGTTGCTGAATAACTGATGATGGGTGTTTGACGGGGCAAAAAAAATGGACTTCCTTGCTTCTGCTGTGTTTTTTACGGTTTTGACGAGCTGCATAATTGTCTGATCTGTTTCTTCTCTGGTTTGGACGAGTTTTTTTTTTTGCTGGAAAAATTTTAGGAAAAAGGTTGGGCTCACCCACGGTCAAAGGATAGGGGCCTTCGGAGCCCAGTCCGTAGGGAATACTAGTCCGCAGGGAATACTAGTATAAGTGGTTTGGACGAGTTGATGGATAATTAAAAGGGAAATGGACAGTGGATATTTTCGGCCAGAGGTGATTTGAACTGGATCAAAGGCTGTCGCATGATTGGCTTAAAAAATGGTTCTGGGCTTTTCGATGGGTTCACTTATATGGCTACCTGTTGTATCTGTTTATTTGTTGGTTTTTTTCTTTGCTCAGATTTATTTGTTGGTTTCATTCATCTTCACATTGGATCTGATCTAGAAGTGAAGTTCATGGCTAAAGCTCGTCTCTCACGTGGGGTTGGAGAAAAGAAATATTCCATTGCATGATCATTCTCATGGGCCAAAATAATCTATTTGCTGGATAAGATTTTGGGCTTTTGACATTAATTGGATTGCTATGAGCCCATTCCTTTGTCCCATTTATTATTTTAAAATAATATCTCATTTGCAATTTAATTGCAATTATTGAATAATTAAAAAAAATTAAATTCTTAATTTCCTAGGTCATAAAATATTAATCCTATTATATTTAGGTCTAGAATTATCACTTATAAATGTTCCTTGAATTTATTCTTTTCTCAAAATAAATCAAGGGAAAAAAATAGGCCTTATTTTCCAATACTTATTCTCATAATTATTTTAGCCCAAATTTCATAATTTAAATTTCCCATACAATATTCCAATATTCAAATCCCAGCAATTTGGGATGTTACAACTGACATAAAAAAAACTTGGACCAGCTAAACTCCTTTAACGGGCCCAATTTATCTAATGGCCACATAAAACACTAGCAATGCTCTACAGCCCTAGAACTAATCGAGTTGATCAGGTGATCTACCTTTATAATTTGGATACTGTGCCGACATCATCTCTCACATCGTCGTTCACATTTAGTCGAGAGCAAAGATAGAGTATCATCTCTCTTGGTTAACTAAATGTAGCTTTTTTACAAAATTGGGAATCTTCTTTTATTGACTCTAAGATGGACCATGACTTTGCATGATTGTTTACTATGTATAGATTCCCTAGTCAACTAAAAGTCATCCAAGCCCTACTGGTCTTGTGAACAACTAATCCCTTGTAGGAGACTGTGAGTCCTTTTGGCATGTCTATCTTTTCTTATGCATTCGAGTCATACCCAAGAGTACATTGTTCTCCTCATGTTTTAGGCGGATAGAGTTGTACAGTCAAAGCATAACCCTAGGACATAGTGTTCGATGACATTCTCTAGTCTAGGACGATTCAGACTACTAAATGATGAGAGACGTTACAAATCCAATTATACTCTCTACAATGAATCCTTGTGGAGTCTTTCAGCGGGTCAGTTCAATGCTATCTATTCTCTAACAGATCCACCCATGACATTAGCTAAGGCATCACCATGCCTGCATTCCAAAAGGTCCCTACATTATATCTCTATATAAGTAGATGACGTCGTACTAGTCTTATTGAGATCACCAATACCCGTTCTTGGTGATTCAAGACTAGGAATATAGGTTTTAGGTGTTAGACATATAGTATCCTCAAGTCCTCATGATCATGATCTCTATTATAGATCTTCAAGTGAACACCTATTCTATTCTTAGGGCCTTTCTCTTTAATCGTATATTAACCTAAAATATAGGCAAGACATAAATATGATAAAGATAAAGTGTGCTCAAATATATAAATCATGAAATACTAAATAGAAAAAGGTGTTCCTCTGTCAAAACAGACTGTCTCTAGTACACTTATTTACTAACAATTTTATCCATCCAAATGTCATGTGACCTGAAAGTTATGAGTTCAAATCTTGAAAGTAGCATCTCCAATTGTGGAATAAGGCTACATACAATTATCTCTCTCTAGACTTCTTTTGGTAGAAGCCTTGCACACTAAGTTACCCTATCAAAGTTAAAAATCCAATACATCAAAAGTGTTATAAATATTTTTCCATATTATAGTTTGGAAAAAAAAAATCCAAAAACCGATTCGAATTTTGAAAAACGATGGGTTTTAAGAAATAGAATATTAATTTTCTAGTCTTCTTGTATTGATTTGTAATAATCTGTGGGAGTCTAACAGTACCATGTTATTAAAACTTAATCTGTATTTGACTGGTCATGGTGAAACCACTTCTACAGGAAGTTTTGGATGTGGTTGTGTAACACCCGGCTTGATTTTACTTTTAAATACATAAATACGTACTCAAAAGCATACCTTAATTTTACAAAATCACTATTCACGTATACGACACTATTCACGTATACGGTACTATTCATGTTTACATACACATATCAAAGTATACGCAACAGTGAGCATGTATAAGCGTATGGACGATGAGTAACTGATAACATAATTCCAATATATGGTGGTTTAAAACATATACACATAATTCACACTAATAATCCAGAAATACTGTAGAGTGTTAATTAATACAGTCATCCCAAAAGTAGTTTAAATAATTAATAAAAAAACCACACTTATATATAAAACCCATTTATTCAAATCCCTATCCTTGGGGTCTTCTTCATCTACTGTATCCGTATTGCCTTACTTCCTGATCCAGAACATTTTCCTGGCTCCTTAGGTGTTTCTGGGATCCAGTGATCAGATGTATCCCAGGGTAACAGTTAATCTCATATTCAAAGTGTAAAATTATACATGGCAAATACTTCATATATTGCAGAAAATTATAAACATTTAATAAAACGCACCGCAATCAAAATACATAGCATAAAGCAAATGCAACATCACGGCGAAAGTACATAAAAGTACTGGATAAACAGGCATGCAGCATTATTATATAAAAACAATAATACTCAGCCAAATAAATAAAACGCATGACACGGACATACAAATCCGGCCACGAGTCCACAAATACATGAACATATAAGACATATATAAGAACACAAGGAATCGGAGATTAAGTTATCAACCTCAACTTTTGCAAATATTTATAAAATTCCCAATGTAAGAACTCGAACTTCCTTCAATATCCTAATGTAGAATCATCATAGGTATCAATTTCCTTTTGTTTAATAAGGTATTGCAATAAATACCATTTCTTCATTATTTTAACACAATACTTATGATTTAATAGAATTTTCACTGACTTTGAAAATTCATAATTAATTGCTCAAAACTCAATATTGTGCTTCCAAGACCTAAATATCCTTTAATATATCTATTTTCATATTAACATCAAAAAATCCTTAAAATCACCAAAATTCCTTTTGATTCCATCACTTCTTAATTAACCAAAATAATATATAGAAAATGATAAATATCATCTTCAAAATAGTATAAAACAAGTTAAATCCTTTACTTACTTGTCTTGATCCTTTGGACTTAGCAATGACTTAGTAACTTCTTCTTGCTTCTGTCTCTTAAAACTCTCAGCCTTCACTCTCAAAATACCATAAGAACACGTCTCTCTCACACACGAAAAACTCTCTCTCTCACTCTCTGCATTCTTTCTTTACATAGATGAAAATGAGTGAGTGAAGAGCCGTGTGCTTGCATATATTTAACATTAGTGTTTCATGATCATTACATTTTTGTTGCATTCAGAAAAAATAGAAAACATAAGTGGGGAGTGGTTGGGAGTAGGTGGAAGTGGTTGGGTAAAGGAAGAAAAAGAAGAAAGTGGATAAGGGAGAAGGAAAAAAAAAAAACAAACGCATGTTACAGGTTGGCTGAATTGAATTTTACATTTTTTTCTCCTTTTACTAAGAATGAAATGATGTCATTTGAGTTAAAAAATAAAAATAAAAAAGGCAACATATCATGTTCATGCTGTAGTAACTTTATTTTATTTATGTATAAATTATATATAAATATTATAGTTTCTTGTGGATCGGTATCTTTTTATTTAAAATTACTCTTTTCTTTTGATTAAAAAAGGGAAAAAAACCCAAATTTCATCATCATGTGTCTATATTCTTTTGGACCGGTATATTTCTTTATATTTTAATTAAATTATATTATTTTAATCATAATTGGGTTGATTTGGTTTAACATAGTTGGACTATTGGCCTTGAAACTATTGTCTTAGCATGTTAAATGACTTGTACGATTTTTACTACCTTGAATGATTTAGGTGTGGACAAATTTTGAAACTATGATTCTAAATTTTATTCAGTGAAATTTTCCCTACTTTTAATCATCCAAGGGGCCATATCTTTTTGAATATGGACCATAGAGCCTTTCAACATCTCTTTTTGTAATTTGCCTGACCAAAAAATAAAATAAAATAAAATAAAACAGTCGTAATATAATTTTGCCTTAATATATATTGTCTCTCTATGTATAGCATGTATCTACATATATAAAAAGAGACATACACAAGAGTACCATGTGTTGAAGAAAAACACGAATTCATCATTTTTTAATTTTTTTTTCAAATAAATATGTTTTTTTTCTCAAAAAAATAATTTTTTTTTAAAAATAAGTCAACAACTAATTAAGATTAAGACCATATCAGTTATTATATTATGACGTGGTATTTCATGAGTAAGTATTTATTTAAAGAAAAGGCCCAATAACATGTTGATGCAAAAGGGGATGCTTAATTGGGCCCAATGGTTAAATTGGTCCACTTTGAATTTTCATTTCGGAGGGGGGAAAAGCCTAAGCAGCAAAATTGCAAAACCCTAGTTATCAAAAAAAAAAAAAAAAATTGCAAAACTCTACGTTTCCAACCTCCTTGTTCTTGTTCTCATTTCACCCTAATTCTGTACCTTTTCATTTCCTTGCAAGGTTTAGCCTCAAATCCTGATCTCATCAATGAGAAATCAATGGCGTCTTCTTCTTCGTCGTGCTCAACAAGGCACAAGAATTTACGCTTCCAATCACTTCTTGCAACCTCAGTTTCAGGTACACCTTAATTCCAATCTGCAATCACTTCGATCTATCACTTCACTCCTGCATTCTCACTCTGTTCAAAACCAAGTTCCCTTACCCTCTTCTGATTTACTCAATTTCTTAAACCCCATAAACACCACCACTCGTAGTTTCTCTTCCGAGATTGCACTCGAGCATAATGAAGCGGATCACGTTACTTTTGTTGCTAATATATTCTCGGAATTTTTGAGCTTTGATGAAATTGACAAAGAACTTCGGAAGAATAATATTGTGGTTAATGATGATATGGTTCTGAAGGTTTTAAGGAAGCTAGACTCTAACAATAACGATTGTAGCGCTGAAGTTGCTTGGAGGTTTTTTCACCACGCTAGGTGGAGTTACAACGTGAGGTTGAGTTCGAAGTCCTATAACATGATATTATCTATTTTGGGAACCCATGGTTTCGATAGCGAGTTCTGGAGCATTGTAGAAAATTTGAAGCAAAAGGGTTATGGTTTATCAAAGGGTGTACACGATAAACTCTTGAATTTCTTTGACCGCGATGGAATTGAGAGGTTGAAAACTTTGTTTGCATCAGGATCTATTGATAATTCAGATGAGAAGATGTGCTCAAGGGTCACTAAAATTGTGAGGCATGGTGTGTGGAGTGATGAAATTGAAAAGAAAATCTTGGACTTGAATATTGTGTTCTCTCGTGATATGGTTACATCGATTTTGGATAATCTTCATACAGATCCAAATAAAGCGCTGATATTTTTCAGGTGGCTAGAGGAGAGTGGGAAGTTTAAACATGAGGGCTGCACCTATAATGCGATGGCCAGGGTATTAGGAAGGGAAGATACAATTGATAGGTTTTGGAAAATCGTTCATGAGATGAGGAATAGAGGGCATGAAATGCAATCAGAAACATATGTTAAGGTTTCAGGGCAGTTTTTTAAACGGAAAATGATTAAGGATGCTGTTGACTTGTATGAATTTGCTATGGCTGGGGCAAATAAACCTTCACCCCAATGCTGTACCTTTCTGTTGAAGAAGATTACAGTGAGTAAGCAGTTTGATATGACTTTGTTTTTGAGGGTTGTGAAGGTTTTTACTGGAAGTGGGAATGTGTTGGCAAGTTCTACGGTTGATTCTGTGTTGAAGTCTTTGACCTCTGTTGGCAGGTCTGGGGAGTGTAACAAGGTTTTCAAAGCGCTGGAAGATGGTGGAGTTTCGGCTTCTGGTAATATACAGAGTAAAATTGCTTTTCGGCTTAGTGCTTCTGGTAACAAGGAAGAAGCTCTAGAATTTATCAGTAACATTGAAGCATCTGGGTCTAATCTGGATCACAAGGCTTGGGAATCTTTAATAGAGGGGCATTGTGTTTCTGGAAACCTTGATGAAGCGCTGTATTCTTTTCGAAAGATGGTTGAGAAAGAGGGTGTTGCTTCTGCGAACTGTAGTTTTGGTTTGTTAATGAATGCTTATTGCGAAAAGAACAGGGCAATTGAGCCATGCAAGATTCTGTGCCAATTAGTGAAGGAACAACAGTTAGAGCCCCGGCATTCAACGTACAAGTCTCTAATAAGGAAGCTACTGGTTCAGGGAGGATTTACCGAAGCCATAAATATCTTGGGTTTAATGAGAAGTCATGGGTTCCCACCTTTTATCGATCCATTTATTGAACATGTATCAAAGTGTGGAACTGGAGCTGATGCAATTCTGTTTCTCAGGAAGATGACTTCAAAGAAGTTTCCATCTGTATCGGTTCTTCTCCGGATGTTTGATGCCTTTTCCAAGCATGGAAAACACGAAGAAGCTCACAACCTCCTTTCCAAATGTCCACGTTTCATCCGTAACAATGCCGATGTCTTGAATTTCTTTTGCTCCATGAAGTCTAAAGAAGGTGAGACTTCTGGCACATTGGCTTCTTAAGCTTGTAGGAATTTTTCTCATATTGTACCCTTTTGGAGAAGGCCGATGGAAATATTTTTGAGTATTTATTTTTAAACCCTTGATCTGAAATCATTGATTTGTGGGATTTAGATATAACAAATAACCAAAGTTTCTCAGGTTTCTAGACTTCCCTCTGCAATCTGTATTTCACATGTATTACCACATAATTTCATCATCTTGAGGGCATTTTTTTTTATCTTTGCTCATGAGATATGTACTACATCTGAAGCTTTTCATCTACCAGGATGAGTTTCATCATCTTTTCCCCTTTGCTTCACTGTGTTCTAAAAAATCTTAACCGATGTCTCTTCTTGGCCTTTGTGCACATGATTTTCTCATCTGTTGGTAACTTGGAGATCTTCGTGCATTATAAATAGGTTTAACGTATGTTAGAACTCTGATGGAAACTATCAGTCTCAAATGGTGATTTTTTTGGTATCGATTTATTAAAAACAGTATACTTAATATGTCAACATTTGAAAATGCTTGTCAACAGTTAAAATAAATTTCAATGTTCGCATTTTTTGTTAATAAATCTAACAGTGCAGGGTTAGAGGGTTGAAGCTGTTAAAAAAATTAAGAGACTGAAATGAAATTGGTATGAAGATAAAGCACTAAAAACACAGTTTTGCCTAAATATAGTTATCGTTTGGACAGTGGAAGGGCCTGAGAGGGGGCACAAGGGGTTTAGTTGATAGGCTTTGATTAGCCCAAATTTGTAGTGAAATGAAAGCAAGGTTTTTCCTAATTACTTACTGATCCTGACAAGTGAGTAGCTTTGGTTTGAGTTGTTGGCATGCAAATATGTTGAATACTCCTTTTATTCCTTGATATAAGATATATTTACCTAATTTAATTAGACTAAAAAAGTTAGTTAGATTAATTAATATGACATATTTCTTAAAACATTTTAGTCATTTTCCCTAATTATCTCATTCTATTTTCTCATTGATTATTGTAGATGGAGCATCAATAGAAGTAAATTAGAAAAAGATTGACAAATATAAAAAATATATGTTGTATTTAAGACTAAGACAAACTCTTCAAATATATCATAATATCGTATAGACAGGAGGAGTAATACTTATAGTCCTTCTCAACATGACTGGATTAGTTCAAATTCAATATGGTTTTCCAGATCCTCAATGGCTTGATTTTCTTGTTAAGAAAATCTATTTAAAAGATTATACTTTCAGGACAAGAACGATTTCATAGTTCTAAAAAGCATGAAAAAACAATTCCGTAGTTTGAGATACATATCGTATAGAGGGGGGAAAAAAACAAACAAAACAAAGAAATGTTGCTTTTTAAAATACACGATTATGTGTTTCTTTGTTTACTTTTTGTGGTACTATTCATACTTTTTTCGAAAAAAAAAAGAATAAAAGACGTTTTTTTATTTTTTATTTTTAATTATTACTCTTTTTTTTAAAAAAAAATTACACAACAAGGTAAAAGCCCAAATTTCAATGTCATATATGTGTATTTTTTATATGTTAAGTAAATTATTGGCTAAAGTATACTTTTAGTTCTTTAAGTAAATATACTTTTAGTCCCTTAACTTTATAAAATATACTTTTAATCTTATAATTTTAACACTGTTAATGTTACTAACAAAAAATGCTGACGCAACAAATTGATGACTATGTAAGTTTAAGTGTAGACTGTGTAATTAAATTTTATTAATTTAAAATTTAAAATATACATAAATTGAAAAATATCTAAATCTCTAATGAAACAATCATTATTAACATCCCAATTATATTAAAAAAATTAGTTTAATGATCTAAATATAAAACTTTTAGTTTAATATTATAAATATCAAAATCTTGATTTCATTTGTGACGATTTGTCAGTTTATTTATCTAAATATATTAAAAAAAATTAAAACGTAAATATGTTTTTTCAACAGCATAGTCATCAGTTAAGTTGTAGCGTTGACATTTTCCGTTAATAACATTTACGATGTTAAAAAATATGGGACCAGAAATATACTTTATAAAGTTAAATGACTAAAAGTATACCTCTTGTGAGACTTAAAGGACTAAAAGTATACTTTAGTATAAATTATATTATTTTAATTATAATTAGGTTAATTTTTGTTTCACCGTGATTGGCCTTTGAACTATTGTCATATTGTGTTGATTGTGTTAATCGGTTTAATAACTTGTATCATTACCTTGAACGGTTTGGTTGGACAAATTTTGAAACTATGATAAGATTATTCTTTCTTTCTTTCTTTCTGCTAGAAATAATAAGATTATTCAATTTAAACGTTTTAAATTTAGTTTTTGGAACAATTTTGATTTTTATTTCTGGTGAAAAATAATTCATCTATATTATAGGCCAGGCTAATAAGTAATAATACATTGATGCTTTGTCCAATTTGAATCTTCATTTAAAAGGGTGTAGAAAAAGGAAAAATTTCACTGCATCCCCTTTATAGCAAATTATTCTCAAACATCCTCAAAACTTTTTAAACTTCAATACACTCCTAGGACTAAATTGAAAATAAAATTTGTGGATGAAAAAACAATTGTGCCCTTACCATACAAGTCAAATATGATTATTTATCTACAAGATTTATATGGGAACTAACTAGTCACATATGGTTATTTACAAGATAAATAAGTGAAATTATAATACTATATCGGTCACGAACAAGACAGTAAGCATATTTATAAGAATACATAAAAATTTACAAGATTGTCTCAACCATATACAAGAGAAGGGCATAAATGTGTTTTCAGCAAAAAAAAAAAAAAAAAAACTTAATTTTAGTTTAGCTTTAGGGGTGCAGTTAAGTTTCATAAAGTTTTGGGGGCCGTTTGAGAATAATTTACTATATAGAGAGATGCAGTGAAATTTTCACAAAAAAATTCCTAAGCAGCAACATTGCAAAACCTGTTACAAAATAAAAGAGAAAAACTATATTGTGTTCGATAGTAGTCGATTGACCAGTGAGCAAACTCCTCCTCTTGCTAGCTTTCTCTCTCATCATTGGCTACTTCTCTCTATTATGTAATTCTATTGCAAAAGATGTTCAAAGCATGGCTTAGCTCTCTTACTCTGTGTTTGTGATTATTTTTTTGTTTGTTTTTTTTTTTTAAAAAAATCCCTCCAGGCTAAGAGCTTGGCTTAAATTGCAGCTAGAGCCAGATTAAGTTTTCTTGGTAAATTAGTAGTGATGTGAAGGCTAGGTTTTTCCTAATAACTGGTCAAAATAAGTGAGTATTTTGGTTTGAGTTTTTGGCATGCAAATATGTTGAATAATACTAACACTCCGATTTTAAATAAAAGATCAAATTAGTGTTTTTAAGAGAAATTAGGGAAGTTAAATAAATTATTTTAAAATATTTATATTTATCAATATGGTTTTTGAGATCCTGAATGGTTTAAATTTTTTTTCCTCAAAAAAACTTATTTAAAAGATGACATTTTTAGGACAAGCGAAATTTCTTAGTTGTAACAAACAAGGAAAAGAAACTCCATGCGTAAATTGGAAAAAAAAAAAACAAAGAAATATTGCTTTTTTAAATGCACATTCATGTGTTTCTTTATTTGCTTTCTGTTGAGCTTGAAGGATAAGAAGTATTTTGGCTGAACCTGAGACCACCCAACCAAATTCTCATCACAAAGTATTACGGGCTGTTTCATGTAATGGGGCAAAATTAATTATGGGGAAAAATTTTATGAACGAAATAATTGTTGTTTTTTTGGAAAAAAAGAATAAAAGATTTTTTTTGTTTTTTTTTTATTTTTTTCTTATAAATTATAAAAAAGAGAAAAACTATAAGTTGCATTGAAAAAACGAAAAAAAAGGAGAAAAGCACAAGAAAAATAAAATTGTACAATCACACGACTGCTCAAATGATCTAGTTTATTATTATAAAATATTTAGGTGTTCAAATTGAAAAATAAAAATTTAGTACAAAAAAGTAGCGGAACATGAAGTGAACATATAAGAAACACATGCGGACATGAGAAAAGCCAAACTCTATTATTAATTAAAACAATTTCTAAAAATATCTTAAATTATAATGGAAATATAGCAATAATTTAGCTATATTCGACATGCTTAGTTGGATTCACCACTAAACAATAATAGCTTGGAATTATTAATATGTGGTCGTTTTTCTTTTGGACTTAGTGGATACGGAAAATGATGCATCGTGAACCCAACTTGTTCTTTCATTGTTAAACATTGTTTCTTTTGTGAGATAACAATAATGATCAATATACAAACAAGCAAACAAACCCTACACTGTGTTATAAGTAACCTCTATAATCTTTGAAACTTTATAATAAAATTCCCTAATTTTCTTTTTTTTGTATTTATGCATATAATCGCCCTATAACTCATCCTGAAGGATTATATGCATAAGAAAGTAAAATTTAAGAAGGTATAAAATTAGTAGCTTAGAATTATGTCCATAGACTTGGAAGTTTAGTAAAGTTAGGAAGGTTATTTCCATATACTATCTTTAGTGCAAAATATAAGTCACTTTCTATAAGAATTATTTGGTTCGTAATATAAGTTAATTGGAAAGTATTTACGCTACTACAAAAAATAAATTTAACGACGCTAAAATTAACGTCCGTTTGTTTGATACTAGAGTTAAAAAAGTGACAATGGCACTTTTAAAATTTTGTCTCAAAATTTGACGATTGTTTAAAAACCCAATTCTAAAAAAAATATATCAATGATTGTTCACAAACATAAGTCGTTTTAAATTAAACCCAAGAAGGAAAATATATATATATTAACGATTGATTTTGTTAAAACAATAGTAAAAACAATCATCTAAGACTCTAAGTGTCTTAACAAGAGTTGTTAGATTTACTTTTTGTAGAAGTGTTAGTACTATTTACCAATTTCTATTAAATTTGGCTCATCATATTTTTCTTTCTTCTTTAAAATATTATTAAACAAGGAAATAGTTAGAAATATTTTTTTAATTTGAAACACATTTAACGAATTAACCGTTATTTTTTTTGTTTTTCGTTGAGGTGGTTGATCAAGAGTTTTGGAGGCTTTTGTGTGTGTGTGTGTGTATTAATTATGAGACACCATTTTCAAGCCCATCCTTGGGGCAGAGTGGGTCGAAGGAGACTTGTCAATGAACAAAAAGTAATGAGGAATATTAATTATACATAAACACTTATATATAATTGAATTTATATATCTGGAAATTCATGGCAATATTCCTTGCTCAACGCTATATGATGTGTTACATCAAAATAATGTGTTGTCTTGAGTCATATATATCACAAGTGGTAGTGGAAGTGCTTTGTTGGAGGTTTGTGCAGACAAATTAAAGTAGGGACCTCTCTCAGGTAAAAAATATAAGACAAGCTAAGTTCTTACAGATAATGAGACAAATATATGTATGAGCAATATATCATCTCGTGATGATTAATTATAGAACAATAGAGATTTGATTCACATGTGTGTCTGTTTTTGGCTTATTATTCAAACGCAAAAAACTATGAGACAATCAATATCACTGACCCATTTAATCTCTTGTAGTTTTCTCTCACTTAAATATAGAGATTAAACTGAGGCCGAGACCTACTACGATGTTATTTTAGGGGGATTAGCAATATAGAGATTCAATAGAGTCCCCTAGTAGCAATATAAAGACATGTCCATATAAATTATATAATTAAAGTTTTAATTTATTAAATAAATATTATCAACATTAAATAAATTAAAGTAATGTGAAATAAATTAAGTGAAATATTTTTATTTTTATCTTTATTTTTATTTTTAGGTCATTAACCAACCAAACCGTATTAACTAAAGGCTCAAAGGTAACCCTTATCTATCTCAATGCAGTTACTTTTCATAGAGAAATTGTACTTTGCATACTTGATTATTTGCATTTGGTCATGATAGACTAACTTCTTATTCATTTGGGGAATTGTTAGAATTTTGGTCTAATCCCATGGATTATGAATAAAAAGTAGGTCGGAAAAAGAAGAGAAAAAAGGAAGAAGAAATGAGTGTATGGATAGAAGTCCCACATTGGATAAATGAAGAGGAGTGAAAGGGTATATAAGCCTTTACTTTGCTTCTCTAAATTAGGCTCTTGGGCCAACCCACTTTTGTAGAGGGTGAGGACATAGGTGACCCTTGGTTCACCACATGCACGCGTCGCCACTGCCAGCTCGGCTCAATTAGGTCTTACGCACCGCCCGACTTGTTCGGTTCAATTCGAACGTGTGTGAGATTAAAAATAATTTTATCAAATAATTTTTTAAATTTTATCCAAATAGTTCTTAAACTTTTATTAATTCTTTTTTTTTACCCCTCTGAGATTCTCTCAACCAGCGGCTGGTAGCGAACGTAATATTGGATCACTGTGATTGATCCGTTCTGGTGCATCTATTCCCATCACGCACCAGTATGCTAGCAAGGGTCGTTGTTCGCTTTTATTCACTCCATTCTGGTGTGTCTGTCACACAACTCACTAGTTTATTTGCAACAATCAACTTTATCTAATCAATTTTCGTTGTCTATAAATAGTATGTGCTAGTGACGAAAAATCAATCTCTGAACTCAATCTGAAACACTCATATCTGCATACTGCATTCTGCAATCATATTCTATGTGATTCTGAAAGCAGACTCATGGTGTTCGTTTGGGCTTCTGATTGAAAGTGTCATCATTCTGAAGATGCAAATCCGTTCTATCTTAAGAGACAATTGTTCATTAACCTTGGGTATTAGTAAAGAGGGACAAATTGTCTCTAGGAGACAACATACATTGAGCTCATATTTCTTCAAAGTTCATTATCATATTTCGACAATTATGTGAGTTTATTTTTAGGTTTTCATATTATACAGAGTTATTGTATGTTTACAGTATATGCAATCTTATTGTTACAGATTCTTGTGATATTGTTCAATTTCTATATGTTTAGTATTTTCTACAATAGATGATAGTGTCACTAAACCAACAAGTCATTGACAAAATTAAGTGATGGGTTTAATCATGTGACAATTTTTAAAGCCTTTGCTTGAAACCAAAGTTTCGAATTAAAGTTTTCAACGGCTGAAAAATATATGAAACGAAATATTGTGGAGCTTTGCTTACAACCATATGATAGAATACCCAATCAATGTGTATCCTTTGACATTTTTATAAAGTGACATTGGCTTGGTCTTTTTGATACAGGAAAACCTCCAAATAATTATTGTCCTAATTCTTGTGTTTATTGGAAAAAATAATTAGCAATGACTAAAATTGATTCTATACCTTAATCATAGCAGAAAAATCTATTTATAATGGTTATGCTGGAAAATAGTACTCTCACAATTTCAATATTCAACTTTTAATTCCAATAATATAAAATGAAACTTATTTATCAACGAAGTTAATCTAAGAAAATTAACTTGTAAGGAATTGAAAAGAAAATTTTATCATTATTGATTTTTTTTTTTTTTTTTTGCCACAACTCACATACTTATCCATTATGCCCTTCATTGTTGATTTGTATCTTGTCTTAATAAGGATTGACAAGACATTAAAGCCAAATTAGAACATATATCTTAAGCTAGTGGGATGAGATATTAAATAAAAAAGTTACGTCAAACTGATAATTATAGCTTGTAATTTGGTTTAAAAGATAAAGAAGCTATTAAAAAGTGTCAAGGTTTAAATCCTAACTTCGTTAATTTATTTTAATGTAGAGCATATGAAAACCACAAATCATGATTGGGTGACTTAGGTCAATAAGTAGAAAAGACTTAATATGTTAATTAAATAAATTGTTGAGTTTAAATTTTTTGAATTTAAAAGAAATCACGTCATAAAAACTAATCTCATTTGGGTTTATTCATCAGTTACTTGAATATGATCTAATAGCACTGATCGGATAATACAAACAATAAGATCATATAAACTTAATCTTGGCTCAATATGTAGTACCTCAAGTTCTTAATATTATCGAAATCTTGAATTGCGCGCATGGTATGTTTATTAACATTATACGCTTTTAAACAAAGAAAAAATTGTATTACAAAATCATAGGTGTCTTCATGTATCATTATTATTTGTGGATGAAATGAAAACATACTATAATGGTACTCCCCCGGTCCTAATTATAGGATCACTTTCATAGTGCAAATTGCACTACAAACGTGGTTCTATAATTAGGACCGAAGATAATAAGATTTATATTCAAATATTTAAGACAAGGGAGGTATGTATCCAAACTTTAAAAATAGTAGCTACCCAAGCAGTGATAAGAGGAACATTTTAATTCAAATGAAAGAAAAGGAAAGAGAAGGGGGAAAAAAAGAAGAAGTGAATTTGGATAAGGGAGAGAAAAATCATCATGGTTTCACATAGGAGCAGCATGTTAAAGAAGAAATGATCCAAGGGACCAAAGATTGAATTATTGTGTGGGGCGTGCACAAATACACGCGCATGATTGGAATTAAATTTACTCTTTTATTCCTTTTTATTCTGCTTGAAATTAATTTTTTTTCAATACAATTATCTAGTACTACTTTCAATTCTTAATATAAGAGCTAGTGTACAGTGCAATTTCTATTACAAATTAGCTCTTATATTATCAAGGTTTAATCTTGTTAGATTTAATTAAACATATATAATTCTCCTAATACGATTTTTTAACATCCAGTATTTGAATGATGCGCAAACTTGCTTAAGGTATATATATGAGTAATTTTCTCAACTCAACCATCATCATCAATAATTTTTTTATTTTAATAGAAATAATTTTCTAACTATAAATCTAAGATAAATGATATTTTAAATTTAGAAATAATTTTTTTTTTTTTGGTAAAATTATCTAATATATGTTATGATCAACTGATTGTTGGATTTTATGTTTAAATCCCATGGATTATGAATAAGAAGTCCCACTGGTTTGCCACCACCGGTCGCGTTAGTTCGCTACGGTTGTGTTGGTTTATCAACAAGAGACAAGTCCATCTGATTAAACTTTCTTTATCTGTAAATAGAGCGCCCTAGTGACAGAATAAAATAAGATTTTTCTACATACACTCTTTTTGTATATTACATATACATTTTGTGAGTTCTGAAAACAGACTTGTTGGATTCGCTTGGGCTTCAGACAAACAGAGTTATCTTTCTCGAGACAAATAATCCGCTCTATCCTGGGAAGCAATTGCTCAGAAACTTTCGACATCCATATTGAGGGAGAAAAATTGTCTTAATGACACAACAAAAGTTAGGTCCGGATTTCTGCATAGTTCATTACCATTTTCGGTAGTATTGTGAATTTTACTATTTTTCCTTATTGTGTAGAAGTATTATATGTTTACAGATTATGCATATTGATTACACAGATTCTTTCCCGTATGAAAATTCCAATTTAAAGTATTTTCTACAATACTGATGTAAGCTGCTCTCTCATGGTAATTTTTCTTCGATACACAAAGTGAGGGTATGATATATAATTATTGAGTATTTGGAATCTTATGAAGACAGAAGTTAAAACACATCAATCTTAAAAAAAAAAAGTAAAAGAAGAAAGTGAGGGAGATTGAAGCAATAGAGGGAGTGGGAAAAAAGAAAAAGCAGGAAAAATGGGACAAGTGATATGTTCTTTCTCTCAATCAAATAGACTTTAATGAACAAAGTTTGGTGCTTTAATGTCTTTGATCCATTGGACATAAATGAAATCACTTTAACTTTGTTGTCCAACTAAATCATCTTTTGTAACATTTGCCGCCCCTTCCATCCCAAATAATTAATGAACTTTATATATTATGGAGTCCTATTACTTTACGAGGATTATTGATCCCATTAGTGAGAAAGGTAAATTAAATAATTAATATGAAGTGCTCTATAAGTATATATAAGAAAATATTAAAAAAAATACTCAATGATTGAGCGAGACTTTTTTTTATCAACAATTTATCAAAAGATATTGTTAATAAATCACAATTTTTGTTCTTGAAACATGATGTACAAAATTCAGCCTAGACTCTCAAAGAAGTTTGTTTAGTAAGCAGTACTAATTAAGAGATGGTTTAGCAAAACAAATTTGATTATTCTAATTAAGCATAAAATCTTACTCTATCCATCTTAAGTCACAGTTCAAATTTCGATTCCTGTTATAAATAAGTGAGGATGCATTTTAAATTTGGATAATCTAGATTAGGTTAAAATATTTAAGTTTTCTTTTATTTAAAAATTGTTTCACATTTTAAGTGTTACTTTTTTTTTAATACAAAAAGTACTGCTTTAACTTTAAAAATAAAAATAAAAACTTAATTTGAATGGTACGGTTCACACAAACATGTAAAGAAATGAGGAGATATTTGTACTTGCAAACAGAGTTCGTAAAAGGATGTATGTGCTTTGAGTAACCTTGAAATATAATAGGAAAGCTATAAAGTGGATCACGAAATTAATATATATAGTTAATATTGGTTAAAAAAAAAAGATCTGATGATTTGGTGTAGGGTATATTTCATATATTTGTCTTGTTATATATGAGTTTAAAGTTGCAGAGAAGTATCCATGGCGGAGTATACATGACAGAGAGAGAGAGAGAATCAAAGAAGGTGAGGAGAGAGAAAAGATATTTACTCCCTCTGATTCTTATCATAAGGCACTAACTACCAAAATGTTTTGGTCCTTATTATAAGGCACTAACTACCTTTAACCAACTCATTTATTACTATTTTTCAATTATACCTTTATTTTTAACTAACTCTTTAAATTTACATCATTAAAATAGGAGTAAAGTTGGAAATATTTATTATTTTTAAATCAATTTAATGACTTAACTTGCAATTTTTGGTTTATTATAAATGGTGGTTGGTGTCTTTAAAATAAAGACTAGAGGGAGTACCTTTTAATTTTCATTGGCTTCCCTTTCTTTGTGCATGATCCTCCGAAAGCTCGCCTTTCACTTCTTCCTTCACCCACTGTGTTTTTTTTTTTTTTTTTGCTCAAAGCCACCTCCTCTGCGTATGACTAAACAATGAAGGGAGATATAATCTATTTTTTTCAAGGGGCAATGTCAACTTTTTCACCCTAATTTGCATATCCCTCATTGACTCATGTCTCTTCCCAATCCTTTAAAGATTCAATGGACTTCTAAGGGTTTAGCAAATTCAACTAGTATTTAAATGAAATTTTCGTTTTAAATTTCATAATAAGCATTCTGATTAAAAAACATCTTTGATAGTGACTAAAAAAAAGTGAATATAAGGACGAACAGTGTATTGATTTAATAAATATAAAAATTATAATTAATTTGTTCATTTGTATTATGTAGAATTGTCTCATCATCATTGGTTGTTATAAATAATGTATATTATACTAAATCTCATTGCCTTTTTATGTTTTGTACAAATATTTTTGCTAGACATTATATGTTCTGATCTTACAATCATAAAGAAAAAGTTGTGGGTAATCAGTTTGGTATCCCCTTCCATAAACCACTTGAATGTGATCCAATATATATGATTGAGACATATTGATTCAAAGGGAAATTTATGGTGAGGCTATATATGAATTTAAAAGGGTCCAAGTTTTTAAAATCAGAGCCAAAAATAGAAGAAAGCATCAGTGGCAGTCTAAATCATAATTGAAGTATTGTCTAAGCATGCGCCAATTCGGTTGGGGCAGACACAAAACAAGTTTAATAAATGAACACACAAACACACTATCATGAGTTTGAGCCAAACACAGAGAAAGTGACCAAACATAACATTTACAAAGGAAAAGCGTGTGTTTTTTTTTTGTTTGTGTGGGTCTTACAAAGGAGAAAAATATCATTGGCAACTTTTGCTTTTCAAAGCTTTTTATTTTTATTTTTTTATTTTACCCCTTTTACCTCTTATTGTTATTATTTTTTTCCAATTTGAACATTTTTTTTTTGGGCAGTAACAACTTTTTGCACAATGTGGAATCCACCAAGGAAGAGTAGAGGACCCATGTTTTATGGTCTTGCCAAATTTTGGTTTTTGGAATATATATAAAGTATCAACATTTTTCACCACCAAACAGAGATAATTAATTTTAGTCATTTTTCCAATAAAAAGCTTATTAACCCTTAAACAAGATCTTACCTTTAAATTCTTATGAATAAATAAAAAGGAGAGACCATGTTGCATGTAACTAGATTTTTTCTCAATTTTTATTTTATTTTATTTAGTATCCATTCATTTTTCTCTTTTTATTAAGTCTTTACACTTTGCTTTGTTAACACTATTAGCCCCTTTGACTCTTTGCTTTGTTGGTATCGTTAGCCTATTATAAACTAACGGTGCTAACAGAGTAAAGTTATAAGATTTAATAAAGAGAGAGAAAAATATAAGTACCAAATTAGAAATTGAGAAAAGTATATTTAAAATTTCATATATACTAATTATTTTTCTTTATGAATTGGATCCAATCAGTGACCTCCCACTTTTAGGGGAACTCTTATGCCACTAAGTTCTTAGGCAATTGGTGCATTATATATATATAAAGACAGATAGAGAGATGTGTATGTGTGTGTTAGCACATTATTTCTTAATTTTTTTTTTTTTGCAAAAAAATATTTAAGAATATTTAAATACACATTATTTCTTAAATAAGGGAAATGTACCTTCAAACTTGTTTGGACAAAAACGTTTTCACCCAAACACTATTATTTTTAGGAAAATGAAAATCCAGGGGGGATCTTATTGGGTCATAGATAGAGAGGTAACCAAATCTATCATCAAGCTAGGTCCCCCCAACAACCTCATCACATTCTTCTCGAGATTCTCACATTCCCTCGACACAATACCTCACAACTTAAATAAAAACAAAAAAACGTGATTTTGCAAAAATGCCCTCAATCTCACAGAATCTTGGATTTTCCAAAGCTCCAAGCAAAGCACAAGTATAATCCCTCTAATGCCTACGCATATCAGATAAACTATGAGTCATGACTTTATGCTTTGCCTCTTCGACATAATATAGTACAAATTAATAATGTATAACTTTGTGATTAATAAATTCTAATCATATGTATATCCCATGCCTTAGTGTTTTTCTGCTTTATCTCCTGTACTAGGGAAGGGCAGTCTCATATCATTTTTTAAATTCTTCTTTCTGCTTTCTGCACATGTGCATGATTAGGACACAAACTCAATTTCCTATTCAGTCCCTGCCTTTGGATTTTCTCCAATTATTGGTCCACAAAGCAAAACATTTTTCTTTCTTTAATTTGAACATATACTTTAAACTCTGTTTAGTTTGTTTTTAAAAAAAAAAAAAATTCTCTTGTTGCACTTTCAGTGAGGCAAAGCTCATTAGTGCTTTCGGTTGTTGTGAGATAAGATCATTAGGTTGTGATGCATTATATTGTTCCTTTGTACAGCTTCCTCACTCAGTGACAACAGGCAAGCATGCTAGCTAGTTCTCTTTATACTTTCAAAATCTGTGTTCTCTTTTTGTGGGTCTCTGAGAGAGAGAGGGAGAGAGGGATTTTTGGTGAATGTCATTGCAGAAAGTAAATGGGTCTCTTTCTTCTTCCTTGAAAAATCACTGTAAAGATCGTAGGACCTCCAATTCAGAATCGTTGACGTTTATCTCACTTTGTAACTGAACTGAATGGGGAAGCCAAGAAGAACACAGACTCTTCTCTGTTTCATGATACTTGTTGTCTGGTTTTCTTGTTCTTCTTCTGCAAATGCTTTGCTCTCTCCTAAAGGAGTGAACTTTGAAGGTAACTTTCAATTTCTGTTAGCTTTGTGTCAGTTAGACAAGAAGTAGAATTCTGAAATGGATATCTCTGAAAAATTTTGTAGTTCAAGCTTTGATGGGTTTAAAAGCTTCTCTGGTTGATCCTCATGGAGTTTTAGATACTTGGGATGGAGATTCTGTTGATCCTTGTAGCTGGACCATGGTCACTTGTTCTTCTGACAACCTTGTTGTTAGCCTGTGAGTCTTTTGTTGTCTTCTTCATTCATTAATTTGAAAGAGACTGTAAGTGAGTCTCCCGAACCAATGAAGTTGAAATTGATGAAGTTCAATCCTGCAGGGGCACTCCAAGTCAAAGTTTATCTGGTACTTTGTCTCCCACCATAGGAAACCTCACAAACCTTCAAACTCTGTGAGTAATACTAAGATAATATATCTATACACACACAAACAAACATTTTTCTGTCTGTAAACTCAATGATTTTATACTAAGTGTTTGTTTGTTTTTTTCCAGGTTGTTACAGAATAACAACATAACAGGTACAATTCCTTCAGAATTAGGGAAGCTTTCAAAGTTGCAGACTTTAGATCTGTCAAATAACTTGTTCAATGGGGACATTCCTGCCTCTTTAGGCCACATGAGCAAGCTGCAATACTTGTAAGTGAGCATTCATGATCAGCACATTTATCAGTAAAATTTTTTTCTGGTGTTTGTGTGAAGCTTTATATTATTATTACAATGGTTTTTTTCTTTTTGTTTCAGGAGGCTAAATAATAATAGTCTTTCTGGTGAATGTCCAGAGTCACTGGCCAACATGACACAGCTTGCTTTCCTGTAACGTTTCATGGCTGCTTCTTTGGAACTAAATATATAGATTCTGTCAATTTCTCTTTCCTCCCACTTAAAGATGGTTTCTTGTTTCAGTGACTTGTCCTACAACAATCTGAGTGAGCCTGTGCCCAGAATTCTGGCCAAGTCATTCAGGTAAAAGATTTTCTGGTTTATGTATCAAATGAAAACCTGACCTGGTTCAACTATTACTGAATAGTAAATCAGTAACCTGACCAATCGGGCCAAGAGTTTTGAACAGGCAGAGCAGGTTGATTTTTTTTTCCTTCCCAGGCTAAAAGCAACATAGCAGTCTATCATGTTTGTGTTTTTGTAGCTCTTTTTTATTTGATTATGTATTGTTTATACTTGAATATTCTATTTACTTATGGATTAAAGCATTTTATATTTAAATATTACTCTTGTCATAATTATATGTGAACATTTTTATATATTTAATTAAATATATTTTTATAATCATGATCGATCTCACTTCGAGTTGATCCTATTTAAATCATCAACTATCAACCACTCCCTCGATTGGTTTATTGACTTATGATTTTCACTATGTTGGGTTTTTGAGCCCTGAAAACAGAAAATTGAGTTGTAAGTATTAAGTGCTAATTTCTGATTTTCAGCCTTGTTGGAAATCCCCTCATCTGTAGTACTGGGAAAGAAGAAACCTGCCATGGGATGACACTTATGCCTATGTCCATGAACCTAAACAATACCCAACAAGGTAAAATGTTTTAAGTATCTCATACATATAACTCTTCTAAGCTTTATTGAAAAAACACTGATTTTTCTTTTATTTCCAAAAGTGATACGAATTTCTCTAAATTTTAGTATTCTATTATTGAGTTCCCATGCTGATATCAATCTATTTCCTTCCCCAGAAGCTAAACCTTCTAGCAGACAAAAAACACACAAAGTAGCAATTGCCTTTGGCTTGAGCCTAGGATGTCTCTGTCTCATAGTAGTTTGTTTTGGACTATTTCTCTTGTGGAGGCATAAGCATCATCGACAAGCATTCTTTGATGTCAAAGGTAATACTCTCAGGTCCATATTATAGCACTTCCAGTATGTTTCATAATATACTTTCTATGGCCCACAATATATGACACTTTTAGAAAGAAGACATGGTCCAGAATATAAGTCACCTTTAGTTTAATTAATGTTTTTTTCCTGCTTTGCCCCCTATAATTAATGCCCACTTTCTAATTTTGCCCACTGATTATATCCCTTCTCTCTCTAGAATAACATTCCCAGTGCAATTAAACACATTTCTTAAAAAGGTAAAAGTGAAAAAATTTACATTTTAGAACATATTAAATGACTTAACTGTCATTTCTTATTTCTAGTGATATAGTTGAAGTGCCCTATTTTATGAACCAGATGGAGTGACATATTTTGTTTAAAGCATTAATTTTGTCTACCTAGTATCCTAAACAATTATAAAAATTCCTAATTAACTAACTGCTCTAACCAATGGCTTTTATTGACAGGAATAATGATATTTTACGAAAAATAACTAATTTTGACTAACTTCATTAATTCATGTAAGGTAGTCATTAGTTGTCTATAATAAGGATTAGAGGAAGTACAATTAAACCTTAAATTGAAGCTTACAATGATATAATCATGATCACAGTACAAGGTTGTCATGCACATCCTAATTAACAGAACATATATGATGTTTGGGATGTTTCAGATCGTCATCATGAGGAAGTGTATCTGGGGAACTTGAAGAGGTTTCATTTCAGAGAGCTGCAGATAGCTACAAACAATTTCAGCAACAAGAACATATTAGGAAAAGGCGGGTTCGGACACGTGTACAAGGGAGTTCTTCAAGATGGTACAGAGGTGGCAGTGAAGAGGCTAAGAGATGGGAATGCCATTGGAGGAGAAATACAGTTTCAGACTGAAGTTGAGATGATAAGCTTGGCAGTACACAGAAACCTCCTCAGACTCTATGGTTTCTGTATGACTCCCTCTGAAAGGCTTCTTGTTTACCCTTATATGCCTAATGGAAGTGTTGCTTCTCGCCTCAAAGGTAGTAAGCTCTCTTTCATTAAACTTGTTTCAAGCTAGAGGGACTAACATAATACTCCTTCTTGTACTTTATAAGATTTAGTTGAAAGGTTAGATTCAATTTGTCTTCTATATTTATCTTTTTTCTTCAAACTCATTTACATATATAAGTTATAAATTAATAAACAATCCAAAGTCATACAAAGGTATTTTAGGGAGATCATGTCACATTTGTTATAGTTAACGAATTTAACTCATTTCATTAATCTCCCTGGATCAATTAAGTAGCTCTTATATTAAGAATTAGAGGTAGTAAGTGTTTTCAACCGACTTAGGATAGTTTGAGTTGTAAAGAGTCTCATCTCTTAAACAAGTAGTAGAAGATTTTATTCTCAACCTAATAGAGCATACCCAGTTAGGATGGGTCAATTTTTTGCCCTCAACACCCTGAATGATACTCTCTCTTGTACTTATTTTAGGCACCTAATAACAACTTTACATCAAATATTGAAGTTAGTTAAAATTAGTTATTTTTTATAATTTTTAAAATATCAAAATTACCCTCCATAGAAAATTAGTTAGAGGAGTTTGGTTAACTAGATATGATGTTTTATAGTTAATGATGGACATTAGGTGGGAAAGAAATTAATGCTTTAGACAAAGTATGTTATATTATGAAACATGTTGGAGGTGCTTATAATAAGGACCAGTGGGATTACTAGCTAGTTTTACTTATTGAAAGAGAATACTCCTATTATTTTACCATGTTAAAAAATGGAGGGAGAATTTCTATGCAATCCTGCATAAGTAATCTAATCACTAAAAAATCTCACAAGAAGTAAGTAACATACATGCTTTTTAGTGATCATATTGCTTATGTGGGACTTCACAATAAATTCCGCCAAAAATGAAAAATAAGAATTTAACTGCATTTCTAAAAAAACGTAAGTGAAATATGTCAATGGTGAGTTTCAATTTTTAGTGACAGGAAAACCAGTGTTGGACTGGGGAACAAGGAAGCAGATAGCATTAGGAGCAGCAAGGGGTTTACTATACCTACATGAGCAATGTGATCCAAAGATAATTCATAGGGATGTGAAGGCAGCAAACATATTGCTTGATGAGTACTATGAGGCAGTGGTTGGAGATTTTGGATTAGCAAAGCTTTTGGATCATCAAGACTCTCATGTGACCACTGCTGTGAGGGGCACTGTGGGCCACATTGCCCCTGAGTACCTCTCCACAGGGCAGTCCTCTGAGAAGACTGATGTCTTTGGATTTGGTATTCTCCTCCTTGAGTTGATCACTGGTCTTAGGGCCCTTGACTTTGGAAAAGCTGCCAACCAGAAAGGAGCCATGCTTGATTGGGTATGTATGCTTGCTTCTTAATTAAATCTATTAATGAGCAATGTGGGTCCCACATTTTAGTTTTAAATAACTTGTGTTCTTATCACCAGCTTCCCACTGAAATCAAATTTTAAGGAAGTAACACAACCAAACAAGTCAATATAACTTGAAATAAGTCATATATTTCACATCAATGCACTAGTCACAAGCCCTTTTTTTAGCCCAACTCCGTTTTCAACAAAAATTTTATCATAATGGAAATAGATTAATCAGTCTTGGAGTTGGAGGTGATGAATTTGTTGTCTAAACTAAAAGCTTGCTGGTAAATTCCAAGTAATTAAATCATACAATTTTTCCTTGTTTTTGAAAATTAATATTTTGGTTTCTATAGTCTACGACTCAGTTATAACTCAATTTCTAAATTTTGATTCATTACAACTCAATTTTTATAATTTTAACTCGATTGAAATTCAATCTCTAACATTTAACTTACTACACTTCAATATCTACAGTTTGAATCATTTAAAACTTTGGTCCTTAAACTTTGTGATATGGTTTTATTTTCTAAAACATAAGGAGAAATATTTTAAATGGTTAAAGCTATAAAAATTGAATTATACCAAGAAAACTAAGTCATAGTTGAGTCAAAATTATAAGTATTGATTTGTACCGAGTCAAAATTTAGAAATTGATCAATTTACACCTGTTTTAAAATTGTAAGAATCAAAAGATTAATCTTTCCATTAATTATTTTATGAGAAATGAAAACTTTTGTAGCAAACATGAAATTTCAAGTTATTCTCTCAAGAGCCAACTCCCCTCTAATAGTCAAACTCAAAACCATCCGTTGATCCTATGACACATATACTAATCAAACTAACCCTAACAATTGCAAATTCTTTTTGTAATAATTGGTTTCAGGTGAAGAAGATTCATCAAGAGAAGAAGCTTGAGCTACTAGTGGACAAGGATTTGAAGAGCAACTATGATAGAATAGAGCTAGAAGAAATGGTGAAAGTGGCACTTCTTAGTACTCAATACCTACCAGGACAGAGGCCTAAAATGTCAGAACTAGTGAGAATGCTTGAAGGAGATGGACTTGCAGAAAGATGGGAAGCTTCTCAAAGCAAAGATCATAATCACAATGACACATCAACCACAAGCAAATCCAATAACAAACATGCCCATCAATTCTCTTCTTCAGATCGTTATTCTGATCTCACTGATGATTCTTCTTTGTTGGTTCAAGACATGGAGCTTTCAGGTCCAAGGTGATTATTATTGTATACATACAACTTAGATTTTTCTTTGTATAAGAAATTATTTTTTAAGTATATGATTTTGAAAAGCCTTTATATATATAATGATGCTTGAATCTATATATATGTGCAAATGTAACCCACCTAGATGTTTATTTCCTCCTTTTAAATGTACAGAAATTTTTGTGATGTAAAAAAGTCACAGGAATTGGGCTTTTCATGAGCAAAAATTTATGTGCTTATAAACACTAGGAATGGGCAATACTTACAGGGTTTAAAAGCTTGCTTGGGATTTTGGGTTCAAGAGGGTAATTCTAGAATCTAATGCAAAGAATTTGATTGATCTTTTCAAGAGTAATTCTACAGAAAAGATTTGTAGTTTGGTGTTCATTTATATATAAGATATGATGAGGTTCAATTGGGACTTGCAAATGGTGCATGTCTCTAGAGACCAAAATAAAGTGGTTGATAGCTTAGTTAAAAAGAGTTTATTTGGCACTGGCCTTCTGGATATGTGTCCTTTACTCCTGTTGATTTAAGGATTTTAGTAGAAAATGATAGTTTGTTATTGAATTCTCTTTAACGCTAGTATTTTCTTAATTTCTAGGGCCTAGCCCTTTCTCTTGTACCAAAAGAAAAAAAAATTATTTAAAATTGTATTGTTTTGTCTTCTTTTTAGCTTCAACAAAGTTCATCCTAATTGATTTATACTATTTTATTGATTTGTTAAGACTGAGAAAGTTCACTTTTTTTATGGTGTTCGGGGGCACATTATACATCAACAGTAATTACATTTTTTATTGGTAAAATTATGTGTGTGTATTACATGATATGTGCATCAAAATAATTTTATTTCATGATTAGACCGTGAACATCAAAGCTAATGTGTTGACAATGTTCTGACCAAAAAAAAAAAAAAGTATTGACAATGTAAGACAATATTTAAATTGCTTTGATTTGGTGTATGTGGCTTTTGTGCAAATCATTTATTATTTTAAAAATAAGAGTTAGATAACTAATTTATATATATTAAAAAAATTAGTTAAATCAGTTATTTATAATAGATTTGAGTTAATTTTCTAAAACACCCCCTTATCATTTAGAGGGTGAGTCTTATGGGCCGTTTGGTATGAGAGCAAGGGCAGAGTCAAGAGCTACATTTTTTTGGGGGGGGGGGGGGGATAATATAATAAAACTTAGATGTTATGAAATTTTATTTAAACCCCATAAATATTTCAAGATTTTTATTTTAGTCCCTCCATGCAATTTTAAGTAGAGACTAGAGTGAAAATTGAAATTTTTATAAGGCTGAAATATAATTTCCTAAACATCTAAGTTCTATTTTATAATTTTAGGGGGGGCACCCCTAGCCCTTCCCTAGTTCCACCCTTGCATGAGAGATGTGAAGGGGAGGGGAAAGTAAATAAAACTTAGATGTTCATGAAATTTCATTTAAACCCCATAAATATTTCAAGATTTTTATTGTAGCCCCTCCACACAACTTTAAGTAGAGACTAGAGTGAAAATTGAAATTTTTATGAGGCTAAAATGTAATTTCCTAAACATCTAAGTTCTATTTTTTTATATATATATTTTTTTAGGGGGGGCACCCTTAGCCCTTCCCTAGTTCCACCCCTGCATGAGAGATGTGAAGGGGAGGGGAAAGTAAATTTCTATGAGTTTAATTTATAAAAATTAGGGAAGTAGGATTAAAATCTTTTGATTAATTAATATTCCTTACCTTTTATCTTACATCTTATTAAAATTTCATAACCCCACTTTTTGAATTTTTTAAACTCAATTCATAAAAGTTTATTTAGAGATCAAATATTCAAATCCTAAAAACAATTTCTTCATTTGTAGGGTTTATACTATATATATTTATCCCTCCTAAAACTTTACCTAGTGAAAACCTTATACACTAGTCCACCATTTACTCTTTCAATAATTTGTATTGGAAACTAGTCAAACTAGCCGCGATGAAAACGTCTTTAATG
Source organism: Acacia confusa (assembly GCA_037074495.1). Classification (NCBI taxonomy): domain Eukaryota; kingdom Viridiplantae; phylum Streptophyta; class Magnoliopsida; order Fabales; family Fabaceae; genus Acacia; species Acacia confusa. The sequence goes on from CM073503.1 coordinate 44,234,850, forward strand.
AATGTAATCAATTGGGATAACTTAGATAATAACTATAAATTTGGAATACAAAATTAAAATAAAAATAAACTACTTCACTAATTTTTACATTTATAGGATCAGAGAAGTATCTTTTATAAAATCTGTCATCCACAATGCATAGATTTATAAAATCATCTGTTAAATATATGCCATTAATTTAATGGACATCATCCCAAGAATTTATAAGAAGAAATTCCATAATCTAAGTAGCAAAATAATTGAAAGCTAAATTCTAGTATCTCCAACAATTTCCAGATGCAGAACTGTTAGATGATCAGAATTTCCAAATTCCTGATGCAGTGGAAGAAAAAGCAATACCAAAAATATGATTTAAAATTTGATCTTTTATTTCAAAAAGGTGATTAAAGGATTATTGGTATATATCTAATTTTCAATTATCATAATTAACTCACAACTTTAGACTTCAATATAATTTTCATATCAATTTCAACTATATGTTAAGGTCAGGAATGAGACACCTAATTACTTGATTCTAACCTCCCAAATTCTCTTGGCGCCATCTTTCTAAAAAGGCTGATCTTGATTTTACTTTAAACTTTTTGAACAGAATAGTCATTTAAAATCTTGATTTGTCATATGTGATCTGATTTAAACAGTTTAAATTCTTCTTTTTTTCATAATTAAAATGCATCTTTACTTAAAAATAGAATATAAAATTGCGACAACCTCCTAATTATTAATATTTAGAATATAATTTATGTTTGATAAAAATATGTGAATTAGATCAAATTTAGTATTTCAGATCTATTTTTTTGGGCCAAAATATGTCTGTTTTGTTCCTTTAAGAAATTATACGAACACGAATATGATTTCAAATCTCATTTATGAAAATAAACACAATCAACAAAATTCTTCAAACCACAGACAATGTAAACACTCACTCATGCAACGGTTTTTTTTTTTTTTTTTTGGCCAAAGCGAATGTAACTTGTTTTGAAGAATAATTGAATTTTTTTTGTCACACGTATGCACTTCAATTTTTTATTTATCTCTGCCAATACACGTAAGCACTTCAATTGTTCGTTGTAATAAAAAGTTTATTAGGATATGCTGTTATAATTTCATAATTTTTATATTCAATATCATATTTATTTATAAAAAAAATGTGTATTGATTTTCTAAAATATCCTTTTTAATCATTTTTTTTGAAAACTACATTTGAAATCTCTTATAGATTTTCCTTTAATGAGTGTAATTAATAGAAAAAAAAATATAAATTTAAAAGGCAAAATAAAATTGAGTCTTACATTTAAAACAAAACAAACTAGTCTACTAATTCTTTCTTACATTTAGGAATTAGAACCGGAAAAGTATTTTTAATAGAATGAAAAAAAATTGAAAAGGTTATGACTTATGAGTATAGGAACTAATAGAGAAAATTGTAAAGATGCAGTAAAAGGTTTTTTTAGAAAACAATTGAAAAGGTTTTATAGGAACTAAAATTCCATAATCTGCATCATGCAAAACAATTGAAAAGGTTAAATTCTAGGATCTCCAACAATTTCCAGATGCAGAATTTTTCTGTTTAGAAAAGTAAAGTTAAGTCCCCATTAAGATGTTAGAATTTCCAAAATTCCAGATGCAGTGGAAGAAAAAGCAATACCAAAAACGGGATTTATGATTTGAGATTGATATTTATAATGGTGATTAATGGATTAATAATATTATATAGATATCTGACTTTAATTACCATTATTAACGCATAACTTTAGACTTTAATTTAATTCGCATCTCAATTTCAACAATATATTAAGGTCAGGAATGAGCCACCTAATCACACTATAAACCACCTTAATCTAACATCTCAAATTCTCTTGCATCTTTTCTAGAAAGAGTGATCTTGATTTGCCTTCTAATCTTACCTTAACAGACGTAACGCATTTTACTCTTAACTTTTGTTATCAAGATTCTGATTTAAAATCTTGGTTTTTTCATGATATAAGATTTAAATTGTTCAAAATTATTATTTTTAATAATTAAAATGCATTTATTTAAAAATAAATTAACAAATTTTGAAAAAAATTCTAATTATTAATATTTAAAATTTAAAGTTTGAAAAAATAATGGGAAAAATTATAGTTTCACACCTTACCTGTTTTTGAATCAGATTCCTACAGTTTTTTCTTTCCCCCCTTTTTACTGGGTCTTTACAATTTTCTCTGATATATGCGTTAGTTCCTGTACTCATAACTCATAACCTATTAATTGGTTGATATTGATGCAAAATGAATAATTGCCACAAAATAGCATGTTTATAGAAGTTGGATCAAATCGGTCGGTTTAAATCGGAAACCGGCTAATCGGTTGGTAAACTGGTCTGGCCTAAGGGTTAACTCAGTTTATATATTTAAAAAAAATCAATTTTTTTATTTTTTATAATTTTATATTAATAGCCTTGAAATCTTCACTTTTTCACCAGTTTGGCACCGAGTTAGCAAATTACAAAATATTTTTTCAAGAATTTTTTTTTTTTTTATCATCAACATAAAATTGAAAATTATTATACACGTAACCGCCTCCTTATATCTATATAATCTATAATATGGTTCATTTCATTTTTATTTAAATATATATGGTGAAATTAATTTTAGCGTATTATCGGCCAAAAAACAAGAAATTAATTGTATGTTGGGTGAGAGCCATGCCATTAGCTACTAACATCGATTCTTATACAATAAAAAGAAAAAAAAAACTAAACGTAATAAAAAAAAATGTGATGAAATGAAATTATATGAACTTTCATATTAATTTTTCATAAATAAAAATAAATTTAAATTATATAAATAAGAATTTAGTATTTCAGATCTCTTTTGTTTCAAAAAAAAAATCTCTCTTTTTTCCCTTTTAAGATATTATACGAATATGGTTTCAAATCACATTTTTGAAAATTAACGCAATCAAAAAAAATTATTTAAACCATACACAATGTAAACACTCACTCAGGCAACAGTGTTTTTTGGAAGAATAATATGGACTTTTATATTAATTTTTTCATAAATAAAAATAAAAATAAATTTAAATTATATAAATTAGAATTTAGTATCTCAAATCTCTTTTGTTTCAAAAACAAATATCTCTCTTTTTTCCTTTTTAAGATACTATACGAATATGGTTTCAAATCACATTTTTTGAAAATTAACACCATCATTTCGAGAAAAAATAAAATAAAATTAACACCATCAACAACATTATTTAAACCATACACAATGTAAACGCTCCCTCAGGAAACAGTGTTTTTTGGAAGAATAATTTTAGTTCCTTTTTCTGGTTACACGTATACACTATTCAAATTTATTCTTTTTCTTTCCAATTAATTCGTTGTACTTAACTGGCATAAACAGTTTATTAGAATATGCTATTTTATTTTTCTTATACTCAATATCATAGTACATGCTATTAGTAAGGATTTACCTATGATATCTCTTATATATATTTAAGGGTTAAGGTGCAAAAATACATACGAGCTTTTTTCCAGGAGTAAAAATAAACATATCATTTTTTGAGGAGCAAAAATACACATGTGGTTACTATTTTAGTGCAAAAGTTACATCACACCGTTAAGTTACTGTTCACCGTGATGAGAGAGAAAGAAATGAGGTGAACAGTAACTTAACAACGATGAATAGTGACTTAACAGTGAGATGTGACTTTTGCACCAAAATGGTAACCACATATATATTTTTACTCATGGGGAAAAAACTTATATGTATTTTTACACCTTAACCCTATATTCAAAAGTTAATAGATCGAGTTCATTTAAAGAGAAAACCTACTACAAAAATTTTAAAGAGAAAAAAAAACATATAAATACTATTAAGAAAACCCAAAAGTTCAGTTAACAAAAAAAAAAAAATATATATATATATATATATATATATATATATATATATATATATATATATATATATATATAATATAGAGGTGATTGGGGAGGAATCTTAGTTTTTAAAATTTGGGTGTTTTTTTCTTTTTATTTTTTACCAAAATGCCTCTCATTTCTCACTTCCCATCTCTTTTTCTTCTTCTTCTTCAACCTCTCTCTCATCTTCTACCCACCCTCCACCTCCTCCTCCTCCAATCTCACATCACCCTCACCACCACCAACATTCTCCTACTCCTCCGCTCAATCATCTATGGTCAACTCGAGCAAAGGACGATGGCAATAGATGGAAGAAGTTAAAGGACCTCACTAAAGACTCAAGATATGGTGCAGCAAAATAACGACGAGAATGGATGAAGGGTGACAGTTGTTAGTAGTGAGAAATTGATGAAGAGTGAGAGAACAGGTTTTGGGGTTAAAGAAATTGATAGAAAGGGATGAGTGTGATTCTAGTTGGAGGATCAAGAACAATAACTTTTGGCAAATCAAGGATGGCCAATGGAGGTCAATTTTCAAATGGAAAACACAGAGGAGGACAGAGCTAACATCAACTTCACCAACCAACCTTCACCATTGACAGAGGATTTGGTCCATAGTTCAATTTAAAGGAGGATTTGGTCAACATTTTTGGAGAAACATAGAAGGAAATCATGGAGAGGGAGAACAAAAGAGAAGCATTCACAATCGACGCTTCTCTCACTCACTATCACAGCGTCATCGACCGCTTTCTCACCATCTTCTCTGTCAATTTCAATCACCACTGAAATCTGATTTTTGTTCATGGCTAGGTTTTTGTTTGTGTTTTACTATTTGCTATTATGAAGTCGTCATTATCTACACACAAGTTGTCAACACTTCTATCAAGTCATTGATAACTTGAGTATAGGCAACAACAAGTTGGGTATAACAATTAGCAACTACCTCATTTTGGCTTGTTTGTGGTTAGGTTTTTGTTTGTGTTTTGCTAATTGATATTTTAAAATTGTCATTGGCTATACTCAAGTTTTCAATACTCCTATCATGCGTTGTTGATAATTGAAATATAGGCAAAAACAATTTGAGTATTGCAATTAGCAATTTGGATATAGAATTACCAAAGTATCATTATGCCCTTTCCACATATCTTTTTTTACTGAAGTTGTCACTAGAGCTTTGTCTTCTGATGCTGGAGCTTTGATGGAAGACATAGCAAAGATTAATAACTTCAATTCCCAAAAATTCAAAAAACTCATATTCCTCCTTAATCACCTCTATGTCATTTCTATCTCTTATCAGACCTTTTGGGATTTTGTAAGTTCAAATGGTAATTATATGTCTTTTTCCATAATCTAAACTTGTTTTTGCCATCGGATTTAATTAATTACACTTTAAAGATCTGAGATTCGGTAATCTATCAATAATTTCTCATTTTACATACATACTCGTGAATACTCATCTAATATTATTTATAAAGATGAGACAGAAGGAATTTCTTACTTTTATTTATAAGTCAAATCATTGAATGTTAGGTAGGAATGTACAATTTTGCCCTTCATTTATTATGATGTGGACTTTGTTTTCCTAAGGAATAATGTATATTAAATAGAGGTAAAGTTGAAAAGTTACAAAATTTTAAAACAACATTAATTATGTTTAAAATTTTTTCTTTGTCCATATAAAATAGTTTGGAAGTTTCTTATACTCCTTCCAGTCCTAAATGCATGACTCATTTGGAGAGTTAATATTGGACCAAAATATAATACATATGTTTCATATTTGTTAATCCTTTTTTAACTTATCTATATTGATGCTCCCTTAACAACAATTAAAGAGGAAAAAGGATGAGGAAATTAAGAAAAATGACTATGTTGTTTTAGAAAAATATTTTATAATAACTAATTTAACTATAACTTAATTAATCTAGTTAAATTAGGTATATATGTCTTTTATTAACAAGATCAAAGAGAGAACTCAATGATATTATTAAGCGAAATCTCTTGGTTGATAATTTATCTCGAGATTTGATTTTCGAATAAGCTCAATGGCTTTATTAACCCATGTAGCCACTTTCACCTAGTTAGATAAGGTACTAGTGCAAAAAAGTGTTTTAAGACCGCCTCATTTATAGTGGAGTATAGACACCCCAGTCTTAAAGATATGACCAGTGGCAATTTTGTAAATATAAAGAATTTCATGGGCCGTATCATTTTTCAATAGGTCTTAAATATATTATTCAAACCGCTTTAAAAAACAACCACTCTTAAAACTACTACTAAAAAAATTGAAATATGAATTTCACTATAGAGAAATCTCGTATTGCCCGACTTATATTTTATGTGGTCCAAAATAACAAAGAAATATTGAAATATAATGGTATAAAACTTTCAAGACCGGATATATATAAATGACGGTCTTAAAGTTAATATTTTTAAGACGGACATAACTTCTGTCCAGTACTAAATAATGAAAAAATTTAAACTAATAGTTTATTACTTTTGAGACTGGATATAAATAAAGGACAGTCTTAAATGTTAACCTTTAAGACCGTCGTTTAAATTACTCAGGTCTTAAAAATGAAAACATATACTTCTTTACGTGAAACCTTACCTTACGACTTACGTCGTTCTCTCTTGTTGCGAAACCCCTCTTTTTGATTCATTACGTCTCTTCCTCGCCCACCACCACCATCCTCTGTTACTCTTTCACTTTCTCAGGTGTTCCTCTAACGCACCACTACTCTCAACCTCTCTTCTTTTCTCAAAAATGAACAGAGAAAATCATTCTCTTCTTGTTCCCTTAACGCCAGTTACTAATGTTACTGATGTGAGTCTGAACGAACCCTCTTCATCTCACAATGAGCCTCGTAACTGCCCTGCACGCCGTGATAAAAGTGGTACACAAATGAAAGACGTATCTGTAAGTTGAAACACTGGGTCAAATTTCAAGATTCAGTTTAATGAAAGGTTGGAACCTTTCGGTCCTAATAAAAAAATATAATAGTTTTGTCAGCTATCTAGCACGCAACAAGGTCAACATCTTGATAGATGAGTAGAAAAATGTGGACCTTCGCACAATAAAGAATCCTATTTGGGACACTATCAGGCTTACATACACTGTCCCCGACTGTAGGAAGTTGAAAGACAAGACATTGTTTTATTGTGCTAATCGGTGGAGGAAGTTTAAGACCTTTGTATCCAACAATTATATTTTTGCCTAGGATCAGCCTTCGCATAATCCTTGGGACAAGTACATATTTATTGATGAACAAACTTGGCAACAATTTGTTTAGCTGTGGACCACTGCTGAAGCTGTGGTGAGTTTATATTTAGTTTTGTTTGTCATTTTTTGTTTGCCTATTAACCTGTGCGGATATGTGGATGTTATTATGTTCATCTAATCTTGTTAGTTAGATGGTTTAATGTGTGAATACAAGTATATATTTCCATCATTTGTCCTGCATCAAAGAAGCATGTCTTAGTTCTATGCATGTCTGATATGTTAATCGTTATTATATTCTTAGCTAGCTCTGTTATAGTAGGTAGTGGTTAGACATTTCTATTAGTAAGTTAGTATGTTAGTTCTATATAATTCTACATCTTCCTTAAATAAAATGTTGAAACTTGATAAAGTTAATTTGACTAGTGTTTGAGGTTCATATCAAGTAGAAGTTCTCTAATTTTTGTTAGTGAGATGGTTGGAATTCATAATTAATAGTTGTTTTCAATTCTGATTCACAGAAAATAAGGGAACAAGCAATGGAGATAGGAAGAAAGAATGATTGCCCACATAGAGCTTCTTGCTTGAAAAGGCCAAAAAAGAATTGATGGCAGCCAAGCGAAAGAGATTAAAAGAAGAAGCTGAATCCAATCCCTCTGCGATAGTTGATCAACCGCCATCCCCAATACGTCGTGAGGATTTGTGGTTGTATATTCAGCAATAGCCAAACGACGCCTACATGAGTGAACAAACTCGTCAAGTTGCTGAAATAATTGTAAGTATCGTCATTGTTATTTTTTAGTTACTAAACATGTTTCATTACTAAGCTTCTCGTTATCTGTATCTTACAGGAAGATTTTAAAAAGAAATAAAGTATAGGGATCTTTTATGTCGGGTGGGAGGAATGATGTTCTGACCGTTGTGACTGGAAAACCGGATCACTTGGGGCGTGTAAGGGGGATCGGAGGACGGGTAAGCCTAAAGGAATACTTTGATAAATCCAAATGCCATAAACAAAGTATGGTTACCCGAGAGGAGATGGAACAAACAGTGGCCAAATTAAATGAGGAGGCAGCGACCAAAGAAGCTTTATTGAAAGCAATGTTTGAATCCTAGGTGAGGCAGATGAAGGGGGAAATGAATCAAATGAAGATGCTTTTTAGCTATTGTCCAGAGACTAGGGTTCCCTTGACACATACACATGCACCTATGCAGCAGAGTGCTAGAGGGAGCTACATTGTTGGATAGTCAGAGCAACCTTGTGACCTATACGTGGTAGAACCTCATAGACAATTAGTTGCTAAAGGGACTATCCACAACTTGGGATCAACTGTACACCACAAATAAATGGCTGATGATGAAGTCAGAGTGTTAGTTGAAAATGTGATCATTGATGCACCTCTCTTTCTCCCAACTGAACAACTGAAGCTTGTGAGTGATGTCAAGGGAACCTTCATCTCTTAGCTAGTGAAGCTTGTACATGTCTCTATTCCTCCTGAAGCTTCATCCCCTCTTCAAGTTCCACCCCCTCGTCAAGCTCCATCCCCTCCTCAATCTCCATCCCCTCCCTCCTCAAGCTCTATCCCCTACTACTAAGTTGATTGTCAAGGAAAAAATATCCTATATGGTATCCAAAGGTGATTTTGAAGATAAATTGTGGCTTATCAATGAAGTAGTAGGGGTCCCTTATCCTCAACCGATTTATGTTGACACTAATGATATAAAGTCCTTACTGCTTCCTAGAGAAGAGCTTACATCAGCAATTGTTTAAATGTTTTTGAAGTAAGTATCTTCTTATATGAGTACATAATTTAAATGCATTGTTTAGACACACATACATATACACTAATTCCCTTATCGATTTCATTATTATAAGTTTATGCATCAAGAATTGGTTCAACAGGGCAGAATCAATGATTTTGGATTCTTATGCCCAGTCTATGAAAGTACAACCTTTAAGGACGAAAGACAACAGTACATATCAACGAGGTTGTGTGAAGTGAAAAGAAAGGTGTACTTGTTCCCATATTACCATAGGTACATATCACAATCTCTTGTTGCAATTCACTTAATTATGTGTAATATATCACTGAGTATTTTACTACTGTGAATTTTCAGCCACCACTGGCAGTTGGTCGTCATGTACATAAAGGTACATACGGTGAAGGAGACGCCTAGTTGGAAAGTTTATTTGGAAGCTAAAGAGACTCTAAATCATCATTTGAACAGAGTGTAAGGATACGACTCTGCTATCTCTGATTTGAAAAAAATGAACTCTTAATAACGGATATTGTAAGAGATCCGTTCTTAAAAGTAATATTTTTAAGAAAAAAATCTTACTTAAAAAAATTTGAATTGAAAAAAATAAATGAATTTTAGGATCGGATATAAGATAAAAGGTTGTTCTTAGAAGTAATTGAATAATATGAATAATAGACTTTTAGAACCAGACATATGTTGTAGGAGAATCCTAAAATTAATTGAATGAAAAAATAAATAATAGACTTTTAAGACCGGAGATATGTTATAGGACGGTCTTAAAAGAAATTGAATTGAAAAAATAAATAATAGAATTTTTGAACTACATATTCTTAAAGTAGAAACATTTATACCAAATGAATCTCATTTCATTCTCATATATCAATTGCGTATTAACTCCTACCTTCATTAACTCTTCACACTTCCTCTCTGTCCTTATTAACTCCTCACTACCTTGTAACTCCACACTATGTAGCCTCTGCCCCAACTACTCAAACAATGGTTAGATACAAGATAACCCCTCGCAGGGGTACTCCTCATACTCGTGCCTACCTTAGATCTCTCGTGGGTTCTTCTCGAGTGTGTTCTATTCTGACAGAGGAGTCTCGAGTCGTTGGACCCATTGTTATTTCGGATGATGAAGAGATTAACAGCCCCCTTCAGCCTTTAGACCACGAAGAGGTTCCTGCTCCCCCTCTCCAGCCTTGTGACAATATTCGCCAACCTCTTGGTCCCAGTGCGCCTACTGCTAACACCTCCCCTCTTTCCTCTAATGATGAAGTGATACTGATGCACATAAGACATGAAATTGCTAATCTCTAGCGGGAAATTTCTGCTGCTGAAGTCGATATCTCTAAGACATTAGCTGATAATAAGCATTAGAATTTTTAGTCACATTATATATTGTTTTTGTTAATTTTCAGTTTGTTGTCTTTATTTTCTTTTGGTACTTTCATATTGTCTTAGTAATGTAAAAATAAAAAAGAACTAAGCTTATATCTTTTTTTCATATTATCCATTAATGGAAAAGCTTATCCTCCAGTGTTCCTTTATTTTCATTCAATTGCTACTACAATCTTTCAATTTAATTTTAAAAAGTATTTTCCTTTTAGGACTGGAGTGTTATAAAACATCCAGTCCAAAATTAAATGAATGTTAGGACTGGAGTCTTCTAAACCTCCGGTCTTAAAAATTTAATTATATCTTTAGGACCAGATGTTTTATAAGTTATCGATCTTAATAAAAACCAAAATAATAAATGTCTCTGTCGAGCGGAAAATTACATTTCCCTCTTTGAACTTCTTTCGTCGAGCTTAAAGTGATTACTTAGATTTTGTCTCCAGTGTTTGTGTGTTGCTTTGTTGCTGCTTCGTGTTGCTCTCTCGACAACCACTTTCTGTTTCCTTAGCTAAACGTCTATAGACCAAGCTATAAGAGGTGTTTTGGCTATATAACTTTATGATTTTCTTGCTTATCGTTCTGGGTTTTTCATGGGTTGAACAAAATCAAGGAAATGTTCTTGTGGGACCTACCCAACTGACCAATAAGTGTTTTTAGGTTACTCTTGTTGTCTGCAACATTAACGTTTGTGGCCGGAGAAGAAAGCCTCAGCAAACGCATTTGATTTTATATACTACAGATGAGTCCACAAGACCTTCATGCGATACATTTAATTTTCTCGTTATGCATTTATTTTGCTTCTTGGATTCACTGTGATACATTTATGACCAAAATTGATTCTTCGTTATGCATTTAATGGGCAAGTTTCACCGAAAAAAAGACAGAATCGACATTTAACATATATTTGCATTTGTAGTTGGCTTATTTTATATGCAAGTTTGTGTCTTTTCGGATTATGTATGTTAAATCTTTCCGTCTATAGGAATTCTACTATGGATCGCAATTGGATAAATGCTTTACGGACGAGTGTTGAATATCAAAATGGGGTTTAGGGAATTTATAGAATTTGCTTAACACAATGCCCATGATGATAGTGAGAATTTTTATTGTCCTTGTGTACAATGTTTTAATGAGAGGCGACTAAGTCCTGAAGTTATACACACACATTTAATTTGTGAAGGATTTTGTATGATTTATACAGTATGAGTATGACATAGTGAAAAAATAGCAAGCGGGTCTCAATATGGGGAAATAGCCTTTGATGATAATGACACGGATATGGATTATCGCATAGAGGACATTATTCGTGATGCAGGAGAAGATGCTTTTCATCAATCACATGCATATGGTAATATGTGCAGTAATGCAGAGACCCCACTATACCCTAGGTGTAAAAAATACCAATTGTTGAACGCTGTATTGAAATTGGTCAGCTTGAAGGCACGTCATGGGTGGAGCGACAAGAGTTTTCTGAAATGCTTGAGACTTTTAAGGATATTCTTCCTGATGATAATGTGTTGCCTTATCGATACTATGATACTAAGAAAATACTTTGTCCACTGGGTATGGAGTACAAAAAGATATATGCATGCCTGAATGATTGCGTATTATATAGAAACGAGTTTGAAGAGGAGCAGAATTGTCTGATATGTGAAACCCCCAGGTAAATGTCAAATAAGGGGCCTGTAAAAGTGTTGTATTATTTTCCAATCATATCAAGGTTCAAACGTTGTTTGCTAATGAAAATGATGCAAAAAATTTGAGGTGGCATGCAGATGAGAGGATTTCTTATGGAAAGCTTCGACATTCAGCCGATTCTTCTCAAAGGAAGAAAATTGATCAATTATTTCTGACCTTTGGCGAAGAACCTAGGAATCTTAGGCTTACCCTTAGTATGGATGACATGAATCTCTATGGAAGCCTTAGCAGCATACATAGTCATGGCCTATACTCTTTATTATTTACAACTTATCTCATATTTTATGCATGAAACAAAAGTACATCATGCTTTCTACGTTGATTTCAGGACCAAAATAACAAGGAAATGAAATTGATATTTACCGTCAGCCCTTGATCGAAGACTTGAAGGAGTTGGATGAATTGGAGAATGAATGATATTTTATCTTGTGCCACCTTGAGAAGCTTTTTGTTCCTACATTTTTTGACATCATGGTTTATCTAATTGTTTATCTAGTGAGGGAGATAAAGTTGTGTGGCCCTATCGATTTACGGTGGATGTACCCAATTGAAAGATCTATGAAATTCCTAAAAGGGTACGTGAATAATGCATATCTGCCAGAAACATCAATTGTTCAGAAATATGTTTTTGAAGAAGCCATGGAATTTTGTCAAAATTATTTAGCCAAGGGGGTAGACAAGGGACTTCAGTAAAGAGTGTAGATCCTGATGAATTGTCAAAAGTCCACTTATACATCTTAAATAATGTTGATGAAGTTCAAGCCTGCACAGCTGCACATAAAGAAGCTGTCAGGAAAGAAAATCCTCGAATGACTGAACAAAGGTTGATTAGGGGTCATAACAAAACTTTTGCAAATTGGCTCAAACAAAAGGTTGAGGGAGAGGAATCTGTTTCTAATACAATCAAATGGTTAGCACGTGGTCCTAAGGTTGATGTCATAAGTTGGAATTTGTATGTGATAAATTGTTATACATTTTACATGAAGTCCCTAGAGGATAGGAGCATAGTCCAGAACAGTGGTGTTATATTAGAGGCTGAATCTATGGACTTCTCTAGTTCGAAAGGCAAGCTGCCTAAATTGGCAGTCATGCCATATTATGGGGTTATTGAAAAGATTTGGGAGGTGGACTATGTCTTAATTATATTTCCTATTTTCAAATGCAAGTGGGTTAATACCAATAATAGTGTTTAGATCGATTGGCTAAGATTTATATTGGTTGATGTCAATAGTAGAAGTTTTGGAGATGAAACTTTTATTATGGCAGACCAGGCGAAACAAATTTTCTATATCACCGATCAAGAAAATAAAATGTGGTCTATAGCTCTCTAAGGAAAAAGGGTCATTGATATTGATGAGGAAAGTCATGGAAATTATGGTCTTCTTGAGAGTACTGCTTTTCAAGGGGTCTATCGGACATAAACGAAGAAGGTTAAGTGGATAATGAACCCGACATAAGAAATGATCATCAAGAAGGAATATGGGAGGATATCCCTTTATAAAAGAGTCAATTCATAAGGTAATATTCATCTGCACAATTCTTTAAAAACTTTAAGGTTTTAACACTATTATATTCATTTTATATTGTTATTGACTCTATGAAGTTTATTCTTGTTTTATTTTTGTGGCAGAATCCGATCCAAAGGGGCATGTTACAAAAGAGGATGTTATATTGTTGGGTGAGAATCAGATGAAGGCATGGTGAATATTGGGCATGTATGTTGATTTGTGTTATATTTGTAACTCATTGTATTTGTAAGTAAGTTATCTTATTGTATAAATTAATTTGGGTGTTATAGTCATAGTTATAATCATTAATTAAGAGGTCACATAACTCATGGTGAATAATATTTGTATTCTACTTTTTCCCAATTTCATTTATTCATAGTTGTTCATAGCTAGTAGCTTAAAGTATCGACTTTTATATGCTAGATTGGGTGGTGGATTTGTGTATATATGATCAGGAAGAACAGAACAGAGAAAAAATTTCAGGAAAATTTAGACCGCAAATAAAAACGCCAGTCTTAAAAGTTCAACTTTTAAGAACGGATGTATTCGGATGTATTTATATGTCCGGTCTTAAAGGTCGGGTGAACATATTTAATATTAGTTCGGTCTTAAAAGTTGGTCTTTCAAGACCAATGGTTTAATACGTTCGGTCTAAAAAGTTAATTTTTAAGACCGGATGTATTTATCATCTAGCTAGTCTTGTAAGTAAGTCTTTTAAGACCGCGTATAATTAGTCGTTTGGTCTAACAAGCCGATATTTTTTAGAGTGGATTTATTTTTGTCTGGTCTTAATATTCTAACCTTTTAAGAGCGGCCTATTTTTTGTCTAGTCTTAAAAATTGACTTTTAGGACTGCATAAAAAATATTTCAAGTCTATTTAGTACCACTTTTAAGACTTGATGTTTTAAATGTCTGGTCTAAAGAGTTTATTTAAGACTGATTCGAGTCTGATCTTAAAAGCTAAACTTTTAATATTGCCTGAAACAAAACCGATCGTAAGTCCGATCTTATGATGCCTCTTTTGTCCGGTCTTAAAAACATTTTTTGTATCTATGAGGCTCTATTGATGTCGGTTTTATACTATAAGTAATGGAAGGAGTAAATAAGACCAGAGGAGCATCAAATGTTATTATTACGTCCCTTAATATTGCATTGAATAACAAAAATTAATTAATGTAACAAACATCAACATTTTGGTTACACTATTAGTGAATAGCTACTCATCATCTAGTTCATAATGTCTGATACTACCTTCTTTGATTCTTTTTATAAGTAGTTTTCTCTCTTTTGGTATTGGTCTTTTTTAAGCAATTTTCTCCTTGTATCTTAAAATTTAAACTTTTTTTTCCCCTTTTCTATCCCTATTAAATATATATCGATCATTATATTATTTATCCTCCTACTCACTACTAGTTCTCTTTCGTTTATTTATTTATTATGCATTCTCTCTTATATTTTATATTCATACTCTCTCATATTTATTATTCATTCTTGCTTCTACGCTCTTTTCATAAATATTGGCATATTTGGTTGAAACATAATATTTTTAACACATTTATAATTTTTAACTAATCTTTACCTCAATTTATTTTATACAATAAAGATAAAATGGAAGGGAGCAATATTTAGTATGTTTAAGGCTTTCTTAATTTTTCTCATCTGTGCAATCAAATGTCATCAGTAATTATTACGCACAAGTAATGGCATTAATAGGGTTTTAGTTGCTTAAGCATATACTTTCGAGTTTGACTACGTGTAAATGTAAAAAAAAAAAAAAAAACATTTATTTTTGAGGTAGCTATATCCAATTAGATCAATTGCTCGAATTTGATGATATATATATATATATATCCTATTCTGGAGACCGTGTGTGAGGTTAACGAAGTCAAAATGTTGTCAAATGAACAGTAATTAATTAAAAAGATTTTTTAATGCCCTCAAGGAAATTATTATTGTTTCCCAATTAAATGGTCCTTTTCAAGTTTGGTCAGTAGGAGGACCCCCTCCCTCAATCGGAAAGAGATTTTCTCCTTATTTTTTTTTATTGTCTCTCATCAATCCATTTAAGCCGTTGATTGAGAAAATAAAGAAAAAAGTCATAGAAGTATTATACTTATCCATATTGTCTTCACAAACTTAAGGATTTAATGTAAATACATCATAAATGGAATTTGTCAAAATAAATTTAGGATATTACAATAAACTTTTCAGAGTTGTACCTGGAAGTTCCTTGGTGAATAAATCTACTAGATTTTTACTTGAACGGATTTGCTGAGTATCTATTTTACCATACTTTTGAAGGTCATGAGTGAATAAGAATTTTGGTGAAAAATGTTTTGTTCTGTCGCATTTAATATATCATTCTTTAAGTTGGGCAAATCATGCTACAATATTTTCCTTATATAGGATTGTTAGGATCACTTATCTTGAACATTAACCATGAGTGGTTTGTATGTGATGTGTTACTAATTTCAACTATACACATTCTCGATTTGCTTCCTGTACGGCTAGAGTTTCTACATTGTCAAATGATGTTATGGTCAAATATTCAATTTTGAGGTCCAGTCATGCAAATGATGTCCTAGAAAATTTATGGATAAATCATTCAAGACAAATACTTCTTTCCAATAATAACAAGAGCCACAATTTAAATTTCACAAGATCAACATAGTTCATAATAATGGAATAAAAGAGAATTCATAAAATATGAAATATAATAACACAAACGGTAACAGGAAATTTGTAAGACAATAAATAATTCATAAATTAATATATTGCAACAAAAATTAAAACTTTATAGCTTCAAGCTGATTAAATCTTATGACTTCAAGCCAATTAAATTCAAGATGAAAGATTAAATCTATATCACTTTGGCCGTTTTCTCTTCAAGATAAATAGAACTTGTATATGACTTTTGATCATATAATAAGATCAAATTCAAGGTAAATAAACGTTGTAGATAAAAGAGGAAAATGTATATGACTTCTAATTATATAATAAGATATAAAATGAAAAGGTGTATTGCTTCTTACATTTAAAATGATTGATTATTTTATAAAAAATCCCAACCATCTGATATATTAGTGGGAATATATTTATGTTTTTTTTTTTAAATTCTTTTGAATGCGAACCTATTCTCACTTCTTCTTTTTTCATTTACAATTTGACTTTGGATAATAAAAAATCCTTCATCCTCTTCAAACTCCACTTCCCGAATACCAAACAATAATATATTACTAAAAAAAAGGAAATAAAAATTAGGAGTTCACAAGATGCCGCGTCTCAACTTTCATTTAAATAGCCTTTAAATAATTTTTATACAGCAAAGTTCACAATACATAGTTTTTAAATGTATTGACATGCTTAATAATATAAAGGGTTAAGGTGTAAAAATACACAGAAGCTTTTTCCCCAGGAGCGCCCAGCACCACGTGGTTTTTTTTTTTTGAGCAAAAATACACACGTGGTTACCATTTTAGAGCAAAATTCACATCTTACCGTTAAGTCACTGTTCGCTGTAATGAGAGAGAAAGAGATGAAGTGAACAGTAACTTAACGGCGGTGAACAGTGACTTAACGGTGGGATGTAACTTTTGTTTCAAAATGATAACCACATGTGTATTTCTGCTCCCAAAAAAAGCACGTGGTGCTGGGCTCTCCTAGAGAAAAAGCTCATGTGTATTTTTGCACCTTAACCCTAATATAAAAGAACTTGTAAAAGATATATAAGGTGTAAAAACAATAACAATACATAATTTTAACTATGGAGCCCAATGTTTAGAACAATTGGTAAAAATGTCTCTTTAATTTAATATAATGCTCAAATTATCCTGGATAGATAAAAATATATATATATATATGGTAAAAGAAGGCAAATGAAATTGTCAAGAAAACGATGAGAAGAAAATATATTTATTAAAGCTTTCATGTTGATAACATATTCTGAATATATATATATATATTAATATTATATGTATGTATGTATGTAATAAGAGAACAAAAGATAAGAAAAGAGAAAACTCGAAAGAGAAACTTAGCTAAATAAAAATTGTTCAGAGGCTATTTAAATAAAAGTTGAGACGCGGCAGCTATTGAACTCGCTTTTTTTTTTTTTTTTTTTTGGGGTAATATATAGTTTGGTATTTGGGAAGTAGAGATTGAAGAGGATGAATGATTTTTTATAATCTAAAGTCGTATAGCAAATGAAAAAAGAAGAAGAAGTGAGCATAGATTCGCATTGAAAAGAAATCGAATGAAGCATAAATATATCCCTACTAATATATCAGATAGTTGGGATTTTTTATAAAATAATCAATCATTTTAAATGTAAAAAAAACAGAGAAGTAGAGAATTATAGTTACACATGATAAAAGAACTTGTAAATGAGCTCTCATTTCTCTCCAGAATTTTCTCTTCTCTTACCTCTTGTTCTCTTAGTCCATATTTCTTTTATTTTTTTGACATATTATTAACACGAAATGTCTAAAAATAATATGATCTTCTTATTGTTTTTTTGACGATTTCATCTACATTCTTTTACCTTATTTTATTTAATATATTTGAGATAATTTGAGCTATTATATGACATTAAAGAGACACTTTTACTTATTATTATAAACATTGTGTTCCATGACTAAAATTAGATAATGTTATTGTTTTTATATCTTATATCTCCTTTACAAGTTATTTTATATTATTTTTCTTAATTAGGATTTTGACGTGATTTTCCCTTTTTCTTTTCCTTTTTTAGGTAATATATAGTTTGGTATTCAGCAAGTTGAGTTTGAAGAGGATGAAGGATTTTTTATAATCTAAAGTCAAATGGCAAATTAAAAAAAGAAGTGAGAATAGGTTCGCATTTAAAAGAAATAGAATAAAACATAAATATATCCCTACTAATATTATATAGTTGGGATTTCTTATAAAATAATCAATCATATTAAATGTAAGAAAAACTAGAAGTAGAGAAATATAGTCGCACATGATAGTATTATAATCTATTATATACCAACTTATAAGAAAGTTTACAAAAAAGAGAACATGAAAGCTTTAAATATAACTACTACTCCCATAAATCAATTTTATGAAAACCTGATAACCGAATTATGCGTTTTAAAAATGTTGAAATTAATAAAAGTAATAAATATTTTTGAAGTATTTTTTTTTAAAAAAATATGCCCAATAAAGACAAATATAATATATAGAGAATAAATATATGTATTATCAACCTTTTAATTAATGTAATATATTATTGATGAGAGGAAAAAAAATGAAAAAGAACCAATTAAATGCTCACATAGCTGTGATATGGCTTTTACAAATAAATGATCAATGTAATTCAAATTTTAGGCTACGGTTATAAATTAAAGTGATACAAATCTAAAACGAAGACATATGTGTGTGTGGTGCGTATGCCCACTAAAGGATAGAGTTGGGAATGTGGGCTAAGCGATGCAGGCTTAAGCAGCAAACAATTTTGTGGGCCCTCATTTTCAAAAGAAAAAAATACTAATTTTTTAAAATAGTTGAAAGTGCGAGATGTTATGAATATTCTTATTATGTGGATGTCCATTGACCCATAATCTCCAAATACAGGATGACATGGTATATACGCATAGTAATCTACTATTTGCATCCTTCTATAAATAGAGATCTCCTGTAACTATTCATTACACTTGAATGGATTTCATCTCTCTAGAATTTCCTCTGACTTCTCCCTAAAATTCTTTCAGTTTTATAATACGTTATCAGCACGATTGCTGATATCTTCTTCTTATCCCGCAGATCTGTAGATCTCTACAATTTTTATTGCCAAGATCTTGCTTCCTCCAAGTTATTGAGTCCAGTTTTCATAGTTGCAGAAACTTCAACCACCTGTACATCCCCACCCCAGTGACCTCTTTTTCCTTCCTCCTCCTCCGCTGTTACACTTCTACAACAACAATCCCA
This sequence comes from Acacia confusa, assembly GCA_037074495.1. Taxonomy (NCBI): domain Eukaryota; kingdom Viridiplantae; phylum Streptophyta; class Magnoliopsida; order Fabales; family Fabaceae; genus Acacia; species Acacia confusa. The sequence continues at coordinate 44,254,282 of CM073503.1, forward strand.
TCAATAAGAAGAAGACCTCACGATCCAATCTTTTTCGTTTCTCCTTACCCAGATTCAATCTTAAGAAGACTCTTCTTCTTACTTCTTCATTTTCTTGATGAATATGACGCTCTAATGGTGGACTTGGAAGGGATCTCACTCGTTAATTGATTATTCTCAAGATGAATAATCTTCAAGTCCATGCATCCATGGATCCATAACCAAGGAACAAGCAGACATGGATCACCTCCCTCTTGCCTCCACACACCACTCAGGGCGCTTATAATCACCTGGGGATCAGATCAACGTTATTGGAAATAAAATAAAAAAATCCAAGAATCAAGGTTGCTGCATCAGATGATAGAGATGGAGGGACCACACGTTTTAATTTTCTTTCACATGCGCATAGTACCACTCAATTATTCAGGTACGGTTGTGATACCCTTCTTGATTTATCAAAAGAAGTTAGGTAATGTTAATAATTAATTCTTAATAGTTTATTAATTAAATAATAAATCATATGGGATGTCGTTGTACTCTGAAACCTTTTTTTTTTTGATAAATCATTATATATTCTACTGAGAGAAAAGAATAATATGAATCAAAAGAAAATTATACATAGTCTATTTGTATATGTGATGCACGAATTTGGAAATAGAGTAGATCAAGCATTAAGCACCAACAGTTTTCCATGGACCCCACATGTTATTAGAAAACGCCAAAATTTTCCAACATGAAGTCACGAAAGATGAAGGGAGAGTTCCTTCACACTATTGCAGGCTCCACATGTTTTTCTCTTAGGATGACAATTATTCATTCAACATTTCAAAGTTCAAGTGAACCAAAAGATAAAATTCACATGTAGTAGGGTCCTCATGTTTTTATTTATCTTGCAAAATTATTGACGCGGACTCATGATACTACAGACTTGTGATGCAGCGGGCTTTTCATCTTTTCTATTTATATCTTATATAATTTTTATTATTGTTATTAATTTGACTCCAGATTGGAAATCTAGATTTAATTTTTCTTATTAATTGTTTTAATTTGATATTTTATTATTGTTACTAACTTTACTGACATTTATTTTACGCATTTACTTTACTGCTTTATTTATTTTTCATGGTGGCGACACTATATATTAGTGGGCTCCATTTATTTAATTCAAAATTTTAATTCTTTACTGTTCTATTTATTTTTCATGGAAGCACACTATATTTATTAGTGGGCTCCATTTATTAATTTAATTTTACATTTATTTATTTTTCATGGCGGCACACTAGTATCTATTAGTGGGCTCTATTTATTTATTTTATTATTCTTCATTTATTATTCATGGTAGCAACACTATAGTGGGCTCCATTTATTTATTTATTGCTTTACTTATTTCTCATGGTTGCAACACTATAGTGAGCTCCATTTATTTATTTATTGCTTTACTTATTTCTCATGGTTGCAACACTATAGTGGGCACCATTTATTTTATTATTTACTGTTTTATTTTCATGGTGGTAACACTAGTATAGTGGACTCCATTTATTTAAATTTTATTTACTGCCTTCTATATATTATATATATATTTACATTTGCATATGCATCCTCTTTCTTACCTTTGGATGAGATAGGTCTCGCTGTGAGTTTACTACCATTCCTATTTCATCTTCTTTTTATTTATTTAGCACGTTTATTTCCAGTCATTTATTTTATTTTTATTTATTTATTTACTGCTTTATATAAATCCCCCTTCCCTTTTATTATTTATGGCAACGACATTAATATATACATATTAGTGGGTTCCATCTATTTATTTTATTATGTTTATATTTTATTTATCTTGAAGATAAACTGTTAAAAGGCCATATATATTATGACATCAAAATGCCATAGAGAGATGAGGCATAAATTGGCTTGAGACCAAGAGGCAAGATAGCCTTAATTTCAGAGGCAAGATAGCCTGAAGCCAAGAGGCAAGTTAGCCTGATAACAAGTGACAAATTATGAAACAATATTTGATCCATAAATTTTGTATGCCATCAGTTGTATAAAGGTCTCAAAATTATATATTTGGCATTAAATATTCCCTTAAATTATGAGACAAGGGATTGTATGATCATGATTGATATTATAAATAAATATATTCAATTTACTATTGTAGTAGCAATATTGTGGTAAAGTCAAGAAATATTATGGATTAATTTCTTGCCATGATCAAACAAATAAGTGAGTTATGGATCATGAATTTTTATCCAACTTCATTCCCAGAAGTGAATGAAGCAAATATATTATTATGGTTGTTTTGTGATTTCTATGATTATAACAATTTTTGTGAATACGGGAGAGGAATATTCATAAACAAAATAATTAAACAAAAGGAAATATTATTTCAACAAAGTTTAATAGCGAGTGGCTCAACATCATTACAAACCTTAATCATCTCATTCTGAAGATATTTAATGTCTTCTTCTTTTGCTTTTCTTGAGATGGGATCCAGATGAGGCAAAGCTCTTCGTAATATCGAGATTTGCGTCATAAGTTTCTTGAGCTTCTTGTGTGGCCACTCAGTTAACCCTCCTTTTTGATAGATTTTTTGTATGGTGTGAGTAGACATATTTAATTGTTTACTCGCTTCATCAAGGGTTAAGTGAAAATAATTTCTTAAATCATGGAGCGTTGTTTTCTTTATTCTTTCTCTTTGCTCCATAGATAACCTATATAATTCACCCTAGTTAAGGGATGAAGTATCATAGGGTATACTTACTGCAGGTTGTTTTCCTTTGCCTAATGAGTGTTCAATATTGGTTTGAAATGAACTTCCATGGAGGTCATTTGGATTTATAGCCCATTCCGAACCAACACAGAGAACCTCATGATAGGCTAATACAGGATCACGCATCAAGATATATCCTGATGCTTGTAAATCTATACAATACTGTGTCAGAAATTGTTTGATTTCTTCAAAATTTTTCTTTGTGAAATCAAACATTGGAAGCCTGTCAGTATTATAAGATTTATCCTGTACTTTTTCAAATAAAACAGCATGGGTAATCATACCTGTTCTTCTTCCGTGAACTTCAAGTTTATGGTACTGGAGTTCGTTGGTATGTATGATCTCTCGTAAAACATGACAACAACTACATTCCAATAAGCTAGTTGTTGCTAATTGACTTGTAGTTGATGGCTGGCTAGTAGTTGTTGGTTAGCTAATTGTTATTGGCTGGCTAATGGTTGTCGGTTGGCTGATTGTTGCTAGCTGGATCGTGGTTGATGGCTGGCTGGTGGTTGTTTGCTGGCTTATGAATGCTGGCTCATTGATTGTTGTGACTATTGGTTGTATTTGACTGGTAGACTCCATTAGTTCAGCCATAGTTCTACACCTTTTAACAGGCCTCCTTGATGAACCTGCTTCAGTTGTACCTTCATTCCTTCTAAATTGAGGAAGAACATTTGTTCTTGGGGGAGAAGTAGGTATATTTGAAGCAGAAGGAGGAATAGTAGAAGGAGGAATAAACATCTCAAAAGGATTAGGAGATAATAAAGAGGTAAATGACAGGTTTGTCTGATCATCATACAACAAAGCATCAAGTAATGCTGTGTCAGATGTATCAGAAACTGGGATAAAATTACTTGGACCTGTCATTGCAATAATATACGGGATTAGAAGAAAAATGATAAGTTAGTATCTGGTAGTGAATGTTATCAGATGCTTGAATGTTTGTGAGGCATGTTCGTTTGCCTTCCTCTATTTATAATCGAATTAAATCCTATTGAATCTCTGCAGATTTGCGTAGTCCTGTTAAATCTCTGCAGATCTGCTCCCTATAAAGCACGAGCCTGGAATCTTTTTGACTTTATATGCATACGACAATTTAAGTTGTTGCGCCAGTGATTCCACAGTGATGTGTCTGTGATTACACAGTATTGCGCTCGTGAATATATTCCACAGTGATGAGCCTGTGATTCCATAGTGATGCGCCTGTGATTACACAGTATTGCGCTCGTGAATCTACAATTATACACCTGATGATTTTGTATTTAATATATATTTGTTTGTTGATTCTGGAAAATGGAAATTTTGTTACCAGAAATAACAAAATTATGCATTGATAATGCATTTAGAAATCTGTGGAATTTTAATGAAATAGATATCATATATGCTATTATCATGGAATATTGTATGGAAATTCCATGAATTAATTTTTAAGGTCTCACACCTGAGGGGGAGAATGATATATATCAAGTGTGAATATTTATGTGATAATTCTTTGTGAATGTTTCTATGTTGATTCCCCCAAAATGAATATTAGATTTGATGATAAATCATATGGAAAGTTGTCATGACTTGTTTGATCATCCGAGTCATATATTATGTGCTGTTTGTTCTCAGATAGAAATATTTATTGGAAATGGATCTCTGGAAATATATCAAATTGAAAGTTTACATATGAGATTATAAATCTGCAAAGTTTGCAGTGATGTTTGCAATCAGATGTTTGCAATATATTATGTGCGCAATTTCCAGATTGAATGATCCAGAAATAATGTATTAAAGTATCTATGAATGGATAGATCAATGATTATGAGAACATTGTTCATACGTGTATATTTGCAGCTTATAAGCCAACAAAATTCTCCCCGTATAATTGGCTTTTGGTCAGGAGCCAGATTAATTCTATCTTGAAATGTTTAAAATGTGTAATGATTATTAATCTATTACAATGCACATAGATGGATATACAAAGAAAATTGATGATTTGATGAGGGGGAGAAAAATAAGCAGATTGGGTAAAGATTTACTAGAATGAATTATCATTGGCTCATATTGATCATCGTACAAGGAAATGTGCACTAAAAGTTCAAAATGATAATTCAATTTCAGAGTTTAGTTAATCGAATGCTAGAAGCATTTACTGACCTAAAGAAAGTGACAAAGTCACATATCCCAACTGCAAATGCTCCTATATAAATTGTTATAAAGCACACCAGAAGTGTTGCAAGTCCATTGATTTTAAAGATAAAAATCCTCAAAAGAGAAAAGGAGCTATAAGAATATAGATGATCATGTTGAGGATAATTAAGAAAAGCTCTAGAAGAGCCATCTTCTGAAGAGATGTTATCTCCAGAAGAGATATTACAAGATAAGTGTATTGTGGTCCAAGAGAGACCTAGGTACCTAATATATGTAAATATAATGAGATCTCAATAAATTATGAATGAAATCCGATGGGACTGAAAATGAAGTCGACGTTAATAATATCTATGATAGCATATGCTGCAATGAATGATAATGAGGATCATGAGCCACAACATATTTGTATGTGCTAGAAGCACATAAGGCACTAGAAACACATATGCCCTAAAAGGACTCAAGATGATAGTGCATATAGCATCATTATCTGAATAAACATTTATTGAATTTCTATATGCACATATATATTTATGAAAAGATTATTATGACTTTACTTGACAGATTTAGATCTTGCAGGTATATAATGAACAATCAGATTGGGTGTTTCTAACAGAATATTTGATGACAGAAAGTATAATATGCTCAGAAAGACATTGAAGCAATGTAGTCATCAGGGGGAGCAAGTCTGATGTAATCAAGAGGGGGAGACGACACACGCTGTACTCTTTTTCCTTTATCTAGGTTTTGTCCCACTGGGTTTTCCTAGAAAGGTTTTTAATGAGGCAGTACTGAATAGTGTATCAATGAATGATGTACTCTTTTCTTTGGCTAGGTTTTTTTCCCACTGGGTTTTTCCTAGTTAAAGTTTTTAACGAGGCACATTCATAAATGGACATCCAAGGGGGAGTGTTATGAATATTCTTATTATGTGGATGTCCATTGACCCATAATCTCCAAATACAGGATGACATGGTATATACGCATAGTAATCTACTATTTGCATCCTTCTATAAATAGAGATCTCCTGTAACTATTCATTACACTTGAATGGATTTCATCTCTCTAGAATTTCCTCTGACTTCTCTCTAAAATTCTTTCAGTTTTATAATACGAGACACATATATGAGGTATCATTATCAACTATTTCATTTATAAAAATTTTAAAAAATAATCAACAATTCAAGAGATAAAGTTTTTAAATTTGCCAAAGTTTACAAATAAAAAATATTAAATCATCCTCAAGTAATTAATATATAATAATTTGATTTAAAAGAGGAAGGAGGCTGATGTTTTTTTTTCCTTCAAGGTGGGAGTGTGAGACTTATAGGTTTAATTAGGAATGTCCACGAACCAAACCAAATCGAATTAGGGGTTAACCTGAGGTCTGGTCTAGGTATGACCTCGGGCTAGACAAGTCAACTCGAGATTGGGTCTAGCTAGTCCAGCACCAGCCTGATCTTGAGCTGGACCAGACCAATCCAATAGATTGCCTGGATTGGTCTAGACAGTCCAGTGCCAATTTGGAATTTTTTCCCTTTCTTAGAAGACAATATTTCAACTCGACGACCTGATTTTGAAGGCTCAAATTGAACCTAATAAGACTATAACAATACCTATAATCAGAAAAAACCCATAACAAAACATTAAAACTTAATCATAAATCCATAATAACCTCTAACAATATTTAACAAGAATAAAGAAAAACATGCAAGTTACTTTAATACAATCCATAACAATCTATTAAACACATTAAAGGATTAAACATAATAAGTAGTCTATATTTTGGAAGATTGAGATAGGTCAAGACTTGAAGTTTTCTCTTCCACCATGACTAGAACAAAATAAAAAGGAAGTATTCATCAATTCAGGAAACGAAAATTAAAAACTTGATAAACTATTGTCTATAATCAGTGAAGCAAATATTCATCAATTAAGGAAACAAAATGAAAGTTTCACATATCACAATAATGAAGACTAAGCTTAAAAATGCAAAAAGATGAGTCAATGAATTGCTTCAAATTGTTCATTCCTGGGTTTTTGTCACAAGAATTATTGCTTTATTATATATTATATGGTTTGGTCCACCTTTTGTGAAGAACACAAAAAAAAATAGCATAACTTCATGACAAAGCCTAATCAACAACCTAATCTTGCACCATGATTTATATTGTTATGACACAACATATTTGTCCGTGTTGTAGCACATTATCTACTTAACTAAATAAACGTTCACAAAAAAAAAAAAATTGATTTAAAACAAAAGACAACAGATATGCTTCCAATTTATATAAACCAAACAGAGCATTGCAAAAATAAGACAAACAGATCATAGCAAAGATAAACCAGATAGCTAGATTAAACTCTAAATCTTAGTAATTACTCAAAGATTTACACGGAACTCAATAATTTTATCGAAGGTCTGAGCTCGGTTCGCGTCATCATCATCGCGTCTTTGGATTTGAGGTCAAGAGACAAGCAGACGGAGGTCGAGGTCGAGAAGGAAAGTGACTTAGGGTTTCTCATATTTAAATCGAAGCAAGAAGATGGTGGTGGAGAGACAAGCGGATGAAGGACTAGGGACTGAGGTCAAGCCATTGAGAGATGAGAGGGAAAGACAATAGTGAAGAGATGCAGGACAACCCTAAAGGAGTGAAGATTGAAGTGAGTGAACGAGTATTTGGCTAGGGTCCGGATATCCTTATTGTCTAGTGAATGACAAATTCAATGGCTATTTGAACAGACGCGCGCGCTCTCTCTCTCTCTCTCTCTCTCTCTCTCTCTCTCTCTCTCTCTCTCTCTCTCTCTCTCTCTCTCTCTCTCTCAGGCCAGGACTAAACCAGTCTAAGGGATTTGAGCCCCCGAACCGAAGTCCAGTCCATCATGAGTATACTAGTTTGGTCTGGTCTTTGTTATACTATCTCAGACTAGATTTTTTTCAACCAGACCGAGTCAGGTCAGGCCATTTGCAATGTCAGGTTTTTTGGACATCCCTAGGTTTTATGACATTATCATATGTTAAAAAAAAAAATTTGCAGGCCAACTAACCACCCTGCGTCAACCAATAGGCTAAACGGTGTGGGCTTGTGTGGCCTGCACTTTTGTGGGCTGGTATTTTCTATCCCTAACCCTACCTGAACCCTTGGGTTAAACCAATATTACAAGCTTTATTAAAGGAGCACACTCTAAGAAGGGTGGGTAATTAGTAGCATCTTCCAAGCAATGATTGGATTGAAAAAGAGTATGTTAATGTAACTAATAGACCCAGCACTGCAAAGAAGTGAATTCATTGTAATTAAAGCTAAAAGGGCAAGGTCACAGGAATATTATATTCTAAATTTTAGGAAAATTTAATTCACACATCCTTATAATTTATCTCAATTTTGAATCAAATCCCTATAATTTTTTTATTTTTTTGGGCTAGAATATATTTTATTTTATTTGAATTATATTGTGCGCGATGATTATTTCATCCAATAGTTTAAATTTATAACTTTTATGAAATTTAAACATCAACCGCACGTACCATATTCCTTTTTGTTTCCTCCTTGTTTTGAATGTTATCGGTAGCTTCGTGGATTAGGGTATGAAGAATATAGTTTACATCAAGCAACCAAATTCCTTTTGTAATCCACTATTAGATTTTAGATGGCAGAACATAACAAGACAGCCAACAATTTTTATATAATTTATTCTTATTAATTCCAATTTCAAAAATACTCAAATAATATAAAATTCTTAATAAATTATGTCATTTTTCATTCATGCACGTGTATATGTCAACACCCAACCCAAGATAAGGACTCATTTGTGATAACGGTGGTAGAATTGAGTTTTTTTCCCCTATTGGACTTTTCGTCATGGGCTTCTTTTCTGTTGGACTTTTCCTCATGTGATTTGTGTTTGAGATAGTGATAACAGAAGTAACTTTTTTGTTTCTTTTTCCTGATGAGCACTTGTTTGTCTTAGTTTTTGAAAAAAATAGTTGAGATAAAAAATGACTGAAAATGATATGAATCACATACACACACACATTATGTTGTATAAAATGCGATGATTTTGGAAAAAAAATTAAATATAAATATAAATTTGTTAAATAAAATAGTAAAATTACCATTAAAAAAGTAGTTTTAGTTAAGAGGAGGAGTTTTTGAAAAAAACACTAAAGAAGCACGAGATTAGCTTCAGTCAATACTCAGGAGTCACTTTGGTGAGATCATAAGCTCCATCCATTAGCATTAGTTAAGAAGTAACTTCACAACTAAAAGCTCATTAGAAAGTTGAAGCCATACCAAACACACAAAAAATCAGATTTTTACTTCCTCTGAGATTTTTTCAACATCTGTTGGACTTTTTTAGCATCTAATGCCATTCCAAATAGGCCCAATCTATGTTTGGTATCCAAATAACATAGAAATATAATTTATATCTATTTTATACAAATAGATGTTACAAAATCTCATTGACGTTTTGGAGTTGGGGGGGGGGGGTGTTGGAATTCTGTGCTCCCTTCAGTTTTTAGTGTATGATCTAATCATGAAGTTAACATTGGTCATAAATAAATAGAAGACAAACTTTTCATATTTATCAATATTTTTTTGATTTATCCTTATTAATACTACATCAACCATGATCAAGTAAAATAAAAAATAAGAGAAATAAGGAAGATGATTAGAGATTTTTTTTTAAAAAAATATTATTTTAACTAATTTTTTTAATTTAATTAAATTAGGTAAACATATTTTACACTAAAGACAAAAGGGAGTACGTGATTATTAGTTACGAAAGGTATGAACAAATGCAGTTAAGTTTTCATGAAATTCCCACACACGACATGACATAGTGGTGATGAGAGCATAGATTCGTAGATAAAAGAACACGTTTTGAGGGCCCAACCATGTCTTTCTTTCTTGCTTCCTTCTTGTGCCTTGGTTGCTTCATAGGGGAAACATGAATCCTTTCACCTTACAAGCAACCAAATTCCCTCTCTATATATTAATCCAACTTTAATTTACAAACTCAATAAGTCCTATAATATAATTTCCTCTTCCTAATGCTTAAGAATTCCCATTTTAAATAAATTTACTCTTAATTTATATATGCATTGCTTAAGCTTATTGTATTAATTAAAGTGTGTGTGTCTATATATATATATATATATATATATATATATATATATATATATATATATATTGGCTAGCTATGTGAGTGGTGACAAGATTAGACTTTTGTTAGATATATTTATATTCTGTGTGACTGTATACCTACGTGTTACTTTCCAAAAGAATCGAATTGGATTTAATTTACATTAAATGAGATAAGCCTAAAACATCATCGATCAGAATGATCACATCACCTCACAAACATATATATAGCTGTATTTGATTCTCTATTATGTTACACCCTTGCTAGAACAAAAGAATATAAATGTCACCAATATTGGAAAACTATTTTCAGAATAAGAAACTCTTTTTTCTCTTGTTTATTGGGGGAAAAATCGTAAACTACAATTAATTGAATGCCTAGTATAAGACTCCCTCCTTTCCCTGCTTCAAATAAATAGCTAATTCTTAAACGTTAAAAAAAATTAGTTAAATTACTTATTTATATTAAATATGCATTAGTTTCTCTAAAATATTACTCTGATCTTTAATATCAATCTATTTTATGAAATCTCTTTTAGTATATGTCATAATTAATAGGGATGACTTTGAGAAAGATTTGTAAATTTAGAAAGTAAAGTAAATTGAAGTCTTAGATTTATGACAAAAACAAATTTTTTAACTAATTCATATGTTTAGGACCAAGGGAATAATATATAAAGCATAATTGATTTCATTTAAATAAATTTTATTTTTCATCTATGCATATCATGTACGTTCTTTTTAATCTATACTTTTTTTAATCCTATTTATAAAATAGAGAGAGCACCTATTTTTTGATCATATCTATAAGTTAATCATTATTAATATATAAATATGCAATTTTACACTCCACTTATTATTATATAGATTACTATTTTTTTTAAAAAAATGTGTAGTTAAAGAGGGTATATTAAAAAATTGTTGACTTTTAATATAAAGTTAATAAAATTTAAGGCTTTTCTAGATGTACATGAAACATAAACAGAAAAATATTTAGTTTTGTAGAATATACAAGTATTATATACTTATACATTTATTAACCCCAATAAAATATTTATCTCATGAAAAGAAATTAGTGATTTTTATCACAACAAATTAGAAATAAATAAATAATTAACACTGTCGTAATCATATATTATTAATTAAAAGAAACGATATGGCCATTTGTGTAATTTCGTATATACATCCCATTCCCATTCATTTTACTCGTATGTGTATCGGGTTCTAATACAGGGGAGCATCTAACTTTTTCCAGTTTCTGCCCCTATAAATAAATTGCGCCATATTCGCTGTCACGCCAATTTCCCAGAAAAACAGAGCATACTACTAAAGACTGCAGAGTCCCAACACAAGTCTCTAGAAAATGTGGTCCTCGCCGGCATCACCGTCTCCGTCGTCTTCGTTTTCTTCTGCCGGTTGTTGTTTCCGAAGCTTCAAGTCTCCGATTCCGTACCTGTTTGGAGGTCTAGCTCTCACGCTGTCTCTCATCACAATAGCATTGCTTATGCTCGCCTGTTCTTACCGGAACCAATCATCGCCGCCATCGAATTCTTCTGGTTGTGACGACGACGAAGGCAAAGTGGGGGCATCCCAAACGACGTCGGATTCAGAGCCCAGAATTCTGGTTATCATGGCTGGTCACAGTAACCCCACTTACTTGGCAAAACCTCTCTCTTCTTTTTCTTCTTCCTCCACTGCAACTCAACAAATCCAATGAACAATAATTCATACCATCATTCGTCTTCTTCTTGTTTTCGAATTTTGTCATTCTGGTTTTGTGGTTGGTTCAGAGAAACGCACATAAATGTTCTTATAGGTATATAGATGTACCGGTTTTGTGTTTGGGTATGCGTTTTGCGAGATCTTGTACCTAATCTGGAGAGTTTATAATAACACGAATTTCTATATTGTTCTTGCTGCTTGTTTATTTTCCAATTTCTTATTGTTGTTGTTGTTTTACTGCCAGCTCCTTAATAAAGAACCCCGTTGGATTGGGTATTTTTTATATTTGTTAGTATTTTACTAATTTACCCTTTTTAAGAATAATCTAGTAAAGGAAAGATGGAAACATTAAAAAAATAATTAATTTGTTTTTTTTAAAAATCTCATATTAATTAATTTAATTAAATCTTTTTAATATAATTAAATTGATTTAATAGGTATAGGAGGTATAAATTTGTGAGCAATATGGTGAGGGTTGAGCCGGTTTGGTTTGAGGAAAAGAATCTTTAGGGAGTATATTGATCAAATTATTATTAATTAAAATAATATTTTTTTTTTGTCAAGAGTGTATTTGTGAAATATTAAAAAAAATTTATGGGCAATTTAGTAAGGATGAGAGAAAAAATTTATCTCTTCTCCTTCCCCTTTAAAACAAACATACTGTTCATCGGCCAGCCAACTGTTTTTTAGTGGGTGAATTTGTTTGTAGAACGAGAAAAAGCCAGAGTATAATATAGAAACGAGGTTGCAGTTTTATTTATTAATTATATTAATTAATATAGTGCGGCCATTTTTCAAATATGGTGTAGAAAGGGGAGAAGACGGGGCGGGTCGAAAGAGAGAAAGGAAATGGGTGGGGCCGACCCATGACAAAAAGGTCCAAGTCTTCATCCCTGCCTTCACTTCACTAGTGGGAGACAGCGGCTTATTTCCACTATATTTCTTCTTTAATTCTTTCACGTTTCTTTATTTATTTATTTTCATATACAGTTATTCAATGTCATACAAAACTTGCTTTTTCTTGTTCCTTAATGGGGCATTATCAAATCCATTGGGCTGCCATTTCAATTAATTATTAAAACCCATCAACTTTAAATAATTCCAACTTGTATCTCTTCTTTTAGCTAGTGCATGTGTTTCAAAGATTAATGTGTTAAGGTGCAAAAATACAGATATGTTTTTACTCTAAGAGCGCCCAGCACCATATGTTTTTTTTTTTATGCAAAAATACACACGCCGTTAGGTTTTAGGAGCAAAAATACCACTTCCGTTAGTTGACCGTTAACTGACCGTTAGTTGACCATTAACCATGATGAAATTATCATTTTGCATCTAACTCTTTTCTTTTTTAATTATTTTAAACTAACGGCAAAAATGTAATTTCACCATGGTTAACGGTCAACTAACGGAAGTGGTATTTTTGCTCCTAAAACCTAACGGCGTGTGTATTTTTGCACAAAAAAAAAACATATGGTGCTGGGCACTTCTGGAGGAAAAACATATGTGTATTTTTGCACCTTAACCCAAGATTAATACTTCCTCCTATAATAAATGCATGACTTAATAGTAGAAGGATGTATTTTAATTCTAAATATAAAACCTCTTAATCTAATTTATCTTCAAAATTTACATCTTTCACTCTATTCTAAATATATGAATTATCGATCAACGACATTCCATATTAAAGACACGAGGGAGTTATTTTAATTTCATAAAAATCTCCATATTAATAGATTTCATGCAAATGATTATAATAAGTATTTTAGGAAACCAATACATTTTTTTATTATAAATAATTAGCTAAACTAATTTTTTAATCAATGCAAATTAGCTAATTATCTAACTAGCTACACGGGGTAAATATTTTTCACATGCCATAATAAACAATTCGTTTACTATTTATTTTTTATTTTATATTTTGATAATATAATCAAGGGTTAAGGTGCAAAAATACACATATGTTTTTCCTCCAGGAGCGCCCAGCACCATATGTTTTTTTCTGGTGCAAAAATACACACGCCGTTAGGTTTTAGGAGCAAAAATACCACTTCCGTTAGTTGACCGTTTGTTGACCGTTAATTGACCATTAGTTGACCGTTAACCATGGTGAAATTACCTTTTTACCCTTAGTTTAAAATAATTAAAAAAGAAAAGGGTTAAGGGCTTAAGGGCAAAAAGGTAATTTCACCATGGTTAAGGGTCAGTTAACGGTCAACTAACGGAAATGGTATTTTTGCTCCTAAAACCTAACGGCAAGTGTATTTTTGCACCAGAAAAAAACATATGATACTAGGCGTTCCTGGAAGAAAAACATATGTGTATTTTTACACCTTATCTCATAAATCAATCCATTGGGACAGACAGCAGGCGGAGAGTAGTGAAGAAGATCGCAGCTGAAATTTGACTTTGGAGGGATTGTGAGAGGGACGCGACAACCTGAGATCGTTCAAGATTCATGCATAGATTGACGACACACCCACATCACGCACAACACGATTTCTGAATGAAAGATTTTGTTGTGAATGTGAAACAACAACAACAACAACGCCTCCAATATTAATATATGTTTGGTGGGCAGTACAAGTAACGTGGTCCCCACTCAACACTCTTAGATAGCTAGAGCCTTTACTACCATCACCCAACTTGAGTTGCTTGAATAATCACTTTATTTCGATATTGTATTCTTAGATAGCCAAAGCTGTTTGTTGGAGTTGGTGAATCCAAAATTAGGGTTCCTTTTTCAAGGCAAACTTTTTTATGTGAGATTCTTGACGTCGTAAAGATGGAACTTTCTACAGTTAGCCTTTCTGATTGACTAATTATCTCAATGTAAGTACCATTCGTAGATATCTTCTACTTAAGACTAGTTTATCAAAGTCTAGCAAGCATTATTGAATCATTCATCAATGAAATTTTCTAAAAGTAGATTTCTCAAAAGCTTTTAATCGGCTACCATAGAATTTTATAACTGCGGTTCTCCAAAAAATGGGATTTCCACATTGGGTTAGAATCATTTATCAATGTATTTCTACAATGGAGTATCAACTTCTTTTTAATGGGCAGAGGACTTGCTTGATCACACCTAATAGAGGAATTAAACAAGGGAGGTCGCTTATCTCTATACTTGTATATATCATCTTTGCTAATATCATTTCATGTCTTATTTATTAGAAAGAGCTTCTAATGATTGGAAGGGCATAAAGATTTGTCGACAAGCTTTGACATTTCACACCTACTATATGCTGATGAATCTCTGTCTTCTTTATTGAAGGTAATCAACAAAGCTTTCAGACTCTTCAATCTATCTTGAATAATTGTTGTCTTTGGTATGGGCAAGAAATAAATCAGAGTAAATCTACCCTTGCATTCAGCCCAAATATATCTCACATGGAAAAATTGAGCCTTTCAAGACAACTAGGTATTCACTTCTCATATAGACTAATTGATAAATATTTGGGGACTTGGATAGATCCTGGAAGAGATAAATCTTTGATATACAATCAAGTACTCGAATCAATTCAAAGAAGAACATCTTCTCCTAGGAGGCAAAATTATTGTCACAAGCTAGTAAGTTGACTTTGATTAAATTGGTGTTATCTGCTGCAAACATCCATATTATGTCTTGTGTATTGCCAAATCATATTTGCCAAAAAATAGATGATAGAGGTATTCATTTTTTCTGGGGAACTGTGAGCGAGAAAAAGGAAATTCATCTGAAGAACAAAAGGCATCTTTTTCTTCTGGTTCATAGAGGAGGCCTTGGCATTAAAAGCACAAATGCAATTAATTTATCCTTTCTATCCAAGCAAGTTTGGCGAATTTCAATGCTCCTGACTCATCTTTAATGGTTGGCACTCTCAAGGTTAAATACATAGACTAGGATAGACCAAATTTTCTAAGAACGTGTGTGTGAAAGGGCATGTCTGAGTGTGCTCCATCAACAGGATCAAACCTTAAATGGCAAGTTGGAAGTGGCTCGCAAATTCCCATCAACCACCCTTTATGGTGGCCCATGCAAGAAGGTTCATCATCAACTTCTAATATCAGAGTTGTTGGTGACCTAATCATACCTCTGATTTTTGGAATCCAATTCAATGGAACACAAATCTCTTGCGAGCTAACTATACTAATCATGTTGTTGAAGGTATTCTTGGCTCCAACCTTCTCTAACTAATCATTCTGATTCTATTATTTGGAATGGACATCCTTTTGGGGAATATACGGTAAAAGAGGTTATAAGCACTATATCAACTCTCTCTCTCTCTCTCATAAAAAAGAAGTTTAGGCGGAGGTAGACACAGGTAATCTACTAGAGTTAGGGCATGTTTTCAGTATTAAAGAGTGTTTATAGAGGTATTTACTGATCGTCCACCAAAGAAACTCACACGTCCACTAGTGGGTATCGAACCTCTTTCATTTTTGAGTAAAGGCCAATGCCTTAGCTAATTGTACCACATCTGGTTGGTACTATATCAACTCTTTTATCAGACTATATAAGTGGATCAATTTTGGAAGTTTATGTCGGCAATTTCATTGCCTAATAAATAATTGTTGCTCCTTTGGAAGCTTTTTAATTGGGCACTCCCTTCAAAGGACATACTCAAAGACCATCATCTTAATGTGAATGGCAATTGTCTTTTTAGTTGTATGGTTGAGGAATCTCTCCTTCATATAATCTTTCAATGCAGTCGCTCTCGAACTATTTGGTTCGGTCTTTTATCCATCAGACATCAGTTTTGGATTTATCACATTCATTGACTTGGTTGAAAAATATTTTAATTCAATTATCAATGGATGATTAGATGGATTTAATTAAGGCTATAAATTTGACATAAGAGGAATATTGTACTCCACTAGGGGAAAATCAGATATTTGTCTTTGGTAATTCAAGAAATAGGTTGATCTATATCCTTCTCCAGATTAACTTTAGGGCAGGATCAAGCACCCAAGTTGGCTTCATCATTGCAATCATCTGGACAGAAAATGGGCAATAGCTCATGGAAGATGTTTATCCATCGAAAAAAGGTGGAAAGGAATATCTTCTGTTATTGCTTGGTCTTTCATTGTAATTAATCAGTGTGCTCTTTTCTATGGAAGCGAGTTAATCATAAAGGACCCTTTATTATTAGATGCTTAAGAGCTATCCTTTGTTGGATCATAAACTCTGGCTCCCTAACGAACCAAAAGAATTTGCCAGTCTCATGTGTAGGGAAGAAGATGATCCACCTAGACAACTCACAACTGGGACATGTTCAATTACTCAACAAGGACGTCGAATTCTTCCTTCGATCTTTTTATGCTATTTTTTATCCAGTAATTTCAATATCATGTTTTAAGTCAAATACTAGTAAGTTTCTTTTCCATGTTATACTTTTGATATGTAATATCTTTTAATATATTAATATCATTTTTCTTTGATTCAGAGAGGGGGGGGGGGGGGGGGGGGGGCGCAAAGAATGGAAATTAAGGACTGAGCGAGGAGGGTGTCTAGCAGAAACTTCATTTAGATTGTTCTGATTGATGCGTCATCAATAATGTGAGGAAAATATACTAGCAATTGATGAATTGACACATCAAATTTAGGATTTTATAGAAATTTGGAAAAGATTTAATTCTTTTTATTTCTTTTGGTTCACAAATTCCTCTTTATCATAATCATCATCATGGATGATACTAAACTACCTGTCGGTCTCATCAACTTAGTTATTAACAAAAATCAATGAGTGTTGAGAAATTTCTAAGCCACAGAAATATAAAAAATTAATATTGCATTGGTTTACTAGAAATTGACATGTAATTAATAAAGATGATCGAGCATTCTAAATTTCCAAGTCAGCAATTTGCCTTTCTGCAAGGAGTATATAAAGGTTTGCATAATTGAATTGCATAATATAATAGCGTACCTTGTTCCCAAACATTAAGGATCTTTGCAAAAAAGCTCTAATCCTGATAATTAAATTATGCATCCACAAAGAAGGTAAAACTCAACGGAGTTAACGGAAAAAAATTCAATAAGTAATAAGAACAAGGTGCTGTAAATTAATCCAGTAGAATCTCGTGCTAATAGAGAAGAGAAAGAGATATATATTTTTTTTTTTTGCTCTGAAAAGAGATATATAATATGAAAGTAAGAAAGAATATTATTATTCACTATCAATGTTATATAGTACTATAACGCATGTCCTCTATTTATAAGCATAACTTTACCATGTATGTCAATAGAATTGATATCTTCGGATTCAAACAAATATGATATTTATCTACCAATGGTAAAATTATATTTTCATATAGAAAGACTTTACAAATAGGATAGGGAAATTGTCTCCACCTTATAAATGGAACGAAAAATATTAATGACCAAACCATATATATTAATTATATAAATGTGGAAGAAAATAAGATTTTTCGAATGAAAAAAAAAAAAGAACATGTTGATTAGAAGATTTTTTTTAATAAAAAAATTGAAGTCTAACCCTATTCAAATTCCAATTAGTCTATAAAAAAAGAAAGCAAGGAAAGAAAGAAAGAAAGAAAGTAAATAGGAATTGAAATTAAAATAGGGGAGTGGGTAGGTGGACGCGACAACTAGAGAACGTAATTAAAGATGTTGAATTATTGAGAATGACGCGGAGGGTTGAGTGGAGAGAGGAGGCTATGACTTTTAATTATGATCACATCCTCGTTATCTTTTTTGTTTTATACATTATGGGTTTAATGTTTCGGCATCTAAGGTAGAAATTTTTTTTTCTGTCGGACACACAAATAAGTAAGTGGAACCTATTATTAAAAGAAGAGAGAGAAAATGGACCCCGCTTACTTATATGTGAGTACGGCCTCAGCTCAGAGACAGAAACATTAAACTCACATATTATTTGTTGTAGCAAAAATAAAAAACAAAAGTATACATTATTTGTGGAAAAACAAAAAGATATTGCGGCACTATAAGATGTTGGCCAATTATTAATGTGGAGGAGGCACAATAACGCCTACCATCTTTTCATGCATTTCTCCTTTAATTTTCTATTTTCATTTGCTTAAATTGTATTCCCTTTTCTCCTATAAGATCTATTTAACTAACATAAAGGAATTAAAAAATTGATCAAATTAGTTATTTACTATTGTTGTGTACAAAATATATGAGTTACTTTTTTCTAAAATACTCCTCTTTTAATTGGGTATCAAATGTGAGAAACAAAGAAAGTGATTTAAAAAAGTGAACTTAATTATAATTTGAAAGAAGAGATTTTAAACGAGGGTGATAAAATAATAATTGACCAATTATATTTTTTCGTTGAGGGTTTGACCTCACAATATCACACCTAAAAAGATTGAAAGGAAAGTGCTTGGTGTGAATTGGGCTACAACACTCCAATAAAAAAAGGATTTTGGAGCAATCTTTAGAACAAAAATTTTCATCATCAACATTTGAGATGAAAAAGATTAACGGATATAGAAGTAGATACAATCTTTCAAAAATTAGACAATTTTAAAATTTTCATAAACTGGTCCACACTTCTATTATAAAGTTGGAGGGACAGCAATTAAGTCAAAAAAAAAAAAAAAAATTTTGGGCCAATCTAACGAAAATATTAAAATTGCTTTATTTTTAAAGGATTGTGTCTATTTTGCAGCATTCAAAATTTAATTGTACTAAACATTTATAGTAAAAAAATTGCATGTTAAGACTGAAAAAATAATCAAATATTATATTTGATATCAAAACAAATCTATCAATAAAGCCTTATATTTATAATAGTATTTTTTTAGGGTTTTGGAAAGGAATGTTGGAATCATTGGACCTCATTTCAACACCTTAGATGACATATTGGCTCAAGAAATTCTATTCCTATAAACCACAACCTCTGGTGGCCCACGGCCAATCAGTCTGTAACAACAAATTTTCAAGTTCAGAAAGTTTTCGATCTTTTCTCCAACAACCATAACTGTTGGCTTTCTCCATCCTAGAATATGCCTTTAGCTTAGTTAAAGCCATCTCCCCAGAGGTGGTTGACAATATACTTAAAACACTTACCTCAATTTATAAAGGTGAGGATGAATTATATTGGGAAGATGATATCTCCGGAAAGTACAGTTTCAAGCAGGGTTATGCTTTGCCAACTCATATTGCCTCAGCCAATGGGGCTAATCCTTTGAAACTTTGAGATTTTATTTGGAAAATTAATTTGCATCTTAAACAACTTCTCTTTTTCTCGAATTTAGTTCATTCTGTTGTACTTATTGGAGAAGTTACGAGGAAACATAACTTAAATGTCCAAGTTACTCGTGTTTTTGGTTGTCAAGCTGACGAATTTATCTAGGAAGAAGAATCATAGACAAAAAGCAATATCTAATTTATGATTATGGTTGTTGGTTTGAAGATAAAAACAAAGAAAAACACCAAAGAGAACTAGAGAGTATGAAAAAAATGATACGGTTAAATGCAAAAAAAATTTATTATTTTTTATTGTTGTAAAAATAATTCTGATTACACTAGATTATATAGACTAAAATCAATATAATTTTTTCTCATAATGTTTAGTAACTTGTTGAATTACGATCTACTTGAACGTTCACCATCTCACATTTCTAAGTTTTAGCAAGTATGTTGAAAACATATACAAGATTTGCTTAAGTTTTAATATTTTCCAATTTTTTTACTCTCTCTCTCTCTATATATATATCTTTTTACAATTACGAGAATTCTGAAGTACGTGGTTGACAATCTACAACAAACACATTATTATAAGTTAGGCACCAATTACCTTTAACTAACTCATTTATTACTATTTTCTCATCATACTCTCATTTTTAACTAATTCTTTAAATTCACATTATTAAGTTAGGGGCAAAGTTGGACATATTTATTAATTTTAGACCAATTTAATGACTTACTTTCCATTCCTTAGTTTGAGAGAAATGATAGTTAGTACCTTATAATAAAGATCAGAGGGAGTATTATAGAATATTTTTAATAGATTTTCTTTGAGATTTCGAAAAATTATAAGATAATGTTCTAGAGTATTCAAGTGATTATTTTATTTTAAATTGTATGATGTTTATTTATAAATTTATTGAATCTTGAATACTATAAAAAAATTATTTAATATTATTATCTTCTTACTATCAATGGTTATATTTTGCTTTATAGAGAATCCCAGATAAATACTATATGAAACTTCAAAACCCTCAAAGGTTTGTTAACATTTATAAATGACATAAAGGTGACATGGATCAAATTGAGATTTTATAATGTTGATAAATTTACTATTATGCCCCCAGTTATTAAGTAAAATAAAAAATAAAAATGAGAAGAGGAGAGATGATGGTGGTCAATGGTCAAGAGCCATTATTGTCTCAAGAAAAATGGAGGTCTAGTGATAAAGACAGAGGCGATGGTGTGGAGGCAATCAAAGGTGGTTGAGGAAAGAAGAAGAGAGGCAATAAAGATGGAAGTTCACCAAAGAAAATGGTTGTCCAAGCTCTCTCTCTCTCTCTCTCTTTCTCTCTCTCTCCCCCCTCTATGTCTGCCTTCGGTTGAAATCATGTTGTTGGTAGTGGTTATGGTAGAGTGGTGGTCGAAGCTCGCTATCAAAGGTGAAATTGAAAGTTCTACTTGATGAGGAAGAGAGGTGAAGGTGGAGGAGGGAAAAGGAATAGTTGTTGACTCTAAGTAAGAAAAAGGTGAACAATAGAAGATATGATATTAACTAAATGTAAAATAGGTTTCAAAAAATTCATAATAAGATTGACAAGTTTAATAATGATTTTGACAATAATTGTAAAGGTTTTAACAAAAGAGTTTGTTGACCAAAACATATAAGTCAGGATTCACCAATATTTGTGGCATTTCACCAAAATTCTCAATGAGATTGATAAGTTTAGTAATGATTTTGATAATAATTATAATAGTTATGATAAAAGTGTTTGCTAATACACATATGCAAAGTCAGGATTCAACAACATTTATGCAATTTGACCAAAATTCATAATGGGATTGACAAGACTAGTAATGATTTTGACAAGAATTATAATAGTTTCGACAAAAACGTTTGCTGATAAAAACACATTAGTCAAGATTTACTAATGTTTATATCAATCTTATTATTCAATTGGCATCAATCATTTTACACCTATTGCAAATACTTATGGATTTTGTTAATCTCATTACTCATTTTGTTAATCTCATTACTGTTCACCCGAAACTGAAAAAGCTCATTGTAAAATTAATATGCTTACCTAAAAACTCATGAATTTGCCAGAAATATTCAAAGCTCTTAATCCGCCTTCAACAACCACATACCAACTCACATTTCCATAATTGTAGGAGTTCTCGTTTTTGGAGCTTCCATAGGTTTTCTTATGGCAATGCTTTCATGGGTTTTCTAATGGCAAGCTTGGTCTCAATCTCGTTTTGGATTTGCCAAAATAGCCTTGTGGTGTTGCATTGCTCATCTGCTAGCCGCCAGCAGCAATGGCTGGATCTTATTCATTTTGATGAGCATTCCCATGGCGGCTGGAAGAGGAAGAGGAAGAGAGGGTATAATAGTAAATTTATCAATATTTTAAAATCTCAATATTATCTCTGTCACTTTTATGTCATTTACAAATGTTAATAGACCTGTGGGGGTTTGAAAATTTCATATGGTATTTATTTAGAATTCTCCCTTTGTTTTATATAATAAATATTAACAATAAAAATAAGTACAAATAATAATAATAAATAACTATATATAATAAAAAAAATAAAACCAATACATTTTGGTTATTAATAAGTAACCATTTTTATGCCATCAATATATTACGGCATATTTAACTGTTTGAAATATAGTGCCCACATATATGACATGTTGGAACCGTAATTTATGGCCAATAATAACCATCATATATAAGCAATTTATGTAGTAGTGCCGTAGTGGTACCAAATAAAATAGAATGCTTCCTCCGTTCCTATTTATTAGAGCTCAATAATTGAATTATGTGTTTTAAGAAAGTGGTTAAAGTTAGTTAAAAACGGTTAAAGTTAGTTAAAAATAATAAACATTTTTAAAATAATTTTTTTTCTAAGTATGTCATTATTTACGAAGAGCAAGTAAAAGATAAAAATAAAGTAAATATGAGTATCACAAACCTTTTATTTTTTTATTTTTTGCTCAAGAACCTTTTAATTAATACAATACTTATTATTAATGAGGGGTTAAATTGGAAAAAATTCTTATTAAATGTTTAAATAACTCTTATCAGACTCTTGTAAAAAGATTCAAGATAATTTAAATTTTGTGCTCTTATAAAAAATATTAAAGGGAGTACTATTCTATTCTATTTAAGAGAAAAGGGAATTTCTTTTACTTGAATGCTTTACCTGGTATTGATATTTCGGTCTTCTGATGTGCCTGGCAAATAATGTTCATAAAGTCTGGAATTATTCATTTATTTATTGTTATTATTATTATTATTATTTTGGTTATGGCATTGTGCCTCTGAAATATCTGTAAATATAATACCAACGGGAAATAAAATAATACGCAGAAAAATTTGTGTGGCCACGGGAAGAAGAGATCTCAAAGGAAAGAAGTGTCCTTTCATTGTTATTTTCAAAAGCTAGGGACCATGTTAGCCCCAAAATGCATGGTTGGCTCGAACGAATGCTATAGTTTAAGAAATTTTTTCTTCTTTTTGTTAAAAAAAAAAATGTTTAAGAATATACCCTGTGATATCAATATACTTCCACTACTAGAAAAGGCTTCATTATCGACGGATTTTTTTAATGGAAAATATTCCGTTGAAAATAGCAACAAACTTTTTGACGGAAAATGAATTCCGTCGGTATTAGAGACGGAAAAATATTCCGTCGAAATTAGAGACGGAATTATAGACGGAACAAATATTTGGTCATAATAAGTTATGAAAATTTCAACGGAAAATAAAATTCCGTTGAAATTTGCAACGGAATTTGTTTTCCGTCGAAAATTGCAACAGAATTTTTCCGTTGAAAGGTGCAACGGAATGTATTTTCCGTTAAAAATTGCAACGGAAAATTTTTCCGTCGAAAATTGCAATGGAAATTTATTCCGTTGAAAGTTGCAACGGAATTTTTCCGTCGAAAGTTGCGACGGAATCTGTTTTCCGTTGAAAATTGCAACGGAATTTATTTTCCGTTGCAAATTTACACTGAGCATAAAATAAATTTTACAATTCAAGGAATCATATGTTATTTAAGGGTGCCATGGTATGAAGTTTGGTACTATGAAAAACCCTAAATATCGTTATGCAAACATCAATTCCTTTATAACATTTTATGGTATTGTAACAGTAACCATCAACAACCGAAATTGTTGAAATATCGAGTAAAGTTATGAATATCTTTTTGGAAGCAAACAAAAATGATGCTACAACCTCTTTCATGATAAAGGAATAGAAAATACGTAAATTTGTTGGCAAGAAACCTCTTTAATCTTGATTGAAACAAGAAAAAGGAAATTGCAATGGAATTTACTTCCGTTGAAAGTTGCAACGGAATTTTTCCGTCGAAAGTTGCAACGGAATCTATTTTCCGTTGAAAATTACAAATTGTAACAGAATTTTTCCGTCGAAAATTGCAACGGAAATTTGTTCCGTTGAAAGTTGTAACGGAATTTTTCTATCGAAAGTTGGTAGTATTTAAGAATTTATTTTTCTTATATTTAATAAAACTTAAATAAATTTTCTATAACAGATATAATTATTTGCTAGTATTAAATTTATTAAATTTCTTATTCTATATTGCAACGGAATGTGCTATCCGTTGAAAATTGCCGCTGAAAGTTGTAGTTTGAGTTACACATTTATTTGTTTAAGTTTCTATCTCTCTCACCTTCTCGTTCCTTCTCCGAAAGCGCCGAGAGACGAAGAAGCTCTTTCAAACCTAGTGATGGCTGCTGACGTGAGCTCTCTGGTTCGGACCCTCAGAGGTGGAGGCTGCAAGGACGACCAGCACCGGACGGCGGTGAATGATTCCGCCGGCGACAAACCGGTGGCTCTGATTAATCGAGACCTTCTCGGTGGCTCTTCCAAGTGCATCGTCGAATCTCAGGATTTGGATCCGGTTCCTAATGGATGGGAGAAACACCTGGACCTCGAGGTGATTTTCGAATCTAATTTCTGTAATTGTGGGTCCTTGATGGTAGTGCCATTGATCACATTCGCTTCTCTGTATCTAGCTTTACTTTTTTCAGATGAATAAATCCAATTCAAGTTCAACTTCTCGATGGTTTAGTCATGTATGCATGTTATTCGGCACCATTTACCTTCTACACTTTATCTCTTTGATGCCTCAGTTAACATTTAATCTCATTTCTGTTATCACTTTATAATGTCGACCACCTCCCTCAGTTGTTTTTTCAAATTTCAAATCAATTGTTGTCTTCTGCAAGGCTTGAGTTGTTGGAAGATGAATGGTATATTTTAAGTTCAGCAAGGTGATAGAATCCCACGGCCTTTGCAGGCTTACACCAGAAGGAACCATGTGGGTTAAGTAGGGGCAGTTTAGTCTTACGTTCGGTTTAGGAATTTCAGGGTTGTCAATTATGGTTATGTGAGTAGTTCATATCAGTTATTAGGTTGTCCTCATCCTATCCTAGTCAGTTATTAACTTATTATGTTGTAAGACTTGTTATGATTGTGAAGAAGTATTATTTAGAAACCTTGTCTTGTCCTGAGTTACAGTTCTAGGATGAACTAGGACTTTCCCAGTGAAGCTTCCGTTATTAACTCATCCTATCCTAGTAAGTTATTAACTTATTATGTTGTAAGACTTGTTATGATTATGAAGAAGTATTATTTAGAAACCTTGTCTTGTCTTGAGTTACAGTTCTAGGATGAACTAGGACTTTCCCAGTGAAGCTTCTGTTATTCCTGGGAACCTTGTCTCATTTTTATGTTCCTCGTCTCCCTTTACTTTTTCATTCTTCTCTGAGGTTTTCAACTTAGGTCCCTTTTCCTTGTTCTCAGTCATGCTTATGATCCTTGTTGAATCTTCGCTTCCCATTCCCAAAGCATCCAAAGGATGATCAGAAAGGTGGTTTGATTTGGTTCAACAGGGTCCATGGAAAATCTCACACACACCAGAGCTTTTCTCTCAAACTTTCTCTTCACAACAAATGCCTTCTCTAGCTAATCCAACCTTTCATAAGAGAAAAAGGTCAATTGAGGTGGATTACCACTTAGCGTGGAAAAGGGTTTTTGTGTTATCATGTGCAACTCATCAAGTTGCTTATATATATACACAAGGCGCTAGGCGCTATTCTATCTTGACTTGTTTGTTTGTTTAGGCTGGGAATATTTTGACATACATTCTCTAGCTTGCTGTGTATATTAAGACCCACTAAGAGAAAATAGTTAAGAAGTTTTATAATAGCTATTTCCGTTACATAATTTTGTCTATGTTTTCTCACCCAATTCCGAACCTAGAGAAAAGAGCAGGGTTGTGTTAGTCTATTGACAGCTACCATAAAATACTGTGAAATCTGTCAAATTTTTATGACTTGGATCAGAGATATTATGATTTTTTTTTTTTTTGTTATTTAGTTAGCTAGCGGTAGTCATTGTTAGTTAACTTAAGCTTAAACTATTTCTTCTTCTATATATGTAACCAAGTTCTTGTAATAAATACTCCCTCCAGTCCTATTTATAAGATACAATTTTTTGGGTAGGTATGGTCCTATTTATAAGATACTACTAAAAGAATATATGAAATTTTAACCAATTTTTTTCATTTTTACCCTCATTAATTACATGTTATATCATTGCATTAGTTATCTCTCTCATGCTCTTTTTCCTGCTCTCATTCATTACCGGTTGGTGTTTCTGTGCTTGCTCACCACACCGGTTTCATGCCTCTTCCAAAAATAGGAGTTATTGCCAGCAGCGCTGTAAGATTTTAACTTGATGGTCTGCAATGAAGCTTGTGAAGACTTATATTTTCAAACTCATCTCTTCAATATGATTAATAGGTGTTCTACACACCATTTTTGAGACACATGGACTTGGTTGGGTCTTACACCAGCAACAAAGAAGAACTTTACTTCCCTGTTGGCAGCTGGTTATAGTTGTATTTTGATTCCTGGTGGAGTGCAAGAAACGTTTCTCATGGAGCATGGTTCAGAGGTATAGTACGTTTCTCTTGGATATGTGTAACATTGGTTTCGTGCTTTCCTTGGATATCCACACATGTGCCTTCCCCAGTTGACTGCTGTTTATGAAAATGGCTTTATGTAGATTGGATTTACAATGCTTACTGGCTTTTACTTCTGTCTTTGATGGGATGCAGTCACTTCTTAAGAGTTGCTTAATTTCTGATGTTAAGTTAGACAGCATCTGAAAAATGGCAAACACTTGTATCTTTGTTTTTTTTATCCCCCTCAAGAATTCTGTATTTGTGGTACTTGTAAAAACTGGGAGTTAATACATGCTATGAAGTGACATATGTGCGAAATTTCACCGATGTTGATGACAAGGTGAGAAATCATACTTTTAACTTGCTGATACTATTCTTACTCTAGTATGTTTCGGTTTTTGTTTCAGACCACCTCTCTGCTTCTCTTATTCTTTCTTTACCTTTTTAAATTTAATCCTTTTCTTATCCTAGTATGTTTCTGTTTTAGTTAATTGTCCTTATTAAATTTATTTTCAGTTAGAGTTGAACTGGTATGGATATAAAATTATGCATGAAAGCACAGGATACATGTTAGAACATATGATTTGGTACCAAACTTATTGATATGCTCATGTTAATAGAGTAAAAGCATGTTAATTTAGGGCTTAGGGTTTTAGATCATGTGAGGGAGTGGTGTCAATAAATTCAAATTTAAGCTTTGGTCTCGGGATGTTGATAAGAAGTTCACATTTAATTTTTTCCTAGTTCTGCTGAATATTTAAAACTTGACTTTTTCCCCCCCAATGTGCCATAATAAATTATTGTTTGTTTTTAACATCCTGATTATCTTAATAAATTTTTATATTGTTTAGGTGCA
Source organism: Acacia confusa (assembly GCA_037074495.1). Lineage (NCBI taxonomy): Eukaryota > Viridiplantae > Streptophyta > Magnoliopsida > Fabales > Fabaceae > Acacia > Acacia confusa. The sequence goes on from CM073503.1 coordinate 44,282,037, forward strand.
AGGATGCGCCACTTTCTTGCAGCCTTTGTAATTTTAATACTACACTTGTTGAAATGTGACACAGGTTTTGCGGTTCATAAATAGATAATAGCGAGCACATATAATTTCTGGAGGGTATTATGACTACATCATCACTCTCAATTTCCTATTACTAATCACAATTGAGTATGTTCCTTTTTCAATGCACTTGCTACATGCTTTAGAACATTAATTAAAAACTCTCTCTCTTAAATTGTACTGTAACAAGGATTGAGTGAAGCAAAAAAACTATGGTTTAAAAAGGTGCTTATATATACTCTTTTACTTTTAATTTTACTTTTTAGTTGTCTGTGAAATTATATGACTTGCTGGATATTGTATTGATTAATGTTGTGAGTTTGATAGGAAAGGAACTTCTGTTGTTGGCTTGTATAATTTATCATTTGTATCTCTTAAAAAAAATGATCATTTGAGATATAGAATCCTAATTTAGTATGTCGATAGGAAAGGAACAACTGTTTTTTAAAAATTAATAATATTATTTGCAACGGAATTCTACTTGCATTCTGTTGCAAACTGATACGCAATTTTCCAACGGAAAATATTTCCGTTGCAACTTTCGACGGAATTATATGGGAATTCCGTTGCAAATTGTGAAGAACTTGCAACGAAATTATTTTCCGTTGCAATTTTCGACGGAATTATAGTTAAATTCCGTTGCAAATTGTGAAGAACTTTCCAACGGAATTATTTTCCGTTACAACTTTCGACGGAATTATATGTAAATTCCGTTGCAAATTGTGAAGAACTTGCAACGGAATTATTTTCCGTTGCAATTTTCAACGGAATTATAACTAAATTCCGTTGCAAACTGCCACGGAAATTTTCAACGGACATATTTTCCGTCGAAATTTCCAACGGAATTCATTAAATAAATATTTTATTATCTCTTAATTTATCAACGAAAAATGTGGCTTACAACGGAAAAAATTCCATTGAAAATTTCGACGGAAAAATTTTCCGTTGAAAATTGCAACGGAAAAACAAATTCCGTCACCTACCGACGGAGCATATTTAGACGGAATAATTCCGTTGCAAATTCTGTCGAAAAATACATTTGCAACGGAATTTTTATTATTAGCAACGGAAAAAGTCCGTTGCAAATATGAATATTTCTAGTAGTGTTCGTATCTGTAAAATAACTTTCAGTGTCCAGTTTATACCAAAAAAAAAAAAAAGTCACCAACAATACACTTTTCTAAATCTCCATTTTCAAAAGTTCGACTAATTAAGCGGTTTCTTCCTTGAAGAACGCCAAAATGCCATTGCATTCATTTTTTATAGGCAGTTTTCCTATTCCTATTAAAGGTGATCATATTGTCCGGCCCCAAAAAAAAAAGAAAAAGAAAAGATCATCATGTTAAAGGCACTGTCATATACTAAACGTAAATACATCTCTTTAGTTTAACATCAATTATTAATCAATTAATCATCATTTATAAATGTAAAATATATCTGTAAAAAAGGCCATATTTATAAAAAATTTCCCAATTAATTATATACCAATTATTTTCCTTATATACTAAAACTGAGAAGAAATTAATTGAAGAGAATTTTGGGATAAAATTTATAGTTTGTTTCTCATAACTAAGTAGTGGATGCTTGGATTAAGTTGTTTTAAGCGATTGTGCTCCGTTTTTTTTTTTCCAGAAAGATTTTGCGCTTAATATAACCAAAATTAAATAAAGGGCAAAAGAGTCTTTGTCTTAATAATCCTTCTTTAATTGATTATGCGTGGTATTTCCCAAACAACCCCTAAACTATAGCTAGAACGTGTGGGTCCCCCTTGTTTAATTTGAACATTTTAACATTTTAACCGTTTCAGGGAATATTAACTTTTCTTAAAGTGTACCTTGATTAGCCTCCTAGGTACGCACCCTAGTACAATAACTTTCAAGGGTGTGTGTATAATAAATTAAAAAGAGAGGGGGGAAAAATCAGTGAATAGTTGTTATCGGAAAATCTTGCGGACTTGAAGTACTTGTTGTGTTTTTATATGTAAAAAGTACCACTAATTTTTGGGATACTTAAATTTAGCTCTTTCTAACAAATAAATTTTTAAATAAGAATTTCTCAGCGACTTACATGTAAAAAGGAGATAATATTCTTCTTCTCACAAGCTAAGTCCGATGAAATAAAGCATAAGAAAGCATTCAAGACCATGTAAATTGATCATCACCAATTAAGTCGGTGAGTAATAACATAGACTACACGATGTTGCTGATTTGATAACTGAAAAAAGTGGTCCATAATAACAAAGAAGGAAGGTTGATTATCGATCAGTGTCATTCAATGAGATTGATGAGTGGACAGAAATATATGAAGCATTCTTAGGATGTAATAGAAAGAAGAAGATAATGCTTATCCACAGCTAAAAGTAAAGAAACCTTTGTTCATTTTTTATCATTTGATCCAGACGTGTGTGCTCTGATTTGTCCCTCATGAGATGACCCCTTTTCCATCATTTACAATGATCTTGTTCACAAATTAGGTCTCTCTACAAACAGCACTTTTTCTTAACGAATTATTGGTGTCGTTCAATTTAGATGATACTTGCTAGTACTATATTATTGATCAATGATATCATCCGAATGTAATAACAGATAAATTAAAATAGGAAAGTGGGGATATATATGGTTCGGGTATGGATGGGATTATGATAATTAATTGACTAAAGCAATAAACAATATACTCTTCCGGAACCTTAAATATATAACATAATTTATAATACAATTAACACTATAAATTATTTCATATATTTAAGAATGGTCGGAGGTAGTATTAATTAACTAAAACATCTGAAATATCTAACGAGGAGCTAGCACGCGTGTGAGTCTTGAAACATTTCTCAACCATTCATTTGAAATTCTCAAGGAAATTGGATCAAGGGCTTCACCAAAATTTCTAGGTTTTCAATGTAACACATAAACTAAACTCTTGGGAATCTTGAAGGTTTCCATCTTTGGTAAGATGAAAAATACTCTCAAGTCAATGTTTACTACGATACTATAGAAGCTATATCAACCTTATTCATAATGAGCACCCTCAGAATCATCCTCTCATTAGCTCTATCGAAAAAGGATTAAGCATATCGTCACCTTTGATCATGTTTTTAGAGAAGCAGAAGTGCAAAACTCTCGTGTCAATTGGCTTGCCCATCAAGCAAATGATAATAGCCGGGATACCCAAAAGTCTTTAGGATTCTCCCCTATGCTGCGGAGCCCGTTTCTCTACCTTTCCTTCGGAATGGTACAGACGAGTTCTGTACCGTCTATATCTGATCTGGACGACCAAGATCAATTTTTTTTTAAAAAAAATATTTAATGGGTAGGGAACCTAAAATAAAACTAATCTTTGAACTAACATTTTCTTAAAAAAATGATTTTTTCATATAAAAAAATGAAAAAAAAAATAAAAAAAAAATATGGATCATCTAAATCTAGATCAAGATGGTAGGAGCTCGTCAAGATGGTCAGGAGCTCGTCCATAGCTTCCCCGCGCCTATCCCTAACAGGAATCCTGATCCCATTGATACATGTTGCTTTCTGAATAAACCCAGTTTTGGTGCCTTTTGTACGGCTTTATTCATGGCCACATATTAAAAAAATCAGTCTTTTTGCATACCCATGAGCTACTCAAAACCCTATATTCACACGCGATCACCACACATATTATAGGGCCTTGTTGGGATTTGGTAAACTAGAAACTAGAAGAATTGCTCTCTTGCCTTCCATATACATAAAGGCTTCTAACGGTCCGCTTGACTTCCCCTTCATATATCAGCGACATATAACAAACTCTCAAAAAGGAAACGTCAATATATATAAGTTTAACATATTTGATTCCCTAACATACTCATGGTATTTGCCTACAGAAAAATGTGACCTATATCTCACTCACTCGATGTCTTTAATTATAAGAGTTAGATATTTAATTTATAAATAGATATTAAAAAAATTAGTTATTTGTAATAAATAGATGTTGGCTTCCCTAAAATACACTATTTCATCATGCACATCAAAACTACTACTTGATGGACACCTTAATTATGAAATTGATTAGAAATTAATTTTTTAATGGTTATTTAGAGGGCAAGAAAGGGGAAATCACACTTAGGGTGATTAGTGGTCACCCAAATGGTTGTACCACTCAGGTTTAGACTCTAGTACCATTTTGACCATAATATGAGCCTGGATCCGACCCGATATGCAATCTATTCTTTCTCCTTAGTTTTCCAACAAAGTCTTATGTTTAGGATCAAAGGAAACTTTTTGTTTAGATCTTATATTAGAGACTTAACAGAGTAGTTTCCAATTCTTAGATGAAAGCTCTTAAATGTATGTCAACAATCATATATAGAATACGTGGATACCTACTTAGAGCGGCTATATATGGTGGTCCATGACTTCTTTGCTTAATTTTAATTGGAGGGATATAGAACATGTATGAAAAATAATTCTTGGCTTAATTATACATTGCAGACATATGAAACACATGTGTAAAACAGTTTACTCTCTCTTGAATTTCCTATTTATTAATTATGTTTTCATAATTTTTTATCCTGATTTTTTCATAATATAAAATTCCATCAAGTGGTTAAACTTTTTAATTCTCTATTTCGTGGAAAAACCAGATTAAAGCTATAGTAGTTAAAGGGTATCTACCATTTGCTCTGTGTTCTCACTGAAGGAAATTAGTCTCTATGCTACTGCTGATGGTAAAAACTACAAACTACTGATTTCAAGAAACAAAAATTAAAGTAATATCAAAACAAATAAAGAAGTAGCCCTCAAACTTCACCCTATTTAACTAAGGTTCAAAGGGCAAAAATACCCCAGAAGTTTTCATGAGTGAACATTGAGTACCAAAAATTGTTTGAGAGGGAATTGTGCCTTATAAGTTTCAAAAATGGGGCAAAGCTACCCCTCCAATCAACAAACATTAACCATTTGGGCTTGTTAACAGAGAGAGACAACATTGCCTCATATTTAAAACTTCTAAGGTAAATTAGTCCACTCAAAAACTTCCTGGTGTTTAGTGCTCATGGGTTAAAACTTTGAGGCACTTTTTCCGTTTAACCCTATAAATAATGAGCACTAGTCAATATCGTTTTTGAATAGCATTGATCTAGTCATAACAATATTCCACAATACTGGAATTTCTTCAACATGATGTTGGCATCAGCACCTAAATCCGCCTGCAATCCAGTGGATCTTTCACCTCTTCCATGATGCTATGCAGATCTTGTTAATGGCAGCACCTTTAAGAAATTGGTTAATCTGAGTCACGCCTGGAGACAATGTCCTTAAGAGCTATTCCACTATTTCTGCCGGTAGATAAGAAGTGGCACTCCCCATGATGATAAAATTGATCCTTCCTACAAGAACAAGGTAAACAGAACAACAAAATATAATAAAACTCAGCAAACAAAAACCTCAGAAGAGGATGAGAGCAGCTTGAAAACTCAAGAGCATTGTCTATCTACCTCTTGCAAACATTGCCTTATATTTTATATAGGCTTCACAAACTCAAACGTTGGGCAGCACCTTAATATGTTTAAAGAAGGTGTTTGAACGTTGGAAGCCATTATCACGTTGGTTTTGAATGTTATAAAATAAGAGTGCTTTAAGACCATGAGTACACGATATTAATAGTAATAAAAATCATTCAAGAAATCCATTTATGTATTTTGAACAATTCCAACGCTCAGCCTTTCACAATTAAGAGCTAGCAAAAAGATAATTTCGGGTAAGCACTTATTTATTCAAAATATTTTTTATATTTCCATAAAAGGTGCTCAATCCATGTTTAACTCGTGTAGGAGGAATTGCCAGAATTTCATGTAGCCCATCATTATTCGCCAGCCTACCTCTCTTTTTGGTCCATCTACTTGTCCAAGTTCACATGATATTATTTGTATACTTAGATTCTTTCACTTGTTCCATTTGATACACCCACATTATTTATATAATAATTCCAACATACGATAATTGTAATTGACTTATTTTTAATCTTTATTGAATTCCAGTCCCAAAGAAAAAAAAATCCTTTTGAAATGAATAAAACTGATGATTTTCCGGCTAAAACAGATCTCTATGGAATTTCTTTTATCAGGATATATCATTTCATTAATCATATAACTAACTTAAGAGTTATACAACATTTCCTCTAGTTCACAATTATAAGTCACTTTTAAAAGAATATATTGGTCCACAATATAATTCACTATGAGAGTAATTAATGCTTGTTTCTCATTTTTGCATGTAATTATAATGTTTTAATGGGACTTTTTATATTTTCCCCTCTCTTTGAAAACCTAATTTAATTTGGCCAAAGTTAGAAAAAAAAAAAGTTTCAATTTAAGACCATTATTTGGTTCTGATAAATTAGTTAAAGTAATTTATATTGTATATCAAAGAAAGTAATAAATTAAGGGTACAATTATACTCCTACATTCTTGTGGAACATTTAAGGATGTGACTTATAAATATGATAAAAAAAGTCTTTTATTCTTATCTTATAAATAGGACCAGATAAACTTTGACTTTAATAATTATTAGCAAGATTTAATTTAAGGTTATTGAGAGATATGGGTAATTGGATCAAACTTTTCATTATAGCAAAGTGTGAGTATGACGACATAATGGCATTCTCTCATCCCATTGAGACAAACTATTTATAACTTGGAAAGTGTGCAGGAGAAACAGTCACAAACACTTAAATAAATTCCTGAGTGCTTATCTCAGACTCACGTTTTCACATCTCAAAACCACTTTTGACATGGCCATGGCCTGGCATCTCAACAAGCACCAAAAACGAATCTTCTTCACACCACTCTCTCAAAGGGCACTTTGGTAATTCCAAATCCTCCCCCATTATGACTATAAATTTCAAACCTCAGAACCCACCAATCTTCATTTCAAGACAGAGCAAAAACACATTCAGATAGACAGAGAGAGAGAGAGAGAGAGAGGGAGATTATGAGGCCTATTGTGAGTACTACTGGTGAGACTATTAGCGTTTGGAAATCTCCAGTTCCTTACCTCTTTGGAGGCTTAGGTCTTGTTCTTGTTCTCTTGTCTCTCGCATTGATCATCCTCTTTTGCTCTCCCAGAAAACGACCTTCTTCTCCCTCGTCTTCCTCTCAAGAAGAAGAAGAAGAACAAGGCTTCAGATTGCAAGTAATGGCCATGGCTGACTCTGAGCCAAAGTTTCTCGTGATCATGCCTGGCCGCGAAAACCCTACTTACCTAGCTAAGCCAACAGTGCCATTATCGTACTGTACCTGTCAACCTCAACCACCAACCCCCTCTTCTTCTTCTTCTTCAACCTGTGTCACCAATAACAATAGTGATATGAAGATCAATAACTAATTTATCTCGCTCGAACTGCACTTCTCCGTTAGGATTTCTAGGGCGGATCGAGCTTTTACCCCGGTTGTTATGGGGACGGTGTAGATTTTTTGTTAAGGTGGTTTTGTAGGCCTAAGGTTTCTAATATGTCAATTATCTGAGGTTAAATTTGCGATTATATATAATATATTACTTGTTTCCTTGTCCTTAAGTTCCAATTTTCCTTTTTTTTCCTAACTTATTTTGGAAATTAAACAGCTATATACCGTTCATACACACACAGAAATAAGGTGGAACAATATCGTTTGAGAATCATTCCATGGGAAATTAATTAATAATATTAACATGAATGGCACTTCAACATTATTTTACCACGTATATGTCATGCTCTCTATCTTCATCTGTCATGTCAACTTTTTCTTTTTGAGTTATCGGTTAAAATATTTGTCACATTTCATTTCAACTTTTTAATTTTTAAATGCGACAAAATATATTTTCTTCTGATTTCACTCTACCGGGTTTAAAATATAAGCCGTCTATTAAAAGAATTTCTTGGTCTACTTAATATAAGTTATTTAAAGAATAATTAGTAATGTTTATTTGTCAACTTTATATTCATTTACTTAAAACTAAATTAAATACGGCTTTCTTTATTTCTTTCATTTTATATTAGTAAAGTTGAGAAATTTTTCAATTTACTATATATAATGAATTAACCCTCTTCCTTAATTAGTTCCGGTGATGTGCTGAAAGTGATCAGTGGAGAGATTAAACTCATGTTTTTGGCGCACCCGCTAATTAATGGTAATTAATTACGATCGAAAGTATGGGCTTAATTAAACCACATGATAATGTTGTACCTGGACGCAGAATGTGGAATAATCAAGTGGGGTACACAATAAACAATTTTTAGTGGTCTTGGTCCAAACATTCTCAATATAATTAGAGAGAGAGAGAGAGAGAGAGAGAGAGAATAAAGTTTGGTGGGTTGATTATCAAATAGTTTTTTTCCCCTGAAAAATGATCAAATAGTTAATTATTGTATGTCTAGCATTGAAGTCCTGAAGACGATAAAAAATCACAAAGAAAACAAGTAGTTGATTTCACCAAGGAACATGAAGTAAAAGTATATTTATAGTACTGTTTGATCTGCACAAGTGGAAGCGAAACATTCTAAGATTTAAATTAGAGTGACGAAAATATGAATTATATAATTATATAATTTAGCTTTAACTAAGATTTTCATGCCCAAAAAAGTATAAGAAATGAAACATCATGAGAATAATATAAAAAAAAATTTCTCATCAACCAAAAAAAAAAAAAAGTTCTCTCAAAAATATTTTGTACTTCCAACTAAAACTCAAATTCAAGACATCATACTTAAGCCAACAAATTAAAGCTCATTCCACTTTGGCTATTGAAAAAATTACGTGCAAAAATCATATAGCCTCGGAAGGAAATATAATGAATCAACAACCTTTTATTATTCATATGTTTTTTCTATATTTGTCCGATTGGGTCATATTCAAATATATATTGTCATACCTAAACGGGGTAACTCTCAGAAATGTATTTTCGTATTCGTATGAATTCAAATTCGAGACATCTTGTTATAAATTTTCATATATTGTAACTTGTTATATTTTTTTTTTTGCCAGCTATAAGTTTATATATATATATATATATATATATATATATATATATATATATATATATATATGATGCATATTTGCATATCCAGAAAGATTTTTAGCGGTTTAAATTAAAAGGCAGAGGCAGCGAAGAAACGCACGGTCGTTTTCAACGTTAAAGTTTTGTTTGCTTCTGCGATTATTATCGTCGTCTATGGAACGCGGAGACTCGATCGTAATTGTCAAAAGTGGTCTTCTTTTTCTTTTCTTTTTCTTTTTCTTTTTTCCTTTTTCCTTTTTAACACACGCATGTGTATACGGAACTACTGTTCGGAGGAGGATACCTCTTTCTTTCTTTTTTTTTTTTTTTTCTTTTCCTTCTTATAATCTCATGTTCACCCTTAAATGAAAAATAAATAAATAGTTCATATTTAATATTTTATAATTTAATTCTCAAAAATTTTGTTTATGTTGTAGTTTTGAATTGTGTAGACCAGATTTTAAAAATTTAAATTTATTTATTTATGTGTAAAATAATAGTTTTATAAAATATGAATTCTTAACCATTTTTTTAATCAAAAAGTGGAAATATGATTCTGAAAAGAAAATAAGACAACAGATTTTGAGGGAACACAAACCCTAGACTAAAGATAGTGCTTTTTTAATAATTTAATATCATCATCATAATCTGAATATTAACAAAATATTATTTTATATTATTTCAAACTAATATGTAATTTTAAAATGTTTGTGAAAAGTTGTAATAATTTTTTTTGCTAAAGTATATATTTAGTTCTCTAAGTTTATCCAAGGTATACTTTTAATCCCTTAATTTTATAAAGTATATTTTTACTCCTATAATTCTAACTCCATTTATGTTGTTAAAGGAAATATTAATGTAACAAACTTAAGTGACGACGGTATAATTGGATGATATCAATCTTAAATTTAAAATAATTAAAAAATATTTAAAAACCTCACTAAACTGTCAATATTAAAATTTCAATTGTATTTAAAAAATTATTTTAATAATCCAAATATGTTAGTTTAATAATCTAAATAGAAAAACCTTGATTTCATTTACCATGATTTGTAAATTTATTTTAGTTTAATAATATAAATAAATTATATTAAAAAATTAAAACTTAAATATGCAATTACATAGTTTTCAATTGAGTTTGTTATGTCAACATTTTCTGTTAGCAATATTAACGATGTTAGAAATATGCGACAAAAAACATGCTTTATAAAATTAAGGGACTAATAACATATCTCATATGAAACTTAAAAGATTAAAAATATACTTTAACTATTTTTTTTCATTACATTATTTTTTTTATAAGGAAAACAGTGATAAAGACTAATCTACACACTACAAAAAAAAAAAAAAAATCATATTACCCACAGAAATACTGACAGAAAAAATTTCGTGGGTAATGTCATTTGCCATGCTTTTTTCTCTAACGAATGTTTTCTGTTGGAAATCTAATTACCAATGGAAACTCTATGGGGAATTCCATCGGTAAATAGATTTCTGTTGGAGGAAAAAGCGTGGCAAAAGACATTATCTATAGAATTCCATGGGTAATTGAAATTATCGATGGAATTCCGAAAGAAATTTCTGACAGAATTTTTTCTGTAGGTAATTCCATGAGTAATACAAAGTTTTTTTCTAGAGACATTAAAAGAAAGCAACAGACAATAATCGTGTGAGGAAAACAAATGATGATATAAACATTAGTACTCTTTGGTGCCAAATGTGGAAATTAGTTAATATCTCAAATAATTTTGTTTTCTAAATTTATAAAATTTTACCAAACTATTCCTATTGATTGTATATATTAAAGGAAAAATTTCATTTAAGGGAGAAACTAAGATATATTTTAAAAAATTGTTTACAAATTATTTACTTAATTTACATACTTAGAATCTAATGGAGTAATATTTAGTTTACACCTTCTGACCAAAAAAAAAAATATTTAGTTTACCCCTTACTTCTTATTTATTGTGCTACCTAAACTACTCTAGGCTGTCCTCAATTATAACTTATTTTTATTCATTAAGAATAGTTATTTATATACGAGTAAAAGTGAAAAAGGAATTATTACCAAAAAAAAAAGTGAAAAAGGAATATTCTTTGGTACGGGAATTCTTTTCAGGAGGGTTGTTTGAGTTAATTAAAAGCAGAAATATGTGCTGCGAATATTCTTCAATTTAAATTAAGACAAGAATATATGAGCCATGCATGGTGGTTGCAATCATACAAAAAGCGAATGTAATTAGGTGCAGTGATAAAACTTCTACAACAATAATGTCGTCGAGAAAAGTTCATTAGTTAGGTATTCCGTATTCAATACTACTTTCGATGTTTAATATAAGATTCAGTTGACTTTTTTTTTTTAAAAGAGATTAAGGAAACTAATAAAATTACATTAAAGTGTTTATATATATAAAATCTAATGATGTATAATATATATTAGTAAATAGTTTATTTAACTTCTCTTGTTATGTTAATGTAATATAAATAAGAAATAATTTATATAAATGAAATAGAAATAATTAACCTTATCAATTGGAGTTAATTTAAAATCAAAGTGTTTATCTTATAGCACTCCCTCTGGTTTTTAATATAGGAGATAATTAACTTTTTCGAAGAGATTAAAGAAACTAAATAAGTTTTTTTTTTTTTTTTTACTAGAATGAAGAGACTTCATTAACTGGAAATCAAACTAAAGACACTTAAACAAATTAAACTAGAAAGAAAAGCTTAAACAAACCCTACAGACACTCCAAAATCTAACAAGACAAGCGACAACTTTACACACACTACAAAAAAATATGGAATTAGCTACGGAATTACTGACGGAAAAAATTCCGTCGATAATTACCCACGGAATTTCGTGGGTAATTTTCGTGGGTAAAAATTACCCACGGAGGTAAAAATTACCCACGGAATTCCATGGGTAACTGAAATTATCCACAGAATTCCATGGGTAATTAAAAAATTACTGACGGAATTTTCCATTGCAAAAAACACTGTCAGTAATTTTTTATTACTGATGGCATTTTTTGTGACGGAAAATTCCGTCAGTAATTTTTTAATTACCCACAAAATTCCGTGGGTAATTATCGATGGAATTTTTTCCGTCGGTAGTTACGTGGCTAATTCCATGTTTTTATATAGTGATAAAAGAACAATTGCAAGCAAGACCATGCAGGTTGAAGGTGAGGGGTCAACTTTCATTCCACCATGATCAAAGGAAAGGCAATAGAGGGTGGTTGTCCAAACACATGCTCTCCTAAGCCTACCCTTTTTTATGCCAATATTGTTGTAACATTAAACCCAGTCAAATCCAACCCCTATGATAGAAGAGTGAAGAGACATCTGGGATTTGAGAACAAATCCAAAAAAAAAGTGATCATAGCAGAAGGGTGTCAACATCCCACACACACAAAAATTAACCAATAAAAGAAGGCAAAACCAACAACATCAAACCATCTGCATAAGAAAAACAAGAAACAAGACACAAAGCAAAATCCTAAGAATTAACAGGGGCAACCAAGACACCAAAACCACTACCAGAGATGCCCCCTAACCTTGGTAGTTCCAAGAAGAGGAACTCATGGTGACAGGGTGGTTGTAGGCTAGCCACCAACCATCAGAGAGAAAGATGACACAAGATTTACCTCCTTCAAACCTAAGCATGCATAATCCATTCCACAGCTTTTGTACATACAACTTTGGATTGTTGATCCTCACCATCTTCAAAGCTTTAGTCACCAGCATAATTGACTCCCGGGTTCCCTTCAAAGTTAAGGTATAAGCTCCCTCTAGGCCGTCGAGTTGAAGTCCTTATAAATTGTAGCCCCCGAATCCAGAAATCCCTCTTCACATTTTGGAAAACCTTATTCCAATTAATCGAAAAAACAACCCCCAATCATCTATCTCGCCCTCTCTAAACATCTTCAGTCCCTCATTGGACGGAATCCAAAGCAAAAACAAGCACCTACCGCTTACTGTTGTCACCATGTCTCTCAAAGCAAAGGAACGCAAAGGAACCCCATACAAAGACGTCACTTTGACCGAACCCTAAGAAAACCCTAGACATACCCCTCTATTATAGGAATCACAATATATGATGGTTATTCACTACTATACTTCATAGTTCCAAACCATCATATATATTATAGAAGCTTGGCGCACAGATACATTATATGATTTCAAACCATTATTTATTATTTCGAACCTACTATAATGGTTGTAATATAACACCCATTATGTATTGAGGCTTGGTGAGGTCTTGATATGCCTAATGTTGTCATAATAATTAACGGGTACACGTCAACAACCGTCATAATATATAGTAATGCTCGCATATACATAATAGTTCCACTTTAACAACCATTATATATAGTTGACATAAATAATGGTTATTAGATAACAATCGTGATTTATGGTGTCATACATAATGGTTCTGCTTTAACGACAATTATATACAATTGGCATAAATAATAGTTGTTAGATAACAATCATGATTTATTGAACATTATTTTTTTCTTTTAAAAAATTGCGCGGGGGGGGGGGGGGGTGTTCTACTTTCAATATCCCTTGCATATACATTTATGCATAATAAATAACAATATATATTTACATTCATTAACATACTGAACAATACAACGAATGAAGATATATATGTGGTCATTCATGTACATATATAAACTATTAAAACCAAAACTTTAAAACAAATAAATCATCACAATCAAGAAATTTAAATCATTCTATCTATATTTACTCTCCCACTAATGTTGCACAGATGTCGTCAACTCTTCAACAACTCCTTCCATTTGTGAATTGTTAAACATCGTGTAGGAGACATCAAAAAACTATGCGCAAAAGGAAATAAAATGAAAGTTAGATATTGTAATATATAGCTAACCGAATGTATTTATGAACAAATTGAGCATATAGTATACATTTATTGTATCAATGTTTTGGAGATTGTGGGTGATAATGTCCTTCATGTATTGTATCACGCAGTACCCACAATCATTGTTGTTGTCTGGTTTCTTTGAGCACTATAAATTAAAAAGTGAGAAAAACATTTGTCAGTCAATCACACGCACACGCACACGCACGAGCACACACACACATATATTGGTTGCTTCATCAATTTATTAATATTATAGTCATTGGTGAATAATATGTATATCTTCAAACATAGCCATTGGAAGCAGCATCAATAGGTGCCATTAGTGAGTTTGGCCTTGGTGCACTCGAGACCATTTTAAGTGCGGTGAGTGTAGATCGCTTTGAGAAAATACAATATAAAATTATATGTATAAAAATATACAAGATGAACTAAATTATAAGAGATGATGAATGAATAATTGATTGAAAACCTCCTACATGTATGGTCTCATGTATGGAATCCCATTAATAGAGTCATAGTAACAAATCCTTTTGCACATTGAAATTATGACTATGAGCATCTAATAGTTCCTAAGTACGATAATAAATCATATTACACCATCAAGACAAAAACTAATTCAAGTTGGGTTAATGATGATCCCACCCTTGAACATAAAGCACCAAGAAGTAAGTGTCACTTTTGTTTGGCGCTCTCCTATGGAATTCATCCCCAAGAAACCTCACATGTTGTTTCTTGACAACTTTCATACAATCACCCTAGTTATTGATTAGGTTTGAGCAGATGAACTTAATCTTATCCTAAAGGCCACAAAGGAAGAAGCAATTATGGTATATGTACCAAAAATATCAAAACCAACATATCAAAATGTAATCAAAGTTCTAAGTAGCCAACTATTCAATCACAGTTGAAGAAATACTTCATAAAGAAGTTGACAAACATCAAACTTGCCACATCCTTGTTCAAGATCTCAGAAACAACCTCTTCAACTATAGCATACACTTGGTATGGAAGGTTGAAGAACTCTCTCTCAAATGAGATCATTGGACATGAGTCTGAAGCAAAGCACTTGCCAGCAAACTCCTGGAGGGATTTTCGAGAAGATTAACCAACGGTCTTATTCTAAAAGGAAGACTTCTTCTCAGATTGATCATTGGAGAAGTGACACTTCCTCTTCTTAAACTGATTAGGGTCTTGGAAGTGGGAGGCTTGGATTGATTGGAGGCTTAGACTTATTATTGTGCAACTTCTTTTGAGTAGGGGCTCTCATACTTTAAGTATACGGTGAGGCCATGTGTAATATCCTAAATAAAACAAGGTAAGGAAAAAGTAAAATAAATAAATAATATGATAGATAATAATAAACAATAAAAAAAAACAATATGTGATGCCACCTTGATGACCTAGGGAAGGGGAAATAATAATTTTCCCCAACCGCCTTTCTCTATGTGTGTAGATATATATGTATACACATATATATTATATTAAGACACACACATATAGACATACATATATGTACACAGATATATATGTACACACACACACACACATACATACATACATGTGTGTGTGTGCGTGTGTGTGACTTGTGTAGCGGTGAGTGTGTGTTGAGTGTGAACCAAAGTGACATCAAGAGTGAGTTGGAGAGAGTGAGCGAGTGAGGAACAATGGAGAAGAGGAGTATTTGGTTTTTAAGGTAAGCTATTTATTTATCTATAAAAGAAAGAAATGAGATTGTAATGATAATTTGAGGAATAGATAAATTGTCATTTTTCCTAAAGAAACTAAAGAGAGCCCATCATAATTTAATTAATTATTTGTTATTGTATTAGTTGGTATTTTTATTAATATATAATTATATATTTATTTTTAGAGTGGACTTGATATCTCAAGCTTAGCTCTTGTGTTAAGAACTAAGGGTAACCATTTTCCAATTTATCTTGTATACTTGTTGAGGTGATTATAAGCGTATGTTCATATTTGAAAATTATATGAATATGTTATAGTATTTTACATAAGAAAATTGTATATATAAGAAATGTATGTTGGATAGTAAACTTTTTAGTTAAGTGGGCTTAAATTATTTAGATAGATTATGCATCGTATTGAATATTGAATACAAGTACAAATTGTTGATATTACACTGAATATTGAGGTGTACGAGATTGTGATAAGATGTGATGGTAGGAAGTTGATTTTATACCACGTGATATAGTCGCCATTGAGGACATAGTGGATGTCTATGACATTCTCATGGCCCTTGGTATAACCCTTTCCTTTAGCCGGGATAAAGGTCAGCTTAAGGGACGTGACATCTTTCTCTATTCGAAAGAAAAGAAACCTATGGTCCGATATGAGTTATGTAGCCTTTGGTTGGGCTATATCTCGTCATTGGAGAGCTTAGTGCAATCTTGTCAAAGAGACTAATCCTATTATGTTATAGCCTATGGATTCTATCAGCAGTTATAAAGAGTTTATAAGGCTGGTTTGGAATTTCATGCATATTGTAAGATTTTGAACTATTAAATGGTTGGAAAACTACTCAAACTTTATGTTATACGAAAATATATTTTGCCCATTTACCTATCTTGTAATCATGCTTTGTATACTAGTTAAATTGGATATGTGGTTCAGGGTCCTTATGACTCGCCTTGTTATTTTTTATTTTGTATTGTTATTATTATTACTATACCATTTTTTAATTGTTTTTACCTTTTTTTTTAATTTAGGATATTACACCACACAGTGAAGTTGCCCATAACTCGTCCCATTGTATCGATGTCTATGGTTGGCACATGGAGCTAATAACTGAGGTCGATGTTGGTATTGGTAAGTACCTTCACATGCTCAAGAGAGATAGGCTTGTTATGAAGCATATTATCCTATCGGTGGTTGAACATGTGACCCATTGCAACTATATGGTGTCCAGGGCTATCAACAAAACACTTATCTGCAAAACCCTCAAGTAAATCATAGGGGGAAATGTGTAGCTACCTCTAATACTTAAGCTTCCCTTTCCCCCTTAATGCTTCATAGTTTGCTCTTTCATCAATTCTTATGCGAGGAACCATATTTGTTCTTGGATTTCATCATACTGCTTTTGAAGTTTTTCATACTTTTTGTCTTGGTTATTTCTTCAAGGTTGTCTGTAACCATAATATTTTGTCTTAGTCTATCCAAAGCCAACACCCCCTAGAAGACCGAGATGATCAAGCCCAATGTCTTTGCCAATATGTCCTCATCCATAGAAAAGGCAGCATCATGTGTTGTAACTTCCTAAGACATGACTTGATGTGCATTTAACAATAATGTTAATATTGATACTTAATTACAAACATTACTTCTATGAATTGAGAACTAATAGTACTACTTACCATTTCATCAATGACCTTCTTCACTTAAGGATTGTCATAAGAGCCATCTTTATTTTTCCTTGCCATTAACCAAAGTTCATGACAGGGAGGCCTATTACCATCCCCACTCTCAGCAACCAACTTATCAGCAATTTGAGTATACCCATCGTCCCTTATAGAGATACTTGTTGTTCTTCACCCTCATCCTATTCACCCAACTTAATTCCTACAAAAACACACAACACTCAAGTTAATATTAAAAAGATGCATGCAGGTCTTATAAATTACGAATATCAATTACCTAGAACGTTAGGCCATGATGTGAGATGACAAAATTTCTCTAATCATCTAGTTTGATGGTGGACTGAAGATCCACAGGAACTTCTACCTCATTAGCCTCTTTAGGATTTTGTAAATACACCTTTATCAATGCATGATGGAATGTGTGTAGTAAATTTTTAGCCTTCTTGACGATAAATTCCCTAATGTAATCTTTGTCTACATGGTATGTAGACTACAAAACACATATTTCAAGTTCACATGTTTTACAAGTACATAACAAGTAATTAGCATGTATATATACTTTATCCTGATATGGTCCAAAATAATGCCTGCATAATCTCTTTGTACCTTATGCTAGTTACCCATTGTGATATAAAAGTTGGTCCTTACCGTTAAGATAATGTAGCTAATGAAGTGTGATAGCTCAAGAGGTTGACCGTCATTGTTCCGAGTCATGTGAAATCCTCTCCCCATAGACTTTACTTGGTTCAAAAAATTCAAGGCGCAATTGCTCTATTTACAATATCCCGCACTCATTCTAATGCCTCTTTCTATGGTCTTGTTTTTGGGTGGCCTAGGAAAGAGATCAATACCATTGAGAACATTATCAAAAGTAAAGGCACTATCAGAAATAGGCACATTATCAATGCCGCAGGAAGTATAAATGGTCATTTTAATTACAAAACAAAACTCATTCAATCAGCCACAAGAAACAAAGCAATGGGCTTTCCAAAAAAAAAAAAACACGATGCACAATTAGGTCAAAACCTCCTAAGCATGACAAAGTGAAAAATAAGGAGAATACAAAATGTAGAATGCAGAATGTGAATACAAAAGAAAAATCATACCTTAAAATAAGAAGAATAGAGCAGACAAAGGAATGTGACCTACCTAGGGCTCTGAAACAAAAAAGCAAGTTAAGGAAATCAAAATAACTCACGCAGCTATTGGACCAAAGTTTAGAGAAAGTAGTGGAGGATGTGATT
This sequence comes from Acacia confusa, assembly GCA_037074495.1. Taxonomy (NCBI): domain Eukaryota; kingdom Viridiplantae; phylum Streptophyta; class Magnoliopsida; order Fabales; family Fabaceae; genus Acacia; species Acacia confusa. The sequence goes on from CM073503.1 coordinate 44,300,608, forward strand.
CACCTAGATGCGACTGTCAACGACCAAAAAAGTCAACCAAAGTTGTGGGGTTCCAAGGATGACAGGTAATGTTCAACCAAAGACAAGCGTGTTAAGTGTAATAACTTGAGAAAGTGACGAGGCGAGAGATAAGGATATGTGTTTTAAAAGAATTGATGAAACTTGCTCATGGTGATAAATTGAGAACCATTATAAAATGTGGCATTTTCTTACAGTTCTTAATTTACAACAATAACAAACCTTTGAATGAAAGTTCATGGTTTTAACATCATAGTCATTAGGTTTTGTAAACAGTGACAGTGATTTCTTAATAATCGTTAGGTATTTGACATGGTATTCTGAAAAGTCACGGGTTTTACATAATAACTATTACTAATTTTTTTAATAACTTTTAAAGTTGATTATTCAACCCTATAGTACAAACAAATAATTAAAAAAACAACAAGAGTTTAAATAAATTAACAAAAAATAAAAAGTTGTGTGAATAAAGAATCTGATACAACATAAGATTTCTATCATTCTCCAGTAGTTTGTCTACCTTCTTAAGTAGAAAGTGAATGAAAGAGGTCAGTTTCTTCAAAAAATTGTCCATGCGTCCTTGCTCCCCTATGTAATAGATAAAGAACAAAAGTATGAAGTTGGATATGAGAAGTTAGAATAGATCAAACTAGAAGGATAAATGGAGTTCATTGTTTTGACATTTAAATAGAAAGAGTTTCGTAGGTTATACAGAAGAACATATTCTTTGGAATTAAAATGGTTATATTATAAAGCCTTGTAAAGAAATGCCTACATTAGTAATAGTTGTTTACTAATAACTGTTAAGATACAAATTGTTTTTAAAAGAATATTTTTGAGGTACATTGCCTTAACAATTAATTTTTTTAAATATTCAAGAAAAAAATCAGTGGTGGTTTTTAGTCATCACCACTACTATTGTCCTCTACCTCCTCCTGTCCCTCCCTCTTGCTTGGCACGACATCAACATCTAAGAAAGGAGATAAAGGGTCTAACTGGAAGTGATCATATACAACCTGATTTTAATGAAGGAAGAGGCCCAACTTCCTATTTAGACTTTGGGTGTGTCTATTGAGACACCTTGTGGAGCGGTAAAGGCTAGCCAACGTCTGCAAGGAGCCTCCATTTGAGGAGCAGACAAAAGAAGGGGAAGGAGTTGGTGGTAGTGGTGGAGGATGAGGAGGAGGAGGAAGAGAGTGAGCATGGAGATGAGGAGGAGGGCAAATGAAAAAAGCTCTCTAACAGTTGTATCGATAAAACTATTATTTATTTGTTTATATTTATTACGATTTTGTGCTCATAACCATGCGTTATGTTATTGTTTCAACATATTCATATATCACGGTTATTGACTAATAATTATGAGGTATGTTATTATTATTTTTTTAAAAAAAAATGTTTTAGGCAGTTAATGCCTAGATAATTACTTTTTTATATTTTATAAAAATAAAACCAAAAACTATCACCATCTGGTGACTAGTTGCCTTATAGATGATCTATGGTTTGCTGCAAATTTACGAACTTTTGTTTCCTTTAGTTTGAGTAAGTCAAAAGTTATGTAAATTCACAAAAAACCCCACATCATCACTCTACTTGTCACCAGAGGAGTAGCCTGAATCATCTAGGAGTATATCAAGATCATGGTGGCTAATCCTATACTCATTAAGAATGAAATTGACCTTCCTGTTCATACTTGACAAATATCCAGCCATCCTCCTTACCGCATAGTTAATTCTTTCTGTGTGCTGCATCATTGCTTCTACTTGAGGTAGAGGCAAAGGTTGTGGAATAGGAGAAGGGGGAGAAGGAGGTGGTGGAGGTTGTGAATGAGGATGACGCTGTGGATTTCCTAGTTGGTATTCAGTATGTCGTTTCATCTTGGCAATTGAAAGAATAGAGGAGGATGATAAACATAAGGAAATTGGGATTTTATATAGATTATAAGTGGTAGGTTCAAACCATCATTGCACACATTAGAAGTTGAAAAGGAGCAGTCATGCATTGGTGGATAATGAAAAGGTACTTGGTTCTCATGTTGATAATCTAAGAACGAAGAAGCACAAAGTATTCTCATTATGAGTGTGAGGAAGGTGAAAGGTTTGAACCATTAGTTGACGGGTATTTAAGAAAAACTGTTATGTTGTTTTTTGATATAAGTTGGAAGACAAATCGTTTGTTTGTGAGACAATATATGATAGTTACAAAGTACAAAGATTAAGTATTTACATGATATTCTAATATGTTACGTTGTTACTTAATAACCATAATGTATATACTTTTTTTTAAAAAAAAATTATGGTTGATTATGCAACCACCATTAATTTACAACCCAAAAAAAAAGACAAAGTAAATAAACAAACTAAAAATAAAAAGTTATGGAGATATTTTAAGAATTTAATGCAACATCGGATTCTTTATTCTTCAGTAACTTGTCCACCTTTTCATTCAAATAGCTAAAGAGAAAGAATAGTTCTTTCAAGGACTGGTCTATGCATCCTTGCTCTTACAAGTAAACATAGACCATATGATGGAGCTCATAGGTTGCGTGGACGAGACCTTTAATGCTTGTTGGTGGAGAGAGTTCATTTTCCAGTTTTTGTCCAAATGATGAATAAGAAGTTCTCTTTTGTTTGTCCACTATATTTTGTTGAATGAGAAGTTGGCTTTGAGAAGTTGAAATGGAAGTATATAAGTTGATTTCAGTAACTTTTTAGATGTTTATATAGAGAGGGTTTTGTGGATTATCGAGCTATTGCGTCATTTAGAATTAAGGATCATTGTGTTTTACAAATGGTGACAATTCATTAATTCATTCTTAATAACCGTTATATATTTGACATTTTTTTTAATTTATTAGTGTCTATTGTTAATTGCATAATCAACTATAATATTAACTTAGAATCGTTAAGTATGCTAGGAAAAATACTTTACTATTCTTAATTAATAACCATAAAACTAATAATTTTTAACTTCATCTCCCCCATTCGATGATACGAATGAGTGTGGGGATAAGGACAAGGAAGAGGTCGATGAGGATGACAGTGGTAGTGACTACCATCCTCGTCGTCTTATTCATCTTCCTCTTCCTCGTCCTTGTCCACATTCTCATCATCAAAGGAGGAAGATGGAGGTCAAGTCATAGTATTATCATTAACATAGGGAAAGGGAAAATTTTGAGCCATCATGGCATTTGTTGTTTCATGACAATTTTTATTCAACAACTGTTATTCTTGTGAGACAAAATATGACAATTATTATTTACCACCATTATTTATTTTCTTGAACTTATATTAAGTTATGGGTTTTACATTTTAATTGTTATCTATCTTAAGTACAAAGGATCCTAAACACATCCCCCCTCCGTCATTGTTGGCACCTCTGCTCTCTTCGCCAATCCATTTATTGTGCCAAAAGAGCGCTAGGGAAGGGTCTTGTTGTCATGAAAGATGAATTACGAGAGAATGGAGGAAACTTACTATGAGGTGGAACAAGAAAGGACAAATTGTAAACTTGTCAGATTTCAAAATCAGACCTTTATTGTTCCATCTGCAGTAAGTGTCATCCCCTCTCTCTTAATTTTCTTTCTAGACTTCCTTCATGACAACAAAACTCTTCCCTAATGCTCATTTCTCTTATGTCATCTCGTCATTTAGCTCAATATATGGATTAGCGGAAGAGGCAGAGGTAGAGGCTACTATGGAGAGGGTGACATGGTTAGGATCCTCAATACTTAAGCCATTTGTTGCCACCAATAAGCCTTGATGAGAAAGAGGGGGTGGCGACGACGATGACGGAGGAGTTCTTCCCTAGGATCTTAACATGATATAGGAGAGTAAGAAGAGTCCGATAAAAAAAAAGTAATAAGAATCATATGGGATAGTTAAGTTTAAATAGATGTCTAACGGATTGAAAAGTGTTACGAGTTATGACTTATGAAGGTCTAATAGAATTACAAAAGGTTATGATGAGTTATGACATTGAAAGCCAGAATGTTCTAAAGGATTATGAAAGAGTTAGACGACAGTTATTTTTTAAGACTGTTATATTTTTCCTTCACTAATATAAGTGTTTGGAAGACGAATTATTTATAATTGTTACATGATGGTTGTTTCTTAAGAATCGTCATTTTTGTTGTTAAATAAATGACAATTATTAGCTAAAACCATTACTTTTATATTTTCGCGAATTTCACCTTGCAATACATGACAGTGCACATAATTAACCATTATGTTTAATCGTTATACATCTTTGTGTGACCTTTGCCTTAACATACGTGACGTTTATTAGTTGTAATCATTATGTATTAGGAGTTATAAATGCCTAAATATGTGGTAATGAAAAAGTAATGTCATTTTCCGAAGGGGGAGATTATGATGTACTATTTTTTTCCTTAACCAAGGTTTTGTGCCATAAGGTTTTCCTGGTAAGGTTTTTTATGAGGCAGATTCAATATGTATTGTTTCATCTTTTTCCTTCACAAATTTTTGTCTGGCCTATTAGGTTTTTCCTAGTAAGATTTTGATGAAGTACAATATTTGTTCATGGACATCCAAGATGGAATGTCATAATATTAGATATGTGGATGTTTAGAAACTCTCCCAACTGTTGGCCTTTCATTTCCTACACTCTATAACCTCTCTTGTAATATCCTCATGGACACACATACTCACCAAACACACACACCTAACACATACACACACACACACCTAACACACACCAAGCACATGCACGAAATACACACACACACAAAACAATTCATTCCTCCCTCTCCCTTAACGCCCAAAACACACACACACATTTCACTTCACGGAAAAACCACAGACACACAAATTCCCTCCATCCATTCTATCTTCCTACACCGAAACACACACACCTCACCAAAATAATATCACTCATTTCCACCTTCAATTCCACGGTTAGAGTCAGGAAGAAGAAGATCAAGGAGTTCAAGGCCGAGGAATTGATCAAGGAAAATAGTGGTTATGTTGATCACAAGTTCAAGGATCAAGCCTAATGGGTCAAAAAGGGAAAAGAAATGAATTTCAAGCAATTTTGACGGTTGGTGAAAGTGGACCCCGCGTAAAGACACATTGGTTCTTAAAAAGTAGTGGACTTACCTTACTTACATGTATTTGATATTATTGCTTGTGTATATGTATGATTATTATGTTTGCTTGCTATGTGTAATATATTTGAATGATTGAAGCTCTGTTTATGATTATGTTATGACCATGAGTATAATGCTTGAGCATTGAGCATGTAGAATTTCATTATGTTAACATGAGCATGTGAAAAGTAAGTATTACATACATTAGCATTTATCTTGCATGTATTGTTTGGTATTGCTTACTATTGGGATTCATCAGAATCTCACCCCCCACTATTAACCAATAAACAGGTGAGCTTAAGGGAGGAACAATGCATGAAGACTGCTCATTGGAGGAGCAGCTTGGTGGATTAAAGAAATCCTGTATTTTAAGTGTATGTAAAAAAAATGTTATCAATTTTCATACACCGTATATGTGAATAGTTCCGTATATGTGAATAGTGACTTCCGCTTTATTTTTGAAAATACGCTTCCGTGTTCGTAACTACGTATTTAAAGAGTGTATTTAAGGCAGGTGTTACATCTCTAATGAATACTTTTTAGGAATCTTTACCCCCATAACTCAAAGATTACAATTTATGCACTCATGGGATCAAATTTGCTATTTACTTTATGTAACTCATAGTTGAGGTTGATGACCTATAAATAGAGTATTATGCACTACACTTTGATTGCATCCAAATGAATAAGATATTGCTCTCTCTTTCTCTCCAATTCTCTCTTATATTTTTCTTAATTTCATAATAAATAATTTAATGTAACTTTTTTAACTTTTTTAATCTCTCAAAAAAAGAAAAAAAAAGTCAACTAACTCTCATATCAAGATTTAGATAGTATGATTTTTGGGCAACTATAAAGAATTGAGGGTGTTAACTCATAACGGGACTTGGATAGATGAGAAAATTAAATGCATTAAGATATGTAAAAAAAAAAATAGGAGAAATAATTGTGTTGTATGTAGCTTTTTTTCTTCTTTTTTAAATTATTAGTGGCCCTTTGATTGATGCACAACTTCACATACATTATTAAGCAGAGTTGAAAAGATTTTTTTCCCACGCCTTCTAACTTTGTTGGTTACTTACTGATTCAGAAATTTTCCATTTCTCTAATTTTTTATATAGCAATTTTTTAATAACTTTTTATATGGCTAACTAATTGGATTATATTCTTACATTATTGAACCTAGTTGAAGGTAACTCTCTCATACTAAAGATATTTTTGCATTAACAAAGGATCAAACTTGATATATTATTTTTAAACGACCAAAACCCCTCGCACTTATTAGAACCAGTGCTTGTTGATTCTGTTTTCCTACTTATATTTAGAATAAATTACATAAAACTTTCATAAATTTAGAACCATATACAAATAACATTTTTAACCTCTATTTAAAACTTAATCATAAACTTTCAAGTCTTTACGATAACCCCAAACTATCAATATATTCCATTTAAACTTTAACTTTTATATAAATATAACTTCTTTATACAGATAAACTCCTTAATATTTAAACCATTTGTACCTTAGTATACTAAAAAAACTAATGGTATATAGGAGTTATCATTTTAGTTTAAATGTAAAAGTATAGGGAGGTTTATTGTAAAGTTTCAAAAGTTACAGAGATTGTCAATGGTATGTATCACCCCTTTACAGTAAGAGGATATGTGTTTAATCTCAAGTCGTTATTGTTACTTGTCCCTCTAGTTCAAAATAAAAAAAAATAGGGATGTTACTTTTTTTTTTAGGGTTAAATATTATTTTTGCTATGGAAGTTTACCTAAGGAGCATTGATCATCTGGAAGTTTTTTTTGTCTCATTTTCGGTCCGGAAGTTTAGAAACGTAGCAATCTTGCCTATCGGTTAATCTTGACAGTTGAAATTTAGCTTTTCTTTGTAAACTTCCAAGGGCAAATTTGCTCCTAAAAAAACTTCCTAGGCAAATTTGCTCATAAAAAATACTTTCAAGGCATATTTGCTTCGTTTTTAAACTTCCGGAACAAAAATAAGACCAAAAAAATTTCCAGATGACCAGTACTCCTTTGGGTAAACTTCTATGATGAAAATTATATTTAACCTTTTTTTTATATGGTTACTGAATGTGTCAAATTCAAACATTGTGAGGTTCAACTTAGGGTTTCAAAGATGTTTTCCGTGTGAACATGTAATCTAATTTTATATAAAAAAATAAGGACATTATTTACCTAATACATAAAGTTGAGAGGGTTTTGTGTGATTTAATGGTTTGTGAAACCGGACTGGACCAGCCGGAAAATCGGTCCGATTTTAAGAAAAACCAGACTGATCCAGTGAACCCGGGTTGACCTGGTGAAACCGGTGTAAACCGGACGGGTCACAGGGTCACCGAGTCACGGTATTTTTCTTTTTCTTGATGCCAATTCGAAACCACGTCATTTCCTTTGGTTTTCCCCCCCTTCGAATGGAACGGAAGGCAATCTGAGTCTGAGCATATATTCTTTGGAATCAACTGTTGCTCAGCTCGGGTTTCTCACTTTCTCTGCTCAACTCGACATCGTTCACCTTCTTTCAAATTTCGGCTTCAGCCCTTTGTCCGACACGTCCTTTGCCGTCGCAAGGTCGCAGATCTTCTTCGCCGTCGTTGGTAAGTAACGCTTACAGAGGTTTTGCGATTTTGGCGTTTTGGATTCTGTTTTAGGTTTTTTTTTTTTTTGAAATTTTTCCTCACACACTGCCGTTAATTTATTCAGGTTAATACGTTAAGGGGCTTCGTTCATCTCGATTTGCAAAGCTACATTGTTGCAGTCGTGGAGAGCTTCAGGTTTATCATTTATTCTGTTCTGTTGTAGAACCATCCGTAACATATTCATTTTTGAATATTTTAGTTTGTTTTTAGTTTTTAGTTCTTGGTTCGGCTGGTGCTCTGGTTTTTAATTTTTTTTACTTTTGATGTCATATTGGTTTGATTTGGGTTCGTTTTTTGTTTTCCTGAGGCTCAGACTGTGGTTGGCTCTGTTTTCGATTGTCTCTGCTTAGTGGTTGGCTCTTCCTATTTTTGAATATTGGCTTTGATTTGCTATTCGTTTCTGTTGTGCTCTATTCAGTTTGGTTTGAATTCCTGAAGGTTTGGATTGTGTTTCGGTCTGTGAGGTTCTGGTTTGTGAGTTCTGTGTTTTCTGAAGCTGTGTTAATGGAGGGACCTGTCTGATGATGATGACATTGATGGAGAAACTGAGATGACTGAGAATATGGACCCTGCTGATGCAAAACTAGTAAGGAGGTAATGGTGCTTTTGGAATTTACTGAGAGCTAAGTATAGGAAATGTCAGTGCATGTTGCATGTATGTGCACCCAGGTGTTAAATGGTCTAACTTCAATTTTTTTGGGGTATAACGTTCATAGGGACCTTAGCAGTTTGTGAAAAGTTATGCAAGTGTTATCACTCTTAAAATGATTATGCCCCTAGGAAATTATCTCGTAATTGGACAAAATACCTTCTTATATTGGAGGTTAAGCTTCAAGGATCTGGAAATATCTTTAAAAGTTGATTCTTTTCTATCTCTGTCAATTGTAAGTCAGTGTCCAACTCAGACAACTTCTGCTTTGTTTAATCAATTACCTAGTGAAATGTATCTTTCAGGATGCTTTCCAATAGAGAATCTGCTAGACGTTCAAGAAGAAGAAAGCAGGCTCATTTAACCAAGCTTGAGACACAGTTGCAAATATTCTCGTTTGGATCTGACCTCTGCAACCCCTCTTTCTGTTAGTTCTCCCAAAGATCTATTATACTTACTAAATTAATATTTTATCTGTAGGTTTCTCAATTAAGAGTTGAAAATTCATCCTTGTTAAAGCGTCTTACTGATGTAAGCCATAAGTACAATGAATCTGGTGTTGACAACAGAGTGCTAAAAGCTGACATTGAAACACTAAGAGCAAAGGTAAAAGCCTTGCTTTCTATTTAAAATTAATTCCACTGATGGCAAAGCCTGCTAGTTCTTGTTAATTAAGTACCCGTGTTATTGTCATCGTATACTTGTTTTTTATATTTTGCTACCATAACTATTTTGTTTCAAATGTAAGTTGTAAAAAAAATTGTTAAGAATATCTGAAATCTGAATATCTGAAATCTGAATGTGACAAGTATTGGAGTATATGATTGTTTTGCTATTGATCTAAAGTATTGAAATGATATATAGTATTTTAATTTTTGGTTGATATGATGTGAAATTAAATTATTTTCCAATTTTTTATACCTCACAGGTCTACACCTGGGTTGACTTACCCACTAACCCTTAACCCAGTACCTCGACCAGTTCAGTGGCCGGTCTAAGTTTTATAACCTTTGTTTAACCTTGTTTTTATTGTGATAACTATGGTGCCTTCTAGATTGTGCACAAGTGTGATAACCTTAATGACTTTCTTTTTTTAACAAGAGATTTCTTGTGACTTTAAGCTGAAGTTTTTTATTTTGGTAAGCTGGTTGAATTACAATTGGGCTTCAACAAAAAGCCCAATTCAAATAATTGAGCCACGTTTTAAGTTTTGCCACCCAACAAAAAAATATTTTCAATCTAAAAAGTTTTCTTCGGGTCATGTATATAATATGTAAATAACTTAATTACATAACTAAGTTAATTAAAATAGGTTAAAATAATTAAATGTGTAAAAAAAACATTACTTTTCCAAAATACTCTTATCCTTGCAGAGGAGTTAGTGAATGAAATAATTAATGTAGCGATATAACATATCATTAGTAAGGGTAAAAAAAAACAACCTTTGATTCAAACTTCAGCTGTTAAATGTATCTTATAATAAAATCAGAATATCAAAAAAAAAAAAACTGTATCTGATAAGATGGGAGAGAGTACATAGAAACTCCAACAAATTACACTTTTATTTAAAAAGAGTAATCTTTTTTTCAAATTCTATATTCTAGTATCACGTATTACGTTGGCAAAGAAAATTTAATGTATTACGCCTACACCTAGTTAGAAGAATATATTTTTTTGGCCGAAAGGTATGTTCTTATAATATTGAAACAATTAATGTTCGAATTTATTTTACATGGAAGAAAAAAGAAATTCAATAAATAGTTTTCGATTTTGACTGTTAATTTTCCACATTATTAAATCAAATATTATTTGTAATTGAGAAGAAAGAACATTGTTATTTGAATAAGTCTCTTTTATTTGTATGGTATGGAAACAATTCTTGAGTTACCTGTTTTTTTTTTTTCTTCCAATTTTTAAATGGTGCATGTATATTTTTTCCCTTTATTGAAACTTTTAGTCAGCGTAATTTAGCTCTCTTGTCATTGTTAGCCAAGTTAGCATTGTTAACCCCTTGTGCAGAAACTAATCATGCTAATAAAGTAAAATTAAAAGATTTAATAAGGAGATAAAAACACATTGATACTAAATAAAAATTGAAAGAAACTATTTTTTTTGATTGAAAGCTAAATATATATTAATACTTGAGACTGATGCAATAGATGAAAACAAATACAAACAAAACAATTTCAAATACAACCAAATAAACCAGATACAAAAACAGCCAAGAGTACATAATAGATTTAAGAGTAAAAGAAAACTCATAGGTAATAGCGGTCTCCTCGATATCCAAGGTTAGAAGTGACGACAAAGGAAGTGTTGGTCGTAAAACCCACCCTGAAAGGTACACATCCTTATAAGCATTAGCTGCAATTAGAGCAGCTGTACAGACACCCCATATTGGGGTAAAGAACCTAGAAAATTCAACCTCAGAAAGAAGAAGACCCATAATGTCCTGAATAAAACTTTTGCTCCTCTGATCAAGTAGATCCGATGACCTTGATCATACACCGAAAAATACCTTTTTAAATCTTCCCCCAAGAACGCAGATCTAAGCTACCAAGAGATAATTAGATCTAATAACGTTCAAACAGTCATTCAACCCAGAGGATTTGAACGCAGATCTTACAGACCTATTTATTTCCTTAGACAAAAACACCACTACAAAACCCAAAACCACAAAAAAAGGAACAAAAAACAGATAAATCTTACATCCGCAGATCAGATCTGGAGAAGGAGAGAAGAAGACTCGCCACAAGGATGAAAGAAAGTCACAACCGACAAAACTCAAAGTGAGAGGACCGCAGATGTCAGATCTGGACTCCAAGCTACACCTCTAACTTGTCTGTGACACAAAAGTAGGCTTGCCAATGGCTTGTTCATAACAAGCCACCGACAAGAGGGCAAGATGCAGAGGGGAGCGCATGAGAGAAGAGACAAAGTTTGGGGGGCTCAAAAAAAAAAAAAATTGAAAGAAACTATAGGTACCTTTAAGAATGGTTTTCAAATTTCTATTATCTAAACTTTATTGAAAATATATTAAATATTGTACCGTGTCTTTAACTTTATTTTACACATGTGGGTGTATGTATATATAATATATATGATGTCTTTAACTTTATTTTACATATAAACTTATTTTTTTCAAGATACTAATGTCATCCTTGTTTCAACTATTTAATGAAGGTTGGATAATTGAAATCAGGATCGTTAAATAAAAATAAATAATTTGTTTTCAATTTATAAAAAAAAGTAAGTCAAAGTCGCGATTGGTTTATTTGGCCAAAAAAGTTGAGATTAGTTTATAATTTTTTATTATTTAGGTGAACTAATTGGGTTAGGTGGCCTCCTAACCAGTACCTAATTACATGAGAACCCATCAAAGCTGCCAAGTTGGAGATGACAATATTAAGAAAAAATGGATCTTTGAAAATTTCAAAAGAAATTTGCAATGAGAGAAAGATAAACAAAAATACATTAAAATAAATCCAATACCTTACATCATCTCAAAATGCAATCTAAAAAATATATAAACGAAAATTAGCTCATAAGCATATTACTGAGTTTTATGCTGAATTAAAAAAATTAGAGATGAAAAAGAAAATGATCTTGATAGAATAAAATTTTGGAATGCAACTGACATTTGAAAAATAAATAAAAATAAATTGAACCCTTTTATCACGTTTGCCTGCTATATATATTAAAATGCTGAAAAGATTAGCTTAAGATGTTTTAATATATAAAAAAGGAACACTCTTAACAATAAAAATTAATTTTGGAAATTAGTAATGAGAATGGGCTAAAGCCCCACTCTTACACCCAAAAAATGGAAAGAAGCATACATCAAATGGGGGAAAAAAGGAGAAAGAGGAGAGATGGGAGAGAGAAGAAAACAGAGACAAATGGTACCCAAAAAATAAATTTCATGCGATAAATTGATTTTTTTTAAAAAAAAAATCACAACAATCAATAATAATACATATAATTCTTAATAGCAAACAAGAAATTTATTATGTTTAAGGGGTAAATTATTTCCATTTAAACTCTTGTTTTTATTGGATTAACTTAGACAAAACTAATTTTTACCCCCAACTAGATTTTACAAATTTAAATGGGGATAAACTTCAATTAATGTAATGATATTTTTATTTGAATAAATTTTTATGTAAAAGTTAATTTAAGAAGATGAAAATTGTTTGGATGATTGTTGAAAGCATGCTTAAATATGAAAAAATTGGTGTATTCAATGCAAAAAGTTATAACGGTTAAAACTATTGTTTATATTCACAATTTGATCAAATTTTAGTTTAAGTCCACATAGTTTTAAATCGTGATTTTTTTCCGGTAGTGTTTTAAGAACTTAGTTTGAGATTAGTAACATTAACTTTAAGTTAACCTTATTTAGTTAATGGAACAAAATCAAAATTCATTAAAAGTAAAGAAACCAAAAATAAAATTTGCATAGGTCAAAACTTATTAAAACCCATTAAAAGTACATGAGCAAGAACCAAACTTTTGATCCCTATAAAAGCTTAATATAGTTAATCTCAAACAGTTCAAGATAAAAGTATTTAAACTAAAACAATGATTTTAAACTATAAGGATTAAAACTAAAATTCGAACAAATTGTGAGGATTAATAATGATATCGCCCCAAAATAAACTCAAATGTTCCAAAATCTGACTGCCGACCTAAATGATTTTTTTTTTTTTTTAAGAAAAAGTTCATTTACTTCCAATACTAAACCAAACATAATTTTTTACTATCCCGGTTTTTAAGGATCCAAAATAAGTTCCAAATGAGATTGGTGAGAAGCATATAGTGTGGGAGGAATAGACAATCACTGTGTTGTGAGAGACAAAGTCAAAAAGAATATTTTTGGTATGCGACAAAGGTAGCTATGAATCTCAATTAAAGTGGAAATTCACTTTTTGACCCAAAGAAAAAAAAAAAAACTTTTTTTTTTTAAAAAAGGCACTGCTTCCCATGAGAGCCTTCAAGCCCAAGGTATGGCTTCTGTGTTCTTTCCAGTTGTTCCATTGGACATTAAATCTGTATTCCTCGCTAAAAGTCAGATTTCCATTTCATGTGACAATGACCTTCCTTTTCAAAATGATTATTTTCATTCATTTTACATCTTCTTTTAACTAAATCTCCAAACCTGGCCCATGATTAGATTTGGTGTTAACGTTTTATTTTTGTTTAGACATAAACTTTCACGTTTATTTTTTAAAAGATAGACTAATTACTAAGAGATGTTGAAAATAGTATAAGAGACTTTGGCTATTTAAGCTCAATAGGAACAAGTATTCCATTTGAGTGTGACAATCATCGAATCTGAGTAAGTCAAATAACCATTAAAAAAAATAGGGAAATGTCCCTCATTGAAACTTTATTTGTGAGAAAGACCCAATTCAGAGTACCAGTTACTCGATATGTACAAAATTTGTAAAATACTGATATTTTATAGGGTTAAGGTGCAAAAATACACATATATTTTTCCTCCAGGAGGGCCCAGCACCATATGTTTTTTTTTTTGTGAGAAAATACACAATCCGTTAGGTTTTAGGAGCAAAAATACCACTTCCGTTAGTTGACCGTTAACCATGGTGAAATTGCCTTTTTGCCCTTAAGCCAAACCCTTTTCTTTTTTAATTATTTTAAACTAAGGGCAAAAAGGTAATTTCACCATGGTTAACGGTCAACAAACGGTTAACTAACGAAAGTGGTATTTTTGCTCCTAAAACCTAACGGCGTGTGTATTTTTGCATTAAAAAAAAACATATGGTGCTGGGCGCTCCTGGAGGAAAAACATATGTATATTTTTGCACCTTAACCCTATTTTATATTTATAGAAGTTTATTAGCCCTTTTTATTTGATCTAGGGTATTAACCCTTTTAAGGTTTAAAGCACAAAAGAGTTTTCACATCTCCTAACAAATGTATTTTCCGATATTTGAACTTGTGTTATCTCCTTATGAGGGTAAGATCTCTTATCACCTTAATTAACAACTTGTTGGTATCTTATCTTTTTCATCAATAGAATTTTCAGTGAAGATATTTCCTCAATTTTTCAAAAGAAAAATACAAAGGGAAAAAGACATTTAAACACCACTTCAACTTTCAAAACTAAAAAAAAAAACCAATAAAACTTGTAAATGACAGAGAAGGGATGGGGTGAGAATATCAGTTTTTCATGTTTTAGTTTAAAGATCAAAATGTCCCTTTTACATATTTTTTCTATACCTAACGATTTAGTTAAAATCATTACTATTTTAGTCATTCTCATTCTCAATTGATTACAGCCCACAAAAATAGTAATGGTTTTAATGAAAATAATAATGGTTTTGATGAAAATCATATCGTAATGATTTTAACAAAATCGATAGATATTGATACATGTGTGAAAGGGTATGTTGGTCTTTTAGCTGAAATAAGAAAGCCCCATATTACCACTCCATCTCTTCTTCTCTGTCTCTTGCAAGTTTCAATGGTCTTTTCTCTGTTTTGGAAATTGAAGTGGTATTTAAATGTTTTTTTTCCCAAAACTAAATCAAATTTTTTATGAAATCAAAAAACACTTTAGAAGGTTTTTTTTCGGTTAGTAGAAACTTAGAAGGTATTTAAACTGTTGAGAATAGAATAAAGTGAAGAATTGAAGTAGAAATATACCCACATGATTTTTGGCTCAATTGTAATTGTCATTTGGATTGCCTGTTAGGCCCTTTAGGCGTTTCACCAACACTTCGCTGTTCAATATATCAGACTTGTTCTGGCAGGCACTCATATATCTATCTATCCATTAATGTATATCGTGCAATTCTCTCTCTTTCTGTTTCTCTCTCTCTAAAACATTCTTCTGTCTTAGAAAAATGGATTCTTGGAGACAAAGCATAGGTGCAGAAGGATGCAGCAGCAGCGAATCAGGCTGGACCATGTACATAGCATCTCCCATGGAAGAAGATGATAATTGCAGCAACATTATTGAGAACGAAGAAGATAGCTTCCACGGCGGCGACAACAAAAACAACAGAAGAAGAAGATTGAATAATAAGAGAGATGAAGAAGACAGTGATGATTCCATGGCTTCTGATGCTTCTTCTGGTCCAACCAATAATAATGCCTCTAAGAAAGACAACAAGAAAGATCATTCTCCATTTGCAGGCAAGTCAAGTTCTTCACCTAATAAGAAAGACAAGAAACGGATTGACAGTATAAGTAAGTAACAATTTATAATTCGGAATCAGAAGAAAATGTTTTCTTTTTCCTTCTTTTCTGTGTATGATGCTGCCAGTTTTGTAAACATGCATCATCATCATCATCATCTTCATCTTCATCTTCATATCTTTGGATTTTTGTTCATTTCTAGGTAGAAGCATTCTCAAACATTCATGATGTCTATGGAGTTTTAGTTTTAGATAATGTTTGATTTAGTATATATATTCTTTAGTAGTAAATGTATATGAGCAAAGATATACATGTGAAACACTCATCAGCCGAGTCTTCAAGTTCTGGAAATGGAGAGATTCTGAAGAAGATGGTTTCCTCACCTTCCAATTTTAACCTCTAGATTTTGGTTTTCTCTTTCTTTATTGTGTATCATGTTGAAAGAGGGAAAAAATAATATAATCTCATTTTTAGTTGACAATTGACCCTGCTCGGAAATTTTTGAATCACATGAAAATTCCAACCTTTGGTCTGTGTTGTTTCAACGTCAAAATGCTTGAGTTTCAGACTCATTTGCCACGTATATAATGTAATTGAGGGTTTACTTTTGTTCTAAATATTATATCTCAATCCATTTTAGGTCCCCAAATATATTTTTCCCCAAATTATATTTATTAACTGCATATATTAAAAGGGATTTCTATTAGGAACCGGTGAAATTTTACTCCAAACAAACGTTCGTGTGGCTTGCGCAAGATTGGGTAAAAAGGGAGATCTGAGAAAGGAATAACTAATAAAAAAACAAAAATATATTTGCTGCGGCTAAAATATTGTAATAAACACAAGCTTGGCCTAAATGATTGTGGCTTTTGGTTTGATTGAGCTGGTAGCCAGAAAGGAAAAAGAAAGAGAATGAGAGAAAGTGGTTAGAGAGAAGAATGTGACAAAAGATATTTGAAGATAATGGCAGAGAGAGCAAACAGAAAGTGATTTTTCTTATATATATATATATATATATCTCCCAAAACTTCCAAAATAATGATGATTCATGGGCATGTGTTTTTGCTGCTGCTGCACAATCAAAGCTATATGAAGCAACCAACCCAGTTGGTGTGTGTTGCGCTGGAAAGAGAGCAACGTCTCACATAGCTACACAAATGACAACTAGAACCACCAAAAAGTTCTGTTTTCCCCCCCCTTTCTCTCAGCTAACTTTCCAAACAAGGGATACAAGATGAAACAGCAAGGCATTTGGTAGTTTCAGGCTGTATGATAACACATAAAATACGTGGCTGGATAGGAATCATAAGAATATAATATTATTATAAAGTTTCTACTTTTTGTCCACATTTTATAAAAGGACGGCAGTTCTATTTACAAGACTTTTATCAAGTGGTTTATCAAGTGGAGTCTAGGAAATAACAAATGTACGTAGTTTCACCCTCAAAATCGCAAGCTTTTACATTTTATAGAGAGGGGGGGGGGGGGGGGGGGGGGGGGGGACATGAATCTGCACGTTATAACAGAAGATCACATAGGTTGTCTGTAATGTATGTCCCAAATTCAGTGTAATGCTGTGACTCTTATCCATAGATAAAAAACATAAAACTGCTTTTTCTCTGTTCATGAATTAGTATTACTGTCCCATTTCCAAGGTTTTACCAATCTGATTGTTTAAATAGACATGAACATGGGTACAGAGAAGGATACAATACAGATCTAATAACACGGCGTAATAAAATATTTTTCAGTAATTCTCACAGTTATACATGTGTTCTGAGAATGTGGGAATAAACTTTATGTTATATTTAGGACTGATGATAATACTTCATAATAAAATGTATTAGTATTGTCAGAATGCTAAAGTAAAATCACCTGATAAACTGTACAGTTTTTTTTCTTTTCTTTTTTTTTTTTTGGGAACGAGAAACTGTACAGTTTTCTTGGTAACTTCATATCAATGACCTTGACCCTTGTGTTGTTGCTCATGACACAATCATTTTCTAATTTCCTCTCCTCCATGTTCTTATAAGACAATATTGACACACAAAATTTTGAAAGGAAAATGTATCAGCCCTAAAACCCAATGCACACAGAGGAGAGAGAACAAGAAAAGAAAAGGGCAGACTGGCAGAGCAAGAAACATAGTGAAAATACAAATCCTGAGACTTTAAGAGCAAATTATTAATGTAAGCACAGACATTCAGCGGGCTCAACAAAGCAGAGATATAATTAAACAAATTGGAACTACAAAACCAAGCTATTATGGATATAATGAGATAAAATTTCACCACATTGCAGTTATGTAAGCTCCACTCAAAACACGTTCTTGAGCAGAAAATGTTACATTTATTCAGAGCTTGAATGTGTGAATGAATGTAGGTAACCTCAGGTCCTTGACTGTTTGGCAAGCTTGAACCACTCAGTGTGGAAAGATCCCTCCATATCAATCCTTTCATATGTATGAGCACCAAAGTAGTCTCGTTGAGCTTGCACTAAGTTAGCTGGCAATCTTTCTCTTCGGTATGAGTCGAAATAAGCAAGACTTGCAGACATACCTGGGGTGCTAATACCAGAGTTGATGGCAAGGCATAAAACTCTTCTCCAGGCAGATTGCCGATCGATCATCTCTTTCGCAAACTCAGGATCCACTAAAAGGTTTGCAAGATTAGGATTCCTGTCATAAGCTTTCTTGATTCTGTCCAAGAAAATCGCTCTTATAATGCAACCCCCTTTCCAAATCCTAGCCAATTCTCCCAACTTCAAATCCCATCCCTTTTCAATACTCTTCGCACGGATAAGATTCATTCCCTGTGCATAACTGCAGATTTTGGCCGCATAAAGAGCTTGCCTAACATCGTCGATCAACTTCTGCTTGTCCACAGGCTGATCAGTCAAGATATCACCAAAGCCACCTGATTTGAAGACCTTTGCAGCTTCAACTCTTTCTTCCTTTAACCCACTAAGGAACCTAGCATCCAAAGAAGATTCAATAGTGGGAGCAGCAACTGATAATTCAGCAGCTTGCTGGACAGTCCACTTACCAGTGCCCTTCATGCCTGTTTTGTCCAAAACCTTGTCAACCAGATAGCCATCTCCTTTATCATCCTTAATTCCAAATATATCTGCAGTGATTTCAATCAGGAAACTAAGAAGTTCTCCCTTGTTCCATTCCGAGAATACACTTTGTAGTTCCTCGTTTGACAACTTTCCAGCCGTCCTTAGTACATCATAAGCCTCTGCAATCAGCTGCATATCACCATATTCAATTCCATTATGAATCATCTTCACAAAGTTACCGGATCCGCCCTTACCAACATATGTCACACAGGGACCACTGTCAGGGACTTGAGCTGCCACCTTAAGAAGAATATCTTCTATGTATTTGTAAGCCTCAAAGGAACCACCAGGCATCAATGAGGGGCCACGTCGAGCGCCCTCCTCTCCACCAGAAACTCCCATCCCAAGATAGAGAAGACCCAATTCTGCCATTTCTTTTTCACGCCTCTCGGTATTCTCATACCACTCATTACCACCATCAATTATACAATCACCTTTCTCCATGTATGCAGATAGAGTCTTGATAGTCTGGTCAACAGGTGCTCCAGCCTTCACAAGAATTATGATGACCCTAGGTTTTTTAATGGAAAGGACAAAAGATTCAGGGTCATGAAAACCATAAAGAGTAAGTTCTCCTTCCTGTTTGGCCCGTTCAACAGTCTCATCAACCTTGGATGTGCTTCGGTTATACACAGAAATGGGGAATCCTTTCTCAGCAATATTGAGGGCAAGATTTTGTCCCATTACAGCCAGTCCAGCAAGGCCTATCCTAGTGAGATTTGTGGGTTGAGCCATAATTGATTTCCTTCCTGTTCAATGTTTGCTAATGCACATAAGGATCAAGAATAAAAAAGAATAAATTTACAGAGAAAATTATCATGGCAACTTGCCTGAACTATCTGAAGAAACATAAGTTCTATCAGCTTTGATAAATGAAGCCAATTATTGAAGTCACACTGTTTTGGTTGGAATTATTGAAGTCAACGACACCACAACTATTACTTCTACAAACTAAACTGACATATCTCAAGAACAAATATCATACAACTTAAAATTCACCCCGAAGAAGTTCGACTATTAAAATTTGGTGTGCTTCCTTTAATTCTCACTCAAACAAAAATTCCAGAAGGAAGAGATTCCCAAAGAGGCGTTAAAAACACACTATACAAACAGCAAAATGCCCTTCCCTCAATACCTGACAAATTTGATTAAGATAGCATCAATAAACAAAGGATGAGCTCCTAGTTGGTAATCCTAAATATTAGTATCAGTCCAAATTATAAATGGGTTAAAGTTTCAAAGTCCACAAAAATTGAATAAATATCCAAAGATCTGATTTTCCATAAAGTATAATGGCATCGAGTAATCTATCTAACCGATCGCACCTACTAGTGGTATAAGGCTTTATTGTTATTTTTGTTGTTGTTGTTGTATCAGGTAAAGTTTCTTAGGGTCATAGCAAGTTCTCCAAACACAGAAAATGAATTACAATCAAATTAGCAACTTCATTTCTGCAGAAACAGACAACAGCCAGATTTTGTATTATATTGCCAAAATCTCAATCACGGAGAAAATACCCAGCAAATCATCATAAGTGGAAGTGTGTTTACAGCCTGTAAACCAGTATAACCAAGACTATGTTCAAGAAAACACATCCCAACAATGGAAACAATAGAGCATTATATTCATCACAACAAAATCAGATGCAATAAAATCAAGTAAGAACAAGATTGAGAGTTGTGCCATTTTTTAGCAAGCAAAGCAAGAAAAATGGCATACGCCTGCAATACAAAGCAAAGCAAGAGTAAAGACGGAAAAGAAAGGTTTAAAAGGGCTAACCTGAACTTCGATTCTTTTCCTCCAACTTCGGATCTGGGTATAGCAGAGAACAGATGAAAATGAAGAATATATAATGATTATATAATTCGATCTTGCTAGCGGCGTGCATTACCAACCAACATTTTGGACGGAGAATCAATTTCAAATGTCAACGTTGTACAACCAATAGGGTAGGTGAAAATCGTCGAGTAAATCAAAACCGTCGATTCCGCTATAAGAGAATTCAAAGCCGTCAAGCTCAAGTCTGAACCCGATGATCGTGCATGATTTTTGTTTATTTCTCTGAAGTCGCCTCTTTGCTCTTTTCCTCTTCATTGCTTTCTCACTGCGAATATGCGATATTACAATTCTAATCTACAAGTCAACTCCAATGAATCGTGATCCTTTTTTTCTTCTCCGAAGAATCTGTGTGATCTATTTAAAAACTTGGTCCAATGCATTAACACATGCATAGCATAGGAAAGTATGTTAAAGATTTTTATATTATTCTCAATTGAGAATGCATAGAGGTGGATTTTTTTTTTTTTTTTTTGATATAATAGAGGTGGAAAATATGCTAGGCTATTCTTTAATCAAATAAAGGTCTCACATGTCAAAGTTTTTTTAAAGCCCTGTCTAAAATATAAGGCTTCACTTTAAGGGTTATCTTTCTAATGCTACCTATAATATTTTAAATTTATTTAAAACCGTATATTATTGTTTGAAAAACTTATATTAGATACTCAGATAGTGTTTCGAATATGAATATGATTGAGTCCAATAAAAAAATATATATGTCCAACTTTTTTTCTAAATCTCATTATGAGATATGAACAAAGTCTCCAGGATGTCTCTCCCTAGAGTCTTGTTTTTCTTGATAACTTTCCTAGAACTCTTTTTGAGCAAGGTGAAATTCAAGATCACTTTACTCACTTTTGTGTAATTTAGGTGATCCACCACTAGAACAATCTTAAGAATTCATTATGGTTCCACTAATAATTTAAAACTTCAATATAATTTCTTCTTCATTTTATTTTTCTTTTGAGTGGAATTTTTTCATCATTCATCAACATCATGGAACCTACTCATTACCTTTAAAATACCAAAATCTCAAATCAGTTTTGTCTTCTACAACAATTTAGGTGCTAACTATAATTAATTAGCAATTCACAACTCATTCTAACAAGAAATTACTCATTCGAGATTTTCAAATTTTAAAGGTGTTTTTCTAGAATTTTCCCTTAAAACTCTGTAGTAATTGAATCATAATAGCCAATTGTAGAGGAGAGAGAGAGAAGAGAGGGAGATGCAATCACTCCCCAAAATTTTCTTCAAACAATTTTTTGTACATGCAGCAGAGAAATCTACCCCAAGAACAAAAAGGCTAATATCAGAACTACTAGTTGTTATCACAAAAAGGTTAAATGCATAAACAAAGGTTACTAACAATTCATATCATGAATCAGCATCAAATAAATGTATACATACCCTATCTTGTCTTGACATATAAGTAAAATACATTTATCTCAAAAAGCCGTCCTAGTAATAAAATACAAACCTATCAAGAATCCAGCATTATCACCATCATCGTTTCTTAAAACCATACTTCTTACGTTCATAAAACAGATCAGTTTTGGCACTCCCCAAATTCACAATTTTAGGGCACCCATCCCTATCTTTCTCCTGTTGTGTACACTCCTTGCAGTAGTATGCATCTGAGATTCCTACTCCTCCACATATGACACAACGACCTTGAAACGAGCCGTAGTTGCATTCATCACAGACCCGGACAAGCGTACAAGGACGCACGTATGAATCACAGATCACACACTTGCCATCACATTTCTCGCAAAGTCGTCCAATTGCAATTCCTGGCTGCTTCCTGCACATAATCAAATCAGGATGGTGCTTGGCCATGACTTCAACAATCTCCTAAATGCTAAGCTGTATATAGAAGGCCTGCAAGGACATTTCAAAGTTGAATAAAATGGTAAAGACTGGAACACCTTTGCAGATTCCCAATATTATAAAAACCAAAACATAAAACAGCGGCAAAGTAGATCAGATTCATGGCCTGAAGCAGTAATATAAACACCCTCCCCTTGCTTTTTGGATCAATCAAGTAACTGGCAAAGTTAGTAAACGGAATATCATTATAGACAATGCTCAGTTCAGACACATGACTCGACTATCTTCAAAGTTCAAACCATCATTCTAGAAAACCTCAAACTTCCCTGATTATATCCTACATGATGGTTTTGCCATTAAAAAGTTCTTATTGCAAACAATGAAGCTGTATGCAAGGCCTAACTTATTTCTAATTGACATTCATCCACAGACTAGACTAATCTTTGTATTGGCATATTTTTTACGCCAGAACTTGTAATCGCAAGTTGTTAAATCATAAATATCAAAGCCTAAAAACTCTCCAGCCGGACTTTGCCAAACTATAGAATGCAGAAAGCAATAACATTTGCTCCATATGATCAATAGATACCTAAAAAAACGCAGGCAGAATATACCTGATGTGAACTTGTGTAGTACAACCATCACTGGTACTTATATTGCTAAAAATAAGATACGCCTAAGACTAACAGCACATCAGAAGACAGAGAGAACTGAGAATGCGTGTGTATTCATGTCAAAACAATAAATAACAACAATTCGTCAACTTCAAACTGACAATAAGTGCAGACTGCAGTCATCACTAGTGAAACAGAACACGAAGTTAAGCCAAGATTTGTGAATATTTCATCTAAATTTCATAAGCATTATCTACCCCAGAAAAAAGGGAAGACAGTTTCAAAATTGTAATAGGAAGTTAGATATCATCGTGGTAGTATAATAAACTTATGTTTAGTCCCTCATCTCAGTCACTACCAAATACATTCCGTTCTTTTATTTTACTTCAAGGAAAATCAATAAGCTTTTGAATTTAACTAAACTAATTACAAAATAGAATTTAAGAGGGACTAAATGAAAAGGAAAAAACAAAGCAAGAAGCAAGGAAATTAGCAGGAATAGGTAACTAATTCATGGGGGACACATTTCAAACAGTTCTGAAGAATTTCAACAAGAAATCAATGAAAATGAATAACTCAGAATGCTCTGAAGATACATAATCATATTACTTTTTGACTAATTCATTCCTAGAACTTGGCATATGAAGTTTAATTTGGTATAGGAAAAAATAATTTCGCAAAGGATCCACCGGGTTGGAGCATATCAGGTTATTATTAACAACTTTTACTACCTCCGTTGGTAAACAAATGACGCCAAGACTTTGAGTTTTTTATTAACAAAAGATTAATGAATGTGTGACCAGTTATTTTGCCAGCCTCTGTTTACATTTGTGGAGAACCATATTCATGTTGTTGAGAACCAACAAGTGATAGCTAACCAATTTCGCATAGGAAAAAATACTTTCGCAAATGATTCAACCCAAAAAAATACTTAATCCGACCTACTCAAGTCAAGTGGCGAGAAGATAAAATAAGACATTGCCATTGTAATACTAACTCTCTCTATCGGCTAACTAATGAATGTAAAAAGAAAATAAAAATCAAATCGACACCTTCAATCGATCTTAGATAAATCTATCGGAAGATTATCATACCTTTACAAAGCCGAGAGTGGTCAGATCTGCGATTTTGCCACAGCCCAAAGACTTGCGACTTCGGTGAGGCGATTTGCGACTTGAGACTTGAGACTTCAGACGAGGTCGAGAACGAGACGGCGAATGCTTTTGAATGGTTCAAATACTTCAATCTTTAGGTCGGCCAGAATTTACAAGGAAAGGAAGCAACAATAAGCACTTCGTAAAGTGTAATAAACAAGTAATAGAAACGGGTGGAGGGCAAGAGAAGAGGCCGAGAGAGCAACTCACTCGTGGTGTTTGGGGTGCAGCCTCTTATTTATTTTATTATTATTTTTGTTTTTTTATAGTTGGTTTAAATTCACTTAACTTATTCAAAAAAGTCTATTAAAGAAAAAACTCAACTTCTGAGTTATTTCCAAAAAGCTCTCAACTTTTTAACATGGCATCTGTCACTTCTATCATCATCAATCAAAACACAAATCATTATCTATAACATGATTTTTTTCTTATCGAGCTTTTTTTAAAGTCAGATAATTTTTAAGTCACCACTCCTACTGTCAACCCAAACAGACCCACTGTAATTAATTCAGGGATTCGAAAGCAACATATACATATGAACAATTTACCCTTACTTCATTTAAATTGTTTTTTAAACTTTATAAGATGTTTTATAAAATATTAAATGTAAAATAACATTTAATATATAAAATCATAATTTTATAATTATTAAAATTGATTATGATACGGTTATTAATAACTTTTTTTTCAAAGTATATGTTATTAGTAACTAACTAGATTATAACCAAACGAGCTGTGGCAAAGGGGGAAAAATAATATTTAAAATGAAACTAAAATAAATGGTAAGAAAATTTCTTTTCTTTTAAACTTTTATTGTATTATATTTTGAAAAGAGATCAATACG
This sequence comes from Acacia confusa, assembly GCA_037074495.1. Classification (NCBI taxonomy): domain Eukaryota; kingdom Viridiplantae; phylum Streptophyta; class Magnoliopsida; order Fabales; family Fabaceae; genus Acacia; species Acacia confusa. The sequence goes on from CM073503.1 coordinate 44,325,606, forward strand.
GCAAACATGATCCTATTTTATATCATGCATGTATGGGTACATTAGAATAGCTATACCGTGAACTAAAAATATATTCAAAATTTTTATATTTTTTAATTGATATTTCAATTCAAGAGAAACAATGGATCACGATAAGGAAGTTATAATATATCAAATTCTTAAAATTCTAAATCCCAATAATAAGTGGGAAGTTAAGAAAATTTATGCTAGTAAGGAGAGCTTAGGTTTTTTTTTTTCCTAGTTGATTTATGAGAAATTTGCAATATCATTTTTTCAAAGGACATGAAGTCATAGTGTTTTACTATTTTTAAATTTTGTATTTAAAAAAAATGATAGGAAGCTATAATTTACGATAAAATATTCTACCTTTAGGTAAATTTAGATTAAATAAACCCATTAGATTACTCATTGGCATAGTTTTGGAAATCAGTGCATGAGCGGAGATCTGCATCAGGAGGAAGAGTGGATGCTTTAATGATGTAGGTGATGGTGGAGAGTAGATGACTCTTTGAGATGATGAGGACATAAAGTGGTTTGGAAGACAAAATTTGAGGATGAGGAGGAGGTATTTTCTGTGGCCTAGAGAGAAAGTTTGCAAGGATGTTCTACGGACCTTTCAAATGTCTCACTATGAATATATAGCAGGAAAATCAATCTTTCCACTAGAGTAATTGGGCATTTGGCTATGATAATTTTCAGGCTATCAGACTCTCTGGGTTTAACCCCTAGCGTTCAGATAGGATAGATCCAGGTCTCAATGACTTTGTTGGTGTCCTCTACTCCTCTTCCTTCTTATTCTCTGTTGAGATTAAGAAAACAAAAATTCTAGATCCAAACCTTTATTGATCTCATTGAACTATACTTCCTCTAATTTTTATTTTTAACTCAATATCATCATTATTCATAAAAATTAATAAAATTTTTTAAAATTTATTTATTATTTCTACAAATAAAATAAATTAACGTAAAGTAACTTGAGAATAATTTCGTCAAATATGATGAAAAAATTTCCACTACATTCATATTAAATATATATTTGAAAAAAAATTGCAGCTTTCCTACGTATTGAGTTAAAAAAGAAGAATTAAAAGCACTTTATAGTAAATATTTAATATAATATCTTATAATTATCAAAATTCTTCCTTCAAACAGCATAGAGTAAGTTAGTAATATATTAATCCAAATATTATAAATTCCTTCGCTCATCAAAAGATAATTGATGTGTGGAACATATTTTAGAAAATACAAGGATTTAATATTTTTAATTCGAATAGCTCCCAATAAAATGGAGGCATGAGTAGATTTCTAATTGATTAAAAAATAATTTACAAAAATAATCAAGTTGTTATGATACTCCTAAAAATTATTAACAAAGCAAAGAAAAAAAAGAAAAAAGAAAAAAAAAGAGAGAATTCAAATTTAAAATATATTAATATTTTGTAACTATAAAATCTTAAATAAAGTATCTCATGAAATATAAATGTCTTATATTTCTAAATTGTATAACTCCTAAAAAGCAGACACATCTAGAAACCATCAAATACCAAATAAATTCTTTTAGGAACCCCGGTGTGTTTGGCCTTGTCAATGAAGGCCACATAGTAGTGGTTCATAAGTAACTTGTATGCATCCCGACTAACATTAGAATTAGAAATCGTTAAATATTTTTATCTTATATCACACAATGAACCAAATGAACAAGATATATATGTGTAACAGAAGCTAATATGGTAGCAACACTAGCCTGAGATCATGCAAAACATTAAGGTAAACAAAAATATTTCTCAAACAAACATTTGCATCACATAGGATCATTTCCATTGAAGCGCAATAACAAGCAACCTAATGGCCATACATCACAAAGTTATGTTAGTCAATGAAAGTTTTATAGGGAAATTTGAATTAGTTGCCAACTCCATGGTAGATCAAGTAGATGACACGGGGAGGCTAATAGTGTTGAGGTGAAGAATATGGGAAGTTAAGAGAGGGGATGAGAGAAATCTGCTCAAAATTATTTTATGAAATTTAAAAATAATTTTCAATTTCTAAAAAACATTAGTAGTAGGATCAAGGGATGCAACTTGATAATATTTCAAAATATTTTGAAACTACCTTTTCATTATCTCTATTTTTAATATATTTATTTTAAAAATATTTCATTTTATATTTTAATATTTTGTGATTTATAATTATGTCTCCAATATCTCTTTTTTTTTTTGAGCCTGTTTTATTTTTTATCATTATTTTAGTTGTTACAATAATCATGGCTAGAGGAGGGCATGTAAGGAGAAGCTAACAACATAAAATATTTTATTTTTTATTTTGAGATTCCTTGTAATTTGCAACTATATCCTAACATTTCTCTTTATTTTTTGAGAATATTTTATTTTGTATCTTTATTTTAGTTAGTATGATATTCATGCTAGGAGGAAGAAGGCAGGAGGAGGGACTCTCTACAACCCTCCTTTTATATAAACAATAGATGTGTGAGTATATAATATAATGTAATAATTAATTACCAATGAATCTTTTTAGCGTAATTCTTCATCAAGAAATCAGAACGTTATCAAGACAGGTATGGTTGGGACTCTTGCCGGTGTGAAGATAGGACTCTCTGGAGGATTTGCTATTCGCTGCTTGATCATGTTTAATACTTACTAATGTTTCTTAATTCTTTTTTATAAGAGCTAAAAATTTAGATTACTTGATCATGTTTAATACTTACTAATGTTTCTTAATACTTTCTCCATTCTTTTTTTTAAAAGCTAAAAATTTAAATTGCTTTGGATTTTTTTTTTTTTATAAGAATCCGGTAAAAATTGTTTAAACATTTAATATATTTTTTATATTTTCTCCCATTAATTATTTGTATAACATTAATTAAAAGGTTGATGATACATATATTTATTCTATTGCTCCCTTATAAATAAGGGTGTATATAGGAAAAAAAAATATTTTTTCAGACATACTTATTGTTAACTATTGTTAATTATTTTTTTTTTTAATTGTGTAGTTTGGTTATTGAGCTATTTTAAATTGGAACGGGGGAGTAGTTGATTAGGTTAGAAGAATGCATTGGGAATAATAGTTTATCTATAATTTTATTTGGAAATAAATGTGAGAAAATATATTAAAAGGGCATTTTTGTCTCAAAACGCGAAATTGGCATTAATTAATTGTTTGAAATATTTTGGTGGTAGGAGTGTTACTAGAATGGAGCTTGTACTTCTTATATATCTTTTAAATAGAAAATGAGACAATTATGACTTTTCTCAAGGATGAAAGAGGAGCTATCGTAGGCCTTTAGTATGAATTAAGTTCAGCATTTATTCATAAAAAGGAATAAGTAAAGGGAAGAGGTGGGCTATGTGGCATTTTTCTTCTTGTGATCACACGTATAATGTGCTTGTAATTCCTTTCATGTCCCTTGAATTTTATATCATTGTTTGTAAGCTATTTACACCATGTCTTGTCTTTGCTCTTATATCAACACTCTATGTACTTTCTCTTCCGCCTCCGTTGAAACACTTCAGCTTGAGCTTGAGCCTATGTTCCTATTTAATTAGCACTAGAAGTTGCTTTTCTATGATGATTTTTAGTGTATCGAGTAAATTTGTAAGAAGAGCTTTATTTAAATTTGTATGAACGTGTTTTCGAACACCAACTCAAATAGACCCATAGATAATCCAATCTTTGAAGCAGGCACACTAAGAGGACGAGGTGTATGTGTGGCACAAGGTTGAGATAGCAAGTTTGATCAAGTGTGTTTTAAATGATTGTATATGTAGTACTTCCACATGTTCCTGAAAAGCCCAATTATAACATGTGGTAAATCAACAATTAAGAACGTGTCAGTTTTATCAACGAGGTTGACACAAGTGGTAAGCGGTTTGTGTACCTTAAATAAGGTCTCGAGTTCGAGCCTTGTAAATATAAAAAAACCTCATTTGGAGATTCTCTCACCATAGTCAGGTGTGTGCAGGTCATTTACCCTTAAATACAAAAAAGCCTCATTTACCCTTAAAATATTTTTCTTAGCAGTAGTGAGCACTTAAATTAAAGGTAGAATAGGATGTGCTCTTGAAAAATGTATTTTAGGTTATTAGATCCACTTTACCCTTTTAATTATTTTGTGAATTAGACAAGCCCAAAATATATTCTTTCACATAAAAATATACCAATTAAGAGAACAAACTCATCAGGAATTGACCTAACAATATGCAATTTTTCACAACAGAAAGAAAGATAGGATTTTTTTTTTTGGGTTAAGGTGCAAAAATACACATATGTTTTTCCTTTAGGAGCGCTCAGTACCATATGTTTTTTTTTTTTAATACAAAAATACACACGCCGTTAGGTTTTAGGAGTAAAAATACCACTTTCGTTAGTTGACCGTTAACTGACCGTTAGTTGACCGTTAACCATAGTGAAATTACCTTTTTGCCCTTAAGCCCTTAACCCTTTTCTTTTTTAATTATTTTAAACTAAGGGCAAAAAGGTAATTTCACCATGGTTAACGGTCAACTAACGGTCAGTTAACAGTCAACAAACGGTAAACTAACGAAAGTGGTATTTTTGCTCCTAAAACCTAACGGCGTGTGTATTTTTGCACTAGAAAAAAACATATAGTGCTGGGCGCTCTTGGAGGAAAAACATGTGTATTTTTGTACCTTAACCCTTTTTTTTTTGTTAATGTGGAAAAATACACATAAACTTTTTCTCAAGGAGCAAAAGGATGTGATTTTTGCTCTAAAATATTAACCACGTGTGTATTTTTGCTCTCAAAAAAAGCTTATGTGTATTTTTGCTCATGAGAAAAAAGCTTATGTGTACTTTTACACCTTAACCCTTTTTTATTTTTGGTTAAAAGCATTGTTGTTTTCCTTATAGTGAGGATGTGCCATTGCTTTTCAGAAATTCTCATTCTAAGTTCCAGGAAAAGAAAAAGGCAATGAGGATACCTAACATTTGTTTCAAAACAAAATTACATCAGCAAAACAGACCTTCAAAACTTGCATGTATATATGTATCTCTTATTTGCCAGGGGCAATTTTGCAATGTTGCTTACATGATGAATTTGACATATCCTGGTTGTTTCCGATATTGAAGATACTTTAAATATTCAAGGAACGATCCCTGGTACTTATATTGTTCTGCCATTATTAGCTTAATTACTTGCATTGGTGTGTCGATGTCTTTCTAATTGTTTCACACATATACCCTTGTCCATAACAGTCGGGATAGTCTGATGTAAATAATTCCAAGCAAAAAGCTTCACACATTTATCATGCTGTAACATCTTCAATGACTGTCTTGATATATCTCCTACTAGCTAATATCCTCGATTGAGTTCATGAATAGAAGATTTGTTTTTTTATTGTTTATGCACACAAATCATATCTCAATGCCTTTTAAGAAAATTTATGTTCTAACACGTTTAGTCTTAATTAAATATTTTATATAAATCAATTGTCTAACCATATACTTTGACTATTAATAAACAAAGCACATCAGAGGACAGTGAGAACTGAGAATGCATGTGTGTTCATCTCAAAACAATAAATAACAATGAATCAACTTCTTCAAACTGACAATATGTGCAGACTGCAGTCATCACTAGTGAAATAAGAACACTGCGTTAAGCCTAGACTTGTAAATATTTCATCTAAATTTCATAAGAGTTATTCACCCTAGAAAAAGGGAAGACAGTTTTAAAATTATAATGTGTGTTTGGAGAGCCCATTTGGGTTGCTTTTGGAGAGCGTTTTGGACCATTTGAAGAGAAGCCCAACAAAATAGAAGCAAACGGTTTGTGTTTGTTTTTTTAAATCCCACTTTTCCCTTAAAAGCAGCTTTTTTTTTTTTTTTTAAAAAAGCTCCAACCCGGCCCCCAACTTCTATCCCACAGCGCTTGACTTTGGTTAAGTGTCGGTCTCATCATTTATGTGAAGGTCTCAGCTTTTGGCTGAGCATGGCCCCCATCATCTTTTTTTCTTTTTTTAATTGTGTATTTATATATGGTGGGGCGAGGAAAGAAGTCAAAGATGATATGAGCGTGGACCTCGCCCCAAACAATTTTTTTTTACTTTAATTCTTTTATTTTATTTTCCTTTATTTTCTTTAACAATTTCTATATTTATACATATTTATCATATCTTTTACTTATAAAAACATAATTTGGTATTATTATACTTCTAAAATTTAAATCCTTCCATGCAAATTCTTTATACTGAATTAATATATGTAAATATAAATTTAAATATATTTGTAAATAATAAATACAATTTTATCTATTAAATATATTTAATTAAGGATTTTATTGTTTATTAATTTTTTAATAATCATTTAACTTTATTTTTAAATTAAAATTAAAATTAAAAATTTTATCTTCAATTATCTCAATATATACAAATAATATGTATATGTAATATTTAATATGATTCATATCATTTTTTGTCATTTTTCATCTCAACTGACTTTTTAAATAATAATATAAACACTCATCAATTTAGAAAAAAGCTATTTCTACAAAAACCAAACAGGCAATTTAATCACAAATCACATTTACAACCTGACATTTTTCCTACCGGACTTTTATAAAAGTCATATAATTTTTAAACCACTGCTAATCTAAACAAGTCCAATAAAATGTTAAAATTCATGGTGATAGTATAATAAACTCATGTTCTAGTCTCTCATCTTTATTCCTATTTCTTTGCTCCCAATCACTACCGATTACCGAATACTTTCTGTCCTCTACATTAAAGGAAAATAAATAAATTAATTAAATATGAAATAGAATTTAGGGAGAATTACACAAAGGTCACAAGGACCATAAATATTTACAACGAGGTCCCACACCAGATTCCCTTTACACTAAGGTCCCAAAAACGTCCCTGGGACTTAAGTGTAATTAAATCAAGGGTAAAGGTGCAAAAATACCCATGTACTTTACCCTCAGGAGCATCCAGCACCATATATTTTTTTGAGGAGCAAAAGTAACTATAAGGTTAAGAAAATGGAGCAAAAGTGCCACCTGCAGTTAAGGACCAAACGTTTGACTGTTAAACTTGAGATTTTGACTCACAGTGCTGACGTGTACGCTAAGGTGGAGGATCCATGTAAGCCCATCTAGTGCCACATCACCAGATCTATCCTTCCGCCAAGCCTACGGCTAACGGCACCCCCACTACCAAAGCCGGAGCCGCGACTCCTTCATTTCCCGCCACCAAAGCTCAACTCTATGGTGCCACTAGACCTACCTACCGTCCCCAACCCCACCACCGCCGTAGCCTCCGCAGATGCTGCTGCAGATTCTGTTATTGGTTCCTCCTCACCGTCCTCATCATCCATCTCCTAATCGCCCTCGCTGGAGTAATTTTCTACCTAATCTACCGCCCACACCGTCCTACCTTCACTATCACTTCCTTGAAACTCTCCTTCCTTAATCTCACTTCCTCCTCCTCAACTCTAGACTCTAGCTTTGACATCACTGTCACCGCTCAAAACCCTAACAAGAAGATCGACTTCAATTACCAGCCAACTTCGATTTCGATTCTCTCTGACGGCGTTGATATCGGTGATGGCACGATCCCTGCTTTCTAGCACGATCCCTAATTTTCTAGTTCCCCAAACTGCAAGAAGCATAAAGCAGATTGGATTAATTAATTCGGCCAATTCCGCGTACTAGAAGCCAAAAAGGTTTGAATTTCCAAAGATTTTTGTTTTTTCCCCTTCTAATTCAATTCTCTCGTCTTCTTCGTCTTGCTTCTTCAGTGTGACTTCTTGAAAATAACTTTCCGCACTTTGTTGAGAGATTATAGATTATGCAGATTTTATGATTTATTGATTCAATTCACATGGTATTAGCCTTTCATCTCTATTTCACTTTCTCCAGTTTCATTCGAATATCTTCCTGAATTCATACCTTTGCTCTGATTCTATTTTCTCTTCCTTATTGAATACTCTTTTCTGATTTCATGTATTCCGAAGCCTAAGCTAGTCTATTCGATTAAACCTGAGTTCGATTGCTATTCCGAAGCCTAAGCGCAGGAAGAGAATCCGATAAGGCAAAGAGGGCTGTTAGAACAAGGCAGACGGTCAAACGTTTGGTTTTTAACGGGAGGTGGCACTTTTGCTCCATTTTCTTAACCTTATAGTTACTTTTGCTCCTAAAAAAGTATATGGTGCTGGATGCTCCTAAGGATAAAGTATATGGGCATTTTTGCACCTTTACCCTTAAATCAAAGTGTAAAATGACTATTATGCCCACACTAAACAAAAAAGGCAAGAAAGAAGACATGGAATTGCTCGGGCAGATGTTTTCTTGCGTGAGAAAGGAAAAAACTTAGAGACAACGGTAAGCATGGTGGTGGATGGAATGTACGATGTTGAAGTTGAAGTCAAATAAGTCACATTTCCATGTGGTCGGCAAAGTTGAGATTCTGAAGCTGTCATGGCTCTCTGCTCTACAGTGGGTCGGTAATTTCTTCCTGCATGTTGGTTGCATTGAGAGAGTCAAGTGTTGGTGAAAGGTTTTAGCTTGAGCTCGTGAGTGGACTATATGCTGGTAACTAAGTAAGTAATTCTAAGATATTGGTAAGGATACGATCTTTGATCAAGTATTGTTGGAGTGTCTTCGTTTTTTGGTAGGGTCTATTACATTGTGATATGTTTTGTGGGAAGCAAACAGAGGATTGCTCTATTTTTTATAGAAAAAGGTTGAGGTGGTGATGGTTTATTTTGTATAAAACTCTGATACGAGATAAAAAAAAGTTGTTGTTAATACATGCATTGTTTGCTATTAACGTGGCTTTTGCAGTTGTTAATGCAACGCAGATTGTCTTGAAATATGACATGCACTTCAAGGAAAACCCTATTCTGTTACTTTCATGTAGGGGGAAGTTGTTAGAAGGTGGGGGTGATAAATGTGAATATGTTGGAGGTAGGGTAAGAACAAAATTCATAAAGGAAGGCACAAAGTATAACAAGTTGCGAAGAATGATATCATCTCTAATTAGAAACGAAAGTAATGACATTTCTGTGAAATTTAAAGTTAGATTTGATACATATACATTTGTTGATCTTCTAGACGATGAAGGGGTGGATCATTTAATAAGGTGCAATGAAGAATATGCTCATGTGTACATTGAAGAGAAAGGGAATAATGAGAACATACAAGCATAAACGAATGCTGAAATGGAATATCAAGAGAACATACAAGCACAAATGTAAGTTTATTTGTCATAACAAACCTAATATGTGTTGTATAAGTGTTGAATGAGGGGTCATACATCATCATGACTAATACTCTAACTTGTTGTGTATTGCAGGGATGAGGAATTTATTCGGATTTGCAAGCGAATTGTCTATGTCTCCCCCTCAGTTGTTAAGTGAAATTGAAGAGTTGCCATCTTTAACATGCTATACTGAAATTGTTCCAACATGACGACCGGAGCTGAATCATACGAAATGAAGGGATTTGATTATTAGAGAAGGATAGATTTTTCCCAATGCTTTGACCCTTCATCAAACGTTATATAAATACAGCATTGCACACAACTTTTCATAACATTTTGTGAAGAACAATAAACAAAAGGTTATTGTGAAGTGCAAAGTTAACGATTGTTGATGGTACATGGGTGCATATTCCTCGAAAGAACATCAAGATACAGAGTTTTTAACAATCAGAACATTCTAAAGTGCACACATCCACCAAGCGCAAGACACCCTAAATGTTTCCTATCGACCTCGATCTAGCTTGACTTCCTCAATTGTAATGGATGATATAAGGGGAAATATTGACAAGACAGCTATAGAAATTGGGTTAGACTTGTATAGAGAATATGGGGTCCGGACAACCTACATGCAATCATATAGGGCCAAACAAAGAGCATTGAGGGAAATACATGGCCGAGTTCAAGAGTCTTACAGGGAAATTCCTTGGTTATGTGAAAGACATATGGAAAGCGATACGAACACAGTTGCAAAGTGGGAAGCCTCACCTGACAAAAGATTTGAGAGGCTATTTATTGCTTACGGTTGCTCCATTAAAGGCTTTATAGATGGTTGCCGACACGTATTGTATATAGATGGATGTCATCTCAGTGGCCCTTACAGGGGAACAATGTTGTCAGCTTGTGCACATGACGCGGACAATGAAATGTTTCCCTTTGCATATGCCATTGTTAGCGGTGAGACATATGATGAATGGGCTTGGTTTCTATGGATTATTAGAGAAATAACAAGGTCAATGTAGATAACATTAGTCTCAGACGAAATAATGCCATCATTGGTGTAGTAAAGGACGTATTTGGCAGCGACAGACATGCTTTTTGCTACCGGCATTTGAAGGAAAATTATAGTTCAGAGTTCCTGAAAATTAGTAGAGGGGTCAGAGTTCCTGATACTAACCCGGTTATTTATCCATCCTCTTTCACGTAGACAATATAGCTCACCACAGTTGAGGAAATCATCATACATGTCTACAAACTCCCTGACACACAAATAAGAGTAGAACGTTAATTGACATGGTGAAAATGAATATTAATTGCACAAGTTTGCTGACTTACTCTCGTTGCTCCTCTCCACTACATTGTGTGGTGTGCAGTTGATATAAAGCTTCCTTCTGTTCGTCAACTTTTGGTCTCTTCTTACCCATAGCTATCAACACCCAAGGAGAATCGATTGCTGGTTTCTTAACCCTTGTAGATTTCCTCACATGAAGTTGTTCCTCCACATTAATTTCATCTTCATTTGAGTCGCTTTTCTCAACACTTTGTTGGCCTTGTGAGTAGACAATAATTACATCTTCATTTGATGGATGCTTCCCAAGTCTTTCATCTCTGGGTTGATCCACATTCATTCCATCTCCATTTCAATGATCGTTGTCCTCACTTTCGTCTTGTTCCTTCTCCACATTTATTTCATCTTCGTGAGACCCTTCTTCTTCATCACTTGACTGAACATCCTTAGATTCTTTTTCTCTGTCTCAGCCATCATCTTCACTCCTACATCTTCACTTTCAACCTTATCACGACCGTTCCCTTCATCATTTCCCAAATTTAATAGCTTTGATTGAAGGGAAACAAGTTCTTCTTGCACAATGGACATGACCTTAGACATAATCTGATCATATGTTGTCTTTATTTCCTGCAGAATGCGATGAATAAAATAAGTTAATAAATTATTTCACTCTACCCATTGTCACATGGAGGTCACATGGAAAGTGCACACTTACTGGGTGAGTCAAGATTGTTTGTGGATTGACTTGTGTAGATGATTGGCCCGCTCCATCACTAACACCATGTAGCAAGCCATGATTGCTTTCCTTCTCAGTCTCCACCCTCCTTTTCACCTTAGTGTCATCCCAATATGCAATTGCATCATCAGATGTACAGGCTTGTAGAGGGCCCAATGGAAAATGTTGCAAGAAATAAATCTGCACAACAAGTAAATAACAAGTTAATACACCACATAATACAATTACCACTTAGGTAACATGAAAGTTATTAAAAAAACTCCGCCACTTACTATAAGAAAATAGATACAACCTTCTATATTTATTCACCCGGACACTTTCCCTTTCCTTAATTTCTTTTTGTACTCTCCAATAAAGTCTGACAGTTCATTTAACACAAAGGTGCTCCAATCAAACTCACTGAAATCTTCTTCTATTGCCACAATCACCCTTAAAATTGTGTCACTGACTTTAATGCCTACACTAGGACACAAAAGTGTTCCCAATGCATAAATAACAAAGAGCATTTCAAACTCTGCATCATCCTTGCTTTCAATCAGTTGGTTGGCTATCATCTTATATGGGACTGACCCATACAGTCCCTTCAGTTTCTTAAATGATTTATCGTTCTTCTTGCCATTTCTTTCAATCTCCCTCCCATTACATGGTAACCCCAAATTTGTTTCACATCTTCAAGGCCTATATGAAGTGCCTTGCCTCGAATGGAGACAATGTTTGTAGGAGGGTCAAAAGCAACAATAAAGCAATCACATAAGTTCCGAGGAATTTGTGCACAAGATATATTAACCAACTTATTGAAACCTATCTTTTCTAGCCTCTCCATCCTATTTGCTCTGTTTGTGCACAAGATATATTAACCAATAATAAATTGATTTGGGGCACAACGTGTGAGGAAAGGTACAACCTGATGTCTCCCTTTTCGCCTACTTAATTTCTTTGCTCTCTTCCTGTATCCTTCCTTCTCCTCATCTTTTAATGCATTCCATGCCTCTTTAATAGACCCACTCTCATTTATCAACAGCTTCTTGCCTTCATTTTTCTTCTTCTTTTCCTTGAAATACCATTGTGTGAACAGTTTGTACCTGGACACATTCATCTTTCCCTTCCTATCTCCGTCCTTGTCTTTCGTTTTCCTCTTCTTCGCCATTTTCTTGTTCCCTGAAAATGAACATCCTCAGTTTCATTTAACAACTAAATAATTATGTCTATCTCTGTTACTTTCAATAGTCCAATGGAAATGTTTATTGTTATCACATCAGTAAGAACATAGCCAAAACAACTAATGATACAAATTCACAATCATTCCACGTTGGACAAGTTTATGACACCAACAGATGCACTACACACTGGTTGCCACGTTATTACTGTCAATTTCAGTCATACTCGACTACAGTTTGAATCATACTCGAGTAAACTAACATAATCGAAAATCTATGCATGTCTGCCCCACCAAATGCACCTCCCAAGATGAGGATTTGATTTGTAGACACAATGAGGACTAAGCAATCGAAGAACGACAATATGCGATTTCGACATGTTCGACTTACCTTTTCTGACGCAAATGACGTATTGCAATGCCTCCTATGCTGTTCTCTACTCGTCTGGTCTCACGGTTTACTCCATCTCGTCTAATGTTCGCTTTTGTCGTTTTCCCCTTTCCTCCGACTTCTCGTTGCTCTCTCTCTCTCTCGCGTTGACCTCGCTCTGCTCGGGTAACCTCTCGAATTTCAGAAACTGTGATGTAACTGTTAGATGTGCTAGGGCATTTCAAACTTTGGGCATAATAGTCATTTTACACTTTGATTTAATTACACTTAAGTCTCAGGGACGTTTTTGGGACCTTAGTGTAAAGGGAATATGGTGCGGGACCTCTTTATAAATATTTTTGGTCAACCTTGGGACCTTAGTGTAATTCTCCCTAGAATTTAAGACAAAATGAAAATGAAAAGGCAAAAAGAACAAAAACCAAAGTAGTAAGGAAATTAGCAAAAATGGGTAGCTAATTGATGGTGGACACATTTCGAACAGTTCTGAAGAATTTCAACAAGAAATCAACTAAAATTAATAACCTAGAATGATCTATAAATACTCAGCAACACTGATACATAATTATATAACTTTTTGGAAAAATCATTCCTAGAACTTCGCATATTATTCACAACTTTTACTACCTCAATTGGTAAACAAATGATGCTAAGACTTAGAGTTTTGATTATCAAAAGATCAATGAATGTGTGAGCAGGTCTGCAGAAATGGAGTGCACCCAGAAAGCAATAGCTAAGCAAATTCGCATAAAAAAAATAATAATAATTTTGCAAATGATTCAACAGAAAATTTCAAAACAGCAAAATTTTTCAAACTTTCCCAATATCACAGTTGCTATGAGGGTACTATAACTTTTCTAATAACAGCAAAATCTCAGTAATTACTCATTTTAGAACCCTCAGTCTCATATATGCCAAACAACTAATTGCAGCAAAAGCAAATACCAACATTCAGCTCAATTGCATTACTTGAGAATTTCGAAATAAAGTTTGGATTATAATTTTGTTCTCTCAGAAAACCCAAAAAAAAAAAAACAAAAAAGACTTAATCTGACCCACTCAAGTCAAGTGGCGAGAAGATAAACAAGACATGACCATTGTTATACTAACCCTCTCTATCGGTTATCTAATACACACACACACAATTCCACAAGAACACCTTCAATCGATTTTAGATTAATCTATCGGATTGCCGTACCTTTATGAAGCAGAGAGTGATTGGATCGACGATTTTGCCACAGCCCACCAACTAGGGACTTTAGTGAGGCGATTTGCGATTCGAGACTAGAGATAGCAAATGACTGATTCAGATTTTCAGGGATTCAGAGGCAATATTCATGTATGACAAGTTGACAACTTTACCTTACGTTACTAAATTGTTTGGTTAAAATATACATTTTATCATTTATTTTTGTATTTCATTTTAGATCCTTCAATTTATAAACTACATTTTTAATCTTTTAACTTAAATGCCATTAATTTTATTAACGGAAAATATTTCACTTACAAACTTAAGTGACATAAGTGATGACTGTACAATTAATTAAGCTAAAAAGCATGTTTTAATTTTAAATATAAACATTTAACCCACTGTACAATTAAGCTAAAAAGCATGTTTTAATTTTAAATATAATCTTATTAACGGAAAGTATTTCACTTACAAACTTAAGTGACATAAGTGACTTAACTGTGGGATGTGACTTTTGTACAAAAATGGTAACCACATGTATATTTTGCTCCAAAAAAAAAAAGCTTATATGTATTTTTGCTCTTGAGGAAAAAGGTTATGTGTAGTTTTGCACTTTAACTTTACACATATTTTAATTTTAAAATTAAAATTTCAGTATTAGTCAATTAAATTTATAAAGTGTACTTTTAATTTGTCAATTAAATTTACATAAAATCGTAACGTAGTAAAATTGTAAAAACATAAAAGCGTTTGAAAAAATAGTAAAATCGCTTTTGAAAGAAAATCGTAAAAACGTAAAATCACAGTGATAAAACGAGATTTTAATTACCATGGTCATACCATCAGCATTATTTAATCCTCGGTTAGTAGTAACATTAATGGTTTCAAAAATATAAGATTAAAAATATACTTCATAAATTTAAAGGATACGAAATCTCATGTAATCATAAAGAACTAAAAATATATCTAGTCAATTTTTTTAAAAAAAATTATAAATGTTTAGTAGAATAAATTATAAAATTATTAATTAATAATATACATACTCCCCTAATCTTTTTATAAGAAATATTCTCTCTCACATGGTGGTTCTTAATATAAAAACAAATTCTATTTGTATGAATTTTGTAATCTGATCTTTTTATCTTTATCCACATTAAATATATGTTACTTATAATCACTTTAGAATAAATTTTTACTCACTATCTCTCATATGCTTTCTTTCTAAAAAAATATTTGAAAAAAGCTTTACAGGGAAATTTTGCCTAGGAAGTTTTTTAGGAGGCAATTTTACCCAAAAAGTGTCATCCACATAATTTTTTCCTAATCATTATCTTACTTTTGACTGTTAATTGACCGAATATGCTGACCTGGCAATCTATATGTCATAACATCATTTTTGTTGAGGTGTAAATTTGCACCGGAAGTCCATATGTCTTCTACTCCATTTTTTTTTCAAACTTATATTTAAAATTTCTGGATCAAATTTGCATCTTAACAAAAATGACATGTAGACTGTTAGCTTAGCATAGTTGATCAATTAAAGATCAAAATTAATTGAAATAACGGTAATCACAAAATTTCCATTCAATGAAAACATCCAAGGCAAAAATGCCCCTCTACCCTTAAAAAGGTACATAAGTTTTACATTCATTATTAGGTTAAATACCATTTTTATCATGGAAGTCTAATCTAAGAAGCATTGGTCGCCTAGATGTTTTTTTTGTCTCATTTTTGCCCAGGAAGCTTAAAAACGGAGCAAATATGCCCTGTAAGTTTTTTTAGGAGCAAATTTACCCCAGAAGTTTTTTTAGGAGCAATTTTGCCCTTGAAAGTTTATAGGGAGGAGCAACAATTGAACGATCAAGATTAATAAATGGACAAGATTGTCATGTTTTTAAACTTTCAGGACAAAAATAATACCCAAAAAACTTTTGGGTGATAAGTTCTCCTCAAGGTAAACTTCCATGACAAAAATGATATATAATCCTTTATTATTTTATCTAACATTTTGAACTATTTAATAGTTGTTCTTTTATTGAATAGAGTATAATATATTTAAAGATAAATATGATTTTTGGCCTTTAGCGTGATCCACATTTTAGTTTTAACCCTTGTATTTCAAACTATAGGACAAAATAGATGTTTTTATAGAGTTACTCGGAGCAAAATGAAGGGAAATTTGAACACCTGCCTTAAACATATAGTTTTTTTTTTGGTTTTTTGGTCCTTATTATAAGGTACCAACTAACAATTCTCACCAATTAATAAAAGTAATTAAAGTTAATAAAGTTGTTATATACTATGCCTACTAATTACACTAAACTCTAATATCATATTAATTATTACTCTTATCCACTATCCTTATTAATAATGAGCATATATATATATATAAAATAATTAATGTTTCTTGAAAAAAAAACAAATTCTTTATTAAAAAAAAGACTAAATACACTTGATAGTTGATATTTTATAATAAGAATTAGAAGGATTATTCAACCAATGTGTTTTTGGTTTTGAGCAAAAAGAAATGCTTTGTCAATTTTATAACATCCCAAATTTCATACTTGAAAATCGTGTCGGTTGATACTTAGTTTTAGGAAAATTAATAGAGTTTAAGGTGCTACAACTTAGAGTAATGCGGAAACGGATAACGTGCGCTAATATTCGGACAATGAGTATATGATATAAAATGCCTAGACATATGCTGACGCCCCGACATAAGCTGGTATAAATAAAAATTTCTCGAAGGAAGATTTATGTGATACAATTATAGAGCTTTGTATAATTACAATTATTACATGGTAACTATACAATATTCAACCAAGCCGTAGCTAGACTTAGGACAATAAACCTAGCTCAGTTAATCAAACAATTTAGCCAGGTAGGTTTCTATTATGGGAGTCTCACCGAGTTCACGGCGACTTATTGACTGATCCACATAGATTAGCCTTGCCTTTGGCATCAAATTGTTTGAAATAACCTCGTTAAATCATGTTAGAATGAATACTTTGTGGACGCTCTTCCGGCTTTTGCTTTGACTAGTGAGTCTTCCTGCTCTGTCCACATCACCCCTTCTCAGCTCTGTCGCCTCCTCAAATCCAGGCCTCTTTCCTAAACCTTTAGTCACGGCTGAGATTCAATACCCATTGAATCTCAGGTAACAGTTAACTTCATGTTCAAGTAATGACAATAGATATGACAGATATTTAATACATTCAGTGGACAATCACCATACATAGCACACAACAAATGCATGTAAACCATGTTTGCACATAACCAATGTCACGATACTCACGTGTCCTCAGCGCTAGGAAACATACAACAGTGTTATCACTACTACAAAAAAATGATTTTACTTCTCTAAAAGGCGTCTAATTTATAAAAAAGGAAGTAAAAAGTAAATGCGGTGACATTTTTGTAATTATAAGCATCCTTTTTGGCATCTAATTTACAAACTTAGACGCTAAAAGTGATGAAAATTTGGCAATATGGGCGGAAAATGAAAATTTTGGCTATAAAACATGGCTTTTGGCATCTAAGTTAGAAATTAGATGCCAAAAGTGGTGAGAATTTGGCAATATGGGCGGCAAATAAAAAATTGTGGCACAATAAAACACTACTTTTGGCATCTACGTTAGAAATTAGACACCAAAAGTGGTGAGAATTTGGCAATATGGGCGGCAAATAAAAAATTGTGGCGCGATAAAACACTACTTTTGGCGTCTAAGTTATAAATTAGATGCCAAAAGTGGTGAGAATTTGGCAATATGGGCAGCAAATAAAAAAACTTTGGCGCGATAAAACACTGCTTTTGGCATCTAAGTTAGAAATTAGACACCAAAAATGGTGAGAATTTGGCAATATGGGCGGCAAATAAAAAATTTTGGCACGATAAAACACTGCTTTTGGCGTCTAATTTTTGAAATTAGACGCCAAATCCATGTGAATCAGAAATCCCGTGACTTTTTTATTTTATTTTATTAGCTTTTGGCATCTAATAATGAACATTAGACGCCAAAGCCATATCATTCACATGGTTGTGGTGTCTAATATCCATTATTAGACGCCAAAGCCCTTATTCTATTTCTTTTTTTTTTTTTTGTGTTTTGAAATATGACAAGAAGGAATCATTTCAATCGCTCAGTCATTTACGCAACTCAACTTTGCTCGTCGTCTTCACTCTCCATACTTCACTCATATTCTTCACTCTCCACTCTCTTAGTCCCAACACCACCTCCGAGGGAGTTATGCCCAACGCCACCACGAATGGAGACACGCCCAACACCACCTTCGTTTTCGCATGCCTTCTCATTTCATTATTTTATTCACTCAATCTTCATCGCTGCTCCTCCTTGTCGCAAATCTAGCCGCCTCCTTCGCCGTCGATCTTCAGGTTTTAGCTAAAACTCTGTGTTCTCATCCTTAAGATCAGATCTAATTTTGGATCTGATTCTATTTCTCTACCTTGTGCCTTCTTTGTGTTTGATTGAAGTTTAAAACCAATTATATTCGATTGCTTATGCTATGATATTTGGGCAGATTTGAAAAAGACAATGTTGAAGACGGATGTGGAGAAGTTTTAATGAATCTGAAGAAGATGGGTCGATGTGGTGGATGCGAGGTTGAAGGGAGAGATCGGATCAAAGTCGAGGGAAGATTTGGAATTTTGGATCGAAAACCAAAAGTAGCAGAGCTTTGATGGCGTCTGTGAGATCTGGAATTTTGGATCTCCATTGATCTTTTCTGTGATTTGATTTGGATTTTATTTTTCCTTTTCTTCTTATGTTAGATCTAGAATTTTGGATTTGTTGGATTTGTTAGTTCGATTTTTAATTTATGCTCTTCCCTTTCTCCCTCTCCATCTTAATTTTGGATATGGATTTTTCTTTTGCATCCTCTAGCTCTATCTGCAAGCTATGTTGTTTTGTTCGACAAGTCTAGTTCTTCCTCCGTCTTCCCACGGCCAACCCCCTAAGCCTAAGGTTTGGTGTTTTTTTTTAAAAAAAGCACTATGGCATCCTACTAAAATTTAGGACGCCGTAGTGCTTACTTTACTACGCCTACTGGATAGGCATCCCACCGAAATAGGACGTAAAATGGGTTAAAAATAGGATGTTAAATAGCCTTTTTGTAGTAGTGTATTAAGACTATAACTCGCATCAAGCTGAATCCACAACTACCTTGAATGTATACAAATGACTGAAACCACAATCTTGCTCATAACACATGATTCAAACAATCATATATAAGCATATAAGACACACAAGTGTTAAAGTTACCAGTACGCGAACGTACCTTTTACCGGGTAATCCTCAAACGTCCGACCTTTGAATCTGGCCATGGACTTCCCGGATATCCTAACATGTCACCATATCACTTAGAATAATATTCTAAGAGATATTTCCACCTCTATTTACCTCTCTACCCTTGGTGGATTTGTTATTTACAATTCTGCCCTTACATTTATTCAAAAATGCAATGCAGTATTTTCTGGGTAGGTTTTTCGATAACTTTGAAAAATCATAACTAATTCTAGAAAAATCGAAATGAGGATCCGTAAAATTTCTCGGAATCCTTATGATGTTTATTTTTGAGGAAAAATAATTTTGTTTACCCAGAATGTTTGAATCATTCCCAGTTTTAACGTTTCTCAACGTTGCCCAGATTTTATTCCAGTAAAAATGGCTTAACTTCAAAAACTCATATCTCCTTAACCAGAGATCAAAAGTTACATATTTTATATATTTGGAAATCCCTAAATGTCTAATTTATTTCTGGAAAATTTCATAATTTTATAACTTCATTTGCTACATAAAATCATAGCATCTTTTTCGCTGTTTGTCAAAGATTTAAGAACTGAAAATTCTACAACTTTCACAATCTTAATCCAAGGACTTCCAAAAATTGTTTCCTACCATGTTTTTACCTCTTCATGCATTTTTCAATGCAATGAGGCCTAAAACCAAGTATAGATATTCTCTAATTTTCTATATTAAACTAACATTTATACTAAGAACTTATAAAAACTAAAGACTAGAAATTTAAGAACTAGAGCTTATCTCTTGAAGAACCTTGCTACTCCTTCTTCCTTCTTGCCTCACTTTTCTCTTAAACTCACCTATTTGGTTTGAGTTTGGTGTGAAGAATGAAGAAAGGAGAGCTCTCTATTTATAGCCAAATACTCAATAGCATAAATGGTAATTTTCCTAGAGTTCCAAATTAGCTTCTTGCTTTCTATCCCTTGGATCCAATTTTGTTTGTTTAGATTAAATCCTTACCATTAATCCATGACTTAATTCTCCCATTGGTTCATTTAATTTCATGAGGATTAAGCTCAATTCTTTGATTTCTCATTGGCTCATCCAAATTCACATGGATTTATTTCATAATATCTTCATTAAAAAATCATTCTTCTTCTCCAAGGAAAGCAAAACCGTCCCCCCTCCATCTCTCTTGATTTTTTTTTTGTTTCTTTGTCTCAAAATATCCTATACTCAAGTGTTTTCATTGGCTAGTTGCAAATGTTGACTTTTCAACATGTATTTGTGTGTTAATTATCATGGAATCTTATCTAAATCATCCTCCTACATGCTGGACGTTTTTTATGACCTTTGGGGCAGATTTAATAAGCTATAATTAACCCTCTAATCAAGTGTTTATATGCCCACTAATTACATGTTTCATTGTACCATTGGTTTGTTAGCTCACCATGGCAATTAGTGCTTCATTAGACAAGTTTAATTCTTCATCCTTGGCCCTTAATTTTAGGTAGAGAAATCTTACAACTTTTTGAAGATCTTTATTTAATATTACATGTGCTTTTATAATATAATATCTACCTTAAAATATTATAAACTTCTTCTTCCTCTCCAAGCCACCAAATTTCTAGAAGAGTTTTAAAAAAATTGCTTGTGCTTTATTTCATAAGATATTATCAATAAAACTTGGCTAAGATTCATCCCACATGGCTTGACCGAAAATTTAAAACTCATGGGGTAGATGATGATGTCATAGTCTTATGCATTCAATTCTCCAATTGGTTTTATTATCTCATGGATTTAGGTTAATTAGGTGATTTACTAAGGCCATTAGATCTACCTTTATTAAGCTTATTCTTGGCCATTGATCTTAGTTGTCAATTTTAACTTTTCAAAGTTGATTAACAAAGCTTAATTAAATCCTTAATTTAATTCTTAAAGCTTCTTAAATATAATAACCATCATTGGTTACTTTAATTAATTGAAGACTTAAGCTTAATTAGATGAAAATATCTTGAAAACACTTGGCTCACAAAGCTCCACCATGTACTAGTTGCCATTGTTGACTTTTGGGGCACAATTAATTAGCTTAATCATATGCTTAATCCTCTTCTTTATTGCTAATATGATAGGTTAATTGGTTGGCTACTTACTCAAAGTAATTAGACCATTTTTAGCAACTTAATTTCATCATTTAATCCCTTGATATTTTTGAAAATATAACAGCCCCCTTTTAATGATTTAATTATCCAAAATCATGTTGCAATTAGTCTTTAACTAATGCCTTTAATTGCCTTTTAATCAAATTGAAAATGCTTACATCTGATTAGGCATTTTTCTTTTAATAGGCTTATGCAGTTTTAGCATAAATTGCCTCAATTATTATGCATTTAATTTCCTTAATTATCCATTTAATTTTGTTGTTATCTACCTCTTGTCTTTAGGCTAAATTATAGCCCCTAAGTAATGTCTCATAATTAACCTTTGGTTAATTAATTCCAAAGGAAAATTGCCTAAAATTTAATTAATAATTTACACAAATTTTGAGACCACATATTCACCTATATTAATAGGTGTTATTTATCAAAATATAATATTTATGATAAATAGGAATTTTAGGGTATTACAAATTTCATTTCCCTAAACGCGATAAATTCTTCCTCGAGTCCCCTGGCTTTGCTATGTGAAATTCCTTGCTTGATGAACAAAATTTAGGTGTATCGTTTTGATTCTCAGTCTTTAATTTCTTTTGCTTTCCTTGAGAGATTTTTTCTTTCCTCTCTAGCTAGCACAAAAGCAGAGATAGCTAGCACGAAAGCAGAGATGGCAGTGTATTGTGAGGCCCATTTCTTTTTGAAGAAATCATGAGAAACATACTCAAACGACTCCATGTGAAATCCTTGATTCGATTACAATTTGTATGCAAACAATAGAGAAATCTCTTCAAAATCCCATCTTTCATTGCCGACCAGTCCCACCACTCCACTCCTCAAAACCCCTAGTCTTCTTTTGACACAAGAATTTACGTAAGCCTCTACACTGCACCTACCATTTATGGATTGCAAGATGCATGTTCTTAAAGTTCAGAACCCACCTGTCACTAGTTCCTTGTTTCATGTTGGCATCATTGGTTCATGCAATTGTTTGCTTCGTGTTGCTATCAAGAGCAATTCCCTTTTATTGTGGAATCCTATAATTTTTAGAGAGGTAAGACAAATCCTTAAAACTAGAACCGTTGAATTTTCCCTATGCAATTACTTTAAACAAATGTGTCTTAGATTATATTAAACAAATGTTATGATACAAGTGATACAACAGTTACCCTTCTTATATAGAAGATTGCCCAAAACACATACAACAAGTGGCAAAGCCATTTTCTTCCAACAAACTATAACCTAAATTAACTAAACAAGTGGCAAACTCATGGTCTCCCTACAAACTACTATCCAACCTGAGATTTTTAGAACAAAAAATTATTATAAAAAAGACCAGCCAACTGGAGGAGACAGAAAACGTGTGTGTCTACACATACACACACACTTTTATATATAACACTGATATCTATAATTTCAGATAGAAACTAGATAAATATACTTTTATATACAACACTGATATCTAAACTTTTAAAACCCATAACCTTTTATTTTTTTGTTAGCTATTAACCTCTTGTCATTAAGTGACTGTTTATCTTTTTTAATAGAAAATATCACGTCAGACCATGAGATAATACATCTCATATCATGTGACATCATAGATAAATTACTTTTTTTTTTTTTGCTATAAATAAATTACTAATTTCATAAACCTTTGAACTTTACACAATCAGAGTTGCGCAATAGAAGCGTGCTGAGCCCATAACCCACAGATCTCAAAACTAAGCCCAGATGATGGAAGCGTGCTGAACCCATAACCCTTTGAACTTTACACAATCAGATTATTGTTTATCTAACAATTTATTTTTAAAAAACACAAAAACAAAAAATAGTTAGATTAACAAAGGAAAGCCTTCAACACCATAAAAATCTCTTGTTTCACCGGGAGGATTAGCGTGCCATTGAAAAATTCCAGTTCAAACTGTAATTGCTTCCATCCTTGATCTTTACATAAATTCTCTCCGGACGGAATAAAATCACCATTAATTCCAAAAAAAAAAATGTAATCATACTACAATGACCTATTATCTTTTTAAAACATTCTTAATATGTGTGACTATATATCTTAACAAAAATTAAAGCATACAGTGAATAAAGGGGATTTGATTTTCCTCCTTTTCTCCCTACTCTTATTTTCCCTTTTTCATCATTGAATTAAAATCTCAACGGTTAAGATTTAACATATTAGATCTTTAAAGTAAAATTATAATAATATTTTAATAATATGTTAAATTTAGACCATTGAGATCTTGATTCGACGGTGAAAAAAAAGAGGGAAAAAGAAAATAAAGGAAAAAAGAGGAAAACTAAATCAGAATAAAGGTGGGATTAGCAAGGCAATGAAAACATTCCAGTATAAGCAATCATTGCTTTCGGCCTTGATCTTTGCCCATAACCGTTAGTACAAAAAAAAAAAATTACTCCTACAATAATGATCTACTATCTTTTTCAAATGGTTTTACTATTTGTGACTAGATAACCTAGCAATCAGAGAGGCATATAGCGGAAGCGTGGTGCCTATAAGTCAAGTTCCCTGAATTGAAATCAGGCTCTAATATTAAAAAGAATTCCAACTATTTTTATGTTATATTTTTTCCTAACAATTTATTTTATTAAAAAAATAGACAGATAAGCAAAGGGAAGCCTTCAAGACTATAATAATCATTTTTTTCTCAAAAAAATAAATTAAAGCATACAGTGAATAAAGGTGGGATTGGCCCGACAATGAAAACATGCCAATTTAAACTAGGACTCAGCATGGAACCCACAACCCATGAGCCCCACCCATAACCCAATATAATTGGGTCATTTTGAGTCCACTCAAAAAGACTTAAATAGACGGGCTATGGGCATACCTACGAGCTGCCCATACCACTCATTTAGTGTGATCTTTTTATTCAGTACTCATATCATTCTGCATTCTGCTATAAAGTAAATACATTCCCTGACTCTCTCCCTATTCAAGATTTTGAGTATTCAACCGCCTCTAATCCCTAACCATAAAGGCCATCGACTCCCAATCTTGCTCTCACTCTCTCTCTCTCTCTCTAGCCTTTTTTATTCAAACTTATGAGTCACTATTGATTCTACATGTAATGTTGAGAAGATTTTAGAAGTAGATGAATATCTTCAAATTAAATTAGTTGGCTTTTGTGATCCAAAATTTAATGTTTTGACATAGTAGAGAGTGAAAATATTAAATGGAAGTATATCGGGCATTAACGCACATGCTGAAACAAAAATAGTCACCTGTACAAGGGGACACATAATGGCATGTAATGACTAAATTGAAGAATATCATCTCTGCAATTTTGTTGATGCAGAATATTGGATTTAGCATATTAGTATCCTACACATTGCCAGGGTGAATATCAACATCAAATCCACTAAGAAGTCATGTATGAGTAGACTAATGAATCTTCATTATGCCAAGCATTGCATTATGAAGTCAAGTATGTAGTAATGCTAGCCTTGGTAACTCTCAGTACATGGGCTTATTTCCCTCAACCTTAACAAAGATAAGTGCCTTTTTTTTGGAATTGTACCCATAATAATATAAGTAATGGGCCACAAATGCATTGATATGGCAATTTTTATGTTATAAAGATTCGACCAACAAATGCAACTATATACCCTTCCATCTGCACTCATCTTTATTAGTATTGAGTCAAAAAAACAAGGCGCTAATTGGGTCTTAACTAAGGCGTCCTGAATAAATTTCAAGGCGCCTTAAATCAGAATTTTTTACTACCCCCACATACATGTCCTTTTAAAAAAGGGCGTTAATTGGGTCTTATTTAGGACTTTTTTATGTTTTTTTGTAGTAGTGGAGGGTGGTATGAGGTGACCACCTTATGTATCACCCCATATTTACTTAACAGGCTCTGCAAACTCTGATTGCAAAAATGAGTTCCTTGACCGCTTATGATGGCTCTAGAAACGCCAAACCTGCAAAAAATGTGAGATCAAACAAAGAAAACCACTATAGAAGAGTCGTTAGGATAAGTGGGGATTGCCTCAACCCACTTTGACACATAATCCACAGCTAGCAAGATATAAAGGTAACCAAATGAAGTGGGAAAAGGTCCCATAAAATCAATACCCAAAAAATCAAAGACTTAACTGAATAATAAGGGTTGTTGGGGCATTTGATGCTTCCTGGAAGTGTTACCCACAAACTGACACCTGTAACACTTCTTACAAAATTCATGGGCATCATGAAATAGATTAAGCCAAAACAATCCATTTTCCAAAACTTTCCTAGTAGTATGCTTGGCACTAAAATGTCCCCCATGTAAGAGTATGGAAAAATAGTTATGACAGACTCAAATTCAACATCAGAAATGCATCGCCTAATGATTTGATCATTACAAATGTGCCACAAGTAAGAAATATCCCAAATGTAGAATTTAGCATCTCTCTTAAACTTATTCAATTGATGTTTATTCATGTCATTTGGCAAAATAGATGCAACTAGATAATTAGCAACATCAGCATATCAAAGGGTAGAAACAATGACCTCACAAAGCATTTGATCAAGAAAGTCATCTAAGGGTGAAGATGGTACCGTAGGTGTTTCAATCCTACTTAAATGATCAGCTACCATATTCTCTACACCACTCTTATCACGAATTTCTACATTAGACTCTTGTATCAAAAGCACCCACCTAATTAGGCGGGGTTTGGAGTTTGGTTTCTTAAATAAGTACTTGATAGCTGAGTGATCTGTAAAGACAATCACCTTTGTATGAAGAATATAGGATTGAAATTTCTCTAGCCCAAAGATGATTGCAAATAACTCTTTCTTTGTGGTAGTGTAGTTAGCTTGAGTAGCATCTAAAGTTCTAGATGCATAGGCCATGATATGTTGCCTCTTCTCTACTCTCTGGGCAAGAATGACACCTAATGCATAGTCAGAAGCATCACACAAGAGCTCAAAAGGAAGGCTCCAATTAGGTGGCTGAATGATGGGGGTGTAGTGAGTTTCTTCTTTAACTCATCCCATGCATACTCGCAAGCATCGTCAAAAATAAAACCCACATCTTTTTGCCATAAATGAGACAATGGCAATGTTGTCTTACTGAAATCTTGGATAAATCTTCTATAAAATCTAGCATGCCCAAGAAAAGAACGTACATTTTTCACACATAAAGGATATGGAAGAGATGAAATAATATCGACCTTAGCTTTATCAACCTCAATACCATCATGTGAAACAACATGGCCTAAAACAATTCATTTCTTAACCATAAAATGACATTTTTCAAAATTCAACACAAGATTATATTGAATGTATATTTCCAAAATATTGTCTAAACTAGTCAAGCATGCATTAAAAGAATCACCATAAATAGTGAAATCATCCATGAAAACTTCCATGCAATGCTCAAGAAAATTAGAGAATATGGAAACTATGCAACGCTAAAAAGTGCTTGGTGCATTACATAAACTGAATGGTATGTGTCTATATGCAAAGGTTCTAAATGGACATGTGAATGTGGACTTATCTTGGTCCTCAAGTGCAATAGAAATTTGGAAATATCCAGAAAAACCATAAAAAAAAAAGCAATAATGTGATCTACTGGCCAGTCTTTCTAACATTTGATCAATGAAGGGGAAGGGCTAGTGATCCTTTCTAGTTACCGAATTCAATTTTCTATAATCAATACACACTCTCTAACTCTTTTGAACTCTAGTTGGAACTAGCTCACCTTCATTGTTACGAACAACAATAATAGCAGTTTTCTTAGGTACTACCTAAACTAGACTTACCTAACGGCTGTCAGAAATAGGGTAGATTATACTTGTAGACAAAAGTTTAGAAACCTCTTTCTTCACCACATTAAGGATCAAAGGATTGAGTCGTCTCTGTGGTTGTTGTACATATTTGGCACCATCTTCTAGTAAGATCCAGTGCATGCACACATTTGGGTTGATCCCAAGGATATCAACAAGAGTCTATCCAATAGCTTTCATCTGTCGCCTAAGTACTTCTAGGAGGTGAGTCTCCTCATCAGCAGCTATGTTACTAGCTATAATCACATGAAGTGCCTCGTCCTTCCCCAAATAGGCATACTTCAATGACTCAGGAAATGCCTTTAACTCTAAGGATGGAGCTTGTTTAATTGAACGTATGAGTGGCTTCAATTCAACATCTGTCAAACTAGAAACCTGAATAACAGACTCATAGATAGAAGAGCAAACTTTTCCATCTTGGGAAGCATTAGTAGAAATTGTAAGAGCAGAAGAATCAACAAAAACATTACAATCAATATCAATAATGCTATTAGTAGCACTCTTGTCAGAGATAGAATTAGAATTAGAAATCTCCTTATCAGAAACATGATCAATGCTAATCAATAACTTGGAATCATATGGTGAAGATAAATCAAATTTATTCATGGCATCAATCACACTAAAAAATTGAAAAAGTCTATCAGAATCAAAAGAGGTCGTAGATTCATGATCTTTAGAATCAATAACGCTACAAATAGGCACAAAAGCATCATGTTTAGAGTATCTCATAATCTCAATAGCATCAATGAAAAATATCAATATCAGCAACATTAAAGTCATCACATGTATCACAATTACCAATTTTAGCACATAAACAAAAGATACTATCATCTAAACTAGCAACATCATATGATCTACTAAGCGTGCTCTCTTCAAGATCTACAACAAAATTATCCATAATAGCTTCAATAACATTAACATTTATCTATGTACAATCATCAGGGGGATGTCTCATAGATTCAAGTACATTGAATCTAATAGTTTCACCAGCAAATTCTAAAGTAAGGCTACCACCATGCACATCTATCATAGCTTTAGCAGTTTTAAGGAAAGGCCTACCTAAAATTAGAGATGAATGTCCTTTCTATCTAAACCAGTCATCATCCATATTAATAACATAGAAGTCTACAGGGAATATGAAATCTTTTACCTTAACCAAGATGTCCTCCAAGACACCTGCTGGGACTATGTAACATCTGTCAGCAAGGGATGCAATAAGATTTATGGGTTTAAGCTCTATGCCATTGAGTTGATCAAAGACTGATTTTGGCATAACATTGATAGTTGCTCTTAAATCTGCTAAGGCATCTGAGAATTCAACATCACCAGTAGTGCAAGGTATGAGAAAGCTACTAGGATCCCTGCACTTCACTGACATTAGCATTTGATAAAGAGAAGAGACAACTGCCCCAAAGTCAACCTTGCCTTCGTGCTTAAATTTTCTCTTTGTAGTACACAGTTCCTTCAAAAATTTTGCATATTTAGATACTTGTGTGACTAAGTCAACTAATGGAACATTGATCACCACATTCTTGAATATATCATAGATTTCAATATACACCTTAGTTTCTTTCTTTCTCCTTTCAGCCATAGCTACCACAGTAGGAAAAGGCAGGGCCTGCTTGACCACTTGCTTTACTTTATCATCCTTTTCTTGTTCTTCATTAAGCACCACTTGTGTTTTTGATAAGGTGGATTGATCTTGTGATGTGGAAGTAAAAGGAGAGTCATCAGCAACTTCCTTGTCTTTAATGGTAAAAGGATCTGTAGAGGGAATTATCTTTCCACGTCAGAGAGATTTAGAATTAACTCTACCTATATTAGGATTTTGCTGAGTTCCAACATTTGGATTGGTCACCACTTGAGATGGAAGCCTTCCTGAACCTAGACTTTGTTCATTACTCTGTATATTAGATAATTGACCAGTATGAGTTTGAAGAGTTTGAATTTGTTGTTGTTGCTGTATTATGATCTTCATCATAGCATCCATCTTGCTTTCTAACCTTGAACCTTAATCTTGGACAGGCATTAATTATCTAACTTGTTGAAACAACTTGCTACTAGAATTTCCACTTTGATTAAACTGTGCTTGTTAAGGATGGCCATTTCCATATCAAAGATTTGGATGGTCATTCCATCCAGGATTATATGTATTGGAGCAAGGATCATATTTTTGGCCACCTTGTGTCATAGGTTTAGAAGGATATATTGCATTGCAAGATTTAGCTCCATCATTCAGGTAAGGGCAAGAGTTAATAGCATAAGTGGCTAGAGAGCAAATAGAACAAAGTGGCCTTATTAGAGCAGAATAGTTAGGTTGTGGGGTAAAAGAAGTAGAGGGCCCTATAGTATTGACCATATTAGAAGAATTTTGCATATGGGACATAGCCATTTTTTCCACAACAGATGCAAGTCTATCAATTTTGCTTTCTAGGCGAGATTCAGAGAGCATCCTACCTCATTAACTTTTACTTGTTGCCTAGAACCAAATTGTTGGCTATTGTCAGCTTTCCTTTCAGTCAATTCCCTAGCATCTTCAATGGTCAAGAGAAGAAGAGCACCACTGGTAGCTAAGTCTAACAAATCTCTCTCTAGAGGTAAGAGCTCTTTATGGAAGTATTAGATCAACAATGTGCCCGGGATTTGATGATGGGGACAGCCAAAACACAACGTTTTAAGGATCCCAACTATTTGTCGACATCCACTTATGTCTTTCCTGATAGATGAAGTGTGAGAGGTTGGGAAATACCTTTCTAAGAACAGTTTCTTCAGTTGATTCCATGAAGTAATGAATCTAGGAGGTAATTGAAGCAACAAGCTTTTAGCAGATCCTTCCAAAGAGAATGGGAAGGCACGCATCTTAATTTGATCTTCAGTCACATCAACTGGTTTTATAGCATTGTAAACCATGTGAAACATATTCAAATGATTGTATGCTTCCTCCCCTGAAAGGCCATTAAATTTTGGAAGTGTATCTGTAACATTCAATAATAATAATAATAATAATAATAAATATAAAAAATAAATAATTAAAAAAACAAAAAATAAAAAAATGGTTATATTTTGTGGTAGGTACACTGCCACATTTGGAAGTGGCAGCGTCCTACCACTTATCATGGCAGAGGTATATTATCATTATTATTAAAAAAAAAGACTGATTCTAATCCACTACCACAAATCCACCCCCTTTAATCCTATTATATATATGTATGTGCGGTGCTTAAATGTGTAATAGAGCTTGTGTGTAATTAGAAGGGTGTGAGTGAGAGAGACGACGGGATTGGAAGAAAAAGGGAAAAAGGGGCTTATTTAAGGCACGTTATTTATTTTATAGGATCACTTAGATGGTTAGATTAATTTCTTTTCAATAAACTTCCTTTATGAAAGTTGGTCTACTTATTTTTCTCTTTCTAAAAAGGATAAAATAGTATTGATTATTGAAAATTTTAGGATTGGACCATTGGTAAAATTTTGAGTTTTGATAATAGAAGGCTATATATATGTCTAGCATGATTAGTAAATAACTTTAATCAGTTAGTTTTACTAAATCTTTGAACTACATGAAATTATGAATTGGGATATGAGATTTTAAATTAGAGATTGGTGTGATTTTGAGGTTTGGAGATTATTTAATAAATTGGGTTATACTTATAAAAGTTAATATTAGGTTAAAAACTGAGGAATAGATAAATTGTTATTTTATTTTAGGAAAACTAAAATGAGATAATAGTTCAATTAAATTTTTTTATTAAGATATTAGTAATCAGTGTTAATTCTATTAACATATAATTATGTATTTATTTTTAAAGGGGACTAATTTCTCTCACGGTTAGTGTTGTGTCAAGAACTTGAGGTAACCACTTTCCAATTTATCTTGTATACTTGTTGAGGCGATTATAAGTGTATGCTTATATATATTTAAATGATGTAAATATATTACGGTTTGTGTTACCAATGAAAATGTATCCATATGTGAGATATTTGTTTGAAGGTAAATTTTTAGTTAAGTGGGCTTAAACTGTTTATATTGTTATAATTAAAATTGTTTATTTTGAAATCATGGAAATTTATGCATGATGTTGATTATTGAAAATAACTGTGAATTGTTGATGTTGAAAATTGTGATAATGCACTGCATATTGAGGTGTTCAGGGTTGAGATAATATGAGATGTGATTATAGGAGATTGATTTCATACCATGTGGTATTGCCGCTACTGAGCGCACAGTGGATGGCCGGATATTGCCCTTGGTATCATCCTAATCCTTTGGCCGGGATTAGGGTCAACCCTTGGGACAGTGACACCTTTCTATATTCGAGAGAAAGGGAACCCATAGTCTGATATGAGTTCTATAGCCTTTGGCCGGGCTACACCTCATCATTAGTGAGCTTGGAATAATTTCGTTAAAGAGATTAAACCTATTATATTGTAGCCCATGGGTTCTGTCAGCGGCTATAAGGAGGTTATAAGGAGGGTTGAGGGAGTTACATGCATATTGAATAATTTGAAATTACTAAATGGTTTGGTAAATTATTCAAAATTATTTATATACGATGGATACTTAGCCCGCTTAACTATCTTGTAATCATTCCATGTATACCTTTCAAATTGGATATATGCAGAGATGGAATCAAGGAGGGGCTAGGGGTGGCCTTTGCCCCCCTAAAATTACAGAACATGACCCACATTTTTAGGAAATTCTATTTGAGCCTATAAAAATTTCATAATTTTCATTATAGTCCCTCAATGTAAAGTTGCATGTAGGGACTAAAATGAAACTATTGAAATTTTTATTGGGCTAAAATATAGTTCTATGAAAATCTGGGTTTGGTTCTGTAAT
The DNA here is from genome assembly GCA_037074495.1 of Acacia confusa. Lineage (NCBI taxonomy): Eukaryota > Viridiplantae > Streptophyta > Magnoliopsida > Fabales > Fabaceae > Acacia > Acacia confusa. Next base: position 44,357,646 of record CM073503.1, read on the forward strand.
TTTTGCCCCTCCTAAGTGTAATTTCTAGTTCCGCCCCTGGATATATGGTTACTGAGTCTTTGTGACTCACCCCGTCTTTTTTTTTCAGGCGAGAATATCAAGGGGAAGAAGGCATCCGAGACATGATCAAAGTTATCAATCTTGTATGTCTTATTTTGTTACATGAGCATAATTTGATGTATATTGCCAAACTTTAGGGCCTCTTTTGATACGTTGCATATTGTGATTATTCTGCTGTATACTAGAACTTATGATATTAACAGTACTATTGATATAAAATTTACTATGGAATGATTTATTTTGACTGGAATTAAGTACGTTTAAGTATAAAATAATTATTTAAATGGTAAATTTTGGGAGGATGTTACAATATCAATCCAGATTTCAACTCAAAATTCACATTAATATCAGGATAATTTATGCACCAATTTTGAAAATGCAAATCAGGTGAAACCAACTCTTTAATGGTCATAGCAAGATCAACAATATGAGCATTTTCATTTTCATTTGCGTTTGCATTTACATTCTCATGAGCATTAACAACAATATTATTACTGTCCATATTAACCTTAGAATCAGAGGATTCAATAATAGGATTAACAAAGGAACTATTGCCTATAAGAGTACTAGTTTTAGTTCTTCTTTGTTGGTGAAATATCCTCTCAATCTCATAATCAAATTCAAACAATTATTTAGAAGAGGATCGGGTTATGCAATAAACAACTACCTACGAAGTCACCTGAAAACTCAATCTAAAGCCTGACCTTTGCTCCCCAGCAACGGCGCCAAAATTGATGAACTACTTTTGTCATTAAAGAGATCAATTAAACTAGGTCCTAATTAATTATGCACTTTAGGGTCAACTTAGGTCATTTTCTCAAGAAGCAAGCTGTGAGTTTTCTTTAGGACTAACTTTCAAGTGACAAAAGATGTAGTGCAATGTAAATGGACCTAAACTAAAATAAAAAACACTACTACCTATATGCAATTAACTAACTAAATGTACTAATGCAATTGACTCTAAAACCTATATGAAAATGAGACTAATCTATATGAATTTGAATGCAATTTTTTGGGGGAATTTCTTATGAGAGAAGAATTAAAATCCTAATAACAAGATTGATTAAAAACAAGTAAAATAATAAAGATCTAATTCAGTTATGATGATAAAGGGGACAATTTATGATTCACATGGAATTAACTTTCTTAGCCCAAATTAATTAATTAGACTAAAGGGAGGTTAATGAGATATTGAAATTAATGAGTTTGATTATCTAATTCAAACATGAGAAACCCTCAAACTCAATAACATATATTCCACTAGAAAAATCATAATGAAATAAGCAGTGGCGAGTTAAACTCATTAAAAACCCATCACATTTAATTCCAACATAATCTCAAAAATCTTGTTTACAATTGCCTAAATAAACAACTAAACAATTAACCAACTTAATTAAACAATCAAGAGGATAAACCTAAATTGACAATTAAATTAATAATGAAAACTCAATTAATAATATAATTGACAATCAAACGGTTTGCAAACAAAAAGCCGAGCAATTATCTTAAGCATAATTCAAATCAAAATTATCAATTTAATCTAAACTAAATAATATGTTTACAATCCAAAATTAGATTATTCTCAAGAAAACAACTCAAAATTATCTAAAACTAAATAATCTCAAGTAAAGAACTAAATCAATAAAAGGAAAGACACTCCCTTGACCTTCAAGTATAAGTTCTAGGTCTTAATTTCCTCCATGCTTTTCTCAAGTTGCCTCCCAAAGAGCTTTAGCAATGTTCTCCTCACCAAGCTCTAGACACATCACAACGATGTGGAAATATTGAGAAGAATGGATAAATTCAATTGCCTGTAGCACTACGCAGCCACTGGAAAAGTATAGGAGTTGAAGTCCTTGATGAATTTATGAAGGTGGGCCCAAGGCTAGAGAAAGGGAATGACAAATTCAAGATGAATGGAGAAGAACATCCAACAACAAATTCAATTGTATGCCTGGGTGGATTCCGCCTCTTTTGCCTCAGCGTCTCGTGTGTTGGTCTGTCTCAATCTAGCGGCGTGATGATAATAAGCAGCAGATAGGTTAATTATAGGAAAGGAGAAGGAAGTTATAGGTATTCACTTGAGCCCATTGAAATCTAAGAAACCCAATAAAATTATGCCATTGGATTTCCTTTTGGCTTCTCTAAAAAATTCTGCATCATAAGATTTTCCAATATGTTTTTTTATAGGCAGAAATTAAATAAAATTGTGGTCTATTATATATTTAAAAATATTATTCAATCTCAATATAATCATAATATTATTAATTTACGCCCAATAATCTCATGATTAATTCAGATTTATATTTCCTAAAATTGGCTAATAACCCGAATATTATCTAATAATTCCAAATTAGCTTATAATAGTCCCCAAAAAAATGAATAAGGCGGGATAAAATATATGAAACTTGGGATTTATCAATGGCCCAACAACAACAACCCCTATCTGGATCCATTTTAAATCTCAACCACCCCGAAATCAAGGAGATCCTAACTGATTAGTTATAATCAGGATCTTATCTTTAATCATGGCACAAATCTTGGGTATGCACGTGCTCTCTACTTTTAGAATTCTTGTCATCACCATGCACACACCCTACTCTTTAGGCGAAAGTCATTTGTTTGCACAGTGATCTTTGGCACTATCTGGTATCTAATCTATGAGAGAGCCTTTTTGATCCTACATCAAATCACTAGCCCATTAGCTAGACACTTGTATTCTATTCCAGAACAAATACAAAAACAAAAGGATCGTGCCTTTTGCTTTCGTCTGTAGTAGCATTTTTGAAAATATGATTTCTCGGAGTTAAAGGTTTTCAAGCTTGCATAGCTTTTTCATGTCCTAAGGTTGGAAAAGTATGTCAGAGACGTTGACTAATTTTTTGGCACTATAAACACTCAAAATAGGCACGAAGCCAAATGAAAAGTTAACGGCTTGTAGGTGGAGTCCCTTTTTGTTATAAGGAATAGTAACACGAGACACATAAGAGGGAATGAACTGGGAATGGCTTAAAATAAAGGATCATCAATGGGAAATTTGTCAAAATAAGGCTTTTTAAAAAAAAAATTGTGAAAATGCGGTACTGTTTAAACATTTTGTGAAACTAAGGCACTTTGTGGCGCCACTCAGTATGTGGCGTGACAACGTGTCATGCCACAAGTGGCATCACACGTTGTGACGCCACTTGTAGCGTGACACATGGCCACACCACAGGTGTGGCGCCAGTACTGCTAGCGCCACATTTAAAAAAAATTAAGAAAAAAACAAAAAATGTGAAGGGTGCGTCAACACCTTGCAAAAAGCTGCCTCAGGGCAGCTTGAATAAAGCTACCCCTGAGGTAGCTGTATGTATTCGAAGCAGGGGGCTTCTGCCCCCTGCTCTAAAATTTGGGAAAAAATTTGAAAAAAAAAGAAAAAGAAAAGAGGAGGCATTAAAAAAAATCTACTTTTACTTCTATTTAAACACTTCACACACATAGAACTTCACACACATACACACATTTCATCCTTCATCCGCGAGAGAGAGGTTGGGAGTTGAAGAAAGAAGGAAAGGAGAATACAATAGGTATGTTATTTATTGTATAAAATTATTTACGTAGTTAAACTAGAATCGCTTAATAAATTTTCTTCATAAAATGTTTTGTATTTTTTTTTTTTGTCTCTGCAATGATGGTAGTCGCGTGTTGGTTAAAAAAAATGTTAGAGTTAGAATTTTTTAGAAGTTGTAAGTTTTGACAATAGAAGACTGTATTTATGTAGTGAATGATTAATAATAAATTTAAAGCGGTTTAAATGTATTTTTTGTTTGTCTGAGAAATTTAAAACTAATTTTTACATTTAAGAAGTTTAACATTGTTGTATTATAGGATATTTCTACCAATTAAATATTATGCAAATAGTATATTTGGGTTGATAGAGATATTATGGAAATTTTAATCAGGTTAGTTATCAAATTATTTAGTAGTACATTAGAAAAAACACCAACGTAAGATGAGAAAATTAAATTACAAATACTTTTTCAATATATATAATTATATATTTTCTTATTTTCAATCTATATATTATGATTTTTTTAAAATTTTTGTTATTATTAGTTAATTTTCATTTATTTTACTTACATGAATAATTTTTATTTGTTGATTAATTTTCATTATTATAATATAATTTTCATTAATTTGGTAATTATTGTATGTTATGAATTTTAAAATTTTAATTAATTTTCGTTCTTAGTATTATATTATTTTCATTATTATTATTTAATTTTGAATAATTTTACGTATTAGGAATTTTGATTTTTTTATTAATTGTTGTTGTTGTTATTATTATTATTATTATATAAATATCGCTATTATTATTATTATTATTATTATTATTATTATTATTATTATTATTATAATATAATGAATTTTAATTTTATGATTAATTTTCGTTGGATTATATTATATATGTTATTTTGATTATTATCCTTATATATTATGAATTTTAAATTTTTTATAAATTTTCGGTATTATTAAAATTTTGAATAATTTTATGAATTTTGATTTTTTTGATTAATTTTTTTATGATTATTATATAAATTTCGTTATTTTTATTAGTATTATATATTATGAATTTTAACTGTATGATTAATTTTCATTAGATTATATTATATATGTTATTTTGATTATTATTATTATATATTATGAATTTTCATTTTTTTTATAAATTTTCGTATTGTTAAATAATTTTGAATAGTTTTACATATTATGAATTTTGATTTCTTTTATTGATTTTAATTATTGTTATATAAATTTCAGAATTATTATTATTATTATTATTATTATTATTATTATTATTATTATTATATATTATGAATTTTTTAATTTTTAGATTAATTTTGGTTAGATTATATTATATATGTTATTTTGATTATTATTATTACAAATTATGAGTTTTAAATTTTTTATTAATTTACGTTATTATCAAATGAGTTTGAATAAATTTACATATTATGACTTTTGCTTTTTTTCTTTAATTATTTTTCATAATTATTATATAAATTTCGCTAGTTTTATTATTATTGTTGTTGTTGTTATTATTATTATATATAATGAATTTTAATTTTGTGATTAATTTTCATTATTATTATATATTTTTTATTTGTACTTATTTATTCATTTTTTATAGAATAAATAATTAGTAACTTAATAATGTGTTATGTGAGGGTAAATTTTTGTTATTGAAATGGCTTATCAACGCGACTGCACAATTCATCTCGGCCCCAAAGAGTGAGGAGTTCTTGATAAGGAGGTGCAGCGGTCACATGGATCACAAGTTTGTGGAACAAAGGAGATTGTGATGCCTTGAGGGTGAGGCGAGCCGCACAAGAGCGGGGAGATGTCCATGACCCAGATGACATCCCACAAGAGTTGCAGGAGCACCTTCGCTAGTCAGGTTTTTGGCACGTGTCTCGCATGAAGAGACTACCGGTATGCTTTATTCTTAATATAATTAATTATATGTCTCTAGTTGTTTGTACATGATACGGATAAACCACAAGATTACATATTTGATCTCTACTTTTATGTTGGTGCAGATTGACAAAGACCTTATTAATGCTTTGGTTGAGAGATGGAGGCCGGAGACTCACACCTTCCATATGCCAGTTGGTGAGATGACTAGTACTCTACAATATGTAGAGGCCATTTTAGGTCTGTCCACTGAGGGTCGAGTAGTTTCTGGTAAGACGCATGCCAACTGGGGAGCATTCATGCATGAATACATGGGTCTTACTCCCCTCCCAGAGAACTTGATTGGCGGAAACATCAAGATGAGGTGGCTCACCGCCCATTGGGACCACTGGGAGGAGCACTCAGGTACTGTACATGGTCAGCTTTTGTACACACGTGCCTACCTCATGCTCCTATTTGGTGGATTTTTGTTGTGTGACAAGTCCAGCCATGAGGTACTTTGTCGATATATACAATTACTGGGCGGTGACCTTACAAAGATTGCTACATACAGCTGGGGGTCTACTGTACTCGCTACACTATTTCGCAAGCTATGCCAGGCCACGGCAGCTTCAGCCAAAGACATTGGGGGTTGTTTGTTGTTGTTGCAGATAAGGGCTAGGTCCAAATTTCCTCCTATATCATTTCCCATTCCACCGCCCAGTCTCGATGGCGGTCATTATGGACGCAGGTATGGAAGCAGTATATCTATACTGAATATTTTGATTGAGTGTAGTAGTTGATTGAATGTGTTCTTTTCATGAAGGTCATTTAACGCATGTTGTTGACCTCCTCATCGCAGGTTTAATGGTGTACATGTGTTGTCAATACGCTGTGATCTAAAGACATACCGTGTAAAGCTTGACTAGATGGGGCATGACAATGTATGTATAATAAATTTGAGCTTTTGAAAAAGCATAAAGATTAAACTAATTCGTGTTATATATGTGACCATTTGTTCACATGGACAGGTGAGATGGGAGTCATATTTAGACGACGGGTATGAGTTTATGGGTGCAGATTGTGCCATGCAGAACATGTGGAGTGCGGTGACACCGGTAATTGCTTTCCACATTGTCGAGATGCACCAGCCTGACCAGTGCATGCGGCAATTTGGCATGCAGCAACACATCCTCGACGCGGCCGCACAACTTAGAGGTGCACACGATCTTACCTTACGTGATAAGTCCACTGAAGATTGGGAGGTGAAGTTGGATGGATTTATTCAATATTGGAACACGCGGGATGAGCACATCATGACTACAGATCCACAAGAGGGGCCAATGTCCTCGAACGCGGAGTACATGAACTTGGTACTTCACCCATACTCGAAGGTTTATGAGGAGGCAGGTTGCGCGGCTCGGGCACATGGTACGTAATTATCTTGCTCCCCTATTTTTTTCTTGCCACTTATTTCATATGATAGTAATGTTGTTTACTTCATTCTACAACTACAGGTCGAAAATGTAGAGTGGATTTGGTGGATGTGTTCCCCACAATTTGACGTCGAATTCAATAAGAAGGAGGTGCAGAAGGTCAGTTTATAGTTGCTCACTTCATTTAAAGAGTTTGGAGGGGTAACTGAGCCTGGTCCCCGTGCATTGATTGGAGTATTAGCTGGCGTACCCAATGCTGCTATAGAGGTCCCGCCCTATGCGATGGAGGGACATGGAATTGCAAAATGATGAGTACAACACCCGGCACAGGCATATGAGATACCCCAGCCAAGTCCATGTGGCGGAGGTGTATATAGGCCACCTTTAGGATTCAATATGGCATATACAACTGTTACGTGGAACCCAGAGCACTTTTCAGGGGGGATGTCACCACAGGGGCCTCCAGAGACTACGGTGCAAGGATCTCCAGAGATGCCATCGCATGGGTCTCCATATATGCCTTCGTACCCACAGGTGCCACCAGCAATGCATGCACCCATTCCATATTACCCACCGGTGCCACCAGCGATGTATGCACCCATGCTGGGTTACACACTCCCAGAGACGATGTTTGCAGGCCAAACACAAGTTCCTTACACATATCAGTGGCCGTCGCACAGCCCACCGATTGACATCACTAGGTTCAATGCATACCAACGGCCATATGGTCAGGCTTTTACAGGCGCCGGTGCGTTCCAGTCATATGAGCATGGATAGTGCAACAGTGACGTGGGTAGCGTCGATGCGTTCCAGCCAATAATGTGTCTTCATCTTCTTCCTCTTGCTCGTCCTCGTTGCCAAGTTCATCTACCAGATAGTTATTTTTTTCTCCATGCGCAATGGTAGATTGTGTTGGATGACGTGTACCGAAATAAGCCATATAATATGACTCATTACCAAGGTGGAGTCCATCAAACGGTATTGGTACACCCTCCTCTAATGTTTTAATATTCACATAGAACTCAGCAAATTTGTTCGTAGGACTTTCCTCAAATGTTTCAAAAAATATTCCCAAATCCTCATCATCGGCTATCTCAATATCGGTATATTTGTCGTCTTCGATAGGAACTCTCACCGTCACTGAAAATATTACTTGCTCTTGTTGCAGCTTTAGCTTCTGACGGATCCTTTCATTTAAATCTACAAATGACATGCTTCGAACAATATATATTGCTTATTTTTCACCTTCATAGGTCAATCCGTCCGCACCTATATTTTTAAGACCATTATAAAATACAATTGCATGAATCTGATTCATTTTTTTCTTACGATGAAAAAGAAGGAAAAATTACAGATAAAACAAACCATAACACAAATAGCAACTAATTAGAAGAAGAAACACAATGTATATAGGCAACGAAACAAAGAAATGAAGAAACAAAATGTGATTAACAAAACAAATGAAAGTGCAAGAAGTGGATGAAGATATCCAGTATAGACTCTAATTTTCTCTCATTTCTCCTTCTGCTTCTACTGAAAGTGTATGTATGTGAATTTGTGTGTGTGGTCGAAGTATGTCTTGAGCCCCTTATATAGAAGATTTTTTTTTTTTTAAAAAAAAAAACCTTACTTTAGGGGCATGAAAAAATTCACACGCCTACCTGCTGCAATTGTAGCATGTCTCACGCTGCAATTGCAGCAAAAAAAAAAAAATCCAAAAACCTTCCACCATTCATTTTATTTAAAAAAAGTATTTAAATTCAACGTAAGGGGACGTCCCTTGCTCTGAATTGAAGCTGCCCTTGTGCAGCTTTGATTGCTGCCAGCGGTAGCTTTATATTTTTTTTAATTTTTTTTATTTTTTGTATGTGACCCTAGCAGTTCTAGCGCCACATACGTGGCGTGCCACGTGGCCACACCACAAGTGGCGTCGCCACTTGTGGCGTTGCCACGTGGCACGCCACATGCATATGGCGTCATCTAACGTGGCACCACAAAGCTCCTTAGTTTCACAAAATGTTTAAATACTACTGCATTTTCACAATTTTTTTTTTTAAAAAAAAGCCTTATTTTGACAAATTTCCCTCATCAATGAGAAGTACCTGAACGACGCCTTCGGCTTCCATCCATAGCATTTTTGAAAATATCATTTCTCAAATGAAGTGTTTTCCACCTTGCATAACTTTTTCATGTCCTAGGGTTGGAAAAGTATGTTAGAGACCTTGACTAACTTTTTGGCACTGTGCACACTCAAAATAAACACAACCGAAAAGTTAACGACTTGTAGGTGGAACCATTAGTGTGCTTAGAAACAACAACGCTTAAAAAGCTATTCCTATTAAATTTATATTGAATGACTTAGTATGCTATTCCTATTATTCTTATTAAGTTTATATTGAATATTGAACGAATGAATATTGATAATGATGATGATTGATGATGATGCTTTGGCAATTCCATTTCCCAAATGCAATAAAACCCTTAGTCTTCTTTTTACACAGAAGAATTTATGTAAGCCTCTACACTTACAATTGATTGATTGCAAGATTCATGTCCTTGAAGTTCAGAACTCACCTGTCATCAGTTCCTTGCTTGTTATGGTATGCTCTGTATTGCTATCGATCGAGTGCAATTCCCTTTAAAGGTGGAATCCTGCTATTAGAGAGGTAAGAGAAATCCCTAAAACCAGAACTGTTGAATTTTCTCCATGCAGTTGCACGGTAGTATTTAGGTTTAGTGGAATTATTAATGATTACAAGATAGTGAAAACCTATGTTAAATGTCATAAGCAGAGTCAAGGTGCATTCATTAGGCGCATATTTATGGAAGGAAATAGAAATTGGAAGCTTAAAGGTGGTATGTCTTTTTAATGGTACTGCCATTACCAATGAATGTATCTATTGGTAGGGTGAAAAGCAGGGCGTGGAAGAGGAGGGTGAAGATTATACTGATTTAATAGTTTCATTTTAGGTAGTCATGGAAATGTTTACATTGATTCCATGGCCTCCATCCAATAATCCGGGTTCGGCTTCCTTCATCCAATAATTTGGGTTCTAAATTGATTGTGTTTGAGGACAAGGCTATAATTTCTCCCTCAAGTATTAGTGACTTTTCATACCATCTACGTTATTTGATTGATTTATGAGTGCTAGAGGAGCATATAGGTTCATCTACGGAGGGATGATCTTCAGAATATTTGGAGGAATGAAATTTTCATTGCTTCTTTTGTGAAGCATATATATATACAAATGAAGGTGACTATGATGAAAAAGTTGGTCTGCATTTGGTCAATGTTATTATTGATAAACACAAGATTTTTGCCATTCCTTTATCACTTGGGTAATATTTTCAATCACGTGGAAAGCTTTGTCACAATTGTCAACATCCACTTTGAAGAAGCTTGATCCTAAAGGTCAATTATTACAATTTAAATCCACCAAATTCTTTGAAGTTCATTATGCAATGATAAGTTTTGATACCTTTTAGATATGTTATTTAGAAACGTGAATTTTAAATACCAGCGGTTTCTGGCTATATTTAACAACTCATAGTACCGGTTGTTCACCCCTCCGCTCTGGACATAAAAAATTGTATCCCAAAATGATTTTGCTGATTGCAATAAGTATTAATTGCTTAACTTCTATTTGTGATACATAGAGTTATAATTTGCAATTTACTCTATTTGTGATACATAGAGTTATAATTTGCAATTTACTCATATATCAACCAATCATGAATGTAATTGTTGTTGGGTTGTTGGTTGATTTTAGGATTTGTACCCCAATAGCATTATTTCAATAATCAGGGTGGTTCAGTGGAAGCATGGTGAGTTTATAACCCACATGTATCTGGATCAAAACCAAACTCTGATATGGGAAGGTTTCCAACATTTCTTTTATGTTATTGTTTACCTTATAGTGAGGATGTGCCATTGCTTTTTAGAAATTCTCATCCTAAAGAAATTTAGAAGAGAAGGAAATGAGGATACCTAAGATCAATTGGGCTACTTTTATATTTAAACTGGTTTCATATACTATTTGGGCGTCTGCCAATAGACTTTAGGTTGGTTGTGGTTACTATGACAAGATAATTTTATATATATGCAGCTTAATTATAATACATTTCTACCCAGTAGTATCAGCATAAAAAGAAGAGGTGGACCTAAAAGAAGAGAACGATTACTTTAAACAAATGTTTCTAAGACTATATTAGACAAATGTTATGATACAAACCGTTACACTTCTTATATAGAAGATTGCTCAAAAACACATACAACAAGTGGCAAAACCATTTTCTTCCAACAAAATATAACCTAAATTAACTAAACAAGTGTCAAACTCATTGTCTCCCAACAAACTACTATCCAACCTGTCAACCTGAGATTTTCAGAACAAAAAATTAGTTATAGAAAAGACCAGCCAGCTGGAGGAGACATAAAACTTATATATAAATATACCAAACTGATATCTATAATTTTCAGAAACTAGATAACCCCACAAAAAGGATATGCTTTTTATTTGAGGGGAAAAACCAAACTGAGCATGTGAGTTGGAAAATGAAGAGCTGATAATGCATGCACATAAAAAGTAGAATCTTCAATTTGGGGGAAAATAATGGAAGAAATTGCCAATAATTAATAGTTAAGGATCTCTTGAACCCCAGAAAAAAAATTTGTATATAGAAACTTCAAAAGTTCAGTAACAAAATATTGTGAGGCACATTCACATTTCCCATATTCGACCCTATATAACCTTCCCATATTAGACTATATATAACCAGATTTCTTTGGTTATGGCGACACTAGAGCATGATTTCTAACAACAAGAAGACGCATAAAAAGATTATATTGCATCAATTTATACATACATGTGTGTATATATGAGAAGATTTAATAATTAATTTGAAGCTTGTATTCGTTAAACACAATGATATTTAGAGGTAGCTACAAAAGATGGTAGTCCCAATGCTTGGGGTGCAACTGGAAGCACCTCATCGAAGTGAGATTTTAAATTAAAAATCAAACCACAATGCAAAATGCAACAGATGAGATGGCTGATGAGCCGTTTTTATCGTTAAATATATCAATTAAATTAATTCCTAATTAATTACCACTCTGGTCCTATTTATAAGTCCCTTTTGACTAAAAAATTTGGTCTTATTTATAACTCATCTTTCAAGTAATAAATGAGTTGTGACAATTTTGCCTACATTAATTGTAACAATGAAAATAGGGAGAGAAGAAAAAGTTGAAGGATACTCATTCATAAATGAAGGCAAAATTGAAAATTTACCTCATAATCATTGAGATAACTACCTTTCCTTGGTATGTGTGATTTAGTTAAAAGAGACTTATAAATAGGACTAGAGTGACATGTAGTTTAAGGTCAACCTAGGTCATTCTCTCAAGGAGAAAGCTGTGGGTTTTCTTTAGGACTAATTTTCAAGTGACAAAAGATGCAGTGGAATGTAAATGAACCTAAACTTAGAATACAAAACACTACTAGCTATATGCAATTTTACTAATGCAATTGACTCTAAAACCTATATGAAAATGAGACTAATCTATGGTTTGAATTGACTCTAAAACCTATATGAAAATGAAACTAATCTATGGTTTGAATGCACTTGTTGGGGAGTTTTTCTTATGAGAGAATAATTAAAATTCTAATAAAAAGGTTGATTAAAAGAAAGTAAAATAATAATGATCTAATTCAGTTATGATGATGAAGGGGACAACTTAAGATTCGCTTGGAGTTAACTTCTTAGCCGAAATTAATTAATTAGACCAAAGGAAGGTTAATGAGAGATTGAAATTAATGAGTTCAATTACCTAATTCAAACATGGGAAACCCTCATGCTCAATAACACATATTCCATTATAAAACTCAATGAAATAAGCAGGTGGCTAGTTAAACTCATAAGAAATCAATCACCTTTAATTCCAAAATGATCTTAGAAATCTTATTTACAATTATCTAATTGAACAACTAGATAATTTATCAATCCAATTAAACAATTAAAATGATAAACCAAATTGACAATTAAATTAATAACGAAAACTCAATTAATAATTCAATTGACAATCCAAAAGTTGCACACAAAAAGTCCAGCAAATGTCTCAAGTAGGGATGGAAAAAGGCCAGGGGCCTGTGGCCTGGCCTGTTAAAAGCCTGGTCAGGCCTGGCCTGTCAGGCTAAAAGGTCAAACCAAGGCCTGTTATGAGGCCTGTTTTTTCTTAACAGGCCAGGCTCAGGCCTGATAAGAGGCCTTTTAAGCCTGTCAGGCCGGCCTGTTTATATTATTAGTATTAATTTATGTAATTTTGACTTGTTTTTAGCCTGTTTATAGTAGGCCTGTTTTCGGCCTGTTATTTATATTATTAGTATTAATTTGTGTAATTTTAGCCTGTTTTTAGCCTGTTTATAGTAGGCCTGTTTTCGCCCTGTGGCCTATTAGCTTAATTAAATAAATAAAAAATTTTAAAAAATAATTTTTTTAAAAAAAATAAAAAATTAAAAAAAAAATAAGAACAAAACAGGTCTTAACAGGCCACAGGCCGAAAAATAAGCCTGTAACAGGCCACAGGCCAGGCTCAGGCCAGTATGTTACAGAACAGGCCTGGCCTGTTAAGGGTGAAGCCTGGCCTGTTTCTACCCCTAGTCTCAAGTATAAAAACTTCAAATTATGAATCCAATCCATAATGAATATATTTACAATCTAAAACTAGATTGTTTTCAATTAACACAATTTGAAATTATTTAAAACTAAATTATCTGGAGCCTTGAATTAAATAGATAAAAAAAAACAACACTTATGATCTTCATGTGTAAGTTCTAAGTCCTACTTCCTCCATGCTCCTACTAAATTGCCTCCCAAGGAATTTAAACTTCCATGAACTTTCCCTCACCAAGCTACAGACACATCACCACCGCCATGTGAAGAATTGTGAAATAATGGTGTTTAACGGCGTGGAACCCATGCGTGAGAAGAATATTGGAAATCAAGAAGTCCCTATGCGTGTGCGTGAATGGAAGCTGAATGAATTAATGGATTTGGAGGTGGGATCCGCGAGAGACAAATTGGAATGGAGAATTGCTGAAATCAATTGCAATGTGTCTCTGCATCTTCTCCTCTGCGTCTTCAGTCTGCAGCTTTTTTTGGTGTGATGATCTTATCTCGCGGCACGTCCTTCAAACCTAACCTAACAGCTAGGTTAATTAAAAAGAAAGGAGGTGAAAGTTTTTGGATACCAATTTGAGCCCATTAGAATTTAAGAAGCCCAATAAAATTCTACCATTGGGTTTCTTTTTGGCTTCTCTTAAAAAATTTTGCATCGTAAGATTTTTCAATATTTTTTTATTGGCAGAAATAAAATCATGATATATCATATATTCAAAAATATTATTCAACCACAAGATAATAATCAGAATATTATTAATTTAACTTAATAATCTCATGATTAAGTCAAATTTATATTATTTCCTAAAATTGGCTAACAATCCAAATATTATTTCTTATAAATCCAATTTAGCCAAAAATAGTCCCCAAAATAAATGAATAAGGCGGGATAAAATATATGAAAATTGGAACTTAACAATGACTGACGAGATGCACATGATCGAAGTGAACACAAGCAATCTTTTTTTTGGGCTAAATTATATAAAATCCTCTGGAATATCTTTTTCAACGGAAAATATCACGTCAGATGATAAGATGACACGTAGCATCCTACGTGACATCATATGTAAATTATTAATTTCATAAACTCTTGGATCGAAACCAGGCCATGATATTAAAAAGAATTCCAACTTTTTTAATGTTATTCTTTTCCTAACAAAAATTTTTTTTAAAAAAAATAATAGCCAGATTAGCTGAGGAAGGCCTTCAAGAGTGTAAGAATCACCTCTTTCAATAGAAAATGGAAAATATCAAAGCATACAGTGAATATAGGTGGGATTAGCGAGGCATTGAACAAATTCTAGATCAAGCAATAACGGCTTGCGGCCCTGATCTTTGCATATATTACCTTGCCTGAAGGAATACAATAACCATTAGTTCCAACAACAAAAAAATGATTACTACTATAATGATCAATTATCTTTTTTAAATGTTACTCCCTCCGGATTCTAATTATAAAATATAGTTGACTTTTTTTAGAGAGATTAAGGAAGTTAATTAAATTACTTTAGAGTATTTTTATTTTTTTCTTCAAACTAATTAATTTGACTAATAAACTAATACATAATCTAAGAATACACAATATATGAAATGATTAAATAACTTATCTAGCTTCCTTAATTCCTCAAAAAACAATCAACTTTGTCTTATAATTAGGATTATTAATATTTGTGACTACATATCTTAACAATCAGATTGTCACAACCGAAGCCTGGTGGCCCTATAAGCCTCTAGTTCAAAATTAGACTTTAACACTAAAAAGAATTCCAATAATTGCTTCTTTCCTTGATCTTTGCATACATTCTCTCTCTCCTAAAGGAATACAATAACCATTAGTTCCCACAACAAGAATTATTACTACTATAATGATCTATTATCTTTTTAAAAATATTTTCAATATTTGTAACTAAGTATTTCGATAATAAGAGTGGCCGTGTGGCAGTGTGGTTGGCTAGAGCTGTCAAAATGGACTGGACCTTATGGGCCAGCCCATTAAACCCCATTGATAACCCCCTCTTTTTTAGCCTCCATATGATGGGGTTTTTTTTGGCTCTAGCCCAACATAACCCCAAATCCTATAGGGTTAGAACAGAGCGAACCCCCGTGGGTCACCAATCAAAACTTAATTGAACTGTGATTTTGCAATTTGAGAGCGAATTGCACAACAATCTGTTCTGCGCTTCCTTTTTTTATGATTCCCTATATGTTCTGTGGTTGTGCTCCTCGTTTCCGGAATTTTTTGTAATTATATTTTAAATTTAAATTTAATAAATTGATCCTGAGATTGTTTTAGTTATTTAAAAAACTTTTTTTCTTGTGGACTGCCTATCCGGATCCTTACCTGTGTTTCATTAGTTTCAAGTTGCAGAGTAGAGTATTAATTATTAAATAATGGTGACGGATCATGACTATAACTATGATTGTATTTATATCATGGAAAAAAACCGGATCTGTATAAAAATGTGTTTTTTTATTATAATTTTAATTTATAAGTACTTAATTTTTTAATATTTTGTGTTAATGATTATAATTATTTTATCTAATTTTATTTTTATTCTAATCGAAGCTGCAGAGATGAATCAATTTTATGCAAATAAAAGTTACGAATAAATAAATAATTAAGATCAACCCTTTGATAACTCATAAAGAGTTAAAAGATGAACTGAAATCATTAAAAAAAAAAAAAGGCCTGCAGAATGTTTCAACCAAATATTGAGAAATAAAAATTAAATGAAGCACTACTTAGATATAAACTAAAATGTATTTATAAATTTGAAAATTGTTGCAGCTTCTCTTAACCCTTCATTCACGTCTGGCAACTGCCATACAAAGATTGCTTTTAGGATCTCTGAATGCCCAAATATCAACGGTTTGATTCGCTTCAAATTTGTCTTGTGTAGCTATAGTGTACCAGCCACCATTCAATACATATTGAGCGTTTATCTTTTCAGGGTCTTTTTTATTTTTATGCAAGTCCCACTGTCTGAATGCAATTGTGAGCTCAGTGAGAGGATTATCCATCGGTTTATGAATCACAGGCACACTAATGGCTCGTCCTTGCCTGAGGAGCGTAACCTCTTCGTCTCTTAAGAATGCGAAACTCTCCATTTGGGACAAAGGCATGGAGATTCTACCGTGTTGTTTGCTTACATCGGTCTGGAATAATTTCTTATGGTAGATATGAGTTACTTCGTTCGGCCATGATCCACCACATTTCTCGATAATTCGTGCATGGAATTCCTCCGGCAATGGTGGCGGCGCATTTGAATTATCGATGTCTCCCCTCTTCTTCTTACTTTTTATTTGCTCTATCCATTTTTCATTGCAAACCGTCTCATCTATTTTGCTCTCTGAATTTTTCTTCATCGGTTGAGATTTTCTCTTATTGTTGTTCTTCAATGGTCTGCCATTTTTCTTTGACAAGTCAGACTCAACATTTTCTTCAGCTGACGAGTTGCTTTTGCTCTTCTTCAACTTTTGTAAAGCGACTTCCGCAACAAAGGCCAAAACTTGTAAGGGAGTTGAATTTGGATTCAATTCCTTATCTTTAAAATCTTCGGGCGTTAATAAATTAGGCTTTCTCATCCTGCCTTTGCTAAAAAAGGGCACATCACAAAATTAGGACTATTGTTCTCCCTCTTATAGGGTGACTTAGTGAAATAAGATAGTTTGCGATAATTAATATATATCTTTTTCTCAAATAAGATGCAACTTTATATCTTATCACAAACTTATAATATTTTTCTCATTATCTTTATTTAAGATTAATTTAGAACCACATGGTGTCATTTTAAACGAAATAACAATTATTAATATTATCTTCATTATATGTTAATTGTATATTGTCTTTATTTATTTAGGCCAACGATTTAAACTAATTTTAACTTTTTTTTTCAAAAACACTAGGCATGGCTAACAAGGTATAAAATGAAATATAAAAGATATCTTTCACAATTTTAAGATTTAAAAGATATTATATATTATATATTTTAATATCTATGATTCAAAATTTCATTGTACGCTTAAACAATTAACTCTAGAAATATAAACATATGATAAATTTATCTAAGACTTCAGAACAAATAAGAAAACATAAGACATAAGCTTTTTTTAACAACACGAAACGGTGTTAAAGTACGTGAAGAAGTAGAGGCACCCAGAGCGTTGTTGATGTGTCTTTCATTTTTCTTCTTTTGTGAAATATTTCAGGAATATAATAGGGTATGAAAAACATCTTATCAAAATCTTATTATCCACTCTTAACGCTTTTAAACATAGAGAATAGTAGAGACCACAGCAAACCATTTCGAGAACATGAAATGTTATAACGAACATTTCTTAAAAACAAAATAATGATAATATCTCAAGGAGGGAAGAAAGAGGAAAGTCAAGGAATTGGAAAAAGAAAATTATAAATTTAACTGTTTGAATAAATAGAAAAGAAAAAATAAAATCAAAGAGCATCATACCTGTTTTCTTTTGATTTTGGAGAAGACATAACTTAGATTCAACACTTACTGGAAAAGCAATGTTTATGAATGACTCAAGTATTGAAGGAGTTTATAAATAAATAGAAAGATTCAAAAAAGTTTAAATTAAATTTTGATAATATGTGATCATTATTTATCTTTTTTTTAGATTAGTATCTCAAACTAATAATATTTATCCCATCATATCTATTTAAGACCAACTACGAATAGGATAGTGATACAAATGAAATAAAAATTATTAATATTAATCTTTTCATAGTATGTAAAGTTGATTCTATTATTTTTAAAAAAAATATAGGATAAACTAATTTTAAATTTTTTATCCAAAAAGATGTGATAGAGAGTAGTTAACAAAGTATATCTATTTGAGCATACAAGGTTTCTAGCCAAAATCAGAATATTTAAAATAATATTAAAATCTAAATGATTGATTACTTGTAGAGCGGTTAACATACATACCATTGAAAAATAAAGTGACAACCGGTAAATATAATGATAAAAATATAATGGTTTTTTTACCTGATAGGGATAAAATATAATTTAAATAAAATTATTCGCTTAAGATATATTTTAGCGTTAATACATTTTTTTTTTTAAAAAAAACATAACCAGATAAGCACAGAAAAGCCTTCAATGAAGATAATTAAAGCATACAGATTCTAGATGACGCAATAATTGCTTACGGCTTCCGGCCTTGATCTATGCCTACATTCCCGTGCCTAAAGGAATAAAATAACCATTAGTTCCAAAAACAAAAATTGTTACTACAATAATGATCTATTATCGTTTTTAAAAATTATTAATAATTATAATTAAATATCTGAAAGGAATAGGATAACGATCTATTATCTTTTTTTTTTTTTATCATATCTATTATCTTTTTAAAATTTATGACTAAATGTTTCAACAATCAGAGTGGAGGACCGGAGACGTGGTGGGCCCAATTAAGGTGGAGTGAAAACGTGGTGGGCCCAATTAAAGCATACGGTGAATACATGTGGGATTAGTCAAGCAATAATTACTTCCGGTCTTAATCTTTGCATACATTTCCTTAACTACAATAACCATTAGATCCAACAACAAAAAATTATTACTACTATAAAGATCTATTATCTTTTTTAAATTATCAAAGGTTGATGGATCAAAACCAGGCCTTTTCATATTAAAAATAATTCCAACATTTTTTTATGTTATTGTTTTCCTAACAATTCTTTTTTTTTTTTTTATGTTATTGTTTTCCTAACAATTCTTTTTTTTGAAATATTTTTTGAAGATCCTAAAATAATTTTTCAGAGCTCTAAATATGCTTTAAGGTGTTAAAATGGACAGTCAAGATTTTATTCTGGGGAATCAACGGTGAGCAGGTGGCTTCTGAGGGATTTTGAGACACAGGGCCGCTGAGAGAATCCGCATCCTGAGGGAATACGAGGGCGTAAAAACCAATTTTTTTTATTTTATATAAAACCTATTATTTGGCGTCTTGAACCTCTAATTCAGGACGCCAAAAATGTTATTAGATCTTTTTGGCGCCCTAAACCTCTAATTAGGATGCCAAAAATAATATTTTTCGCATTTTATATCTAATTTAGGATGCCAAAAAAAGTTATGGCGCTAAATTTTTTTCCAAATTTTCCAAACCATGACAAAAATATTGATTTTTTTTTTTTTGTTTCCTAAGTGTATTTCATAACGCCAAAAAGGTCTTTTTGGTGTCCTGAACATAATTCAAAAAGCCAAAAAATGACTTTTTTGGCATCCTACAACTAATTTAGGACTCCAAAAAAATTTATGGCGTTAAAACATTTTCCAAAATTTCTAAGTTGTGCCAAAAATAGTGATTTTGGTGTCTTAAAATATATTTAGAACGTCAAAAAAAAAATTTCAGTGTCCTAAATTAATATTTTGGATCTCTAAAGTCTTAAAATCAAGTAAATAATTACGACAATGCCACCTTCTTCACTTTTTACTTCCTTTTTTTTAATAAATGGACGTTTTTTAGGATAGTAGTATCAATATTTTAAATAATAATATAAACACTCATTAATTTAGAAAAAAACTACTTCCGCAAAAACCAAACGAACAATCCAAACACAAATCACATTTACAACTTAACATTTTTTCTATCGCACTTTTATAAAAGTCAGATAGCTTTTAAACCATCGCTAACCTAAACAAGTCCAATAAAATGTTAGAATTTATGGTGATAGTATAATAGACTCTTGTTCTAGTCCCTCATCTTTATTCCTATTTCTTTCCTCCCAGTCACTACCGATTACGGAATACTTTCTGTCCTCTATATTAAAGGAAAATAAATTAATTAATTAAATATGAAATAGAATTTAAGACAAAATGAAAATGAAAAGGCAAAAAAACAAAAACCAAAGTAGTAAGGAAATTAGCAGAAATGGGTAGCTAATTGATGGTGGACAAATTTCGAACTGTTCTGAAGAATTTCAACAAGAAATCAACTAAAATTAATAACCTAAAACGATCTATAAATACTCAGCAACACTGATACATAATTATATTACTTTTTGGAAAAATCATTCCTAGAACTTCGCATATTATTCACAACTTTTACTACCTCAATTGGTAAACAAATGATGCTAAGACTTTGAGTTTTGATTATCAAAAGATCAATGAATGTGTGAGCAGGTCTGCAGAAATGGAGTGCACCCAGAAAGCAATAGCTAAGCAACTTCGCATAAGAAAAAAATAATTTTGCAAATGATTCAACAGAAAATTTCAAAACAGTAAATTTTTTCAAACTTTCCTAATATCACAGTGTCTTAGACTATGAGGTCACTAAAACTTTTCTAATTACAGCAAAATCTCAGTCATTAGTCATTTTAGAACACTCAGTCTCATATACGCTAAATAACTAGTTGCAGCAAAAGCAAATACCAAAATTCAGCTCAATTGCATTACTTGAGAATTTCGAAATAAAGTTTGGATTATAATTTTGTTCTCCCCGAACACCCCCACCCCCAAAAAAAATAAAAAAGACTTAATCTGACCTACTCAAGTCAAGTGGCGAGAAGATAAAACAATACATGACCATTGTTATCCTAACCCTCTCTATCGGTTATCTAATGAATATATATATATATATATATATATATATATTAAAAAAAATTCCACACGGACTCCTTCAATCGATTTTAGATTAATCTATGGGAAGATTACTTACCTTTAGAGCCTGTTTGGTTTGAGGGGAAGGGGTGGGAGGGGAAAAACTCATAAGAAGAGGATATTGACCAAATTGTCCTTAATAAAAAGAATATTCCTTTTATATTGAGATTGTATTTTTAAAATAATGAAAATTCTCTATAAGTTATTTAGTAAAGAGCTAAGAGAAAAAAAGAAAAATTATCTCCTCTCTCCCTCCAGTCCCTCAAACAAAACAGGCCCTTATGAAACTGAGAGTAATTGGATCGGCGATTTTGCCACAACCCACCGACTAGGGACTTCATTGAGGCGAATTGCAACTTGAGACTAGAGATAGTGAGTGACTGATTCAGATTTTCAGAGATTTAGAGGCAATATTCATGTATGACAATTGACAACTCTACCTTACGTTATTAAATTTTTTAGTTAAAATATACATTTTGTCATTTATTTTTGTATTTCATTTTAGACCTTCAATTTGTAAAGTATATTTTTAATCTTTTAATTTAAATGTCATTAATCTTATTAATGGAAAATATTTCATTTACAAACTTAAGTAACGACCGTACAATTAAACGATGAAAAGCATGTTTTATTTGTAAATATAAACATATTAAATTGAGTGATTAATGAATTAAAATGTAAATGTACTTCTCAATGCTTAATGCATAATCACCACTAAAATTTTTTCAAAAAGTATTTTTTGTTAAATAAGATTAATGATGTTAAGTTTAGGGGATTAAAAGTATACTTTATATATTTAATTGACTAAAATAAAACTTGATGTAGACGTAAAAGGCCAAATAAATAGTATAACCTATTTAGTATGGCCACATATGGCTCAATTTTCATTTTTTTCTTAACGTTACATTATATATTTACTATATTGCAGTTGATGATTCCGAAATCAAATTTTGGATTTGGTTAAATTTGATTATTAAGGTGTACGTGATTGTATTTTATTACTAGTTAAAAACAATCACATTGCACCTAATATACTAATCAATACAGCTTTGTACCTAGCTGTCTTAGCTCAGATAACATAATTGTGGTCCAAGAAGTGATTCACTCTATGCAAACCATGGGATATATAGCCATTAAAATTGACATAGAGAAGATGTACGACAGAGTGAATAGGAAGTTTCTTATTAACTATCTTCATGAGCTCCAACTTCCTCCACACCTCATCCAAGTGGTGGAGTATTGCATTAGTACGGCAAATATGCAGCTTTTATGGAATGGAAGTAAGGCAGAGATGTTCCAATCCTCTCGGGGGGGTTAGACAGGGTGATCCTTTTTCACCTTATTTGTTTGTAATTTGTATTGAGAAGTTGGCGCATATGATACAAGAAAGAATGGTAGGGGAAGAATAGAAGCCTATTAGACTCAAGAAGAAGGGCCCACACCTATATCTCACCTCTTCTTTGTAGATGATATTATTTTGTTCACGGAAGCATCTCTTCAACAAGAAGAAATGGTGCGGGATTGTCTATCACACTTCTGTGAATGCTCAAGCCTTAAGGTGAAGTCTTCTAAGACCCGATTCTTCTTCTCCAAGAATGTGAATCATGTTAGGAGATCTGAACTAAGCTCTACCCTAGGTTATACTTTAACTTCGGATCTTGGGAAGTACCATGGGGTGCAACTTCATCATATGAGGGTTGTGAAGGAAAGTTTTCAAGCGGTAGTTGACAAGGTGAAGGAAAGATTGCTTCAGTGGAACCGAACGTCATTCTCTCTAGTAAGACGTTCGATTCTTATTTCCGTAGTAACATTAGCTATCCCCACATACACAATGCAAACCTCCCACATCCTTGGTAATGTATGTGATATGTTGGATAAGCAAAATAGATCCTTTCTGTGGGATGGTACAGAGGGAAGTCAGCGAATACATCTAATGGCATGGGATGAGGTGTGTAAGGAGAAGAGGTGGGATGGGCTTGGACTGAGACATGCTAAATTCCAAAACCAATCGCTTTTAATGAAGCTAGGGTGGAAGCTCATCACACATAGGAATGCTCTCTGGGTTAGAGTAGTGCGAGATAAATATAAATGTGGGGAGGACCTTATCCCTCCTTTGGATAGCAATTAAGAAAACATGGGGGGTTCTCAGTGAAATCTGCATATCGTGTGCTATCAGGGGAGGGGATAGACCAAGGGCCAGATTAGGGGGTGTATGGAAAGTCAAAGCGCCTCAGAGATGCAAGACCTTCCTTTGGCTACTAGCTAGGAAAAGTTTACTCACAAACCCTTACCGAATGAGACGGGGATTGACTTTGGATGCAAGCTACCCCGTATGTGGAGCAAGTTTGGAGGACATCATGCATGTAGTTCGGAATTGTGTGAACTCGAAGGCTATTTGGTAGAAAGTGGTGTGTTCGACATAATGGCGCATGTTCTTTAATATGGACATTTCAAATTGGGTGTGGTGGAATCTTCGAGGCAACAATGAAAAATGCTGGCAGTGGGCCTCCAAGTTCACAGTGTTGTGTTGGTGACTATGGTGTCAAAGGAATTTGTATGTCTTTGAAAAGAAATTTGTATCCAATAAAACTATTCTAGCTAGTTCAGATGCAATGGTGATGAGCATGTATCGTATTAGGGATTGTCTAGCAGGGATAAAAGTTTAGGGTGTAGCTTTGTCCCAAGTCGTGAGTCTCGGCGGCCACCGAAAGGTGATTGGGTGAAGGTCAATGTGGATGGCGCGTTCTGAGTTACATCAACAAAATCTACTTGTGGGGGTCTTATCAGGAACAATGTAGGGATGTTCATTAAAGGATTCATACATCCTATTGAT
This sequence comes from Acacia confusa, assembly GCA_037074495.1. Lineage (NCBI taxonomy): Eukaryota > Viridiplantae > Streptophyta > Magnoliopsida > Fabales > Fabaceae > Acacia > Acacia confusa. The sequence goes on from CM073503.1 coordinate 44,381,705, forward strand.
GGAGGCGATGAATTGACTGCAGAACTCTGGGTGTGCTTGCTTGGATTAAAAATGGCATGGAACATGGGCTTTAAGAGAGTTTGGATGGAAACAGATTCCATGGAGTGCGTCGACCTTGTAGTTCATGGATTTACGGAAGCTCACAGAGACTCTGGTCTTCTTAAAGAAGTTAGGCTGCTACTGGAAATGGAATGGGAAACTAAGGTTACGCATGTCCCTTGCTCGAGCAACTACATGGCAAATCACCAAGCAAAGATTGGGTTAGAATTAACACTGGGGTCCCATAAAGTTTATCACCCGTCTAAGGCTCTAGCAATGCTTGTTAGTCAGGATTGTAATGGGGAATTCCTCCCATTAGTTGATTAGCCGAGGTGTCTCATTGTTATTAAAAAAAAAAAAAACAATCACATTGCTCAAAACCTTCTTCAGATGTTGATATGTTTCTTTTAAACTTGAATATATTTTAATTAATAAAGTGGACTTGGTTTTTGTTAAGAAAATTGAACATATTTCTTTGTCAACATTTAATTCTCATCACTTCCTGTTGTTGCTGGATAGGGGAGGGAGAAAGAGGTTCTCTACCCGGCATGGTCTAACATGTACAGATTATTGATTAGTATAGAAAATATTCGAATATATTTTAATTTTTTTTTTTAAGTTCAGAACCGCCGATATTTTTGATATTGACAGCACATTGAAAGTAGATTAATGAGGTTTTAAATGCTTTTAACTTTACACATATTTTAATTTTAATATTAAAATTTCAGTATTTTGTCATACCATCAGCATTATTTAATCCTCGGTTTGTAACATTAATGGTTTTAAAAATATAAGATTAATAATATACTTCATAAATTGGAAGGATACGAAATCTCATGTAATAGTAAAGAACCACAATATATTTAGTCAAATATTTTTTAAACTTTATAAATGTTTAATAGAATAAATTATAAAATTATTAATTAAGAATATATATATTCCCTCCAACCTTTTTATAAGAAATATTCTATCTCTAGGGTGGTTCTTAATATAAAAACAAATTCGATTTGTATGAATTTTGTAATCTGATCTTTTTATTTTTATCCATATCAAATATATGTTACTCATAATCACTTTATAATAAATTTTTACTCACTATCTCTCATGTACTTTCTTTCTAGATAAATATTTGATAAAAGCTTTAAGGACAATTTTGTTCGGAAGTTTTTTGAGATACAATTTTGCCCTAAAAGTGTCATCTGCATCATTTTTTCCTGACCATTATCTTAATTTTGACGGTTAATTGACCGAATATGTTGACTTGTCAATCTATGTGTCATCCATATCATATTTGTTAAAGTATAAATTTGCACCGGAATTCGATAGGTCTTCTACCTCTTTTTTTTTTCAAACTTATATTTAAAATTTTTTGGTTGAATTTGCATATTAACTGAAATGACATATGGATCCATATTTGATTAATTAAATATCAAAATTAACTGAAATAACGGTAATGACAAAATTGCCCATCGATAAAACATCCAAGGAAAAAATGTCCTTCCATCCTTAAAAAGGTACATAAGTTTTACGTTTATTATTTTACCAACATTTTGAACTATTTGATAGTTGTTTTCTAATTGAATAAAGTATAATATATTTAAAGATAAATATAATTTTTGGGCTTTAATGTTATCCATATTTTAGTTTTGACCCCTCATATTTCAAAATATAGGACAAAATAGTCTGCAGATGTTCTTATAAAGTTACTTAGAGCAAAATGAAGGGAAATTTGAAGAGCTATAAGTCTTTTTAGTCTTTATTATAAAATATCAACTAATAAAAACAAATATAACTACATGGAGGCAGGGATGGTAGTGGAGGCGCCATTTCTTTTTGAAGAAATTATGAGAAACATTCTGAAACGACTCCTTGTGAAATCCCTAATTCAAAGCCTCTGCATTGCACTTACCAATGATCGATCACGAGATGCATGTTCTTAAAGTTCACAACCCACTTGTCACCGGTTACTTGTTTCACGTTCACATCATCAGTTCGTGCAATTGTTTACTCCGTGTTGCTATCCACTGCAATTCCTTTTTAGTGTGGAATCCTTCAATTTTTAGAAAGGTAAGATAAATCCCTCAAACGAGGACCGTTGAATTTTCCCTATGCAATTACTTTAAACTAATGTGTCTTGGATTATATTAAACAAATGTTATGATACAACAGTTACCCTTCTTATATAGCAAATTGCCCAAAACACATACAACAAGTGGCAAAGCCATTTTCTTCCAACAAACTATAACCTAAACTAACTAAACAAGTGGCAAACTCATGGTCTCCCAACAACCTACTATCCAACCTGAGATTTTCAGAACAAGAAATTATTATAAAAAAGACCAGCCAGTTGGAGGAGACAGAAAACTTATATATAAATATACTTTTATATATAACAATGATATCTATAAAACTCATACCGCAATGCAAAATGGGATGAGATGACTGACAAAGACCCACATGAGTGAACACAGGCAACCTTTTTTTTGGGCTAAATTATATAAAATATTTTAGAATTTTGGATAAGTCTATATAATTTCTGATATTTTAAAGTTTAAATTTAGAACTCAGAATTTTTTATTTCATTTTGGATCCTTCAATTTTATATATTATACTTTTAATCTTTTAATGTTGTTGTCATTAATATCATTAACAAAAAATGTTTCTATCAGAAATTTAAGTGATGACAATATAATTAAGTGCTGAAAAATATATTTTATTTTAAAATATAGACATATTAAATTGAGTAATTAATGAATTAAAATGTAAAACATGATTCTCAACATTTAATTATCCAACCCTAGCCGCCCCTCCCCCCTTTTCTCTCTTCTCTCCTGCGCTCCCCTCTGCATCTCACCCTCTCGCTGGTGGCTTGTGAACAAGCCACCAGCGAGCCTACTTTTGTGTCACAGATAAGTCAGAGGTGTAGTTTAGAGTCCAGATCTGACATCTGCGGTCCTCTCATTTTGAGTTTTGTCGGTTGTGGCCTTCTCTCGTCCTTGTGGCGAGTCTTCTCTCCTTCTCCAGATCTGATTTGCGGATGTGAGATTTATCTGTTTTTCGTTCCTTTTTTTGTGGTTTTGGGTTTTGTGGTGGTGTTTTTGTCTAAGGAAATAAACAGATCTGTAAGATCTGCATTCAAATCCTCTTGGTTGGATGACTGTTTGAACGTTATTAGATCTGATTATCTCTTGGTAGCTCGAATCTACGTTTTTGGGGGAAGATTTAAAGAGGTGTTTTTCGGTGTGTGGTCAAGGTCATCGGATCTACTTAATCAGAGGAGCAGAAGCTTTATTCAAGACATTATGGGTCTTCTTCTTTCTGAGGTTGGATTTTCTAGGTTCTTTACCCTAATATGGGGTGTCTGTACAGCTGCTCTAATTGCAGTTAATGCTTATAAGGATGTGTGCCCTTCAGGGTGGGTTTTACGACCAACACTTCCTTTGTCGTCACTTCTAACCTTGGATATCGAGGAAACCGCTATTGCCTATAAGTTTTCTTCTACTCTTAAATCTGGTTGTTTTTGTATCTGGTTTATTTGGTTGTATTTGAGATTGTTTTGTTTTTATTTGTTTTCATCTATTGTATCAGTCTCAAGTATTAATATATATTTAGCTTTTGATCAAAAAAAAAGGTAGACTTAGTTTTTGTTAAAAAAAATTGAATATATTTTAATTAATAGGGTAGACTTAGTTTTTGTTAAGAAAATTGAATATATTTCTCAGTCAACGTTTAATTCTCACACTTCCTGTTGTTGCTGGATATGGGAGGGAGAGAGATTCTCTACTCGGCATGGAGTAGAGTCTAACATGTCCAGATTGTTGATTAGGATAGAAAATATTCGAATGACTTAAGATTGCGGGAGATTTGTTGAATTCCTAGAAGAGTTGTTGGGATTTTTTTTTTTAATTTTTTTTAAGTTCAGGACCGCCGAGATTTTTGATATTGACCGCACATTGAAAGTAAATTAATGAGGTTTTAAATGTTTTTAACTTTACACATATTTTAATTTTAAATTATAATTTCAGTATTTAGTCATACCATCAACATTATTTAATCCGGTAAGTAATATTAACGGCTTTAAAAATATAAGATTAAGAATATACTTCATAAATTTAAAGGATATGAAATCTCATGTAATCATAAAGAACTAAAATATATCTAGTCAATTTTTTTAAAAAAATAATAGAATAAATTATAAAATTATTAATTAATAATATATATACTCCCTCCAACCTTTTTATAAGAAATATTCCATCTCACAGTGTGGTTCTTAATATAAAAACAAATTTTATTTGTATGAATCTTGTAATATGATCTTTTTATTTTTATCCGCATCAAATATTTGTTACTTATAATCGTTTTATAAAAATTTTTACTCACTATCTCTCATATACTTTCTTTCTAGATAAATATTTGAAAAAAGCTTTTAGGGCAATTTTTCCTCAGAAGTTTTTCGATAGACAATTTTATCCAAAAAGTGTCATCTGCATCATTTTTCCTTAACTATTATCATAATTTTGATGGTTAATTGACCGAATATGCTAACTTGCCAATCTATATGTTATCCACATCATTTTTGTTAAAGTGTAAATTTGCATCGGAAGTATATATGTCTTTTACCTTTTTTTTTTCAAACTTATATATAAAATTTCTGAGTCGAATTTGCATATTAACAAAAATGATATGTGAACCGTGAGCTCAGCGTATTTGATTAATTAAATATTGAAATTAATTGAAATAACGGTAACGACAAAATTGCTCATCAATAAAAACGTCCGAGACAAAAATGCCGCACTATACATAAGTTTTACCTTTATTATTTTATCTAACATTTTGAACTATTTGATAGTTGTTCTTTTTATTGAATAAAGTATAATATATTTAAAGATAAAAATAATTTTTGGCCTTTAATGTTATCCACATTTCGATTTCAAACTAGAGGACAAAATAATATGCAGATGTTTTTATAAAGTTACTTGGAGCAAAAGAAAGGGAAATTTGCCTTAACCATATAGTTTTTCTAGTCTTTATTATGAGATACCAACTGATACGAAAAGAGAGATGGCTAACATGGAAGAAGATATGGCATTGCATTGTGAGCCACAGCTTTATTCCTGAAGAAATTATGAGAAACATTCTCAAACTATACTCCTTGTGAAATCCCTAATTCAAAACCTCTGTATTGCACTTACCAATGATCGATCACGAGATGCATGTTCTTAAAGTTCATAAGCCACCTCCTTGTTTCGTGTTTGGTTCGTGGAATTGTTTGTTCCGTGTCGCTATCAACTGCAATTCTCTTTTACTTTGGAATCCTTCAATTTTTAGAGAGTTAACAGTTGAATTTTCCCTATACAATTACTTTAAACAAATGTAATCTTGGATTATATTAAACAAATGTTATGATACAAGTGATACCCTATACAATTTTTGGGTTAGTTGCATATAATTCCTGACATTTCAAAATTTAAATTTAAAACTCATCACCTTTGATATTTCAAAGTTTAAATTTAAAACCCATAACCTTTCATTTTTTTACCTATTAACCTTCTACCGATAAATCACTGTTTATCTTTTTTAACAAAAAATATCACGTCAAGTGACCATTTATCTACTGACATTTCAAAGTTTAAATTTAAAACTCATAACCTTTGACATTTCAAAGTTTAATTTTAAATTAAACCCATAACTTTTCATTTTTTTAGCTATTAACCTCTTGTCGTCAAGTGACCATTTATCTTTTTTAATAGAAAATATCACGTAAAATTATGAGATAACACGTGGCATACTTTGTGACATTATATGTAAATTACTAATTTCATATACTTTTAAATTTTACACCATCTGAGTTTTTTTTTGGATATAACACACAATCAGAGTTGTGCAACGGAAGCGTGGCACAGATCTCAAAACTGGGACTAGATAATGGAAGACTTCTAACATTCTTTTTATGTTATTGTTTATCTAACAATTTATTTTTTAAAAAACAAAAACAAAAAATAGTTAGATTAACGAAGGAAAGCCTTTAACACTATAAAAGTCTCTTGTTTCGCTGGGGAAAAAAAATTAAAGCATACAGTGAATGTAGGTAGGATTAGCGTGCCATTGAAAAATTCGTGTTCAATCAATAATTGCTTCCATCCTTTATCTTTACATAAATTATCACCATTAATTCCCCAAAAAAAAATCATACCACAATGATCTATTATCTTATAAAATAGATTTAGATTTCTTCCTTTTCTCTCTACTCTCATTTTCCCTTTTTTCACTATTAAATTAAGATCTCAATGGTTCAGATTTAACATATTATTTTTTATGGTAAAATTATAATAATATTGTAATAATATGTTAAATCTAAACCATTGAGATTTTGATTCAACGGTGAAAAAAAAAATGAGAAAAAAAAAATAAATGAAAAAGAAGGCAAACCAAATCCAAATAAAGGTGGGACTAGCAAGGCAATGAAAACATTCCAATTCAAGCCATCATTGCTTCTGGCCTTGATCTTTGCATACATTCTCTTGCCTGGAGGAATATCGGTAGTACCCAAAAAAAAAAAAAAGAAATTTGCTCCTACAATAATAATTTACTATCTTTTTTTAAATGTTTTTAGTATTTGTGACCAGATAACCCAGCAATCAGAGCGACGTAAGGGAAGCGTAGTGGACCCATTAAAGGTTTCTGGATCGAAATCAGGCTTTGATATTAAAAATAATTCCAACTATTTTTATATTTTTTTTCCTAACAATTTATTTTCTTAAAAAAATAGCCAGATAAGTCTTTCAAAAAAAAAAATTAAAGCATACAGTAAATAAAGGAGGGATTGACAAGGCAATGAAAACATATCAGTTCAAGTTAGGGCTGAGCATGAAACCCATAACCCATGAGCCCACCCAAAAAGACCCATAATGGGGCGGGTTAGAAGCCCGTCCATTTAAGACTTAAATGGACGGGTTATGGGCACACCTACGTGCTGCTCATACCCGCCCATTTAATGTAATTTTTTTATTAATTATTCATTCCATTCCGCATTCTACTATAATGTAATGACATTCCCTGACTCCCTCCCTATTCAAAATTTTGAGTATTCGGCCTCTTCTAATCCCTAACCATAAAGGCTATCGACTCTCAATCTTGCTCTCACTCTCTCTTTCAAGCCCTTCTTATTTGAACTTGTGAGTCACTACTGATTCTACATGTAATGTAGAAAAGATTTCAAAAGTGAATGAATATCTTCAAACTGAATTAGTTGACTTTCCTGATCCAAAATTTGGTGTTTTGGCATGATAGAGAGTAAATGCTTTCATGTATCAAGTTGGGGTTTGAACATCAAAATTATGTTATGACGATACTGGTATAAATTTATATTGTTTTGTGTGAATTGTGATTATTGAGCTTTGAAGATTTAGATTTCAAAAATTAGAAAGATGAATTTGGATGGATGCTCAATGCTTATATATGTTTTTTTTTCAAAAAAATGTAAATGGGTTACTCAAAACCTAAATAGATAGCCCGCCCATTTATGTGCTAGCCTGCTTACATAGATTTAAATGGGTTGATGTACGGGTATAGACTAGCCCGTAACCATTTTAATTTAAATGGGCGGGTTGTAGGTTTGACTTTGGGCTGCCAAACCCGTCAATTGCTTTGCCCTTGTTCAGGCAATAATTGCTTCCAACCTTGATCTTTGCATACATTCTATTGCCTGGAGGAATACAATAACCATGAGTACCAACAACAAAAATTATTCCTACAATAATGATCTATTATCTTTTTTAAATGTTTTTAATATTTGTTACTAGATATCCCAACAATTAGAATGGTGCAACGAAAGCTTGTTGGCCTATAACCTCCGTGTCCCGGATCGAAACCAGGCTTTGATGTTAAAAAGAACCCTAACTTTTTTTTAAATGTTTTTGCTTTCCTAACACTTTATTTTTTTTTCAAAAAAAAAAAAAAAAAAACCAGATTAGCAAAGAGTGAATACATGTGGGATTAGTGAGAGGCGGGATTAGGGAGGCAATGAACAAATTCTAGATCAAGCAATAATTGCTTTCGGCCTTCATATTTGCATACATTCCCTTGCCTGAAGGAATATAGTAACCATTAGTTCCAACAACAATGAATGAGAACAAATTAATACACCATTAATTTTTTAAGTGTAGGTTGAACTAAGTTTTAAAAGTGTAGATTGAACCAAGTTTCAGCAAGACTCACTTTCTCAACAATGAATGAGAACAAATTAATACATCTTTAATGTTTTCTTTCGAACAAAACTCTCCACAAAATTGGCTGCATATCATGCATAAGTAATAACCTACCCTACATTTTAAAAAACACCTCAATAGTATTTAACTAATGCCGCCAACATTAAATGGCACAATTCACTGGGTAAATCCACAGGAAACTCAAATCTTGAAAACCCAAAAGTATAAACATAATCTACAGTAAGTACTAGAATAAATGCCTACAACTAAACCACAATACATTGCCTACATCTGAAATGTCCATACTTCTTGGTACCTAACCATGCCTAACATCAACTCAGCTGCCTACTCCTTTGCCAACACAATTGTGTTAAGTAGCACAAAAATAAAATAAAAACCAAAAAAGAGGGAAAATCCACAAAAAAAAACGATGGAAATGTGATTTCCTAAATTCACCTGCTCAAAATTACAATTACTATACCCATTCCTAAGTGTTTCCATATTTACCTTCATTTATTTAATATACTAAACACAGGGTACCATCTTCATTTATTTAATATACTAAACACAGGGGCACTATGCCCTTGTCAAACCTGTAATGAACATAATTTGAACAGATTATAGCCAGAAATGTCCAGAATGTGAGTGAAAATATTAAATAGAAGTATATCGGGCATTAACTCGCTTTGCTAAAACAAAAATAGTCACCTGTACCAAGGGGAATATGTCACACACGGCTGAAAGCTTTTGGGCAGGACACACAATGGCATGTAATGACTGAATTGAAGAATATCACCTCTGCAATTTTGTTGATGCAGAATATTGGATTTAGCATATTATTAGTCATATATGAGTAGACTAATGAATCTTCATTATGCCAAGCATTGCATTATGAAGTCAAGTATGTAGTAATGCTAGCCTTAGTATACTCTCAGTACATGGGCTTATTTCCCTCCACCTTAACAAAGATGAGTGTCTTTTTTTTATGAACTGTACCTGTAATAATATAAGTAATGGGCCACAAATGCATTGCTATGGCAATTTTTTTTTTTTTTGACTCAATACTAATAAAGATGAGTGCATATGGAAGGGTCCATAGTTGGTTGAATCCTTATAACATAAATAACAAAAAATTCAGAACATTAATAACAAAAACACTTTCAAAAAGTAAAGTTCAAGCAACAGCTAGTTAACCATCGACTATATGAGCGAAAAAAAAGGACATGATCCATAGTTTCATCTGACAGAACATTACAATGATAGAACCACAAGAAAGCCAACATGGTAAAAAACAACTTAAAATTAGAGTTTGCTGCTCAATTCTTCTCCCGCTTAATAGACTTCAGTGGCTTTGAGGATGATTTTGCTGGCGATGGTGATCCATATGCAACAGTCTTTGAACCAGCAAGTTTCTTAGAAGTAACCTTCCTCTTCCCCTTTGAAAGAACAAATAGGCATCACGTTAGAAATTGAAACTTCATCAAGTTCAATAGTGGGGAAGGTTTCAGATAGTTTAAGAGATGCTTCCTTATCTTCAGTGGTGGCATCCCTCATGAAAATGATACATAGAGTTATAATTTGCAATGTACTCATGTATCAAGCAATCATGAATGTAATTGTTGTTGATTGTTGGTTGATTTTAGGATTTGTACTTCAATAGCATTATTTCAACGATCAGAGTGGTTCAGTGGAAGCATGGTGAGTTATAACCCACAGTCTCTGGATCAAAACCAAACTCTGATATGTGAAGGTTTCCAACCTTTCTTTTATGTTATTGTTTACCTTATAGTGAGGATGTGCCATTGCTTTTTAGAAATTCTGATCCCAAAGAAACTTAGAAGAAAAGCAAATGAGGATACTAAGAGGAATTGGGCTACTTTTTTATTTGAACTGATTTCATATATTATTTTAGACGTCTGTTAATTGACTTTAGGTTGGTTGTGGTACTACGACAAGATAATTTTATATATATGTAGCTTAATTATAATGCATTTCTATCCAATAGTATCAATATAAAAAGAAGAGGTGGACCTAAAAAAAGAGAATGATTACTTTAAACAAATGTTTCTAGGACTATATTAGACAAATTTTATTATACAACAATTACACTTCTTATATAGCAAATTGCTCAAAACACATACAACAAGTGGCAAAACCATTTTCTTCCAACAAACTATAGCCTAAATTAACTAAACAAGTGTCAAACTCTTTGTCTTCCAACAAACTACTATCCAACCTGAGATTTTCAGAACAAAAAATTAGTTATAGAAAAGACCAGCCAGCTGGAGGAGACATAAAACTTATATATAAATAGGGCTTTGGTTTTCTCATGTTACATGAGAAAAAAAAGATTCCTACACACACATGAAATGGTGGGACCCGCATATACATATATGAATTCATATATATGTGTGTGTGTGGGTCCCACCATTTCATGTGTGTGTGACATGAGAAAATGTTTTTCCTACCACATGAGAAAATGTTTTCCCATATAAATATACTTACATATATATCACTGATATCTATAATTTTCAGAAACTAGATAACCCCACAAAAAGGATATGCTTTTTATTTGAGGGAGAAAACCAAACTGAGCATGTGAGTTGGAAAATGAAGAGCTGATAATGCATGCAACTTTTAACATAAAAAGTAGAATCTTCAATTTGGGGGAAAATAATGGAAGAAATTGCCAATAATTAATAGTTAAGGATCTCTTCAACCCCAGAAAAAAATTTGTATATAGAAACTTCAAAAGATTAGTAACAAAATATTGTGAGGCACATTCACATTTCCCATATTCGACCCTATATAACCTTCCCATATTAGACTATATATAACCAGATTTCTTTGGTTATGGAGACACTAGAGCATGATTTCTAACAACAAGAAGAGGCATAAAAAGATTATATTGCATCAATTTATACATACATGTGTGTGTATGAGAAGATTTAATAATTAATTTGAAGCTTGTATTCGTTAAACACAATGATATTTAAAGGTAGTTACAAAAGATGGTAGTCCCAAGGCTTGGGGTGCAACTAGAAGCACCTCATCGAAGTGAGATTTTAAATTAAAAATCAAACCGCAATGCAAAATGCAACGGATGAGATGACTCATGAGCCGCTTTTGTCGTTAAAGATATCAATTAAACTAGGTCCTAATTAATTATGTAGTTTAGAGTCAACTTAGGTCATTCTCCGAAGGAGCAAGCTGTGTGTTTTCTTTAGGACTAATTTTCAAGTGACAAAAGATGCAATGGAATATAAATGAACCTAAACTAATAATGCAAAACACTACTTCCTATATGCAATTAACTAACTAAATATACTAATGCAATTGACTCTAAAACCTATATAAAAATGAGACTAATCTATGAGTTTGAATGCCCTTTTTAGGGGGGTTTTCTTATGAGAGAATAATTAAAATCCTAATAAAAAGATTGATTAAAAGTAAGTAAAATAATAATGATCTAATTCAGTTGTGATGATGAAGGGGACAACTTAGGATTCACATGGAGTTAATTTTCTTAGCCGAAATTAATTAATTAGACCAAAGGAAGGTTAATGAGGGATTGAAATTAATGAGTTCAATTACCTAATTCAAACATGGGAAACCCTCAATAACACATATTCCATTAGAAAACTCATTATGAAATAAGCGGTGGTTAGTTAAACTCATAAAAAACCAATCACCTTTAATTCCAAAATTGTAATACATTAAAAATCCTATTCAGCTTAGCCACTATATTTTGATAAAACATACCTATTAAAAATAGGTGAATATGTGGTCTCAAATTTTGGTAGTTTATTTTAGGGAATTTTCTTCTAGAATTAAATAGACCAAAAACCTGAATTTTCAAATTTCATTTGGAGATCATAAAATATCCTAAGATTGTCAGATAATCTTAATTATACCATTTGAACAATTAAAATCATCAGAGGATGATGAAATCAATTAGAGGAAATTGGTAACAATTATTGGGCAATTGGAATTACAATAATTGAGATACTTTAGTAGTTTTTGAAATTAGTTCATAATTAAATTATTAAAATCATAATTAAGGAAAAATCAATTAAGTGAAGGACCAAATGATATTTAGAAGCTAATATTAGCATACAAGGAGTTTTTAATCATCAAAATTAAATTAAGAACTTACCAAATTTTGATAATTAAGTCTAGTAACCCCTAAGATACTATGTTAGAGATTAAAATTAGGATTTAACTAATTATTACTAATTTATTCTTAGTTGATGGTGAAAGAATTATACAAGTAAATGAAAGAATTAAACTATATGAACCTCAAATTTTAAATCCAAGTGGACCAATGAGAGAATTCCTTTCTTAAAGGTGTAAAAACATTAGAACATAATTATATAATAAGGGGGGGGGGGCGAATTCTAAAAATAATAAGAAGAAGTAATAAGTCAAAAAGAGTGTAGAAGAAGATTAGTGGAACTTAGGGAGCAAGTTGTGACTTAATTAGAAAAAATTAAATGAAAACCTATAGAGATTAAATCATAGCTTGAAATCTAGAAACTAGATCTTAAAGATAAGTACATATTTGAGATCAGTGAATTATGAGCTTCAACCTGACTATTTCCAAAGTTATTTTCGGTTACTTATAAGATTCATACCTAAGTGTTTTGGGAATTAAAAATCACCATAAATCTAATCATAAAATTAGGATTCCCAAAGTGAAATTGGATTTTGAATTTAAACACCAACTTACACCTAACTAAATTAGCATTTGGGAGTAATTAGGGATTAAATAGGTTTTCTTGGGGACAAAGCAAAGGTTTTCTAGAAGGAAGAAAGGGGGGGGGGGACGGCTAGGGGGGGGGGAGGTGGAAGGCCAATATCATCTCATCTTCTCCAAGCAAAATCCTATGGTTGTATGCAAAGGGAAGAATTTACAAATATGCCACCCTCTTCAACTATAAATAGAGGTATTAGGCAACACATTCTCTTCACAAAATCCTCAAGCCAAGACCGAAATATATAGAGAAAGGGAGAGAGTGAGGAGCTGCAGAACATAGGAAGCAAGTGTTCTTCAAGAGGTAAGGGTGTTTTTAGCTTCTAAGTTTAAATTCTTAGGTTATGAAGTAGAAATGCTAGGAAATGTTATTTTGATCTATAATCTTCCATATATAGTTTTAATTTCATGTTTTTATGATTTCCAATAGCTTTATTTTGAAAATTTGATGAAAAAGAAGTTATAGCAAAAATTTTGGAAGATTATGATCAAAATAGCGAAGCTTTGACAAAATTTCGGTAATCAGGAATTTCTGGAGTCAGTAGTAAAAGTGTTGGTATTTTATGATGAAGATGATATTCGAAAATTCTGGGAAAATTCATGATGAAAGTAGACATATAGGGCTTTCTAAATCTATAAAGAGTGTGTCATTTGAAGCTCTGTGCAAAAAGATAAAAATCTCAGAAGTTGGGCTATGTTTTCTGTGCGAAATTCTGGGCAGCAGTTTGAAATTTTGAAACTGGGACTTTTCCAGGAGTTCTGGGTAAGTTACAGTATTTTTCATTGAAAGTAGACATCTCAAGGATTCCGAGAAATTTTACGGATCCTCATTTCAATTTTTGTGGAATTAGTTATGATTTTTCAAAGTTAGGCGAAATTCTGCCCAGAAATTCTACACCAGCGTTTTTCCGAAAATTGTGAGGAAATAATTGAAAATAAGTCCACTAAGGGTAAAACTGTTATTTGTGGCCAAGGTGTCTCATGAAATATTGTTTACGAATTAATTGAGACAATATTATCCTTATAGGATATCAGAGATCGTTTTTCTGATCAACAGAACGTACCGAAACTCAGGTACGGATGCGTATTGTAACATTAACGCTTATGCTTATGGTATGGTTATATGTGAAAGTTGTTTTCACTTATTGATACTCTGTTTTGAAAGTTGCTTATGATATATTGAATTGAATACGGGTTATAATCTTGATAACTCCGTTGAGTTTTCCTAGCGCTGAGGATACGATAGGCCATCGTGGCACTGGTTATGTGCAAACTATGGGTAACATACATATTGCAGTGGCTGTGTTATGTTACTTGCTGATATGATTTTGAAAGTGATAGTAGTGAATTTATTATTATAATATCTGTCATATACTGTTTACATAAGCATGAGGTTAACCGTTACCTGAGGTTCAATGGGAATTGAACCTCAGCTCCTGTTATAGCTTCAGGATCTCAGGGAGTCAAAATCAAGGATAGGGGTAAGAAGCAGGCGTGAGGATCCTGCAGAGACGTTGTCTTTTTAAAATATAAATTGTGGTATATTGAACCCATGGATGATTGTATAGTTAAATGTTCAGATAGATACATTACATACAATGTTATTCAGTTACTCTTTATTTTAAATATTCTCAACACTCAGCTCTGTATGGAAACGTTTATGAAAATGGGATGTTACAAAAATGATCTTAGAAATTTTGTTTACAATTATCTAATTGAACAATTAGATAATTTATCAACTCAATTAAACAATTAAGATGATAAACCAAATTGACAATTAAATTAATAACGAAAACTCAATTAATAATTCAACTGACAATCCAAAGGTAGCAAACAAAAGTCCAGCAAATGTCTCAAGCATAAAAACTTCAAATTATCAATCCAAATTGTTTTCAATTAACACAATTTGAAATCATTTAAAACTAAGTTATCTCAAGTCTTAAATTAAATAGATAAAAAGAACAACACTCCCTTATGATCTTCATGTGTGAGTTCTAGACCCTAGTTTCCTCCATGCTTCTCCTAAATTGCCTCCCAAGGAATTTAAGCTTACATGAACTTTCCCTCACCAAGCTCCAGACACATCACCACCGCCATGTGAAGAATTGTGAAATAATGGTGTTTAATGGCGTGGGACCCGTGCGTGAGATGAATATTGGAAATCAAGAAGTCCTTGTGCGTGTGCGTGAATGGAAGCTAAATGAATTAATGGATTTGGAGGTGGGGTCCACGAGAGACAATTTGGAATGGAGAATTGCTTAAATCAATTGCACGGTGTCTCTGCATCTTCTCCTCTGCGTCTTCGGTCTGCAGCTTTTTTTGGCGTGATGATCTTATCTCGCGGCGTGTCCTTCAAACCTAGCAGCTAGGTTAATTAATAGGAGAGGAGGTGAGAGTTTTTGGGTACCAATTTGAGCCCAATAAAATTTAAGAAGCCCAATAAAATTCTACCATTGGGTTTCTTTTTGGCTTCTCTTAAAAAATTTTGCATCGTAAGATTTTTCAATATTTTTTTATTGGCAGAAATAAAATCATGATATATCATATATTCAAAAATATTATTCAACCACAAGATAATAATCAGAATATTATTAATTTAACCTAATAATCTCATAATTAAGTCAAATTTATATTATTTCCTAAAATTGGCTAACAATCCAAATATTATCTTATAAATCCAATTTAGCCAAAAATAGTCCCTAAAATAAATGAATAAGGTGGGATAAAATATATGAAAATTGGAACTTATCAATGACTGACGAGACGCACATGATCGAAGTGAACCCAAGCAATCTTTTTTTTGGGCTAAATTATATAAAATCCTCTAGAATATCTTTTTCAACGGAAAATATCACGTCAGATGATAAGATAACACGTAGCATCCTACGTGACATCATATGTAAATTATTAATTTCATAAACTCTTGGATCAAAACCAGGCCATGATATTAAAAAGAATTCCAACTTTTTTAATGTTATTCTTTTCCTAACAATTTTTTTTTTTTAAAAAAATAATAGCCAGATTAGCCGAGGAAGGCCTTCAAGAGTGTAAGAATCACTTCTTTCAATAGAAAATGGAAAATATCAAAGCATACAGTGAATATAGGTGGGATTAGCGACGCATTGAACAAATTCTAGATCAAGCAATAACGGCTTGCGGCCCTGATCTTTGCATATATTACCTTGCCTGAAGGAATACAATAACCATTAGTTCCAACAACAAAAAAATGATTACTACTATAATGATCAATTATCTTTTTTAAATGTTACTCCCTCCGGATCCTAATTATAAGATATAGTTGACTTTTTTGGAGAGATTAAGGAAGTTAATTAAATTACTTTAGAGTATTTTTATTTTTTTTCTTCAAACTAATTAATTTGACTAATAAACTAATACATAATCTAAGAATACATAATATATGAAATGATTAAATAACTTATCTAGCTTCCTTAATTCCTCCAAAAACAATCAACTTTATCTTATAATTAGGATCAGAGGTAGTATTAATATTTGTGACTACATATCTTAACAATCAGATTGTCACAACCGAAGCCTGATGGGCCTATAAGCCTCTAGTCCGTGGATCAAAATTAGACTTTAAGACTAAAAAGAATTCCAATAATTGCTTCTGTCCTTGATCTTTGCATACATTCTCTCTCTCCTAAAGGAATACAATAACCATTAGTTCCCACACAAGAATTATTACTACTATAATGATCTATTATCTTTTTAAAAATATTTTCAATATTTGTAACTAAGTATTTCGATAATAAGAGTGGCCGTGTGGCAGTGTGGTTGGCTAGAGCTGTCAAAATGGACTGGACCTTATGGGCCAGCTCATTAAACCCTATTGATAACCCCCTCTTTTTTAGCCTCCATATGATGGGGTTTTTTTTGGCCCTAGCCCAACATAACCCCAAATCCTATAGGGTTAGAACAGAGCCAACCCCCGTGGGTCAGCAATCAAAACTTAATTGAACTGTGATTTTGCGATTTGAGAGCGAATTGCACAACAATCTGTTCTGCGCTTCCTTTTTTTATGATTCCCATTGTTCTGTGGCTGTGCTCCTCGTTTCCGGAATTTTTTGTAATTATATTTTAAATTTAAATTTAATAAATTGATCCTGAGATTGTTTTGGTTATTTAAAAAACCTTTTTTCTTGTGGACTGCCTATCCGGATCCTTACCTGTGTTTCATTAGTTTCAAGTTGCAGAGTAGAGTATTAATTATTAAATAATGGTGACGGATCATGACTATAACTATGATTGTATTTATATCATGGAAAAAAACCGGATCTGTATAAAAATGTGTTTTTTTATTATAATTTTAATTTATAAGTACTTAATTTTTCAATATTTTGTGTTAATGATTATAATTATTTTATCTAATTTTATTTTTATTCTAATCGAAGCTGCAGAGATGAATCAATTTTATGCAAATAAAAGTTACGAATAAATAAATAATTAAGATCAACCCTTTGATAACTCATAAAGAGTTAAAAGATGAACTGAAATCATTAAAAAAAAAAAAGGCCCGCAGAATGTTTCAGCCAAATATTGAGAAATAAAAATTAAATGAAGCACTACTTAGATATAAACTAAAATGTATTTATAAATTTGAAAATTGTTGCAGCTTCTCTTAACCCTTCATTCACGTCTGGCAACTGCCATACAAAGATTGCTTTTAGGATCTCTGAATGCCCAAATATCAACGGTTTGATTCGCTTCAAATTTGTCTTGTGTAGCAATAGTGTACCAGCCACCATTCAATACATATTGAGCGTTTATCTTTTCAGGGTCTTTTTTATTTTTATGCAAGTCCCACTGTCTGAATGCAATTGTGAGCTCAGTGAGAGGATTATCCATCGGTTTATGAATCACAGGCACACTAATGGCTCGTCCTTGCCTGAGGAGCGTAACCTCTTCGTCTCTTAAGAATGCGAAACTCTCCATTTGGGACAAAGGCATGGAGATTCTACCATGTTGTTTGCTTACATCGGTCTGGAATAATTTCTTATGGTAGATATGAGTTAATTCGTTCGGCCATGATCCACCACATTTCTCGATAATTCGTGCATGGAATTCCTCCGGTAATGGTGGTGGCGCATTTGAATTATCGATGTCTCCCCTCTTCTTCTTACTTTTTATTTGCTCTATCCATTTTTCATTGCAAACCGTCTCATCTATTTTGCTCTCTGACTTTTTCTTCATCGGTTGAGATTTTCTCTTATTGTTGTTCTTCAATGGTCTGCCATTTTTCTTTGACAAGTCAGACTCAACATTTTCTTCAGCTGACGAGTTGCTTTTGCTCTTCTTCAACTTTTGTAAAGCGACTTCCGCAACAAAGGCCAAAACTTGTAAGGGAGTTGAATTTGGATTCAATTCCTTATCTTTGAAATCTTCGGGAGTTAATAAATTAGGCTTTCTCATCCTGCCTTTGCTAAAAAAGGGCGCATCATGAAATTAGGACTATTGTTCTCCCTCTTATAGGGTGACTTAGTGAAATAAGATAGTTTGCGATAATTAATATATATCTTTTTCTCAAATAAGATGCAACTTTATATCTTATCACAAACTTATAATATTTTTCTCATTATCTTTATTTAAGATTAATTTAGAACCACATGGTGTCATTTTAAACGAAATAACAATTATTAATATTATCTTCATTATATGTTAATTGTAGATTGTCTTTATTTATTTAGGCCAACGATTTAAACTAATTTTAACTTTTTTTTTTCAAAAACACTAGGCATGGCTAACAAGGTATAAAATGAAATATAAAAGATATCTTTCACAATTTTAAGATTTAAAAGATATTATATATTATATATTTTAATATCTATGATTCAAAATTTCATTGTACGCTGAAACAAATAACTCTAGAAATATAAACATATGATAAATTTATCTAAGACTTCAGAACAAATAAGAAAACATAAGACATAAGCTTTTTTTAACAACACGAAACGGTGTTAAATCACGTGAAGAAGTAGAGGCACCCAGAGCGTTGTAGATGTGTCTTTCATTTTTCTTCTTTTGTGAAATATTTCGGGAATATAATAGGGTATGAAAAACATCTTATCAAAATCTTATTATCCACTCTTAACGCTTTTAAACATAGAGAATAGTAGAGACCACAGCAAACCATTTCGAGAACATGAAATGTTATAACGAACATTTTTTAAAAACAAAATAATGATAATATCTCAAGGAGGGAAGAAAGAGGAAAGTCAAGGAATTGGAAAAAGAAAATTATAAATTTAACTGTTTGAATAAATAGAAAAGAAAAAATAAAATCAAAGAGCATCATACCTGTTTTCTTTTGATTTTGGAGAAGACATAACTTAGATTCAACACTTACTGGAAAAGCAATGCTTATGAATGACTCAAGTATTGAAGGAGTTTATAAATAAATAGAAAGATTCAAAAAAGTTTAAATTAAATTTTGATAATATGTGATCATTATTTATCTTTTTTTTAGATTAGTATCTCAAACGAATAATATTTATCCCATCATATCTATTTAAGACCAACTACGAATAGGATAGTGATACAAATGAAATAAAAATTATTAATATTAATCTTTTCATAGTATGTAAAGTTGATTCTATTATTTTTTTAAAAAAAAATATAGGATAAACTAATTTTAAATTTTTTTATCCAAAAAGATGTGATAGAGAGTAGTTAACAAAGTATATCTATTTGAGCATACAAGGTTTCTAGCCAAAATCAGAATATTTAAAATAATATTAAAATCTAAATGATTGATTATTTGTAGAGCGGTTAACATACATACCATTGAAAAATAAAGTGACAACCGGTAAATATAATGATAAAAATAGAATGGTTTTTTTACCTGATAGGGATAAAATATAATTTAAATAAAATTATTCGCTTAAGATATATTTTAGCGTTAATACATTTTTTTTAAAAAAAAAACATAACCAGATAAGCACAGAAAAGCCTTCAATGAAGATAATTAAAGCATACAGATTCTAGATGACGCAATAATTGCTTCCGGCCTTGATCTATGCCTACATTCCCGTGCCTAAAGGAATAAAATAACCATTAGTTCCAACAACAAAAATTGTTACTACAATAATGATCTATTATCGTTTTTAAAAATTATTAATAATTATAATTAAATATCTGAAAGGAATAGAATAACGATCTATTATCTTTTTTTTTTTTATCATATCTATTATCTTTTTAAAATTTATGACTAAATGTTTCAACAATCAGAGTGGAGGACCGGAGACGTGGTGGGCCCAATTAAGGTGGAGTGAAAACGTGGTGGGCCCAATTAAAGCATACGGTGAATACATGTGGGATTAGTCAAGCAATAATTACTTCCGGTCTTAATCTTTGCATACATTTCCTTAACTACAATAACCATTAGATCCAACAACAAAAAATTATTACTACTATAAAGATCTATTATCTTTTTTAAATTATCAAAGGTTGATGGATCAAAACCAGGCCTTTTCATATTAAAAATAATTCCAACATTTTTTTTATGTTATTGTTTTCCTAACAATTCTTTTTTTTTTTTTTATGTTATTGTTTTCCTAACAATTCTTTTTTTTGAAATATTTTTTGAAGATCCTAAAATAATTTTTCAGAGCTCTAAATATGCTTTAAGGTGTTAAAATGGACGGTCAAGATTTTATTCTGGGGAATCAACGGTGAGCAGGTGGCTTCTGAGGGATTCTGAGACACAGGGCCGTTGAGAGAATCAGCATCCTAGGGGAATACGAGGGCGTAAAAACCAATTTTTTTTATTTTATATAAAACCTATTATTTGGCGTCTTGAACCTCTAATTCAGGACGCCAAAAATGTTATTAGATCTTTTTGGCACCCTAAACCTCTAATTAGGATGCCAAAAATAATATTTTTGGCATTTTATATCTTATTTAGGATGCCAAAAAAATTCTGGCACCAAAAATACTGATTTTTTATTGCGTCCCGAGTGTAGTTCAAAACGTCAAAAAGATCTTTTTGGCATACTGACCTAATTCAGGACGCCAAAAATAACATTTTTAGCATCCTACATCTAATTTAGGATGCCAAAAAAAGTTATGGCGCTAAAATTTTTTCCAAATTTTTCAAACCATGACAAAAATATTGATTTTTTTTTTTTTTGCGTCCTAAGTGTATTTCAGAACGCCAAAAAGATTTTTTTGGTGTCCTGAACATAATTCAAAAAGCCAAAAATAACTTTTTTGGCATCCTACAACTAATTTAGGACTCCAAAAAAATTTATGGCGTTAAAACATTTTCCAAAATTTCTAAATTGTGCCAAAAATAGTGATTTTGGTGTCTTAAAATATATTTAGAATGTCAAAAAAAAAAAATTTCAGTGTCCTAAATTAATATTTTGGATCTCTAAAGTCTTAAAATCAAGTAAATAATTACGACAATGCCACCTTCTTCACTTTTTACTTCTTTTTTTTTAATAAATGGACGTTTTTTAGGATAGTAGTATCAATATTTTAAATAATAATATAAACACTCATTAATTTAGAAAAAAATTACTTCCGCAAAAACCAAACGAACAATCCAAACACAAATCACATTTACAACCTGACATTTTTTCTACCGCACTTTTATAAAAGTCAGATAGCTTTTAAACCATCGCTAACCTAAACAAGTCCAATAAAATGTTAGAATTTATGGTGATAGTATCATAGACTCTTGTTCTAGTCCCTCATCTTTATTCCTATTTCTTTCCTCCCAGTCACTACCGATTACGGAATACTTTCTGTCCTCTATATTAAAGGAAAATAAATTAATTAATTAAATATGAAATAGAATTTAAGACAAAATGAAAATGAAAAGGCAAAAAAAACAAAAACCAAAGTAGTAAGGAAATTAGCAGAAATGGGTAGCTAATTGATGGTGGACACATTTCGAACTGTTCTGAAGAATTTCAACAAGAAATCAACTAAAATTAATAACCTAAAACGATCTATAAATACTCAGCAACACTGATACATAATTATATTACTTTTTGGAAAAATCATTCCTAGAACTTCGCATATTATTCACAACTTTTACTACCTCAATTGGTAAACAAATGATGCTAAGACTTAGAGTTTTGATTATCAAAAGATCAATGAATGTGTGAGCAGGTCTGCAGAAATGGAGTGCACCCAGAAAGCAATAGCTAAGCAACTTCGCATAAGAAAAAAATAATTTTGCAAATGATTCAACAGAAAATTTCAAAACAGTAAATTTTTTCAAACTTTCCTAATATCACAGTGTCTTAGACTATGAGGTTACTAAAACTTTTCTAATTAAAACAAAATCTCAGTCATTAGTCATTTTAGAACCCTCTGGCTCATATACGCCAAATAACTAGTTGCAGCAAAAGCAAATACCAAAATTCAGCTCAATTGCATTACTTGAGAATTTCGAAATAAAGTTTGGATTATAATTTTGTTCTCCCCGAACACCCCCACCCCCCAAAAAAATAAAAAAGACTTAATCTGACCTACTCAAGTCAAGTGGCGAGAAGATAAAACAATACATGACCATTGTTATCCTAACCCTCTCTATCGGTTATCTAATGAATATATATATATATATATATATATATATATATATATATATATATATATTAAAAAAAAATTCCACACGGACTTCTTCAATCGATTTTAGATTAATCTATCGGAAGATTACTTACCTTTATAGCCTGTTTGGTTTGAGGGGAAGGGGTGGGAGGGGAAAAACTCATAAGAAGAGGATATTGACCAAATTGTCCTTAATAAAAAGAATATTCCTTTTATATTGAGATTGTATTTTTAAAATAATGAAAATTCTCTATAAGTTATTTAGTAAAGAGATAAGAGAAAAAAAAAATTATCTCCTCTCTCCCTCCAGTCCCTCAAACAAAACAGGCCCTTATGAAACTGAGAGTAATTGGATCGGCGATTTTGCCACAACCCACCGACTAGGGACTTCATTGAGGCGAATTGCAACTTGAGACTAGAGATAGTGAGTGACTGATTCAGATTTTCAGAGATTTAGAGGCAATATTCATGTATGACAATTGACAACTTTACCTTACGTTATTAAATTGTTTAGTTAAAATATACATTTTGTCATTTATTTTTGTATTTCATTTTAGACCTTCAATTTGTAAAGTATATTTTTAATCTTTTAATTTAAATGTCATTAATCTTATTAATGGAAAATATTTCATTTACAAACTTAAGTAACGACCGTACAATTAAACGATGAAAAGCATGTTTTATTTGTAAATATAAACATATTAAATTGAGTAATTAATGAATTAAAATGTAAATATACTTCTCAATGCTTAATGCATAATCACCACTAAAATTTTTTCAAAAAGTATTTTTTGTTAAATAAGATTAATAAAGTTAAGTTTAGGAGATTAAAAGTATACTTTATAAATTTAATTGACTAAAATAAAACTTGATGTAGACGTAAAAGGCCAAATAAATAGTATAACCTATTTAGTATGGCCGCATATGGCTCAATTTTCAATTATTTTTTTAAACGTTACATTATATATTTACTATATTGCAGTTGATGATTCCAAGATCCAATTTTCGATTTGATTAAATTTGATTATTAAGGTGTACGTGATTGTATTTCATTACTAGTTTAAAACAATCACATTGCACCTAATATACTAATCAATACAGCTTTGTACCTAGCTGTCTTAGCTCAGATAACATAATTGTGGTCCAAGAAGTGATTCACTCTATGCAAACCATGGGACGGAAGAAGGGATATATAGCCATTAAAATTGACTACGACAGAGTGAATAGGAAGTTTCTTATTAACTATCTTCATGAGCTCCAACTTCCTCCACACCTCATCCAAGTGGTGGAGTATTGCATTAGTACAGCAAATATGCTTTTATGGAATGGAAGTAAGACAGAGATGTTCCAATCCTCTCGCGGGGGGGGGGGTTTAGATAGGGTGATCCTTTTTCACCCTATTTGTTTGTAATTTGTATTGAGAAGTTGGCGCATATGATACAAGAAGGAATGGTAGGGGAAGAATGGAAGCCTATTAGACTCACGAAGAAGGGCCCACACCTATATCTCACATCTTCTTTGTAGATGATATTATTTTGTTCACGGAAGCATCTCTTCAACAAGAAGAAATGGTGCGGGATTGTCTATCACACTTCTGTGAATGCTCAAGCCTTAAGGTGAAGTCTTCTAAGACCCGATTCTTCTTCTCCAAGAATGTGAATCATGTTAGGAGATCTGAACTAAGCTCTACCCTAGGTTATACTTTAACTTCGGATCTTGGGAAGTACCATGGGATGCAACTTCATCATATGAGGGTTGTGAAGGAAAGTTTTCAAGCGGTAGTTGACAAGGTGAAGGAAAGATTGCTTCAGTGGAACCGAACGTCATTCTCTCTAGCAAGACGTTCGATTCTTATTTCCGTAGTAACATTAGCTATCCCCACATACACAATGCAAACCTCCCACATCCTTGGTAATGTATGTGATATGTTGGATAAGCAAAATAGATCCTTTCTGTGGGATGGTACAGAGGGAAGTCAGCCAATACATCTAATGGCATGGGATGAGGTGTGTAAGGAGAAGAGGGGGGATGGGCTTGGACTGAGACATGCTAAATTCCAAAACCAATCGCTTTTAATGAAGCTAGGGTGGAAGCTCATCACACATAGGAATGCTCTCTGGGTTAGAGTAGTGCGAGATAAATATAAATGTGGGGAGGACCTTATCCCTCCTTTGGATAGCAATTAAGAAAACATGGGGGGTTCTCAGTGAAATCTGCATATCGTGTGCTATCAGGGGAGGGGATGGACCAAGGGCCAGATTAGGGGGTGTATGGAAAGTCAAAGCGCCTCAGAGATGCAAGACCTTCCTTTGGCTACTAGCTAGGAAAAGTTTACTCACAAACCCTTACCGAATGAGACGGGGATTGACTTTGGATGCAAGCTACCCAGTATGTGGAGCAAGTTTGGAGGACATCATGCATGTAGTTCGGAATTGTGTGCACTCGAAGGCTATTTGGCGGAAAGTGGTGTGTTCGACATAATGGTGCATGTTCTTTAATATGGACATTTCAAATTGGGTGTGGTGGAATCTTCGAGGCAACAATGAAAAATGCTGGCAGTGGGCCTCCAAGTTCACAGTGTTGTGTTGGTGACTATGGTGTCAAAGGAATTTGTATGTCTTTGAAAAGAAATTTGTATCCAATAAAACTATTCTAGCTAGTTCAGATGCAATGGTGATGAGCATGTATCGTATTAGGGATTGTCTAGCAGGGATAAAAGTTTAGGGTGTAGCTTTGTCCCAAGTCGTGAGTCTTGGCGGCCACCGAAAGGTGATTGGGTGAAGGTCAATGTGGATGGCGCGTTCTCAGTTACATCAACAAAATCTACTTGTGGGGGTCTTATCAGGAACAATGTAGGGATGTTCATTAAAGGATTCATACATCCTATTGATGGAGGCGATGAATTGACTGCAGAACTCTGGGTGTGCTTGCTTGGATTAGAAATGGCATGGAACATGGGCTTTAAGAGAGTTTGGATGGAAACAGATTCCATGGAGTGCGTCGACCTTGTAGTTCATGGATTTACGGAAGCTCACAGAGACTCTAGTCTTCTTAAAGAAGTTAGGCTACTACTGGAAATGGAATGGGAAACTAAGGTTACACATGTCCCTTGCTCGAGCAACTACATGGCAAATCACCAAGCAAAGATTGGGTTAGAATTAACACTGGGGTCCCATAAAGTTTATCACCCGTCTAAGGCTCTAGCAATGCTTGTTAGTCAGGATTGTAATGGGGAATTCCTCCCATTAGTTGATTAGCCGAGGTGTCTCATTGTTATTAAAAAAAAAAAAAAAACAATCACATTGCTCAAAACCTTCTTCAGATGTTGATATGTTTCTTTTAAACTTGAATATATTTTAATTAATAAAGTGGACTTGGTTTTTGTTAAGAAAATTGAACATATTTCTTTGTCAACATTTAATTCTCATCACTTCCTGTTGTTGCTGGATAGGGGAGGGAGAAAGAGGTTCTCTACCCGGCATGGTCTAACATGTACAGATTATTGATTAGTATAGAAAATATTCGAATATATTTTAATTTTTTTTTTTAAGTTCAGAACCGCTGAGATTTTTGATATTGACAGCACATTGAAAGTAGATTAATGAGGTTTTAAATGCTTTTAACTTTACACATATTTTAATTTTAATATTAAAATTTCAGTATTTTGTCATACCATCAGCATTATTTAATCCTCGGTTTGTAACATTAATGGTTTTAAAAATATAAGATTAATAATATACTTCATAAATTGGAAGGATACGAAATCTCATGTAATAGTAAAGAACCACAATATATTTAGTCAAATATTTTTTAAACTTTATAAATGTTTAATAGAATAAATTATAAAATTATTAATTAAGAATATATATATTCCCTCCAACCTTTTTATAAGAAATATTCTATCTCTAGGGTGGTTCTTAATATAAAAACAAATTCGATTTGTATGAATTTTGTAATCTGATCTTTTTATTTTTATCCATATCAAATATATGTTACTCATAATCACTTTATAATAAATTTTTACTCACTATCTCTCATGTACTTTCTTTCTAGATAAATATTTGATAAAAGCTTTAAGGACAATTTTGTTCGGAAGTTTTTTGAGATACAATTTTGCCCTAAAAGTGTCATCTGCATCATTTTTTCCTGACCATTATCTTAATTTTGACGGTTAATTGACCGAATATGTTGACTTGTCAATCTATGTGTCATCCATATCATATTTGTTAAAGTATAAATTTGCACCGGAATTCGATAGGTCTTCTACCTCTGTTTTTTTTCAAACTTATATTTAAAATTTTTTGGTTGAATTTGCATATTAACTGAAATGACATATGGATCCATATTTGATTAATTAAATATCAAAATTAACTGAAATAACGGTAATGACAAAATTGCCCATCGATAAAACATCCAAGGAAAAAATGTCCTTCCATCCTTAAAAAGGTACATAAGTTTTACGTTTATTATTTTACCAACATTTTGAACTATTTGATAGTTGTTTTCTAATTGAATAAAGTATAATATATTTAAAGATAAATATAATTTTTGGGCTTTAATGTTATCCATATTTTAGTTTTGACCCCTCATATTTCAAAATATAGGACAAAATAGTCTGCAGATGTTCTTATAAAGTTACTTAGAGCAAAATGAAGGGAAATTTGAAGGGCTATAAGTCTTTTTAGTCTTTATTATAAAATATCAACTAATAAAAACAAATATAACTACATGGAGGCAGGGATGGTAGTGGAGGCGCCATTTCTTTTTGAAGAAATTATGAGAAACATTCTGAAACGACTCCTTGTGAAATCCCTAATTCAAAGCCTCTGCATTGCACTTACCAATGATGGATCACGAGATACATGTTCTTAAAGTTCACAACCCACTTGTCACCGGTTACTTGTTTCACGTTCACATCATCAGTTCGTGCAATTGTTTACTCCGTGTTGCTATCCACTGCAATTCCTTTTTAGTGTGGAATCCTTCAATTTTTAGAAAGGTAAGATAAATCCCTCAAACGAGGACCGTTGAATTTTCCATATGCAATTACTTTAAACTAATGTGTCTTGGATTATATTAAACAAATGTTATGATACAACAGTTACCCTTCTTATATAGCAAATTGCCCAAAACACATACAACAAGTGGCAAAGCCATTTTCTTCCAACAAACTATAACCTAAACTAACTAAACAAGTGGCAAACTCATGGTCTCCCAACAACCTACTATCCAACCTGAGATTTTCAGAACAAGAAATTATTATAAAAAAGACCAGCCAGCTGGAGGAGACAGAAAACTTATATATAAATATACTTTTATATATAACAATGATATCTATAAAACTCATACCGCAATGCAAAATGGGATGAGATGACTGACAAAGACCCACATGAGTGAACACAGGCAACCTTTTTTTTGGGCTAAATTATATAAAATATTTTAGAATTTTGGATAAGTCTATATAATTCCTGATATTTTAAAGTTTAAATTTAGAACTCAGAATTTTTTATTTCATTTTGGATCCTTCAATTTTATATATTATACTTTTAATCTTTTAATGTTGTTGTCATTAATATCATTAACAAAAAATGTTTCTATCAGAAATTTAAGTGATGACAATATAATTAAGCGCTGAAAAATATATTTTATTTTAAAATATAGACATATTAAATTGAGTAATTAATGAATTAAAATGTAAAACATGATTCTCAACATTTAATTATCCAACCCTAGCCGCCCCTCCCCCCTTTTCTCTCTTCTCTCCTGCGCTCCCCTCTGCATCTCACCCTCTCGCCGGTGGCTTGTTCACAAGCCACCCGCGAGCCTACTTTTGTGTCACAGATAAGTCAGAGGTGTAGCTTAGAGTCCAGATCTGACATCTGCGGTCCTCTCACTTTGAGTTTTGTCGGTTGTGGCCTTCTCTCGTCCTTGTGGCGAGTCTTCTCTCCTTCTCCAGATCTGATCTGCGGATGTGAGATTTATCTGTTTTTCGTTCCTTTTTTTGTGGTTTTGGGTTTTGTGGTGGTGTTTTTGTCTAAAGAAATAAACAGATCTATAAGATCTGCGTTTAAATCCTCTTGGTTGGATGACAGTTTGAACGTTATTAGATCTGATTATCTCTTGGTAGCTCGGATTTGCGTTTTTGGGGGAAGATTTAAAGAGGTGTTTTTCGGTGTGTGGTCAAGGTCATTGGATCTACTTAATCAGAGGAGCAGAAGCTTTATTCAAGACATTATGGGTCTTCTTCTTTCTGAGGTTGGATTTTCTAGGTTCTTTACCCTAATATGGGGTGTCTGTACAGCTGCTCTAATTGCAGCTAATGCTTATAAGGATGTGCGCCCTTCAGGGTGGGTTTTACGACCAACACTTCCTTTGTCGTCACTTCTAACCTTGGATATCGAGGAAACCGCTATTGCCTATGAGTTTTCTTCTACTCTTAAATCTGTTATGTACTCTTGGTTGTTTTTGTATCTGGTTTATTTGGTTGTATTTAAGATTGTTTTATTTGTATTTGTTTTCATCTATTGTATCAGTCTCAAGTATTAATATATATTTAGCTTTTGATAAAAAAAAAAAACATAGGGTAGACTTAGTTTTTGTTAAAAAAAATTGAATATATTTTAATTAATAGGGTAGACTTAGTTTTTGTTAAAAAAATTGAATATATTTCTCCGTCAACGTTTAATTCTCACACTTCCTGTTGTTGCTGGATATGGGAGGGAGAGAGATTCTCTACTCGGCATGGAGGAGAGTCTAACATGTCCAGATTGTTGATTAGGATAGAAAATATTCGAATGACTTAAGATTGCGGGAGATTTGTTGACTTCCTAGAAGAGTTGTTGGAATTTTTTTTTTAATTTTTTTTAAGTTCAGGACCGCCGAGATTTTTGATATTGACCGCACATTGAAAATAAATTAATGAGGTTTTAAATGTTTTTAACTTTACACATATTTTAATTTTAAATTATAATTTCAGTATTTAGTCATACCATCAACATTATTTAATCCGGTAAGTAATATTAACGGCTTTAAAAATATAAGATTAAGAATATACTTCATAAATTTAAAGGATATGAAATCTCATGTAATCATAAAGAACTAAAATATATCTAGTCAATTTTTTAAAAAAAATAATAGAATAAATTATAAAATTATTAATTAATAATATATATACTCCCTCCAACCTTTTTATAAGAAATATTCCATCTCACAGTGTGGTTCTTAATATAAAAACAAATTTTATTTGTATGAATCTTGTAATATGATCTTTTTATTTTTATCCGCATCAAATATTTGTTACTTATAATCGTTTTATAAAAATTTTTACTCACTATCTCTCATATACTTTCTTTCTAGATAAATATTTGAAAAAAGCTTTTAGGGCAATTTTTCCTCAGAAGTTTTTCGATAGACAATTTTATCCAAAAAGTGTCATCCGCATCATTTTTCCTTGACTATTATCATAATTTTGATGGTTAATTGACCGAATATGCTAACTTGCCAATCTATATGTTATCCACATCATTTTTGTTAAAGTGTAAATATGCATCGGAAGTACATATGTCTTTTACCTTTTTTTTTCAAACTTATATATAAAATTTTTGAGTCGAATTTGCATATTAACAAAAATGATATGTGAACCGTGAGCTCAACGTATTTGATTAATTAAATATTGAAATTAACTGAAATAACGGTAACGACAAAATTGCTCATCAATAAAAACGTCCGAGACAAAAATGCCGCACTATACATAAGTTTTACCTTTATTATTTTATCTAACATTTTGAATTATTTGATAGTTGTTCTTTTTATTGAATAAAGTATAATATATTTAAAGATAAATATAATTTTTGGCCTTTAATGTTATCCACATTTAGATTTCAAACTAGAGGACAAAATAATATGCAGATGTTTTTTATAAAGTTACTTAGAGCAAAAGAAAGCGAAATTTGAAAAGCTGCCTTAACCATATAATTTTTCTAGTCTTTATTAGAAGATACCAACTAATACAGAAAAAAGAGATGACTAACATGGAAGAAGATATGGCATTGCATTATGAGGCACCATTTTATTCCCGAAGAAATTATGAGAAACATTCTCAAACTATACTCCTTGTGAAATCCCTAATTCAAAGCCTCCCACCTCCTTGTTTCGTGTTCGCATCATCGGCTCATAAACCATCTCCTTGTTTCGTGTTCACATCATCGTGGAATTGTTTGCTCCATGTCGCTATCAACTGCAATTCTCTTTTACTTTGGAATCCTTCAATTTTTAGAGAGTTAACAGTTGAATTTTCCCTATGCAATTACTTTAAACAAATGTAATTTGGATCATATTAAACAAATGTTATGATACAAGTGATACCCTTCTTATATAGCAAATTGCCCAAAACACATACAACAAGCGGCAAAGCCATTTTCTTCCAACAAACTATAACCTAAATTAACTAAACAAGTGGGAAATTCATGGTCTCCCAACAACCTACTATCCAACCTAAGATTTTCAGAACAAGAACTTACTATAAAAAAGACCAGCCAGCTGGAGGAGATAAAAAATTTACATATAAATATACTTATATATATAACCCTGATATCTATAAAAGTCAGGAGATAAAAAACTTATATATAAATATACTTATATATATAACACTGATATCTATAAAACTCAGACCGCAATGCAAAATGGGATGAGATGACTGACAAAGACGCACATGATAGAAGTGAACACCAATAATCTTTTTTTGGGCTAAATTATATAAAATCATTCGGGTTAGTTGCATATAATTCCTGACATTTCAAAGTTTAAATTTAAAACTCATCACCTTTGATATTTCAAAGTTTAAATTTAAAGCCCATAACCTTTCATTTTTTAACTATTAACCTCCTACCGTTAAGTCACCATTTATTTTTTTAACAAAAAATATCACGTCAAGTGACCGTTTATCTATTGACATTTCAAAGTTTAAATTTAAAACTCATAACCTTCGACATTTGAAAGTTTAATTTTAAATTAAACCCATAACCTTTCATTTTTTTTTAGCTATTAACCTCTTATTGTCAAGTGACCATTTATCTTTTTTAACAGAAAATATCACCTCAAATTATGAGATAATATGTGACATACTTCGTGATATCATATATAAATTATTAATTTCATATACTTTTAAACTTTACACCATCAGAGTTTTCTTTTTTTTTTTTTTTTTTGATATAACACACAATCAGAGTTGTGCAACGGAAGCGTGGCACAGATCTCAAAACTGGGCCTAGATAATGGAAGACTTCTAACATTCTTTTTATCTTATTGTTTATCTAACAATTTATTTTTTTAAAAAACAAAAACAAAAAATAGTTAGATTAACGAAGGAGAGCCTTTAACACTATAAAAGTCTCTTGTTTCGCTGGGGAAAAAAATTAAAGCATACAGTGAATGTAGGTAGGATTAGCGTGCCATTGAAAAATTCGTGTTCAATCAATAATTGCTTCCATCCTTTATCTTTACATAAATTATCACCATTAATTCCCCAAAAAAAAAATCATACCACAATGATCTATTATCTTATAAAATAGATTTAGATTTCTTCCTTTTCTCTCTACTCTCATTTTCTCTTTTTTTTACTATTGAATTAAGATCTCAATGGTTCAGATTTAACATATTATATTTTTATGGTAAAATTATAATAATATTGTAATAATATGTTAAATCTAAACCGTTGAGATTTTGATTCAACGGTAAAAAAAGAAAAATAAGAAAAAAAATAAATGGAAAAGAAGGCAAACCAAATCCAAATAAAGGTGGGACTATCAAGGCAATGAAAACATTCCAATTCAAGCCATCATTGCTTCTGGCGTTGATCTTTGCATACATTCTCTTGCCTGGAGGAATATCGGTAGTACCCAAAAAAAAAAGAAATTTGCTCCTACAATAATAATTTACTATCTTTTTTTAAATGTTTTTACTATTTGTGACCAGATAACCCAGCAATCAGAGCGACGTAAGGGAAGCGTAGTGGACCCATAAGTCAAGGTTTCTGGATCGAAATCAGGCTTTGATATTAAAAATAATTCCAACTATTTTTATATTATTTTTTTCCTAAAAATTTATTTTCTTAAAAAAATAGCCAGATAAGTCTTTCAAAAAAAAAAAATTAAAGCATACAGTAAATAAAGGAGGGATTGACAAGGCAATGAAAACATGTCAGTTCAAGTTAGGGCTGAGCATGAAACTCATAACCCATGAGCCCACCCAAAAAGACCCATAATGGGGCGGGTTAGAAGCCCGTCCATTTAAGACTTAAATGGACGGGTTATGGGCACACCTACGTGCTGCTCATACCCGCCCATTTAATGTAATTTTTTTATTCACTATTCATTCCATTCCGCATTCTACTATAATGTAATGACATTCCCTGACTCCCTCCCTATTCAAGATTTTGAGTATTCGGTCTCTTCTAATCTCTAACCATAAAGGCTATCAACTCTCAATCTTGCTCTCACTCTCTCTTTCTAGCCCTTCTTATTTGAACTTGTGAGTCGCTATTGATTCTACATGTAAAGTAGAAAAGATTTCAAAAGTGAATGAATATCTTCAAACTGAATTAGTTGACTTTCCTGATCCAAAATTTGGTGTTTTGGCATGATAGAGAGTAAATGCTTTCATGTATCAAGTTGGGGTTTGAACATCAAAATTATGTTATGACGATACTGGTATAAATTTATATTGTTTTGTGTGAATTGAGCTTTGAAGATTTAGATTTCAAAAATTAAAAAGATGAATTTGGATGGATGCTCAATGCTTATATATGTTTATTTTTTCAAAAAAAAATATAAATGGGTTACTCAAAACCTAAATAGATAGCCCACCCATTTATATGCTAGCCTGTTTACATAGATTTAAATGGGTTGATGTACGGGTATAGACTAGCCCGTAACCATTTTAATTTAAATGGGTGGGTTGTGGGTTTGACTTTGGGCTGCCAAACCCGTCAATTGCTTTGCCCTTGTTCAGGCAATAATTGCTTCCAACCTTGATCTTTGCATACATTCTATTGCCTGGAGGAATACAATAACCATGAGTACCAACAACAAAAATTATTCCTACAATAATGATCTATTATCTTTTTTAAATGTTTTTAATATTTGTTACTAGATATCCCAACAATTAGAATGGTGCAACGAAAGCTTGTTGGTCTATAACCTCCGTGTCCCGGATCGAAACCAGGCTTTGATGTTAAAAAGAACCCTAACTTTTTTTTAAATGTTTTTGCTTTCCTAACACTTTATTTTTTTTCAAAAAAAAAAAAAAAAAAAACCAGATTAGCAAAGAGTGAATACATGTGGGATTAGCGAGAGGCGGGATTAGGGAGGCAATGAACAAATTCTAGATCAAGCAATAATTGCTTTCGGCCTTCATATTTGCATACATTGCCTTGCCTGAGGGAATATAATAACCATTAGTTCCAACAACAATGAATGAGAACAAATTAATACATCATTAATGTTTTCTTTCGAACAAAACTCTCCACAAAATTGGCTGCATATCATGCATAAGTAATAACCTACCCCCTACATTTTAAAAAACACCTCAATAGTATTTAACTAATGCCGCCAACATTAAATGGCACAATTCACTGGGTAAATCCACAGGAAACTCAATCTTGAAAACCCAAAAGTATAAACATAATCTACAGTAAGTACTAGAATAAATGCCTACAACTAAACCACAATACATTGCCTACATCTGAAATGTCCATACTTCTTGGTACCTAACCATGTCTAACATCAACTCAGCTGCCTACCCCTTTGCCAACACAATTGTGTTAAGTAGCACAAAAATAAAATAAAAACCAAAAAAGAGGGAAAATCCACAAAAAAAAACGATGGAAATGTGATTTCCTAAATTCACCCGCTCAAAATTACAATTACTATACCCATTCCTAAGTGTTTCCATATTTACCTTCATTTATTTAATATACTAAACACAGGGTACCATCTTCATTTATTTAATATACTAAACACAGGGGCACTATGCCCTTGTCAAACCTGTAATGAACATAATTTGAACAGATTATAGCCAGAAATGTCCAGAATGTGAGTGAAAATATTAAATAGAAGTATATCGGGCATTAACTCGCTTTGCTAAAACAAAAATAGTCACCTGTACCAAGGGGAATATGTCACACACGGCTGAAAGCTTTTGGGCAGGACACACAATGGCATGTAATGACTGAATTGAAGAATATCACCTCTGCAATTTTGTTGATGCAGAATATTGGATTTAGCATATTATTAGTCATATATGAGTAGACTAATGAATCTTCATTATGCCAAGCATTGCATTATGAAGTCAAGTATGTAGTAATGCTAGCCTTAGTATACTCTCAGGACATGGGCTTATTTCCCTCCACCTTAACAAAGATGAGTGTCTTTTTTTTATGAACTGTACCTGTAATAATATAAGTAATGGGCCACAAATGCATTGCTATGGCAATTTTTTTTTTTTTGACTCAATACTAATAAAGATGAGTGCATATGGAAGGGTCCATAGTTGGTTAAATCCTTATAACATAAATAACAAAAAATTCAGAACATTAATAACAAAAACACTTTCAAAAAGTAAAGTTCAAGCAACAGCTAGTTAACCATCGACTATATGAGCGAAAAAAAAGGAAATGATCCATAGTTTCATCTGACAGAACATTACAATGATAGAACCACAAGAAAGCCAACATGGTAAAAAACAACTTAAAATTAGAGTTTGCTGCTCAATTCTTCTCCCGCTTAATAGACTTCAGTGGCTTTGAGGATGATTTTGCTGGCGATGGTGATCCATATGCAACAGTCTTTGAACCAGCAAGTTTCTTAGAAGTAACCTTCCTCTTCCCCTTTGAAAGAACAAATAGGCATCACGTTAGAAATTGAAACTTCATCAAGTTCAATAGTGGGGAAGGTTTCAGATAGTTTAAGAGATGCTTCCTTATCTTCAGTGGTGGCATCCCTCATGAAAATGATACATAGAGTTATAATTTGCAATGTACTCATGTATCAAGCAATCATGAATGTAATTGTTGTTGATTGTTGGTTGATTTTAGGATTTGTACTTCAATAGCATTATTTCAACGATCAGAGTGGTTCAGTGGAAGCATGGTGAGTTATAACCCACAGTCTCTGGATCAAAACCAAACTCTGATATGTGAAGGTTTCCAACCTTTCTTTTATGTTATTGTTTACCTTATAGTGAGGATGTGCCATTGCTTTTTAGAAATTTTGATCCCAAAGAAACTTAGAAGAAAAGCAAATGAGGATACTAAGAGGAATTGGGCTACTTTTTTATTTGAACTGATTTCATATATTATTTTAGACGTCTGTTAATTGACTTTAGGTTGGTTGTGGTTACTACGACAAGATAATTTTATATATATGTAGCTTAATTATGATGCATTTCTATCCAATAGTATCAATATAAAAAGAAGAGGTGGACCTAAAAAAAGAGAATGATTACTTTAAACAAATGTTTCTAGGTCTATATTAGACAAATTTTATTATACAACAATTACCCTTCTTATATAGCAAATTGCTCAAAACACATACAACAAGTGGCAAAACCATTTTCTTCCAACAAACTATAGCC
The DNA here is from genome assembly GCA_037074495.1 of Acacia confusa. Taxonomy (NCBI): domain Eukaryota; kingdom Viridiplantae; phylum Streptophyta; class Magnoliopsida; order Fabales; family Fabaceae; genus Acacia; species Acacia confusa. The sequence goes on from CM073503.1 coordinate 44,417,909, forward strand.
TAAATTAACTAAACAAGTGTCAAACTCTTTGTCTTCCAACAAACTACTATCCAACCTGAGATTTTCAGAACAAAAAATTAGTTATAGAAAAGACCAGCCAGCTGGAGGAGACATAAAACTTATATATAAATAGGGCTTTGGTTTTCTCATGTTACATGAGGAAAAAAAAGATTCCTACACACACATGAAATGGTAGGACCCGCATATACATATATGAATTCATATATATGTGTGTGTGTGGGTCCCACCATTTCATGTGTGTGTGACCTGAGAAAATGTTTTTCCTACCACATGAGAAAATGTTTTCCCATATAAATATACTTACATATATATCACTGATATCTATAATTTTCAGAAACTAGATAACCCCACAAAAAGGATATGCTTTTTATTTGAGGGAGAAAACCAAACTGAGCATGTGAGTTGGAAAATGAAGAGCTGATAATGCATGCAACTTTTAACATAAAAAGTAGAATCTTCAATTTGGGGGAAAATAATGGAAGAAATTGCCAATAATTAATAGTTAAGGATCTCTTCAACCCCAGAAAAAAATTTGTATATAGAAACTTCAAAAGATTAGTAACAAAATATTGTGAGGCACATTCACATTTCCCATATTCGACCCTATATAACCTTCCCATATTAGACTATATATAACCAGATTTCTTTGGTTATGGAGACACTAGAGCATGATTTCTAACAACAAGAAGAGGCATAAAAAGATTATATTGCATCAATTTATACATACATGTGTGTGTATGAGAAGATTTAATAATTAATTTGAAGCTTGTATTCGTTAAACACAATGATATTTAAAGGTAGTTACAAAAGATGGTAGTCCCAAGGCTTGGGGTGCAACTAGAAGCACCTCATCGAAGTGAGATTTTAAATTAAAAATCAAACCGCAATGCAAAATGCAACGGATGAGATGACTCATGAGCCGCTTTTGTCGTTAAAGAGATCAATTAAACTAGGTCCTAATTAATTATGTAGTTTAGAGTCAACTTAGGTCATTCTCCGAAGGAGCAAGCTGTGTGTTTTCTTTAGGACTAATTTTCAAGTGATAAAAGATGCAATGGAATATAAATGAACCTAAACTAATAATGCAAAACACTACTACCTATATGCAATTAACTAACTAAATATACTAATGCAATTGACTCTAAAACCTATATAAAAATGAGACTAATCTATGAGTTTGAATGCCCTTTTTAGGGGGGTTTTCTTATGAGAGAATAATTAAAATCCTAATAAAAAGATTGATTAAAAGTAAGTAAAATAATAATGATCTAATTCAGTTGTGATGATGAAGGGGACAACTTAGGATTCACATGGAATTAATTTTCTTAGCCGAAATTAATTAATTAGACCAAAGGAAGGTTAATGAGGGATTGAAATTAATGAGTTCAATTACCTAATTCAAACATGGGAAACCTTCAATAACACATATTCCATTAGAAAACTCATTATGAAATAAGCGGTGGTTAGTTAAACTCATAAAAAACCAATCACCTTTAATTCCAAAATTGTAATACCCTAAAAATTCTATTCAGCTTAGCCACTATATTTTGATAAAACATACCTATTAAAAATAGGTGAATATGTGGTATCAAATTTTGGTAGTTTATTTTAGGGAATTTTCTTCTAGAATTAAATAGACCAAAAACCTGAATTTTCAAATTTCATTTGGAGATCATAAAATATCTTAAGATTGTCAGATAATCTTAATTATACCATTTGAACAATTAAAATCATCAGAGGATGATGAAATCAATTAGAGGAAATTGGTAACAATTATTGGGCAATTGGAATTACAATAATTGAGATACTTTAGTAGTTTTTGAAATTAGTTCATAATTAAATTATTAAAATCATAATTAAGGAAAAATCAATTAAGTGAAGGACCAAATGATATTTAGAAGCTAATATTAGCATACAAGGAGTTTTTAATCATCAAAATTAAATTAAGAACTTACCAAATTTTGATAATTAAGTCTAGTAACCCCTAAGATACTATGTTAGAGATTAAAATTAGGATTTAACTAATTATTACTAATTTATTCTTAGTTGATGGTGAAAGAATTATACAAGTAAATGAAAGAATTAAACTATATGAACCTCAAATTTTAAATCCAAGTGGACCAATGAGAGAATTCCTTTCTTAAAGGTGTAAAAACATTAGAACATAATTATATAATAAGGGGGGGGGGGGCGAATTCTAAAAATAATAAGAAGAAGTAATAAGTCAAAAAGAGTGTAGAAGAAGATTAGTGGAACTTAGGGAGCAAGTTGTGACTTAATTAGAAAAAATTAAATGAAAACCTATAGAGATTAAATCATAGCTTGAAATCTAGAAACTAGATCTTAAAGATAAGTACATATTTGAGATCAGTGAATTATGAGCTTCAACCTGACTATTTCCAAAGTTATTTTCGGTTACTTATAAGATTCATACCTAAGTGTTTTGGGAATTAAAAATCACCATAAATCTAATCATAAAATTAGGATTCCCAAAGTGAAATTGGATTTTGAATTTAAACACCAACTTACACCTAACTAAATTAGCATTTGGGAGTAATTAGGGATTAAATAGGTTTTCTTGGGGACAAAGCAAAGGTTTTCTAGAAGGAAGAAAGGGGGGGGGGACGGCTAGGGGGGGGGAGGTGGAAGGCCAATATCATCTCATCTTCTCCAAGCAAAATCCTATGGTTGTATGCAAAGGGAAGAATTTACAAATATGCCACCCTCTTCAACTATAAATAGAGGTATTAGGCAACACATTCTCTTCACAAAATCCTCAAGCCAAGACCGAAATATATAGAGAAAGGGAGAGAGTGAGGAGCTGCAGAACATAGGAAGCAAGTGTTCTTCAAGAGGTAAGGGTGTTTTTAGCTTCTAAGTTTAAATTCTTAGGTTATGAAGTAGAAATGCTAGGAAATGTTATTTTGATCTATAATCTTCCATATATAGTTTTAATTTCATGTTTTTATGATTTCCAATAGCTTTATTTTGAAAATTTGATGAAAAAGAAGTTATAGCAAAAATTTTGGAAGATTATGATCAAAATAGCGAAGCTTTGACAAAATTTCGGTAATCAGGAATTTCTGGAGTCAGTAGTAAAAGTGTTGGTATTTTATGATGAAGATGATATTCGAAAATTCTGGGAAAATTCATGATGAAAGTAGACATATAGGGCTTTCTAAATCTATAAAGAGTGTGTCATTTGAAGCTCTGTGCAAAAAGATAAAAATCTCAGAAGTTGGGCTATGTTTTCTGTGCGAAATTCTGGGCAGCAGTTTGAAATTTTGAAACTGGGACTTTTCCAGGAGTTCTGGGTAAGTTACAGTATTTTTCATTGAAAGTAGACATCTCAAGGATTCCGAGAAATTTTACGGATCCTCATTTCAATTTTTGTGGAATTAGTTATGATTTTTCAAAGTTAGGCGAAATTCTGCCCAGAAATTCTACACCAGCGTTTTTCCGAAAATTGTGAGGAAATAATTGAAAATAAGTCCACTAAGGGTAAAACTGTTATTTGTGGCCAAGGTGTCTCATGAAATATTGTTTACGAATTAATTGAGACAATATTATCCTTATAGGATATCAGAGATCGTTTTTCTGATCAACAGAACGTACCGAAACTCAGGTACGGATGCGTATTGTAACATTAACGCTTATGCTTATGGTATGGTTATATGTGAAAGTTGTTTTCACTTATTGATACTCTGTTTTGAAAGTTGCTTATGATATATTGAATTGAATACGGGTTATAATCTTGATAACTCCGTTGAGTTTTCCTAGCGCTGAGGATACGATAGGCCATCGTGGCACTGGTTATGTGCAAACTATGGGTAACATACATATTGCAGTGGCTGTGTTATGTTACTTGCTGATATGATTTTGAAAGTGATAGTAGTGAATTTATTATTATAATATCTGTCATATACTGTTTACATAAGCATGAGGTTAACCGTTACCTGAGGTTCAATGGGAATTGAACCTCAGCTCCTGTTATAGCTTCAGGATCTCAGGGAGTCAAAATCAAGGATAGGGGTAAGAAGCAGGCGTGAGGATCCTGCAGAGACGTTGTCTTTTTAAAATATAAATTGTGGTATATTGAACCCATGGATGATTGTATAGTTAAATGTTCAGATAGATACATTACATACAATGTTATTCAGTTACTCTTTATTTTAAATATTCTCAACACTCAGCTCTGTATGGAAACGTTTATGAAAATGGGATGTTACAAAAATGATCTTAGAAATTTTGTTTACAATTATCTAATTGAACAATTAGATAATTTATCAACTCAATTAAACAATTAAGATGATAAACCAAATTGACAATTAAATTAATAACGAAAACTCAATTAATAATTCAACTGACAATCCAAAGGTAGCAAACAAAAGTCCAGCAAATGTCTCAAGCATAAAAACTTCAAATTATCAATCCAAATTGTTTTCAATTAACACAATTTGAAATCATTTAAAACTAAGTTATCTCAAGTCTTAAATTAAATAGATAAAAAGAACAACACTCCCTTATGATCTTCATGTGTGAGTTCTAGACCCTAGTTTCCTCCATGCTTCTCCTAAATTGCCTCCCAAGGAATTTAAGCTTACATGAACTTTCCCTCACCAAGCTCCAGACACATCACCACCGCCATGTGAAGAATTGTGAAATAATGGTGTTTAATGGCGTGGGACCCGTGCGTGAGATGAATATTGGAAATCAAGAAGTCCTTGTGCGTGTGCGTGAATGGAAGCTAAATGAATTAATGGATTTGGAGGTGGGGTCCACGAGAGACAATTTGGAATGGAGAATTGCTTAAATCAATTGCACGGTGTCTCTGCATCTTCTCCTCTGCGTCTTCGGTCTGCAGCTTTTTTTGGCGTGATGATCTTATCTCGCGGCGTGTCCTTCAAACCTAGCAGCTAGGTTAATTAATAGGAGAGGAGGTGAGAGTTTTTGGGTACCAATTTGAGCCCAATAAAATTTAAGAAGCCCAATAAAATTCTACCATTGGGTTTCTTTTTGGCTTCTCTTAAAAAATTTTGCATCGTAAGATTTTTCAATATTTTTTTATTGGCAGAAATAAAATCATGATATATCATATATTCAAAAATATTATTCAACCACAAGATAATAATCAGAATATTATTAATTTAACCTAATAATCTCATAATTAAGTCAAATTTATATTATTTCCTAAAATTGGCTAACAATCCAAATATTATCTTATAAATCCAATTTAGCCAAAAATAGTCCCTAAAATAAATGAATAAGGTGGGATAAAATATATGAAAATTGGAACTTATCAATGACTGACGAGACGCACATGATCGAAGTGAACCCAAGCAATCTTTTTTTTGGGCTAAATTATATAAAATCCTCTAGAATATCTTTTTCAACGGAAAATATCACGTCAGATGATAAGATAACACGTAGCATCCTACGTGACATCATATGTAAATTATTAATTTCATAAACTCTTGGATCAAAACCAGGCCATGATATTAAAAAGAATTCCAACTTTTTTAATGTTATTCTTTTCCTAACAATTTTTTTTTTTTAAAAAAATAATAGCCAGATTAGCCGAGGAAGGCCTTCAAGAGTGTAAGAATCACTTCTTTCAATAGAAAATGGAAAATATCAAAGCATACAGTGAATATAGGTGGGATTAGCGACGCATTGAACAAATTCTAGATCAAGCAATAACGGCTTGCGGCCCTGATCTTTGCATATATTACCTTGCCTGAAGGAATACAATAACCATTAGTTCCAACAACAAAAAAATGATTACTACTATAATGATCAATTATCTTTTTTAAATGTTACTCCCTCCGGATCCTAATTATAAGATATAGTTGACTTTTTTGGAGAGATTAAGGAAGTTAATTAAATTACTTTAGAGTATTTTTATTTTTTTTCTTCAAACTAATTAATTTGACTAATAAACTAATACATAATCTAAGAATACATAATATATGAAATGATTAAATAACTTATCTAGCTTCCTTAATTCCTCCAAAAACAATCAACTTTATCTTATAATTAGGATCAGAGGTAGTATTAATATTTGTGACTACATATCTTAACAATCAGATTGTCACAACCGAAGCCTGATGGGCCTATAAGCCTCTAGTCCGTGGATCAAAATTAGACTTTAAGACTAAAAAGAATTCCAATAATTGCTTCTGTCCTTGATCTTTGCATACATTCTCTCTCTCCTAAAGGAATACAATAACCATTAGTTCCCACACAAGAATTATTACTACTATAATGATCTATTATCTTTTTAAAAATATTTTCAATATTTGTAACTAAGTATTTCGATAATAAGAGTGGCCGTGTGGCAGTGTGGTTGGCTAGAGCTGTCAAAATGGACTGGACCTTATGGGCCAGCTCATTAAACCCTATTGATAACCCCCTCTTTTTTAGCCTCCATATGATGGGGTTTTTTTTGGCCCTAGCCCAACATAACCCCAAATCCTATAGGGTTAGAACAGAGCCAACCCCCGTGGGTCAGCAATCAAAACTTAATTGAACTGTGATTTTGCGATTTGAGAGCGAATTGCACAACAATCTGTTCTGCGCTTCCTTTTTTTATGATTCCCATTGTTCTGTGGCTGTGCTCCTCGTTTCCGGAATTTTTTGTAATTATATTTTAAATTTAAATTTAATAAATTGATCCTGAGATTGTTTTGGTTATTTAAAAAACCTTTTTTCTTGTGGACTGCCTATCCGGATCCTTACCTGTGTTTCATTAGTTTCAAGTTGCAGAGTAGAGTATTAATTATTAAATAATGGTGACGGATCATGACTATAACTATGATTGTATTTATATCATGGAAAAAAACCGGATCTGTATAAAAATGTGTTTTTTTATTATAATTTTAATTTATAAGTACTTAATTTTTCAATATTTTGTGTTAATGATTATAATTATTTTATCTAATTTTATTTTTATTCTAATCGAAGCTGCAGAGATGAATCAATTTTATGCAAATAAAAGTTACGAATAAATAAATAATTAAGATCAACCCTTTGATAACTCATAAAGAGTTAAAAGATGAACTGAAATCATTAAAAAAAAAAAAGGCCCGCAGAATGTTTCAGCCAAATATTGAGAAATAAAAATTAAATGAAGCACTACTTAGATATAAACTAAAATGTATTTATAAATTTGAAAATTGTTGCAGCTTCTCTTAACCCTTCATTCACGTCTGGCAACTGCCATACAAAGATTGCTTTTAGGATCTCTGAATGCCCAAATATCAACGGTTTGATTCGCTTCAAATTTGTCTTGTGTAGCAATAGTGTACCAGCCACCATTCAATACATATTGAGCGTTTATCTTTTCAGGGTCTTTTTTATTTTTATGCAAGTCCCACTGTCTGAATGCAATTGTGAGCTCAGTGAGAGGATTATCCATCGGTTTATGAATCACAGGCACACTAATGGCTCGTCCTTGCCTGAGGAGCGTAACCTCTTCGTCTCTTAAGAATGCGAAACTCTCCATTTGGGACAAAGGCATGGAGATTCTACCATGTTGTTTGCTTACATCGGTCTGGAATAATTTCTTATGGTAGATATGAGTTAATTCGTTCGGCCATGATCCACCACATTTCTCGATAATTCGTGCATGGAATTCCTCCGGTAATGGTGGTGGCGCATTTGAATTATCGATGTCTCCCCTCTTCTTCTTACTTTTTATTTGCTCTATCCATTTTTCATTGCAAACCGTCTCATCTATTTTGCTCTCTGACTTTTTCTTCATCGGTTGAGATTTTCTCTTATTGTTGTTCTTCAATGGTCTGCCATTTTTCTTTGACAAGTCAGACTCAACATTTTCTTCAGCTGACGAGTTGCTTTTGCTCTTCTTCAACTTTTGTAAAGCGACTTCCGCAACAAAGGCCAAAACTTGTAAGGGAGTTGAATTTGGATTCAATTCCTTATCTTTGAAATCTTCGGGAGTTAATAAATTAGGCTTTCTCATCCTGCCTTTGCTAAAAAAGGGCGCATCATGAAATTAGGACTATTGTTCTCCCTCTTATAGGGTGACTTAGTGAAATAAGATAGTTTGCGATAATTAATATATATCTTTTTCTCAAATAAGATGCAACTTTATATCTTATCACAAACTTATAATATTTTTCTCATTATCTTTATTTAAGATTAATTTAGAACCACATGGTGTCATTTTAAACGAAATAACAATTATTAATATTATCTTCATTATATGTTAATTGTAGATTGTCTTTATTTATTTAGGCCAACGATTTAAACTAATTTTAACTTTTTTTTTTCAAAAACACTAGGCATGGCTAACAAGGTATAAAATGAAATATAAAAGATATCTTTCACAATTTTAAGATTTAAAAGATATTATATATTATATATTTTAATATCTATGATTCAAAATTTCATTGTACGCTGAAACAAATAACTCTAGAAATATAAACATATGATAAATTTATCTAAGACTTCAGAACAAATAAGAAAACATAAGACATAAGCTTTTTTTAACAACACGAAACGGTGTTAAATCACGTGAAGAAGTAGAGGCACCCAGAGCGTTGTAGATGTGTCTTTCATTTTTCTTCTTTTGTGAAATATTTCGGGAATATAATAGGGTATGAAAAACATCTTATCAAAATCTTATTATCCACTCTTAACGCTTTTAAACATAGAGAATAGTAGAGACCACAGCAAACCATTTCGAGAACATGAAATGTTATAACGAACATTTTTTAAAAACAAAATAATGATAATATCTCAAGGAGGGAAGAAAGAGGAAAGTCAAGGAATTGGAAAAAGAAAATTATAAATTTAACTGTTTGAATAAATAGAAAAGAAAAAATAAAATCAAAGAGCATCATACCTGTTTTCTTTTGATTTTGGAGAAGACATAACTTAGATTCAACACTTACTGGAAAAGCAATGCTTATGAATGACTCAAGTATTGAAGGAGTTTATAAATAAATAGAAAGATTCAAAAAAGTTTAAATTAAATTTTGATAATATGTGATCATTATTTATCTTTTTTTTAGATTAGTATCTCAAACGAATAATATTTATCCCATCATATCTATTTAAGACCAACTACGAATAGGATAGTGATACAAATGAAATAAAAATTATTAATATTAATCTTTTCATAGTATGTAAAGTTGATTCTATTATTTTTTTAAAAAAAAATATAGGATAAACTAATTTTAAATTTTTTTATCCAAAAAGATGTGATAGAGAGTAGTTAACAAAGTATATCTATTTGAGCATACAAGGTTTCTAGCCAAAATCAGAATATTTAAAATAATATTAAAATCTAAATGATTGATTATTTGTAGAGCGGTTAACATACATACCATTGAAAAATAAAGTGACAACCGGTAAATATAATGATAAAAATAGAATGGTTTTTTTACCTGATAGGGATAAAATATAATTTAAATAAAATTATTCGCTTAAGATATATTTTAGCGTTAATACATTTTTTTTAAAAAAAAAACATAACCAGATAAGCACAGAAAAGCCTTCAATGAAGATAATTAAAGCATACAGATTCTAGATGACGCAATAATTGCTTCCGGCCTTGATCTATGCCTACATTCCCGTGCCTAAAGGAATAAAATAACCATTAGTTCCAACAACAAAAATTGTTACTACAATAATGATCTATTATCGTTTTTAAAAATTATTAATAATTATAATTAAATATCTGAAAGGAATAGAATAACGATCTATTATCTTTTTTTTTTTTATCATATCTATTATCTTTTTAAAATTTATGACTAAATGTTTCAACAATCAGAGTGGAGGACCGGAGACGTGGTGGGCCCAATTAAGGTGGAGTGAAAACGTGGTGGGCCCAATTAAAGCATACGGTGAATACATGTGGGATTAGTCAAGCAATAATTACTTCCGGTCTTAATCTTTGCATACATTTCCTTAACTACAATAACCATTAGATCCAACAACAAAAAATTATTACTACTATAAAGATCTATTATCTTTTTTAAATTATCAAAGGTTGATGGATCAAAACCAGGCCTTTTCATATTAAAAATAATTCCAACATTTTTTTTATGTTATTGTTTTCCTAACAATTCTTTTTTTTTTTTTTATGTTATTGTTTTCCTAACAATTCTTTTTTTTGAAATATTTTTTGAAGATCCTAAAATAATTTTTCAGAGCTCTAAATATGCTTTAAGGTGTTAAAATGGACGGTCAAGATTTTATTCTGGGGAATCAACGGTGAGCAGGTGGCTTCTGAGGGATTCTGAGACACAGGGCCGTTGAGAGAATCAGCATCCTAGGGGAATACGAGGGCGTAAAAACCAATTTTTTTTATTTTATATAAAACCTATTATTTGGCGTCTTGAACCTCTAATTCAGGACGCCAAAAATGTTATTAGATCTTTTTGGCACCCTAAACCTCTAATTAGGATGCCAAAAATAATATTTTTGGCATTTTATATCTTATTTAGGATGCCAAAAAAATTCTGGCACCAAAAATACTGATTTTTTATTGCGTCCCGAGTGTAGTTCAAAACGTCAAAAAGATCTTTTTGGCATACTGACCTAATTCAGGACGCCAAAAATAACATTTTTAGCATCCTACATCTAATTTAGGATGCCAAAAAAAGTTATGGCGCTAAAATTTTTTCCAAATTTTTCAAACCATGACAAAAATATTGATTTTTTTTTTTTTTGCGTCCTAAGTGTATTTCAGAACGCCAAAAAGATTTTTTTGGTGTCCTGAACATAATTCAAAAAGCCAAAAATAACTTTTTTGGCATCCTACAACTAATTTAGGACTCCAAAAAAATTTATGGCGTTAAAACATTTTCCAAAATTTCTAAATTGTGCCAAAAATAGTGATTTTGGTGTCTTAAAATATATTTAGAATGTCAAAAAAAAAAAATTTCAGTGTCCTAAATTAATATTTTGGATCTCTAAAGTCTTAAAATCAAGTAAATAATTACGACAATGCCACCTTCTTCACTTTTTACTTCTTTTTTTTTAATAAATGGACGTTTTTTAGGATAGTAGTATCAATATTTTAAATAATAATATAAACACTCATTAATTTAGAAAAAAATTACTTCCGCAAAAACCAAACGAACAATCCAAACACAAATCACATTTACAACCTGACATTTTTTCTACCGCACTTTTATAAAAGTCAGATAGCTTTTAAACCATCGCTAACCTAAACAAGTCCAATAAAATGTTAGAATTTATGGTGATAGTATCATAGACTCTTGTTCTAGTCCCTCATCTTTATTCCTATTTCTTTCCTCCCAGTCACTACCGATTACGGAATACTTTCTGTCCTCTATATTAAAGGAAAATAAATTAATTAATTAAATATGAAATAGAATTTAAGACAAAATGAAAATGAAAAGGCAAAAAAAACAAAAACCAAAGTAGTAAGGAAATTAGCAGAAATGGGTAGCTAATTGATGGTGGACACATTTCGAACTGTTCTGAAGAATTTCAACAAGAAATCAACTAAAATTAATAACCTAAAACGATCTATAAATACTCAGCAACACTGATACATAATTATATTACTTTTTGGAAAAATCATTCCTAGAACTTCGCATATTATTCACAACTTTTACTACCTCAATTGGTAAACAAATGATGCTAAGACTTAGAGTTTTGATTATCAAAAGATCAATGAATGTGTGAGCAGGTCTGCAGAAATGGAGTGCACCCAGAAAGCAATAGCTAAGCAACTTCGCATAAGAAAAAAATAATTTTGCAAATGATTCAACAGAAAATTTCAAAACAGTAAATTTTTTCAAACTTTCCTAATATCACAGTGTCTTAGACTATGAGGTTACTAAAACTTTTCTAATTAAAACAAAATCTCAGTCATTAGTCATTTTAGAACCCTCTGGCTCATATACGCCAAATAACTAGTTGCAGCAAAAGCAAATACCAAAATTCAGCTCAATTGCATTACTTGAGAATTTCGAAATAAAGTTTGGATTATAATTTTGTTCTCCCCGAACACCCCCACCCCCCAAAAAAATAAAAAAGACTTAATCTGACCTACTCAAGTCAAGTGGCGAGAAGATAAAACAATACATGACCATTGTTATCCTAACCCTCTCTATCGGTTATCTAATGAATATATATATATATATATATATATATATATATATATATATATATATATTAAAAAAAAATTCCACACGGACTTCTTCAATCGATTTTAGATTAATCTATCGGAAGATTACTTACCTTTATAGCCTGTTTGGTTTGAGGGGAAGGGGTGGGAGGGGAAAAACTCATAAGAAGAGGATATTGACCAAATTGTCCTTAATAAAAAGAATATTCCTTTTATATTGAGATTGTATTTTTAAAATAATGAAAATTCTCTATAAGTTATTTAGTAAAGAGATAAGAGAAAAAAAAAATTATCTCCTCTCTCCCTCCAGTCCCTCAAACAAAACAGGCCCTTATGAAACTGAGAGTAATTGGATCGGCGATTTTGCCACAACCCACCGACTAGGGACTTCATTGAGGCGAATTGCAACTTGAGACTAGAGATAGTGAGTGACTGATTCAGATTTTCAGAGATTTAGAGGCAATATTCATGTATGACAATTGACAACTTTACCTTACGTTATTAAATTGTTTAGTTAAAATATACATTTTGTCATTTATTTTTGTATTTCATTTTAGACCTTCAATTTGTAAAGTATATTTTTAATCTTTTAATTTAAATGTCATTAATCTTATTAATGGAAAATATTTCATTTACAAACTTAAGTAACGACCGTACAATTAAACGATGAAAAGCATGTTTTATTTGTAAATATAAACATATTAAATTGAGTAATTAATGAATTAAAATGTAAATATACTTCTCAATGCTTAATGCATAATCACCACTAAAATTTTTTCAAAAAGTATTTTTTGTTAAATAAGATTAATAAAGTTAAGTTTAGGAGATTAAAAGTATACTTTATAAATTTAATTGACTAAAATAAAACTTGATGTAGACGTAAAAGGCCAAATAAATAGTATAACCTATTTAGTATGGCCGCATATGGCTCAATTTTCAATTATTTTTTTAAACGTTACATTATATATTTACTATATTGCAGTTGATGATTCCAAGATCCAATTTTCGATTTGATTAAATTTGATTATTAAGGTGTACGTGATTGTATTTCATTACTAGTTTAAAACAATCACATTGCACCTAATATACTAATCAATACAGCTTTGTACCTAGCTGTCTTAGCTCAGATAACATAATTGTGGTCCAAGAAGTGATTCACTCTATGCAAACCATGGGACGGAAGAAGGGATATATAGCCATTAAAATTGACTACGACAGAGTGAATAGGAAGTTTCTTATTAACTATCTTCATGAGCTCCAACTTCCTCCACACCTCATCCAAGTGGTGGAGTATTGCATTAGTACAGCAAATATGCTTTTATGGAATGGAAGTAAGACAGAGATGTTCCAATCCTCTCGCGGGGGGGGGGGTTTAGATAGGGTGATCCTTTTTCACCCTATTTGTTTGTAATTTGTATTGAGAAGTTGGCGCATATGATACAAGAAGGAATGGTAGGGGAAGAATGGAAGCCTATTAGACTCACGAAGAAGGGCCCACACCTATATCTCACATCTTCTTTGTAGATGATATTATTTTGTTCACGGAAGCATCTCTTCAACAAGAAGAAATGGTGCGGGATTGTCTATCACACTTCTGTGAATGCTCAAGCCTTAAGGTGAAGTCTTCTAAGACCCGATTCTTCTTCTCCAAGAATGTGAATCATGTTAGGAGATCTGAACTAAGCTCTACCCTAGGTTATACTTTAACTTCGGATCTTGGGAAGTACCATGGGATGCAACTTCATCATATGAGGGTTGTGAAGGAAAGTTTTCAAGCGGTAGTTGACAAGGTGAAGGAAAGATTGCTTCAGTGGAACCGAACGTCATTCTCTCTAGCAAGACGTTCGATTCTTATTTCCGTAGTAACATTAGCTATCCCCACATACACAATGCAAACCTCCCACATCCTTGGTAATGTATGTGATATGTTGGATAAGCAAAATAGATCCTTTCTGTGGGATGGTACAGAGGGAAGTCAGCCAATACATCTAATGGCATGGGATGAGGTGTGTAAGGAGAAGAGGGGGGATGGGCTTGGACTGAGACATGCTAAATTCCAAAACCAATCGCTTTTAATGAAGCTAGGGTGGAAGCTCATCACACATAGGAATGCTCTCTGGGTTAGAGTAGTGCGAGATAAATATAAATGTGGGGAGGACCTTATCCCTCCTTTGGATAGCAATTAAGAAAACATGGGGGGTTCTCAGTGAAATCTGCATATCGTGTGCTATCAGGGGAGGGGATGGACCAAGGGCCAGATTAGGGGGTGTATGGAAAGTCAAAGCGCCTCAGAGATGCAAGACCTTCCTTTGGCTACTAGCTAGGAAAAGTTTACTCACAAACCCTTACCGAATGAGACGGGGATTGACTTTGGATGCAAGCTACCCAGTATGTGGAGCAAGTTTGGAGGACATCATGCATGTAGTTCGGAATTGTGTGCACTCGAAGGCTATTTGGCGGAAAGTGGTGTGTTCGACATAATGGTGCATGTTCTTTAATATGGACATTTCAAATTGGGTGTGGTGGAATCTTCGAGGCAACAATGAAAAATGCTGGCAGTGGGCCTCCAAGTTCACAGTGTTGTGTTGGTGACTATGGTGTCAAAGGAATTTGTATGTCTTTGAAAAGAAATTTGTATCCAATAAAACTATTCTAGCTAGTTCAGATGCAATGGTGATGAGCATGTATCGTATTAGGGATTGTCTAGCAGGGATAAAAGTTTAGGGTGTAGCTTTGTCCCAAGTCGTGAGTCTTGGCGGCCACCGAAAGGTGATTGGGTGAAGGTCAATGTGGATGGCGCGTTCTCAGTTACATCAACAAAATCTACTTGTGGGGGTCTTATCAGGAACAATGTAGGGATGTTCATTAAAGGATTCATACATCCTATTGATGGAGGCGATGAATTGACTGCAGAACTCTGGGTGTGCTTGCTTGGATTAGAAATGGCATGGAACATGGGCTTTAAGAGAGTTTGGATGGAAACAGATTCCATGGAGTGCGTCGACCTTGTAGTTCATGGATTTACGGAAGCTCACAGAGACTCTAGTCTTCTTAAAGAAGTTAGGCTACTACTGGAAATGGAATGGGAAACTAAGGTTACACATGTCCCTTGCTCGAGCAACTACATGGCAAATCACCAAGCAAAGATTGGGTTAGAATTAACACTGGGGTCCCATAAAGTTTATCACCCGTCTAAGGCTCTAGCAATGCTTGTTAGTCAGGATTGTAATGGGGAATTCCTCCCATTAGTTGATTAGCCGAGGTGTCTCATTGTTATTAAAAAAAAAAAAAAAACAATCACATTGCTCAAAACCTTCTTCAGATGTTGATATGTTTCTTTTAAACTTGAATATATTTTAATTAATAAAGTGGACTTGGTTTTTGTTAAGAAAATTGAACATATTTCTTTGTCAACATTTAATTCTCATCACTTCCTGTTGTTGCTGGATAGGGGAGGGAGAAAGAGGTTCTCTACCCGGCATGGTCTAACATGTACAGATTATTGATTAGTATAGAAAATATTCGAATATATTTTAATTTTTTTTTTTAAGTTCAGAACCGCTGAGATTTTTGATATTGACAGCACATTGAAAGTAGATTAATGAGGTTTTAAATGCTTTTAACTTTACACATATTTTAATTTTAATATTAAAATTTCAGTATTTTGTCATACCATCAGCATTATTTAATCCTCGGTTTGTAACATTAATGGTTTTAAAAATATAAGATTAATAATATACTTCATAAATTGGAAGGATACGAAATCTCATGTAATAGTAAAGAACCACAATATATTTAGTCAAATATTTTTTAAACTTTATAAATGTTTAATAGAATAAATTATAAAATTATTAATTAAGAATATATATATTCCCTCCAACCTTTTTATAAGAAATATTCTATCTCTAGGGTGGTTCTTAATATAAAAACAAATTCGATTTGTATGAATTTTGTAATCTGATCTTTTTATTTTTATCCATATCAAATATATGTTACTCATAATCACTTTATAATAAATTTTTACTCACTATCTCTCATGTACTTTCTTTCTAGATAAATATTTGATAAAAGCTTTAAGGACAATTTTGTTCGGAAGTTTTTTGAGATACAATTTTGCCCTAAAAGTGTCATCTGCATCATTTTTTCCTGACCATTATCTTAATTTTGACGGTTAATTGACCGAATATGTTGACTTGTCAATCTATGTGTCATCCATATCATATTTGTTAAAGTATAAATTTGCACCGGAATTCGATAGGTCTTCTACCTCTGTTTTTTTTCAAACTTATATTTAAAATTTTTTGGTTGAATTTGCATATTAACTGAAATGACATATGGATCCATATTTGATTAATTAAATATCAAAATTAACTGAAATAACGGTAATGACAAAATTGCCCATCGATAAAACATCCAAGGAAAAAATGTCCTTCCATCCTTAAAAAGGTACATAAGTTTTACGTTTATTATTTTACCAACATTTTGAACTATTTGATAGTTGTTTTCTAATTGAATAAAGTATAATATATTTAAAGATAAATATAATTTTTGGGCTTTAATGTTATCCATATTTTAGTTTTGACCCCTCATATTTCAAAATATAGGACAAAATAGTCTGCAGATGTTCTTATAAAGTTACTTAGAGCAAAATGAAGGGAAATTTGAAGGGCTATAAGTCTTTTTAGTCTTTATTATAAAATATCAACTAATAAAAACAAATATAACTACATGGAGGCAGGGATGGTAGTGGAGGCGCCATTTCTTTTTGAAGAAATTATGAGAAACATTCTGAAACGACTCCTTGTGAAATCCCTAATTCAAAGCCTCTGCATTGCACTTACCAATGATGGATCACGAGATACATGTTCTTAAAGTTCACAACCCACTTGTCACCGGTTACTTGTTTCACGTTCACATCATCAGTTCGTGCAATTGTTTACTCCGTGTTGCTATCCACTGCAATTCCTTTTTAGTGTGGAATCCTTCAATTTTTAGAAAGGTAAGATAAATCCCTCAAACGAGGACCGTTGAATTTTCCATATGCAATTACTTTAAACTAATGTGTCTTGGATTATATTAAACAAATGTTATGATACAACAGTTACCCTTCTTATATAGCAAATTGCCCAAAACACATACAACAAGTGGCAAAGCCATTTTCTTCCAACAAACTATAACCTAAACTAACTAAACAAGTGGCAAACTCATGGTCTCCCAACAACCTACTATCCAACCTGAGATTTTCAGAACAAGAAATTATTATAAAAAAGACCAGCCAGCTGGAGGAGACAGAAAACTTATATATAAATATACTTTTATATATAACAATGATATCTATAAAACTCATACCGCAATGCAAAATGGGATGAGATGACTGACAAAGACCCACATGAGTGAACACAGGCAACCTTTTTTTTGGGCTAAATTATATAAAATATTTTAGAATTTTGGATAAGTCTATATAATTCCTGATATTTTAAAGTTTAAATTTAGAACTCAGAATTTTTTATTTCATTTTGGATCCTTCAATTTTATATATTATACTTTTAATCTTTTAATGTTGTTGTCATTAATATCATTAACAAAAAATGTTTCTATCAGAAATTTAAGTGATGACAATATAATTAAGCGCTGAAAAATATATTTTATTTTAAAATATAGACATATTAAATTGAGTAATTAATGAATTAAAATGTAAAACATGATTCTCAACATTTAATTATCCAACCCTAGCCGCCCCTCCCCCCTTTTCTCTCTTCTCTCCTGCGCTCCCCTCTGCATCTCACCCTCTCGCCGGTGGCTTGTTCACAAGCCACCCGCGAGCCTACTTTTGTGTCACAGATAAGTCAGAGGTGTAGCTTAGAGTCCAGATCTGACATCTGCGGTCCTCTCACTTTGAGTTTTGTCGGTTGTGGCCTTCTCTCGTCCTTGTGGCGAGTCTTCTCTCCTTCTCCAGATCTGATCTGCGGATGTGAGATTTATCTGTTTTTCGTTCCTTTTTTTGTGGTTTTGGGTTTTGTGGTGGTGTTTTTGTCTAAAGAAATAAACAGATCTATAAGATCTGCGTTTAAATCCTCTTGGTTGGATGACAGTTTGAACGTTATTAGATCTGATTATCTCTTGGTAGCTCGGATTTGCGTTTTTGGGGGAAGATTTAAAGAGGTGTTTTTCGGTGTGTGGTCAAGGTCATTGGATCTACTTAATCAGAGGAGCAGAAGCTTTATTCAAGACATTATGGGTCTTCTTCTTTCTGAGGTTGGATTTTCTAGGTTCTTTACCCTAATATGGGGTGTCTGTACAGCTGCTCTAATTGCAGCTAATGCTTATAAGGATGTGCGCCCTTCAGGGTGGGTTTTACGACCAACACTTCCTTTGTCGTCACTTCTAACCTTGGATATCGAGGAAACCGCTATTGCCTATGAGTTTTCTTCTACTCTTAAATCTGTTATGTACTCTTGGTTGTTTTTGTATCTGGTTTATTTGGTTGTATTTAAGATTGTTTTATTTGTATTTGTTTTCATCTATTGTATCAGTCTCAAGTATTAATATATATTTAGCTTTTGATAAAAAAAAAAAACATAGGGTAGACTTAGTTTTTGTTAAAAAAAATTGAATATATTTTAATTAATAGGGTAGACTTAGTTTTTGTTAAAAAAATTGAATATATTTCTCCGTCAACGTTTAATTCTCACACTTCCTGTTGTTGCTGGATATGGGAGGGAGAGAGATTCTCTACTCGGCATGGAGGAGAGTCTAACATGTCCAGATTGTTGATTAGGATAGAAAATATTCGAATGACTTAAGATTGCGGGAGATTTGTTGACTTCCTAGAAGAGTTGTTGGAATTTTTTTTTTAATTTTTTTTAAGTTCAGGACCGCCGAGATTTTTGATATTGACCGCACATTGAAAATAAATTAATGAGGTTTTAAATGTTTTTAACTTTACACATATTTTAATTTTAAATTATAATTTCAGTATTTAGTCATACCATCAACATTATTTAATCCGGTAAGTAATATTAACGGCTTTAAAAATATAAGATTAAGAATATACTTCATAAATTTAAAGGATATGAAATCTCATGTAATCATAAAGAACTAAAATATATCTAGTCAATTTTTTAAAAAAAAATAATAGAATAAATTATAAAATTATTAATTAATAATATATATACTCCCTCCAACCTTTTTATAAGAAATATTCCATCTCACAGTGTGGTTCTTAATATAAAAACAAATTTTATTTGTATGAATCTTGTAATATGATCTTTTTATTTTTATCCGCATCAAATATTTGTTACTTATAATCGTTTTATAAAAATTTTTACTCACTATCTCTCATATACTTTCTTTCTAGATAAATATTTGAAAAAAGCTTTTAGGGCAATTTTTCCTCAGAAGTTTTTCGATAGACAATTTTATCCAAAAAGTGTCATCCGCATCATTTTTCCTTGACTATTATCATAATTTTGATGGTTAATTGACCGAATATGCTAACTTGCCAATCTATATGTTATCCACATCATTTTTGTTAAAGTGTAAATATGCATCGGAAGTACATATGTCTTTTACCTTTTTTTTTCAAACTTATATATAAAATTTTTGAGTCGAATTTGCATATTAACAAAAATGATATGTGAACCGTGAGCTCAACGTATTTGATTAATTAAATATTGAAATTAACTGAAATAACGGTAACGACAAAATTGCTCATCAATAAAAACGTCCGAGACAAAAATGCCGCACTATACATAAGTTTTACCTTTATTATTTTATCTAACATTTTGAATTATTTGATAGTTGTTCTTTTTATTGAATAAAGTATAATATATTTAAAGATAAATATAATTTTTGGCCTTTAATGTTATCCACATTTAGATTTCAAACTAGAGGACAAAATAATATGCAGATGTTTTTTATAAAGTTACTTAGAGCAAAAGAAAGCGAAATTTGAAAAGCTGCCTTAACCATATAATTTTTCTAGTCTTTATTAGAAGATACCAACTAATACAGAAAAAAGAGATGACTAACATGGAAGAAGATATGGCATTGCATTATGAGGCACCATTTTATTCCCGAAGAAATTATGAGAAACATTCTCAAACTATACTCCTTGTGAAATCCCTAATTCAAAGCCTCCCACCTCCTTGTTTCGTGTTCGCATCATCGGCTCATAAACCATCTCCTTGTTTCGTGTTCACATCATCGTGGAATTGTTTGCTCCATGTCGCTATCAACTGCAATTCTCTTTTACTTTGGAATCCTTCAATTTTTAGAGAGTTAACAGTTGAATTTTCCCTATGCAATTACTTTAAACAAATGTAATTTGGATCATATTAAACAAATGTTATGATACAAGTGATACCCTTCTTATATAGCAAATTGCCCAAAACACATACAACAAGCGGCAAAGCCATTTTCTTCCAACAAACTATAACCTAAATTAACTAAACAAGTGGGAAATTCATGGTCTCCCAACAACCTACTATCCAACCTAAGATTTTCAGAACAAGAACTTACTATAAAAAAGACCAGCCAGCTGGAGGAGATAAAAAATTTACATATAAATATACTTATATATATAACCCTGATATCTATAAAAGTCAGGAGATAAAAAACTTATATATAAATATACTTATATATATAACACTGATATCTATAAAACTCAGACCGCAATGCAAAATGGGATGAGATGACTGACAAAGACGCACATGATAGAAGTGAACACCAATAATCTTTTTTTGGGCTAAATTATATAAAATCATTCGGGTTAGTTGCATATAATTCCTGACATTTCAAAGTTTAAATTTAAAACTCATCACCTTTGATATTTCAAAGTTTAAATTTAAAGCCCATAACCTTTCATTTTTTAACTATTAACCTCCTACCGTTAAGTCACCATTTATTTTTTTAACAAAAAATATCACGTCAAGTGACCGTTTATCTATTGACATTTCAAAGTTTAAATTTAAAACTCATAACCTTCGACATTTGAAAGTTTAATTTTAAATTAAACCCATAACCTTTCATTTTTTTTTAGCTATTAACCTCTTATTGTCAAGTGACCATTTATCTTTTTTAACAGAAAATATCACCTCAAATTATGAGATAATATGTGACATACTTCGTGATATCATATATAAATTATTAATTTCATATACTTTTAAACTTTACACCATCAGAGTTTTCTTTTTTTTTTTTTTTTTTGATATAACACACAATCAGAGTTGTGCAACGGAAGCGTGGCACAGATCTCAAAACTGGGCCTAGATAATGGAAGACTTCTAACATTCTTTTTATCTTATTGTTTATCTAACAATTTATTTTTTTAAAAAACAAAAACAAAAAATAGTTAGATTAACGAAGGAGAGCCTTTAACACTATAAAAGTCTCTTGTTTCGCTGGGGAAAAAAATTAAAGCATACAGTGAATGTAGGTAGGATTAGCGTGCCATTGAAAAATTCGTGTTCAATCAATAATTGCTTCCATCCTTTATCTTTACATAAATTATCACCATTAATTCCCCAAAAAAAAAATCATACCACAATGATCTATTATCTTATAAAATAGATTTAGATTTCTTCCTTTTCTCTCTACTCTCATTTTCTCTTTTTTTTACTATTGAATTAAGATCTCAATGGTTCAGATTTAACATATTATATTTTTATGGTAAAATTATAATAATATTGTAATAATATGTTAAATCTAAACCGTTGAGATTTTGATTCAACGGTAAAAAAAGAAAAATAAGAAAAAAAATAAATGGAAAAGAAGGCAAACCAAATCCAAATAAAGGTGGGACTATCAAGGCAATGAAAACATTCCAATTCAAGCCATCATTGCTTCTGGCCTTGATCTTTGCATACATTCTCTTGCCTGGAGGAATATCGGTAGTACCCAAAAAAAAAAGAAATTTGCTCCTACAATAATAATTTACTATCTTTTTTTAAATGTTTTTACTATTTGTGACCAGATAACCCAGCAATCAGAGCGACGTAAGGGAAGCGTAGTGGACCCATAAGTCAAGGTTTCTGGATCGAAATCAGGCTTTGATATTAAAAATAATTCCAACTATTTTTATATTATTTTTTTCCTAAAAATTTATTTTCTTAAAAAAATAGCCAGATAAGTCTTTCAAAAAAAAAAAATTAAAGCATACAGTAAATAAAGGAGGGATTGACAAGGCAATGAAAACATGTCAGTTCAAGTTAGGGCTGAGCATGAAACTCATAACCCATGAGCCCACCCAAAAAGACCCATAATGGGGCGGGTTAGAAGCCCGTCCATTTAAGACTTAAATGGACGGGTTATGGGCACACCTACGTGCTGCTCATACCCGCCCATTTAATGTAATTTTTTTATTCACTATTCATTCCATTCCGCATTCTACTATAATGTAATGACATTCCCTGACTCCCTCCCTATTCAAGATTTTGAGTATTCGGTCTCTTCTAATCTCTAACCATAAAGGCTATCAACTCTCAATCTTGCTCTCACTCTCTCTTTCTAGCCCTTCTTATTTGAACTTGTGAGTCGCTATTGATTCTACATGTAAAGTAGAAAAGATTTCAAAAGTGAATGAATATCTTCAAACTGAATTAGTTGACTTTCCTGATCCAAAATTTGGTGTTTTGGCATGATAGAGAGTAAATGCTTTCATGTATCAAGTTGGGGTTTGAACATCAAAATTATGTTATGACGATACTGGTATAAATTTATATTGTTTTGTGTGAATTGAGCTTTGAAGATTTAGATTTCAAAAATTAAAAAGATGAATTTGGATGGATGCTCAATGCTTATATATGTTTATTTTTTCAAAAAAAAATATAAATGGGTTACTCAAAACCTAAATAGATAGCCCACCCATTTATATGCTAGCCTGTTTACATAGATTTAAATGGGTTGATGTACGGGTATAGACTAGCCCGTAACCATTTTAATTTAAATGGGTGGGTTGTGGGTTTGACTTTGGGCTGCCAAACCCGTCAATTGCTTTGCCCTTGTTCAGGCAATAATTGCTTCCAACCTTGATCTTTGCATACATTCTATTGCCTGGAGGAATACAATAACCATGAGTACCAACAACAAAAATTATTCCTACAATAATGATCTATTATCTTTTTTAAATGTTTTTAATATTTGTTACTAGATATCCCAACAATTAGAATGGTGCAACGAAAGCTTGTTGGTCTATAACCTCCGTGTCCCGGATCGAAACCAGGCTTTGATGTTAAAAAGAACCCTAACTTTTTTTTAAATGTTTTTGCTTTCCTAACACTTTATTTTTTTTCAAAAAAAAAAAAAAAAAAAACCAGATTAGCAAAGAGTGAATACATGTGGGATTAGCGAGAGGCGGGATTAGGGAGGCAATGAACAAATTCTAGATCAAGCAATAATTGCTTTCGGCCTTCATATTTGCATACATTGCCTTGCCTGAGGGAATATAATAACCATTAGTTCCAACAACAATGAATGAGAACAAATTAATACATCATTAATGTTTTCTTTCGAACAAAACTCTCCACAAAATTGGCTGCATATCATGCATAAGTAATAACCTACCCCCTACATTTTAAAAAACACCTCAATAGTATTTAACTAATGCCGCCAACATTAAATGGCACAATTCACTGGGTAAATCCACAGGAAACTCAATCTTGAAAACCCAAAAGTATAAACATAATCTACAGTAAGTACTAGAATAAATGCCTACAACTAAACCACAATACATTGCCTACATCTGAAATGTCCATACTTCTTGGTACCTAACCATGTCTAACATCAACTCAGCTGCCTACCCCTTTGCCAACACAATTGTGTTAAGTAGCACAAAAATAAAATAAAAACCAAAAAAGAGGGAAAATCCACAAAAAAAAACGATGGAAATGTGATTTCCTAAATTCACCCGCTCAAAATTACAATTACTATACCCATTCCTAAGTGTTTCCATATTTACCTTCATTTATTTAATATACTAAACACAGGGTACCATCTTCATTTATTTAATATACTAAACACAGGGGCACTATGCCCTTGTCAAACCTGTAATGAACATAATTTGAACAGATTATAGCCAGAAATGTCCAGAATGTGAGTGAAAATATTAAATAGAAGTATATCGGGCATTAACTCGCTTTGCTAAAACAAAAATAGTCACCTGTACCAAGGGGAATATGTCACACACGGCTGAAAGCTTTTGGGCAGGACACACAATGGCATGTAATGACTGAATTGAAGAATATCACCTCTGCAATTTTGTTGATGCAGAATATTGGATTTAGCATATTATTAGTCATATATGAGTAGACTAATGAATCTTCATTATGCCAAGCATTGCATTATGAAGTCAAGTATGTAGTAATGCTAGCCTTAGTATACTCTCAGGACATGGGCTTATTTCCCTCCACCTTAACAAAGATGAGTGTCTTTTTTTTATGAACTGTACCTGTAATAATATAAGTAATGGGCCACAAATGCATTGCTATGGCAATTTTTTTTTTTTTGACTCAATACTAATAAAGATGAGTGCATATGGAAGGGTCCATAGTTGGTTAAATCCTTATAACATAAATAACAAAAAATTCAGAACATTAATAACAAAAACACTTTCAAAAAGTAAAGTTCAAGCAACAGCTAGTTAACCATCGACTATATGAGCGAAAAAAAAGGAAATGATCCATAGTTTCATCTGACAGAACATTACAATGATAGAACCACAAGAAAGCCAACATGGTAAAAAACAACTTAAAATTAGAGTTTGCTGCTCAATTCTTCTCCCGCTTAATAGACTTCAGTGGCTTTGAGGATGATTTTGCTGGCGATGGTGATCCATATGCAACAGTCTTTGAACCAGCAAGTTTCTTAGAAGTAACCTTCCTCTTCCCCTTTGAAAGAACAAATAGGCATCACGTTAGAAATTGAAACTTCATCAAGTTCAATAGTGGGGAAGGTTTCAGATAGTTTAAGAGATGCTTCCTTATCTTCAGTGGTGGCATCCCTCATGAAAATGATACATAGAGTTATAATTTGCAATGTACTCATGTATCAAGCAATCATGAATGTAATTGTTGTTGATTGTTGGTTGATTTTAGGATTTGTACTTCAATAGCATTATTTCAACGATCAGAGTGGTTCAGTGGAAGCATGGTGAGTTATAACCCACAGTCTCTGGATCAAAACCAAACTCTGATATGTGAAGGTTTCCAACCTTTCTTTTATGTTATTGTTTACCTTATAGTGAGGATGTGCCATTGCTTTTTAGAAATTTTGATCCCAAAGAAACTTAGAAGAAAAGCAAATGAGGATACTAAGAGGAATTGGGCTACTTTTTTATTTGAACTGATTTCATATATTATTTTAGACGTCTGTTAATTGACTTTAGGTTGGTTGTGGTTACTACGACAAGATAATTTTATATATATGTAGCTTAATTATGATGCATTTCTATCCAATAGTATCAATATAAAAAGAAGAGGTGGACCTAAAAAAAGAGAATGATTACTTTAAACAAATGTTTCTAGGTCTATATTAGACAAATTTTATTATACAACAATTACCCTTCTTATATAGCAAATTGCTCAAAACACATACAACAAGTGGCAAAACCATTTTCTTCCAACAAACTATAGCCTAAATTAACTAAACAAGTGTCAAACTCTTTGTCTTCCAACAAACTACTATCCAACCTGAGATTTTCAGAACAAAAAATTAGTTATAGAAAAGACCAGCCAGCTGGAGGAGACATAAAACTTATATATAAATAGGGCTTTGGTTTTCTCATGTTACATGAGGAAAAAAAAGATTCCTACACACACATGAAATGGTAGGACCCGCATATACATATATGAATTCATATATATGTGTGTGTGTGGGTCCCACCATTTCATGTGTGTGTGACCTGAGAAAATGTTTTTCCTACCACATGAGAAAATGTTTTCCCATATAAATATACTTACATATATATCACTGATATCTATAATTTTCAGAAACTAGATAACCCCACAAAAAGGATATGCTTTTTATTTGAGGGAGAAAACCAAACTGAGCATGTGAGTTGGAAAATGAAGAGCTGATAATGCATGCAACTTTTAACATAAAAAGTAGAATCTTCAATTTGGGGGAAAATAATGGAAGAAATTGCCAATAATTAATAGTTAAGGATCTCTTCAACCCCAGAAAAAAATTTGTATATAGAAACTTCAAAAGATTAGTAACAAAATATTGTGAGGCACATTCACATTTCCCATATTCGACCCTATATAACCTTCCCATATTAGACTATATATAACCAGATTTCTTTGGTTATGGAGACACTAGAGCATGATTTCTAACAACAAGAAGAGGCATAAAAAGATTATATTGCATCAATTTATACATACATGTGTGTGTATGAGAAGATTTAATAATTAATTTGAAGCTTGTATTCGTTAAACACAATGATATTTAAAGGTAGTTACAAAAGATGGTAGTCCCAAGGCTTGGGGTGCAACTAGAAGCACCTCATCGAAGTGAGATTTTAAATTAAAAATCAAACCGCAATGCAAAATGCAACGGATGAGATGACTCATGAGCCGCTTTTGTCGTTAAAGAGATCAATTAAACTAGGTCCTAATTAATTATGTAGTTTAGAGTCAACTTAGGTCATTCTCCGAAGGAGCAAGCTGTGTGTTTTCTTTAGGACTAATTTTCAAGTGATAAAAGATGCAATGGAATATAAATGAACCTAAACTAATAATGCAAAACACTACTACCTATATGCAATTAACTAACTAAATATACTAATGCAATTGACTCTAAAACCTATATAAAAATGAGACTAATCTATGAGTTTGAATGCCCTTTTTAGGGGGGTTTTCTTATGAGAGAATAATTAAAATCCTAATAAAAAGATTGATTAAAAGTAAGTAAAATAATAATGATCTAATTCAGTTGTGATGATGAAGGGGACAACTTAGGATTCACATGGAATTAATTTTCTTAGCCGAAATTAATTAATTAGACCAAAGGAAGGTTAATGAGGGATTGAAATTAATGAGTTCAATTACCTAATTCAAACATGGGAAACCTTCAATAACACATATTCCATTAGAAAACTCATTATGAAATAAGCGGTGGTTAGTTAAACTCATAAAAAACCAATCACCTTTAATTCCAAAATTGTAATACCCTAAAAATCCTATTCAGCTTAGCCACTATATTTTGATAAAACATACCTATTAAAAATAGGTGAATATGTGGTATCAAATTTTGGTAGTTTATTTTAGGGAATTTTCTTCTAGAATTAAATAGACCAAAAACCTGAATTTTCAAATTTCATTTGGAGATCATAAAATATCTTAAGATTGTCAGATAATCTTAATTATACCATTTGAACAATTAAAATCATCAGAGGATGATGAAATCAATTAGAGGAAATTGGTAACAATTATTGGGCAATTGGAATTACAATAATTGAGAACTTTAGTAGTTTTTGAAATTAGTTCATAATTAAATTATTAAAATCATAATTAAGGAAAAATCAATTAAGTGAAGGACCAAATGATATTTAGAAGCTAAGATTAGCATACAAGGAGTTTTAAATCATCAAAATTAAATTAAGAACTTACCAAATTTTGATAATTAAGTCTAGTAACCCCTAAGATACTATGTTAGAGATTAAAATTAGGATTTAACTAATTATTCCTAATTTATTCTTAGTTGATGGTGAAAGAATTATACAAGTAGATGAAAGAATTAAACTATATGAACCTCAAATTTTAAATCCAAGTGGACTAATGAGAGAATTCCTTTCTTAAAGGTGTAAAAACATTAGAACATAATTATATAATAAGGGGGGCAAATTCTAAAAATAATAAGAAGAAGTAATAAGTCAAAAAGAGTGTGGAAGAAGATTAGTGGAACTTAGGGAGCAAGTTGTGACTTAATTAGAAAAAATTAAATGAAAACCTATAGAGATTAAATCATAACTTGAAATCTAGAAACTAGATCTTAAAGATAAGTACATATTTGAGATCAGTGAATTATGAGCTTCAATCTGACTATTCCCAAAGTTATTTTCGGTTACTTATAAGATTCATACCTAAGTGTTTTGGGAATTAAAAATCACCATAAATCTAATCAAAAAATTAGGATTCCCAAAGTGAAATTGGATTTTGAATTTAAACACTAACTTACACCTAACTAAATTAGCATTTGGGAGTAATTAGGGATTAAATAGGTTTTCTTGGGGACAAAGCAAAGGTTTTCTAGAAGGAAGAAAGGGTGGGGGACGGCTAGGGGGGGGAGGTGGAAGGCCAAGATCATCTCCTCTTCTCCAAGCAAAATCCTATGGTTGTATGCAAAGGGAAGAATTTACAAATATGCCACCCTCTTCAACTATAAATAGAGGTATTAGGCAACACATTCTCTTCACAAAATCCTCAAGCCAAGACCGAAATATATAGAGAAAGGGAGAGAGTGAGGAGCTGCAGAACATAGGAAGCAAGTGTTCTTCAAGAGGTAAGGGTGTTTTTAGCTTCTAAGTTTAAATTCTTAGGTTATGAAGTAGAAATGCTAGGAAATGTTATTTTGATCTATAATCTTCCATATATAGTTTTAATTTCATGTTTTTATGGTTTCCAATAGCTTTATTTTGAAAATTTGATGAAAAAGAAGTTATAGCAAAAATTTTGGAAGATTATGATCAAAATAGCGAAGCTTTGACAAAATTTTGGTAATCAGGAATTTCTGGAGTCAGTAGTAAAAGTGTTGGTATTTTATGATGAAGATGATATTCAAAAATTCTGGGAAAATTCATGATGAAAGTAGACATATAGAGCTTTCTAAATATATAAAGAGTGTGTCATTTGAAACTCTGTGCAAAAAGATAAAAATCTCAGAAGTTAGGCTATGTTTTCTGTGCGAAATTCTGGGCAGCAGTTTGAAATTTTGAAACTGGGAATTTTCCAGGAGTTCTGGGTAAGTTACAGTATTTTTCATTGAAAGTAGACATCTCAAGGATTCCGAGAAATTTTACGGATCCTCATTTCAATTTTTGTGGAATTAGTTATGATTTTTCGAAGTTAGGCGAAATTCTTCCCAGAAATTCTGCACCAGCGTTTTTCCGAAAATTGTGAGGAAATAATTGAAAATAAGTCCACTAAGGGTAAAACTGTCATTTGTGGCAAAGGTGTCTCATGAAATATTGTTTACGAATTAATTGAGACAATATTACCCTTATAGGATATCAGAGATCGTTTTTCTGATCAACAGAACGTACCGAAACTCAGGTACGGATGCGTATTGTAACATTAACGCTTATACTTATGGTATGGTTATATGTGAAAGTTGTTTTCACTTATTGATACTCTATTTTGAAAGTTGCTTATGATATATTGAATTGAATACGGGTTATACTCTTGATAACTCCGTTGAGTTTTCCTAGCGCTGAGGACACGATAGGCCATCGTGGCACTAGTTATGTGCAAACTATGGGTAACATACATATTGCAGTGGTTGTGTTATGTTACTTGCTGATATGATTTTGAAAGTGAGAGTAGTGAATTTATTATTATAATATTTGTCATATACTGTTTACATAAGCATGAAGTTAACCGTTACCTGAGGTTCAATGGGAATTGAACCTCAGCTCCTGTTATAGCTTCAGGATCTCAGGGAGTCAAAATCAAGGATAGGGGTAAGAAGCAGGCGTGAGGATCCTGCGGAGACGTTGTCTTTTTAAAATATAAATTGTGGTATATTGAACCCATGGATGATTGTATAGTTAAATGTTCAGATAGATACATTACATACAATGTTATTCAGTTACTCTTTATTTTAAATATTTTCAACACTCAGCTCTGTATGGAAACGTTTATGAAAATGAGATGTTACAAAAATGATCTTAGAAATTTTGTTTACAATTATCTAATTGAACAATTAGATAATTTATCAACTCAATTAAACAATTAAGATGATAAACCAAATTGACAATTAAATTAATAACGAAAACTCAATTAATAATTCAACTGACAATCCAAAGGTAGCAAACAAAAGTCCAGCAAATGTCTCAAGCATAAAAACTTCAAATTATCAATCCAAATTGTTTTCAATTAACACAATTTGAAATCATTTAAAACTAAGTTATCTCAAGTCTTAAATTAAATAGATAAAAAGAACAACACTCCCTTATGATCTTCATGTGTGAGTTCTAGACCCTAGCTTCCTCCATGCTTCTCCTAAATTGCCTCCCAAGGAATTTAAGCTTACATGAACTTTCCCTCACCAAGCTCCAGACACATCACCACCGCCATGTGAAGAATTGTGAAATAATGGTGTTTAATGGCGTGGGACCCGTGCGTGAGATGAATATTGGAAATCAAGAAGTCCTTGTGCGTGTGCGTGAATGGAAGCTAAATGAATTAGTGGATGGATTTGGAGGTGGGGTCCACGAGAGACAATTTGGAATGGACAATTGCTGAAATCAATCGCATGGTATCTCTGCATCTTCTCCTCTGCGTCTTCGGTCTGCAGCTTTTTTTGGCGTGATGATCTTATCTCGCGGCGCGTCCTTCAAACCTAGCAGCTAGGTTAATTAATAGGGGAGGAGGTGAGAGTTTTTGGGTACCAATTTTAGCCCAATAAAATTTAAGAAGCCCAATAAAATTCTACCATTGGGTTTCTTTTTGGCTTCTCTTAAAAAATTTTGCATCGTAAGATTTTTCAATATTTTTTTATTGGCAAAAATAAAATCATGATATATCATATATTCAAAAATATTATTCAACCACAAGATAATAATCAGAATATTATTAATTTAACCTAATAATTTCATGATTAAGTCAAATTTATATTATTTCCTAAAATTGGCTAACAATCCAAATATTATCTTATAAATCCAATTTAGCCAAAAATAATCCCTAAAATAAATGAATAAGGTGGTATAAAATATATGAAAATTGGAACTTATCAATGACTGACGAGACGCACATGATCGAAGTGAACACAAGCAATCTTTTTTTTGGGCTAAATTATATAAAATCCTCTGGAATATCTTTTTCAACGGAAAATATCACGTCAGATGATAAGATAACACGTAACATCCTACGTGACATCATATGTAAATTATTAATTTCATAAACTCTTGGATCAAAACCAGGCCATGATATTAAAAAGAATTCCAACTTTTTTAATGTTATTCTTTTCCTAACAATTTTTTTTTTTAAAAAAATAATAGCCAGATTAGCCGAGGAAGGCCTTCAAGAGTGTAAGAATCACTTCTTTCAATAGAAAATGGAAAATATCAAAGCATACAGTGAATATAGGTGGGATTAGCGACGCATTGAACAAATTCTAGATCAAGCAATAACGGCTTGCGGCCCTGATCTTTGCATATATTACCTTGCCTGAAGGAATACGATAACCATTAGTTCCAACAACAAAAAAATGATTACTACTATAATGATCAATTATCTTTTTTAAATGTTACTCCCTCCGGATCCTAATTATAAGATATAGTTGACTTTTTTGGAGAGATTAAGGAAGTTAATTAAATTACTTTAGAGTATTTTTATTTTTTTTCTTCAAACTAATTAATTTGACTAATAAACTAATACATAATCTAAGAATACACAATATATGAAATGATTAAATAACTTATCTAGCTTCCTTAATTCCTCCAAAAACAATCAATTTTATCTTATAATTAGGATCAGAGGTAGTATTAATATTTGTGACTACATATCTTAACAATCAGATTGTCATAACCGAAGCCTGATGGGCCTATAAGCCTCTAGTCCGTGGATCAAAATTAGACTTTAAGACTAAAAAGAATTCCAATAATTGCTTCTGTCCTTGATCTTTGCATACATTCTCTCTCTCCTAAAGGAATACAATAACCATTAGTTCCCACACAAGAATTATTACTACTATAATGATCTATTATCTTTTTAAAAATATTTTCAATATTTGTAACTAAGTATTTCGATAATAGGAGTGGCCGTGTGGCAGTGTGGTTGGCTAGAGCTGTCAAAATGGACTGGACCTTATGGGCCAGCTCATTAAACCCTATTGATAACCCCCTCTTTTTTAGCCTCCATATGATGGGGTTTTTTTTGGCCCTAGCCCAACATAACCCCAAATCCTATAGGGTTAGAACAGAGCCAACCCCCGTGGGTCACCAATCAAAACTTAATTGAACTGTGATTTTGCGATTTGAGAGCGAATTGCACAACAATCTGTTCTGCGCTTCCTTTTTTTATGATTCCCTATATGTTCTGTGGCTGTGCTCCTCGTTTCCGGAATTTTTTGTAATTATATTTTAAATTTAGATTTAATAAATTGATCCTGAGATTGTTTTGGTTATTTAAAAAACCTTTTTTCTTGTGGACTGCCTATCCGGATCCTTACCTGTGTTTCATTAGTTTCAAGTTGCAGAGTAGAGTATTAATTATTAAATAATGGTGACGGATCATGACTATAACTATGATTGTATTTATATCATGGAAAAAAACCGGATCTGTATAAAAATGTGTTTTTTTTATTATAATTTTAATTTATAAGTACTTAATTTTTCAATATTTTGTGTTAATGATTATAATTATTTTATCTAATTTTATTTTTATTCTAATCGAAGCTGCAGAGATGAATCAATTTTATGCAAATAAAAGTTACGAATAAATAAATAATTAAGATCAACCCTTTGATAACTCATAAAGAGTTAAAAGATGAACTGAAATCATTAAAAAAAAAAAAAAAAAGGCCCGCAGAATGTTTCAGCCAAATATTGAGAAATAAAAATTAAATGAAGCACTACTTAGATATAAACTAAAATGTATTTATAAATTTGAAAATTGTTGCAGCTTCTCTTAACCCTTCATTCACGTCTGGCAACTGCCATACAAAGATTGCTTTTAGGATCTCTGAATGCCCAAATATCAACGGTTTGATTCGCTTCAAATTTGTCTTGTGTAGCAATAGTGTACCAGCCACCATTCAATACATATTGAGCGTTTATCTTTTCAGGGTCTTTTTTATTTTTATGCAAGTCCCACTGTCTGAATGCAATTGTGAGCTCAGTGAGAGGATTATCCATCGGTTTATGAATCACAGGCACACTAATGGCTCGTCCTTGCCTGAGGAGCGTAACCTCTTTGTCTCTTAAGAATGCGAAACTCTCCATTTGGGACAAAGGCATGGAGATTCTACCGTGTTGTTTGCTTACATCGGTCTGGAATAATTTCTTATGGTAGATATGAGTTAATTCGTTCGGCCATGATCCACCACATTTCTCGATAATTCGTGCATGGAATTCCTCCGGCAATGGTGGCGGCGCATTTGAATTATCGATGTTTCCCCTCTTCTTCTTACTTTTTATTTGCTCTATCCATTTTTCATTGCAAACCGTCTCATCTACTTTTCTCTCTGACTTTTTCTTCATCGGTTGAGATTTTCTCTTATTGTTGTTCTTCAATGGTTTGCCATTTTTCTTTGACAAGTCAGACTCAACATTTTCTTCAGCTGACGAGTTGCTTTTGCTCTTCTTCAACTTTTGTAAAGCGACTTCCGCAACAAAGGCCAAAACTTGTAAGGGAGTTGAATTTGGATTCAATTCCTTATCTTTGAAATCTTCAGGAGTTAATAAATTAGGCTTTCTCATCCTGCCTTTGCTAAAAAAGGGCGCATCATGAAATTAGGACTATTGTTCTCCCTCTTATAGGGTGACTTAGTGAAATAAGATAGTTTGCGATAATTAATATATATCTTTTTCTCAAATAAGATGCAACTTTATATCTTATCACAAACTTATAATATTTTTCTCATTATCTTTATTTAAGATTAATTAGAACCACATGGTGTCATTTTAAACGAAATAACAATTATTAATATTATCTTCATTATATGTTAATTGTAGATTGTATTTATTTATTTAGGCCAACAATTTAAACTAATTTTAATTTTTTTTTTCAAAAACACTAGGCATGGCTAACAAGGTATAGAATGAAATATAAAAGATATCTTTCACAATTTTAAGATTTAAAAGATATTATATATTATATATTTTAATATCTATAATTCAAAATTTCATTGTACGCTGAAACAAATAACTCTAGAAATATAAACATATGATAAATTTATCTAAGACTTCAGAACAAATAAGAAAACATAAGACATAAGCTTTTTTTAACAACACGAAACGGTGTTAAAGTACGTGAAGAAGTAGAGGCACCCAGAGCGTTGTAGATGTGTCTTTCATTTTTCTTCTTTTGTGAAATATTTCAGGAATATAATAGGGTATGAAAAACATCTTATCAAAATCTTATTATCCACTCTTAACGCTTTTAAACATAGAGAATAGTAGAGACCACAGCAAACCATTTCGAGAACATGAAATGTTATAACTAACATTTCTTAAAAACAAAATAATGATAATATCTCAAGGAGGGAAGAAAGAGGAAAGTCAAGGAATTAGAAAAAGAAAATTATAAATTTAACTGTTTGAATAAATAGAAAAGAAAAAATAAAATCAAAGAGCATCATACCTGTTTTCTTTTGATTTTGGAGAAGACATAACTTAGATTCAACACTTACTGGAAAAACAATGTTTATGAATGACTCAAGTATTGAAGGAGTTTATAAATAAATAGAAAGATTCAAAAAATTTTAAATTAAATTTTGATAATATGTGATCATTATTTATCTTTTTTTTAGATTAGTATCTCAAACTAATAATATTTATCCCATCATATCTATTTAAGACCAACTACGAATAGGATAGTGATACAAATGAAATAAAAATTATTAATATTAATCTTTTCATAGTATGTAAAGTTGATTCTATTATTTTTTTAAAAAAAATATAGGATAAACTAATTTTAAATTTTTTATCCAAAAAGATGTGATAGAGAGTAGTTAACAAAGTATATCTATTTGAGCATACAAGGTTTCTAGCCAAAATCAGAATATTTAAAATAATATTAAAATCTAAATGATTGATTATTTGTAGAGCGGTTAACATACATACCATTGAAAAATAAAGTGACAACCGGTAAATATAATGATAAAAATAGAATGGTTTTTTTACCTGATAGGGATAAAATATAATTTAAATAAAATTATTCGCTTAAGATATATTTTAGCGTTAATACATTTTTTTTTTAAAAAAAAACATAACCAGATAAGCACAGAAAAGCCTTCAATGAAGATAATTAAAGCATACAGATTCTAGATGACGCAATAATTGCTTCCGGCCTTGATCTATGCCTACATTCCCGTGCCTAAAGGAATAAAATAACCACTAGTTCCAACAACAAAAATTGTTACTACAATAATGATCTATTATCGTTTTCAAAAATTATTAATAATTATAATTAAATATCTGAAAGGAATAGGATAACGATCTATTATCTTTTTTTTTTTTTTTTTATCATATCTATTATCTTTTTAAAATTTATGACTAAATGTTTCAACAATCAGAGTGGAGGACCGGAGACGTGGTGGGCCCAATTAAGGTGGAATGAAAACGTGGTGGGCCCAATTAAAGCATACGGTGAATACATGTGGGATTAGTCAAGCAATAATTACTTCCGGCCTTAATCTTTGCATCCAAAAAATTATTACTACTATAAAGATCTATTATATTTTTTAAATATTTTTAATATTTGGGACTAAATATCTCAACAATTAGAGTGGCGCAACGAAAGCATGATGGCCCATAACTTATGGATTGAAATTAGGCTCTAATACTAACAAGAATTCCCAAAAAAAGAAAAAAAAAATTATGTTATTGTTTTCCTGTCACTCTATTTTTTTTTTAAGAAAATAATAATAGCCAGATTAGCAACGGAGAGCCTTCAAGACTATAAAAAACGTTTCTTTCTTAGAATAAAAAATTAAAGCATACAGTGGCTTGAAGGAATGTAATTACCATTAGTTTCAATAAAAAAAATTTCCTACTACAATGATATATTATGTTTTTTTAAAATATTTTTAATATTTGTTACTAAATATATTAGGGTGGCGCAGTGGAAGTGTTGTGGGGACATATTCCATAGGTCCCTGAGTCGAAACTAGGCTCTGATAGAAGAAGGCTTCAAACATTTTTTATATTTTATGTTTTGCCAAACAATTTATTTTTATTTTTTAAAAAAACATGGTTAGATTTGCAAAGGAAAGCCTTCAAGACTATGAAAACCTCTTGTTTCACAAAAACTCTATTAAAAAAAAAAAAACATTAAAGCATACCGTTCTTGCATACTTTTCTCTCTTGAAGGAATAAAATAACCGTTTGTTCCCACAACAAAAATTATTACTACGATAATGATCTATTATCTTTTTTAAATTATCCAAAGGTTGATGGATCAAAACCAGGCTTTTTCAGATTAAAAACAATTCCAACATTTTTTTATGTTATTGTTTTCCTAACAATTATTTTTTTTTTTTTGAAAAAAAAAAGCCAGATAAGCAAAGAAAAGCCTTCAAGACTAAAAGGATAGCTTCTTTCACAGAAAAAACTAAAGCATACAGTGAATACAAGTGGGATTAGCAAGACACTGAACAAATTC
This sequence comes from Acacia confusa, assembly GCA_037074495.1. NCBI lineage: Eukaryota > Viridiplantae > Streptophyta > Magnoliopsida > Fabales > Fabaceae > Acacia > Acacia confusa. The sequence continues at coordinate 44,454,596 of CM073503.1, forward strand.
TAGTTGAAGCAATAATTGCTTCTGGCCTTGATCTTTGCAGACATTCTATCTTCGGAAGGAATACAATAATCATGAATTTCAACAACAAAAATTATTGCTAGTATAATGATCTATTATCTTTTTAAAAAATATTTTTAATATTTGTTTTTAAATATCTCAAAAATGAGAGGAGCGCAATGGAAGTGTGCTAGGCCCATAAACCATAACCCACAATTCCTTAGATCGAAACCAGGATTTAACGATAAAAAGAAAACAAGAAGTCATATACAAAAAAGAAAAAAAAGAATTCCAACTTTTTAATTATGTTTAATTTTCTCCCATGGGCCTTTTTCCAATTTTCCCAACAATCACTCACAAGTTTTTTTATCACTCACAAGTTTTTTTATCGAGACAATTACCATTTGAAAGCTAGGCCTATGGTTAAAATATCTTATATTTGTTTATGAGAATTCTGGTAAATCACATCAAGTAGCTAGGTTAAATGGTTAATTCATGATTTGGTGAGTAAATAGCCCAAAGCCATGTATCACTTCGAAAATCAGTTATTTTATTCAAGATTACCTTGTGACCTCAATGAATGATATGTATTTGTACAAATATCTTTATTGTGGTCCTACAGACTAATGCTTATTGAAATTTGCGGTGCCAATAGAAGATTGAAAACCACTAAATTCAATATGCTTATGAGAAATGAAACAACCACATGCATTTATATTATGAATAATACAATACAGCCCTAAAGATTAATGGTTCATACCAAATTGCTAGTGGTTCAAGTATAGCACAACATATTTAAAGATATTATTGTAATAAAGATTCTTATAATGGCTTTGAAGATTGAGAAAAGTAATAAAATCTCCAAACTTACAATGTTCCCTTATGCTATAATCGTGTGTGATCAATTCCTAAAGTAATATATAAAGGCAATAATGTTTTGTCATGTATAATAAAATAATGAGTATTGATTAAGGTTTGAAGAATTAGAGGCATCTAGTTCAATTAACACTAAATAAATATCAATATGCCCAGAAGACTACATAATGTTTATATGTTACTAGTTTAAATAATTTACTTTATGAAGATATTTATATGCTTTTGCAACTTTAACTAGTCACTGTTTATACGGTTAATGTGCTCTGTCAAAAGTAATGTTGGAGTATCAAGTTGATATAGTATGTCCTCACATCCCTCTCAAAATAACCTTTTTTTTCCCATAAAAATATTACATTTTTTGGATGATTTCATAGCAAATGTCAAAAAAATCTCCATTATCTTTTAATTGAATGTTTTTTTTAATTCTAGATGGATAAAAGAAACCATAGTGCTCTTACTTTACATTGTAAAAGATTTCTCATTTGTCTGTATATTGCTCTTCCTTTTGTTGCTTCTGTGTGTGTATTTTGTGAAGCCAAATATGGGTTTTCTTCCTTTTTGAGAAAAAAAGACTGTACAAAAGTAAAACTGAAACAATCTATAAGAACACATTAATGTGGGGCTATTAACCTCTACAAAACAGATTAAAAATGGAAAAATATTCTTGTGTGTGTTTAACTATTTGTAAAGGATTATGTGATTTTTCACATCCCATATTTTCCAAAGAGTGACACAAGCTACAATTTTTTGGTGAGATGCTAAATCCAAGATTATACCTTTTTTTTTTTTTTTTGCTGTAAAAAAGAGGGTTTTGTTTTGATGACTTTTTTTAAGAAAAAAAAGTTTAGTTCCTTAATTCATATTTTTCGCATAAGTATATGTTTTGTGTGTTTCATAGCATAATTTTGTAGGTTTCAATCCATGGAAATTGATTTGACTCCAAGATTGGGAAAAGAATTTGATAATCTAGAGGAAGCATTGTTCTAAAATGAATATACTCGTAAAGTAGGTTTTAATGCAAGGAAAAATGGAGTGATAAAGAGTAAGAAATATAAGAAGACAATTGTTTTCCTATAGATATGTGTTCAAAAGAAGGAAAATGAAGACTAGGTAAAACATACACTCGGAGCACCAACCACTATCTTGAGACTAGGACTAAATGTAAAGTTGGAATGACAATTAATTTAGTGGAAAGTAAATTTTGTAGAAAAGAATAACCACCCATTGCATTTCTAAGAATAAGTGCATAGGATGAGATCTCAATGGAAAATATGTGACGTACAAGCAAATGAGATTGATTTGGCTAGGGATGCTGGACTAAAACAAAACGTGACTTTTAACCTTATGAGTAAACAAACATGTGGACAAGCTAATATTGGCTTCATTCAAGTTGATATGAAAAATTATTTGAAAACTAAATGATGAAGAAGTATGAATAATGAGGAAGTTGGAGGGTTGTTGAATTGTGTTGAAGAACAAATTACTGAAAACCCTTCATTTTATTATTCATACCAACAATTGATATGAAAAATCATATTACAAATATTTTTTGGGCTAATGCTTGTAAATTATGCTTATTTTGGAGATGTAATTTCATTGGACACCACATATTGCACAAAAAATAATCACAGGCCTCTTGCCATACCTGGTTTTTGATGTTCTTTCTAACATATTGACTTCCTAAACTACCAAAAGTTGCCAGACCAAGAGCTTGATCGCATAAAAGAAGTATCGCAAACAAAGGATTCCTTTACATAATTCTTCTGGCACAACACAAATTCCTAAAAGTCAACCCAAAATTACAAATCCACATAAATTTGGTATGAGAATGTCAATGGCATTGGACATATAATAGGAAAACCCTTAGTAGCTCAAAAGGCTATCCGACAAGCAAACCAAACTATTAGTTACCCGATTGGATTGCGTCTTCAGAATGATGACACTATCAATCAAAAGTCCAAATGAACACAATGGGAATGCTTTCAGAATCGCACAGACTATGAGATGATTGCAAAATGCAATATATGAGACAGGAGTGTTTGCAACAAGCAAACCAAACTATTAGTTAAGTCTGGAGGCAGAGCAATCTATCTGCCTCCACTTCCACTTCTCCTTAGGGTACCCCTCTTCATCATACATATCAAATGATAGACTATATTGTTGTTGAAAATAATTTCAAGATAGAAATTTCACTAAGATAAGAATATGTATAACTAAGATGGCATGATCTATAAACATGCAATAATTTTGTATACTACAAAAGAAAAACAAGAAAAACTCACAAGGCTGCTGAAAAAATGATAATGATATTGATGAAATCTGAGCCCAACGTACATTGTCTCCTTAAGACAATTTGTTCCCTCTATATAGATGCTTAAGGATCACAAACAATTGTCTCTCAGGATAGAATGGATTATGTCTTCAGAATGACAACACTGTCAATCAGAAGCCCAAATAAACATAACGATAATGCTTTTAGAATCGCACAAAATATGAAAAAATTGCAGAATGCAGAATATGAGAGAGGAGTGTTTGAGATCATTATTTTCTATCAGTAGCACGTCCTATTTATAGATGGAAAAATTGAAAGAAATTGGGAGAATCCCAAGGGGAAAAAAGGAATTAATAAAAGTTCATGGATTGTTTAGACAAAACTAAAAAAATAAAGATTTTTAATTTCACATACATGCGGGCTGGTTTGATGGCGGTGGTGACGATGCGCGTGTGGTGGACTAAGGCTCACTTACGTCCTCTCTCCTCCACAAAAAGTGGGTTGGCCCAAGGGCCTAACTAAGAAGTTTGAAGTTGAGGCTTATATACCATTTCACTTCTCTTGATTTGTTGAATGTGGAACTTCTATTTATACTCCCATTTTACCTTCCTTTTTTTCTCTTCTTCTCCAATCCACTTCTTATTCATAACTTATGGGATTTAGTCCAAAATTCCAAGACTATAATTCATAAACTAACAACTCCATTTAATGTATAACAAATTTGTAACTAGTCTGGCAGTATTGTTAACTGTAACATTCAATTTTCTAAGATCTTAACGCTGTGAGATAACCAAAAAAAGAATAGTTTAGGAAAGTCAATCATGTAGAAGAACAAATAAAAACACCCACTGTATTTTTAAATTTCAACTATCAAGATGCTAGCAATAGCAAATCGAATTCATCATTTGTTTTTCAATTAATTCATATAGGGGGAAATTAAACATATTCCCTAAATTTCATTTCCAAAGACCACTTAGGGCTCCTTTGGTAAGCGGTAAATTTGATAAGGGAAAAGAACTTAAAGGAGGGAAAGAAAGGGAAGGGAAGATTTTGAAAGATGAGGAAAGATGATTTCAAGGAAGATGAGTTGTTTGGTAGGAAAAAAAAAATGAAAGTGTAGTAGTTGGTAAAGAATAAAAAAAAAATATTTTACCCTCAAAAGTAATTAATTCAAAATAAAAAGAATTTTTTTTTGCTAAAATATATTTTTAAAAAACATGTTCTTATCAAATTCGAACTTGTGTAAAAAAATGTCCCACTAATTCGAACTTTCTCACCAAATTCAAAATTCTCCACTAAGTTTAAACGTTCCCGCTAAGTTCAAATTTGAGGGGTAAATTTGTCAAAAAAATGTTACTGTTCATATGGAAACTTAAGATCCCACCAATTTTGGTGGAACACGATCTTCAGACATATAAGGGAAGATTGGTGGGCTCGGAAACTTGGGTTCCCGGAAAGATTTGTATAAAATACGTACCAAACAGAAGAACTTGTTAATTTTCCTTTCCCTTTCCACCAAATCCGCATACCAAACAAGCCCTTAATTCACAAAATTCTACCGGCAAGCAACCAAAGAGGGCATACACCAAAATTTATTCGATAAAACTCAAAAAGACAATCAACCACTTTAAAAGAAATCACAAGTACATGTAAGGACATAAGAGCTCTTATTCCCTCCAAAACCGAATTGAAAAAAGGAAGGTCAAAAACAAGAACACAGAATTAGAGTGGGAGGGTGAAATTGAAGGCAAGGCAAAAGGGAATCTTCAATCAAGCAAGATTGGACAACGGCCAAGAAAGCGAATCTTTACACAAGAAAGCGAGCCGGTGGTATTCAATTGGATTTTATTGATTGTTCAAAAAAAAAAGAAAAAGAAAAAGGATTTTATTGGAATATGTTGTGGCTTTCTCATAGTAGCTAGATCGAATGTATTGTTAAGATTTAAGTGACATGCCATGTTAGTTAAAATAACGGTCAAAATTAACTTTTATAATGGTCGAGTGATATTGTTTCATTTTTAATACATTTAAAGTAACAATTCACTAAAAAAAAAAAATTCAGAGCAACATTATTTTTTTATAAAATCTGACTGGGTAAAAATATACCTTGACCCTTATTTAAGAATCTAACATTTTAATTTAAAATCCTCCAGAGGTGTGAGTAAACACGTCTCGAAAATTACTATTATATTAAGATATGGTTCACAAATTACCATACTGTCTTCATGACTTTTGTTATTAATATTGTTACGGATATCTCATAAATGGGCCCAGCCCAATAACCAAAGAGCCTAGTCAAAATGGCTTCAGTTATGCTCATAACCGCTTCCTTGAAAATATGAGTGGTTTTATCAAGAATATCTATCATTATGGTAACCGCCTATGAAAGAAGGAGATTATTCAAAAAAGCATATCTTGATATCCCTAAAATAAAGGATAAATCCAACTGATTAAGATAGGGCCCAGGTACACCTATAAATAGGGTAAACCCCTTACAAGGTACACACTTCTGAAACCCTAGCCTTTCTATTCACACAGAGCACACACACCACCCCCTCTGGCTATCATTAGTCTGCCGTATACTCTCGAACTACATGGATTTTGATCCACACTGTGGTACGTAGGACCCCGGGATTTCACCCCGGGCCAAGTCCAACCCAACTTGTGATCCACACCGAATCATTGGCGCCGTCTGTGGGGACTGTAAAGTCCTATTCCCGTGACCCGTGATGGCTAATACCAGAAGCAAAAGCCACCCGCATGCACACGAGCAAGGTCAGGAAAAAAATTTTAGCGAGACCCAACAACAGGACGTTCAAGGAGTTAATCAGGAACAAATTGAGGAGCCCCCGGACTCGAACCTGGATGGACGAGCAGGCCAAATGCTGGAAAATACTAACCACGCTGGTCCCTCAACAAAATTTCAGATTGGCAACCCGGACATACGGCTCCTACATAACATTGCTGAATCAATGTTGAAACGAATCGAGAATGTGGAAGAACGCGACAATCTTCAGAACCAAAAGATTGACCATATTACCGAGGTGATGAACCAAATCCTTAAACACTTACAAGACCCTCTTCAGGAGGAACGCTGGGATGATCAGCAGAATGAGGACGAAGAAACCAATCATCAAACTGTTGATCCCCTACAGGAGGATCATCCCGGGCAAGGCCGAATAGTTTCAACAAAAAATTCTCAGCAAAGTAATCACCGGGATGCGAGTCAGGAGGATCAAGCCCGGGCGCTTAGGAAAGACAGCCGTACCTCGGACAATCAGGGAATTCGGCCAGATTCCGGAAGGTACAAGATGTGGTATGGGGACGGAGGACAAAACAACAGCCCGTTCTCAGATGAAATTACAGAAGCTGAGTACCCAAGGAAATTTAGTACATCCGACCTCCCTAAGTACGACGGAAGTCAGGATCCCCAGACACACTTGAATACTTTTGACACTGAGATGCTGGTCTGAGGATTCAAGGGGCCAATCATTTCCAGGCTGTTCACCTCAACGTTACGAGGAGCCGCTCAAATTTGGTTCTGGACTCTATCTCCCAAGTTCATTACCGACTTCAACGACCTGAGCGAGAAGTTCCTGCTGAATTTCGCGACGAGCAAAAAGCAACCCAGGTCGGTCTACACGCTGGATAGAATCAAGCAGCAACCCGGTGAAACCCTTCAGAAGTATTTGGATCGTTTCAAGGCTGCCGCATTGCAAATCCAGGGATTAACGGAAAGCGTCCACGTACACTTGCTCATCTCGGGCTTAGATAGCGAATCCAGAATGGGGAGATCGGTCATATCTGGCGAGATCAAGACGCTGGAAGAATTCCATAGACGAGCCAAAAAGTATCTGGACATCGAGCAGATGCAGATAGCCAACGCGTCGGGAAAAGAGAGACAGAAAAGCCCACCCCGAAAGGGAAGGACCGGGCAGCAAGAGACCGACCCAGGAACTCGGACCAGAAAACACGAGGACAAAGGCATGAGGGGAAGTATGAGAGATATACTCCACTAAATGTCCCTCGTTCGCAACTATGGAGAGAGGTAGCCTTGACCGAGATGAGGAAGGTGGAGCGACCACGACCACTTTATAACAAGGGTAAGTTGGACCGCACACGATTTTGCGAATTCCACAATGGACCCGGGCACACAACGGATGAGTGCTGGGACCTTAGAGATGCGGTTGAGAAGTTTATCCGAGATGGAAAATTACGTCAGTACGTTATCAAAACACAAGGGCAAAAAGCCAAGCGCAAGCAGACGGATCGGAGTACAAGCCCGGTCTCCTAGAGGAGAAAGCCGGACGAAGGCCGGAGAAAGCACGACAATGAGGACGAGTTCCCGGAAGCAGAGTTTGACTGCAATGTCATTAGTGGAGGTTACGGAGGTGGCGGCGATACCGCCAATCAGCGGAAGAAATACCTTCGGGAAGTCTTAACCATCAGGGGACGACCGACCTTCAAGCCGGAACCATCGCAAACAGAAGAGCCTCCTAAGCTATTCTTTACTCAGGAAGATCTGAGGGACGTAATCCCGGGTCATCAAGACGGACTGGTCATAACCGGCCTCCTGGGAAAATGCTGTGTAAAGAAGATATTCATCGATCCTGGTAGTGCGGTGGATATCATCTTGTGGGACGCCTTTAAGCGCATGGACCTCGACCTAGAAAATCTAAAGCCGTGCAGGACAACCTTAATCGGGTTCAACGGAGAGGATACAAGTCCCAAAGGGTGTATAGAGCTAAAAATGACCTTGGGCTCTAAATAAGCCTTTAAGACTGAGCGAGTCAAGTTTATTGTAGTGGATTTCCCTTCGTCCTACAATATAATCTTAGGCAGACCAACTATTCATAGTTGGGACATGCTCATATCAACTAAGCATTAGAAGCTGAAAATGGTAAGTCGGAAGAATGAAGTCGTCACCATCAAAGGTGATCAGAAGGAATTCCGGCAATGCTACTTCTCGACGGTTAAAAACAATGAACCCGGAACATCCAGGTCGCAGCAGAAAGGAATTCAAAATTCAGCGCCAATTGCGCCGAGCTCGGTCAACGTGGTAGAGCTGGTTGTAAGAGAAGAAGCAAAGTTGATGAAAACAGAGCCTGATGGAGAGCTCACAGACTACCAACTAGGAGAGGAGCCCGGATAAATAACGAAGATCGGGAGTTCGCTTGCCGAGCAAGAAAAAATCAAGCTCAAAAAATTGTTATGGATGAACAAGGACGTGTTCGCATGGAAACCTTCGGAGTTACCAGGTGTCGACCCGGCGTTCTGTTGTCATAAATTGACCATAAATCCACGATATACGCCGGTCTCGCAGAAGAAAAGAAAGATTGCACCGGACCGACAGAAAGCCCTAGCCGAGCATGTAAGAGAACTGCTGGATGCGGGATTCATCAGGGAAATCCAGTATACCACATGGTTATCAAATGTGGTAATAGTCAAGAAACCCAATGGCAAATGGAGGGTGTGCACCGACTACACCGATCTCAACAAAGCATGCCCCAAGGATGCTTACCCCATGCCAAATATTGACCAACTGGTGGACAATTCTTCGGGATTCCAGCTGCTCTCATTCATGGATGCGTATTCCGGCTATAACCAAATAGCTATGCATCCCGAAGACCAGGAAAAAACAGCTTTTATCACGGAAAAAGCTAATTATTGCTATAATGTCATGCCTTTCGGGCTGAAGAACGCATGAGCTACTTACCAGAGGATGATGAATCAAGTGTTTGAGGCACAGCTCGACAGGAACGTCGAAGTTTACATCGACGATATGATCGTTAAGTCAGTTAAGCGATCCGACCACATCCAGGATTTGCAAGAAACATTTGATAAGCTCCGGGATCACAGAATCCGGCTTAACCCAGCTAAATGTGCATTCGGGGTACCAGCGGGTAAATTCCTCGGATTCCTATTGACAAACAGGGGGATTGAGGCCAATCCGGATAAATGTCAGGCCGTCCTCAATATGGCTGCCCCAAAAAACAAAAAAGAGGTACAACAGTTGACTGGCAGACTGGCCGCGCTGACAAGGTTCTTACCGAAATCGGCAGAAAATGCTCTTCCTTTGTTCAAGTTATTGAAGAAGGAAGCACAGCATGGAGAATGGAACTCAGAGTATGAAGCTGCGTTTGACAAGATCAAAAAATGCCTGTCATCACCACCCATGCTGTCGAAACCTGAGCCCGGGGAAGATTTGATATTATATCTATCCGTGGCCCCAGAAGCAGTAAGTGCCGCCCTGGTGAGAGAAGATTCAACGGAACAGAAACCGATTTACTTTACAAGCCGGGCTTTGCAAAGTTCTGAGCTAAGATATCAAAGGTTGGAAAAGGTGGCCTTTGCGCTCCTCACTGCCGCAAGGAGATTACGTCCCTACTTCCAGGGGCATAGAATAATTGTGTGAACCAGTCAGCCGATACGCCAAATACTCCATAAGCCTGACTTGGCAGGAAGAATGACCAGTTGGGCTATCGAACTGTCCGAATTCGACATAGTATATGAAGCTCGGCATGCTATTAAATCTCAGGCTTTAGCCGACTTCATTGTAGAACTGGTACCAACAGAGGTAATCCCGAAAGCCAACCTTAACATTTGGAAAGTATTTGTAGACAGCTCGTCAAATGCCAAAGGAAGTGGAGCCGGGATCATAATCGAAAGCCCGGAAGGAGTCGCCATGGAACACTCCCTGCAATTGCACTTCAGAACGTCCAATAATCAGGCCGAGTATGAGGCTGTATTGGCCGGGCTATCGCAGGCAAAAGATAATGGGGCCAGGCGGGTTCATCTCTCCACCGACTCTCAACTAGTCGCGGCCCAAATCAACGGTTCATACACGGCTAAGGGACCCTTGCTAATCAAGTATCTGGGGAAAGTCAAAGAGGCAATGGCCGACTTCGATGAGGTCGTAGTCACCCACATCCCCAGGGGAGAAAATGCGAGGGCAGATATCCTCTCCAAATTAGCAAGCACCAGGAACACGGGAAATAATCGGACTGTAATACAACAAAGTCTGAAGGAGCCCACGTGTATCATGGTCATCGCAGCAGCAGAAGACTGGCGAAAGCCCATCTTAAATTACCTGGAAAAGGGAGTTAGCCCAGACGATCCCAGGGAAGCAAGGCAGATAGCACGGACCGCGTTAATGTACATGGTGGTCGATGACCAACTATACCGAAAAGGCCTCTAATCCCCAATGATGAGATGTTTAAACCAGGCAGAGGCCGAGTACGTGCTATCAGAGATACACGAAGGGATAAACGGACAACACATGGGGGCAAAGGCGTTAGCCTAGAAAGCCCTAAGGGCTGGATATTACTGGCCGACAATGGTCGCGGATTCCAGAGAGCATGTACGGACATGAGAAAGCTGCCAAAAACATGCTCGGATCCTCTGGCCACCTCCAACCGAGTTGAAGACCATCACGGCTCTGTGGCCATTCTTTAAATGGGGTATGGACCTCCTTGGACCGTTCAAACCGGCCGCGGGGCAACTGAAATGGCTTGTGGTGGCGGTGGATTATTTCACTAAGTGGATCGAGGCCGAACCACTGTCGACCATCTCGGCCGCTCGAATACAAAAGTTCTTCGAAAGAAATATTGTTGCAAGATTTGGGATTCCTGCCGAGATCGTAACTGACAACGATACTCAATTCGTTGACCAAGGCTTCCAGAGGTTGATGTCCGAGCTCGAAATCAAGCACCATTTCGCTTCGGTAGAGCATCCGCAATCTAATGGACAAGCCGAGGCAGCCAACAAAATCATTGTTGACGGGCTCAAAAAAAGGATGGCCAATGCAGAAAGTAACCGGGTCGAGGAACTATACCCGGTGCTCTGGGGATACCGAACTAGTGTCCAAACCTCGACCCAGGAAACACCATTCCGAATGACATATGGATATGAGGCCATGATACCGGTTGAAATTGGGCAAACATCATGGAGGAAAGCCAAAGTCATGAAGGAGGGAGAACACGCTAACAACAAGCAGTTAGCAGTCGAGCTAGACCTCATCGATGAAGTTATAACGACGGCACACTGCCGAGATTTGGCAACGAAGCAGCTGGTGGCTGCTAAGTATAACCGCAAAGTTAGACCACGACCATTTGATAAAGGTGACTTGGTATTACGCAGAGCGGATATCGGAAACAAGAATGCCCGGGACGGAAAACTTGCAGCAAACTGGGAGGGTCCTTACCTATTTCAGACAAAATGGGGCCCGGGACCTATGTCCTTGAGACATTAGATGGCACGCCCATTAAACGAACATGGAACGCGGACAAACTAAGGACTTACTACAGCTAAAGACTGGGATACACTCGAAATAAGCGCACAGCGGATGTCAGTGGTGACTGAGAACCGCTTTTCAGTTTCAACGGATGTCGGTGGTGACCGAGAACCGTTTTTTATTACGCATTGTTTTGCTTTTGGCAGTATTTTCCGTTGATTTTAAATTCCATGTAATCTCGATTATTTCAATCAATAAAAAAAGTAGTTCAATTCATGGGCCAACCAAGTTATTATTTGTGAAATCAATGCAAAGATAGGCCGTGACAAAGGCAAGATAGTTAAACAAAGACTTGGGTTTCACGATCCCGATCATGATAGGATTTGTCAACAAGTCTTATAAACGTTACGATGCATCGGAACTGTCCCCTGGGGTGGTGTGAGATTGCCATAAAAGATCCTGATCAGGTCGAAATGTTTAGGCTCCTATTCAAAAAGGTAATATTAGGGCCCGAACATGTGGCAGTTGGCTACCATCTCGGTAAGGTACTTTACAAGATAAAGTGCTTAGATGATTTTTGAAAATCATCTGTTGTTTAGAATGCCCGACCATTAATAAGCGTGGCCCGTTTGTTAAAACGTTGGTTGAATATCCAGCAGATTCTGCGCAATATATCTTGACTTTGGCCAAGTCATGAAGTAAAGAATCGAGCTTCGTGCACGGATTACGTTCCCCTTTACTCATCAACTAGTGAATTAAAACACGAGTTTGGTTTAAAGGATGAAAACTGACAAGATAGACGAGCTGAAGATGCTAAGAAATGTCCGGGAACACCGGCTTGTCATGGTATTAATTTTGAGGGTCGAGGCCCCAGATTACAAAAAAACAAAAATGAAAGTGAAAATACTACACAACAAAGGAAAAAATAAAAAGGTCCTAGAAGAACAACATCAAAATTGGGCTTGGCCGGGCACAGGAGAGCCAGGGGCGTCAGTCGTCGGAGCATCTTCCTCAGCTAATTGACCACGGTCATTCTCCGTGAGATGCTCGGACTCTTCGACCGGGGAAAGCGGCGCTGGTATAAATTGCCCGTCCTCTACCGAAGCTCTGAAATCCACAGCATCCAAATTCATCGTAATATCGGGATTCAGAGCTCGGACTTGGGCCAGGCATAGGTTGAAAGCTTCAGCAGCCGTCTCCATGACCAAGACTTCCAACTTATCCACCTCGGCAGCAGATGCCACCAGCTCGGCCTTCGAAGCGTCGAGGTCAGAGTGAGCGAGGTCAAGGTCCTTCACCACCCCCGCATACTGACCCTGCAAGGTGTGCAGTGAGGCATTCAGGGTGTCTTCTCGGGCCTGACTGGCGTCAAGCTCGGCGGAGAACCGATCCCTTTCAGTAAGGGCCTTTGATAGCTCCTCCACCGCCTTTATCTGTGCCTCTTCCGCTTTCAGGCGCGCCTCCTCAGCTTCCCTCTGCCCAATCTCGGCCTCTTTCTTTTCAACCCGAGCCTTGGCAATCTCGACTGCAGCTTTGGCGTATTTATGCTTAACGGCAGCATAAGCGTCCAACACGCCGGCCGTCTCCATTAGATGGTCCTGCAGCACCTGCAGGTGATCGAGGTCGGAGTCGGCAAAGGCCTCACCGCTGAAATACTTGCTGGGGGGCTTCACCTCGTATTTGAGCTCCTCCGAGACCCCATCAGTCCATACCTCACCCCGCGAGTGAAGGCGAGACTTGCCAGGAAGTGGGGGAGGAGGGACGCTTGTGGCAGCACCAGCGTCCGGGACAAAGGCCGGACTCTCTTCTGCGATTGAGATCGATGACGCTGCCACCGACTTCGATCGCTTGCGCGGAATGAGGTCCGTAGGGGCCGGAGAGGGCGCAACCCTCTTCTCAGTAGTAGTTTTGGCAGGCGAAGGAGCAACCACGGCCTTCTTCTGGGAAGAGGACTCCCCTTTCTTTTTGGCCTTAGCCCGGAGCTTCTCGGCCAGTTCTTGGAAAGAAGCCTTCCCCATGCCGGGCACTACAAAAAACATAACGAACATCAGAAAGGACAAGAGACACACATATATAAAAAAAATCCAAAGAATAAACAACCAACAGAAATCATACTCGGTGGGTACAATTCCTCCACCGACTGTCGGATAAAAATCCGGGAATCAATGACATCCCTCTCGGCCACATGATCAACCAGAGCTATCACAGTCTCAACCTCGGCTGGCTCTAGGCTATCATCGGAGGATGCAAAAATGTTCTGGTCTTGGTCATAGTGAGTTTTAGACCAATACAGAGGAAACAGCAGCTCCACCGAGCTGGAATCGACACCCTGAAGAAACCACGGTTTATGACCTGGTTCAGCACTAATTTTGAAAAAAGAAACCTTGAAGCCTTTCCAAGTGTCGGTTGCCATATGGAAAAGCTTCTTGTCCGGTTTCCCCCGAAAAGAAACCCAACCCCTCTTTTCTTCGGGCTCCCTGGGTTGACGAGCCCTTTGGATATTAAAAAAATAAAAGAATGTTCCGATGGTGAGAGTACGATTTAAAAATCGGCAAAGCCGCTCGAATGCAATAATAAAACCCCAGGAGTTAGGATGAAGCTGAGTAGGGGCCAGCTGAAGAATGTTTAAAAGATCTACTTGAAAACTAGAAAATGGAAAACGAAGGCCGAGTTTTTTTAACGAAATCTAGGTAGAAGAAGAAAAAAGAACGCTCATTCCCTTCCCGGGCAATGCACACCGGTTCAGAAGGGCCGGGAAGAGATAAAGAACAATGATCCCGGTCCCCTAATGGGAGCTCGGTGATCTGATTGGCCGTGGCTTTCGAGAGCCTGGATAGCACCCCGGTCGCAACCCAGTCATACTTTTCAGCAAGATGACGAGGAATACTGGCGGCCGTTGACTCCACGGATCCGGAATCCTCGACAGGACAGGGAGAAGTTGACATACTACCTAGAAAAGGCAAAACAAAAATAAATTAGAAACGAGGAAGATGATACCTGAAGGTAGTAAAGCGGGACGGGTAGAAACGGCTTCAACAACCCGCGGTTGGATATGCCGGCATCGTGAAGCTATTTCCTCAGCCTCCCATGACCGGCCAACCATCGTGGCCTCAGATATCAGCCAGGAACATTCCTCGCACGGGCCGATAGGCCGGGTAAGGGAGATGAGGGGCTCTGCGCGTTGGGGAAAGGAAGAAACGGGTAGAGGAGGATTTTCCCTCCTACTCTTTCCCAAGGGCGGCTCTAAAGAAAAAACCCTAGTGGCAGCAATCCCCCGGCCTAGACTTTCGGGCTCCACAGACTCAGACTGACCTCAAGCCCTTCCCCTAACCCGACCAGACCGTCCTGGTTGACTACCACCTTCTCCGCCATAACCACGGAGAACATTTTCCCTCTTTTGTTCTTCGGTCAGAGGTTTCCTGTACAGCCACCAAGCTGTCCGGGGAGGCATGCGCTGAATAAGCTCGGCCTCTTCCGGGGAAAAAGCATTTGGATTAAAAGGCGGAGGAGAACCTTGATGGCTCATCCCGAGAAGATAGAATTTAAACAGGAAACCGAAAACCAAAAACGGAGAAAAAGGATTGAATAGACCAGAAGTTCAAGAACAAAGCAGAAGCCAGAACCCAAAGGGGAAGAAACTTGAAAGAACTCACAATAACCTACCCAGAGGAAAGAAAGACCAAAAGATAGAGAAAGAAAGGAGAAAACACAGCCAAATAACCAGAGAAGGAAACAAGGAAAATACCTGGTTTGAGATAAGTTAAGGGAAGAGGAAATGCGCGAGCCACGAAGACCAGAAATGGGAATCTGAGAAAGATGAACTGGTAACTGGTTGCAAGTAT
Organism: Acacia confusa; assembly: GCA_037074495.1. Classification (NCBI taxonomy): domain Eukaryota; kingdom Viridiplantae; phylum Streptophyta; class Magnoliopsida; order Fabales; family Fabaceae; genus Acacia; species Acacia confusa. The sequence continues at coordinate 44,469,816 of CM073503.1, forward strand.
CTCTCAAAAAGAAAACTCAAGGTTTGGCGGTTTTCAAAATAGAAGAAGCGGAAAGTCGAAGGCTCTTATAAGTAAAGCAAGCAGGCGGATGAGAGTCAGGAAACTCAACCGCCAAAAAGGCCCAAAGGGCCCATACACAAATGGTGACGTGGACGTTGAAAGGCGTGCGCATTTAATGCTGATGTTAAGCAAACACGAAAACCAAGATAGTGGGGCAGTTGCTCCACTCAGAGGCCGGCTAATAAACATCAAATCAGCAGGAGGCAATGATGACACTCGTGGCCTCGAGATAAGACGAGCGTTGGATCAACAGATGAGGCGGACAATGATCTCGGATTGAAATGCTCACGTGGCCGACCACGTGAATACACCCCGGTCGTCCGACTTAACTCCCTATGCAATCTCTATACTACCCGACACCAATAAAGAAGGAAAGTTTGAGAACATTAATGTTCTCTCGGGATAGCAAACGAATGCAACCCGCGTTAACCGAGCTGGGGGGGCACCCGTGTCCCACCCAAATAAACCGGAATGCAAATTGATGACAGATGGGGTAGCCCGGGGACCAAAAATGTCCGACCTCGGAAAAAGAACTAGAAATCAAAAACTTCAGAACGACGAAATGAACTAGAACACAGGACGTAACCTGACAAATACATCCCGGCTGCTCGGAGCCCTGAACAACCGGGCTGGGGGCAACTGTTCGGATATCTCATAAATGGGCCCAACCCAATAACCAAAGAGCCTAGTCAAAATGGCTTCAGTTATGCTCATAACCGCTTCCTTGAAAATATGAGTGGTTTTATCAAGAATATCTATCATTATGGTAACCGCCTATGAAAGAAGAAGATTATTCAAAAAAGCATATCTTGATATCCTTAAAATAAAGGATAAATCCAACTAATTAAGATAGGGCCCAGGTACGCCTATAAATAGGGTAAACCCCTTACAAGGTACACACTTCTGAAACCCTAGCCTTTCTATTCACACAGAGCACACACACCACCCCCTCTGGCTATCATTAGCCTGACGTATACTCTCGAACTACGTGGACTTTGATCCACACTGTGGTACGTAGGACCCGGGATTTCACCCCGGGCCAAGTCCAATCCAACTTGTGATCCACACCGGATCAAATATCATTTGGCATTTTTATAGAAACAAATTACTATTCAGTTTTATTATTTTACCAACTCCTTTAACCTCTATTATATTTTCTAGGAATCATCCCGCAAAATCTCCGTATCATTTTATTTTAAAATTTCAAGTCTCAATCTAGAGAGTTGAAAAAAAAAAAAATCAAACTTAAAATCCTAATTTTTTGTTGGGTCCAAATTAATATCGTAATTGTCACGTAAAAGTCTTCAGATATCTTACCCTCAATCTTTTCATCTCTTTCATTATTTTATATATTTTCATTATTTATTATTTCTATTTTTTAATTCAAACTGAAAAAATGGGGCATACATCCCATCATGACTTTAGGGATTAAGATTTTATTCCCCCAAAAAAAGGGTACCAATCACAAGGTTTTGTGTAGGCCAAAAGTATTTTTATGTTCAATATAAAATTTAAAAGCGATTGGCACACAAGTTAAAGAAATAAAAAAGGAATTTCATTCTGTTGCTATAGACCAAGAACCACGTTTTGAAATATAGGTAACAAAACTAAAATTTGATCAAAATATAAGGATTAATAATGATATTAACTGATAAAACGGAGAGAAAGATAGAGAGAGAAGGGCATTTGCGGTTGGACAGAGAAGCCATGGTTGAATGTAGCGTTGGTAGAGATGAAGCTTTCGTTGCTTTACTTTTTCTTTGTTAAGAAACGACTTGTTGGATGGAATAGTTAAACTTTGCGACCTCTATTTACAGAGAACTTGGAATAAGGACTCCATCAGATAAGACATATATTTACAAAATCTCATGTAGAGCCGATAATATGAATTTTAATTGTAGGTCAAACCCATCCAACTTGAAAAAAATGGACGGTTTGGATTTTAAAAAGTGGGACCGTTTTAATGTGACCTTTTTTTTTTAACCTAAACTCATATGGGCCCAATCTGTGACGGTTTAGACCATTAAAAAAAAAATCTGTAATAGACGAGCCAAAGGTGAAGTCGGAGATAGTGAGAAAAGAGGAAGAAAAAAGGGACCTAATAAGAATTTGCTCGCAATTTTCCAGGAAGATTTCATCTTCCATCCAATATGTGAGGGAATATTAAGGAAGGAATCTTCCCATGGGTGAAAGAAGATGGTACCTAGCTCACTGAAAGATGAATTCCGTGTAACAAAATCTTCCCTTCCCTTCTCCAATCTTCTTCTTAAGAAACAGGGCTTTAGAGTGCGTTTGGTTTGAGGAAAGGAAATGAGAGGGAATAGGAGGAGACTTCTTTTTTTTTCATTTGGTTTAAATTTTTAAGGAGGGAAGGAATGTTTTTTTTGGTTGAATTCCCTTTCCTCCCTTTATTTCAAACAAATGATCTTTTCATCTTCTCCCTCCTTTCAAACCAAACACACCCTCACTTTCACCTTGCCTACCCTCACTTTCACCTTGCCTTCTTCAATCTCGCTATCAGCACTGAGGTTATGCATTTGGTTTGGCTAAATATCAACCTATATTTTTATTCCAACCCATATGGTCCTAAACTTTGGTGGGCTAAGCTGAACCTGATGATCCAACCCATATTACCAACTCTAATCTCATTGACAACTTGATATATAGAGATATTATTTAATTAATTTAATTAAAAGAACAAATGTTTTAAAAAATTTTAATTTCAACAATTTAAATTTTAAATCGCATGCTATCACAATTATATAATTTTTTTTATCATTATTCATCATAAACCTTGCACCATGAAGATGATTATTTTCACAACCTCTAATCTGGTCTGTTTGGTTCGAGGGGACGGGGAGGGAATGGAGGGATTTTGGTCCCCTCCCCTCACTTGGTTGATCATATTTTTTAAGAGGGGAGGGGAAAATTTTTAAAATTTTCCCCTCTCTTCCCTCAAAAACCTCACTCCCCCAAATCGAACAGATTTGAAGGGATTATAAAAATTGGCATGTCAGCGGACTAAAATGCCCTTAAAATTTTTCTAATATTCCTAAAATACCCTTATGTCCCTTTTTCAAGATGCAGCTTGACATTAACCCTATTCTCGGCAGCTTTCGTTCAGTGAGGCGAGAGGGGGAAGAGTGACAGCCGGCGAAGACACTTTCCGGTGAGTATCTTGTTTGTCGTCGATGGTCTGCTTGTCGTCTGTGTTTGTTTTTGTCGTTGCTCTGTGTTCGTTTCTGTCGTTTCATTCCCTGTAACTATCAGTATCTTTTGTTTTGCCAATTCATTCTTCCCATTCCCAATCCCTTTAGTTCAGTGAAGAACAACCACATTACTCTTATATTATTCTAGAGCTTTCAGAATCTGATTTGTATAATCGATTCTTGTGTCAAAGACGATGAGTTTTGAGCCTCTCTGCTTTTTCATCGGGATCATATATCAGCAAACAGGGAATTGTGTTTGATTATTATCCTTTATACCTGCTTTCATGCAAAACGCGCTTGCTATGAGATTTTAGTTTTGAATATTATCTTCGCAAATAATATCGAGTAAACAATGGAGATGTAATTTGATAGTTTCATTTTCAAAAATAAAGCTTCGACTTAAAGCCTCAAAACTTCACTTCCCATCTCTTACGCTACACTAGGACATATTTTGATATTCTTGAACACAAGTATCAAGTTGATTACATTTTGTCTTGGCTTTTTTGACAGCATAAACTAATATTGGCTTCTTTTCTTGCTTTTTTTATTTAAGCATTGTGTTGCTGTTAAATAGGTATACAGCTCTTTTCGTAAATGCTGGAAATAGTATTGGTGACTTGTAATTTTGCTGGGTTCTTTCTGGCTTATGTTTATTAGAATTAGTTCATATAGCATGTTCCTGCTAGCTAACAATATCATGTGTCCTTAGTTAATTCTCCAGCTTCCAACATTGATAAGACAAGTGAGAAGCTAGGCCTCAAATGACGCAGAGTCTTAAGTCTTCCATCTCTTACATATTAAAGTATAAAATAAATTCAAATTTTGATTTGATGTTTTGAAGAGTAGATGCTTGTCATGTGCATGTTCAACTCTAGCCAGAGACTTGAATCTAACTTGATGTAAAACTTCAAATCATGCAGGGATGGTTCTGATCTTATTATGTTGTGGTCGTTATGTCATTTTTCAGTGTCCTTGCTAATTATATTAGAGGCTGTTCCGCATAAAATACGTAGCATGATTAGTTATTAGTATTGGGAAATGAGGAAGCGGATTGCCTGACAATAGAATGTGTATTTGAGGAGGGTGTTTCATACCTATTATATGATAGGAACTCAATAATTCAATTGCAACATGACTTATTTTTCAGACCCCCTTGACTTGCTTGGTCTTATTTGCAATTATTTAATATGAAATTTAAGGTATCTCTATTTATCTCTGGTTCATATAAAAGTCAGGCTATTACCCAAGTTCTTGCTTTGCTTTTTGTGTGGTAATTAATTTGGGATAATATTGTTTATTTGTTAGATGGATTCTGAAGAGGAATTTGTGACACAATGGTTCCTAATGCGTCAGAGACTTGTAGCCCATGTTATTTGTCTTGTTGTCCAATATTTTATGGTTAAGAAGTCTAGTAATAAGAAGAGAATAACTTACAATATGAATTCTACGAGAGAGAGGGTACGTGAAGAAGTGATATACAGGATAGCTTATACTTCTAGTGGACGAGATATTGTTAGAATGGGTCCTGAGGCTTTTTTTTTTGGATTGTGTAATATTTTAGAAAGAGACGGTGGCCCAAAGCCGACCCGATTCTCAAGTGTGGAAGAACAAGTTGCTAAAGCCCCTTACATCTTATCACACAAAACAAAAAACCATGTGATTAAGTTTTGGTTTAGGCGGTCTGGTGAGATAGTTAGCCATCATTTCCATAATGTGCTAGAAGCCATTATTGAATTAGAAGATAAATTCCTTTTACAACTAGATGGCTCTAGTGTCTCTTCTGAAATTCATGTCAATGACAAATTCTACCCATATTTTAAGGATTGTGTTGGGGCCATAGATGGAACACACATTCGTGCCAAAGTACATATGGTAGATGCACCTCGTTATCGTGGCAGGAAGGACTTCCCTACACAAAATGTTCTGGCAACTTGCACCTTTGATTTAAAGTTCACTTATGTGCTTGTTGTATGGGAAGAAACCGCATCTGACTCAAGAATTATAAATGATGCATTAAGCCGAGAGGACTGTCTTAAGATGGCTCAAGGTAAATATTATTTGGTTGATGCTGGATTCATGTTAACAAGTGGTCTTATTACACAATATAGAGGAGTTCAGTACCATTTGAAAGAATATTCAGACAGAAATCCACCCTAAAACTATAAAGAACTATTTAATCTTCGACATTCATCACTTCGTAATGCTATTGAAAGGGCTTTTGGGGTATTGAAGAAAAGGTTTGTCATTTTATCAAGTGCAGCAGAGCCAAATTATTGCATTAAGGCGCAAAAGTTTATCATTGTATTCTACATAATTACTTGATGACTGTAGAGCCTGATGCAGATCTTATTCGTGAAGTTGATAATGATCTGGCAAGCGAAGATCACTCTAACGATGATAGTGCTCCAAGAGGTTATAGAAGTGAGACAGCTCAAGGCGAGCTTATAAGAGATGCAATAGCTCAACAAATGTGGGCTGACTACGAAATTAATGCTGGGAACTAAACTTTACATGTTCCTTTATTGTCGTGTTGTTTGGTTTTTTTTTCCTTCATTGAATTATTGTAATTCTTTTTAACGGAAAAGGGTAACATTGCTCCAATTTTAGACTTTTGGGGCGAAATTGAGCCTGAAAAAACTTTCACGAGAACATTGTTCCTCGATGTATACTTCCAGGGTGGATTTGCTACTTAATCCAATAAAGATGTGAATTTGGATTGATGATGGTAGAAGTGGCGGGGCCCATGTCAAAAAGTTAAGAGCTTTTTGGAAAAAGCTCTTTGGTGGAGTTTATTTTTCTTAACGGGTTTTTTGAGCTTCAAATTAAGTGAATTTAAGCTCAACCCAAACGGACTCTTTATCAGCTGGCAACATTAACTGACTTTTTTTCAAAATTATTGTAGAAAAAGCTCCTAATGATGCACTCCAAATAGACCCAATACACTACCTACATTTAAAATGCCCATACTTCTTGGTACCTAACCATGTCTAACATCAACTTAGCTGCCTACTCTTCTGCCAACACAATGGTGTTAAAAAAAAGGGAAAATTCACAAAAAAACCCAAGGAAATGGGATTTCCTAAATTCACGTGTTCAAAATTACAACTACTATACCCATTCCTAAGTGTTTTCATACTTACCTTCATTTATTTAATATACTAAAAACAGGGACACCATGCTCTTGTCAAACTGTAATGAACATAATTTGAACAAATTATAGTCATAAATGTCCAGAATGTGAGTGAAAATATTAAATGGAAGTATATCGGGCATTAACTCGCATGTTAAAACAAAAATAGTCACCTGTACCAAGGGGAATATATCACACATGGCAAATATTAAGTTTTGAAATTAAGAATGGTAGTTTGTTAGTCACCAAAGTGGCCAAATACTTATGAATTATTTTAATTCCATTTATTATATTGATGTTTCAATTACCCATAACCTTGATGCTATGAAATTCTGTTTATGTTGTGGGTGAATTAAAGTTTGTTATTATAAAGCAATTATGGATCAACCCAAAAGTTGGTTATTTGTTTTTATAATAATAAACATGAATGTTGGTGTTGTCCATATACTCATAGTTTTATTTAGACATCCAAAGATGATAAACATTTATAGTTGGGATATGCATCAAGCCAAATTATATGAAATATTTATAGCATCTTTATAGTTGAATGTTGTATATTAGCAGGTCCCCAAAGGTGAACATTGATATGCATTGAATGAATTTTGTCTGAATTTGTGAAGCATGTTAGAATATGATATACCTGTCTCAAAGCATTAATGTTTTCAATTATTTCGTTGGTGATAAAGAAAAATCGAAAGGGTATAGATTTTATTGTTTTAATCATACCACAAGGATTATTGAAACTGGAAATACTAGGTTTATTGAGGATGGTGAAGTTAGTGCGAGTGAAAAACCACGTAAAGTAGATATTCAAGAAGTTAGAGTACAAGTTCCATTAACTTGTGTCTTTAGTAAAGTTGTTGTTTCTCATGTTGTTAACCCAATTAATAATCATGGAGAATAACAAATGAATGTTCCCACTACTCATGATAAAATTATTGTTAATGGACCGAATGAACCCATTGTAGAAGAACCACAACAAAATAGCATTAAGAATATCTTAAAGGGAAAATAGATATACTATTTCTAATGATTATGTGGTATATCTACAAGATTCTGAATTTGACATGGGTATTCAGGATGACCCGGTTACTTTTTCACAAGCCATGAATAGCGAAAATGGTGACATGTGGTTAGATGCCATGAAAGATGAGTTGAAATCTATGAAACAAAATGATGTTTGAGACTTTGTTGAGTGACCAGAAGGATGTAAGAGAGTTGGTTGTAAGTGGGTCTTTAAGACCAAACGTGACTCTTATGGTAACTTGGAACATTATAAGGCTAGACTAGTTGCAAAGTGATTTACTCAGAAAGATGACATTGACTATAAAGAAACTTTTTCACCAATTTCTAAGAAGGATTCTCTAAGAATCATTATGACATTAGTGGCTCATTATGATTTAGAGTTACACCAGATGGATGTGAAAACTGCCTTTCTAAATGGGAATTTAGAGGAAAATGTGTATATGGACCAACCAATGGGGTTCACAGAAAAAGGAAAGGAACATATGGTGTGCAAATTAAAGAAATTAATATATGGACTTAAACAAGCTTTAAGATAATGGTACTTTATGTTCAATGATACTATTGTTTCCTTTGGATTTAAAGAAAACACCGTTGATCAATGTATATATCTGAAGGTTAATGGGAGCAAGTTTATATTACTGGTTATATATGAACCGTATATATGTGTGTGTGTGTATATATATATATTATCTAAGGGTGGAAATGGGATTATGAGAAGAAAATGAGAAAAGAGATTTTGAGGAAATTTGCTTCCATTAAGTTTATATTGAATAGTGAATGAATGAATATTGATGATGATGATGATCGATGATGATGCTTTGGCAATTCCATTTCCCAAATGCGATAAATTCTACCCCGAGTTCCCTGGCTTTGTGAAATTCCTCCTTCTTGGTTGACGACCAAAATCAGGTGCATCGTTTTTTTTTTCTCAGCCTTTAATTTCTTCTTTTTTCTTTTGAGAGATCTCTTCTTTCCTCTCTAGCTAGCACTGAAGCAGAGATGGCATTGTGAGGGGCCATTTCTTTCTGAAGAAATTATGAGAAACATTCTCAAACGAATTCTTGTGAAATCCCTAGTTCAATTCCAATGGATATGCAAACGTTGGAAAAATCTCTTCAAAACTCCATCTTTCATTGCAAACCACCCCACCCTTCAAAACCCCTAGTCTTCTTTTGACACAGAAGGATTTATGTAAGCCTCTACACTTACAATTGATCGATTGCGAGATGTATGTCCTTGAGGTTCAGAACTTATTCCTTGCCTCACATTCACATCATCAGTTCCTACAATGGTTTGCCTTGTGTTGCTATCGAATGCAATTCCCTTTAAATGTGGAATCCTGCTATTAGAGAGGTATGACAAATCCCTAAAACCAGAACCGTTGAATTTTCTCTCTGCAATTGCACAGTAGGATTTGGGGTTAGTGGAATTATTAATAATTACATGATAGTGAAAACTTATGCTAAATGTTTGTAAGCAGAGTCAAGGTGTATTCATTAGGCACTATTTATGGAAGGAAATAAAAATTGGAAGCTTAAAGGCTGTATGTCCTTTTAATGGTACTGCCACTACCAATGGATGTATCTATTGGCAGGGTGAAAAGCAGGGCGTGGAAGAGGAGGGTGAAGATTATATTGATTTAATAGTTTCATCATTTGATGTAGCCATGGAAGTGTTTACATGGATTCCATGGCCTCCTTTACCCAATGATTCGGGTTCTAAGTTGATTGTGTATGAGGACAAGCTTGCTATAATTTCTCTCTAAGTATTAGTGACTTTTCATACCATCTATATTATTTGATTGATTTATGGATGCTAAAGGAGCATATATGTTCATCTACGAAGAGTAGGGGTGAGCATAGAAGCCATAACCCATGAGCCTGCCCACAACCCAGTGTAATTGGGTTGTTTTGAGCCTGCCCAAAAAGATCCATAATGGGGCAGGTAAGAACCCGCCCATAAAATATTTAAATGGGTGGGTTATTGACACATTTATAGGTTGCCTATACCCGCCCATTTAGTTTATTATTATTTTTAATTAACTACTCATCCCATTTCTTATTCCGTCATAAGGTAAAGTCATACCCTAACTTCCGCCCTTTTTGATATTTCAAGTGAATCTGTAGATGATATTTTGGTTAATTACTTATCTCATTCCTTATTCAATAGAAGCATGTCATTTTGTTAATCTATGAACTTGTAGAGTTGTAGTTTTAATGTTTTGATTTAAAAGTTGGAGTTTGAACATTAAAATTATGTTATGATGATACTTGTCTAAATTTATGTTGTTTTGGATAAATTGTGATTATTGAACCTTGAAGATTCAAATTTTAGAAATGATAATGATGAATTTGGATAGATGTTGAATATTTATATCTATTTTTTAAAAAAAAAAAAAAACAAGTCAAATGTAAATGGGTTACCCAAAACCCAGTTAGCTTACCCATTTATGTGCTAGCCCATTTACACGGGTTTAAATGGGTTGAGGTACGGGTATGGGCTAACCCATATCCATTCAAGGTTAAATGAACGAGCTATGGGTTTGGCCTCGGGTTGCCCAGCCTACCCATTACTCTGCCTTAACGAAGAGATGATCTTCCAAATATTTAGAGGAATGAAATTGTACTTTGTTTTTTTGGGAAGCACACACACATATATATATATGAAAGTGACTATGATGACAAAGTTGTTCTGCATTTGGTCAATGTTATTACTATTAAACACTAATTTTTTTTCCATTTCTGGAAGTCACTTGGGTAATATTTTCAATCATGTGGAAAGCCAGGTAACAATTGTCAACATCCACCTTGAAGAAGCTTGATCCTAAAGGTCAATTATTACAATTTTAATTTACTTTCGTTTAAATAGTTTGGTGGAACTAAATTCTTTCAAGTTTAGATCATTATGCAATGATGAGTTTTGATGCCTTTTAGATATGTTATGTAGAAACATGAATGTGGATTTTAAATACCAGCTCTTTCTGGCTATATTTAACCTACCATAGTACTAGGTTGTTCACCCCACTGCTCTGGACAAAAAAAAATTGTATCCCAAAATGATTTTGCTAATTGCGGCAAGTATTAATTGCTTGACTTCTATTCTATTTGCGATACATAGAGTTATAATTTGCAATTTACCTATGCATCAAGCAATCATGAATGTAATTGTTGTTGGATTGTTGGTTGATTGATTTTAGGATTTGTACTCCAATTGCATTATTTCAACAATCAGGGTGGTTGAGTCTGTAACCCACAGGTCTCTAGATCAAAACCAAACTCTGATATGTGAAGGTTTCCAACCTTTCTTTTATGTTTTTATGCTATTGTTAACCTTATTGTGAGGATGTGCCATTGCTTTTTAGAAATTTTGATACCAAAGAAACTCAGAAGAGAAGCAAATGAGGATACTAAGAGGAATTGGGCTACTTTTTTATTTGAACTGATTTCATATATTATTTTAGACGTCTGTTACTTGACTTTAGGTTGGTTGTGGTTACTACCACAAGATAATTTTATATATATGCAGCTTAATTATAATGCATTTCTGTCTAGTAGTATCAGTATAAAAAGAGGAGGTGGACCTAAAAGAAGAGAATGATTACTTTAAACAAATGTTTCTAGGACTATATTAGACAAATTTTATGATACAACAATTACACTTTTTATATAGCAAATTGCTCAAAACACATACAACAAGTGTCAAAACCATTTTCTTCCAACAAACTATAGCCTAAATTAACTAAACAAGTGTCAAACTTTGTCTCCCAACAAACTACTATCCAACCTGAGATTTTTAGAACAAAAAATTAGTTATAGAAAAGGCCAGCCAACTGGAGGAGACATAAAACTTATATATAAATATACTTATATATATATCACTGATATCGATAATTTTCAGAAACTAGATAACCCCACAAAAAGGATATGCTTTTTATTTGAGGGAGAAAACCAAACTGAGCATGTGAGTTGAAAAATGAAGAGCCGATAATGCATGCAACTTTTAACATAAAAAGTAGAATCTTCAATTTGGGGGAAAATAATGGAAGAAATTGCCAATAATTAATAGTTAAGGATCTCTTCAACCCCAGAAAAAAATTTGTGTATAGAAACTTCAAAAGATCAGTAACAAAATATTGTGAGGCACATTCACATTTCACATATTCGACCCTATATAACCTTCCCATATTAGACTATATATAACCAGATTTCTTTGGTTATGGCGACACTGGAGCATGATTTCTAACAACAAGAAGAGGCATAAAAAGATTATATTGCATCAATATATACATACATGTGTATATATATGAGAAGCTTGTATTCGTTAAACAGAATGATATTTAGAGGTAGCTACAAAACACTACTACCTATATGCAATTGACTAACTAAATGTACCAATGCAATTGACTCTAAAACCTATATGAAAATTAGACTAATCTATGAGTTTTAAATAAACTTTTTGAGGGTTTTTCTTATGAGATAACGATTAAAATCCTAATAAAAAGATTGATTAAAAGTAAGTAAAATCATAATGATCTAATTCAGTTATAATGATGAAAGGGACAGCTTAGGATTCACATGGAGTTAACTTTCTTAGCCGAAATTAATTAATTAGACCAAAGGAAGGTTAATGAGAGATTGAAATTAATGAGTTTAATTATCTAATTCAAACCTGGGAAACTCTCATGCTCAATAACATATATTCCATTAGAAAACTCATAATGAAATAAGCGGTAACTAGTTAAACTCATAAAAAACCAATCACCTTTAATTCCAAAATGATCTTAAAAAAATCTTGTTTATAATTATCTAATTGAACAACTAGATAATTAATCAACTCAATTAAATAATTAAGATGATAAACCAAATTGACAATTAAATTAATAGCGAAAACTCAATTAATAATTAAATTGACAATCTAAAGGTTGCAAGCAAAAGTCCAGCAAATGTCTCAAGCATAAAAACTTCAAATTATCAATCAAATCCATAATAAATATGTTTACCATCTAAAACTAGATTGTTTTTAATTAACAAAACTTGAAATCATTTAAAACTAAATTATTTCAAGTCTTGAATTAAATAGATAAAAAGAACAACACTCCCTTGTGTTGTGATCTTCATGTGTGAGTTCTAGGCCCTAACTTCCTCCATACTTCTCCTAAGTTGCCTCCCAAGGAATTTAAGCTTCCATGAACTTTCCCTCACCAAGCTCCACAACACCACGGCCATGTGAAGAATTGTGAAATAATGGTGTTTAATGGCGTGGGAACCGTGCGTGAGATGAATATTGGAAATCAAGAAGTCCCTGCGCATGAGCGTGAATGGAAGCTGAATGAATTAATGGATTTGGAGGTGGGGTCCGCGAGATAACAAATTGGAATGGAGGATTGCTGAAATCAATTGCACTGTGTCTCTGCATCTTCTCCTCTGCGCCTTCAGTCTGCAGCTTTTTCGGCGTGATGATCTTATCTCGCGGCGCGTTAATTAAAAGGGAAGGAGTTGAGAGTTTTTGAGTACCAACTTGAGTCCAATAGAATTTAAGAAACCCAATAAAATTCTATCATTGAGTTTCTTTTTGGCTTCTCTGAAAAAAGAAATTCTGCATCGTAAGATTTTTCAATATTTTTTTATTAGCAGAACTAAAATCATGATATATCATATATTCAGAAATATTATTCAACCACAAGATAATAATCAGAATATTGTTAATTTAAACCCAAAAATCTCATGATTCAGTCAGATTTATATTATTTTCTAAAATATCTAATAAATCAAATTTAGTCATAAATAGTCCCTAAAATAAATGAATAAGGCAGGATAAAATATATGAAAATTGGAACTTATCAATGACTGACCAGGCACACATGATCAAAGTGAACACAAGCAATCGTTTTTTTGGGGCTAAATTATATAAAATCCTCTGGAACTATAGGTCTGTTGTACATAAGCTCTAACATTTTAAGTATAAATTTAACCCCCATAACCTTTTATTTTTTAGCTCTTAACCCCTACCTTTAGGTGACGATTATCTTTTTCAACAGAAAATATCACGATAGATGATAAGATGACACGTAGCATCCTACGTGACATCATATGTAAATTATTAATTTCATAAACTCTTGGACCGAAACCAGGCCACGATATTAAAAAGAATTCCAACTTTTTTTAATGTTATTCTTTTCCTAACAATTTATTTTTTTTAAAAAAAATAGCCAGATTAGCCGAGGAAAGCCTTCAAGAGTGTAAGAATCACTTCTTTCAATAGAAAATGGAAAATATCAAAGCATACAGTGAATACAGGTGGGATTAGCGACGCATTGAACAAATTCTAGATCAAGCAATAACGGCTTGCGGCCCTGATCTTTGCATATATTACCTTGCCTGAAGGAATACAATAACCATTAGTTCCAACAACAAAAAAATGATTACTACTATAATGATCAATGATCTTTTTTAAATGTTACTCCCTCCGGATCCTAATTATAAGATATAGTTGACTTTTTTGGAGAGATTAAGGAAGTTAATTAAATTACTTTAGAGTATTTTTATTTTTTTTCTTCAAACTAATTAATTTGACTAATAAACTAATACATAATCTAAGAATACACAATATATGAAATGATTAAATAACTTATCTAGCTTCCTTAATTCCTCCAAAAACAATCAACTTTGTCTTATAATTAGGATCGGAGGTAGTATTAATATTTGTGACTACATATCTTAACAATCAGATTGTCATAACCGAAGCCTGAGGGGCCTATAAGCCTCTAGTCCGTGGATCAAAATTAGACTTTAAGACTAAAAAGAATTCCAATAATTGCTTCTGTCCTTGATCTTTGCATACATTCTCTCTCTCCTAAAGGAATACAATAACCATTAGTTCCCACAACAAGAATTATTACTACTATAATGATCTATTATCTTTTTTAAAATATTTTCAATATTTGTAACTAAGTATTTCGATAATAAGAGTGGTCGTGCGGCAGTGTGGTTGGCTAGAGCTGTCAAAATAGACTGGACCTTATGGGCCAGCCCATTAAACCCCATTGATAATCCCCTCTTTTTGAGCCTCCATATGATGGAGGTTAAATAACCCCAAATCCTATAGGGTTAGAACAGAGCCAACCCCCGTGGGTCACCAATCAAAACTTAATTGAACTGTGATTTTGCGATTTGAGAGCGAATTGCACAACAATCTGTTCTGCGCTTCCTTTTTTTATGATTCCCTATATGTTCTGTGGTTGTGCTCCTCGTTTCCGGAATTTTTTGTAATTATATTTTAAATTTAAATTTAATAAATTGATCCTGAGATTGTTTTAGTTATTTAAAAAACCTTTTTTCTTGTGCACTGCCTATCCGGATCCTTACCTGTGTTTCATTAGTTTCAAGTTGCAGAGTAGAGTATTAATTATTAAATAATGGTGACGGATCATGACTATAACTATGATTGTATTTATATCATGGAAAAAAACCGGATCTGTATAAAAATGTGTTTTTTTATTATAATTTTAATTTATAAGTACTTAATTTTTTAATATTTTGTGTTAATGATTATAATTATTTTCTCTAATTTTATTTTTATTCTAATCGAAGCTGCAGAGATGAATCAATTTTATGCAAATAAAAGTTACGAATAAATAAATAATTAAGATCAACCCTTTGATAACTCATAAAGAGTTAAAAGATGAACTGAAATCATTAAAAAAAAAAAAAAAAAGGCCTGCAGAATGTTTCAGCCAAATATTGAGAAATAAAAATTAAATGAAGCACTACTTAGATATAAACTAAAATGTATTTATAAATTTGAAAATTGTTGCAGCTTCTCTTAACCCTTCATTCACGTCTGGCAACTGCCATACAAAGATTGCTTTTAGGATCTCTGAATGCCCAAATATCAACGGTTTGATTCACTTCAAATTTGTCTTGTGTAGCAATAGTGTACCAGCCACTATTCAATACATATTGAGCGTTTATCTTTTCAGGGTCTTTTTTATTTTTATGCAAGTCCCACTGTCTGAATGCAATTGTGAGCTCAGTGAGAGGATTATCCATCGGTTTATGAATCACAGGCACACTAATGGCTCGTCCTTGCCTGAGGAGCGTAACCTCTTCGTCTCTTAAGAATGCGATACTCTCCATTTGGGACAAAGGCATGGAGATTCTACCGTGTTGTTTGCTTACATCGGTCTGGAATAATTTCTTATGGTAGATATGAGTTAATTCGTTCGGCCATGATCCACCACATTTCTCGATAATTCGTGCATGGAATTCCTCCGGCAATGGTGGCGGCGCATTTGAATTATCGATGTCTCCCCTCTTCTTCTTACTTTTTATTTGCTCTATCCATTTTTCATTGCAAACCGTCTCATCTACTTTTCTCTCTGACTTTTTCTTCATCGGTTGAGATTTTCTCTTATTGTTGTTCTTCAATGGTCTGCCATTTTTCTTTGACAAGTCAGACTCAACATTTTCTTCAACTGACAAGTTGCTTTTGCTCTTCTTCAACTTTTGTAAAGCGACTTCCGCAACAAAGGCCAAAACTTGTAAGGGAGTTGAATTTGGATTCAATTCCTTATCTTTGAAATCTTCGGGAGTTAATAAATTAGGCTTTCTCATCCTGCCTTTGCTAAAAAAGGGCGCATCACGAAATTAGGACTATTGTTCTCCCTCTTATAGGGTGACTTAGTGAAATAAGATAGTTTGCGATAATTAATATATATCTTTTTCTCAAATAAGATGCAACTTTATATCTTATCACAAACTTATAATATTTTTCTCATTATCTTTATTTAAGATTAATTTAGAACCACATGGTGTCATTTTAAACGAAATAACAATTATTAATATTATCTTCATTATATGTTAATTGTAGATTGTCTTTATTTATTTAGGCCAACGATTTAAACTAATTTTAATTTTTTTTTTCAAAAACACTAGGCATGGCTAACAAGGTATAAAATGAAATATAAAAGATATCTTTCACAATTTTAAGATTTAAAAGATATTATATATTATATATTTTAATATCTATGATTCAAAATTTCATTGTACGCTGAAACAAATAACTCTAGAAATATAAACATATGATAAATTTATCTAAGACTTCAGAACAAATAAGAAAACATAAGACATAAGCTTTTTTTAACAACACGAAACGGTGTTAAAGTACGTGAAGAAGTAGAGGCACCCAAAGCGTTATAGATGTGTCTTTCATTTTTCTTCTTTTGTGAAATATTTCGGGAATATAATAGGGTATGAAAAACATCTTATCAAAATCTTATTATCCACTCTTAACGCTTTTAAACATAGAGAATAGTAGAGACCACAGCAAACCATTTCGAGAACATGAAATGTTATAACTAACATTTCTTAAAAACAAAATAATGATAACATCTCAAGGAGGGAAGAAAGAGGAAAGTCAAGGAATTGGAAAAAGAAAATTATAAATTTAACTGTTTGAATAAATAGAAAAGAAAAAATAAAATCAAAGAGCATCATACCTGTTTTCTTTTGATTTTGGAGAAGACATAACTTAGATTCAACACTTACTGGAAAAACAATGTTTATGAATGACTCAAGTATTGAAGGAGTTTATAAATAAATAGAAAGATTCAAAAAATTTTAAATTAAATTTTGATAATATGTGATCATTATTTATCTTTTTTTTAGATTAGTATCTCAAACTAATAATATTTATCCCATCATATCTATTTAAGACCAACTACGAATAGGATAGTGATACAAATGAAATAAAAATTATTAATATTAATCTTTTCATAGTATGTAAAGTTGATTCTATTATTTTTTTTTAAAAAATATAGGATAAACTAATTTTAAATTTTTTATCCAAAAAGATGTGATAGAGAGTAGTTAACAAAGTATATCTATTTGAGCATACAAGGTTTCTAGCCAAAATCAGAATATTTAAAATAATATTAAAATCTAAATGATTGATTATTTGTAGAGCGGTTAACATACATACCATTGAAAAATAAAGTGACAACCGGTAAATATAATGATAAAAATAGAATGGTTTTTTTACCTGATAGGGATAAAATATAATTTAAATAAAATTATTCGCTTAAGATATATTTTAGCGTTAATACATTTTTTTTTAAAAAAAAAAACATAACCAGATAAGCACAGAAAAGCCTTCAATGAAGATAATTAAAGCATACAGATTCTAGATGACGCAATAATTGCTTCCGGCCTTGATCTATGCCTACATTCCCGTGCCTAAAGGAATAAAATAACCACTAGTTCCAACAACAAAAATTGTTACTACAATAATGATCTATTATCGTTTTCAAAAATTATTAATAATTATAATTAAATATCTGAAAGGAATAGGATAACGATCTATTATCTTTTTTTTTTTTTTTTTTTATCATATCTATTATCTTTTTAAAATTTATGACTAAATGTTTCAACAATCAGAGTGGAGGACCGGAGACGTGGTGGGCCCAATTAAGGTGGAATGAAAACGTGGTGGGCCCAATTAAAGCATACGGTGAATACATGTGGGATTAGTCAAGCAATAATTACTTCCGGCCTTAATCTTTGCATCCAAAAAATTATTACTACTATAAAGATCTATTATATTTTTTAAATATTTTTAATATTTGGGACTAAATATCTCAACAATTAGAGTGGCGCAACGAAAGCATGATGGCCCATAACTTATGGATTGAAATTAGGCTCTAATACTAACAAGAATTCCCAAAAAAAGAAAAAAAAAATTATGTTATTGTTTTCCTGTCACTCTATTTTTTTTTTAAGAAAATAATAATAGCCAGATTAGCAACGGAGAGCCTTCAAGACTATAAAAAACGTTTCTTTCTTAGAATAAAAAATTAAAGCATACAGTGGCTTGAAGGAATGTAATTACCATTAGTTTCAATAAAAAAAATTTCCTACTACAATGATATATTATGTTTTTTTAAAATATTTTTAATATTTGTTACTAAATATATTAGGGTGGCGCAGTGGAAGTGTTGTGGGGACATATTCCATAGGTCCCTGAGTCGAAACTAGGCTCTGATAGAAGAAGGCTTCAAACATTTTTTATATTTTATGTTTTGCCAAACAATTTATTTTTATTTTTTAAAAAAACATGGTTAGATTTGCAAAGGAAAGCCTTCAAGACTATGAAAACCTCTTGTTTCACAAAAACTCTATTAAAAAAAAAAAAAACATTAAAGCATACCGTTCTTGCATACTTTTCTCTCTTGAAGGAATAAAATAACCGTTTGTTCCCACAACAAAAATTATTACTACGATAATGATCTATTATCTTTTTTAAATTATCCAAAGGTTGATGGATCAAAACCAGGCTTTTTCAGATTAAAAACAATTCCAACATTTTTTTATGTTATTGTTTTCCTAACAATTATTTTTTTTTTTTTGAAAAAAAAAAGCCAGATAAGCAAAGAAAAGCCTTCAAGACTAAAAGGATAGCTTCTTTCACAGAAAAAACTAAAGCATACAGTGAATACAAGTGGGATTAGCAAGACACTGAACAAATTCTAGTTGAAGCAATAATTGCTTCTGGCCTTGATCTTTGCAGACATTCTATCTTCGGAAGGAATACAATAATCATGAATTTCAACAACAAAAATTATTGCTAGTATAATGATCTATTATCTTTTTAAAAAATATTTTTAATATTTGTTTTTAAATATCTCAAAAATGAGAGGAGCGCAATGGAAGTGTGCTAGGCCCATAAACCATAACCCACAATTCCTTAGATCGAAACCAGGATTTAACGATAAAAAGAAAACAAGAAGTCATATACAAAAAAGAAAAAAAAGAATTCCAACTTTTTAATTATGTTTAATTTTCTCCCATGGGCCTTTTTCCAATTTTCCCAACAATCACTCACAAGTTTTTTTATCACTCACAAGTTTTTTTATCGAGACAATTACCATTTGAAAGCTAGGCCTATGGTTAAAATATCTTATATTTGTTTATGAGAATTCTGGTAAATCACATCAAGTAGCTAGGTTAAATGGTTAATTCATGATTTGGTGAGTAAATAGCCCAAAGCCATGTATCACTTCGAAAATCAGTTATTTTATTCAAGATTACCTTGTGACCTCAATGAATGATATGTATTTGTACAAATATCTTTATTGTGGTCCTACAGACTAATGCTTATTGAAATTTGCGGTGCCAATAGAAGATTGAAAACCACTAAATTCAATATGCTTATGAGAAATGAAACAACCACATGCATTTATATTATGAATAATACAATACAGCCCTAAAGATTAATGGTTCATACCAAATTGCTAGTGGTTCAAGTATAGCACAACATATTTAAAGATATTATTGTAATAAAGATTCTTATAATGGCTTTGAAGATTGAGAAAAGTAATAAAATCTCCAAACTTACAATGTTCCCTTATGCTATAATCGTGTGTGATCAATTCCTAAAGTAATATATAAAGGCAATAATGTTTTGTCATGTATAATAAAATAATGAGTATTGATTAAGGTTTGAAGAATTAGAGGCATCTAGTTCAATTAACACTAAATAAATATCAATATGCCCAGAAGACTACATAATGTTTATATGTTACTAGTTTAAATAATTTACTTTATGAAGATATTTATATGCTTTTGCAACTTTAACTAGTCACTGTTTATACGGTTAATGTGCTCTGTCAAAAGTAATGTTGGAGTATCAAGTTGATATAGTATGTCCTCACATCCCTCTCAAAATAACCTTTTTTTTCCCATAAAAATATTACATTTTTTGGATGATTTCATAGCAAATGTCAAAAAAATCTCCATTATCTTTTAATTGAATGTTTTTTTTAATTCTAGATGGATAAAAGAAACCATAGTGCTCTTACTTTACATTGTAAAAGATTTCTCATTTGTCTGTATATTGCTCTTCCTTTTGTTGCTTCTGTGTGTGTATTTTGTGAAGCCAAATATGGGTTTTCTTCCTTTTTGAGAAAAAAAGACTGTACAAAAGTAAAACTGAAACAATCTATAAGAACACATTAATGTGGGGCTATTAACCTCTACAAAACAGATTAAAAATGGAAAAATATTCTTGTGTGTGTTTAACTATTTGTAAAGGATTATGTGATTTTTCACATCCCATATTTTCCAAAGAGTGACACAAGCTACAATTTTTTGGTGAGATGCTAAATCCAAGATTATACCCTTTTTTTTTTTTTTTTGCTGTAAAAAAGAGGGTTTTGTTTTGATGACTTTTTTTAAGAAAAAAAAGTTTAGTTCCTTAATTCATATTTTTCGCATAAGTATATGTTTTGTGTGTTTCATAGCATTATTTTGTAGGTTTCAATCCATGGAAATTGATTTGACTCCAAGATTGGGAAAAGAATTTGATAATCTAGAGGAAGCATTGTTCTAAAATGAATATACTCGTAAAGTAGGTTTTAATGCAAGGAAAAATGGAGTGATAAAGAGTAAGAAATATAAGAAGACAATTGTTTTCCTATAGATATGTGTTCAAAAGAAGGAAAATGAAGACTAGGTAAAACATACACTCGGAGCACCAACCACTATCTTGAGACTAGGACTAAATGTAAAGTTGGAATGACAATTAATTTAGTGGAAAGTAAATTTTGTAGAAAAGAATAACCACCCATTGCATTTCTAAGAATAAGTGCATAGGATGAGATCTCAATGGAAAATATGTGACGTACAAGCAAATGAGATTGATTTGGCTAGGGATGCTGGACTAAAACAAAACGTGACTTTTAACCTTATGAGTAAACAAACATGTGGACAAGCTAATATTGGCTTCATTCAAGTTGATATGAAAAATTATTTGAAAACTAAATGATGAAGAAGTATGAATAATGAGGAAGTTGGAGGGTTGTTGAATTGTGTTGAAGAACAAATTACTGAAAACCCTTCATTTTATTATTCATACCAACAATTGATATGAAAAATCATATTACAAATATTTTTTGGGCTAATGCTTGTAAATTATGCTTATTTTGGAGATGTAATTTCATTGGACACCACATATTGCACAAAAAATAATCACAGGCCTCTTGCCATACCTGGTTTTTGATGTTCTTTCTAACATATTGACTTCCTAAACTACCAAAAGTTGCCAGACCAAGAGCTTGATCGCATAAAAGAAGTATCGCAAACAAAGGATTCCTTTACACAATTCTTCTGGCACAACACAAATTCCTAAAAGTCAACCCAAAATTACAAATCCACATAAATTTGGTATGAGAATGTCAATGGCATTGGACATATAATAGGAAAACCCTTAGTAGCTCAAAAGGCTATCCGACAAGCAAACCAAACTATTAGTTACCCGATTGGATTGCGTCTTCAGAATGATGACACTATCAATCAAAAGTCCAAATGAACACAACGAGAATGCTTTCAGAATCGCACAGATTATGAGATGATTGCAAAATGAAATATATGAGACAGGAGTGTTTGCAACAAGCAAACCAAACTATTAGTCAAGTCTGGAGGCAGAGCAATCTATCTGCCTCCACTTCCACTTCTCCTTAGGGTACCCCTCTTCATCATACATATCAAATGATAGACTATATTGTTGTTGAAAATAATTTCAAGATAGAAATTTCACTAAGATAAGAATATGTATAACTAAGATGGCATGATCTATAAACATGCAATAATTTTGTATACTACAAAAGAAAAACAGGAAAAACTCACAAGACTGCTGAAAAAATGATAATGATATTGATGAAATCTGAGCCCAACGTACATTGTTTCTTTAAGACAATTTGTTCCCTCTATATGGATGCTTAAGGATCACAAACAATTGTCTCTCAGCATAGCATGGATTATGTCTTCAGAATGACAACACTGTCAATCAGAAGCCCAAATAAACATAACGATAATGCTTTCAGAATCGCACAAAATATGAAAAAATTGCAGAATGCAGAATATGAGAGAGGAGTGTTTGAGATCATTATTTTCTATCAGTAGCATGTCCTATTTATAGATGGAAAAATTGACAGAAATTGGGAGAATCCCAAGGGGAAAAAAGGAATTAATAAAAGTTCATGGATTGTTTAGACAAAACTCAAAAAATAAAGATTTTTAATTTCACATACATGCGGGCTGGTTTGATGGCGGCGGTGACGATGCGCGTGTGGTGGACTAAGGCTCACTTACGTCCTCTCTCCTCCACAAAAAGTGGGTTGGCCCAAGGGCCTAACTAAGAAGTTTGAAGTTGAGGCTTATATACCATTTCACTTCTCTTGATTTGTTGAATGTGGAACTTCTATTTATACTCCCATTTTACCTTCCTTTTTTTCTCTTCTTCTCCAATCCACTTCTTATTCATAACTTATGAGATTTAGTCCAAAATTCCAAGACTATAATTCATAAACTAACAACTCCATTTAATGTATAACAAATTTGTAACTAGTCTGGCAGTATTGTTAACTGTAACATTCAATTTTCTAAGATCTTAACGCTGTGAGATACCCAAGAAAAGAATAGTTTAGGAAAGTCAATCATGTAGAAGAACAAATAAAAACACCCACTGTATTTTTAAATTTCAACTATCAAGATGCTAGCAATAGCAAATCGAATTCATCATTTGTTTTTCAATTAATTCATATAAGGGGAAATTAAACATATTCCCTAAATTTCATTTCCAAAGACCACTTAGGGCTCCTTTGGTAAGCGGTAAATTTGATAAGGGAAAAGAACTTAGAGGAGAGAAAGAAAGGGAAGGGAAGATTTTGAAAGATGAGGAAAGATGATTTCAAAGAAGATGAGTTGTTTGGTAGGAAAAAAAAATGAAAGTGTAGTTGGTAAAGAATAAAAAAAAAATATTTTACCCTCAAAAGTAATTAATTCAAAATAAAAAGATTTTTTTTTTTGCTAAAATATATTTTTAAAAAATATGTTCTTATCAAATTCGAACTTGTGTAAAAAAATGTCCCACTAATTAGAACTTTCTCATCAAATTCAAAATTCTCCACTAAGTTCAAACGTTCCCGCTAAGTTCAAATTTGAGGGGTAAATTTGTCAAAAAAATGTTACTGTTCATATGGAAACTTAAGATCCCACCAATTTTGGTGGAACATGATCTTCAGACATATAAGGGAAGATTGGTGGGCTCGGAAACCTGGGTTCCCGGAAAGATTTGTATAAAATACGTACCAAACAGAAGAACTTGTTAATTTTCCTTTCCCTTTCCACCAAATCCGCATACCAAACAATCCCTTAATTCACAAAATTCTACCGGCAAGCAACCAAAGAGGGCATACACCAAAATTTATTCGATAAAACTCAAAAAGACAATCAACCACTTTAAAAGAAATCACAAGTACATGTAAGGACATAAGAGCTCTTATTCCCTCCAAAACCGAATTGAGAAAGGAAGGTCAAAAACAAGAACACAGAATTAGAGTGGGAGGGTGAAATTGAAGGCAAGGCAAAAGGGAATCTTCAATCAAGCAAGATTGGACAACGGCCAAGAAAGCGAATCTTTACACAAGAAAGCGAGCCGGTGGTATTCAATTGGATTTTATTGATTTTTAAAAAAAAGAAAAAGAAAAAGGATTTTATTGGAATATGTTGTGGCTTTCTCATAGTAGCTAGATCGAATGTATTGTTAAGATTTAAGTGACATGCCATGTTAGTTAAAATAACGGTCAAAATTAACTTTTATAATGGTTGAGTGATATTGTTTCATTTTTAATACATTTAAAGTAACAATTCACTAAAAAAAAAATTCAGAGCAACATTATTTTTTTATAAAATCTGACGGGGTAAAAATATACCTTGACCCTTATTTAAGAATCTAACATTTTAATTTAAAATCCTCCAGAGGTGTGAGTAAGCACGTCTCGCAAATTACTATTATATTAAGATATGGTTCACAAATTACCATACTGTCTTTATGACTTTTGTTATTAATATCATTTGGCATTTTTATGAAAACAAATTACTATTCAGTTTTATTATTTTACCAACTCCTTTAACCTCTGTTATATTTTCTAGGAATCATCCCGCAAAATCTCCGTATCATTTTATTTTAAAATCTCAGGTCTCAATCTAGAGATTTTTTTTTTTTAAAATCAAACTTAAAATCCTAATTTTTTTTGGGGTCCAAATTAATATCGTAATTGTCACGTAAAAGTCTTCAGATATCTTACCCTCAATCTTTTGATCTCTTTCATTATTTATATATTTTTATTCTTTATTATTTCTATTTTTTAATTCAAACTGAAAAAATGGGGCATACATCCCATCATGACTTTAATTAGGAATTAAGATTTTATTCCTCCAAAAAAGGGGGCACCAATCACAAGGTTTTGTGAAGGCCAAAAGTATTTTTATGTTCAATATAAAATTTAAAAGCGATTGGCACACAAGTTAAAGAAATTAAAAAGGAATTTCATTCTGTTGCTATCCTGTGACTAAAATACAAGAAACTAAACCAAAATTACAGTGACCTAATCCTTGTGAAAATTTTATAGACCAAGAACTACGTTTTGAAATATAGGTAATAAAACTAAAATTTGATCAAAATATAAAGACTAATAATGATATTAACTGATAAAACTGAGAGAAAGATAGAGAGAAAAGGGGATTTGTGGTTGGACAGAGAAGCCATGGTTGAATGTTGCATTGGAAGAGATGAAGCTTTCGTTGCTTTACTTTTTCTTTGCTCAGAAACTTTCGTTGCTTAGCGATTAAGGAGAGAACCAACAAATTTGTTTTGTGAAGAAACGACTTGTTGAATAGAATAGTTAAACTTTGTGACCTCTATTTAAAGAGAACTTGGAATAAGGTCTCCATCAGATAAGATATATATTTACAAAATCTCATGTCGAGCCGATAATATGGGTTTTAACCGTGGGTCAATCCCACCTAACTTGAAAAAATAGACGGTTTAGATTTTTAAAAACATGATCAATTTGATGTGGTTTTTTTCTTTGTTGTTGCTTAGACCCATATGGACCCAATCCGCGGCGATTTAGACCGTTAAAAAAAAAAAAAGTATATGCAAGGGCAGAAGGTTAATTAGTAGAGTAAGTGACTTCTCTGAATTTAGTTGTGTAACCTAACCCTCCTTTCTCAATCTTTCTCTCTGAGACTCACTCTTAAGGTGTGTTTGGTTTAAGGGAAAGAGAAGTGAGGGGACTTCTTTCCTCCGTTTGGTTTAAATTTTCAAGTAGGAGAGAAGGAAATTTTTTTTTTTGGGTTAAATTCTCTTTCTTCCCTTTATTTTAAGGGATTAATGTATCTCATTTTGTAGGAAAAAAATTATCTCATGTTACACATACATGAAATAGTGGAACCCACATATACATATATTAATTCATATATGTACATATGTGTCTCACCATTTCATGTGTATGTAGGAAGTTTAGTTTTCTCATGCAGAGAAAACTAAAACCCTTATTTTAAACAAAGGATCTTTTCCTCTTCTCTCTTCCCTCCAACCAAAAACACCCTCACTCTCTCACCTCATGAACCCTAGCCCCGACCTTGCCTTCTTCAATCTTGCCATCCAATCCTTCTCCTTCCAGCTCGGTGACTTGATGTCGTCTCCTCCTCCTCCTAGCTCTCATGGGAGTCGTGGCATCATCTCCTCTTCCTTCAAGCTCGACATTGTCCCATCCTCCTTCAAGGTCGTCGATCAGCGTCGTCTCCTCCTTCCACTCTTCTAGTTTCAGGTCTGCGACTCATATAGAAATCTTTTTTCAAAAAAAAGAAAATAAAATAAAATAAAACGGGTTGGACAGGTTATACGTTGGTTTAGCTAAATGTTAACCTATATTGATGTGGTTTATTTTTGTCCAAACCCATATGGTCCTAAACTGTGGCGGGCTAAGCTGAACCTGGTGGTCCAACTCATATTACTAGCTCTAATCTCATTGACAACTTGATATATAGAGATATTATTTAATTAATTTAATCAAAAGATCAAATTTTTTAAAATTTTTAATTTCAACAATTTAAATTTTAAATCGCAAGCTGTCACAATTATGTAATTTTTTATCATTATTCATCATAAAACCTTGCACCATGAAGATGATTATTTTCACAACCTTTAATCTGAGGGCTTATATATATATATTTTCAAAATTCATTAGTTTACAAAATTACCTTTATATAATGTAAAATAACCCTTAATCTAGTTATTTAAATCAATAAATAAAAAAAAATCTAAGTTTTAGGAATTTTTTAAATTTTTCAATGTCCAAGACGTTCCTAATTTGTTGTTTGATATTATCTTTAAAATGATCGACTATAAATATTATCTCCTCTAAGGCCTCTTTCCAATTTTCCCAATAATCATTTAAGAATCCAACATTTTAATTTAAAATCCTTTAGAGCTGCGGCTGGACACATCGCAAATCACTATTATATTAAGATACTGTTCACAAATGTGAACAGTATCTTAATATAATAGTGATTCAATAGTGATTATTAAGATACTGTTCACAAAGTACTCTCTTCTCTCTCCTGCCCGCTTTTGCATCTTGCGTTCGCCTTCAACTTTCGCTAGTGACTTGTGATAAACAAACCATCGGCGAGCCTATTTTTGGTGCCACAGACAAGTCAAAGATGCGGTTTGGAGTCCAGATCTGTTATCTGCGATCCTCTCACTTTGAGTTTTTTCAGTTGTAGCTTTCTCTTGTCATTGTGGCGAGTCCTTTCCTCTCCTTCTCCAGATCTAATCTGCCGAGGTGAAAGTTATCTGCTTTCTATTCGTTTTCTTATGGTTCTGGGTTTTGTGGTGGTGTTCTTGTCTCAGGAAATAATCAGATCTGTCAGATCTGTTTTCAAATCCTCTTGGTTGGATGGCTGTTTGGACGTTATGAGGTCCGATTATCTCTTGGTAGCTCGGATCTGCATTCTTAGGGGAAGATCTTAATAGGTGTTTTTTGGTGTGTCGTTGAAATCATCAGACTTGTTTGGTCAGAGGAGCAGATGTGTTCTTCAAGACATTAAGGGTCTTCTTTCTTCCAAGGTTGGGTTTACTGGTTTCTTTACTAGGGGTACCCAGTTAGCTGATTTAATTGCAGCTATTACTTATAAGATTGTATGCCCTTTGGGGTAGGTTTTCCAACCAACACTCTCTTGCTCATCACTTCTAACCTTGGGTTTCAAAGAGGCCGATTATATCCATGATTATACTTCAGCTCTTATATTTTTAATGTACGGTCTTTGGCTATTATTATATCCAGTTTATTTTATTGGTATTGTTGTTACCTTTGTTTTAGCTTTATTTGTGGTTGTTTTTATATATTGTATCTATTTTCAATATTAATATATATATTAAGGTTGTCCAAAAAAAAAAAACTACAAGTATTTATCTATTGAGAGATTTTTTTAAAATTTTTTTATAATTATCTATTGGGAGATCTTACTAGATGATTAATTCACACACACACACATTAAAATTATCCAAGAATAATCTCGCAAAATCTCGGTATCATTCTATTTTAAAGTCCCAAGTCTCAATCTATAGAGAATAATAATAAAAAAAAAAAATCAAACTTAATCTCCAAATTCTCACATAAAAGTCGTAAAACATTTTAGGACTCAATCTTTTCACCTCTTTCATTATTTATATATTTTTATTCTTTATTATTTCTATTTTTTTAATTCAAATTACATGACAAAATGTGGCATTAACATCATGATTTTAGGAATTAAGATTTTTTTTTTTTTGAAAACAAAAAGTGCATCATTTACAAGGTTCTGTCAGGAAAAATAGATACACAATGTTTGCCGCTACCCCGTTTTTCTTTCCCAAGGCTAGGAGTATTTTAAATTTTTAAGTTTAATATAAAGTATAATGGGAAAATGATAAAAAAATAATTTGAAATTATAAAATCTTAAATCCGGTTTGTTATTAAGAATTGATAAGATAATAATGAGACTTGATAAGTAATTCACAACTCATTTATAAGAAATATGTGATTTGAGATTATACAATTTCAAAGTTCTTTTTTTGTCTTTCTCCCAAGTATGAAACTCATGATAGTTTTGTAATTAGGTTTAGATTAGGTGATTCTCCCTCATGTGCTCCTTGTGTGCTCATCCTTTAAATTTTGGGGTGAGGGCATTTTTTTAATATATTTTATTTATTTAGATTAAATTATATGTTGCATTTTGAAATATTTTTTGCCCCCAATATATCTCAAATTAATTAATTTTTAATCTTGCATTTAGAAATATTTTTCCTGTAACACTATTATCCTGAAAATTAATTAATTTGATATATTTGGTACAAAAAAATTTCAAGATACAACATATAATTTGATCTAAATAAAAAAATAAAAAAATAAAAAAATTGCCCCCAATCCAAAATTAGAATGATGAACATATAAGGGAGAAACATCTAATGTGAATTCTTTGTAATTTCCGTGGACCACTAATTATAAAGACAATTTTCAAGTTGTATTTCCTAATCATTATCCATAATAATATAATATATTAAACTTTTTTTTTATACAAAAAAGTTTTGGAAGGGTTCGACGTTAGTCCTCCACCAAAGTCAGGGTATGGCTCCGGGCTCTTTGAGCACTTAATGGGGATTTACGAGATCATCTACCGAAAGAGTCCCAACAATGGCAGCGGAGATCAAACACACATCCCTTTGGGATTTAACCAAATAACATATAAGATATTTTGAGAGTTAATTTTTGTACTAAATTTAAAACACAGCTTTCATATTTGTTAATTTTTTTTTTAATTTACCCTTATTGATACTCTTTCTGCAATAATCAATGAGAAGAGTGGATGACGAATTAAGGAAAACGACTTGAGTGTCTTAGAAAATACATAGGGTCAAGTATCATTTTTCTCTAAAAGTTTTCATCAAGGAGCAATGGGTATTTATAAGTTTTTTTTAGGAGCAATGTTGTCTCTTCGTTAATTTTGACCGTTAATTTTAACTGATATACACATATACACATGTGACACTTAATACTTGCCACCTCATCAATCAAAATAGAGTCAAATATTATTTTTGCCCTAGACATTTTTGTTAGGGAGTAGTGGGTATTTGGAAAATTTTTTAAGAGCAATTTTATCTCAGAAGTTTACAGAATGTAGCAATTTTTCCCTATCATCATGCCACCTCATCATCCATATCATTGAGCTCAATATGACATGGTGTGTCAATTGGGAACCATGTATAGGCAAAAGATTTGTCCCAATTAAAATACCAGTCTCTCCAACCATTTCTTGAAGAAACCACCCACTAGTGTTGTGGTTTGCAATAGGGGAGGATGACCTAGATCAATCTATATAAAGGTAAATACTATCATTATTGCTTTGTCTTACTAAACCAATTTTCAGGGCAATTCATGTCTTGTTTTACTTTTCATTTACTTAAATCATAATTGATGCTTCCTTTGGGTTTTTACAACGAATGTTTCAATCTCTTTTACCAGTTTGGCTTCACAAATTCTGGCTGCCTTGAGCTCAATATCTCAAGGATCTTCCTCTTTGACTCTAAGCTCAACCTTTACAAGGTTGGCTTCTTCTTCTATTCCCTTAGCAACTCAAAGAAGAGATTTCTTGCATTTTTCAATCCAATCTTGTTGAGTCTGTTTGTGCCTTTAATTCCCTCAATAATGATGATTCCTTCAACAAAACGAGATTTATCTCTTTCTGTATACATTTCTTTATGCTCGTAGGATTTGAATCTACCGAATTCCCTCAATAAGGATTTGATCTCTTTCCATATTCATTTCTTTTTGACACTTAGTGATGTGGTGGGATGACATGTGTGTTCTTTGATTGATTTAGTAATCAAATTTAACATTGGGGGACGACAAGGAAAAATTGCTATATTTTGTAAACTTTCAAAACAAAATTACTCCTAAAAAAATTCTGAATACCTACTTCTCCTTAGTGAAAATTTGAGGCAAGAATTATACTTAACCATATTTTGATTGATGAAATGGCAAGTATTAGGTGACACAAGTGCATATCTGTTAAACTTAGTGGTCAAAATTAATGGTGGGGCAAAATTGTTACATTTTGTAAACTTCTGGGGCAAAATTGTTCATAAAAACACTTCCCCTTAGCAAAAACTTCTAAGGAAAAAATGATACTTGACCAAAATATATATAATATTAACTAACTTAACTAACTTTTTTAATCTAATCATATTAGGTAAATATGTTTTGAGTAGTATAATTACATATGTAATCCTCTTTCATGCAATGAAACTAAATAGGCCATTATTTTAGGACAAAACATGAAGAATTGAAGTTTAAAAAGTTACTTTCTGAACTCGAAATCAACTTTGTTATCTACACAAATATGAGAAGAACCATTAAAGGGTAATATGATCCCTATAAAGAAAATGGAACAAATATTTTACTTTCTCTTCCTCCTATCAAGTGCAGGATTCCTCATATCATTTTTCGCAAGGGCAGATCCAGGCGGCATACCATATGGCATCGGAGAAAGAGCCTGAGCAGATGATACTGTCACCGGAACATTTGCAGCTGGTACTGATGGCAGAGCAGGCACCGGAGGCTGAGATGGAGTTGAGGCAGCCACAGGAGGTGCAGTTGTGACGCTAGATTCAGGGAGTGACCGTGGTAAAATGTGTTTCAATCTATTGTTCCTATAGTTCTTCCAGTAGTAAAATTGTTGTCTATGCGCAAGTTCCTAAAAGCACAAACAACTAATGTTATAGACACAAATTTTATAATCCTAAATAGATAAATGCAGGGACATGACAGTTTTTAAATTTCTAAAATGCGTTAGCCATAATAATGATCATCTGATTTTGTGAATTAGGATAGGTAAGAACAAACATGTCTAAAACAAAACCTTTCATCCTCATACCATGTTATTACACAAGGCAAATTCCTGGCCCAGCAGCCCAAGTGAATTGATCATAGCAGGAATGAATACAGACGCACATGTATCTTTGACGGAAGAAAACAGATGTTTTTATTTTATTTTATCAAGAATAGAGCCATTATACCTTATTGCCAGGATGCGCCATTGCATTTCGAAAATTTGCATTCTGAAGGAGTTCAAGAAAGAAAAGGCAATGAGGATACCTAAGAATAAAAAAATAATAACAAGTCAATGGATGAGCAAAACAATCACTTTTAAGATTCAAATACATGTTAGTAAAATAAAGTGGGTCAGAAATAAATATAAGAATTTCACAATCCTGAGACCTGATAATTGATAAGGATCAATGTAACTCAAGGGCGGCTTAAGGACCTTTATAAGCTGTAATAAAAGAATGCCCTATACGTGTCTGTTTCAGTAGGACAATTTCTGCTTACATAATAAATTTGATGTATTCAGGACGTTGCCAGTATTGGAGGTACTTCAAGTATCCAATGAATGCTTCATCCTCTAAATATCGATTCTGTGCCAAATCTGTGAAATGATGGATACATACACTAAGAAAAATAAACTAATGACTACAAGAAATTATTTATTCATGCTTTTACTTCTAGAGCAAAAGGGGAGGGGGGAGTGGGACAATATTTCTTACATCAAATGCAGAAACTTAAACTTGCAACAAGAAAAATGAGAAAACCAAGTGAAAGAGAACTAAAACAACCCAAAGGCCATAAGAGGAAGTGTAAACAACTTGAACATCACTAGAACAAACAGTTCATATAGCCCTTCTAAAAAATAAATGCAAGTGCAAGAACATTCAGAAGGCACAAACACCTCGGTAGAAGGTACATTTTATTATATATTGGTCATTCAAACTTCTCCCAAAGCATTTGAATAAACAGCAACTCTCTACCACCAGTAAAATTTCCATGTTCTAGGGTATTCATTTGCTCCAATTTCTATGCTGTGAGAAATGTGGAGACTAATGAAAACCATGGGATTAGCATGGCATTGAACTAATTCCAAAGATGTCACAGAAGATTAAATGGTTTTTAGCTGAAATCTTTGATATGCCAAAAATAGATATTAACCCTAATAGACAACTATTTTTCAACCTTACATGAAGTATTAAGTTCAGTTTTGCCTGTGGAACCGTCCTTCTAAAAGGGGAAAGGTTAGATTTTTTGAATTTGGGTTGGTTATCCAGAAACACAAAAGCCAAATAAATGATAGGTTTAACATTAAGGTAAAAGCCAAATAAATGATGTTTTGTCTGTAGGCGTCATTCCCTGCTTTTCATAGTCTCAATGCCACTGAGTGATCCTCTATTCTTGCTTCACCCTGTGCTACCTCAAGTCTGCCTTCAATTCACTCCTTTCTTCTGTCTGTTACTTTCCATGGATTCTCCTCAAGCTTCAATTCAGCACCATTACTTCTTCATCTTTAAACAAACAGAATCAAACGAACCAGGCAGATTTGTTTTCTATTGATTTTCATGGTATCACTCAGTCAGTGTTATCCAAATCTTATTTTTCAGATGATGAAGCCAGGGACCATACTACTGCTTCTCTAAAAGACTTTTTGGGGATCTCTGATGTAATCCCAGAAATTACACATAAATTTTGGAGGGGGTGTGTGCTACAACCTAAAAATTTACTGGAAATATAATTAGGTCTTCACTTGGGAGTTTCTCAAAGATGGACTTCAGTTGAAGAAGGTCAGATGCTTGAGGGAAATTTTCAAACGGGCTGATGAACAGAACAGGGTATCCAAGCATCTTTCTATGTCGTATATTCAAGTCAAGTTACTTAAAGAAGCTGAGCACCTGCTCTCTACATTGGAGGAACATGGAATTTCATCGGATTTCCTGAGGTTTACAGTAACTTAGTGAGACAGCTTTGCTCATCTAGGTCGCAGATCAAGTCAATGACAAACCTTTTGGAGAAAACAACACAGTTGGCCTGTAAACTAGACCAGGAAACACTCAATTTAGTTGTTCAAGTCTGAGGCAAGAAGGGCTTACTGAGTAATGCTAAGTTTAGACTGGAGGAAATGCTTCAAAGGAAAGCTTGTACCAAGAATGAGACATTGCTGTCCTATTGATGGGTTTATGTAAAAAAGGAAACATGAGGGACTTTCATACTTACTGGGATGTTGCTCGAAAGGATAGCTGGTTATCAGCATTGGACGTTTTAAGATCTTCTTACTTATATGTGTCATACAAAATGCTTGGCAAACCATTGGAGCTTCTTGAAATCATGCTGCTATCATACCTGGTTAGGCATTGGTCACACATTCCTTGAAGCAGTTTGTGCTACAGCCTACAGGTTTTTATGGCATTGCCCTAGGGAGAATAGAACAGCTACAACCTTCGTCTATCTTGGATCAAGCTGGTTATAATCATCTTATTAGAGGTTTGTTTGGGCAGGGGAAGTTTGATGTAGCCTTTTCCATATTAAATGGTATGCTAAAATAAAAATCACCCTGTTTGAATGTTTCTGTCTTGTAAATCAATCAGCTTTGTAAAGCTGATTTGCATGACAGAGCTTTTGCATTAAAAGATATTATTGTGAAAGAACACTCTGCATTTTATAATTCTTCTTATTGTGCATTGATCCATGGGTTTTAAAATTCTGGGAATACTGAGATAGCACACACATTATTTCAGCATATTTTGTCGAAAGGAGTAATTCTGGATTCTGAAGTGTGCAATATACTTATTCAAGGGAGCTCCAAAGCTAATGATTTGAGGAAAGTTGGGGAACTACTTGTGTTTGCTATAAGAAAAAACTTGTAACCCTCTCAAGTTAAAGGAGTTTGGTGTGAAAGATGTGTATGACAGGTAGAGTCCTATATGCCCTAAGCTTCAAGAACCTAATGCTTGAACAAGGGACATTTGATGGCCTTGTAGTATATAACATACTAATATTACATCTTCTGTCATCTCGAAAGAATTCTCTTATTTTACCCCAATTTCTGTGCTATGAGAAATGCAGGGACTAATGAAAACCACGGGATTCACCAGGCATTGAACAAATTCCAAAGACGAAACTAACCTAATGATCCATAAATTACTAAAGCATTTAAAGCAATGTAAAGGGAAGGAAAAACATACAGTGAATGTAGGTGGGATTAGCAAGGCACTGAACAAATTCCAGCTCAAGCAAAAATCGCTGCCGGCCGTCATCTGGATCTTTGTATATATTCTTTGGCCTGAAGGTAACGCAATAACTACCATTAGTCATTTGATTAAAACACAGAAATCCACCGAATATAAATGTGCAAATATTATATAATATATAATATTTTTCATGTTTTGAATCAAAGCAGCCCAGATTATCCATTCCTTTACTATCCTTTCTCTAATGGGAAAAAAAGGGGATACATCCAGGAATGAGTAGAGTAAAAGTAAAATCACAATCATAATTACATTACAATTATATAAAAATAAATCCCAAAAGAAGTAGAAACAAAGGGAACCCGTGCTTACGAAGACGAAGAAGCATCGGTAGAACTATCAATTTCCATTTTCGAGGCCATGGATCCCCCAACTACAGAAACAAAACAGGAAAAAACAAAGAAATTCAAAAATTGCAAAAAGATCTTCGAAGAGGTTGTGGAAAAGAAGGAAAAAGTTAAACCTTCTACTGCAGCAGCCTCTGTCGAGATTGAGAGAACCGTGAACTGAGAAGAGCTCGACGCCTATGTGTGTTGGAAAGGGCGAGCGAAGAATTTGAGGGAGACGAAGATACCCGCGAGGACTGAAGTGAAGACGCCAATGCGTGTAGGGAAGCGCCTTTTCCAGGTAAAACGGTAGCGTTTGGAAACGTGTTGAGAAATTTATTACCAAAGTCCCCAAAGTTTTGCTTGAATGTTAATTCTGGCGCCCTGAATTTCAAATTTAGCAAGTGTTACGGTATTTCTAGTAACTTATTTTAGCTTTTTTTTTTTTTAATAATTTTACACCATTTTAAATAAAAATAATTAAAATAAAGTCATCAAGATAATGCAAGAGAGTTACGTTTCTTTCTTTCTTTCTTTTTTTTTTTTTGAATATTTAGGATTTGTTTGGATCAAGAGATTTTGATTTTGAGGTAAGGATGATTACTGGTTAATTGGAACTCATTTTCTATTATTGGTGGCTGTTGGAATACATTTTCTTGAGAGGCCAGATATAAATCCATTACTTTTTTGTTGATCGTACAGCTGAAATTGCTTTGTGCATCTATTCTTAAAAGAATGGAAATATAAGTGAAAAGTCTCTTATTAAAATTGTTATTAACTAAAAGCACTTGGTAAGTTTTTGTATACAAAACGTATTGTACTCAAATTCATATAATTCTTGCTAATAACATTTTTAAATAGGAACTTGTCACCATTTCTCCCTAAAAAGAGTTCAATAATGAATTTTGGATTTGATAAAATACATTAATTCCTTTAACATTTAAAACTTTATAATGAATCACCCCAATTAAAAATTTTAAATTTATGTGGATCGCCCAACTATTTATTATATGCTCCTAATTTATTTTTCTGTATATATAACCCACAAATTTAACTTTGAGTTATATACATAAAAGAGTTAAGATGCAATTAATACCGTATAAAGTAATCTTTTTTTAAAATATATCCAATACCTTAAAATATTTTGCCAGCATTCTAAAATATTTTTTTAAAAAGTGCCTGACACCTTAAACTCTTAAATGTTTGACATTACAATTTTGCCTTTAGCATATATAGTTCATAAATGTAAAAAGTTAGGAAAGCTCTCATTGTAAAGTTTTAAAGGTGAAGAACATGGAAAAGTAGTCCAGGGTTTTGATTAACAATAACTTGAGGGATCCACTTTCCCTACCCATTTTTGGGGATGGGTAGGGGAAGCTTGTCCTATTTGGACCATCCAGATGGGATCTAGACAGTCCAGATTTAATTTTTTTTTAACTGCCATTTTTTAAATGAAAAAATTATTTTTTAAAAATATGTTAGTTAAGAGATTATCTTTATTTTAGATTCTCTACCCATTAAAATAATTTTTTTAATAAAATAAAAAGTAAAAAAAAAATCAACTTCCCATATTCAAGGGCCTACTAAGAACTGGTGTGGGACAATCAACTTCCCATATTCAATTATTGCTCTTGAATTTGGTAGACGTAAGCATATCCAAAATCATCTCAACAGACAAAATATCTAGATAGTGAGATCAAAATAGCATATTATATATATATATATATATATATATATATATATATATATAACACAAAATTCATTAGTTGATTAATTTCTCTCTCTCTCTCTATATAGCTGTACATATATATTTATTATTAATCTGAGAGAGAAACTGAGAATAATTAAAGATCAGATGATGGATCAAGGAAGAGAAGAAGGAGAAGGAGATTGTAAGTGCATGTCACAGACAATCTGACGCAGCTCAGAAGCTTCCTGTTTGAGACGAACATTCTCTTCGAGGGCTCGGTCATGGCTATCCGAGACAAGGTTAAGCTTATCCAGGAGCTGCCTATTCTCGTTCCGCAGCCAAACAACCTGTGACCACAGCTCGTCCAGCTGCCTCTGCTTTCTGGCTCGTGACCTACGCGCCGACTCCCTGTTCGATATCTTCCTTCTGTGCCTCCTCTCGTTCGCCGCCATTACCGCCGTCGCCGTCTGATCCTCCGCTTCGTCTGAAGTGGAATGAGATGACGCCGCCGCCGCCGCCGCTAACTCTTGAAGCTGATGATGAGGAAAAGGGTGGTTGTTAATCTGGGAATTCATCTGATTATGGAGTTGAAGATCATTGTTGTTGTTGCAGAGTAGTGATTGGAGTTGATATTCCATTATGGAGGTGGTTGGGGTGTCGGAAGCGACCAGAAAATTCATGGCTGTGATCGGAAAGTGGATCAGAAAATTTATAAGTTTTGGATCATTCAGAGAGAGACAGTGTTTGGGTTTGTTTGTGAAGGAGAAGAGTGTGATGATGGGGGAGGCATTATATAGGAGGAATTAAAGAGAAAATTAATGGCATAAATCGACCCCACTTCAAAAAAGTATAAACAGCAACAACCTTCAAATTTTCCGTGTCCTGTAAATTTGAGACCTGGCTTAGGTGCTTTGCATAATTACATCTGCTGCGTGGACCACATCAAACGCCGTCGTGCAGCAGAGCACACACTGGTTCCTAATTTTTTTTTTTTAAAAAAATTTAGACACAGCCGGTAGGAAAAAGATAATTCAGAATATTGAATGGTACTAATTGTTCACAATCTTGAAAAATTATTTTAAAGTACTGACTGGTACAAAAATAATACTTCAAGATACTGATTTATATTGAAAAAATAATTCATGATTTTAAAAAATTATTTTAGGATCTTGAAAAAATATCCTAAAGTATATTTCTAGCAACCAGTACATGAATTACATTTTCAAGATCCTAAAATAATTTTTTTAAAATCATGAATTATTTTTTCAACTTTAGTTAGTATTCTGAAGTATTTTTTTAGTACCATTCACTATTTTGAAATATTTTTTTAAAATTGTAATATAATTTTTCAAGATCAAAAAGAATTTTTTCAGTATCATTAAGTATTCTGAATTCTCTTTCTACTAATCGGCAGTGCTTGAATATTTTTTTTCATATAAAAAAAATAGCACGAGGTGTGTGCTCCGCCGCATCAAAATGGTGCGTTTTATGCAGCAGACACAGCGAATGTAATTATGCAAAGGACCTAAGCCAGGTCTGTAAATTTGATTGAAAGAATTAGTATTAGGGCCAGATCAACGGGGATGGAATATAATCACTAGAAGTTTTAGTGACAAATTAACATTATGAACCCCTTGTTATTTTCTCTGCCGCTGATTCTAGTGATTACATATCCTTTTGTAGGTTTTTTTTTTTTAACTCAAATGTATGATCTAATTGAGGCATGATATTGACTCTAAATATAAGACTTATTTTTAATATTTATCAATTTTTTTTCTAATTTACATATATCAATATTCTATCAATAATAATCAAGTAAAAGAGAAATTAAAAGAATTAAAGAAGATGATTATAGTATTTTAAAAAATGTCATATTAGCTAATTTAACTAATTTTTTAATATAATTAAATTGGTTTTTTATTAAAGACAACGGAGAAAACCTTTAGTAACTCTATAGGAAAACTAAACTGTGATGTTTATTTGAATATAGGGAAAATCTCCCTCAGCGCCCAAAGTACCAAAATGTTCTTTAAAAAGGCCTAAAGAAAAGTCACATGTTAAGATATAACTGTTAATGTGTACTAATTTAGTTGTTAAGATATTGTTGTTAATGTTTACTGATTTAGTTGTTAATGTTGTACTGATATAGTTGTTAACGTTTTTTGACATAATACTAAAAAAAGGCTCTAGAGCCCTTTATGACATGTGAATTTTCTTTGAGCCCTTTTTGAAAATTTGTTAGTACCTTGGGCCCTAAAGGGGATTTTCCTTTGAATATATGCAAATTAAAGAATATTGTTAGATGTGTCAGTTTAAAAAATTTTAGCAGATAATATTTAATTTTAGGGTTAACGTGCTAAAATAACATTTAACTTTTATCAAAATTTTGAAATTAACATAAAATTAAGTCAAAACCATTAAATCCAACTAACCTCCATTTATTATAATAGGGAAAATTAATCTTTTTGCCCTTAAAGTTTTGATTCACGTATAACTCAGCCCTTGAGTTTGACCTAGTATAAACTTTTGACTTGTTTGAAACTCCATACCTAATGTTTTTGAGTCATATATATAGCCAAAGAAAAAGTTAGAATACTATTAAAAATTTCTTAGGTGAATTTTACATAAATTTAAAAATAAAAAACAATGTCTTCGTCCCCACCATCTCATACCCCCTTCGCCTCTATTTTCCAAAAACCTCACTAGGCATTTGCGGCATCCATGATAGATCCTTCTTAAGCACCACAAGGCAGTGACATCTAAGATTGGAGAAAAGGTTGAAGCCATATATGATGCTTTTACCTTTGATATAACACCAAAGTCTTAAAGAAAAAGTCATTGTGGGAAAAAAAGGACTTAGCTTTTGAATAATAAATGATGAAAAGCGCTTAGAAGATGGTGAGATAAGACAAAGTTGAAGCACACCAACCTCACAACATACATGACGCTCATTTTCTCTTTTTAATAACAAATGGAATTATAGAGCCTTTACATGATAATGCTTATAATTTTTAACAAATCCACCTAAGCAATTTTTAACAGTATTTTTAAGATTTTTTTGCCACATAGGATGACTCAAAAATATTAGGAATCGAGTTACAAGTGAGTCAAAAGTTCAAATACTAAGTTACACCGAGTCAAATTTCAGGGACTAAGTTATTAGTGAATCAAAACTTTATAGGCTTACAAATTATTTTAATGGTATTACCCCAATTTTGAAAGTTTATAGTTATTTTTACTCCAAAAAATAGTTTATAACTATTTTTTCACTTTTGATAAAAGTAAAAGGTTATTTAAGTACGTTAACCCTTAACTTTACAAAAAGATGTAGAATGAAAGCTAGAATAACACTTAAAAAAGTTATAGAAGATGAATATGTGTAATAAATGATATATTTAAATAATTAATTATTGACAGAATTGGCATTGTATAATTGATCATATCCCTCACCTCATTGGTTTTACTTTGATCAATGTATTTTAAATGTTAGTTCTCATATTATTATATTTTGATGATAACAGATCTTGATATACGAAGCATAACAAAATGTTGACTTGATGATTCAAGTCACTTAAGTGATAGAATTGTTTTTGAAGAAAACTTGAATCAATCGAAAACATTTTAAGTGATCAAAGAAGATCACTCGAGTGGCAGTAGATGCACTTGAGTGATGTAACTTCACTTCTAATAATTATGCAAGTCATTCAATAAAATTATGAAGTTATGCAAGATAATTCGAGTGATGAGTAAAGCACTTGGGTGGTCCAACATCACTTGCAGGAATTTGCAAGTGACTCGTAAAGTTTTTGAAAGTTGGAGTAGATTGCTTAAGTAATGTTTTGGGGCACTCGAATAATATGCTTAAGATCACTTGAATGATATGGTGATCACTTGAGTGATGGCATTCACTTGTGAGTTCAAGCAAGGCACTCACATGTAAACCAAAAGTGATGTGATTTTAACAAAAGATCGCTCAAGTGATATGGAGGATTACTCAAGTGATCTAAGATCACTTGCAAACTCATGCAAGTGATCCATAAAATCACTTAAGTCACCTGGTAGCATTGAAACCTTTTTGAAACAATATAAGATCACTAGAGTGATAGTTGAGGTACTTGAGTGATAATCTTTGTCAAAAACTTCACTACCAATGACCAAGATCATTCAAATACTCGAGTTGTATTACAATAACTCGAGTGACAAAATATCACTTAAGTGATCAAAAGTCACATTCGAGTGCATGTTCATCGTCTTAATAATTTGGATACCTACAATAAACATTATGATTAACACTATAATCACTTATACTACTTCCTAATTGTTACTAATATCATTTATGTATAAATTTCAGATGTTTAAAGCTCGAATTAATTTCAAACTCAACATAAACAAATCTATTAGATGCATTAAATGCATTTTAGAGCAGAACATAGAGAAAGCGACAGAAGCATTGAATTTCATCAATAGCTATAATTACTCTTTAACGAACAAATTCATTACCATCTAACGGGCAAATTCGAATGCTCACAATAGTCATTTATGACAATCTACCTATAAATACTGAAGCATTCAAGACGAATCATCAACGAAGCAAATGAAAAACATTATGTATATTCATTGTTGCATTATTCTCTAATATCCTCTAATACTTGTATTATTATTTCATGTTTATCTATTAATTATATAAGAGAGATTCCCAAACCTTATTCAATACCTTTGTAAAGAAAATCTCAAGGTAGTGGGACCTTCAGTGAGGTTATTAACTTACAAAGTATAAGGGGGAGTGAGTGTCCTGTTGAGGAACTCTCTTATACTATGGTACCAATAACCCAACAAATCATGAAAATATAATGAAAATCTCATAAGTGCTTTTAGGACTAGATATAGATCAAAAGGTTAAGGTCAAACCAGTATAAACTCTGGTGTACACTTCGGTGATATTTTTCAAACTCTTATCTTTCGATTAAGTTTTAATTGCAATTGTTTTAAATTTTTAATATCACTCAATTCACCCTCCTCTTAGATGAAACTGTTAACACTAACACAAGTCACTTTTGAAGATGGAATATCACTTAGACGGGAGCAAATAGGTGATCTCAAAGTCCTTTCACATGTTATGCTCAAACAATAATAAGACAGAGGCTGAGAGAGGAAATGAACACAGAACAATTTATACTGGTTTGGTCTAATAGTTCGACCTACATCCAGTTCCCAAGCACACCTTGGGATTTCCACTAACTCTTCAAAATACGAATAAAACTCAGGATGATCCTTTCACACTTGGACTTACTCCCCTTTACAAGTTGCAATCGTACACCTACACTTAAGGTTTCACAATAAATATCTGATGATATTAAGTAAAGTTGATGAAACACTTGATCGCAATAATACAGAGTTGAATGCGTAGAGTTTCGGTAGGTGGTGAAATTGAATGCTCGAGCTTTTATATTGTTCGTCATTAATGCCGTTGCGAAGAATTTAAATATAGCCGTTGTGACTATTTGAATTTCCGTTAGTCGCAGTTGTTCTTCGTTGAGCCGAATCGACCATTGGTTCATTAAATGTATTCGCCGCTTTCATTAAATACATTGGTCGTTGTCTGTACTTGTGCAGAGTGTGACTCAGAATGATAGCTGGAATAAGTATGCCTCATAGGAATGATTTCGTCTGCTGTAAAAGCTAATTCCAATTGTTGCTATGCTTTTTTGACTAGCATTAAATGTGTCTGTCACGTTGGATTGTTTTTCGTTCAATTTCAATTTAAGTAATGTCAATCAACTGAAACTCAATCAAGGAAATGATTATGATACATATGAGTTTAAAGATGTTTAACCGGAGTTAGATAATAACCCACAGATTTTTAAAGACAATCAATGATGCGTCAAGTATGATATACATTTAGGTAATCCATTCTTGAGAATTGTATAGATTCTCGAGAATTATTGAACATGTGCTTTGTAGAGTGTATATCTTGATGATACTCGAGAATCCCTATATAGGTACTCGAGAATGATAATATATAATGTAAGCATGTAAACATTCTCAAGAATTCAAATCCACATTCTCAAGAATCAATATTATGACCAGAGAAGTGCGAATGGATTAAGCCAAGCATACTTGAGAATATCCTACTAATTCTCAAGAATCATTTAACCATGCTCGAGAATCAATCATCAGTACTCGAGAATTGCTTCAAAATGGGAGTTGGATATTGAGGTTGGATGAGCTCGTTAATACTCAAGAATGTGGCCTCATTCTCGAGAATCACAGATTCATTCTCCAAAATCATGAGTTCATTCTCGAGAATCATAATCATATCAGAATCTGCTGACTGCTTGAGTTTGTCATACCATTCTCGAGAATCATCTCTGCATACTCGAGAATGGTAACCTGAAATGTTTAATTGCAGATTTAGTTCATTCAATTCTCGAGAGCTCATCCTTAATTCTCAAGTATGTATTAATGCCTTTATTTAAACTTGATTCTTAAAAACTTTGAGGTTGTTATCATCAAAACATTTGGAGCTAACAACTTTGTACCTGAGACTAGTTCTTTTTAAGACTTAAAGCACAAAATGTTTTTGTCTCTCTTAACAAATGTACTTCCTGATATTTAAACGTGTATTAACTACTTTATAGGATGAGGCAACTTACTAACTCAACCTTATTAGTACTCACCTAGTTATTTAGTAAGATAAGATTTAGTGTTGTAGTTCTCATTATTAATTATAGCGTAATAATGTAGAAAACGCGTGCAAAGGAACGTCTTTATCAAAATATTTTTGCTTCTCATTTCGGACAATTAGCAATAATTTTTCTGTGGACTTCCCTCTCTCTCTATATATATTATCAAATGCATATGAGATATAATATGTAATTAAACTCTTGGGTAAAGGTGCAAAAATGCACATGTGCTTCACCCTTAGGAGCGCCCAACACCATATGCTTTTTTTTGGCGCAAAAGTGACATAATATAATAGTTGACTGTTAAATTATTAAGTTTGACCATTAAATGCCTCAGAAACTAACCAGTCTCTTACTCTCTCTGCATAATCTAGAAACAAGCAAACTTCACACTTTGAAAAGAA
The DNA here is from genome assembly GCA_037074495.1 of Acacia confusa. NCBI lineage: Eukaryota > Viridiplantae > Streptophyta > Magnoliopsida > Fabales > Fabaceae > Acacia > Acacia confusa. The sequence continues at coordinate 44,513,353 of CM073503.1, forward strand.
AAGAAGAATTTTGATCTACTTTAGCCACAAGATGTCTTCCTTCTCCACCATGTCTTCCTTCACCCAGCACCATATACTCACTGTTCTCCGACTCAGCTTGCCTGTATCAAGCATAGACCGCTGCATCGAGGAATAGGAAGAACCTAACTAACAATCATATGTTAAGAGTGAATAGAACTAACCACTCACTTGACAGATTAATACGAATAATGTCTCTTTATACGAATAATAATTTAACATAAAGTTTCACAGAAAAATTTGAACGTTTTCCTTTGAAACATAATGCGAAAGATGCTCTATTTTCAGTCCCAAAAACCGAGGTCAATGTGCATAAGCTAAACCGTGATCTTAAGCTTCAAACTCAAAAATCCAACATGCAGACATGCAATAGCTAGATGGAAAGAGATTCAGAGACTCACTTTGGTTGACACTCAAGCTTGCATGCAACTTTCAGCCCTTCATCTGTAACTTGGCAGGATCCAATAGCTACATTGATATTCATGGTTTTGTGTCTGATTAGTGGGATAGTGACCTTGATTATTCCTTTCCAAATGATTATCTGTATTTGTTTCCTTTATTTGCTGAGGCATCCAGATTCCGTTCGCCGATTCCTACATTATTTGAGAACTGGGTAAGCAGGATGCCTTCAAAGTTAGATAGCATGATATAAAGAACACAATTCTATGTTTTTCCTGAGTGGTACCCAACATTGACTATTGCAACTTGTTCGAAATATATGTATACGTGCAACCAGATTTATAAATTTTCGCGTTTTTATTGAATTTCTCCTTGTAAACCCATGTTTGCTTAAAATAAATTTATCTAATATCTGATGACGTAAACCCAAAACGAAGTGTAGGTCATAGTGCGTGAGTGTCCGCTCACGCTGAGGTTACCTTTGGAGAAATCAAGTTGAGTCAATTAATAGGGAAAAAAGATCCGCTAATAATATTAATACGATAAACAATGTAATGCTAATTGATACTATCATATGGTAGAGCTGTGAAAGTAATACCATACAAGAGCTTCAAAAGTTTCCAGACTAGACCTAACCCAGCTAAAAAAATAATATTCACCACCATATATGTAACATCCTCACACTCACACACCTAACACATAAACTTAACACACACACACCTAACACATAAACCTAACAAACACACAAACCTAACACACACACACACACCTAACACACAAACATCAAACACACACTAAACACACACGAAATACACACACACACACACACACAAAACAATTACACTCTTCCCTCTCCCTTAACACACGGTCACACACACACCCCTAACACACACAAAACACCTCCACCTTTCCTCTTTCCTTTCCATGGCAACACACACACACATCTCACCAAAATAACATCACTCATTTCCATCTTCAATTCCACGGTTAGAGTTAGGAAGAAGAAGATCAAGAAGTTCAAGGTAAGGAATTTGAACTTTACCTTGGTATTTTGGATGTTTTCTTCATACATGTCATTATGAGTGGTTAAAAACTCATGTGCATGTGATCTTCTTGAATCTAGGCCGAGGAATTGATCAAGGAAAATAGTGGTTATGTTGACCACAAGTTCAAGGATCAAGCCTAGTGGTAAGAACATCCACTTCTTCTTCAAGATTTTGAAGCTTTTGATTTAAACTTAGATTTGTAATCTGAGGGAAACTTAAAGAAATAAGTAGAATTTCGTAAATCTGGGTTTACCAACGTGTTCATCACTGAAAATTGTGTGGGAACATGTTGGTGAATGAATTTTCAAAGGTACTTTGAGGTATTAAATCATGAACTTCATAAAGATGTTGAAACTGCCAATTTTGGAAGTTTGGAGTTAGTCATCTTCTATTCGTGGTTTGACTAAGGAAATGGACTTTAAAAATTGTTAAATTCTTATAGGAGATACTACTCTTCACAAGGTTTAAAATGAGTTTTGGATCACCAAAACCGAAGGTGTACAACTCCAGTTATGATTTTTGGAAGTTGAGTTAGAAAACAGGAAATGTTTCTGTTTGTTTCTGGAATAATAATATGGCGTTGTATTTCGGACATAGTAAAAGAATTTTAAAAATTATAAGATTTTCCAGATGTGTAGAAGACACATAGATCTTTCTTTTGGTGGGTATTTTGTAATTTTCTAAGCACTGAGTAAAGAGTTATGATTTATACAAAATGACTCTCAGTTTTGGAAGCTAAAACTGGACAGAGAGCTTATGCGAATTTTTAAGTTGGGTAAATGAACCCAGAAAATTATGATAATTTCCAGAATTAAATAATACATGCAGAGCTTTAATTTTATATATAATTTGTAATTTTTAAAGCTTTGTGCAATGAGATATGGATTTTTAAAGTTAAGCTATGAATTCTGGAAGCTTAATAGGACAGTCAGTGAAAACGTAAATTCTGGGAATAAGTTAACAAGTTTTAATCTTTGGGGATATTTTTATATGAAAGGGGACTTGTTTAAGAACATGTGAGAGTTGACGGCACATTAAAAATATTTTTGTGCAATTAATTAAAAATGATTGAAGTTACTGGACTGTTGAGGACGGTAAAGGATAAGGGCTGAAAGTAACAAGTTTAAGTTACTTAATTTAACCTTAATGAAATAAGCGTTAAAAACGGAAAATATAAATATTCATTATCCCTAATTTTAAAGGTATGATTATGTATTTAGGGCCAAAAGGGAAAAGAAGTGAACTTCAAGCAACTTTGACAGTTGGTGATAGTGGATCAACGTAAGGACACATTGGTTCTTAAAAGGTAGTGGGTAACTCTAATCTTATAATCATGTGTGTAAGTGTTTATGCATTAATAAGATGATCATGTATGCTGGTTGATTTATTTGTTATATGTTTTCTCCTGGCCATGGATTTGAGGCTGCGGTCTCATGGGGCTGCGCGTCCTAGATAAGGGCTGCGGTCCTTGGCCGTTAACTGTGGTTATGGTTATTTGTAAATTCTTCCATGCTTTAACATGTGTTAAACTGTTATTTATGTTTTCATACATGTGCATGAGATTAATTGTTACCCCTGGGTCCATTCATTTGAACCCCAGATTGAATGAAAAAGACAAGTGAAGGATCGGGATCAAAAGGAAAGATGAAGCTGTAAGGGTTACAGCCGCAGGGAAATAATAAAAGAAATGGACTGTATTAGTTTGTTTATCTTTTGCTTGTTATATTTGGATTATTGTAATAAGATTTCTATTAAGGGATAAGTTTCACTCGTGAAAATTTTATCCCTATATTTTCGAACTAAGTAATTTCTATGAAAGTTTTATTCTGCTAATAAGTCGTCCAAATCTTTTCGATGTCTGTGCATGAAAACTCTGATAAACAGAGGCCTCTTAAAGCCGGGTGTTACAATATATCTTGTACACACCAATAATAACTACGAATGTTAAAACATCAACGCACCACGAAACCAACAAATTTCAAGGGGAAGCTGATCTGGAATTCAATCAAGTGAGTGGTTAGACAGATGAAGGGCTAAAAGTTGCATGCAAGCTTGAGTGTCGACCAAGGTGAGTCTCTGAATCTCTTTTCATCTAGCTACTGCATGTCATGTCTGCATGTTGGATTTTTGAGTTTGAAGCTTAAGATCACGGTTTAGCTTATGCACATTCACCTCTGTTTTTGGGACTAAAAACAGAGCATCTTTCGCATTATGTTTCAAAGGAAAACGTTCAAATTTTTCTGTGAAACTTTATGTTAAATTATTATTCGTATAAAGAGACATTATTCGTATTAATCTATCAAGTGAGTGGTTAGTTCTATTCACTCTTAACATATGATTGTTAGTTAGGTTCTTCCTATTCCTCGATGCAGCGGTCTATGCTTGATACAGGTAAGCTCATCGCCTGCGATGAGCTCGGGTCGGAGGAGAGTGAGTGGTTGGAGGTGGTCATGGTGGAGAAGGAAGACGTCTTGTGGCTAAAGCAGATCGAAGCTCTTCTTTTCTTTTCAAAGTGTGAAGTTTGCTTGTTTTTGAATTATAGAGAGAGAGAGAGAGTAGGAGACTGGTTAGTTTCTAAGGCATTTAACGGTCAAACTTAATAATTTAATAGTCAACCATTATATTATGTCACTTTTGCACCTATTTCATAACCACATTGTTACTCTTGCTCCAAAAAAAAGCATATGGTGTTGGGCGCTCCTAAGGGTAAAACAACACATGTGCATTTTTGTACCTTTACCCTAAACTCTTCTATCCTAAATGTAAAAGTTAGTTGGGGAGGTTTGTTCTAATCTTAAATGTATAACTTAAATTCAATTTATTACTTAAATTTATAATTTTTGCTAAATTATTCCTATTATTGCATATATTAAAAGTAATTTATATTAATGGGCAGTTTCAATGTTAATGATAAAAGAGATATTTTAGAAAAAGCCCACATGTTTTTTTTATATAAATAACTAATTTAGCTAATTTTCTTACTTTATCTAAACTAGTTATCAAATTCCTACATTTAATATGGGAGAAGACAATGATGACACTGACCACAACAAATAAGGATTCTTTCCAATTCTTGTCTCAATGGTTAAATTGAAATTTGAGCAATTCAGATTTAATATTTTATAAAATTATTTATAAAATTTTAAATCATCAAAATAAATAATTAAATTCAAAATGATAAATTTTAACTTGATCAATTCAAAAATGCAATAAAAATTATTTTGTTACACATTTAATTAAATATCACTTAAATTTCAATCTAAAGGACGAGAAGAAAAGTGAAGAGGAAATGAAGGGGAAAGGAAGTGGAGATAGTTCATATCCAAAAAATACACTCCCCAATCCATATTATAGGCTGCTAATAAAATTTTTGCATAAATTAATGAACTTGGTTAAAATAGTTATTTATAGTAAAATCTCAAAACCACCCTCAATAAAAGTTACTTCTTTCGATCTTAAATATAAGACAAAGTTGACTTTTTTTTTTGAAAGATTAAAAAAGCTAAATAAGTTACTTAATCATATAATAAGTTGTGTATCCTTAAATTAATATTAGTTTATTAATCAAATTAATTAGTTTGGAGAAAAATAAAAATAAAAATACTCTAAAGTAATTTAATTAATTTCTTTAATATCTTCAAAAAAATCATTTTTGTTTTATATTTAGGACCGGAGAGATTATTACTAGTTAGAAGAGTTTGGTTAATTAGTTAGGAAGTTTTGTAATTAATTAGGGATATTAGATTAAAAAAAAAACACTAATGTTTTAGACAAAACATTTATATAATGAAACATGTCGGAGGTGGTTATAATAAAGACCATGATTATATTTTCAATGAATATAAACAATGTGAACAATTGTGATGCCAAAGAGGGAGAATGAAAACTTATGGGTTACTATTAGGGTTTGTGGATAATCATATCATTGTGGGGCCAAAATATGCTGACATCAGTTAGACACAAAATTTATACAAGAGGCAAAGTTCGTCACACACGCACACACTTAATGGGGACTACAATAATTCTGCAGGACTATTTTGGCAAAAGCAAGCAACAACAAATAACAACAAAAGAAGTCAATTTATTATAATATAATTAAGGATTTATGTTAGATACTGTTTATTTGTTCACTTAATATGACATGAGAAACGGAAAAGGAGCCTCATTTCTAAATTTTTGTTATGTGTCAGTGAAAAAAAAGAAGAAAGGTTAAACTTGATGACTCATTGCCCACTTCTATTGGAAAATCCAACTCTATGTGTGTGTTATATAAACACACTGAGCCAAATCTTTCATCATCAACCACTAGTTTTGTTTTAGTATGAGGTTAATCAGGGGATATGATATTCTGGTTTTTCACATTACGAAACCTGATTTATATATAGTTATATTGTTTTTATAACAAGATCGAAAATGATACTCTTCTAGTCCTTAATATAAAACATTTATCAATTTGATTAGATGGAGAAAGTTAGTTAAGTTGGTTAATATAACTTGTATATTATCTAAAACACCATAGTCATCTTCCTTAATTTATTTCTACTATTTTCTCCTTAATTATTATTGAGGGACATCAATAAGGGTAAATTAGAAAATATTGACAAATATGAAAATTATGTCTTATATTTATAACCGAAGTCAACTCCTCAAATATATCTTATATTAAGGATTAGAGGTAGTATTAGTATAAGTATCTAAGCATTACAAAAGCCTTTAATAAATATGCCAGAACTGATCTTGCTTGATGATGTTGCCCAAACATTCCAATGATTGCTGACAAATCTGAATTTGTTTTTGAGAAAATTGCATTGAGGTCTCAAGTTAAGAAAAATATTATTAAAAAGTCTCTTGAAATCTCCAATTTGCATGAGACTTTTGGATAATATAATCAAAATGTCAAAAGACACAAGTACCCTAAGTGTCAATTGCCTCTTCTTTTAATGGCTGCTCGTGGAGTTATCAATGGTATTTGCCACTGACAAGTCAATGAATATTCATTGACAATTACATGAGCGGCCATTAACAAGTTCATGTGCCTATGTTAATAGGTAAGGTAGCTAAAATTAAAGGTATTTGAGTTTTTTGACATTTTAATTATATTACCCAAAAGTTTCACATGACTTGCCTGCAAAGTAGAGATTTTAAAGGACCTTTTAATAATATGTTTTTTAGTTTAATTAGGACCTTAGTATAATTTTCCTTTTGTTTTCTAAGTGGCCAGGCTTGAAGAGAAGCCGTAGTAGAGGAGAACAAAGATGAATAAACACTCCGGTATGTAATAGCTCTCAGTTTGGATGTAGAGAAAAATGAAGAGAAAATAGGGGGAGTAGAAACTAGGAAGAAAAACTTCCAAAAATCTGGTGTGTAAGATTGTTTTTTAACCTCATTTCTTTACTCCTTTTTACGGGAAGATTATTTTTATTTTTCAAGAATAAAACAAATTGATAATGAAGAATACTAATTAAATCAATGACGAAGCTACGAGGCATAAATTACCATGCAGAACATTTTGATCCGTTAAATAAAAGTAATTTAAGTTTGACTTATCCATGAAATGCTGTGTGTCAGTGTGTTAATTAAAAGGATAATTGTTAATTAAAAAAGTCATTTTTCTTTCCAGATTTGCATCATATTGTACACAATGAAACTTTCACAATGATAACATGTTGATATGAATGAGCATTGAATAATTAGATCCAGCGCTAGATGAGATAAACATTGATTGAGGTTCAAATAAGTTGAGCAGATAATTATTTAATATGGAGGAAAAAAAAACTAGAGGGAATAATTGATAATTGGTGAAATGAAATATAAGTGGGGTTAGTTATAATTGCACCGAGTGTAATAAAAATATGTGGATGAATAATGTGTGGTATTTGGCCATTATTATTTATGAGTTGGTATATTTAATAATTAGATTCGGATTTTGTAAAACAAATCAAAGATGGAGGGGTGTGTGTGGTGGGGGGGGGGGACCATAGGTTATTTAAGTAATAGAGACTTCTTTCTCTTAAGTAATCATCAAAAGAAGAATAGACGTATTACATATTGAAGAGAAAATAGTTGAAAATTATTTGAAGTAGTTTAAACATATATAAAGAAACTCATTGGATGGCATCAGTGAGAAGGGTTAAAGGGTTAAGTCAGATAGCATGGAGTTATGTGAAAAGGATAGTGGCGAGCAAATCATGACCGAAAAATTGAAAACCGAAGTCTATATGGTTTTTCAGTATATAAAATAGGCTTATTTCGGTTTTCAGTGTTCGATGCGGTATTTTTTTTTTTGAAATTATTTTGGTTAAAACTAAATTACCTTTAAAAACGGTGCCGTATGTACATTTTTTTTTCTTTCTTTTTAATTTTTACTTAGACAAATTCATGTTGCCATTTCGTTGAGCAAAACATGTTGCAATAGACTTTGCTGCCATTTCACATGATTCATGTATTTTGATTGTTTTTTAGTTTATAATATTGTAATGTATACTATTATAGATTGACCATTTCATATAATTCACCTCAAACAAGAAAGCCCAAAATAAGGCCCAAAAACCAAAATAACCATACTGAACTGAATTATTTCGGTTAATTCAGTTTTTTATTCAATTTGGTTTTGGTTCGGTGTGGAAAAATGCTTGTATTTCGGTTTTAACCAAATACCACACCAAAAATCCGAATGATCACCCCTAGAAAAGTCCATAAGAAGATTGAAGAGAACACTCATATTCATTATAATTAGAAGTTAGCAATGACTGGCTGATAATTCTTTTGTTGATATGAATGATATACAACTACTCATTGTGAACTTTCATTAAATTACTTTTACTTGTATTTAATTTCAACATAAGACACTTTCAAGACTTTCTTTTTGCATAAGATCAGATGCACTTATTTTTTATATTGTCTGCTTTAGAACACATCATTTCTTATAATTTTAAAATGTGTTGAGAGGATATGTATTCAAATCTTTATATGGCACCTTTTGTTCCTTTCCCCAACCTGATTTGGGACTTCAAACTTATCAAAGGGTTTTAGTACCCCAATAGTCATATGCTCTCTCTGACCCTTAGTATAGGATTTATTTGAGAATTTAATATCGATTCTTATAAATATAAGACATAGTTTTTATATTTGTCAATTTTTTCCGATTTAACCCTATTAATACTCTCTCATCAATAATTAAGGAGTGGAGAGAATAAGGAAATTAAGAGATAACTATAATATTTTAAAAAATACGTATCATATTAATTAACTTCCTTAATCAAATCAAATTATAAAAAAATGCCTTATTCAACTTCACGATCAGCATTCTAACTTCAATCTACTACCATTTTCACCCATATCGTTCATCTTCCTCCAAGCTAAAAACCAGCTACCATCAGAGATACCCATCCAAACGAAGGCCAACAACGTCATGGTTAGGATCGTGCGATGAAGAGAAAAAGATCGTGGTGTCAAAAATCACTTACCTCACCTCCTTTCCACACCTCCAACTCTGATTCCCTTCTCTCTTGCTCCCCCCCCCCCCCCCCCCCCCCCCAAAAAAAAACACATTTAGTCTTCTTTTGGTTTTTAGAGGGTCGTTTTTGTCATTTTCTTTCATTTTTTTAAAAAACTAAATAAGGTCATCACACCTTTTTTTTTTATTATTATGAATATTGGAATCACCTCCCTAACATTTATTATTTTTAATGGTCTTTATAAGAGATTTTCCCTAAAATAAAATCATAAAAATTTGTGGGAAAAAAATCAAACTCGATTTTACGAAATTTAATTTGATATAAATATAGATCTTGGGTGTCATATTTTTTTCCAAACAAGGGAGTGGCTAAAAATCGGTGGATATTTGGGGGGGCACATGATGTTGAACTTATTGGGAATGACAAGTACAATAATTATGGTATGATCGATGACGTGCTTGGGGGTTATGGACCACTCACAAATTAAATCACAATAAGTAGAGTGGATAACTCCGAAATTGGCAAAATTTAAAATAATAATAAAGAGTGGATAACGAAGGAAAAAAGAGAGAGCAGACTGTGCTATTCATTTCTTAAAAGTCAAGCGGGGTGTCACTGAAAACACTAGACTCACTTAAAATTTCTTTCGGTGCAAACACAAAAAAAGTTAACCCTCACTCATCAAATCATTTACTAATGCTATCTCACTCCCTGATATAAGAGTTAGAGCTAGTTTATTCATAGATTTGGCTTAATATAAGACCTCAATTTATTTTATCTCTCATATTATTTTTTTAAAAAAATTATCTTTATTAGTTGCATATATCACAGGAGTTTATATCAATGAGTAGTTTCAAAGTAAATAATTTTTTGAGAGAATATTTTGGAGAAATTAGCACACTTTTTTTCTTACAAATTCTCCATCATATACTTAATATAGAATCCTCTTAATAATGGAATTCAACTCATAAAAAGTGAATATTATATTAAGAATAAGAGGTACAGTAACATCAAATACAACAACAACATCAATGATGATAGTGGACTCTTACCCTCCCACGAAACTTATAATACTATCCATATTGTTAAGTTATACGTGAATTAATTTGCATAGGAAAAAATGGAAAGTGAATACAATAGTTTAATTTTATCTAATTTTTTCGTGTAGTTTTCTTCTCAATTTAATTTAAATTAATTTCGTAAATTATTTGTAAAATTAATAACTTAGTCTAATTCTAAATTTCATATTTCATCATTTATTCACTAACTCAACCATTTAGTTCATCAATTGATCACATCTATTTCTCTTCTTTTTATCACTCGAGATGGTAATGCTAGCTCACTATCTCTCTCTTAATTTGTGTCATTTGATGCAATATAATAAGGGAATATCATTTCTGCCTTGAGTCAAAACGACGTCATTTTGGCTCTTTTTTAAATGAAGAGATGAAGAGATGAAAGGAAAAAAAATGAAAGAAAAAAAAACAAAAACAAAAAAAAGAGCAAAAACAAAAACAAAAACAAAAACAAAAGAAAAGAGCCAAAACGGCGTAGTTTTGACTTAAGGCAGAAATAATATTCCTATATAATAATTGCAGTAAGTTTATTTTAGTGATTCCCAAATGAAAATAATTCCAATAAGAGGAGTTTTTTGTCTTGTTTTCTGCAAGAAAAATAAGAAGTAAAATCTAGTTTTACATGCCACTAGTCATACTTAGATGATTTTTTAAAAATATATCTCTTTAGTCAATAGATGATTGATTTTCTTTATTCAATTACTATTTGCTTAAATAGTTGTTGCCACTTGATGTTTTTTTCTTTCTCCGACTAACTCTTAGCCATAAATACCCATGGTAGTCTCTCTATCCCAAATGCACGCCATCACCTGCAAATTTCCCATAGGCCTATCTTTCTCTACAATGTCATCTGAGAATGAATCCTTAAATTTTTATGACATAATGTAGGCATTTAAATAGGCTTGATAAACCATGTATAAACTTAGATATATAGGTTTCGGGCCTATTTAAATACTCACATTTTAAGTAGGCATTTAAATTGGTTTCAAGGCTTAGGCTCAGGCTCAAGCTCAGGCCTAAACAAAAGGCTATAAATAGACTCAAGGTTTGGATTCTCATTATAGACCCATGTTTATTTAGCTAAAGCTTAGTTTAGCCTAGCTTATTTCCACAAATTAGATGGTGATACTGATCATTTTATAATTTTATTCTTTAAAGGATTTTTCCTATTTCTATAACAAAAATTATTTATAGGGATAAGTATCATTTTGACCCTAAAATTTTTGGCTGAAGAGCACTAGGTACTTGGATTTTTTTTTTTGGGAGCAAAATTGCCCCATAAGTTAATAAAACGTAACAATTTTGCTACTCCATTAATTTTGACCGTTAAGTTTAACTAATGTGCACATGGGGCATGCCACCTCATAAGTCAAAATGGGGCCAAGTATCATTTTTGCCTTGAAAGTTTTCGTTTAGGAGCAATGACTATCCAGAAGTTTTGTTTAGGAGCAATATCCAAAAGTTTATAAAACGTAGCAATTTTGCCCTTCCGCTCCCTAATATTAAATTTGACTTTTAAATCAATAAAAAATAACACATGTCATGCAACTCATCATCCACAGTACTTAGCCCAATATGATGTGGTATCACAACTCATCATATCTTTCTTATCGAAGGAATCATCAGTATTGAGGGCATCACTTAGCCCAATAGGGCGAATATAAAGAAATAAACATGAAAATATATCAATATTGCCTTGTTGAAGGAATCATCGGTACCGGTATTGAGGGAATTAAAGGGATAAACAAACTCAATAAGATTGGATTGAACAACACAGGAAATCTTGTCTTCTTTGAGTTGATGAAGGACGCAGAGCCAGGAATCAAGGGTGCAAAGGAAGAAGTCTACCTTAGAAAAGTAAAACTTGGAGTCAGAGAGAGAGAGAGAGAGATCCTTGAGACGTTGAGCTCAAGGTGGCTAGAATTTGTAAAGCCGAATTGGTCAAAAGGATAGAAAGGTCTGTTGCAAAACCCAGAGGAAACATCACTTATAATCTAAGCAAATGAGATATGAATTATTTCAAGAATTGGTTTAGTAAGACAAATTAATAGTGATAGTATTTACCTTTGTATAGATTGACCTAGGCCACCTCCCCTAAATCGCTAAAATTGCTATGTTTTGTAAACTTTCAAGGCAAAATTGCTCTTAAAAAAAACTTCCAGATACCCACGGCTTATCATCTAAAACTTTCGAGGCAAAAGTGATACTTAACCCTATTTTGACTGATGAGGTGGTAAGCATTAGTGCCATATGTTCATATCAGTTAAACTTAATGGTCAAAATTAATGGAGGGGTAAAATTGTTACGTTTTGTTAACTTCCAGGACAATTTTGTTTCAAAAAAAACTTCTAGATACTTTGTGCTCCTTAGCCAAAACTTGTAGGGAAAAAATTATACTTATCTCTTATTTATATATGGTCTACAGTTTTTTTAAAGAAACTCTTTTGTAATATTGATTGATTGTGGTGGGATATGTCATATATGTGTCTTCAACAAAATGTATCCAATATTGAGAAGAATTTATGGTCTTATTAATTACCGTTACCATATCTATTATACATCTCAAAAACTATATGAGCCATAATTGGAGAAAATCTAATTCCAACAAAGAAAAAGAAAAGCTCCTGCTTGGATATTTTAATAATATAATTCTTTTAAGAAAACTTTAATTGTGACGTAATGTGTAATGATTTATATGTTATAGTAAAGCGTAAATTATCCATTCCATCTCAAAAATCATGTACAAATAGAGCCGGGAAATCGAGCTAAGCCCGTCGAACCGACCCGTTTAGGCCCTAACCCTTCAAGGGCCGGGCCTAAAAATTTAAAAAGATAAACAAAATTGGCCCTGGAGGGCTGGCCCTGACGGGCCTCGGGCTTAAACGAGCCGGCCTTGCAGGCCCTTTTCACTGTAGCTTTTTTTTTTAATTCCTTTTTAAATTTATTAATTTGTATATATTTTGTAGTTGTTATAGAGTTATTTATCTTTTTAACTATAAATACATAATAACTATACTCTAATTATATGATTTGATATATTATTTGTTGCAAATAAAGATTATGGATGTGTTCATGATGCGGGAGAAGAATTTCATGATATTCTTATTTATGAGCTAGAGGCTACTACTCAAAGTGAAAAACAATTAAATGTTGTTAAAATCGATGATAGTGATGAAGATGACGACAATAATAATCATCATACTAATATCGCTTAGTGATATGCTTTTTATATTTTATATGAGTTATTTATGAACATAATTTGTTTTTGATTATGAATTAGTTGTAACATCCCGTCTTCATAAACGTTTCTGGAGCTGAGAGTTGAAAATATTTTACATAAACAAAGAGTAACTGAATAACATTGTATGTAATATATCTAACTGAATGTTAACTAATACAGTCATCCAAGTCTAATACTTCTAACATAAGTATCCCAAAAAGATGATGCCTTCGCAGGGTCCTCATACCGGCTTCTTACCCTTGTCCTCGATCACTTCCCGGGATCCTAAAGCTATGGCAGGGGCTGAGGTTCAATTCCCATTGAACCTCAGGTAACGGTTAACTTTATGCTTATGTATACAGTATATGACAGTTATCACAGATATACAACATAATCACAGTTTCAAACAAATATCCACATGTTAAGGCAATAACATAACACATCCACTGCAATATGTATGTTATCCCAGTCTGCACATAACCAGTGCCACGACGGCCTATCGTGTCCTTAGCGCTAGAAAAACTCAACAGTGTTATCAAGACTATAACCCGTATACAACTCAAATCCATGAGCAATTTCAAAATAGAGTATCAACATGTGAAAACAATTATCATATATAACCATACCATAAGCATAAGTGTTAATGTTACAATACGCGTTCGTACCTGAGTTTAACGGGTCGTTGGGTACGTTCGTTGACGGTACGTGTGCACAGTCTATCTTAAAAGAGTGATATTGTCTCAATTACTTCTCAAGCAATATTTCAAGAGACATCTTGGTCATACTTGACATTTTTACCCTTGAAGGATTTATTTTCATTTATTTCCACATAATTTTCGGAAAAAACGCTGATGCAGAATTTCTGGGCAGAATTTCGCCTAACTTTGAAAAATCATAACTAATTCCAAAAAAATTGAAAAGAGGATCCGTAAAATTTCCCGGAATCCTTGAGATGTCTACTTTCAAGGAAAAATACTGGAACTTACCCAGAACTCATGGATAATTCCCAGTTTCCAGAATTCAAACTGCTGCCCAGAATTTCGCTCAGAAATTGTAGCTTAACGTCTGGGATTTTTATCTTTTTGCACAGAACTTCAATTGACACACTCTTTATATATTTGGAAAGCCCTAAATGTCTAATTTCATCATGAATTTTCCCAGAATTTTAGAACATCATCTTCATCATAATATACTAGCATTTTTATTACTGACTCCAGAAGTTCTTATTTGCTGAAATTTCGCCAAAGCTTTGCTATTTTGATCATAATCTTCCAAAAATTTTGCTATAACTTCTTCTTCATCAAATTTTTGAAATAAAGCTATTGGAAACCATAAAAACATGAAAATAAAACTGGAATTGGAAGTTTGATGATCAAAATAACATTCCTAGCATTTCTACTTCATAAACTAGGAATTTAAACTTGAAAGCTAAGAACTTCCTTACCTCTTGAAGACCACTTGCCTTCTATTTCTCCAGCAGCTCCTCCCTCTCTTATTCTCCCTAAATTTCGGCCAAGACTAGTAGGATTAGTGTGAAGAATATGCTAACTATGGTCCTCTATTTATAATTGAAGAGAATGACATGTTGGTAAATTTTTCCCCCTTGCCTTCAACCATTGGATTTTCTTGATGAAGAAGGAATGATCTCCACCCTTCACCTATCACCTAGCCGTCCTCCCCCCCCCCTCTCTTCTAGAAATATTTTACTTTGTCCCCAAGGAAAGCTTATTCCTTCATTAAGTTATCTTAATTAATCCCAAATTCTAATTTAGTTTGGTGTAAGTTGATGTCTTGATTTAGAATCCAATTTCACTTTTGGAATCCTAATTTTATGACTAAATTTATGGTGATTTTTAATTCCCAAAACACTTAAGTATGAATCTTAAAGGTAACCGAAAATAATTTTGGGAATAGCCAAGTTGAAGCTTATAATTCACTGATCTCAAATATGTATTTATCTTGAACATTTAACTTCAATATCTCAAGTTATGATTTAAGTTCTATATGTTTTCCTCTAATTCTATTTATTTAATTTTTTTCTTGGTCACCAAGACAAGCATATCTTCTTCAATACACATGTTGACTATCTTCTTCTTTCCTTTTTCTCCTCTAGAAAACCGTCCCCCTCCCCTAATATTAATTTATACAATTTTGTTTCTAATGTTCTCATATGTTTAAGAAAGAAATTCCCTCATTGGCTCCCTTAGTTTTTAGGATTTAAAGTTAAAATAGTTTAATTTCCTCACTTATTTGCATAATTTATTTGTTCATCAATAAATAGCAATTTTTTTTTTTGTTCCATAGGGATTAATTAGGAATAATTAATTAAACCTTAATTTTTAATCTCTCATATAGTATTTTGTATGGCCTCAAGCAAATTAAATCTTTAGGCTCTTAAGGTCTAAAGGAAAATTGAAAATAAACACAATATCAAAATTTGAGATCTCATATTCACCTATTTAAAATATGTATTATTTATAGAAATATAATATTTAAGATAAACATTTTTTTCCGGGTATTCCATTAGTGACTATGCTTATTTATTAGATGATTTATGTTGTACTTTACTAATTATATATATATTTTTTTAAAAAAAAACAAAAAATAGTTAAAATTTGAAATAGTAATTTTCGGGCCCTTCGGGCCGGCCCTGGCCCTAGTGCTCTCAGGCCGAGCTTTTAAAAATAGGTGTTTTTCTTACTCTGGGCCCTGGAGGGCCGGCCCTGATTTCCAGCTCTATGTACAAAAGCATCCATCACCTTTTAGGAGAGATTTCCCTCAATACTTAATTTGACCAAGAAAATTAGGTAAATTAGTTAATTGTAGTAGGCATGATATCATCTCCTTTATATATATATATATATATATATATAGATTTGTGATAGTATATGTAATTAACAAATGTTTTGTAACTACCTAGATTTGATTGCTACTATTATTGATGGAGTATCCATATTCAATATGGGTAATTTGGGAAAATTATAAATATAAGAGATAAAGTATGTGATATATTACATTAAGGACTAAAATCAACCATCCTACATTTAGAATTTGAAGAGTAATCGAGTGTGGTATTAAAAATCATATTAGTCAATGACCTAGTCGAGGCTATACAGTAGTTCATGGGTTACTGGGTTAACTCAAGATTATATGGGTCATAATGAAAATAACATACTTAATTATATTATATAAAATATTCATCAATAACTTTAAAATTAGTAATATTTAAATATAAAAGGAATTAATCCACACGTGAATTGAATATTCATGTATGAACTACATAAAATCCAACAAAAATAAATTTACTAAAACACAAATATGATGAATTGGTTTTTTTTTTTCAAACTGAAAACAATGTCATTTCAAGTTTATAAAAAAAGAATAAGTTCAACTCAGTTAATCCATAAAAACTTTTAACTGGATCGATCAGTAAACCACTAGTTTGACACTCGTTGAACCAAATAGAGTTTTTACATCATGAGGTGGTCTTCATTCGCCATATAACAAACACAAGTGATATTATCCAATTACGTTTGAAATGAAAGCATATTAAGGTAATTAAATAGCTATATATATGATGCTCAAAGTGGGTGGCCGGAGTAGTAATGGGGAAAAATGCCTCAAACAGCAGGGGCAAAATGGTAAACTAAGCAAGCTGATAATAATAAAAGGAAGGGGATAAAAGGGCACTCGTGGCATGAGTTTATGGTTATCACTTTCAAAGGAAGAATGATTAGTGTAATAATGATCCTTTTAAGTCCCCCCTTACCATTACAAAAACATTCAAAGCTCGAGAAGTCAAAGAAATCTTTAGTGGCTGGCCAAGAAAGAAAGACAAGACTATAGTTGGGGGATTTAATTACGATAATTTTCGAAAAGAAGTTAACACGATTCATTTCAAACTTGAGAAAATTATAATTGTTTCAAAATACTTCGTTAAAGAAAGGTCGATTGATTATGTCTTGTTTTTTTTTTTTTTGTGGGAAAAAGGGTTGCATTACAAATTTAAAGAATAAAAGAAGGCACACACAAGTTATATATACATATACATACTTGTTTAAGCTTAACATGAAGAGAGAAAGAGAAAAGGTTTTCTCACTTATCTCTACTAGGATGTATCGTTATCACATGAGGAAGTGGGCTTGTTTTCTAATACTCCTTCACATAAAATCTAGTTGGAAGGTTGATCGTGATATTAAATGTAATGGTTATTTTTTATAGTTATCATATTTTGACAAATTACTACTATTAATACTCTCTCAAAAATAATTATATATAAAAAAAATAATTTATCAGTACACCTATGTATTCTATAAATGGAGTAATGTTTAATACTGAAGAGAACCCATACAGAAAAATTATAATGTTTTAATAAATAATCTTAGAATTTTTTTTATAAAATTTTCATGCAGGCATTCATTGAAAGTGATAGGATTTGTTTTCCTCCGAAAATATTTTAGTAAAATATCAATCTCTCTCTTTTTTTTTTTTTTTGTCATTAGAAACATATAAGCTTCCACTTGTAGTCTTGTATTTAACCCCAATCAAATAGATGTAAAAAAAAAAAAAAATTAATCTCTGAAAGAGAAAACCTAGTCAGAAAATACTTTTAGAAAAAGAAATTCTACATATCAAAAATTCGTATTAAGTCTATAAATCAACATCTCATGATGGTAAAAGAAATTAATTTTTCTTGCTAAGCATATATATACATATATATATATATATATATATATATATATATATATGTATGTATGTATGTATGTATATATATATATATATATATATATATATATATATATATATATATATATCCTCTTATTAAAAACAATCATATTCAAAATACTATCAAGCATTAAAAGTTGGCACATCCCAACAAAGATTAGAATATTGATTTATCATATTGTGAAGGACTAACTCATTTTATTAGACTTACTATTGTTAGTAAAAGAAATTTATTTTAAATCCATAAAAAATTCATTTTTTTTTAAAAAAAAAATCTATTAACCAGCATCAAACACAAAAAACACCATTATAATGATATTTGAGAGAAAATACCATATTTACTATAATTAAATAATTTAATTTCCTGGCTTGATCTAATAAAATTAGTTAAATGATTCTTATTGTTATAAATATTGTGGTGGTGGATATTCATAGTCTTTTAGGATTCCATTTTATGATTAATGCCTATAACCTCCCATTGTTTTATGTAGTTTTATGATGTAGATTAATTCTTATGTTTATGACATTGTAACTCCATCATAATATGGATTAATTCTTCTGTATATGAAATTGTAATTTTTGGGAATATAATAGGCCTATATATAGGGACTTAATAAAAAGATTGAATGTATATGAAAATTCTATATTAATAGAATTCTCCTCTACTCTTCGTCTCCACACTTCTCTCTTTTCTCTCTTCATCCTCTCATATTATCTTTTCTTTTCTTATTTTCATAACACGTTAAGGGCCATGGTCTAGATTTCTATTTCTTCTACTCTAACTTTCTGCTTTCATACTATATTTTTGTTGTTATTTATTCTTTACTTACATATCTAGTTTACATTCCGTTGTTCTATATTATTTTTCTTTGATGCAATCTATTTTTATCTTTCATGTTGTTATCTTTTATTTTAGAGTTAAGTACTAAATCTATCCTGAAAGCAGGGGCGGAGCCAGGATTTAGAGTTAATGGGTGCACAATTAGTATAGGGGTTCGGGGGTTTGGGGGCAGCACCCCCGAATTTTTTTTTTAAGAAAATTTTTAAATACATTAAGATTGTATCATTAACATTTTCTGGAAGGAAAAAAGTTTGACAAGATTAAAGAATATGTTGGAACTTGGAACCTATAAGAAATCAAAGAATGAAGAATTATAATAACTAGAAGGTGGGCAAGCAAACCAAAATGCTGGCTTCGTCTTCAATTCATCATAAACAAAAATCACAAGGTGGGGTATTACCTTTAGATATTCATTTACATCAGCCTTCATTTACTTAGCCTTGAGTGCTGCATCAACCTCCAAAAAGATTCGAGAGGATAAAGTTATTTCTTAAAGCAAACCAATTTGCAAAAGAAAGCAGAAAAGGAAGCTGTGTCATGCCAATATTCAATACAAATAAGACTTATTATCATGCTTTCATCATAGAGCAAAGGAATAAGAAAATGATAGTTACAAACTGGAACTCCAACTTCAGCATGCCTCAAAAAAGGCTATCCACTAGAGAGCATGGCACTTTCAATAGGTTCAACACCAAACACCTACATAAAGGAGAAAGGGGAAAGGGGAAAAAAGGGTAAAAGAGAAGATGGAAGTTTGAATTGGCGACATTAAGTTAAAAATATGAAGTTTTAACCAATTATACTATCCATACATATTGTTACTAAATTCTTTCAATTTATGTGTGTGTGTGTGTATTTTTTTTATGGGTGCACTTGCCCTCATAAAAACATATGTGGCTCCGTCAATGCCTGAAAGTATTCACGAATGAGCAATGTTGCGTGAAATTTTTTATTATTATTATTTTTGTTTCAATGTCTCATTGAAAATAAGAAAATGTAACGATGTTACTCCCATGTTAACAAATCTTAAGTTTGACCGTTTTCTGTAACTAAAAATCCTACATGGTGTAACACTTAATAATCCATCTCATTATTGCCCCATGTTAAAATACCTAAATACCCTTTACCATAAGCTTCTTCCTCTAGATCTTATTCGTCCCCATCCATGACTTCTCCTTCTCCCACATCCACATTGGCGAAGCCTTCGTCTCTGCCGTCACCGGCATCATTCTCTCTTCCTCTTTGTCTTCCTTAATTCATCCAACCTTTAATTCATCCAAAGTACAACATCATGAAGAAAGATGGCAGATGGCATAAGGGAGGCGAAGGCGACGAAGGAAGGAGGATGACGCTTCGAAGTGTATATTGTGGAGTATGTTGCTGTCATCTCCCATTCATCATCGCAAAAATGAGGTTTAGATCTAGTTTTATTTTCATATCTGAATACGTAAAAATGAGATTGGTTGATTTATTAATAGCTTTATTAATAATCACAAGGTTATATCAGTTTGAAAGATTATACACACAAAAAGGGAAGCACTACAGTTACCAGAGCTACCAGACTTAGCTTCTATCTCTTTCAAATGCAAACTGACTTAGATTACCTAGCATAGTTGCCAGTTGAAATGTTTTATTATGTTTGTAAAATATACTAAATATAGCTAGTGATTTGGTATGATTTTGGCTGACCAAAAAAATATGGTATGATTGTCATGGGAGGAAGTTGTTTGTCTCGAAGGAGTACAATCCAGATTTAAGGGCGTATATTAAGCTAGTTGTTTGATGGCATATATTAGGTTAAACTTGATTCAGATTTGATTAGTTTTTGTTAGTTATATATTTTGGGTATGATTCACCAAGAAAGCTCTAAGCCTCTAATAAATGAAGTTTGAGCGGGAAAGATGGAGGTATTGATTATTTATTTATTTTTTTCAAATCAAAAGAGGATGATTTGGGTATTTTGAGTTTTTAAATTTTATTTTTATTTTTACTTCATCAAATTGGTGCAACATGGGCCACCCTCAGCCACCTCACTTATATTAAAAGTGAGGGGGATGCCATATATGCTAGCCACGAGCATAATAGAGTCAACTGAAGGTCAAATGTTTGGGTTATCAAAGTAATTAAGGTGATATTACTATGGTTTTTTTTTTAAGGTATCATTACTCTTTTGCGAATACTACCAAAACCGATTTGCTAGTAAACCCTCTATTTTATTTTGTCATCTTTTAATTGGTCTCTCCCCCTATATATATATATATATATATATATATATATATATATATATATATATATATGTTGATTGCTTATATCTACCTTTCTATCTATTTATATTAACTATTTTTATGTTTCTTATTTTTACTCAGTTTCATATATTATAATCTGTTTTTTACTATTATGTCATTTATATTGTTTTTATATTTATGGAACGTTAATTATGTTGTTTACATATGTGTGTGTATAAACTATTCATATTATTGAGCCCTTTTTATCTTTCTTTATTTTCTTATTTATAACGTTTTTGTCATACATACATACATGAGTTGTTTATTTAATTAATAGTATTATATATAATTATATATATAGTGCGATCTATGAAATTCTACGTTTATCTATTGTTTATACTTGATTATGAATTTGAATTTACTTATTTATTTTGTTATAGTATTCTTTTAATTTTAATGAATGGCTAGAAGTCATAATTTCTAAATTTTGTGATTAGATGACTAGATGTCATATCACTTTTATAATGGTTCTTATGTAAAAGAACACTATTGGTTTTAGTAAATGATGTGACATGAAAAGTTTTGGCATTTTGATGACATGATTATTACAAATATTAAGCCTTGAAGGCTAAAAGTTCAAACCTCAAATTACATAAAATGCCTTTGTAGCTTTGTAAATATATTTGGGAAAATCCTTCCCAGGGCCCAATTAAGCAAAAAAATTTCAAAAAAGACCCCCAACAACTTTCACATGTCAAAAAAGGTCATTGGACCTTTTCTGGTATTATTTCAGAAAGCGTTAACAACAATATCAGTACCCTATTAACAACAAAATCAGTATCCGTTAATAACAATTCCGTTAACAAAAAAAATTAGTATCTGCTAACAACTATATCAGTACCCGTTAATAACTATGTTTTTCTGAAATAATACCAGAAAAGACCCTAGGGCCTTTTTTGACATGTGAAAGTTGTTGGGGCCTTTTTGAAATTTTTTTGCTTAATTGGGCCCTGGTGTAATACCCCAATTTTCATAATACTTGTAAATATTATATTTTGATAAATAACACCTATTACAATAAGTGAATTTGTGGTCTCAAAACTAGTGAAATAATTATCCTATTTTCTAAGGGTAATTTCTTATGAAATTAGAGTAAATAAAGAGTTAAAAATTTCTAAGTGAAGTTAAGGGTTATAAAACACTCTGAGAATATTGTGAGCAATCCTAAGAGGCAACTAAATATTTAATAGGAGAATATGTTGTTTCTAAATTTTTAACTGATTTATCATTATTTTTAGGGAAATTTTCTTTGGATTTTAATAAATCCAAATTCAATTTTCTAAATCTTAATAAGGATCATAAAATATCCTAAGATTATCATAATTTGGTATATACCATTTTAACAACTTAAAATCATCCGAGGATGATGAAATCAATTAGAAGGAATTAGTAATAATTATTGGACAATTGAAATTGCAATAATTGAGGTACTTTATTAATCTTTGAAATTAGTCGATAATTAAATTATAAAGGTTATAATTAAGGGAATATCAATTAGAAATTTGTCAAATTTTGGGAATTAAGTCTCGTAACCCCTAAAATACTATATTAACAATAGTAACCAAGAATTAATTAATTCTCCCTTTAACTAATAAAAAGTGGCGAAAATTACTAGATAAAGAGTGAAGAAATTGCCTTGTGAAATTAATTGAACCAATGAGATATTGTTATAAGATTATTCAAATGTAATATAAAATTAAAAGAAGAAAATAAAAAGTGAAAACCGAAAATTTATGGGGGAGGCGGTGAAAATTCCAAAGGATTGAAGAGGAAGAATTGATGTTATAATAATATATATGTGTGTGTGCCGACATTTATGAAGGAAGGAGAAGGAAAAATGTGATTTGATAAAACATAGGTCAATTAAGTAATGTAAGGAAGAAGATTAGTAAGACTTAGGGACCAAGTTTATTAAACTTGGGGAGCAAAAAGTGATTTATTTAGATGAAATTAGATGGGAATTCATAGGAATTAAATCATACCTTGCAATATTGGAACTAAGTATTTAAGATAAGTACATATCTGAGATCAGTAAATTATGAGCTTCAACTTGGCTATTCCCAAAGTTATTTTCGAAAACTTTTAGAGTTCATACCTAAGAGTTTCAGGGGTTAAAAATCACCATAAATCTAATCACAAAATTAGGATTTCAAAAGTGAAATTAGATTTTGAAGAAAAACATTAGTTGATGCTTAACTAAATTAACATTTGGGATTAAATAGAAGATAAAGCAAAAATCTAAGGAAAAGGGGGAGAGAGGGACGAATTGGGGAGGTATAAGGGGGAGATTTTTGCCTCCTCACCAAGCAAAACTCAAGGGCTAGGATCAATGGGAAGTTACTTGGAGACTACTCATTTTTCCACTATAAATAGGGGTCCTTGGCTTCATAAATCCTCACCAATTCCTCAAGGTATCACCAAAAATTTAGAGAGAAAGGGAGAGTGTGGAAGAGCTGCAGAAAATAGGAGGCAAGTGGTCTTCAAGAGGTAAGGGAATTTTTAGTTCATAGTTTAAGTTCTTGGGTTATGAAATAGAAATGCTAAAAATGTGTTTTGATCTTCAATCTTCTAAAAATAGTTTTATTTTCATGTTTTTATAGTTTCCAATGGCTTTATTTCGAAAATTTGATAAAGAATAAGTTATAGCAAAATTTTTGGAAGATTATGAGCAAAATAGCGAAGCTCTGGCAAAATTTTATCGATTAGTGTTTTCTGGAGTTAAGGGTAAAAACGCCAGTATTTTATGAAGAAGATGGTATTCTAAAATTCTGGGAAAATTCATGATGAAAATAGACATATAGGGCTTTCTAAATCTATAAAGAGTGTGTCATTTGAAGCTCTGTACGAAAAGATATAAATTCTAGAAGTTAAACTACATTTTCTGGGTGAAATTCTGGGTAGTGTTGGGAAACGTGGAAACGGGGAATGATATGGTTGGAACGAGTTGAAGCCGTTATTTTTCCTTAAAAATAGACTTGTTAAAGGAAATTTTGGCTTTGGTTTCACCTCAAAATGATTTTTCTAGAATTAGTTATGATTTTTCAAAGTTACCGAAAAATCTGCCCAGAAAATACTGCACTACGTTTTTCAAGAAATGTAAGGGCAAAATTGTAATAATAAAGCTACCAAGAGTAGAAGGGTAAATAGAGGTGAAATTATCTCTTAGGATACTATTCTAAGTGATATGGTGATATGTTAGGACATCCGGGAAGTCCAAAGCTGGATTCAAAGGTCGGACATTTGACGACTATACGGTAAAAGGTACGGACGCGTATTGTAACATTAACGCTTATGTTTATGGTATGGTTATATATGATAGTTGTTTTCACATGTTGAAACTCTGTTTTGAAAGTTGCTCATGATATGCTGAATTGTATACGGGTTATAGTCTTGATAACACCGTTGAGTTTTCCTAGCGTTGAGGACACGATAGACCATCATGGCATTGGTTATGTGCAGACTTGGGTAACATACATATTGCAGTGGCTGTGTTATGTTGCTTGTTGTTATTTTGAAAGTTACAATGGTGAATTTACTATTGTAATACCTGTCATATACTGTTTACATACACATGAGGTTAACTGTTACCTGAGGTCCAATGGGCATTGGACCTTAGCCTTAATGAATAGTACAGGGAAGAAACCAGGATAGAGAAGGTGCCGGAGGATGGAACCGTGAAGAGGCAGCTGTCGAAGATGAAGGTCGGTAGAAGTTATTAGGACTTAGTTTCTGGCATGAATCTAATAAAGTTATTTCAAACCATTTGGTGCTTAAACTAAGGAAGGGTTCATCGGTGGGTTGTCACAGGTCGCCATAGAGTTGGTGAGACTCCCATTAGATTGAACACTGACCTGGCCAAATTGTTTGATTAACTGATATTAGGTTCCAAGCCGTAGGTCTAGTTTAAGACTTTCTTTATCAGAGAATTGTATTTAATCTCTGTAAATTGTATCACATGAATATTCCTTCAGGATATTTAATATATCCAGCTTATGTCAGGCATCATCACATGTTTGGGCATTTTATATCAGATACTCGTTCTCCAGATCTTAGCGCACGCTATCCACTTCTGCAGTACTCTAAGCTGTACCATCTCAAACTCTGTTGATTTTCTTAAAGCTAAGTGTCGACCAACAAGATTTTCAAACCTGGAATTTGGGATGTTACACCTGGGGCAGATTTTCCCAATATATTTTTACTATATATATTGTCCTAAAGGCAAATAATTTATAGAGAATTGCATCACTCTAAAGTAAGTCTTGAAGATTAATAAACATATTTTGATACAATTACCTATGTTCAATGCCCAAAATGACCATTATTAGGCTTTGTAATGACATTGTGACCATTAGAGGCTAGTAATGTGTAAATGGAAGAAATCACCAAGAATGGGGTGAATTGGGAATTTTAAAGATTCTTTTTGAAAACACTCAAGTTTTAGACTGAAAACTGTAATGCCCGACCTTTAGGGCGTCTTATTTAACATAGTTACCGCGCACAGGCAGAGCTGGGAAATCAGGTTGAACCCGTCGGGTTGGCCTAGGGCCAGGGCCTAAAAATTTGAAGAGATAAATCGTTAGCACGTGGTCCTAAGGTTGATGTCATAAGTTAGAATTCGTATATGATAAATGGCTATACATTTTACACGAAGTCCCTAGATGATAGGAGCACAGTCCAGAACAGTGGTGTTATCTTATAGGTTGAATCTATGCACTTCTCTAGTTCGAAAGACAAGCGGATTAAATTGGCAGTCATGCCATATTACGGGGTTATTAAAGAGATTTGGGAGGTGAACTATGTCTTAATTAGATTTCCCATTTTCAAATGCAAGTAGGTTAATGTCAATGACGGTGTTTAGATCGATCGGCTAGGATTTACATTAGTTGATGTCAATAGTAGAGGTTTTGGAGATGAACCTTTTATTATGGCAGACCAGGTAAAATAAGTTTTTTATATCACCGATCAAGAAAATAAAAGGTGGTCTATAGCTCTCTAAGGAAAAAGGGTCATTGATATTGATGAGAAAGTCATGTAAATTATGGTCTTCTTGAGAGTACTCCTTTTTCAAGGGGTCTACCAGACATGAACGAAGAAGATGAAGCGGATAATAAACCCGGCATAAGAAATGATCATCAAGAAGGGATATAGGAGGATATCCCTTTATAAAAGAGTCAATTCGTAAGGTAATATTCATCTGCACAATTCTTTAAAAACTTTAAGGTTTTAGCACTATTATATTCCTTCTATGTCCTTAAACAATGTCATTGACTCTATGAAGTTTGTTTTTGTTTTATTTTTGTGACAGGATCCGATCCAAAGGGGCATGTTATAAAAGAGGATGTTATATTGTTGGGTGGGAATCACATGAAGACATGGTGAATATTGGGCATGTATGTTGATTTAAGTGTTGTATTTTTAACTCATTGTATTTGTATGTAAGTTATCTTATTGTATAAATTAATTTTGGTGTTGTAGTCATAGTTATAATCATTAATTAAGAGGCCACATAATTCATGGTGAATAATATTGGTATTCTGCTTTTTTACAATTCAATTTATTCATAATTGTTTATAGATTGTAGCTTAAAGTATATACTTTTATATGCTAGATTGGGTGGTGGATTTGTGTATATATGATTAGGAAGAACAGAACAAGGAAAAAATTCAAGAAAATTTAAACCGCAAATAAAAATGCCGGTCTTAAAAGTTCAACTTTTAAGACCAGATGTATTCTAATGTACTTATATGTCCAATCTTAAAGGTCAGGTGAACATATTTGATATTAGTTCGGTCTTAAAAATTGGTCTTTCAAGATCGATGATTTAAATACGTCCGGTCTAAAAAGTTAATTTTTAAGACCGGATGTATTTATCATCCAGTCTTGAAATTAAGTCTTTTAAGACCGCATATAATTAATCGTCTGGTCTAACAAGCCGCTATTTTTTAGAGCGAATTTATTTTTATCCGATATTAAAATTTCGACCTTTTAAGAGCGGCCTATTTTTTGTCTGGTCTTACCAAGGAAAAAATATTTCAGTTCTATTAAGTACCACTTTTAAGACCTGATGGTTTAAATGTCCGGTCTTAAAAGAGTTTATTTAAAACCGGTTCGAGTCTTAAAAGCTAGACTTTTAATACCACCTGGAACAAGACTGGTCGCAAGTCCGGTCTTACAATGCCTCTTTTGTCCAGTCTTAAAAGTATTTTTTGTACTCGTGTAGACAAGTTGAGAGTATGTCAGTTCTTCAACTTATCCTAAAGATATGGTAGAGGTATACATTTTAGCATATCATCATTTGATGACAATGCATTATTCATAATTTAGTGGCTAAAAGGATGATATACTCGAAAATACATGGAAACAACCTACTTGAGAAATTAGCATGTTCCATTGAGGAATAATGACAAAGAGTGATATTGTTATTAGAGGGAGGAAAAATGATGTTAATGGAAGAAAATATTCTATTACTCATAGGGGAGTAGAGAACAGGCTGTACTCTTTTCCTTAATTAAGGTTTTGTCACATGAGGTTTTCGTATTAAGATTTTTAACGAATTAGCTTTAATGTGTATTGCGTGCTTTGATCTATTTCCTTCACTTAGTTTTTGTCCCATTGGGTTGTTTACTAATAAGGTTTTAATGAGGCCCAAGCTTTACTTATGAACATCCAATAAGGAGTGTTATAAATATTATGGTGGTAGATATTCAGAACCTCTTAGGATTCCATTTTATGACTAAAGCCTATAACCTCCTATGATTTTATGTAGTTTTATGTGGTAGATTAATTCATATGTTTATGACATTATAACTCCATCATAATGTGGGTTAATTCTTATGTATATGACTTTGTAATTCTTGAGAATATTGGAGGCCTATATATAGGGACTTAACACAAAGGATTAGATGTATATGAAAATGCTATATGAATAAGAATTCTCCTCCACTCTCGTCTCTTTTCATCACCTCATCTCATCTTTTTTCCCCTTATTTTCATAATACTTGCATCATTAAGGAAGTAATATCTTTTTTCAAAGAGAATCGGTTCAATCAAAGGGATTAAACAAAGCCATTTCCGAAGCAAAGCCACTTTGAAGGGCCACATACAAAATATGGTTTTTGTACAGTGAATTAGTGCTTATTTATTAGTGAAAATGACGCATTTGTACATTTTTCTTCCCCTTTCTGCTCTCTTTGAATAATTATAAATATATTATTATTCTTTTTGGCGCATTTTACAGATACGTATTTTATATTATAAGTCACAACTTGATGAAACTACTCCATTAAGCAGAAAGGACATGATTTTAAAGCTGGCTACTATTCATGGGCAACTTCTTCCAAACCGATGATATGGATGGAAGTTAATTACGTGCATTATGGTTCATGATAAGAGAAAATATTTTAAGAAAAACAATTTAATATATATTCTATATTTGTATGAATCTTCTTTCTAATTTTACTACATCGATGTGTAACTATAAAAATAAAAGTTCATGCGCTTATAATGATATAAACTCGGCTTAAAATATGCGAAACCTCATCAATTTTGGCTCAGTTACACATTATCTCTCTAATTTCTTAAAGTTTAAATTAAGGACTCTAGTGCTTTATGTTTTGACTGTCAACTTCTATGTTGTTATAATTGTTGTTAAAGTTAAAGGTTTTTGACATATTATGATTTTTTTTTTTATACAAGGCAACAAAATTGTCCTAGTAAAATTTTCTTTTGGTTTGAAGCCAAATATGTTTCATCTTTTAAATATTTGAATGTGCAATGTTTCAACTCACCGTAATGCACATAGATATATGGTTGTTAAAGACAGTTATGATAAAATATTGGGTAAGAAATTCATTCATCTTGTATGTTTCTAAATGAAACAAAAGGATATTTTTAAATGAAACAAATGGATTTAGGTGACTTATATGATATGATTAATTTATTCACATTTGACAAAGTTTTCTTAGTATGAGGAGGGGAAGAAATTAGATAGCTGGAAAAGAGAACACAAATATATTATTACTATCAAATATAGATCCTTAAATATAGCAATATGAAAAAAAAAAAAAGCTCATTATGCTTTATATTCATGAAATATTACAAAATAATTGTCAAATATAATCACTAATCAAAATGAGAATTACTAAATCTTATGTTCCAGCTGACAATTCTCCAATCAATATGAATGAAAGTGAGACATGCCCGAAGCATCATAAACCATTCGGTTCTAAATATAATTTTTTTTGGATAAAGAGGAGCATGTAATTAAAATGATCATATTGAGGAAACAGGTAATCTAGAAGAGTTATAAAACATAACTAATTGCAAAAACCACAAAAAAGATTTAGGTACCTGAGAGCAATAAAGATATGTGATATGCAAAATGGAACTAAAAAGATTAAGTTGTTAATAACAGTTTTTATAATGATATCATGTAATCAAATCAAGATCTTAAAAGAGATGTGTTATATTGATTGGCCAAAAGGAAAATTAAAAGAGTAAAAGACACAATGAAAAATGTCCTTTTAACATGAAAATCATGAACTTGTAGTTTAGATATTTGAAATATAAATTTATTTGTGATATATGAATATTCATGTGAAAATAAATATTTTCATAAAGGCTAATGATGATTAACTATATTATTTTTTGGTGAATATAATTTTTTTTTTTGCATATATTATTAGTCTGATAATATATGAAAACAAAGTCTATTAGATTTTATTATAGCCTATCATGTTCACTAAATAGTGAGATTTATACGAGAATCTTTGAAGAATACAAAATGCTATAAGCATGTTCAAGAAAAGCATTTAATATATAATAGGGTTAAATATCATTTTTGTCATGAATGTTTACCTTAATTAGCACTAGTCACCTAAAAGTTTTTTGGTCTCATTTTTGCCCCGAAATTTTAAAAAGTAGCAATTTTGTTCATTCGTTGATCTTAACCATTGAATTATTACTCTTCTTAGTAAACTTCCAGAGGCAAATTTGCTCATAAAAAGAAC
The DNA here is from genome assembly GCA_037074495.1 of Acacia confusa. NCBI lineage: Eukaryota > Viridiplantae > Streptophyta > Magnoliopsida > Fabales > Fabaceae > Acacia > Acacia confusa. The sequence goes on from CM073503.1 coordinate 44,543,428, forward strand.
TTCTGGGGCAAATTTGCTACTAAAAAAAAAAACTTCTAGGTCATATTTGGTCCGTTTTTAAACTTTCGGAACAAAAATGAGACCAAAAAAACTTCCAAGTGACCAATGCTCCTTGGGGCAAACTTCCATGGCAAAAATGGTATATAACCCTATATAATATGTTAATATGGTTATTAAAATAATTTGGGTATATATATAATATTAATTGAAAAATAAATATTGGTGAATGGAGAATTTTACTTTTTGCTTGTAAATTATTGAGGTATTGATATCTTAATGATTTCAAAATCACATATTTTTATAAGGTGATTTTCTTTGCAAAATATATATTGAATTTGATGTTTAACAACTACAATATATTCTATGAATATCTACGTCATGTTAATATTACATTTATTATGTTTTTGCCAGTAAAATTAAGTACATACAGGTACGTTGTGAACACTATAAAACTGAGGTTTAATATGATAATTCTATGGAACTATTATATGAGATTATTCTGTTTGGAATAAATTGAGTGTGAGAATGCAAGATATATTATAGTTATTTTCAAGACAACTTTGTCATTTCCATGATGCATAAGACAAGTTGAGAGTCTATCAATTATTCACATATCCTGAAGATATATCAGAAGAATACATTTTAGCATATCATTTGATGATAATGTGTCATTCATAATTTAGTAGCTAAAAGAAAGATATGCTCGAAAATACATGGAAACAACTTACTCGAGAAATTAGCATATTCCATTGAGGAATAATGACGAAGAGTGATATTGTTATTAGAGGGAGTAAAAATGATGTTTTCATTAAGGGAGGAAAATATTGTATTACCATAAGGGAAGTAGAGACCATGTTGTACTCTTTTCTTTAACTAAGGTTTTGTCTCACGGAGTTTTCATATTAAGATTTTTAACTAGTTAGCTTCAATATGTATTGTCTAATGTGTTTCCTTCACTAAGTTTTTGTCTCATTGAGTTTCTCCCAGTAAGGTTTTAATGAAGCACAGTATTTACTTATGAACATCCAATAGAAAGTGCTATGAATATTGTAGTGGTGGATGTTCGTGGCCTCTTAGGATTCCATTTTATGATTATTGCCTATAACCTTTTATGGTTTTATGTGGTGTTATGTTGTAGATTAATTCTTATGTTTATGATATTGTAACTCTATCATAATGTGGGTTAACTCCTATGTTTAAGACATTGCAATTCTTGGAAGGATTGGAGGCCCATATGTAACTAAGGACTTAACACAAAAGATTGGATGTACATGAAAATGCTATATGAATAAGAGTTTCCATATTCTTTATCTCTACAATTCTCTCTTCATCCCCTCATCTCATCTCTTTTTCCCCTTATTTTCGTAACATTGCATCATTAAGGAAGTAAATTATCTTTTTTCAGAGAGAATCGGTTCAATCAATGGGTTAAAAAAAGCCGTTTCCGAAGCAAAGCCACTCTGAAGGGCCACATACAAAATATGGTTTTTATACAGTGAATTAGTGCTTAATTATTAGTGAAAATGACACGTTTGTACATTTTTCTTCCTCTTTCTGCTCTCTTTGAATAATAAATATATTATTATTCTTTTTGGCGCATTTTACAAGGTATTTTATATTATAAGACACAACTTGATGATGCTCCTCCATTAAGCAGAAAGGACATGATTTTAAAGCTGGTTACCATTCATGGGAACTCGATGTGGTACCTATCTATCTCATATGAACTGTCCATACAGGATATGAATAGTCCAGATTTGATTTTTTTATTTTTTATTTTAAAAATAATTATTTTAATAACTAAAAAATCTAAAATAAGATAATCTTTTAACTAATATGTTTTTAAAACATGATTCTTTTTTTCATCAAAAATCACCTGTTAAAAAAACAATCAAATTTGAACGATCCAAAATGAGATGGGCATTTGGTGCCCATTGAAACAGTTGTAGGGCATTTTTTCATACCGATGATGTGGATGGAAGTTAATTATGTACATTATGGTTTTTTTTTTTTTTTTTGAACAACATGTACATTATGGTTTATGATAAGAGAAAATATTAAAAAAAAACTAATTTAATATATATTCTATATTTTGTATCAGTCTTCTTTCTAAATTTACCACATGGATGTATAACTATAAACATAAAACTTCTTGCGCTTATAATGATATAATTAAAATGAGCTTAAAATATACAAAACCTTATAAATTTTGGCTCAGTTACACATTATTTCTCTCATTTTCTAAATTTTTAATTAAGGACTCTAATGTTTTATGTTTTGACTGTCAACTTGTATGTCGTTATAATTGTTGTTAAAATTAATGGCTTTTGACATGTTATAATTTGTATATATTTAATTATGTACCATATTATTTAAAAATAATACTGGGCATTATTTTGAAGTATTTTGCCTTTTTAATAATAAGTACATGGTCAAATAAATATTTAAATGTTTTTAAGATATTCCATATTTTTTAAGTATTTTATTTAAAGTATTTAAAATTACATGTCCAAAGTAAAGTGTTATTTTCTAAATGAAATGAAACATAATAAAAATATAAAAAATTATGACATGAAAGATCAAAAAACTTTAATGATAATCTTAATAATAGGAGAGTTGATAGTCAAGATATGAAACATTATGGTCCTTGAATTAAAATTTTAACAGTCAGGGTGTGAAGTGCAACTTAATCATAATTCAGGGTTTGCATGTTTTAACCTATAAAATCAAAATTAATTTCTCTCATTGGTATTTTTCTCATCATCCCTCATTAATTTAAATCTTAACCATATAAAGCAAAACCAACGGTGTAGATTGGCTTGTGAGAGATAAGGAGCTCTCATCAGCTTCAAATCTTCACCGTACAAAGTGAAATCAACAGTGTAGATTAGCTTGTGAGAGACAAGGAGCTCTCATCAACTTTCAATACTGACCATACAAAGTGAAATCAATGATGTAGATTGACTCATGAAAGATGAGGAAAAAGTTAAATGGTGAGAGAATCTGCTTCCAAAATTCTAGCAGCTTCAAGCAATCATTATGGCATCTTAGTTGGCTTATCTTGCAATGAAACTCATTCACATGTGAAAAATGAAGATATACAAACACTATTGCAGGTTAACTTTCTCTTTTAAAAAGTAAAATAAGTTTTCGGTAAGTTGAGTTTTGAAATTTATTAAAGCTACAACATCTCTTAAGGCTCAAAAACTGCTTACGGACATACTTTTATGTAACCCCACCAACAAAGTTCTTATGTCAAAAGCATGATCCAAACTCATGCTTTATGGACTACAATGTTCAGTGGTGTATGTATTATATGTTTACTTTATTCATTATTACTACTAACACACTAATATTTTGCCATTAAAACATTTCCTTTTTTCTCTCCCCTCTTCTAGACTTGGGTGATGGGAGCTCTTCCCTCATTGTTGGACAAGCTTTCTTCATTGCGTCTCCCTCCCTGATTCCGATCGCGAGTGGAGATGTCTGTATTTTGTGTTAGTCTTTGTTTATTTTCAAGTTTCTTTAGGTTTTTTTATGGTGGTATTGATTTTCTTTGCGACAATAAATCGAGTTGGGAGTTTCAATCATGACAAACTCACCTGATGGCTATGTTTTGCGGTTTCAAGGGTTGGGATTTGTTGATGGCTTCCCAGTCTTCATCCTTCTTACTACTGGCGTTTTTAGGTGATTTTCCTTCTCTGAGAAATTCTCAAGGAGTTTCTTCAACAACCAATTTAGTTGGTTTTTTGTTGATAAAAATGGTGGATCCTTTTGGAATAGTTATTTAAACAACCACATCTTACAATGGCTTTAGTATAGATGACAACATTTTTCTGCCTACAGATTTTGGTGAGAGGATGATTAAAGTTGTACATTATTGGTTGTGGCAACACCTCCCTCTCATCTATCTTAAGGTTAGGTTGTTTTTATTGCTTCTTTACACGCTTTCTTTTTGCAAAACTTTTTATTTTAGGCTTTGTATCTCTTGTTGGGTAGTTTTAATGAAGTACAATTTTCTTGGGGGGAAAAAGACCATTAATATTTTAGGTCTAAAAAGATATTGTAACAAAAATAGAAATTATACCAACGGGTTTGATCTAGTAGAAGAGGCTAGTCTTTCACAACATGGCGAATTAATATTCAAATACCCATTGGGAGAAATGCTCACATTTAGTATCCGACAATACTTTGAATATGATTACTTTCAATAGGAGGATATCTATGTCTAGCCAAAAACAAAAAATAGAGAGAGAAATTATTTAGTGTCTCCATAAAATTAAAGCCGCTTGTAAATGGTGAATTTAATACGTATTGATAATAACACATTGTTATTGCTTTTAAAGATCAATAATTGATAGATATATGTAAAGATGAAATGACATTGCGAAGCTAATTTATTTAGCGGAGCTCACACTGTAAGGTTAAGAATTGTTGGTGCTTTAAGAAGTGAACCAATCATCTTTATGTCTTCGATCGCTCTCCGTCATCATGTTGTTCTTATATTGCACGTATCCTGGCTTTCTTGCTTTAATTGCGTCCCATAAATTTTTTCCTTTCCTTTCCTTTTCTTTTCTTCTCTTTTCTTTTGGATAATTTGACCATCTAATCAAAATATCTCTTTTCTTTTTGGTCAAAAAAGACCACGACATGTTTTCAAATAAGCTTGACTCTTGTCCCACTTGTTCAAATTCATGATTTTATTCTTAGCCAAACGGGTGAGAAAGGCATAAATAAATTAAATCGTTTATTTATCTCAATCATGCATTCCGTAAGCAAATTAAAAACAATAAAAGAAAACTATGATTAGAATTTTGGAACTCATCTTTTTCCTCTTTACAGACACATCATTTTACAACTGTGTGTCGTGTGCATTTATTTTTGCAAAAGCATAAATTTAATGTTCTCTAATGTCATTGGTGGTTTTGATAAATTTGTGCCAACAAAAGCATGGTCAATTTTTCCTTTTTGTGAAAGAAACGTAATGCTTTAGTAATTGAAAGTGTTCACTTTTTTTTCCTCAAATTTGACCCTTCATACCTAATCCCATGACCAATTAATCAAGTCCTCAAGTTGATGAGTTAAATAACATATCTCTTGTATTCTTTTTTTTTTTTATATGAAAAAGTTTTGGAGGGGTTCGACACCAGTCTCCCACTAAAGCCAGGGCATGGCCCCGGGCTCTATAAGCACTTATTGGGGACTTACAAGATCGTCTACCAAAGGAGTCCCAGCAACGACAGAGGGGATCGAACCCACGACCCAAAGACCTAATCCTGGATCTCTTACCATCTGTGCCAACTCTCCTTAGCTCATATCTCTTGTATTTTATTATAAGGTGTCAACTATAAGTAAGTTTTAGAAATTGAGGTCAAATTTGGAAAATTTAAGACCCGTTTGGTACAGTGGAATTGTTTTTGGGGTCGGGGGTGTGGAAATGGAATTGAGTCTCATTTCCAACTTCATATCCATTTCTATCAACATGAATTCTACATATCAAATGGGCTGTAAGTCACGTCATTTAGAGAAGGGTAGAGTTGAAAAAAATATATCAATTTAAGACAACTCTAATGACTCAACCACCATTGTTTTGTCTAAAAGAATTAATAGTTGATGCCTTATACTCCCTTCGATCCTTTTTATAAGGAACAACTAGCAATATTATGCAGTTCAAAATGTTGATCAAAAGCAATAAATGTGTAATTTATATACTTCCTTTGGCCCTTTTTATAAGAGTCTAACAACATTTTTCTGAACATGTATTGATTTTTTCTATTTTTACCATTCATTAATTATATATGTGCATTAATTAAAAGGTTGGTAATAGCTATATTTACTCATTTTCTCTCTCTTATAAATAAGGGCATACTTGGAAAGAAAAATTATTTCAGTTAAATTTAATATTTTTAACTAATTTTAGTCACTTTCTTAAATCTCACAATTCAGTTATTAAGCTCTTGTTAATAGGATCAGAGAGAGTACATTTCTTTCTAATTATAATTTTATTTTCATGAGAAATAGTCTGTGGAAATTCATCACAAAGTGATAATGAATATTTAATGAGGGTGAAAATATAAAAACGAGTTTCAAAGTTTAGACAAATAAGTTTTAAGGATTAATGTTTCTTATATTGTAGGAAAAAAATTATCTGATGTCACACACACATGATTTGGTGAGACTCACATATACATATATTAATTCATATATGTATATGTGGGTCCCACCATTTCATGTATGTGTAGGAAGTTTAGTTTTCTCGTGCAACATGAGAAAACTAAAACCCTAAGTTTTATTCCTTAATATACCACCTCTATAAGAAAGAATGTTGATTATAAAAATGACCTGGAGATAGTAATAAAGTCCGAGAGAGTACATAGGTGAACAAATCATACATGTCCGTTTAAATTATTTTTCATGCTTGAAAGAGAAACCATACGATTAATTCGACCAGTAAAGTCGCTTCAGATAACAGATGACTAAATCATAGCGAGGAAGTCAAGATAATATATCAAGGATGATTGAAAATGGGAAGCCACTATAAAAAGTAAGGATATCGCGAGGTTTATAAAATCATTATCTTTCTTTTCTGTATTTTCTTTTTAGGCTTTTGCTTGCAACATGAAATATCGACGTGATGAGTTGTAATTGTAAAACATAATTTATATTTATGAACATGAATTAAAATTAATCGTATATAATTTGATTGAGCCAATTCCCTTTTGTAATTGTTATCTCAACGTGTGCAATTATTTAACTTGAACAGTATCTCAAAGCTGCCTGAAACCAGTTTTAGTCATGAGAAATATGACCAAAGATTTAAGATTACTTTTCTTTGAATTGAATAGCATTCCTAAATTCAAATATTTTTCAGAAAAATGTACAACCATCCCAAGTAACACTAGAGTTCCGTTTTATTTAAAGTGTATTTGGTTTGAAAGAAGAGGATAGGAGGAAATGAAAAATATTGACCAAATTGCCGTAGTGAGAAGAATATTCTTTTTTGTTAATAATATATTTTATGAATATTAACAATTTTGAGTTATTTAGTAAAGATGGGAGAAAAAATTTCTCTCTTCTCCCTCCCCTCAAACCAACAAACGGAAAAGTCGCTCATAAGCACCGATTTGAACGTTTTATTACTCACAAGCATCTGACACGTTTTTGTACACAGAAAGTTTCAATAGCCTGGAGGATGCATGGACAATTTTATTTATGTTAGAAACTTCGATCCTCAAATCTGAAATTTGGTGCGCACTAGTCATAGAATTGACGAAACATTTAAACTTAGAGCCACTTGCTATATGGTCAGCTCACCATCTATCAAAACCATAGTAATAGGTTTATCAATATTCCTCCGGATAATTAGATCTAGAACAAAAATTACCACTTTTGTTACACCAAATCGTACGCTCTGCAGGAAGCTACAAACTATAGTGCAGTGATTTTGAGAGACATGCTGCAATAAGTTTACAATTCAAGAACAGGCAGACAAAATCATGATTAAAACCTGATAACCCAGATAATGGGCTTGATTATGCAGTCTCAGTGTTTTCTTGCTTTTGATTCACTTTTGGAAAGAACTACCCCCGAGAGCTTGTTAACCTCGTAGAGAAAAACAGCTGAGAACAGGAAACTGCATTTATAGACGCAAAGTTAAAAGGGTAATCAACATAAAGTTCGTAATGTAATACTTGTAGCAGTTAAAACATCCTTTTTGACTTTCTCCATAACAACAGGGGATTCACAATTGGTCCTCATCTTGCTCTGGTCTACTTCAGTAAAAGAAACTTGTTTTGTTAAATCAAATCAAGACATCTTCATATGAAAATAGGAGGCCGAGTTCAAGAGGCTCCCAACAAGTAGGATTTGCGGAAGGATAGATATACGCAGCCTTACTACTATAAACAAAGGTTGTTTCTAATATTTGAACCAATGACTTAATGGTTGAATGGTAGCAACCTTGCCATTGCTCTAAAGCTCACTCTCTAATACATCCCTTACATACTCCTCCAATCCCTTACTAATCTACTATGAATTCATCTTAAAAGGTTACACTACTACTGATATTATTGATTCTATACTCCCCACAAAGCTCTTTTCCTTTTTAATATATGGCTGAATTCCCCTAATAAGCACACAACTTTTTGCAAGAAATATGAAAGTTTAGTTTCGGGCAGGCTTTCATTCATGTTACCAATGCCATTCATGAACCAGTAAAAACGCACCATGATTCTACCAAGGACACATGCAAATAAACGGTTAACAATCTACGAGCTTATATGATTATGATCTAGTTTTTTAAAACTATTTGAACAAACTGTTTGTTAAAACAAGATAAAAATATAATAATTTTAAAGGTCAGAAAACAAACAAAAAAACAAAGCCTACTTGGTAAATAAAACATTTGATTGTATTTTAACTTCAATTTTTTAGTGAATTATTCAATCAAAAGGAAGAACTTAAATATAATTTTTTGAAATATCATACATAAGACTAAAGACAATCTTCTACAAGGTTATTGCGATAACTTGTTTTAAAACAAACACAAAATAGAAGATGGTATAATTACAACTTAAGTAGTGAAGTAACGTCCATTACCATAATAGAAAGACGAATTGGTTCACTAGTTGTTACGTCATGCACACATCCAATTTTAAATACAATCTCTATACATTACCACTTCCACTGCACCTTTGTGGCATAGCCTTGATAAGTTGTCATTACTAGAGCTTGCCCCCTTAGTGTTAGGACAAGTGGAATTTGCATGACGAATTATTTAGAATATGGGGAAAATGGATCATATATAAATTAATGCTATGAATGAAGATCCTGACATATAGGGAACAAACTCAGATAATGACAACTTATCAAGTTTATTCAGTGCAATGGAAATGACAGTGTATAGTGTACAGACTCCACTGTTCTTTTTGTTTTCTTCCTCTACAATTGAGGGTTGAACAAGTATGTCATGGACAATGACAAACAAATTTAAGAGGGTAATCAAGTTCCCAAAACTACTTCTAAAGATGTAAAATATATAGCTGAGCTATTCAAATTTGATTAACCTATGGAACTTTTCAGTTTTATGCACTTAATAGTTCTCTCCAACGTTATCATTATATAGGAACAGTTCTGTATGCTTGTTTATCCTGTCATTGGTTGGGGTTTTTTGGAGTGGAGGGGAGAGAAGGGGAGTTGCTCTCAGAATTCTACAACTTCATTTGGTCTCCCTCCTATATCAAATCATTTGTTTTTTAAATTTTAGTTGAAATGAATTCCTATTGGTCATTCGTTAAAAGAATACATAACGTACCATGTTGTGACGCAAACTCGGTGGACAGTGCTTGCAGCAATTAGAGCCACTGCTTCTGCTATTATGACTGCGTAGGAATCATGGTCTTGCATTAGTTTGTTGTAAACAAAATAGGTACTACAAGCCAAGGCCTCCAAGAATTATACCAAACAGCACAGGAAAGATCCATAAAATTGAATGCCCCGTCCTCAATTAAGGATTTACTCACACTCACACAAGTCAATAAAAAACATTTACAAAATTAATCAGAAAATCATCATTATTTTCCTCTATGAAAAAAATATTCAGTAAGCTAACCTTGTCATCTGTTTATTTTCTATAGAACAAATAGACAGGTCATATGAAAATTGATATTATGGAATTTGTAGTAATTCATGTTGATTTAGCGTCTATTCCCTCTGTATCTTTGAGAAGCCTAGAAAAAGGTAAAGCAGCAGTTTTATAATATTTTATTGCTCTTCAATATTATGTCATTTGATGTATTTTAGTCTTTCCAGTGTTATTTCAGAATTCATTAGATCTAGATCTTTGATAAGTATGAACTTAAGAGAATGGAAAGAAGAAATTTGGGAATGAAGGATTACATTTAGATGAACTTCTGTTCATCCTTACTTCATTTGTTCTCTACAGTAAAACTGAAAAAGACAGGTCGTATAATATGAACTTTTTTGGCATTTGAAATTTGAAGTGCTTGTCTAATGTCATTCCAAATTCCATTCCAGAAAAATCTTCAAGACTCTAGAACAAGGACTGCAAAGTGCAGACATTTTGGGATATAGGATTACAGTTTGATGAACCATGGTTATTTCTTTGCACTTACTCTCTTTTAGAAATAAATTTCAAATCCATTTTTATGCACCTCTCAAAATCAACATGAAGATATAGAAATACTCAACATGACTTCGATAATCTTTGATATCTAATAAACACACAATAAATTTAAAGGAGATCAAACATGCAATAAGGCCATTCCTCACATGGATAAACTTGGATTCCAACTACAGGGGAGCAAACATGAGGACAGCAGTCAATACGAGAAAACAATTCCAATTAGAAACATGAAAGATGCTCCATCGAATCTGATAGTAATTTAGACATCATGAAATGTGCAAACTTCCCAATTTTATGGACACAGATAAATAAGACAGTTAAATTATATAAATAAAATCTTCATTTTTAACACACACAGTGCGAACATCTTTTATCGAGATATTCAAGCATATATTTAATATTTCCTTCTAATGAGTGAGGACAAGAAATATACAGTTAAATCTAGGAATCAACATTCTTAATAAGTATGCACTCACCAGCACCCCACCCAGTTCTAGCACCAGTTGTTTCCTGAAAATTTCCGATGAACTGCAGGTACAGAAATATGAACAAAATGTAGTTCCATTATAGTTGCTTAGAAAGCAAAACAAAAACAAAAAAAAAAAGTATGCAGAAAAACATTAATGAAAAAATTCAGAAAACAGCCCAAACAGATGGAATTAATTATTTTTATTTATCTAGTGAACATGGGTTACTATAGTCCGCCTGGAAAACAATAATATTCTCCCCCCTAAAGAAAGAGATTATAGTAGTGGATACTTAATCCTAGAGGTGCAAATAATGAAGTATATAGACACGTTTCCTCATGCATTATACAAAATCTAAAGTCAACCACACTCTTCATGTTGTATTAACAGTCTGGCCTATTATAGATTTTGCATTTTTATATACGATCAATGATAAAGTGATAGGTATTTTGTAGAGAAATAGGAGAATTAAGAGAATAGAAGAGAGGGAAAGAGAAGAACAGATAGGAACAGAGAGAGAAGCCGTAACAGTGCTGCTACACTGAAATTCATTCATACACAATCTGAAATCATACATCAATTAGCCTTAGTTTTCCCTTATATAGGTACTTCCTTCGGCCTTACATCCCTTAACTGTCATAACAGATCCTAACTGTCATAACTAATGCTCTTCTTATCCTAACGGCTAGTAACTCATGTCTACTATCCTAATATCTAATATATCATCTAACTAATTCCTAAACTACCCTTTTTATCATGTAGCCTCATAGACTTAGTATTGCGCTACATGTATGCTTGGCCTTATCGGATTAACATGCCATTTAATTCCCAATTCCTAACCCTAATATTATTATCTACAACTTACATAACAATGCCCCCCCTTAAGAACCCTTGTCCTCAAGGGTCAGCAAGGACAAAATCTGGAAATTGTTGCTGAAAGCTGTATAATAACATCCACGTTGCTTCCTCCTCTAGTAAATTCTTCCATTTTACCAAGATCTCTGTAACTATGCGCCCTTTCCTCCTCCCAATTCTTTTCTGAAGAATCTGATCTGGTTCCTTTACTGCTGGCGGGTGGATGCCGTGGCCGGACTGACGGGTCAGGACACAATTTCAGTAAGGAGATATGAAATGTATCATGTATCCTTGTTTCTTCTGGTAAGTCCAGCTTATAGGCTACTGGTCCCACCTTCTGTTTGATTTTGTAAGGACCAAAAAATCTAGGTGCAAGCTTCTGATTTCTTCTTGAGGCTGCAGATATTTGCCGATAGGGCTGCAATTTAAGGAATATCCACTGCCCATCTGAAATTCCCTGTCAGTTCTGTGAGAGTCAGCCCTTTGCTTCATCATATTGATGGCACCGTGTAAGTGATGTTTAGCAATCAGCAATGCCCCTTCCCTAGCAATAAAAGATCTGTCAACAGCATCCACCACTGCTGATTTAGGTAAATAGGGGCTGTACAAAGCTGGTTTCTGCCCATATAATAGTTCAAAGGGTGTAGCCTTGGTAGATGTGTGATATGTGGTATTATACCACCATTCCGCAAGTGCCAACCATTTAGACTAATCCTTAGGATACTCCCAACACATGCATCTTAAGTAGGTCTCCAAGCATCTATTTAGAACTTCAGTTTGTCCATCTGTTTGTGGGTGGTAAGAGGATGATAATTTCTGCTCTATTTTCAGCACCTTCAAGAATTCCTGCCAGAAATGGCTAATAAAAAGAGGATCCCTGTCAGAAATAATTTCTGTTGGAGCTCCATACAATTTATAAACCCCATCTAGAAATTGCTGAGCCAAATCAGAGGCTGAAAAAGGGTGAGATAGAGCTACAAAATGTGCATATTTAGTTAGCCTATCTACCACGACCCATATGGTGTCTTTCCCATTTGACTTGGGTAGACCTTCAATAAAATCCATGGATATGCTCTCCCAAACCTTATTAGGAATAGGCAAAGGTTGGAGGAGTCCTGGGTAAGCAACTGTCTCATACTTGCAGCGAGCACACACATCACATTGTTTAATAAATTCTTTAATATCAACAAACATATTTTTCCACCAAAATAGTAACTTAACTGCTGATAAGTAGCATGGATACCGAATGTCCTCCCAAGTACGAAGAGTGAAGCCACTCCAGAATTTTCTGTCTTAAGATGGGTATGTTTCCTACCACCAATTGAAGTCCCCTACGTAATAGGCCATCAATCCAGGAGAATTTACCTTCTCTTCCATTGTTTTGCTGAAGTTGCTGAATCAGATCCTGTAATTCTGGATCAGCTGCCCAACTTTGTTTAATTTCCAGCAGTAAATCTTCTGAACAAGTGGAGAGTGTTATCTGAAATAGTTGCATTTTAGGCATTCTTGAGAGGGCATCAGCCACATTATTATTAGACCCCTTTTTATATTGAATCTCATAATCATATCCCATAAGCTTTGAGATCCAATACATCTGAAATGAAGTTTTTAACTTCTGATCCAGCAAGTATTTCAGGCTTTGCTGGTCTGTTTTAATCACAAAATGTCTGCCCTCCAAGTATTGATGCCAATGCTCCACTTCTTGAACCACGGCAAGAAATTCCTTTTCATATATTGACAACCCATGATGCCTTGGAGCCAATCTCTTGCTGAAAAATGCCAACGGTTGCCCTCCTTGCATCAGGACAGCACCAATTCCAGTGGAACAAGCATCAGTTTCCACTACAAATGTCTTAGAAAAATCAGGTAAGGTCAATACCGGTGCTGAACATAAAGTTGTCTGCAATTTCTTGAAAGTTTCAGCAGCTTCTTTTGACCATTTGAACTGATCCTTCCTGAGTAGATCTGTTAGGGGCTTAGCCAAGATGCCATAGCCTTTGATAAACTTTTTGTAGTACCCGGCTAAGCCAAGGAAGGAACGGAGCTGTTTCAAGGTGGTTGGTTCAGGCCATTCAGTAATAGCCTTGATCTTTTGGAGATCGGTGGACACACCCCCATTTTCTATAACATGACCAAGGTACCCTACTCTTGTGGCTGCAAATGTACACTTAGATTCCTTAATGAAATAATGATGTCGTCGAAGAGTAGAGAGTACTAACCGTAGGTGCTCTAGGTGTAAGGTCATGCTAGAGCTATATACAAGGATATCATCAAAGAAGACTAGGACACACTTCCTCAATTGGTCTCGAAAAATGCTGTTCATAGCTCCTTGGAATGTTGCTGGTGCATTTGTAAGGCCAAAAGGCATAACCAGCCACTCATAATGTCCAGAATGAGTTCTGAATGCAGTTTTGTAAGTGTCTTCAGGCTCCATTCTGATTTGGTGATATCCAGCTCTAAGATCCAGCTTTGTAAACCACCTAGCATTCTTCAACTCATCCAATAGCTCATCAACCAAGGGAATAGGATATTTATTTTTGATAGTTAGTTTATTCACTTCCCTGTAGTCAATGCACATTCTCCATGAGCCATCTTTCTTCTTGACTAACACTACCGGAGAAGAAAAAGGAGAGGAGCTTTCCTGTATGACCCCCATCTCTAGAAGTCCTCTAACTTGCTTTTCAATCTCATCTTTTTGTATAGCCAGATAACGGTAGGGTCGCAAGTTGACTGGATCAGCACCCTCCTTCAAAATTATGGGGTGATTATGATTCTCTCGAAGGGGTGGGAGTGATGTCGGTTCTGAAAAGACATCTCCAAACTCCTTTAGTAATTGTTTGACACACCCCAAAGCTTCTTCATTGCTGTTAGTGAGTGAATAGGCAGCATCTTCACTTTTCTCTAAAGAATGCAGAAGAAATAATTGGCTTCCTTCAGCCAGAGTCACTAAGTTTGCTGATCACCTTGCAACTAGAAGGGGGTGTTGGTTTCAAAGTACATAAGGAACCCTTGTACAAGAATGTCATGGATAAATCATCACAATCCCATGAAGCATGATGAACTACTTCCTGCAACCAATGTAAACCCAAGACAATATCATATGTCTTAATTTCCATTACCCTCAAGTCGAACACAAAGTCCTGACCCTGCATCCTCCATTGAAAACCCTTCCACAATCCATAAAGTTTCAGTTTTGCTCCCCCAGCCACCTCCACTTCTCCCTTGGCCGTTGAGGTACCCTTCCACCCCAATTTCTTAGCAAGTTTGTAGTCTAAGTAGCCATGGGAGGCTCCATTGTCAATCAAAATCTGAACCATACGTTTGCCCACCAGACCTTGAATTCGCATTGAAATAACCCCCACTGATCCTTGCATTGCATGGAGGGAAATCTGAAGACATTCCTCATTTTCAGGTTGGTGCTCCCCCAGGTCAGCATCATTATCATCATCTAGTGGTGCTGCCTCTTCTTCTGTGTCATCTGGATTTAATTCAATCAACTGGATCTGCATCTTTTGGCGTTGGGGGCAAGTGTGGTCCTTAGAAAAAGGTTTGCGGCAATAAAAACACAAGTTTTTAGCCCTTAATTCATCCAAATCATCCCTGTTGAAAGTCCCTGTTCGCTGCCCTGTTTTTACCGTCGCTGTTCCCACATTATAAGTCTTGCCCCAGGCCCCTCTCGTTTTGGATGACCCACTATGATCTGCATCATAGTTCTGGTACTTCGACGTGGAGGAGGAATTCTTATAGTTCTTCCATGGCTGCTGGCCATTAGTGCCCTCATTATTGCTTCGCCAAAACATATTCTTAGACCACTCATTGTTGTACTCATAAATCTTTGCTATTCTTGTAGCTTCAGTTATAGTTTGGGGACATTGAAGCCGAACCTGTCTTGCACAGTCACTACGCAGGCCTTCTATATATGCTTCAATCACATGGTCTTCCGGAAGTCACAGTTTGTATCGTAAAACATCGAAATCGTCATTATAGTCATCCAAGGATCCTGCCTGATACAGTTTCTTGAAGTCTGCCATTGGAGATTCAAATGGGGATCCAAATCTCGTACGTAAGGCATGCTTATATTCATTCCAAGTAACGATATGACCCTCCTCTCCTTCCATATATGCTTGGTGCCATATATAGCCCCTTTCATCAAGGTGTACACTGGCGAGCCTTACCTTCCAATCATCGGGTGTACCATCTATCTCAAAGTAACGCTCACAATTGTAAATCCACCCGCGTATGTCTTGGCACTGAAATCTGGGAAAATTGAGCTTTGTCATGCGCGTCGGAGGAGAATATTCATCGCGAGGTCGATGGTAGCCACGGTGTTCGCGGAAGCAACGTTCTTCCTGATCTTGATGACACTCTGCTTGCCAACCACGGTCTGGGTCTTCCATTAATAATGCGATACGGTCTGTAAGTGTTTGGACCGCTGCTGGTAGGTTCGCAAGCCCTTGCAATATGTCTTCAATGGCTCAGAACTGTGCTTCGGTGGGGTTGTTCATTGTAGTAACGGAAGATTGAGAGCGTGTGGTGGCCCCCATGCACACCGACAATGAGTTTTCAACCAACAATGAGTCGGTGCAGTCTCAGAAATTCTCACCGCTTCACAATCACAAAAATGCGCGCCACTGAATCACAATTATCTTCGAAATACAGTACGCCGATGACCCTGGGGTATCTTGTCGGTGAAGTGGGTCCCAATCCGTATCTTATAATGAGTCGCTGCAATTTCCACAGTGTGGGCGTCGATAACCAATCTTTGGAGATTCTTGAATTAACGCCTCAGTTCTATCAGTTGCTATTTTGCGATCAGTCCCTGGAATCTGCCGATCTTGCACCTTGATCACCACGATACAATCTTTCGGAATGAATAATCAGATGCCCGTTGAATTAACCTTTCGGTTCTGATTGATATCTCGCGATGGGTCACGGGAATCTGCCGGAATACGCACTTCGATCACCAGTCGCACACATGCATGTCAGTTCAAGTCTTCTTTATCAATTCCTGGTTGAATTTTTCTTGAAAGAAAACAAAACCGTAAGGAGGGAAGAGGGTTCAGGCTGCGTTCAAGAAGACAGAGTATAGCGGAAAAAGGCGAGAATCGAATTCCTCTGATACCACTGATAGGTATTTTGTAGAGAAATAGGAGAATTAAGCAAATAAAAGAGAGGGAAAGAGAAGAACAGATAGGAACAGAGAGAGAAGCCATAACAGTGCTGCTACACTGAAATTCATTCATACACAATCTGAAATCATACATCAATTAGCTTTAGTTTTCCCTTATATAGGTACTTCCTTCGGCCTTACATCCCTTAACTGTCATAACAGATCCTAACTGTCATAACTAATGCTCTTCTTATCCTAACGGCTAGTAACTCATGTCTATTATCCTAATATCTAATATATCATCTAACTAATTCCTAAACTACCCTTTTTATCATGTAGCCTCATAGACTTAGTATTGCGCTACATGTATGCTTGGCCTTATTGGATTAACATGCCATTTAATTCCCAATTCCTAACCCTAATATTATTATCTACAACTTACATAACATAAAGGACTTCAGACTTCTTTCTTTATCCTTTAAAAATGTTTGGCAGAAAAGTAAATACTATTTATAGCAGAATATATAGCCAAGATAATATGAAAATTAGTTTGTCACTCTGACTCCCAAAGAATAACCTTGCAAGAAAGACAAAGGCAACATATATGCAATTTAAAGACATTCATCAAGTAGAGTTGTAATTGATAAGAAATAAGTGTTAATATTTCCCACTTTCTCTATTGTAAGCATGAATAACTTTTCGCTTCTAAAATTAACAAGTTTCAGACCCTCAGTTAAAAAAAGAAGTGTTTTGAACTAAAAGTTATCATCATAGAGCAGTCTTATTTTCCTTCACTGTGAAGTAAGCTTGGAAGTTGAGGAGTAAGCTGACTCGTTGAATAGAAATTATCAACATACTCTATAGTCTAGAGCAATTTGGCCTTGCTCCCCAGTTTCAAGGTCATTGATAATAAAAAGGGGCGAAGTCAATAGGATGCTCTAGAATGGCACCCCATTGGCTGGAGTTTGTTGCAATTGGTTTGTGCAAAATTTTAGAATCATTTCTGTAGAACTGTAGAAGAATTTATTTAAGTGTGAAAAAGGATACATGAATGGAGGATCAGGTATCAACTTGATACCACACCAACAGAAACAAGGAAAAAGACACATTGGAACGGGAAAATGGCACAGAAGAACCTACCAATCCCTGTGCATTTTGAATCAAGAAATCTCTTTAAAAACCATCTGCAGAACCTAAAATAAGATTCACTGATAGTGACGAATGGCAACAAATTCTAAAGTTTACCTATAAACAATGTACCACCTGCTAGAATCATCAGAAACAGTTTCTCACTTCTCCACTTCTTTGAAACAAAAAGAGTTTTCTCGCTTCCTCAAGGTTTCCAATTCGAGGTCTTTGAGGAATACCCTTCAACTGCTATGCTCTATTGAGCTAATTTCTTTTCCATTTTTCCTCGTTATTCTTTTACTGTTTCATTAACTTTCCCACTACAATACTTTTCCATCATATAAGCAATATTTATCAACATACCAAAAGAAGGATCAAAAGGCATAACAAGTGCTGAGGAAAAAATTCAAGTTGATTTTAGAACTCACAGTCAGGAGCACAAGAAATAAGAGAGAGCTAATGAATCCTCCAACTATAGTAAATAATTCAGTTGATGCTAACTTCCCCCGATACACTTCTTGAAGTGAGAGAATGACAGTGAATAGAAGAAAGGAATACAGCATCGAACTACCTGGCCCTGCCATGGACTTTACATAGGCAAACAAACAAAAGGAATATAGTGAATTTTCAACAATAACAATACAATAATTGTGAGCTGCAGCACAACATTTTCTTAAACAATAATATATGTGGAATTAAAAAAAATGAAATATTCCTAATTTTATAGAAACTACTATTTAATAAATATTATAGGTGAATTAAATTGAAGTTGTTAGAGGAAGGGGACGGGGGAACACAGGTGTCTATGACCATAAAATTTTCAGCGTTAATATAACAAAACGCAGTTTAACTCAGAGTCAGATAGGCAAAGAGGAAGTTTGTAGTTGAGATTTAAAACTTGTTCAAGGCTAAAATTATATCAAGGCAACATGATAACTATTTCTGCAAGCAATAACAGCCTCTGCATGTTTAAACAATGGAAACTAGTTTCTATTACTCTAAATTTAGACTCTTGACACCACACACGTTAAGAAAAGACCGATCAAACCGTTCGATCTGGCATAAATAAAAAAATACGCCGCATTTTACTGGAAATTTTCAAAGCATTTAAACTCCTAAACTAGTTGAAGACGAAAACAATGCTGAATAGATTAGAAAAGAAACGTAGGAGTATAACTCATAACAAGCAAAAACTCATCAGAAGCCTGATTTGATGATAAATCAGCCACATCTTAGCCATCCGAACAATAATTTAATGATTCATTTTTTTTAAAAAAAAAGTATATTAACATTTAAGATGCAATATAATAGTTTCATTTTCTACTGCATTTTCTCAGGAAACAAACAGAGCATGAAGTGCAGTAAGAATTCAAAACAAAGAACAAACATACCTCAGAAATCAGAGGAAACTGCTGATGAGTTAGATCTCTCCGGAAAAAACACTCTTCGGCTTTTAAACCCTCAAGCTCAGAATGGTGCTGCGAGTTTTGTGAGTGTTTCGGGGATGACTTCTTGCAGCAAGATCTGGTTGACGGTAACAAGATGGCAATTTCGATATTATACGAAATTTTGAAGGACAAAGACGTCTAAGTGAATAGTGAGGAAACTACGTCGCTGGGAAACTTGTATAATGAGATACTGTATTGGTTTTGGGCGGAAACTACTTAAACATATTATACTTGTGGCCCAAAGAAAGAACACACACAAATTTACCGATTTGATGGTGTTTTCTTTTGTTGTTTTTTTCTGATAAAATACTTGATTTATTTTCTAAGAAGAATGATGAATAAATATCAAATAAAATTACAAAACCCACAAATTTCTATTAGAATTTGTAAAGGACATAAAGGTGGGAAGGATAAAATTGGAATTTTTAAATATTGATTAATTTACCATTATATAATCTCTTTCTCTCTCTCTCTCCTCTCTCTTCTCTCCTCTCTTCCTACTCTTCCGCCATGGCAAAGCGCGCGCACCCTCTCTCTATATAATATGTTCATCTAGCTTAATAGTGTGCTAAAATGTGAGAATGTGAGATATTTCTTAAGTGATACTTGTTGATAAGTCCTTCGAATCTCCTTCTCTGTTTCTATAACCTTTGTTTGAAAAAAAATTGGGTGTTTGATTTGAAGTGAGAGGTTTTGGGCAACAAGTTTGTAACTTGGTTATGAATCTAATAAAAGCACTCGATAAACATTTTTTATGAAAAGATTTTTCTTAAGGGATCCTTGTCAAGAAGTCCCTAGAATCTCCTTCTCCATTTTCACAACCTTTGTTTGAAAAAAAAAATGGGTGTTTGATTTGAAGTGAGAGGTTTTGGGCGACAAGCTCATAACTTCGTTATGAATATGATAAAATCACCCAAAAAATGTCTTCTGAAGGGGAATAAAAACAAGTTCTTAGCCTAAGAACTAGTTTTTACAATGAGAAGCGAGATACAAGATCGAGATATAGTATTTGGGTTTTGAGGAAAAAGAAGATGAACAATAAATGTAGGATTTAACAAAAATCTTAATAGGATTAAAAAATTCATTAATGGGATTAACAAGTTCAATAATAGGAATAATAAGTTCAATCTTTAGAAGGAACACATGTTTGATGAAATCAAAATCTAACCACCATTAACAAATTGTGTAATGGAAATAACAAATTCATTAATTGAATTAAAAAGTTCAGTAATGGGAATAACAAGTTCATTCTTCAGGAGGGACACATTATTGAACTTGTTCTTCCCCTTGAAAAATGAACTTATTATTCTCATTACTAAACTTATTAAGTTCATTAATAAACTTGTTATTCCTATTACTAGTTTTCTTAATAGTACTCAGATTTTGATTTTTTTCAAAGTGACATAAATTCCACCTAACGAATGAACTTATTAAACCCATTACTAATCCCATTAAAAAATTTGTTATTTACATTATGACTTTCGTTAAATCTCACATTTACTGTTCACTTTCTTCTTCCTCAAAACCTAAATACTATTCATTGAATTTCAGGTAGTATTTTCTTTTTATTGTTGTAATTTTTGTATGTGTAGATAGTAAATCAAATCAAATCGATTTAAACCTGATGTTGAAGGAAGCTCCGCGGCTTTATGGAGGAAATGCTCATTCTCATTGACCAACTTCTTGTACCATTAAGCTCTAGCTCACATTGAACCAAGTTGACATGTCTAATCTGTACCTTATCAGATTCGAGGTCCTACCTGAAGATCTACCCACACTGGTTTCCTTTGGCACCAAGCTAAGCAACATCCATTGAAAAAGTATGGCAGAAGGAGTTGGTATCATTGAATAAGCAGAGAAAGAGGAGGAAGAAGAAAATAGTGAAAAATAGAAGGAGGGCATTTCAGTCTTTCCCCTCAAACTTTGATATCCAAGATTCCTACCAAAATATTCGTTGGTTTTTTTTTCTAATTTAATAGACATTTTGGGGTTTTACAATTTGAACTAATATTTATATATTATTTTCCCTATTTTCTGATCATATTAGAAAAATGTAGAATAAATTAAAGGTACAGTTAAAAAATTTAGTTTATTGAACAAATCAGAAGAGTTTGAACCATATATTAACCTTTGTCTACACTCAAACACATTCTTACATTTTTTGAATTAGTATAAAAAATTGTTATATTATAAATGATGGGTTAAAAATTATTGCTTGTTTTTATTTGATTGGATGGAACCACATCAACCATCAATATATGTGTGGATGGCTCATTTTTTAAAACTATTTAAACGTATATATATGGAAAAACACTTCTCATGTTGTAGGAGAAGTGTATTCTCATGTCACACACACATGAAATGGTGAAACCCATATAACATGAAAAATGTAAACCCCATCATATATATATATATATATATATATATATATATATATATATTCAAATAAAACTTATGAGCAACCTGCCTTCAACTTAAAAATAAAAAAACAAAATATTTAAGTGAGTTATCATTCGGGCAATGGTGGGTCTACATAGACCATGAAGGGTGGGCAAATGCATTCACTCAATATGAGACTTTACAAGTAGGTATTTCTAATTTTTGAAAATTTTCCCTCATTATCCCAATAATTTTGAACCTACTAATTAAACCCAAGCTCATAAATACAAATAAAAAAAAAATCATAATTTTTACATTTTATATAATTTTTACCCTCAAATCTAGGGTCTTAAATATAAGCCACTAGTCTCAAGGCTCACTAACACTAGATAGGTCAATAATGAAATTCAGACCCACATTTTTTACAAAGTATGTGTTGTTATTTTACCAACTAAACTAATACCAACTCTGGATTAATTAGTTGCTCATGAGGAGAAGGACTTTAGATATCTTGTGTTAGGACAATGATGATTAACACTGCAACTCTGCAAGATTCATGAAGTCATCTTTGCAGATGCCATATGCTGATATTTGTTCTTTCTTAAAGCATTTCAATCATATGTTACTTATTTCTCTATCTCGGTGAGGTTTCAAAACCTTCCCCCCCTCCCCACTAACTGTCACACCTTGTAATCAATATTGTTTTATTTTAATGTTGTTTTTTCCTTTTCATAAAAAGGTGACAAATTACCATATTCTCGGGAAATTATTAATTTGATCCCTAAAATTTATCTAAGCTTTTAATTGTGGTCCTTTAAAGTTTATATGCTTCACTCCTTATATTTTCAATATGTGAACTAATCCCTATAATTTTGTACGTTGTTTTAATTAAATCCCTTCCAACACATGTTGTGAACATGATCTTAGAGCCCGTTTGGTTCAACCTCATTGCATGTCTACAATTATGATCATGATTGTATTACTAAGAGAAAGTATTTGATTTCTCTTTAATTAGTATAGTAATAAGGTTTTCCATGGTAATGATAATTACAAAAAAAATTGGTAATCTTCAACCATATCCCCTTATGAATACTTATTAATTACCACCCAATTGCATGATTGAAAAAATCCAATTTAGTCTTTAGTCACATTTGTCTTCGTTTCACTTGTCTCATTTCACCCACCATACTACAACCTTCATTACCACCACCTCCTCCTCCTCCATCGCCACCACCACCTTTACCGTTGATGCCATGGCAGCTATTGCCAACGATACTACCTCCTCCTCCATTATTGCCCCTATCACCACTTGCCATCACCCCCACTATACCTCCTATATATCGCTGCCACCGCCGCTCGTTGCCTCCATTACCTCCATTGTTGTTACCACCGTCGCCATAACAACTGTTGCTATCACCACTACCTCCTCCTCCATTGTTATTGTTGTCACCACTTGTCATTGCCACCACTATCTCTTCCTCTTCCATTGCAATCACTATGACAATTTCCGCCACTACCATTACCTTTACCTTTACCATTGTCGATGTCACTACTTGTCATGGCAACCACTACATTCTCCCCCTCCACCATCACCATCACCCTTACCACCACCACTTCCACCTCCATCATTGCCATTGTCAACGCCATTGTAGATGTCACCACTGCCATTATCTCCTCCACCATTGTCATTATCACCACTTGCCATCGCCACCACTACCACCCTAGCCGCCGCCACCTCTACCATTGTTGTTGTCACTGTCGTGGTAGATGTGGCCACCGCCACTACCTCCTCCATTGTTGATGTTGTCACCATTTGCCATCGCCACCAGCATCTCCTCCTACCCCGTCGCTGTCACCACCTGCCACCACAACCATAGTTATCAAACAATCCTCAAAGAGGTTGCGTGACAATTATGATGAGACAACATGATAGCTCTTAATTATTTTTTTTACAAATATTATATTAAGGGTAAAATAGACTTTGTGTATTATCTTAATTTTAAATAATTATTAAAAAATAAATCATCTTGCTTAAAAATCAAACCAAGCGATATATATAATTAATATTACATTACATTATAATTGCATCGCATTGCAGTACAATGCACTACAAGGTGAAATGGGATTGGACGAAACAGGCACTTAGTCTACTGATTATATTAAAACCATTTAATTAATCCGGTTAAGGTCCCAGATGGATCAAACCACACGAACGAACTTAAAAAATATAAAAGTTTCAGTCTTGGCATATATGGTCAATATAGCAATTGAGTGAAAGATAAAATTAATAATATTACTTACTAACAGGACCAAACCTGAAAAGTGCTACCTGTTTGTGAACCTACAATATACGAGATATATCTTAAATCATAGGGAATATCTTCATGGATAGTTTACTATAATTTATATTTTGTCTCAAGAGGCAGGCATGCGCGCTTCTAAGATCATCATGATTACCACTGTTACTTTTTATTTTCATAATTAATATATATATAGGAGAGACATGATGAAACATATTAATTATGTGTCTTTTGTATATAATTAGCTATCTAAAAAAGTCATTTAATAAGTGAGGGCTCATTCATTGAATGATTAATTTGATTATCAACCTTTACAGGTATAACTGTATAAGCATGATGACCTTTATTAGTTGATCGGTACATAGCATACTTAAATTTAAATTTATAACAAGTTAAATACATAGTTTTAATTTAATAGAGGGAAGTTATTTAATTTTGATTTGGGGCTTGTTGGAAGGAAGGATATTATTAAAATAGAAAAGAGTTAGACATTTCTTTCCCCCTATTTTTCTTTTTCTTTTTTTAGCAAATATCATCTTATTCTAATATTTGTTTGGCTATGGCGGAGGAAACCACCTATTCTAATAAATTTAAGGATTTAATTACAAATTTGATAAATATAAATTTTAATTGCACACGCACACACATGTGTGTGTGTGTACACACATTGATATATGTGTGTGTGTGATTTTACCAGGTTGACTCACAAATTTTAATCCCTCTCACAAGCTTAATTGAAATTTCCAAATATATTCTATAAGTTGGCCAGACAAATATATAGAATATATACTAAGAAAAACTGCTAATAAATTGATTAGTTTTTCAAAGTACTAATATTTGATCAACTGTAAAATGTATAAAACA
The DNA here is from genome assembly GCA_037074495.1 of Acacia confusa. Taxonomy (NCBI): domain Eukaryota; kingdom Viridiplantae; phylum Streptophyta; class Magnoliopsida; order Fabales; family Fabaceae; genus Acacia; species Acacia confusa. Next base: position 44,568,123 of record CM073503.1, read on the forward strand.
CAAATCAAATTTTGCTTTATAATAAATCAAAGCCTAAGAAGTATAGCAATCAATTACTTTCCAAACAACCAACAAATATTATAATTAAATCAAGGGAAACTGCTAATAAATCCCTATTTGAAAAGCTTTTTTTAAAAAAAACTTGGAATGACCTAGTTTATTTCAAGGACTTGGGTCCTTTAATTTATGGCATATGTGAATAAAAATGAAATGATTAAAATACTCATACGACCCCACTACACCGCTTAGATGCTCTCGCACCCACTTCCCTCTTGCATCACTGTTCACCCTCCATCTTCCACAAACTGTGGTCACCGGTTAAATCTATTGTTGCCTCTTAATCACCATCTTACTCATGACGTCTTCTCATTGTTTGTCTTGCTCATAATTGGCATTAGCAACAACAAGCTCCTTCAACAATTGTGATGACAACCTCCATAGCTACAATGACTTCCAATGAGAGAACCATGATTTTCTCTAGCCTTTGACCTAATCTGGATTTTTTTAGTTATCTCCTTCATTTATTCCTCTCTTATGCAACCTTATCTCATTACCCTCAATTTGATGTTGAATTTGTTGTTGCCTCTCATTAACCCCCTGTTTGACCAACAAATTCATAAATCTCGATCTTTGGGTTCAATTTCTAAAGGTATGGTGTGAGTGCTCAAAATTTTAAGGAAGAGGAAACTTTGAAAGTTTATTTATGAAATAGGGGAAGATGATTTGCACACAAGAGAAGATTATATGCACAAAGGGATATTGTTTGCACTAGTATAATTTTCACATTTTGACTTAATTTTGTAATACATAGGAACATTTGCATATAGGGAAGGTGGATTGCATATGATTGATGTAATATTGCACATAGGGAAAATTGTTTTTCACACAAGGGAAGACCCTTTGTACTACAGGAAGATTGTTTGCACAAAGCATAATTTGCATATTATGGCTTAAATTTGGACACAAGGAAAGACATTTGCACATTAGGGAATATGGATTGCATATAATCCAGTTAAGTTGCACATAGGAAAGATATATTATGTACATATAGGGAAATTATTTGCATACAAAGGAAGATAGTTTGCACTAAGTATAATTTACAGAATCTGACTTAATTTCAAGATAGAAGGGAAGACATTTTCACACAAGGCAGATAGATTGCATATAACAAAGGGTAAGTTACGTATAAAGAAAATGTATCACATTAGGGGATGTATATTGCATATAGGAAAGATAAATTACTGGAAGGAAATATTATCATTTGCACATATAATAATTTGCATATTATGGTTTAATTTTGCAACACAAGGAAAGATATATCCACATAAGAAAGATATATTGCACCGAGGAAAAATGAATTACATGAAGGGAACTAAAAGGGCAATTTAGTATTTAATATATCCTTATATCTATTCACCCTGAAGGACAAAAATCTTTTAAAAACTTGAGGTACTACTAGGCTATAAACTTCTCAAACATGTCCTTTTAAGCAATTTTCCCTCAAATCAAAGTTCAAAATATAAAAAAGAGAGAACAAGATTATATATTAAATCGCATAATTAATTAATTTAGAACTGATATTAATTTAGAATTTTTTAAAAAACTTAAAACATTCAAGTTGTAGTTTTGCGTGTTAATTTCAGCTTTCAACACATCTTAAATTACATTAATTGAACTGATCATATAAGAAATCTATACTCAAAATCCCAAACAAGTACATTAGAATTACTCAGCATGCAACGATTTTTATGTTTTCAGCTTGCATCGATGCTCTCATGAGTTCTAAATTAACATAAAATAAGATAAACTATATAATAGTTGGACTAAAGGATAATAAAATATATTAAGATTTCTCCCTCAAATTAATATTAAAATCATATAAGTACCCATTAGAAATATATCATAACTTATGCCACCACTCAGCTCCCTATCATTAGTTACTTCCAACCATTTTATCAGAACTAATGAGAGGTGGTTAACTTATTAAATTTATTTGAAAATAATTTTTTTTTAAAGTTACCCATATTTAAAATCATGTAGGCAATATACAAATACATCTACAAACACTCTTTGAAGTTTCATGCATGTCTAGCCTTAGTGAGCATTTGAGACCTAACTTATATCTTGAGACCAAAAAAAAAAAAAACTGCAACAAAGTTTACGTAGGGGAAATATTGGAATGGAGTTTTAGTAAAAAAAATTTCTTAACTTATAGTTAAAAAATTATAATTGTATACTTATCATTTAAAGAGAGTTTAATGGAGTCTTCATGATAAAATCAATTTCTTTATGCAAAATTAAAATTTTGTGAGTAACTGGGTCTTGGAGACTCATGTGGGTCACATATCTCAAAAAATATAGATCTCCATAACTATTAACATTAAATATTTTTTAAAAAAACATTTTTGAGTTCCTTTATATATATATATATATATAACCTTTTATATGCCACATACTAGTGCTTTTTTCATATCATTGTAGGTACTCAATCAATCAACTAGTTCAAATCAAAATTTTGTAATCAGGATACCTCTTTTTATAGATAAAAGTCTTTTTTAATAAAGTGGGAAATGAACCTCAGTCCTTCTACAAGTAAGAGTCTATTTTAATAAGGTGGGAATTGAATCTTAGTGCTCCTACTTTATAATCTAGTTGTTCATCCAGTGAATCAAGTAACCTAATATTTTTGAATTCTACTATTAATATGGTTAATCATTGGCCTCCATCATAGCAACGCTATAGGCATTAGTACCATTGATGATATTGATCTCAAATGGCATAAAACACTCGAATTCTCTCTAGCAAGTCATCATTTTCACCTGTCTTTTTGTGATTTTTTTATTTTTATTTTTTTGGCCTGCTAAATGACATGGCAAATTAAAAAGAATTAATTCGAAAATAGTGGAAGAAATTAAAGTGGGCGATAGATTAAAGAAGTCTTACATATATTTTTATTAGAGAAATCAAAATGCCACAAGTATAGTCAGAAAAACAAAAATTGAATGACAAAGATCAGCAAACACTGAACATTATTAAAAACTAGAACTACAATAAAGGAACCAAACCAAAGTCAAAGATCATCATCATCGTCAGCCCCTGCAATAAATCTCATGTCTTTGTTGATGATCATCACAGACAGATCTTGCAGAAGCTGGAAACAAGTTTGTTGTTGCTCCATTATCATCATCATAACCATCACTTAAAGTACTGATCTGATGAGACTTCTTACAGTGAGCAATAGCTCCCTGAATCGAACTCTCTCTATCAGAATTCGTACTGCAACACCTCTTGAGGTTTTGATGATGACGACTTATTGAAGAACTTGATGATTTGTTTGCAATTAAAAACGAAGAAGAAGAAGACTTGTTGTTTCCTGATGATTGCATCAACTTTAGCCCCACAGAGAAAGATCTCCTGTGTCGATTATTATTATTACTTCCATCTCCATGATCTTCAGTACTAGTCGTTCTTTTTACTCTATTGTTTGTTCTCTGAATCTGACCAAATGGCACTTTCTTATTATTCCCTGAAGATTTTGTGTTTTTGTTGTTGTTGAAGCCCTTTGAAGCTGAACTTTCATCTGCAACTTTAGTTGTTGAAACTGCATAGTAGGTTTCACAGGAACAGCCTCCTCCTCCAGCAGATTTTCCAAAGATAGATCTAAGGTAAGCCCTAGAAGCTTTTAAAGTGGACCCCACTATTGAAGGCTTCTTCATCATCATCAGCTTCTTGGCCCATGACTTCTTGTTGTTGTTCTTCTTCTTTTCATCGAAATCATCGAACTCGAAGATGTATTCTTCTGGGTTTAGTTCTCTACTAACTTGGCAAGACTCAAACGGAGTGTTACATGTGGTCGTGGTCGGAGTTGGTTTCGTGGTGGTGGCTAAAGGAGTACTAAAGATCAACTCGTCATCTTCATGATCAAACTCGTGATGATGAAAGGTCTGGTTTTTGTAATGAAAATCAGGAAGAGAAGAGTTTTGAAGGAGCTTTTCGACCATCTGTAACCGAGGCGGAAGGTGAAGAGGAAGAAGCTTGCCTTTGTAGAAAAGCTCATCAGCTGGGGAAGCTAACGTACCTTCTGATCTCATCTTGTCTTCAACATTATTCATGGAGGAAGACATTTGAAACTCAAACTCCCCTGGTTGTGATGATGAGAAGTATGAACTAACTTCCATGTCAATGAAATCTTCACCTGCAACAACAATTTTTGCAGCCATAATAACTTCTAGGGTTTAATGAGAACTATGAGGTTGATGATAGAGGAGGAGATAGCTATAAGTTGAGCTTTTATCATGGAGAAAAGGCTGGGATTTATAGAAGTGTAATGAGCATAGTGGCACATCAAAAAGTTGTAAGCTTGGAATTATTATTGTTTTTTTTTTTTTTAACTAGTTTCCTTTTTGTCTGTCTTGTGTTGGAAGCATGAGGGACCCACTCAACTAAATTTTGTAGCATTATCTTTTCATTATTGTTTATATATTGTCGTACGTGTTACTATATGGTTTTATATTGTTAGTGCTCCGTGACACATAGCTCCGGATCAGATATATATTATAATTCCATCACCGATAAGAAATGGGGCACATCATTATATCAAGGTCAGCTCATTTAAGTTCAAATTGGTATGCACTGACAAAAAAGGCAAGTTTGTGTGTGTGTGTGTGTTTGAAAATATAGTTTGTAAAATGTGGATTTGCTTCAAATAATGCAGAACGAAGAAGCAAGGTTATTTATACTTCAAGTTTATATATATTGTCCTTAAGAGTTACCTGTTAACTTGGGTAGATTAAGAAAAAAAGTTGAGTTAATTATTTGTAATAAAAATGAGTTGATTTTCTTAAAAGTACCATGTTTTAATTGTAACTATCTTTAGATGCAAACTCTTTTAATATGTGTAATTAATAAGGATTGGATACACTAGAGAATAAATTATAAATTTGAGAGACAAAGTAAATTGATGTCTTATATTAAGAACCAAATTTAACCCCAACTAACTCTTAAAGAGCATACTTGTTATGACTTAAATACATGAGTTTAGGGTTATATTTTTACTTTGCCTCAAATATGAGTTAGAAAAATATGGAAGAAACAAGTTTATATAATGTTTTCTTTGACTTTGACTTAATTTAGGTCCTTTTTTTTTGCTCGAGACTTAATTTAGGTCTTGCAAAAACGTGGTTTATATATATACATATATATGTGGTTACAATCTTCAAATGTAGGTGAACTATTTCACTTGGATACTTGGCATGATTATATGAATCATCATCTTACAACCACGCATGAATATAATTTCCCCCTTTTCATGGTTCTTTTTACTATTTTATACGCAGATGATACATATAACCATATATAATATAGGGTATTGCAAGTATTTGGACCCCACAAACTTAATGACTCTTTCTGAGCGATTATCATTAGTTTTATATATATTCATAAAGCAAAATAAAGCAAGCACTTTGAGTAAGAGTGTAGTCGCGTTTGTTTCAAGAATATTCTTCAACTTAAAACTACAGTTCAATGCACACCATAATTAAGGATTCCTTTCTTTCTTTTGTTTTGTTTTTTTTTTTTTTGGTGAGCTTTTTGAGTAAATGGATGAAAACATGGAGATGTGATATATATTAGGTTAATTAAGAATTAATTAATATTAAGAAATGAATAATGCAATGCAAAATGGGAAGCAGAGAGTTGAGAAAGAGGGCAACATATTAAGAGAGCCGACAAGAAATGGTGGGAAAAGCCGGAATTCATGAAATGCTCGAGACTTTGTTTCTTGTCCCTCCCTTTTACCCTACACCTTTTTACCTTAATATTCACTCACTTTATCAACTTTTCTTTTCTTCTAACCTTTTCCAATAATTGTTTTACGGGTTAAAATGCAATTTTATTATGGAAGTTTTCGTGTGAGAATTTGAGGTAAACGAAAGTCTTTTTTGGATACCATGCCACCACACAAGTGTTAAAATAGGAGTAATGTCGCTCTACTCTAACAGTAGCCAAACAATGTCTGTCACGTCAGACCTTGTGTCACATATGATTTCATGAGAGTATGGTTGTGGTTTTTTCTTCAACCATTCTTGCTCTTGAAGTTTTCGTAAATGAGCACTATGCTTCATAAGTGTTAAAAAATGAACAATATTGCTCAAATTTAATACTACAGTAAAGAAGTGGAAAAGAAAAAACATATGAATTAAAGACCCAAAAAAACACATAACAAGATAAATAACAGAGACCATGAAGCATATGGTAAATAAACGCTAAAGAACATGAAGTAGAAGCATAGCTAAACGACTCTTCACATGATGATGCTCTCCTTTAAATATTACAATCAGCATTTTGGAATTGTCTTGGGCTCACTCCACATGCTTTCTTTCTTGCCATGCAACCTCTCACAGTATTCCACTCGTAATACCCGATGAAAACCAAAAATTAATTACATCAGAATTGCATACAAAGTTTTATTAGATGAATTAAATAGCAAGAGTTGGAGATTATATTCATGTTTGATTTTAATTTGACGAATTTAATATGTTCATGGTGATGCTAAAAGGAAAAAGGAATGGAGTTATAACATGAACAAAGGAAAAAGGCAACCTTTCTTATGTTTTATTTTCATTTTGCTATTAAATCTGTGTAACATTTCTTTTCTTTTTTAACTCTTATGGAGCAACATTACTCTTTTACGAAAACTTCTAGAGCAAAAATAATCAAAGAAAGTATAGTCAAGCCTATATGGAATCAAGCATATGCATAGTTAACATGATGGATGCAGCTCTCATCCTCTTCCCTTCCTATCCTCTTCTTTATCTCAGCCATTGGATTGAAATATGAACATTTTAGATTTCATCTTTTATAAAAATATTAATAAAATATTAAATTATTAAAAAATATTTAAAAATAATATTTTTTTAAAGATGAGATATGAACCGTTCAGATTTCAATCCAATGATTGAGATAAAGAAAATGATAGGAAGTGGATGGGAAGGGAAGAGAATGAGAGTCAAATCTTAATATGGTGTGGTAGATATTCCTTTAGATGTCATTTGAGTATGGTAATATTACTACTTTTTTAACACTTCTCGTGACATTGACTAGTTAAAAAAAAAAAAAAAATTGAATACCCAGAACTCTTATATGAAAACTTTTAAGGCAAAATCGTATGATATTTTATTCACATAGTATTTACCAGAAAAGTTAAACCTGAATACTACAGTAAAGACAAATTCGAATATCCTTTTACTAGCTGAGCTAATTTCTAGGTTAATTTTGTTTTTATTAGAGAGCGTGGTAGGCACAATAGATGTGCTAAAAGGAAACATAGAAGTTTAAAGTTTAATCTGTGTCATGACTCAAGGCAGTGTTCCGTGTTACCCGATAGTTTGTTCACTTAAGGTAATGATTTATTAGGTTAATTTTTTTGTATTATTAATGGTGTCGGGCTGTGTGCAAATTAATTTTGAAAATTGCAAAAGATTAAATTATTAATTTTCCTTTTAAAGTTTAAAGATGAAGCGGGTCAATTTATATGGTTTTTAAGCATTTTTCAATAGAAATATCTTTAAAAAAGTATTTAACAACCAAAAAAAAAAAAGAAACTTCTCTCTGTTTTTAAAATAATAATGTTGTAGTAAGATTTTGAAAGAGACATTTCTTCTTGTTCTTCAAAAAGCTCGACTCGAATAGCCAAGTTAGCTTTTTTATATTTTAGGATAAATTATTCTTTCATTTTATAAAAGATAAGGTAGCCAAATTATATAAAACTCGGAAGCATAAGCATTAAGCAAAAGCTGCTTTATATAATAAGTCATCTTATGAACTGCTTTTTCTTGATATAAGAATATTACTTCCATCTTTGTCTCTTCTAGTTAGGGCATTAAAGGCCCTTGCACAATCATAATGCTCTTCAAAGATAACACAATCTCCTAATCTTTGTGTGAGTGTGTGTGTGGGCGCAATTCTGTTTGTGGGAGAGAGATTTTTAATAGCATAATCTAATTAATTAAAGACTCCACATTAAGCAAAATTGAGTATATATGAAGTTATGTTTATAACCAATCCTAAATACTAATACTATTGACTTGGTTTAGAAACACACCTACTCAAATTACTTATGGTAAATAGGGGTATTTTAGGGAAATCATATTTCATTTGTTATAATTAAGTAATTTATCTAACTTTATTAATCCACCTAAATAAATTAAGTAACTCTTATATTAAGAATTGGATAAGTTCATTTATTGATGTGAAATTTACTTATTAAATGGTAGTATGAACTTGGCCATTGATTTTTAATTTTTTTTTATATGAAAGACAAAATGATATTAATAACATTAAAAAGCTTGTAATAAAGATGAAGAAAGCGAACTAAAATGCAACAAATTAAGTTTAGCCAAGAAACAAGATGTAACAAATAGTAAAAGAAGAAAATTCATTAAGTAAATGTTGGATATCCAACATTACCACATTAATGTGATTTGATTGAATAATGGCTAGAGAAATTTACTTCTTAATGTAGGGTAAGAACTTGGTAAATGATTTTCAATTTTTTTTTTTTTTATGAAAGACAAAATGATATTAATAACATTAAAAAGTTTGTAATAAAGATAAAGAAAGCGAACTAAAATGCAACAAATTAAGTTTAGCGAAGAAACAAGATGTGACAATTGTGACAATAAAAAAAGAAAATTCGTTAAGTAAATGTTGGATATCCTAGATCACCGTGATTTGATTGAATAATGGCTAGAGAGATCAAGGCTTTATTTAAGCACCAAATCTACAGCTTCTTGTTGTCCATGGAGAATGGCTCTAAATAACTTCTAATCCACAATATAGACTTGTAGAGATTCAGAGACACTTGTATTAGAAGTGAGGGTCATTAGGACCAATTTTCCCCCAAATGAATTGATGCATAATTGAGCCTGCCAAACATATCTATACTCAACACTTTTGTTCTTCTGATTTCCTTTCAATTTATGCAAAATGATGATCCAGTCTTTGGAGTTAAATTCCTTCTCATTTATTGGTAAAGGTTTAGTAGTTACTTGGACCAGGTTTCCCAATTCATCCAAAGGATGAATAGGGATAACTCTTCCCAATCTAAACTGTCTAGATTTAAATTTTTTAACTATAGATTTTTAAATAAAAAAAATAATAATTTTTTTAAAAAAACATGTTAGTTAAGATATTATCTTTATTTTAAATTATATACTCATTAAAATAATTTTCTTAAAAAAATAAAAAAGTAAAAAAAAAACAAATTCGAACTATCTAGGTTTTACATGGGAAGAGATCCATTTACTCAATCTACATGGGAAGAGGTCCACTTACTCATCCAAAGGGTGAGCAGAGAAACTAGAAACTAGTTACACAGTTACTTTGGGTTATCCTTTTCGATGACTATAAAAGTGCATCAAATGAGATTTTCCATAATATTTCCTTAATAACTGTCAAAGAATGATCAATTTTGTCATGGTTTACAGCCATGTTCCTTTTAGTTCAGATTGCATTGACGAGAATAGTAATTCATTGTAATAGAGAACATTCACCGTTTTTGTGAAGCTGGATTAAGGTTTCTTTGAGCCATAATTTAAAATCTGAGAAAGATGAGTTAAACTGAATCAAAAAACAATCAAACCTTAAGGGCGTGTTACAAATATCGAGGTGATCAAGTTACTCTTCACAATTGCATCCAAAAAGACAGTCACTAGAAACACTGAGATGGTACGGTGCAGCTTCAGAATTTCAAATGCTGGGTTTGCATTATGCAATATTTTTCGTATGAATAATAGTTGCGCTTGTAAGGAAGAGAGATGGACCAAAGGAATTTCCAAAATGGGTCCTGAATTTGACCATTTGAATTTGAGCTTGAAGCATATAATTGAAAACTTGGTGAGCCTAAAGTCTATTGCATCCAACAACCAGAAATAATTTTGTTGCAATAAGAAAAATGATAGCAGAATTCTTCTAATTTATTGAATTTGTGCTTTTGCCATTTAATTACTTTTTTTTTTTTTTGCCCGAGCCATTTAATTACTTGAAAACACCAATATTCCATCATGTTCATTACTCACATGATCAAAAAGGCCATACCATCATGTTCATTGACATTGAATTGATGATTTATATAAAATTTTGTTGGCACCTTTGTTAAAATGTCTCTGCATAATTCCTAATATTAGTTTCAGAAATGTAAAGAGAATAATATAAGCTTGAATTTCAAAAAGCACACTTATTAAAAGAAGTCAAAACCCTTTGCGCTCAAAATCTCAAAAACCCCTTGACCAAATGAAGAAAAATAATTTATATGGACAACTGGACCGAATGTGTAAATTTAGCAATTGACAATTTCACTATCAACATCCACAAGAACTATCTATTTTCGTCTACAAAAGTAAACAAACAATTTAGTTGGAAGTAGATATAACAATGTCATTAAGAAGACTTAAGTTCCGTTACTTTTACACCATGGGTCCACCAGTTTTCTCTTACTATTATTTTTTAAGGGGAAAATATCACTTATTGTAATACCCCAGATTATTATTATTGTTGTTGTTAATAATAATAATAATAAAAGTAAAAGTAATAATATAGTGTTAGTTTAATTTTATTAGTATAGATTAATTTGATTAGTTTGTTAGTTTAGATAGATTTGATTTTATTAAGTATAGATTGATTGATTTATTTAATAGAATTTAATAATGTTTGCATTGTTTTATGATTTTTTTTTATAAAACAAACAAATACTTATCTCTATATACAATATATTTTTTAAAAAATAAATAAACTATACTATTAATCAAAATAAAAATTATTCAAACTTGTATATATCCTATATGATCTTAACAAATATTTTTATCCCGCAAGGATATTTTATGAATATAAGAACATATCTGTATGTGCGATATAATTTTCTTAAAATAACTGTACTATTTATCAATATAAAAATATTTAAATTTGTATATATCTTATATAATAATAACAAATATTTTTGTTCAACTAATATATTATATAACTATAAGAATATAATGGGCAAATTCATTCTTCTGTTTCGTGAAAAACCTTGGAATTAAAGGGTTTATCTATATACAGGACAAAATCTATAATTATTTATTAATTGTCGATAGCTAAAAACCCAAAGCCCAGCCCATAACTGAACCCTAAGAGTCTAATTATAAGTTAGGTTTAGCTGTCTAACTTTAGTCATCGTTTATTAGCTCTTTTTTTGGAACATTCTTTGCGGCAGAGTTTCCCTTCTAGGAACTTAGCAAACACGGAGACCAGGTAATCCTAATCCCAAAAAATCCTTTCCTTTTCGAAACCCAAAAGAAATTAATTTGCATATGTCGATTATGATACAATTTTCGGTATTCACATTTATCTTCCCCTCGATCTGCGTGAGTCATGGTTCATTCTGTACAATTTGTCTCATATATATTGCCTTTTTACCGAACCGTTCCTGGAGTCCATTCGTCCTTTATTCATTAATTCTTTTCATTGTTGCTTATGCCATTTGACCAACACGTCCATACATGATAAATGGTGAAGGGAGGCACGTCTTTTGAGGCACCTTTATAATTCTTATGTTTTCTTGTAGTTGGCCTTGCACTGATCGATTCTTTATCCTTCTGCACCTCTGTGATTTTCGAATTATAGGCTTTGGCATACATATGTATATTTCACTTTGTCTTTATGTGAATCATCCTTCCATTGTGCTATGCCTCTGGATAGGATATAGAATTTGGTGTGAACTTTTTCTTTCGTTAGTATATTCATATATAAATCTAGGTATGTATATATATATATATAGATTTGGAGAAGCACACTGATGCATCCCTGATTCCGTTTTTATTTATTTATTTATTTTTATCTCTATTTTTTTAATTCTACTATTATCTTTTTTTTTTAATTTATTTCCTCCACACATATATTGATATATTATAATAATTTTGGCATAGAAGCAAACTCTTATCCAATACTTTTTCCTTTATTTAATTTTATTATTATTTTTTTTAACATTTAAAATAAATTAGCTACGGGAAGATAACTTTGGATGGTACCTCCCAAAGTGATGAACACACCTTTAAGGCTTTATGCCTTTGAATTATTTGATGAGAATTGATATATCCGTTCTTTCCAAAGTGGTGCCTGGCAGGATATCCGGGGCACTAGTAGCAACTTTGGGAAGAGGTATGCACACTAGGAAGAAAATAATCTATGGCCAATTTGATTATGATTTGTGACTGGCAGGTTTCTGGGTCACAGGGTAGACTGGCAGGATATTTGGATCTACCATGGTTCTCTTCCCACTAGAAAACTCTAAAACAATGACACCCTTTTAATTTATACATATACACATATGATGTCCTTATCTTATTTTATTTTGTAATTAATCTATTTCATTTTATCTTGGAATTAATTTAATTTTTTTTGCAATTATTTTATTTTATTTTGCAATTAATTTATCTTTATTTTATAATTATTTTATTTTAGGTTGGAATTAATTTATTTTAAAATTATTTAATTTTATTTTTTTAATTAATTTATCTTATTTTATAATTATCTTATTTTGGAATTAATTTATTTTATTCTACAATTATTTATTTTATTTTATAATTTATTTATTTTATTTCAATTCATATCAAATTATTTACCTATTTATTTATTTCTGTTTTATTTTATTTCATTTTACCCTTATTTAGTTAGGATTACCAGTTGTTGTTGATGTCTGTGTTTCTGGACTACGATGATCCTTCGAGGAAGCAGAATTTCAGTGAAACAGGTGCCAAGGGCTGGGGCTAGCAGTGAGAAGTAGGAAGACGTCCGATTTTAGTTTTATTTAAATTTTTTGTATTTTTATTATTTTATTTTATTTTGAGTAAAATATTTTTGTTTAGGTTTAGATCTATTTAATGTATTTAGTAGCATTGCACTTGTTCCAGTACAAGTGCGGTGGTGACACTTTCTAGAAGTTGATTATTTTGGATTTCTATTATTATTTATGAAAACCATTGGGATTTTTATGTTATTTGAACTCTAGAAATCTGGGGTGTTACACTTATACCCATTAAAACAATTTTATTTGAGTTTATCCCCAAAAGATTATAAAATTTCACTACGCTCTTTGGTCAAAATAAAATTAAGTTTTGCAAGAAAAAGACGATAATATGCTTATTTTATTTTATTTCATAAAAGCGTTTACAAGTTTATCTTGTAAACATCTTTATTTATCTAGAAAATGCCCATGTTTGTCTTATAAATGCTCTTATAAAATAATAATAATAATAATAATAATAATAATAATAAGCATATTGTCTTTTTACTGCAAAATTTAATTTCATTTTGACCCAAGAAGTTGTTATGAAATTTCATAATCTTATAGGGGTTAAATGAAATAAAATTATTTCCATGGGATCTAAGTGATATTTTCATTAAAAATATTAAAATAATAGAAAGAGAAGACTTATGAGTAGAGCCGGAAAAACGGGCCATGCCCATCAGGCCAGTCGGTTTAAGCCCTGGCCCTTAAAGGGCCGGGTTTGAAAAATAGACGAGTTATTTGAAATTAGCCCTGGAGGGCCGACCCTGACGGGCCTCGGGCTTAAACGGGCAGGCTTTGGAGGGTCTCGAGCCAGCCCTGCAGACCCTTTTCACTGTAGCTTTTTCTTTTTTTCCTTTTTAGATTTATTAATTTATATATATTTTGTATTTGTTATAAAGTTATTTATCCATTTAACTACAAATACATAATAACTATACTCTAATTTTATGATTTGATTTATTATTTGTTGCAAATAAAGATTATGGATGTGTTCATGATGCAGGAGAAGAATTTCATGATATTCTTACTCGTGAGCTAGAGACCACTACTCAAAGTGAAGAACAATTAAATGTCGTTAAAACCGATGATAGTGACGAAGATGACGACAATAATAGTCATCATACTAATGTCACTTAGTGATATGCTTTTTATGTTTTATGTGAGTTATCTGTGAACATAGCTTGCTTTTGATTATGAATTAATGACTGTGCTTATTTATTGAATGATTCATGTTGTAATTTACTAATTATATCTTTTAAAAAAATGGAGGAAAAATAGTTAAAATTTGAAATAGTAATTTCCGAGCCCTGCGGGCCAACCCTGACCCTAGTGCTCTCGGGCTGGGCTTTGAAAAACAGGTGTTTTTCTTACTCCAGGCCCTGGAGGGCTAACCCTGTTAGGCCCTGATCCTTCACAAACTGACTCTGGAGGGCCGGGTTGGCCCTGATTCCTAGCTCTACTTATGAGACCTACAGGGCAAAAAATAATGAAAATTAAGTCTCCAGCATTTCTATATCCACTCCCAAATAATTTGTTTATATCTACTTTTGCACCCGAAAATATACCATTCTTATTGGTGCTCAAAATGAAATTGTTCATACTAAATTTGCACATTCGCCGTGTGTATTAACAAACAAATCTTAATTTAATTGCCAATATAATCACATAATATATACAGTTTTCAATAAAATAACCCCATACAACTGCAAATTATTTGAAAATCTATTGGTATGACTTAAGAGTTAAAGAATGAGGCAAAAGGCTTGAAAGAGGAAGAATGACATGCAGCCCAATAATGAGCCGTTCCGTTCAAAGGAGAGCTTTTGTGGAGCTTTTATATAATCTTCCATCACAAGACTTGATCCACACTGCAGCTCCATTGAACGTTTTATCTAGCGCTTTACATTTTCACTATATATCATCCATGAGCTCCTTACATAACTAAATTAGCTACAAAGTATACAAAACATGACACAATGAACATTACAGTCCAAATACATTTCATGTCATCTATCTTACACAAAGTGTCGGACAGTTTCAGACATACTATTTTAACTCTGACCTTGAATTATCAGTGCTCCAAAAATCTCATGTGTTTGGAGTAGATAGCCCTAACTTCTAGCAACGGAATCAGCATCCAACAATTCCTTTTCAAGTTCATCAAAATCCCAACCACCAACTTCCTCTGTTGACAAGTCTTGGTCAAGATTTCCAGACTCAGATTCCAGTTCTATCGATTCAGATTCATGGTTCGGCGGCAGCCGATCAGCCCCGATGGCTGCAGCTGATTTTGGCTCCTCATCTTTCACTGTCTTTGAAGGCTCAGTAACTTGCGCTGTCGGTATTGTGCTGCCCTGCTGTTTCCCCTGAGATATTGGCACTTTGGCCTCAACACCTGGGCTCTCGATTTCTAAATAAGGCCTCTCGATAGAATCAAATTGTGTCCGTAACTTTTCGATGGCATCAAAAAGCTCTCTAACATGTTCATCATTCCTGCACCAACAGAGAAGAATATTCAATTGGTTTAAATTATATTGTTCACCTCAAGAGTTGCACTCAATTTTCAATTTGGTCCCCAATGTCTGTAATTGGATGTTCATAGTTTTAAGCGAGTTATTAGATTTGGTCACTACAATTGAATTTGTCTATCTTAGACATCCCAAATATGCAAGGTTCATGCCAACAAGAAGATAAATGAACCGAAATTCAGTTTTATTTCAAACTCAAAAACTCATCCAAAAGTTGGCCAACCAACCCCATAAATTTCTATAATTAGGAAATATAAGATCCAACAAAATATACAAAACCTGGAACTTTTTCCCTGTTGAGCGTCAAAATAACGTTTCATGCTATCCACTACACTTAAGGTAGTTATAATCTGAAATAAAGGGAGAAAAACATCATTAAGTAAAAATATATTAAAGCGCTATTTCTTTCCCTTTGTAGACAATCAAACTCATATATCAATCAGATAGGAGGCAATTTCAACATAATTTGAAATCAACCACACCAAACAGACAAAAATGAATTTGCGCAAAAATTTAATAACCAACACAGAGTGATGTTTAAGGAACGTAGGGTGCAATTGTAAACAGACGGAATTGAGGGTATGAAGACAATAGGCAGAAGAGATTTGAAGAGAATCAGATGAGAGAATAATTGTTGTATTATTAAAATGAGAAGGCAGTTACATTTATACGCAAAGGAGATAATCAAATCTATTAAGAGATCCAGATTTGAATATTTGAAAAACTAATATCCTAACAATAATCTATAACCTCTAGATCTAGTTAATGCCTATAATTGTGGGATTAGTAATATATTCAAATATGAATTCTACACTCCCCCTCAAGTTGGACTATAGATATCAATCGCCAATTGGATACTCAAACATGTCCTTGGGCAATCTTATAGTAAGGATGTCTACATTTTGTTCTTTAGAAGGTATAAACCTTAGATCAATGATACCCTCATCAACTTTTTCCCTTATAAAATGTCTTTCCATCTCAACATGCTTGGTTCTATCACGTTGAACCGTGAGCAATATTAATAGCAGCCATATTGTCACAATAGACTTTTATTGGCTGATTTATACATTTCCTTAAGTCTTCCAGGACATGCTTTCCCCATACTCCTTCAAAAATTCCTAGTGCTACAGCCCTGTATTCAGCTTCAACACTGCTTCTTGCACCTACACTTTGCTTTTTTACTTCTCCATGGACCAAATTACCCCACACATATGTACAATATCCAGACGTGGATTTCCTGTCATCTTGATCACCTGCCCAATCAGCATCTGTAAACAACTCTACATTCCATTTGTTAGTTTTCTTAAATAGTAAACCACATCCTGGAGATCCCTTCAAATAATGGAGGATCCTGTAGACTTCATTTAAATGTTTTTGTTTAGGATCATGGGAATTATGGCTGACAACACTTACTGCAAATGCAATGTCTGGTCTGGTATGAGATAGATATATTAGTTTGCTTACCATCCTTGATAGTTCCCTATGTCCACTGTTTTACCGAGATCTACTTCTTTGTCTATTTTATTCACCTGTATAAGTGTGTCACTAGGTCTGCAACCTGTCATCCATGTTTCCTTTAAGAGGTCTAGAATATACGGAGATATAGATTCCTCCCTTAGATCAAGCTACTTCCATCCCAAGAAAATATTTCATTTCTCCAAGATCCTTTATTTGAAATTCTTGTGCTTGGGCTGATTTTTCCAGATAATAATCATCAAGTGACGTGTTATCCTATTTCAGCTGCCACAATTTTTTCTTAACATCAAATATGCGGGAGTGATTCCCTACAGGACTTTATGTCTCATAAAGAGCCTCCCATATCTCGCAGGTTGATGGAAGGTACATGAAACTCTTCTTAAGTGAGGAGGTCAGAGCATTAATCAACCAAGAGGAAACCAAAGCATTTTCTAACTTCCATTTTCGAAATGACTGGGTTTCTAATTTTGGAGGCATTTCAGCTTCACCATTAATATATTCAAGTCTATCCCTTCCATCTAGAGCGAGAACCATGGATTGGGACCATTCACAATAATTGTCACTGGTGAGTTTCTTAGAAACAATAAGAACGGTAGAGATGTCACTAGACCTAGATTGTGGCATAGAGGAGGAGGCACCAGACATTGTATACAGACCAATTTTATACTGGCCAAATTCCAGCAATGCCATATGTGGCAGGAAAAAAATGGGTTTAGGAAAGAGACAAATGAAGCACAATAGCAAGCCCAAAACAAATACCCAATATCTTGTGACAAATGGAACTAGCGGATGAAGATCGGACAGATCAACACTATGAACGAACCAGAGGGCATTGAGATTGTCAGCGTCAGGCAAAGACAAATTCTAGGTTGCAGACTTGAGGACCAGAATATGTCACCGGAAAAGTTGAGAACGACTTGGCTCTTCGAACAACTGAAGATGTCGAACTTGACGGGAAGGACTAGTATGGAGAACCACTTGATGATACATTGACAAGTCCGAGAACTGGGATCGACTCCAGACAGAGGCCGAGTTGCATAGACAAACGACACTGGTCAAGTTGCAGAGACAACGACTATCTATTGAGAAGGCTGCATTGAACGAGCTATGCTGGATGTTGTGTGGTTGACCCAATGAAGGCTGATAAGTTGAAGCAATCAGCATTGGGCAAAGATAGAGAGTGCGCCGGAGATGACTAGCTCGAGACTTGGCTCTTCAAACAAGTGAAGATGCCAGACTAAGACGAGCTTGAAGAGGACGGCGACTGGATAGAGACCGTTAGCCTTGATTGAGTCGACTAGTGATCGTCAAACTAGTCATGACAATGCTGCGTGTAGAGTGACTGCAGAGATGACGTTGTGCAGGACGGGCAAGAGACTTTGATAACATTACAGTGGGCAAAATTTTGAAAGGAATCAATTAATCTCTTCTTAACGCTCTGATACCATGAAGAGAATTAGATGAGAGAATAATTGTTGTAGTATTCAAATGAGAAGGCAGTTACATTTATATACAAAGGAGAGAATCAAATCTGTTAAGAGATCTAGATTTGAGTATTTGAAAAACTAAGATCCTAACAATAATCTCCTATAATCTCTAGATCTAATTAATCCCTATAATTGTGGGATTAATAATATATTCAAATATGAATTCTACAGCATTTGAAAATGAAATTCGTTCAAGATTCATCAAACAGCCCATACCATTTCATCCGAACACATGCCAACCTTGAATAAGAGAAAGTCAGTCCCGATTACAGACTTGACCTTCTTACAACTTATTACTTAATCACTAACTAGCAACTACCCAATCCCTCGTACTATTCCCAACTTGTAACAACTGATAAGGAAGGCCATGGTTGATTAAGCCAATGACTTTTAGGTGGTAATATCGTGGGGGAACATCATTTCCCAAATGCTTAGGAAACTAATCATAAAGTATTTGGGTAATGTTGAAGATGAAGCCCAAACTGAGTGTTGGTCCAGATTCTATGAAAGGGTAACTTTGGAATTTTCTAGTCGGCAGTTAGAGGTGAGAGAGTGTGCGTGAGTATAATGCGTGGGATGTTGTGAGGAGACGCAAAGAAGATTTTGGTTGGTTTCTGGGAAAGCCTATGCCTCTCGTATGCATAGAGCTGTGGCGCTTTCTATTTGTGACTAGTGCATTATTCAATAATACAACTTTGGAACTGATTTCATCATTTAGGTATCTGGAAAATTAAGGAACAGTATTATGACATAAATAACACATAAATAGGCTCCATAAGTATTTGGGAATTTTGGCCTTCCAGCTTCTAAGGGATTCAACCAAGTTTTACATTGGTTGTCAAAAGCCTAATACAACCCTCTTCCTTTATTCGAGCTTGGGACCGGCTATGAAATATTTGCAAAGTTTGAATGAAGGTTAACAAGTGTGATCTATGAGTAGAGTTGCTCATGAATAGAGCACAATTGTCTAAGTTCAATAAAGATTGTTGTTGTTGTCATTGCTGTTGTTAAAGGTAGTCCAGCTTTTGACATGATGGAGACCCAATAAGGTATGGGAAACCACCCCTGGAATGAGGGATTTGGAGGGAAGAGGAGGGGAAGGAAAATTCTTATGAGTTGAATCTAAAAAAACTAGAGAAGTGGGGTTATAAAATTTTCATAAAAAGAATATATAGATAAAAGAGTAAGAAAAATAAATTAAAAATTTTTAACCCCACTTCTCTCATTTTTTTCAATAACTAAAAAGAATTTTCCCTCTTCTCACTTTCCCTCCCCTCCCCTCTCCTCTTACCAAACAGCCCCTTAGGGAAAAGAACCATATGACCCTTAAGTGCCACAAGATATTAAGGCTGCAAAACCGAGGATTCCATCATGGTACAGCCCCTAAAGAGCCAATGACTTTGATGACTGCACTTTACAATGTTCATCCTCTGCAGGTATGCCCCTTCTGTGGAAGTCAGTTGAACTTTGATACAAAATTGATGAAATCTCAAGTAAACCTCATGTTACTTGTGCATTTACCTGACTATAATTCCCTTTAACAGACAAAGGAAGCAGAATTCAGAAGCTCCGATAATGACAAAGGTAGAAGAAAGAAGAAGAAGAAACAAGATGGTAAAAAATAAGCAAGCCCTCTGGCTTTCAAGAAGTCTGAATCTATCCTTAATATACTGAATACCACATTAGAACATCCATACCTTGGTTTCGTAAGCCAAATATTCCTCCTCAAGACTTTTCCTTGGACTTAATAGATAAGAATCCTCAATATCTGCATGGGATGGCATCTCTGACCTGCTACCTCAAGTGAAATTCAGGAAGAAGATATATACATAAAAAAACACAGAGAAATTTATTTATGTTTCAAAGTACTTCATAAAGATAATAACTAAGATTAGCCAAAAGATGACATGCCCAAGCATGCAGTAGATTCAGGACAAAAAGGACCTTTACCCATGACTTAAATTTTTTAGGTTCTCCACGAAAGACTCAATTCGGGTGACCCAAGGCTCCAATTCTTTCTGTGCATGACAGAGAAGATTTTATTACAAAAGAGTAAGAAGCCACTAAGGGTATAAATATATGGCATATTCCATCCTTTTCCAGCCTTCGAGTCATTAAAGGATGATCAATACCTTGTAAGCAGTGAGAAGTTGAATGGCCAAATTTACGAAGTAGTCCTTGTGCTTCTCCAGTTCATAACTTTAAATATTAAGAATTAGAGGAAGTGTCACTTTGTCAATTATCAGAAGCAGATAAAGGCAGAATTATGATGTCTTCAAGTTTCTGTTGATAGATGTATCATTCTCAGGTGCAGTAAGTCTGAATACTTACTTGACCTGCTTCTCATGAATTTCTGCATTTGATCGCTGGAGATCCCAAGTATCTTCAAGAAATCTAATCCAGATGTTCAGAACATCTGCTTCTACCTTACATGAGGTAATAGATTTTGAAAGTTCATCATCCTATAAATAAAAGGTTTAAATCAACATTTCCAACTTCTTGATGGTGAAAGCAATACTACATCAAGGCAAAGCTAAGCTTGATTACACATAGCATCCAACAACAGATAGGCACAGAAAAAATTTATGCCTTTGTTTTCAAATGTTCAATTATCTGATTGTTTGCTTCCTCAAATTGATCCTTCTCCTCTCTTGCATCTGATAATCGTGCTTGAGCAGCAGCCAAAGAAGTATTAACCTACACATAGGCCACACTTCAACTTTTTAATTTGAAGTAAACTTTGTCAAACCGTATTAAATCCTAAACAAGTTTAAAAACAGGCCATGAAAGGTTTTCTCAACAAGCATCTACTAATTTACAAAGATGCATAATCATTTTAGGTTGCTAGCAGAAACATCATAAAAGGCCCATACAAATAAGAACAAGAACTTAACAAATAAACAACCCTATGGAGAAAATGAAGATAAGACTAATTTCAGTACGCGAACACGAATTTTAGCCCATGCTTCTGCTATGCCTATGTTATGGATGAAGTAAGCTGTGAAAGAAAAGATCCTTGAATCTAAGTTCCTTGAAGTAGAGGAGCATACTCTATCGTAAAACAGAAATATAAACCTATTAGTTGAGAAGTGGAGCCAAAGAGCTCAATTAAAAAATTCACTCATTCTCTAGAATGTCATAATCAGAAACATATTTGTGTGCCAGTAACGAGAAAATCTTTCATAAGTAAAGTTTCAATACTTACTAGCAAAGTTCTCACCATGGAAGCACCATTGTTATAAACAGATACATGAGCATAGCAAAGAAGACACAAAAAAGGGTACCAATCAATACTATAAGAGTGCTATACGCCATGCTTGTATTGTATCTCTGTATATATAACACAATAACTTAAGCCAAGGTCCTTCAAAGATGCAGACTTAATATTAACCTTTCAGTGGGTTTCACGGTTGCCTCAGTCTGAAATTGTGGTCTGCAATGCCCCGTCCAACCAAAAACCAAAAGAACAAAAAAAGCACAGAAAGATGATTACTGGTTATACCTTTTTCAATTCATCTTCAAGATCATCTTTTTTTTGCTGGAGCTCTATTATCTCGGCAACTATTTCCTGAAAACAAATGACAGTAAAATACACTGAACAACACGGGCAGTACAAATAGCACTGCTATTAAAGGTTAAGATGTAATCACAGCTTCAGACAAAAGGGTATAATACTCCAAATTCAGACCCTATTATGCCAGAGGTAACATAGAGAACTCAATATTTCTGAAATAGAATTTACGAATATAAACACTTCATAGACATGTGAAAGTAGCAACAGAACTCAACATACCAACAACACCTTGGTTATACAAGCATAATACACTAACAACATCCAAAATGGATGCACAGAAGCAGAAACAACAAGAACAACATGCATAAGACAAATAATAGCTTTCAATATGCTAGCCCTCTCCCAAATCATTTTCCAAAACATCCCTCCTCCCTTTTCTTCCCACTTCCCCTCCTCAAATGTTTTTACAGAATCATCTCAACTACCACTGTCACTTCAACAATCTAAAATCCATCTCTTGCCATTGTGCTTAGTATATTCTTTGAGTAAAAACCTTAGGCTGTGTTTGGTGCACTAGAATTAGGAAGAGAAAACCAGAATAAGAAATGGATTCCCCCTTTACGCAAGTTCGGTATGTCTCAATTATGATTCTCATGCAATCTGATTCCATCAAAAGTCCCAGAATTGGATTCCATGCCACATAAACCATGGAGTTGGTAGAATTCCATAGAATCAGTTCCTTAGTTCCATTTTACCCTCTTCCTCACAACTCCACGCCCTTCGACTCCCCCCCCCCCTCTCCTGATGACACTTCCACTTTCTGCCCTCTCCGATAGCCATAGTGAGACGCCTCCATGCCCTTCAACTCCTCCCACTCCTATCGACTCTTCCTCCTTCCCTTATCTCCAATGACAGTTGCAAGATAATGTCAATGTGCGATAATGTCCAGATCACAAATGGAGAAGCTCATGATCTAGGGAAACTTGTGACTGAGGAGCTCATTAGATCTAGTCTTTCTAGCTGTTGCTCTGCATAAGTAGCTGGTGAAGAGCTTGCAAATGGGTCCCCCCTCTCTAGAAATAAAACACTCAAACTTTGTTACTGGTACAAAAAATCCATTAAAAATCATGGAGAAGTTCATGATGTTGCTGGTCTCTCTTTCTATACATTTTCTCACATTGTTCTGTTTTTTGCTACATATAGTTAACTATCTCATTTATACATCATCTAATACTGAACATAGAAAATAAATTTGATGCCCAAAGAAAACTACACAAAAGGAGCAATAATTTTGTAATTTATGCTCGTGACATTTAAATTACCTTTTCTTTTCCATTAGCTTCAATGGCTTTGGCCTCACGAACTTTTAATGCCTCCTCTTTTTGTAGTCTATCAAATTATAAAAGGCCATAAAATTAGTAAAGAATTAGACATATCTCAAGGAAATTATGAACCAATGAGAAACTAGAACATTGGACTTCAGATTATTAACGAGAATAAATTTTTAGAGATTCACATCTGAACTCCGGGTATCTTTCCCATCAGTTTTTTAACGTTTCTAGGAAATAAAAACAAAAAAAGTATTGTAGATTTTTTAATTATCCACTTTTCAAACAATAATCCAAATCTGTTTAAACTATGAGATAACAAAAAAACAAAAACAAAAACAAAATCATTAGGATGCTTGCAAGAAAGTATCAAATTTCTCTTATTTATTTCCAGCTTGGAATAAAATTTACTCATCAATAACTGAAAAAGACATATTACTAAATGTGGTAATTATATTATTTTGTAAATAACATTAGATTAGTCAAGATTAGATCCTAGAATCTAGGAGTTAGTTAAGATCAGATTTTAGCTTTTAAGTTTTTGAATTCCCTTGAAGTCCTCAATCTATTACAACAGATTGTTTTCATTGTATTCTATATATTTCACATGAAGGAATGAGAAATATCATCGGACTCA
This sequence comes from Acacia confusa, assembly GCA_037074495.1. NCBI lineage: Eukaryota > Viridiplantae > Streptophyta > Magnoliopsida > Fabales > Fabaceae > Acacia > Acacia confusa. The sequence continues at coordinate 44,591,916 of CM073503.1, forward strand.
ATTATCAATTATCTGATCCCAAAGTCCTACATGGTATCAAAGCACAGCGGCGCTTCCTTCCACGCTTCCGAACTCGAGTCTGATCCTAGACGTTACCCACTGTAACGCTCTCCCTCCAACTCGACTCCTATCTGAGACTTTACCCACCGTAACGTTCTCAGTCAACTCGAGTCAGTAACAATCAGGCTGGTCCTTCACCTTCGGCGTCCAACTCGACCAGAACGTCACCTGGTCCTCCTCGGCGTCGTCTGGCTCTCAGTCTCTATTCGACACCATCTAAAGCTCGTCGTCCTTCGTCGAAGCCCAGTCAAGATCGAATCGACTGAAACGCTGCTGAAACAGTTCTCGGACTTCATCATAATCTCTCGTCCCAGAATCGCAAGACATCACCAACCGGTTCTTCAAATTTGAATTTATCTTTCTGGAGAGAATTCGCCAGTCATCATCCGTGATTCACGATTTCAGTAAAGCATCAGGCGTCAACTTTTTTTTCCTCAGTCCGTAGTGTTTTTTTTTTTGAAATTCAGGGCTGTCACTGTGCGTTTTGTTTGGGCTTGGTATTGTTCATTTTGGATTGGACAGTATCTATTACTATACCTATTTTTGTCCTGCAATATATCTTTAGTGGATTCACTTTCATATTCCACTTTAATGGCATCATCAAATGATACAACACCGCATCCCAAGACTAGCGACAATTCACCTCTCCTTCACTTTTCTGATAACCAATTGGTGTCAGAAAAATTGAATCTTCACAATTATCATGACTGGGCACGGGTTGTTTTATTGGCTATCGGTGGACGTGGAAAACGAAAATTTTTAACTGGAGAGATCAAACCACCATCGGATCAAAACTCACCAGCCTGGGTTCAATGGGAAACTGATAATTCTCTTGTATGCTTTTGGCTTATTAATGCCATGTCTCCACAGATAAAACGAAGCTTCATGTATCTTCCTACTGCAAAGGATATTTGGGATGCTGTTCGTGACTCTTGCGTAGATGCCAAGGACTTATCCCAACTGTTTAATCTCCGACGTCGCATCTGGAAGTCATCTCAAGGCTCTCGGTGTGTTGCTGAATTCTGGTTTGAACTGGTCGCTCTCTGGCAAGAAGAAGATCAAATGGCGGATAATGAATGGACTTCTTCCGCTGATGCCACTCGTCACCAAAAGAATGTCAACATCGATCGGGTCCTTATTTTTCTCGCTGGCCTCAATGCAGAATTTGACGATGCTCGAGCAAGGATATTGAGTAATTCATCTCTTCCTCCTCTCCTGGAAGTATACTCTGAGATTCGCCGTGAAGAGTCCCAAAGACACACTATGCTTCTCAAGGCTATCTCTTCGGGACCAGAAGCGTCTAGTTTAATCAGTAAGCATGTTCCCTCTTCTATTTCTGGTTCTGGCAAACCCCATCCGACATGTGATCATTGCAAGAAGATTGGTCATACCAAAGACAAATGCTGGAAACTCCAGGGTAAGCCATCTGATTGGACACCTCGCAAACCACGATCACCTTCTGCTCATCAAACGGTCGTTGAGGCAGATACTCCTTCAGAATCAATGCCTCCTTCTCTCAATACAAAACAGATGAATCAACTTCTCAACTTGTTGAAAAACTTACAGTCCCCTCAAGGACCAGTTGCCACTATCGCCAAGCAAGGTAATAATCATCTTACTCTTATCTCATCATCTTAGCCACAATGGATAGTAGACACCGGCGCCTCTGATCATATGACCTCAAAATCAAAGGTCTTTACCTCCTATTCACCTTTGGCTGATAATAATCGAATTCGCACTGCCAATAACTCTAGTGCTCCCATTGCTGGTACCGGTACCGTACCTCTTACAAAAGACTTGAAACTTGATTCTGTTCTTCATGTTCCTCATTTGGCATACAATCTCCTTTCAATCAGCAAGTTGACAAAACATACAAACTGTTCTGCTCACTTTTTTGCCACTCATTGTATATTTCAGGATCTCTCCTCGGGGAAGACGATTGGCATAGCTAAGGAGCACGACGGCCTTTACTACCTTGATGATTCCTCTGCAAGTGCCTTGTCATCACAAATAAAGACCTGTCTCTCTCCTACTTTAGAAAATAAATTGATGTTATGGCATAGAAGGATGGGTCATCCTAGTTTTCAGTATTTACAACGATTGTTTCCTCAATTTTCATTCAATAAAGATGTTAATTTCCATTGTGAAACATGTGAACTAGCAAAACATCATCGTACTTCCTACCCTCCCATAGCCTATCACTCTACACATCCCTTCTCCATCGTCCATAGTGATGTGTGGGGTCCCTCTAGAGTACCTAACCGGACATGTTCGAAATACTTTGTCACTTTCATAGACGATCACTCTCGCATGTGTTGGGTGTACCTCTTAAAAGACAAATCGGATGTGTTCAATATCTTTGTTGAATTCTTCCACTATGTCAAAACACATTTTAATTCTACCATTCAAGTCTTACACTCTGACAATGGCACCGAATATTTCAATCATAACTTCAACCATTTTTTAAAGTCTCATGGCATCATTCATAAAAGTAGCTGTCCTAACACACCTCAGCAAAATGGTATAGTCGAACGTAAAAAACGCCATCTTCTTGACATTGCTCGTACTCTTATGTACACCTGCAATGTTCCCAAATATTTTTGGGGTGATGCAATCCTTACTACTACTCACCTTATCAATAGATTAGCTACCCGTGTCCTTTCCCATATGTCCCCTCTTGATAAACTCCATGAGACTCATTTGACTTCACACCTTGATCAATCTCTTCCTCTCCGTGTGTTTGGATGCACCGTCTATGTCCATATTCACAATCCTCCTTCCAAATTTGACCCTAGGTCCATTCCTTGCATCTTTCTTGGCTAATCCAATTCCCAAAAAGGATATCGTTGTTATGACCCTAAATCCCAACGAATCTTTGGCAGCTGAGATGTCACATTTGCTGAACCTATACCACCTTCATATCCTGTGATCATACCCTCCACACCTGATTCACCCACAATGCCATCACAAACAAGGGGAGACAAATATGCCAAACAATACGACAAGGTTTACTCTAGGAGGAACAAAACGGTAGTAGAGTCCATTATGCCTGCAGCTCAGCCACTCTCCCAACCGAGAGAGATTCCTGACGCCAACAAGGATCTAAACATGCCTATTGCATTGAGAAAGAAGACACATTCCTGCACTCAACATCCTATTCAAAACTACATGTCATATGGTAATCTCTCACAGAAATACTGTCATTTTGTCACTAACCTTGATCAAGTTCAGATTCCCACAAATGTACATGAGGCACTTGAAATCCCTGAATGGAAGAATGCTGTGATGGATGAAATGAATGCTCTTGAGAAAAATCAAACTTGGGATATCACTAACTTACCCCAAGGTAAAAAGGCAATAGAGTGTAAGTGGGTATTTACCCCTAAGTACAATGCTGATGGTACCTTGAACAAGTATAAAGCCAGACTAGTTGCCAAGGGTTTTACACAGACTTATGGCTTGGACTACAATGAAGCTTTTGCCCCCGTAGCAAAGCTAAACACAGTCAGAATCCTTGTTTCCATTGCTGTGAATCTCGACTGGCCTTTACAATAGCTAGACATAAAAAATGTCTTCCTAAATGGGGATCTAAAAGAAGAAGTTTATATGACACTTCCACCTGGTTTTGAGAATGGTCGCGACAAACAGGTATGCAAGCTAAACAAGTCCATTTACGGATTGAAACAGTCCCCTAGAGCCTGGTTTGACAGATTCTCACAGGTTCTAAAGGCCAAAGGATATAACCAATGCCTCTTTGATCACACTATGTTCACTATAAACCATGAAGGTATGATTACTATTCTAATAGTATATGTAGATGACATAATACTTACAGGAAACAATCCTCAAGAAATGAACAGAATCAAACTGGCGCTAAACCAGGAATTTGAGGTTAAAGACCTTGGTAACTTGAAATACTTCCTAGGGATAGAAGTGGCTAGGTCAAAAGAAGGAATTCACATCTCACAAAGGAAATATGTCCTTGACCTACTAAAAGAAACCGGCATGCTTGGGTGTAAGCCAAGCAAGACTCCCATTAGTGTCAAAAAGAAGAAGAAAAAAGTAGAACAGCCAACAACCGAACAAGAGGTGGCAGAAAAGAAAAAATAAGAAGAGGAAGACAAACCAGCAGATATAGGGCACTACCAGAGATTGGTTGGAAAGCTTATCTATCTCTCTCACACACGGCCTGACATTGCCTTTGCAGTAAGCACTGCAAGTCAACATATGCACTCACTGAAGTTGAAACACTTGAATGCAGCATATAAAATCCTGAAATATCTCAAAGGAACTCCTGGCCGAGGTCTCTTCTTCAGAAAAACTAATTTGAGAACTATTGAGATATACACAGATGCAGATTGGGCAGGAGACCAAGAGAACAGCAGGTCTACTTCAGGATATTGCACGTTTGTGTGGGGAAATCTAGTAACGTGGCAGAGTCACAAGCAACGAGTGGTATCCACAAGTAGTGCAGAATCAGAATTAAGATCACTATCTGAAGGAGTCAGGGAAGGAATATGGATAAAAAGGGTTGCTGACGAGACCTACACCTAGATAGAATCTCCATTAAAACTTTACTGTGATAATAAGGCAGCCATAAGCATGGCATTGAATCCAGTACAACATAGTAGAACTAAGCATGTTGATGTTGATCGTCACTTCATCAGGGAAAAGGTAGAAGATGGAATTATTTGTCTCTCCTACATACCTACGAAATTACAGCTTGCAGATATACTCACAAAAGGTCTACCCGAGGGCACATTTGAAGGTTTTGTATGCAAGTTGGACATGATGAGTATCTATGATCCAACTTGAGGGGGAGTGTGGTAATTATATTATTTTGTAAATAACATTAGATTTGTCAAGATTAGATCCTAGAATCTAGGAGTTAGTTAAGATCAGATTTTAGCTTTTAAGTTTTTGAATTCCCTTGAAGTCCTCAATCTATTACAACAGATTGCTCTCATTGTATTCTATATATTTCACATGAAGTAATGAGAAATATCATCGGACTCAATTATCAATTATCTGATCCCAAAGTCCTACACTAAATTTTAAAGAAAAATGAGATGCTTTCACGAAATAAAGTTTCTTCTCTCTCTCTCTCTCTCACACACACTCCCCCACTCTCTCATAACAACAGAACACAGTTTCCACCTTAAGCATAAACATGATTTCACAGAGAACAGATAAATAAAATGAAAACTTAAAAAATAATTTCATAATTTGATTTTCTACCTGTTATCTGAAATACGGTTTTCAGCCTTTGCAGCAGAGCTGCCTAGAGATTCCAACAACACCTTCAACTTATCAACCTAATTGCAAAAATGACAGTAGGGGTTTAGATAGAATTTTAAATAAAATATCAACCTATGCTCATTAATTAATTCTTCAATAACAGAACCTATTCAACTACATTTAGTCAAAATTTCACCAAATATAATTAGAACAAAAGAATGCAGGTTCTCCTAATTCTACTCGAACTAGTGACATTAGGAGTCCAGCTAGAGTCCCAATAATAAGGTAGGAACTAATTTTCATTTCATCTAATGCAATATGAGAAGGAACCATCACAGGTTCAAAATATGGTAAAATTAAATCTTACAATGAATGAAGATTCAACGAAAACAGCAACAAGCAAGCCTTATCCTACCAGATGGGGTATGCATGTCTATGAGAAATTCGACAGAGTCTTAAATTAGCTGTGGGAGCCCTAATGAAACCCTTCTCCTCAATACGGGGGCATGTGACCAACCATATTGAAAGAAGGTTTCATAATATTACAAGTCTGCAAGCCGTGCATTAATTTTCTCTTTACTTTCTCACTACACTTATTCCTTCATATTTTTCCAAGCCTTTTTATAAAAGCAAACAACCTTACCGCAACTCCAAGGCTCACCCTCAAAAAAACAACCTAACAAATAACCCCAAATTACATTGCTCCTACCCTTTTCAAAGAAAGAATTATACCTTTTGGGCATGAATCTCTAGAGATTTTCCAATGCTTGAAGCTTTTTTCTTAAGTAATAGTTCTTCAAGTCTGGAACAAATTCGAATCTGAGAAAGGGCCACTTTCAAAGCCTGCATAAGGTTTCCATGCTTATACTTCATTTGATAATTTAAAACACGGTGAAAGTTATATAGTACAAGAGAAAGTGCCTCAGTCCCTTAAAGTTAAAAACCTCTATATTGTTCAGACGGATCTCATAGATGCCTGTTTCTTTTTAAAACACTCCTAGAACGTTCCAAATATAGTTCACAATAGTTCTTTCTGTGTTCATGATGGTTTATATTCTAAAAGATATTGTTGGACCCGGCACTATGCCTGGCCAAGTATATAAGAAGAGACAGCCCAAACCAGTAGGCAACACTCAGAAGCAAGGAATGGGTCCAAGTCATGTCATGCAGCCTAATAACACCAAGGAGGGCTAGTTTTCTAGGGGTTGTGTGCTCTAAGGGAAGGAAGACAAGAAATTTGTGGATAATTTGGGAGAGACTCTGACCTCTGTAACATCAGGGAGATTTCTTTACTCATTTTGCTGTTATTTTCTCTTATTTTCACAGTGCTGCAATTAGTGATGTTAGTCTATTTTTGTTATTTTCTTCCCTTTACCTCATTGAAGCAGAAAACAGTGACTTATCCTAGTATTTTGGAAACAAGATTGTTGAGTACCATCAGATAAATATTGAAGGAAAAAGGTAGCCCAAGACCAGAAGTGTCTATCAAGTGGTAAAAATGCAAAAATATTTTGAAGCTAAAAAGAACAAGGGCAACACTTGAGCCAAGATGAGAAGATTGGAGTGGGTAAGGATAATAAAAGGGAAAAAACGAGAATCCAAGAGCCAACCTTAAATCAAGTAACAAATCTCCCTTGAAACAAAAATTGAGATCATAGGATTCAGACCCATACAAAGCATGTAGCAGGAGTTACTCAAATTATCCCTTGTTCCTAGCAAGATTGATGGGCTAATTGAAAGCTTGAATTGTTCTTTTTTCCTTAAAAAATCGCATAGGAGCATTTTTACGTTCAAATATCTCAGTCATCTGGCAAACATTCATCCACATCACAAAAGGTAATTGAAAGGGAAACTATGATAGACACACACCTTTATTGTTTCTTCAGCTTCTTTATGCCCTTCATTTGAATATAACTGTGAAGTTTCCACCTGAATGAGCTTTCTCCTAAGATTAGAGGACTCAACATCTATTCTGTGGTTATGAAATATGTAAAGATATGATTAGATTATGATATAAATGGGCACAGCCATAGGAGTTAATTTAGGATCCAGTGTTAATGCTCTTTATTGTATCCCTGATTTCTAGCGATCCTCTTTACTGCTCTTATGTATATATACTGTAACTATCAGACTCAGCAAGACAAGAAATTCATATTGTTTCTAGCATTACAAAATACAACAAAGAAGGACTTTGCTATAAATTATTTCTCTAAAAAAAATTTAAGCTGAGTAGAAGAGAGAAAGAGGGAGATGATGGAAGGAAACAAGCAAGGAGCAAGGCAATAGGAAATAAACTGGAAATATCATTCACATGGTTCAAAAAAAAATGACATGCAATAACTGAGGGGGCTATTTATAGGGACCCCATAGTAAGAAAATAAGTAAAACAGAAAATATCTCTAAAGTTTCTAGTTATCTAGAATTTCCTATGCCTGGTAAGTTTTCAATCTACGAAATATTCTCTTCATGTTCTCCATTATATTTATTTTAATGTCTGTGTTTGTTCCTAACTTTCTTATTGCTCTCTTGTTCCTTTCTTGACGTTTCATCTTTCACGCCAATTTTATCTCGCTTTCAAGAGTTCCAGGGATTTCTGAATCTTAATCATTCATATGATAGATTCTTTCTCGTACAAACTGTTAAGATATACTAGTATTAATGGCAATATGAAAGTCTGCTCTCCCAGTCCCTCCAGACACAATCCTAGCCTCATATTTAGTTAGAAGGTAGCTATTTCTAAATGAAAGTTAAGACATTGACAAACTTAGTGCACGTCAAGCACTTTCTTCATACCGCAGAGAAGGCATGAAGAAAGTGCCAACAAAACATTGATTCATACTGACCTTGCAATATCAGAATTGATTTTCAACCCAGTAATGGCATCTTGCGCAACCTGAAGCAATTCCTCCCGCTTTATCTGTATTAGAAGTACACTTCCCATAGGAACATACCCAATGCCTTTTTAATAGGTAAACTACACAAAATCTACAGGCACAGAACAAAATTCAGACCTTCTGAAATGCCAACATGGAATTTCATTAAATTCTCTCTCTTTGATGATATAGAACTTCTAACGTTATATAAATAGTAATGTGTGTAAGGGAATTTTAGGGAGGCAGGAGGATAGGTAACAAGAAAATGAAAAAGGAGGAAATGTTCCCAGTTGAAGAACTTTCTCCTCTGAAAACTCCAAATTGGGGTAACTTAAGAACATAGAGAAGGGAGGACTTTGGAGGATGTGAAAAGGTTAGCTGAAAATCATTCATTGTCTTCTTTCCCTCACAAATAACTTACAAACAAGGGAAAGTTTTCTTTGTTTGTCAAGCTTTTCTGATGAATTGAATAGTATGGCATATTTTGGAATCTCTTCTCCCTCTATCATCTGGTTTTCCCCCTCCTTGCTGCTCTCCCTCCACTATTCTCTTCTCTCCCCCTTTCACCCTCTAGTTCTACATTACACCTCCCCTACCACAATCCCCCATCCAAACATACCTTTAAGTGCCACTACCAAAAGAAAAGAAATGATACAATAACCAGTTGAACAAAAAAAACTCAGGTTATCATTTATCAGACAGAGCTACAATATCTTTGCTCCACTAAGGAAAACAGCATGGGATAGTGTAGCAGATTTCAAAGTTTACAGTAAGGAGAAGGAAATGCAAAAAAGATAGCAAGAAAAAGAATTCTTCTATTATACAAGAGACTAGAGACTCTCCACCAAGACAAATGATCACTTCTTTCTCTATGGAATTGAACCCTCACCGCATATTCCCCACTAGGGCTTTCCTCACACATCCCCAAACACACCATGTGACAAGTTAGTCACCAGGGAATATATTCTCTCTTCTTCCCCTACCTCCAGCTCATCACTATCTTTATCTATTTGGCCACTCCTCTCTTTTTTTCATATTTTTCATAAGCTTTCCCCCATTTTGGGAACCTTTATGCTGTCCTTAAAAATAAAGAGTGAATGGAGTTGATCATCCTTACCAATACTTCGTCTTGATAGTTCAAAAATGTGGTTGCCAGATTGTGAATGCTTCTAACTATGCCACTATGAGCATCTTTTCCACCAGCAAGACAAAGCCTACAGATTGTTGTATTGAATATTGAATAATGGATATCAGCAATTGGGACTATATCGTATGCTTCCTCACAAAACATATAGATTTTAATGAAGATGAACATGAAACTATATGACCAAAAAAATTATTTTCAGAAATAGATATCGATATTGTAAGTAACACAAACATGCCCCAAGGTTCCAAATCAAGGAGCCACTACACCTTTATTTTTTTCAATAAAAGAAGAAACTAGAAGAGAAAAGGAATAAGGTAAGCCTAATAATTAATCAAAATGATAAGCCTCATATTACCAGACATTCAAGAGAAATGGAAAAGCCATGAAACTCACCTGAAGATCTCCAGGAGAACAGAAACCTCTTCCTCATTAGGAACTTCAAGAATCTGAGGCATAGAAAAGAGTTAACCCTGCAGTTAACCTCCATAATCAGCAATTATAAAATTATTTAGACTTGTACAGGGAGACATTCTTCTTCCATTTTTATGACACCATCATATTGATGAATCTGGAGTAAGACTGTAAGAATAAGACATATTCAACTCAATCAAATTGTTCGTTACTGCAATGTGTAAGAAAATCAATAAACTCTGAAAGAACTAAAGTGATTGCGTAAAAATCATTTCAAATTTTAATATATTTGGTTTCTTAAATTTATACTGTATAATAGTCTAAGCCCCAATTTCAAATTCATTCAAACTTTTTAGCTAACAGAATAGTTTCACATTGACTGGCTTTTAGCTGACACAAAAACAAGATGTTTAATTTGAAGAGTACCAGAAAGATGAACCTCTTTCTAGCTTATTCTCTGTTCATGTTTGACCTTGTTGTTGTGTTTTCTCTTGTATATTTGCTAGAGGAAAAGAGAAACTGCATGAAATTTGTTGCTTGGGCAGAAGGGATCAAGGCTTCTCACTAGCAGCTCATGGATGATATGATTCTTATACTTCTTGAGGATAAGGAAAATTATAAAAATTGTGAAAGTAATTTCTATGTTGAAATTTGAAGATCATTAGGTATGTGCAATGGCCCTAACATTAATGTGTGAGCACATCAAACCATATGCATGAGCAGATCTTATGAAATAGGCTGGAGAGCGCAATTTTATTAGGAAAGGTAAAAAGCTCTCTAACTTAAAATAAGGGAGAAAGAAACTTCAAGAATCAGGAAGGTTACCAAATGTGTAGTCTCCACTTTTTTGGGGGACATAAAAACTTGTAATGTGATCATCAATAATTTTGCATGTGTTCATGTTAGCACAATATTACTAAATGGCCTAAAGTAACATAATCATACATACCATTGATAATGTAATACCCTCCAAAGCCTGACTTTGAACAAAAACATCATGGAAGTTTAATGGTTCACCTCCAACATCAACATCATAATACAAAACCTGATCAATAGGATTACTAGAACAATTAAAAAGAGCTTATACAAAAGGATGCTTTTATGTACAATATTAAAAATTATATAAAAAATAAAAATCATCCATATCAATCACAGGAAATCATTATACACAAAATGATCCCTCGCCAACAAAGAGCTCAAAGTATTTTCTAATTCAAAGGCAGAGAAAAGAGGATTCAATTGAAACTCTGATAGAACCAAGAGAAGTATCATTTCGTAGATTTTTTCCCCTCCTTACTACCTTCAAACAGGAGAATGTATATTGGAGAACTCAGGGAAATATCTTTCCAACCCAGTCTTAGCAACGTAGTTCTAGACTTCTATTATGCCTTGAGTTATGGAGTTACCTCATTTTATTTCCATATTTTTTTCAAGCGATCATTTGTTGAGATCTGTTTAAAGGCCTTTGCGGTAGACCTGACAAACTGTTTTCCATATTAAGTAAAACACCAATCCTCTATTTTTATATTCTGTCTCTTTCTCCTCATCCCATTCTCTCTAGCCCTTTTCTCTCTGGCCCCACATCAATGATTCACATACCAAAATTCTGCAAGCTCAGTTAGTCATTAACATCGATATTTTAACACTGAGAAGTTTCTTCAAGGGAGCAAGTGCAGTGATCAAGACAAGACATCCAACAGCCTCCAAAATCATAGCCTAAACTCTACAGTCTAAAATTAAATCAGTCCAAGTTTGGGTGAAAAATGAAAGCAGTCATGATTGGAGCAATACAGAAACAATATCATCAAGTTCATAGTAACGGAATCCAACCGCTCCCACATAATACTGAAGAAAAGAGAAAACCTATTCCTATTGAATGATGAAAAAGAAGCAAACTGTCAATGAAGTCCATTACAGTGTACGCAAACACATAAAGCTTTTCCGTGACCAACAACAGTATCAGAATTTAGGAAAAATAAACAGCTGCAGAAAATACTTCTAGGCTAGACTTTGTCTCAGCAAATTAGAAACTTTAGCATGCCATGCTTTCAGACACTAACTGATCATCAATACTCAAAAAATCAGGTAAATTGAGGAGAGTATAATAATTAAAATTCAGTCAGATTAAACAAAATCGTGCATTGAATACAAAATTTTTATTTACCATAGATAGTTTCCTCAAATTCTCCTTTGCTTTGTCAACTGCAAAGGGCTGCTCAGGGGTCTTCTCTTTATCTTCAGCCAAAGTAGCAGACATTTCCTCTATCTCTTTAAGCAAAACTAACCATTTTTTAAGCAACTGTAGTCTTTCAGGGCCTTGACAGTAAAGAGCAGCTTCTTCCAATCTCTCAACTGTCTTCTTAACACTTTTAAAATTTTGACCAGCCTGCTAGTAAGCACAAGATATAGAGACAAAATTAAACCAAAGCACCTATTATGAACTTCATGTTCAAATCATCTTGACGTCAAAAAGCCATTAAATACTGTTGTGGATACAGCACTATATTACAACTAGATAATCCAGGTTTTATGGAACCTTCAGACAGTTTAAGTATTTAATTTGCAATCCAAAGAACTTCTAAACTCCTTTTACATATATGCTGGCAAACCACAACACAGGTAGAAGACTCAATCCTATTCAATTAAAAGAATTAAAATACAAATGCTGAGAAACCTATCCAGAAGCAACTTCAAAAAGGATTAGGGGTTTATTATTATCTGAAGGATTAGGAGGTTATCATTATCTAGAGTCTGAAAGTTTAATGTTGTTTAGGAGTCTTAGTTACCATTTATCAATATCTTAGAGCATATATCATAGTCAACGCATAGCTCTGTATTATTATAAATAAAGAAGGTAAGTGACTCTACCACAATGTGTGTGAGAGCTTACTGTGCACAAAACTCTTTATTCACAGTATATATTATTGTTATCCTGAATTTTACAATTAATATCACAATAATGGCATAATAGAAAGTGGGTTCCTATGGGAGAACTGATAAGTAGGAAGCACTATGATATCCCCACTGCTGGTAGTTAAGAAAAATAGGATATTGTTGAGAAAACTAGCCTAGTAATGGTCACTTGCAGAGTCAAAACTTCCTTTTGGAAGGTAAGTTGCCAAACTGGTAAACTATCCTTCTTGTACGTTATGAGCTTGAAGTTGCACAGAGTGTAACCAATCAATCAACCAAATGAAAACGAAGGAAAAGAACAGTTAAAACAACCCGATTAATAATATCACATATTTAAGAGTTATTAGGAGTACCCAATACTACCCAAACAAAATGTGAAATAAAAAATACATTTCAAATTGATTAAACAAAGGGAAAAAAACCTAATTTGAGAACAACGCCATGAGAAGGGAGCAAAAACAAAATTACCAAAAATTACTATCGTGCATGAGTTCGTCCTTAAAACTAACAACTAAGTCAGTTTGGCTTCCCAAAATCACCAAATAACTAACACTAGTACACTACAACGAATTCATTTTATTTATGGATAAATTCAGCACATGCTAATTTCAGAAAGTAAAACCAAAACGGGGATAATAATTTACTAAGTTTATTGTAAAAAGTATATAAGAATTAATGAAAATAATAGGAAAGACCAAAGAGATACAATATAGTAGGACATTACAATGTGATCTTCCAGGATTTTGGCACCCTCGGCAACGGCTTGGCCGGCATGTTGAACCACGGAGTCAGCATAACTCACTACAGATTTCAGCCAGGACGACATTTGTTGCTAAGCCTTCTGATAATAATTAACAGACCGTGAACCCAGGAAGAAGAAGAAGAAGAAGAAGAAGAAGAAGAAGAAAGGGAGCGATGGTAGAGGATAAAGAAAATTATGAGCACGAAAAGGAATATAAATGAAATGGGCAAGCTTGTTTGCCTGTTGACTGCTGAGAATAGAGCCGGAGGATAGAGTCAGAAACCAGCAAACGATTTGGCTTGCGAACAATAAGCAATGCATGGTATCGGCCACGTTTGGCTCACTAATCCAGTTTTTACTTGGACTTTGTCCTAAACACACATTCGGCACCGTTTGGAACCATGTAAAAGCGCGATTCCAAACATGTTATAATGCTGAGTTGGCCTAGAAAAAATGCTGACTTGGCAAATATTTATATATATTAAATACCAAATTAAAGCATCCCCATCCTACATGGCTTTGAATGTATCAAATTAATCAGCAATCCATATAAATATAAAATTTATAGGAAAAAATTTAAAATTGAATTTTATGTAAGAAAATTAATCCAAATTAAAGCCTAAATTTGATTTCCTGTTTCCAAAATAATTTTTTAAACAAAAAATATTGTTTGATAATTATTTTTCAGTTAAATATTTTGTAAAACAAAAAATAATATGTTTAACAAATTAAAAAAAGGAACAATTTTTATGTGTTATCTTTTTTTTTTATAATGTAAAATTGTTTTTGGCTATAAAATTGGAGAATTAATTAGGAGCTTTACCTTCTTTAGCTCGAGCTCTTATATCTTATACTCGAACTTGCCACTCTCCAATCTCAGTCAATGCTCATCGAAATTGATTTAAAAACAAGTGTTTATGGGTTAGGGTGAACGTTGAGAATGCGGAGTAATGAGTACTTTAGAGGGAATGCTTCTAAATATTTTTATAGTTCTATGAATATCACAAGCTAGATTATATCATCATAAATATTAATCGGAAAATCATACACATCTAGTTCAAGGATGGAACTAAATGCAGAAAAAGATTACAAGGCTGTGGAATACTATAGTCTAGAAGGCTCGTAACACAAGAAAAGACTTTCAATTTTAGAAGAGTGCATTATGTGGGCAGTTCAAGTGCACAAGTTTTAGTTATTTTGTGTGACAATATTCAATATGTATAAGAAGGGTGGTGGAAGTAAGAAGCAAATGAATGGAAAATATTTTGTTATTCAGATTTTTGGTCGACATTGGAAAAGAAAATGGGTTAATTGAAAATTTTTAATTTGGATGAAAGAAAATGATATAAGAAAATAAGCCAAACCTATATTAAAAATACTATTTAAATTACATGACAAACGCCGACCCTATTATTGTTCTCACACCCTCATCTTTAACCTCTTCGACCACCCATATTCTCTCTACCTCTAGTCCCGTGTCTTTCCTTTTTTTTGGCCACCTGTTGAGCTTGAGAGGGCTCTCAAATCGTCGTCGTCTTCATCCTCCTCTTCGACACCTTCATCTTCAACTTCGTCTACTGTGGTTGATAATTTGAGGGCATGTATGTAGATTATTGATGCCACATCAGTACTTGGGTTGGACTACGATATCTCAAACTATGCGTTTCAATTATTAAAGGATTGTTGTTAGGCTATTTGTTTGAGAAATTGGTCAAAACACTTGCCACTGTTGCTCTTGTTCAAGCAATTATAGAGGTTCAAGAACCCAGAACCCTTCCGGTGAGATTTCAAATTTGTTCTCTCATGTATTTTATTTCCCCTTCTCTCTTGTTTCTACTTGTCAAAAATCAATATTATCTTTTACATTTCTAATTTTAAGGTTGGTTATCTTCCCTACCTGTCATCCTTTCTGGCGGTATTTTCTTCTCTGCTAGCAAAAGGATTCAAGACATCCATTTGTTGTGGTTAGTATTCATCGGCTGAAGACGAGTAAATTTTCCTTAAAAATTGTTTAGCACACCAAAAAATAAGTTCCCACCAAAATATGTGGGAAGCGATTTTCCCATGTATAATGGAAAATCTCTCGAACCTAAAAATTATTTTCTTGGGAAAATAGAGAACCGAACTGCTATCGTCAGCTAAAAAATTCTATTTTCCATTTCCCCCAATAATTTTCAATGAACTAAACAGGCCCTATGTGATAAGGCAATAAAGGAAGGAGGATGATGATGTGACACACCCACTCAACATTTACAACACTATATCAAAGCTTTCAAGGAGCTTTAAGGGATAAAAAATGGGGGGTTTACTCTCTATAAACATTAACAAGTCAGAAAACCATATCAAAGCAGTTATGACAAGCCTACATATAATATTGATTAAATTAATGCCCTTCAATAGGCAACATAAAAGGTAAGTTTTAAGATAAAACCATTAATGAATTGGGATATCAATTCTTTTGTTATTCAACAATATAAATAGACAGAGCTACTGAGAGATATGACTCAGCTGAGTTTAATCTATAAAGATAATAAACTGGTTCATTGGTTTGCTTCAATTCACCATCAAGATTGTTAGGAAATTTGTTGTAATTAATATAGAATAAATTAGTATCCCCATCAATAAGAGATTAGGAAATCATCATTAAGAGCCATTGATAAATATACCCCTTCTATACATGAATACATATGAATCATTCAAATTATTCTCTCTTTCTCTGCTTTCATAGTACTAGAGCTAAAGGGTTTGTGTTGTTATCTTGAGTTCATTTCCGCTCTTCAGTGTATAGTAGAGAGAGTGTTTGCTTATGGACCTTGACATGTTGTTGTTTGAAGACACAAACCACACAGGTGGAATCTCTGCCCTTCCATCAGCCAAACCCAAGTAGTATGATCACTGTTTAACCATGCATGAATGGCGTCTGGTTTACACATGCCACTTAGACAACAATCTTCTCCCGACAAGTAGAGGCGTGTGATGAGTGGTTTTCGGCGGCGATTGCTTTTCCCATGTTGAATCCACATTTTTTATGAAGTTAGGGTAGTTTCATGCTCTTATTCTTGAGTTTAGTACCTGGGTTTTCTTCCTTTCACAATTTCAAGTGAGTGTTAGAGATTGCAGGCCTTGGGCTCATGTCTTTTGATATATATGGGTTTGGTGGTTTCATCCTTTTTCACTACCGTCTTGTGTTATGGGTCTCCATATTTGTGGGTTTCTTAGAATTTCTTGTGCTTGTTTTCCCTCTCCGGTGAGTTTTAAGGATTGTGATTAACTTTGCAGATCTTGTGCTTTACGTATTCCTTAGAATTTTGTGGTGTTGTTGGCCGATTATTGGTTGTTTGTGGCATCTAGAATTTTGGGGTGTTGTTCACTGGTTATTGGCTATTTGGTTCCTTACTTGCTCATTGTTCACAAAAAATACTTTATTGTTTGGTTCTTTAAGAGACCTATTCTACTATTCTTTGTGGAGTTCAACTTGCTTTTGGTTAATTTCTAGGGCTAAAACTTAGTCTAATTCTTCAATTTCTCTTGCTATTGTTAACATTACTTCTGGTCTTAACACTTCTTCCTCAAAGTGGATCATCAATTCTACTGCTGCTAATCATATGACAAATAACTATAATTTGTTCTCTACACATGTGCCCTATGCCAATCCTTCTAGTATAACATATGCCAATCCTTCTAGTATAACAATTGCTAATGGTTCTTATATGCATGTTATTGGATTTGACATTGTTAAACATACTCCATCCATTTCCTTATCCTTTATCATTAATGTCCCTAACCTTGCATTTAACATTTTATCTCCTAGCAAGCTTACTATACAATTGAACTATTTTGTCACACTCTTTCCTAACCATTTTTTGCTTCAGGATCTCATGGCTTAACAAGTTATTGGTAGGCAATAAATCAAGCGACCATTACTTCCTTGATGATGGAATGTCGTGTTCGATTGGTTGCTTTAATGGTTCATCTCCTTTTGACGTTTGTTGTCATTTGGGTTATGTGTCTTTGTCTTTTTTAAAGATGATGTATCCTCAATTCCATCATTTGTTGTCTTTAGAATGTGAGTTGTGTCAATTTGCTAAACATTATCTTATTCATTTGGTACCTTGAGTCAATAAACGAGCTGCATCTCTCTTTGAATTAGTTCATTCTAATGTTTGGGATCCATATCATGTTCAGCCCAAAACCAATTTTAAGTAATTTGTTACTTTTGTTGATGATTTTTCTCATACCACTTAGCTCTATTTAATGAAACATCATTCTGAGTTATTCTCTTCTTTTTGTAACTTTTGTGCTGAAATTAAAAATCAGTTTGATGTATTTGTGAAAACTTTAAGGAGTGATAATGCTAAAGAATATTTCTTTACGCAATTTAAAAATTATATGCTGTAGTATGACATGCTTCATCAGTCTTCCAATGGAAATACACCAACTCAAAATGGTGTTGCAGAACATAAGCATGGGCACTTATTAGAAGTTTCTCAAGATATAATGTTTTAAATGAATGTTCCCAAACCTATTTGAGCAGATGCTACATTAGTTGCATTTTTTTCTTATCAATCATATACCCTCTCCTATTCTCAATGATGACACTATGTACACAACTTTGTTTCCTTCAAGACCCTTATTCCCTATTAATCCAAAAATCTTTAGGTGTGTCTGTTTGTTTGAGATGTTTGTCCTACTATTATAGAACTTGATACCAAGTCTCTCAAGTATGTCTTTCTTAGGTATTTTAGGGTTCATAAGAGTTATGTGTCTCTCTCCCAATCTTCATCATTATCTTGTATATACAAACGTTTCCTCAATAATTCAACTTCATTTTTTCCTTCCTCTTCTCTACCTCAATCTTTTGATAAGGCAAATGATCTTGATGATTTCTTGGTGCAATAGGTTCACTTACTATTAGTGTAAGCACTTGTTCTGTCACCTGTTAAACCACCCCTTCATTATGTTTGCCAGAAATGTCCTAGAGAAAGTAATGTAGTCGATCATATTCATGGCCCACCGGTGCCCACTTCAACGTTTGATCCATGACAAGTCCTCACCACTCATCTACCAAATTGCCCCTAAGCCTGAAATAGTGCCCAAATTTGTTCATGATCCTGACAATGTCCCTACACCCGATTCTTCCAATGACTTGCCTATTGCCTTTTGAAAAGGTAAGCGTACATGCACCTATCATATCTCTTCTTTTATTTTCTATAACAACTTGTCTCCCCCATCATGTTCCTTCATAGCTTCCTTACACTCTATCACAGTTCCTATTACTCTCCACTAAGCCTTATCCCATTCAGGTTAATGTGCTATATAATATATGAAGAAAAGGTAGCCCTTTATAAGGCAGGTAGTTGGACTCTCATTAATTTACCTCATGGAAAGAAGGCTCTTAGGTGTAAGTAGGTGTTCACTTTTAAGACAAAGCTGATGGCATATTAGAACATCTAAAAGCTCAATTGGTTGTTAAGGGATATGCTTGGACATACAGTATTAACAATTCTAAAACCTTCTTCCCTATGGCAAAATTGCCCTAAGTTCGCCTCTTTATTTCTTTGGCTGCACTTATGATTTGGATCTTCATCAATTGGGATATTAAAAATGTTTTCTTGAATACCATTTTCTTAAGGAAGTTCACATGGAGCAATCACCTTGTTTTGTTACTCAGGGGGAGGGTGGGAAAGTATGCCACTTCCATAAGTTTTCATATGGTTTAAAGCGGAGCCCCATGCTTAGTTTGCTAGGTTCAACTCTGTGGTTAAGAAATTTCATATGAATGAAAGTAAGTATGATCACTCTTTATTTTATTAAGAGACGAATGCAGGCATGATTCTCTTAGTAGTATATGTTGATGACATCGTCATCACAGGTAGCAATACATCAGAATCTCGTTAATCAAGGCCTTTCTTAATTCTTATTTCCAAACAAATGATTTGGGTATGCTAAAGTACTTTCTTAAAATTGAGGTTATAAGAAGCAAGAAAGACACCCTCTTGACATAGAGGAAATATGTTCTAGATCTGCTAAAAGAAACTAAGAAATTTGAAGCAACACCAAGTAGTTTCCCATGATTCCTAATCCTTTTTTGAACATTGATGACACAATATTGTTTGATGAGCTACCTGAGGATTTGAAAAAAAGAAGGTTGATTTTGAGAAGATCAAACCATTTGCGTATCTTGAAAGATATTGAAGACTGATCGTGAAATTGAACTATCT
This sequence comes from Acacia confusa, assembly GCA_037074495.1. Classification (NCBI taxonomy): domain Eukaryota; kingdom Viridiplantae; phylum Streptophyta; class Magnoliopsida; order Fabales; family Fabaceae; genus Acacia; species Acacia confusa. The sequence continues at coordinate 44,611,521 of CM073503.1, forward strand.
CATTGTGACTCGCCCTAACATAATTTTTTCAGTTAGTGTGCTTAGCCAAGTCATGACAACACCAACTATTTCTCAATAGGAAGCATTGTTGCATGACTTACATTACTTGATGGGTTTACTCGGTCGTGATATACTTGATATGGGTCAAAAGCTATCAGGAGATTCATCACAGGATATTGTGTGTTTAGCAGTGGAAATTTGGTGTCCTAAAGAAGCAAGATGTAGTATCTTAGTCTAATGCAGAAGCTAAATATAAAGTCATGGCTTAGTTGGTCCAAGAAATTGCGTGGATTCACCAATTAATGAAAGAGGTTGGTTTTGACACATCATTGCCCTCAAGGTTGTGGTGTGATAATAAAATTACTCTATGGATAGCCTCTAATTCTATGTTTCATGAACGTACAAAACACATTGAAATCGACTGTCACTTTGTACACGATAAGATCAAGGAGAACTTTATTTTTATAAGGCCTTAAATTGGACTTGTGTAGACTATCTTTGTACTAAGTTGTGCTTGATTATCATCTACGCTCTAACTTGAGGATAAGCGTTAGGAAATATATTGTAATTAATATAGAATCAATTAGTATCCCTATCAATCAGTGATTAGAAAATCATCATTAAGTGCCATTAAAACTAAGATTGTCCTCTCTTGAATGAATATATCTCTTTTATGCATAAACAGATACGAATCATTCAAATTATTCTCTCTTTCTCTACTTTCAAAGACACTTTCTAAAACAAAAAAAAGTTGTGTCTCCAAAAAGCATAGTTTGGGCCCATTGAATTACATGTGAACCACCATCCATTTGAATACATATACATAGGACGATGCTCAAGATGTTGATTCTCTCTAGTTCTCTATCTCTACAAATTCCCTCCTCAAAAGAAGAGGAAGATCAGTTAGCTCGAAACTCTAAGAAGATTAAAAATGTGACTCAACAGATGGAAGATCAAGTAAAGGATTAGTGGCCTATTCTTGGGCGACCAAAATCGTTATTTACAAAATGAGGAACCTCATTTGCAAACAAACTCAAGGGGGTAGATTAGGAAACTGCCGATGTGGTTGATATTGATTTTGCAATGGGTAAGGAAGACATGACTAATGATTTTATATCTGACAGCCCACAAGCCAATATGGATAGTGAACCATTATGTAGGATTATACAGGATCCTAAGAGGAACTTTCCGACCATTATATTTTCAAGGGAGATGAAAAAGAAGATTTATAAAGCGTGGAATAACTCGGTTATCATCAAGCTTTTGGGTCATAACATTGGATATAAAGATATGGAGTCAAGAATCCAATTGTTACGGGCCAAACGTGGAGACATAAAGTTGATTAATATAGGTCACGATTATCATGTGGTGAAATTATCAAATAAGGAGGACTATCAGAATGCGCTGATGAGAGGCCCCTGGTGTCATATGATCATTACTTAATAGTTAGACCTTAGGAGCCTCTGTTTAATTTAGCAACTGCTACGATTGATCAAGTGGCAATTTGGATTAGACTCCCACGCATTTTTTCTGGAATACTACGACAAAGAAGGTTAACATTAATACGTCATGCCAACTAAGGGGACACTATGCAAGATTATGTGTACTGGTGGACTTAATGAAGCAGCTCATGGCAGGATTTTCGGTTGATAGAGAAGATTACTGTGTTGAATATGAGGGCCTCTACATGCTTTGTTCTAACTGTGGATTCTATGGACATAGACACGAAAGCCATCTTGATAAGAAAAAACAAGGTGCAAATGCCGAGGGCAATGAAGGTGTTGGTGAGCAAGTGTTCAAAGACGAAATGGAGGCTCAAAGTGAGTCTAATGGTCATGAGGATGTCTAAAGAGTGGTTCAAAAATCACAAAGATTACGGCGGGGTACTGGGAAAATAGGGGAGGCTACCAATAATTTTCCGGTGGGTTCAAGGTTTTCACTGTTAGTTGAGGTAGAAGGTAAAGACAAGCATGACACGGTGGAATTATCATTGGCAATCTCTGATAAAGGAACAGTAGGGGCTCAACATTTGGCAATGAAACGCACTAAAAAGGTATGGAAGGATTTGAAGCAGAAAGTAGGGGCATCGTCAGAGTTGGTTAGTACGGTTATGAGAGTGCACGAGGTAGTAGAATTGGCGAGAAAGAGCCAATGGGGAATAGACGTGTGGACAAAAGAGTGAGAGACAATATGGAGTTGAATATGAGCAATACAGGTGGCGTCTTGTGCTTAACTATGGGTGAGGAAAACATGATGGTAAAAGAAAAGATTAATATCTCTGGTGAAAATATCCTACCGGAAAAGAGCATAGGTATACTCGATCCAAGATTACTCCCCTATGACCCTGGAGCTTTGGAGCTTACCCCTTTGGACCATGGTAAGGCCCATGAATGGGCTAGTAATGGATAGCCCAATGATTATGGATACTAATGGGAGTGTGTGCAGCGAAGATGTCCTGGTTCCTGAGACTCAAATGTCTCTCTAGTAGTTAGGCCTTCATTAAATTTGGTTTTTTAATGGATTGTCTTCTTTATTGGAATGTGAGAGGTGCTTGCGGAAAGGGCCTCCTCCGAAATATCAAGCTTCTTTGTCATGGGACTAAGCCCAGTGTTTTAGTTCTTACGAAAACCAAGACAGATGATGTTAATCGATTCAAAGCGTTGGGTCAAATAGGCTTTGATTCCATTCAGATTATCCCTAGTTCGGGTCGTTCAAGTGTGCTGGCAGTCACCTAAGAGTCTTCGAGAATTTCTGTGATAGTGATAGAGGAAAATGTGTAGTTCCTCCACCTTAAATGCCAAATTGCTTCTCTCTCATCCTTCCTGGTCACTGCGATTTATGTAATACTTCATTCAAATCAACGTGAGATTCTTTGGAACAAGCTATGGCGAATATCGAAAGGAATCACAGGGGCATTGAGTGTTATAAGAGATTTCAACGACACATGTTCAGCTAATAAACATATTGGAGGTAGAAGTGGGAACCTTTGTCGGATGTGGTGGTTTCATGAGCGAATAAATGACTATGGGCTTGTTGATTTAAGAGCAACATGACCAAGAATGACCTGGAAGGGACCACGTCTAGCCGGTTGCATGAGACTTTATGAACGCCTTGAGTATCCAATACAATACTCAAGTATCCAGCACTTACAGCATCTCTGTTCACCTCTGTTTCACATTCAACTTTGGGCGAGGTCTGGTAATTCGATGATATCTCCTAAACCAGACATCAGATTGAGGTGAAACCAAATTTGTATGAAACTAGACATTCAATGCGTCATCTTGACAAAGTCTCATGCTCAAAAAAGATCAGATGAGAGATATTTGAATTTCTAAAGTTGGATCAAATATTCACGCCACACAACTGACCAAGCTTCAATGTTTTGAGTATAACTCACAATCTACAAATTAGAATGAGTTGAAATCGGTGGCATATGAAAGAAGACTCATAAGGATTTCCATCAATACTTGATTCAACTAAAATGAAGATCAGACCAGAGAGATATGGTCTTCGAAAGTTTACTGACAATTCAAAACGTTGCAAAAAGGCTAGTTAAGAACAAGGCTTCATTCATTGGATCATAACAGATGAAATTCAACGATCTTTGAGCTGAATCTTTTTGCATTGGAAAGAAGACTCAAAGAGCTATATAAGGATAATTGGTTTGCCAAAATTGAAGCTATATTAAGTTAAAGAGCAACCAAAGTCAAGAATAAGTTGAATACTCGAGTATACAAGTAAATACTCGAGTATAGCTCAGACAGAGAGCAATGAACGTTATAGGATCTTCAATACTCGAGTATATAAGTCAATACTCGAGTATCGGACAAACAAAGACGAATCTGAAGTAGCTCGACAGTCTCAATACCGCAGTATGCAAACAATACTGCAGTATTCACCTTCAATTCAGAAAAATGACCATTACGAAAATCTTGAATCTGATCTAGATCATCCAGATGTTTACCCAAATGATTTGTAATACTTCTTAACATCATTTACATCATTTGTGGACATGTTTTAGATAATCAAAGGGCGTTAAATTGAAGATCAAAGTTGAAGAAATTGCTGATGTCATAGTTGGCTCAAAAACCAAAGTTTCTAACGGCTAGTTTTCCCCAACTGCTACATTCTCAATGTCTCTATTTACAACATTTATCTTCTCCAACGTTCAGATCATCTTCATCTATAAATAGAGCTAGATTCAAAACGTAGAAGGTAGTGGAAAAAGATTGCACTGTCATAATGCTCAAATTTTGAATCTCAACACTCTCTGTATTTCGGTGCTTTCTTAGTTTATCATTTAGAGAGTGAAATGACTTGTAATGCACTTTAGTGATCATCTATTCACTTCTTAGAGAGAATATACATTGTAAAACATTCTATTTCCTGAGAGATACTCAAGGTTGGGTGACCTTGAGTGGGAAATTGATTGTATCCCTACGGGTTATGAGGGAGAGTCTCTGTGAAAGATTGTAAAGGCTGCACAAGTGCCTGGATAAACTTGTGAGGTTGTAAAGGCTTTTCTCTTGTGCCTGGTTTAACAAAGAGATAGTGGAAATCTCAAGTGGAGCTTGAGGACTGGATGTAGGTCAAGGATTGGACCGAACCAGTATAAATTTGAGTTTGTAATTCTCTTCCTTAATCTCTTTTATTTCCAGCAAATATGTTTGAATGATTATCTAAAATTTTCTAACTCTTTACTATCATTCAAACTGTTTTTACTGAATTGTGAAAATATTTTCAAAGGTTGCAAATTTTTATCTTCACCCAATTCACCCCCTCTTGGATTCAGCCGAGATTTTCAGCTGCATGATGAAATATCTGCATGTTTTCTGTGAAGCTTCTGGTGAAAAGGTCAATACATCCAAGTCTTCTATTTTCTTTTCTCCTAAGGTTAATAGAGCAACGAAAGCAAAGATACATCATATTACCAAAATGAAAATCACCACTGAGATTGGTAAATACTTAGGTTTTCCTCTATCAAGGAAGTGGAAGCCTAGAGAGGCATTTCATTATATAGTGGATAGAATGAACTTTAAATTAGTAGCTTGGAAAACAAGTATGCTCTCTATGGCCAAAAGAATTACTCTTGCTAAATCAGTATTGAGTTCAGTTCTGCTCTACCTGTGCAAGTGTCTCAATTACCTATTAGCAAATGTAAGGAGATTGAAAAACTCCAATGCACTTTCATATAGGGCACTTCAAGTAGACATGGTTATCACAATATTAGTTGGTAGACTCAAAAACTGTCAAAGGAATTTGGGGTCTTGGTTTTAAAAGTTTGATCTCATTGAATAAGGCTTTCGGATGCAGGCAAGCCTGGAAACTAACCATTGGGTCGGGTGGCTTATAGACTGAGGTTCTGCTACAAGGAATATATTTCAAGGAATGAAGGACATTTATTAGAAGACAAAGTTGGCGACTCATCCTTATGGCACTTTATTTGTCAGTAAAAGGAAATTATTGATAAAGGCCTGCAATGGCGTTTGAGGAATAGCTTGTTTGTTAACTTCTTCAGCAATATCTGGCTTGCCTGTGGTTTGAAAATTAGTGACCATTGCCAAAGAGTGCTAATAGATGAAGAGAAGTATAGTAAAGTCAGTGATTGGGTGGTGTCTAGGTCATGGAATTTCAATGCTGTGAATTCAATTGTTTCCTGTGACATCATTAAAAGGTTAGTAGCTTCTCATCCAGCTTTGCCTGGGACTGGTAATGATGTTATTTCTCGAGGTGCCTCTTTAACGGGCCTTTTTACTAATAAATCAACGTATGATTTTATTGAACAACCAAGTTCAAATTTAATGCATTCGAGTTTTAAAAAAAATGGAAATGGCAAGGAGCTAAACGTATTAGAGTTTTCTTATGGCTCGTTTGTTAGACTTGGTTGTCACCCAAAAGGGGGGTGAATTGGGTGTCTAATAAAACTTTCGATAACTTTGAAATTTTTTTTACAACTTACTGAAAGTAGTTCATATGATAGTGATGGTTTATAAAGCGATAGTCAGTCTTTCAAACATATATGCTGGGAATATAAGAGTTTAGGGAAGAGAATATGCAAACTATAATTTATCCTGGTTCGGCCAAATCCTTAAAAGCTCCACTTGAGATTTTTAATCCACTATCTTCTTGTTTAATCTGGGCACAAGAGAAGCCTCTACAATTCCGCAAGTTCACTTAGGCACGTGTAAAGCCCAATCTCTCACTAAGATACTACCCCTTACACACCGTAAGGTTACAATCTGTTTCTCACTCAAGATCACCTAATTTTGAGTAACTCTCAGATAAAATGATTGCAATGAATCTTCTCTCTGTGTCTCTCTCAGAAGTAAATGAATGAACACTGAAGTACAATAGAAATCATTTCACTCTCTATGATGAGCTATATAAACATTGAGAACAGAGAGCATATGAGATAAATGTTACATTCAGAATGTTGGCACTTCGACAGTACAAGCTCATAATCTCATGTCTCTTCATCTATCTTGAAGACTCTTAAGATAGTCATTGAGAGATATTCAATTTCTGTTAGACACCGAAAACATTCCGTTGGACTAAGTTCTCCCGATTTGGTTTCCGGCTCATCGTTATCAGCAAACTTTCTTTGGTCTGAATAGAAGTTGACTTAAGAAGTTGATAATATCTTTTCACCAAAATGTGTACTTGTGACAAGGATCATTTGGACTGCTCTTATGTTTATTTTGTGCATGGCTCTGTTTTTCTACTAAGCATTAAATGCCTCTGACATAAATATTGTTTTATGACGCTTTTAGAGTAATCCAACATTTGATCAACTGAAATCACTAACAGATGGGTTAAAAGTATCTTAAGAATAGTTGTTAGTGAAAGTATGAAGTAGTTGTAAGGAAATTTGAACATTTTAAATTGCACAGACTACGACACCATTTCTTACAGAAGAGCTCGAGTTATAAAATAATGAACTAGAGTTACAAACTCAAGTTGAGTATGAAGAACTCGAGTTAATGTTTAAGGATGAAAACATGAAGCATTTTGATTAAAAAGAACTCAAGTTGTAAAAAGCTCAACTTGAGTTCTTAAACAAGAACTCTAGTTCTTAACACTTCGCTGAGATCTCAAGTTTTACTGGTTCAAAGAACTCGAGTTCATATTCCAGGAACTCGAGTTTAGAACTCAAGTCTATTAAAATGAAACTCTAGTTCCTCAGACTTTTTATGTTTGAAATAGACAACGAGACATGTTTCCTTGAACTTGAGTTTATTACTTATGAACTCTAGTTGTTTGTCATTTAGAACGATTGGCATTCTTTGAGAAAACATAAGAACTCTAGTTGTCGATGTTCAAACTTGACTTACCAACTCAAGTTGTTACATTAGAACTCGAGTTCTTACCTGATTGTTCTAGAATGATAGCTAGCATTCTTTGCAATCTTCATGATGTAGAACTTAAGAACAATAGTTGCATAAGGGTCAAATTCCAACCGGCATAACGTCTTTGATATTGCTCCAAATTTGTCAAACCAATTATTCCCATAAATCTCTTTAAGTCTTCTTTCCAATGCAAAAAGAATCAGCTCTAAACTCATTGCATTATGATCGTTATGATCCGATGAATGAAGACGTTCTTGACCAGCGTTTTTGAAACATCCTAAACTGACTATCAACTTCATCAAAAATTCATATCTCATTCATATGATCTTTGTTTTGTGTGATCTTGTTTTTTTTTTGGAAAGGTATGTGAGTATAGTTTCAGATGCTACCGATTTGAGCTCATTTGGATGTATAATTTGTGAGATACAGTCAAAATATCGAAGCTTAGTCTACCGTGTGGTGTTAATTGATGTTCCAACTTCTGAAATTCATAGCTCTTTCATCTGAAATCCTTTGGGCTTTAATGTTTTTCACAATGACACATTGGGAGTCTAGTTTCATACAAAATTGGTTTCACCTCAATCGGATCTCTAGTTTGGAAGATATCATCAAATAATTGAACATCACCCAAGTGAAACGTTGAACAAGGATGAATAAAGTGGGTGGAATAGTATCAACTCGAGTTGTTGAAACATCAACTCGAGTTTTGCTCTCATAACTCGAGTTCTTAAGTGAGAACTTGAGTTTTCATGTATATTTTGCTGAAAGCTTGATGTTGCTCATTTTAACTCTGAATTGAGTTATTTCAGCTTCCATTTGATCACAAAAACTTTCAGTATCACATATAAGAACTTGAATGTTGATAGTCCCATTATAATGTGCAAGTTCTTGTTTCTTTATTCTTCTTTCTTGATCATTCTCCACAATTCAATCTACATTAAATATAGCAGTTAATCAATGCATACGATACAAACTTTTTGCTATTAACATTGATATGTGTATTTGATATCATCAAAACTAAACATATATAACATCGTTTTCCACAATAGATTGCCTACAGATGGATGGCGTAGTATGGTCTAACTCATCTCCACTTTGTCCTACCTGTAACTTAGAAACTGAGACTGTTATTCATATCCTCCGTGACTGTACATATGCAAAGAATATGGGGCGATACAACCAAGGTACTTTTATAGGTTCTTTAATGCTCAATTACGTGATTGGACCGGTCTTAATCTCCAAATGGAGTTGGGAAGGTTCTCTAGTACTAATTGGAATTCTGTGTTTTGTCGTAGGTGTATAGAAGTTATGGAATTGGAGGAATAGGGTGGTCTTTGAAGATGATTTCCAAAAGCCAAATTACCTAGTTGAAATTATCTTACATGTATGGTCTTCCTTGGTGCTTAGTAGCTATCACTTACTGGATGGGGTTAATGAGAGAGGGAGAAGTAATATTTGGTCTCCACCACCTGCTGAGTTCATAAAAATGGATGTAGATGGTGCTGTAAATTCTTCACAAAGTGCAACTAGCTATGGTGGGGTATTAAGGGACTCACGAGGTATCTAGAATCTAGATAAGTTGGGGATTTGTAGCCCGCTGGAAGTAGAGGAGTGGGCTTTTTGAAAGGTCTCCTACTTGCAAGGAGAAGGGGCTTCAGCAAGATCATTATTGAATCGGATTCCCAAGATTTCATCAATTTGCTGTCACACAGGTCGGCATCTGATACACACAGCCTGATAATGTTCCAGATCAAGAACTTATTGGAATTAGAATGGGATGTCCAATGGTACCACATCAGCTAGGAGCAAAATCAAGTAGATGATAGACTTGCCAAGGAAGGATTATCTACTTCCTACCTTTTTTATTCAAGTCGCCCTTTTGTGAGGACTATGGTATTACATGCTTGTATGGGAATTTATTTCCCACGCACTTTTGATTTAATTTAAGGCTACGCCTACTTTCATGTTAAAAAAAAAAAAGAATACATATACATGAAAGTTTGATTTGATCTAAACTATTAGGAGTCAAGAAATTGTCTTATGTTTGAGCTCATGAAAGTTTGATTTGATCTAAACTATTGTGAGTCAAGAAATTGTCTTATTTTTGGGCCTATCGACTTGCGTGTGAACCACCCTCGATTTGTCTCTCTAAATCTCTTTTGCTCGTTTTAGCCCCAAAAAAAAAATTGAGATATGGGTGGACCATCTTTTGCTTTTTATTTTGAAAAAGTGTTGGAAAAATCCGTCATTAAAATATTTATTACTCAAAAGTATCTGAAATTTGTTTAAGGATACATGTACTTGAGTTAATGTAATTCTTCCTGCAATATATTTTCAGCTATAGATAAAATAGAAGACTTTTCCCATAATGTTAACGACAAGTTTCACACAATCCAATAAGAATTGCATCAGCTGGCATAACGTTTATACATAGTAAAAGATATTTTGTATATGGTTGAATAAGAGTTTAATTTGTAATCCTTCCGGCCTTATTTATAAGACCCTAATAACCTAGTTACGTGATTTTAAAAAATAGTTAACATTAGTAAAAAATATTCCCTTCGATCCTATTTGGAAGAACCCGATAACCAAATTATATAGTTCAATAAAGCGGTCAAAATTAGTTAAAAGTAATAAGTGTGTGTTAAAATAATTTTTTTTTCCCTTCAAAGTATACCCTTTATTAATAAAGGGTAAGTAAGAGAGAAAAAAAGACAGTAAACATAAGTATCATTAACAATTTAATTAATACTACATATAACTAAAATTAGAAAAAACTCATTAAATATTGAGATAACTTTTGTTGAGCTTTTATAAAAAGGATCAAGCCAATTTAAATTTTGAGCTCTTATAAAAAGAACTGAAAAAAGTAATAATTGTGTCTCGAATAAACTTATTTTTCAAGTATGCCCTTATTTATATGGGCGAGTAATAGAGAGAAATAGAGTAAATATAAATATCATCAATCCTTTAATTAATGCAATATATATAATTAATGAGGGGTACAAATAAAAAAATTAAACAATAAGACAACTCTTGTCAAGCTTTTATAAGAAAATCAAGACAATTTAAATATTGAACTCTTTTAAAAAGAACAAGATGAAATAGAAGATAAGATGTGCCCCTTCTTGAGAATGTGAGTTCTTAAATAAATTTTAGGTTTGTTTAGGAAATTTAAATATTTAAATAAGGATTTTTTTTTACATATAATTAGAATTTTCTTGTCAGTATAGTTATGTTGGAAGTCTTGGTTAAAAGTGGTCAAAAGGTTGGATGAAGGATGAGATGGAGAAAACTTTTGTCATTTCACATTGAAACAAATCAAACGATCACACTATAAATGTTTTAGTAACATTTAGGAGACTTCAGGTCAAAAAAGATAAAAACAAACAAGATGCTTCACCGTTACAACACATATTTAGGGTATTAATTAATTAGGTTTCATGAGACTAAATTGTCATTTTCCTAATTTATGATTGATTGCTCTGTTTATGTTTTATAAATTGTCTACTACCAAGTGATTATATTTTTTTTATAAAAAACACTAGTATTTGAAATTTATGAATACTATTAATAGAACTCTTGGGAGTTTTACTTTATTTACAATCTAAAATTTTATATCTAAAAATAAAAATACTCTAAAGTAATTTAATTAACTTTTTTAATTTTTCTAAAAAAATCAACTATATCTAATAATTAGGACCGGAAGGAGTAGAATTTATTGTTCATGAATGGTAGAGTATTTTGGGCTTGAAGACTTGAGAACCTCTTGTAATTAAAAATAATAATAATAAAAGAAATTATACTTATTCCAAGGCTGATGGCCCCCCTTGTTCTGTAGGCAGGGACAAGAGACTAATTATTCTTAATTAATGGAGTAATTAGTTGTAATTCATATCCAAATTCTTAATTATACGTATGTTTGAATCTTAAGCTAGCACCCTATGTCCCTATTTTATATAACGTTCATACCTTAAAACCCAAAAAAAAAAAAAGAGTTCTTTTACTCCTAAATTTTTTTAGGGGAAGTATTTTTCACTAAATATTTATTTATTGATATCTTTTATAAACAATTTTTCTTATATTTGTTCATCATTCAAGATATGACCATGAAGTATCAGTCGTATAGCTCAATACAGCTGGATGCATTATTTAAATGTTTTCTATTTAGTAGTCACTTTCTAATGGAAAGTTTCGCTTTCTCAGTATTTTTATTATATTTTTCTTGCTTCATTTGTAAATTTATTTACAATTTGAAGTTTGCCTTAGATATTGTTACTTTTATTTTATTTGCTTGATTTTTTCACCCGAAATATCTTACTTAATTTATAATTTTATGAATTTTTAATTGAGATATATGAAATATATAATTTATAAAAATATAATACATAATTAATTTAGAATTCTAGAGTTATTTACAAAATTGCGTGTTTATTGTAATATAATTATTATTGTTTTTGTTGTGCCGTCCAACGAGTCACGTGATGTCCGCTAAATTGATAAATGGTGATTTTGTTTTTAATATGAATAAAAATTTGCAACCTTAAAAATTTGATTTAAGGTTTGTGACTAAGTTCTCCTTTTAGATTCAAACTCAAGACTCTAAAAGATTTTAAAAAACCTTACACTTTTAGACCAACTCTATATTAGTTACATAATATTATATGCAACTGGTCAATAATTTAACATTAAACTAAACAGTATAGTTGTTCAAAGGTTAATAATCTAATCAAAATTTAATTAAATTTATCCAAATACTGCTTTAAATCTTGGTTTAAGAAAGAGGTTGTGAGTTAGAATGTTTGTAAGCATGATTTGTGTGTGAATTCCTTTGGTTGGATGAAGGATGAGAAAATGGAAAAAAAAAAAAAAAAAAATTGATGAAAATGACGTTAATCGACACGTAAATATATATGCTCCATATCAAAACAAAATAAATCACACGTGATCAAACAAAAACAAAGATAAATATGAAATATTGATTTTTTTTTTTTAGGATTAATATCACTGCTGGTCATCACAATTTGATTTTATTTTGGATTTCGTCTGTGTAATTTTAAATATTTAGTTTTAATTCTTATAATTTTTTAATTATTTAGTCTGAATTTAAATATATAGATAAAAAAAAAAAATCATTAAAAGTTTAGGAATAATTATTAAACTCAAACAAAAGCTTTATAAAATTATATGGGCTAAAACCAACAATTTAATTTATTGTTACAGTAACTTAAATCAAAATTTGATTAGAGTATGATTATATATGCATGAAAGTTTGATGTAATCTAGACTATTGTGAGTTAACAGATCGTCTTATGTTTGACCCCATCAACTTGCGTGTAAACCATCTTCGATTTGTCTCTCTTAATCTCTTTTAGTCTTTTCACCGTCATATATATATATATACACATATATATATATATATATGAGATATGGGTGGACCAGGAATTTGTTTAAGGATACATATCCTTGGGTAAATGCAATGCTTCTACAATTGTATGCAATATATTTTCAGTTATGGATAAAAGGGTTAAGGTGCAAAAATATAAATAAGTTTTTTTCCATGAGTAAAAATACACATAAGCTTTTTTTTGGAGTAAAAATACATACGTGGTTACCATTTTAGAGCACAAGTCACATCTCACCGTTAAGTTACTGTTCACTGTGATGAGAAAAAAAGAGATTAAGTGAACAGTAATATAACGGCGGTGAACAGTGACTTAACGGTGGGATGTATATTTTTACTCCAAAAAAAAAGCTTATGTGTATTTTTGTTTCTGTAAAAAAAAATTTATATGTATTTTTACACCTTAACCTTAGATAAATAGAGGACTTTTCACATATTGTTAACGACAAGTTTCACACACTCCAATAAGAATCGCTTCAGCTAACAAAACATTTATACATAGTAAAAGATATGTTGTGTATGGTTGAATAAGAGTTTAATTTGTACTCTCTCTTATCCAATTTATACGACCCTTCTAACTTAATTACATGATTTAAGAAAATGATTAAAATTAATTAAAAATAATTTCTTTTATTCTATTTATAAAAGCTCAATAACTAAATTACATAGTTTAAAAAAGTGGTTAAAATTAGTTAAAAATAATAAATACATCTTGAAATGAATTTCTTCTTCAAAGTATACCCTATAAACCCTATATTAATAAGAGACAAGTAATAAAGAAAAAGAAAGTAAACATAGGAATTATCAACCATTTAATTAATGGGCTTTTTTCCCAAAGTGCCCCTTTTTAGAAAACTATTTACCAAAATGCCCCCAGTTTCAAACTATTTCTCATTATGCCCCTCCCTCGAAACATATTCCCTGTCTACCCCCATTTAGTCGACTAAATGAGGGCTTTAGTTGACTAAATAAGGGTTTAATTTTTTTTTGAAAACCGTCGACATTTAGTCGACTAAATCCTAGGATTTAGTCAACTAAATGTCGTGGGGGTGAAATTTTTTTCAATAACCCCGACATTTAGTCGACTAAATCCCAGGATTTAGTCTGGGATTTAGTCGACTAAATGTCGACAGTGAGCCTTTTTTCAATAATAATGACTATTTAGGAATAAATTAATTTAAGCCCTATTATTTAGGAATAAGTTAGATCATATCATTATCTTCTTGATTTGATGATTATCATTATTTTTACTTCTATTATTATCCATTATTATTATTATTATTATATGATAATAATATAACATATACATATATTCCCCTACCTGTTAGTTGGTTAGATTCTATTATTTAGGGATACCTTAGATCAAATCCTATAATCTCTAATATATTTTATTCGTCTCATTATTGCTTTCCTAATATTGTTATTGTTATTATTATTATTCTTTTATAATTAATCTACTATCCACTATTTTTATCCATTATTGTAAAAATATGTATTCATCAATAACTTTGCAAAAACGCACGCATGGCTCTCTGGCTTTTTTTTTTTGTTTCAGTTTACACGCAGAGAAAGAAAAGAAGAACATAGTTATAGATTATCATAATGATCACTGTGAGTGTGTGTAAACTGAAACAAAAAAAAAAGCCAGAGAGTCATACGTGCGTTTTTGCAAAGTTATTGATGAATACATATTTTTACAATAATGGATAAAAATAGTGGATAGTAGATTAATTATAAAAGAATAATAATAATAATAACAATATTAGGAAAGCAATAATGAGATGAATAAAATATATTAGAGATTATAGAATTTAATCTAAGGTATCCCTAAATAATAGGATCTAACCAACTAACAGTAGGGGGAATATATGTATATATTATATTATTATCATCTAATAATAATAATAATAATGGATAATGGATAATAATAGAAGTAAAAATAATGATAATCATCAAATCAAGAAGATAATGATATGATCCAACTTATTCCAAAATAATAGGGCTTGAATTAATTTATTCCTAAATAGTCATTATTATCCATTATTATTGAAAAAAAGCTCACTGTCGACATTTAGTCGACTAAATCCTGGGATTTAGTCGACTAAATATCGGGGTTATTGAAAAAAATTTCACTCCCACGACATTTAATCGACTAAATCTTAGGATTTAGTCGACAAAATGTCAACAGTTTTTTAAAAAAAATTAAACCCCCATTTAGTCGACTAAAGCCCTCATTTAGTCGACTAAATGGGGGTAGACATAGAATATGTTTCCAAGGACGGGCATAATGGGAAATAGTTTGAAAGTGGGGGCATTTTGGTAAATAGTTTCCTAAAAAGGGGCACTTTGGGGAAAAAAAGCCTAATTAATGCAACACATATAGTTAAAAATGGAAAAAAAAAAACTCATTAAATATTGAGACAACTTTTGTCGAGCTTTTATAAAAAGAATTAAGCCAATTCAACTTTTGAGCTCTTATAAAAAGGACGGTAATAAACTTGTTTTTCAAGTATGTTCTTATTTATAAAAGGGTAAGTAACAGAGAGAAATAGAGTAAACATAAGTATCATATCTATCATTTAATTCATGTAATATATATAATTAAAAAGGGGTACAAATAAAAAAACATTAAATACTGAGACAACTCTTATTAAGCTCTTATAAAACAATCAAGACAGTTTAAATTTTAAACTGTTATAAAAAGAATAAAATAAAATATAGCTGGAGATAAGTTGTGGCCCCTCTTGCAAATGTGAGTTCTTAAATAAATTTTGGGTTTGCTTAGGCAATTTAAATATTTAAATAAATTTTTTGATAACTTTATATTAGTTACATAATATTATATACAACTGGTCAATTATTTAACATTAAACTAAACAGGATAGTTGCTCAAAGGTTGATCATCTAATTGAAATTTAATTAAATTTATCCAAGCACTCCTTTAAATCTTGGTTTAAGAAAGAGATTGTGAGTTTGACTGTTTGTGCGCATGATGTGTGTGTGAATTCCTTCAGTCGGATGATGACAAAATTGAAAAAAAAAATGATGAAAATGACGTTAATTGACACGTAAATATATATGCTCCATATCAAAACAAAATAAATCACACATTATCAAACAAAAACAAAGATGAATATGAAAGATTGAATATTTTTTTTAGGATTAATATCAATGCTGGTCATTGCAATTAGATCGTATCTTGGATTTAGTCTCTGTAACTTTAAATAGTTGGTTTTAATCCCTAAAATTTTATAAGGATTTAGTTTGAATTTAAATATATAAATAAAAAATAAAAATCATTAAAATTTTAGGAATAATTATTAAACTCAAACAAAAACTTTATGAAATTATATGAATCAAAACCAACAATTTATAGCTAAACTAAAATAAATTTGGGTTTAGTTATGGTCCACTTCTCTTTCTATCCTCTTATTCATTTCGGTCGTTGGATTGAAATCTCAACTATTCAGATCTAGTGATTTTATAAAAATATTATTTTAAAATAATTTAATATTTTATTAATATTTTTATATATAAATAGATCTAAACCATTGATATTTTAATCCAACCGCTGAGATAAAAAAGTGGATATAAAGAGAATGAGAAGAGAAGTGAACTATAACCAAACCCAATAAATTTGATTAGAGTATGATTAAAGAATAACAATAATATAAGCTCTTCAAGAATGACTCAATCAGTTGAAAGTAATAGCGAGGTAAGGTGCGCTAATGTCAAAATATAGAGAATGGGTGTGAATTGGATGAGAGTTGGTATAGATGGTAAGGGATCCAGGATTAGTCTCTTGAGACGTGAGTTCGATCCCCTCTGCTGTTGCTGAGATTCTTTTGGTGGACAATCTCGTAAGTCCCCAGTAAGTGCTCATAGAGTTGGGGCCGTGCCCTAACCTTGGTGGGGGACTAATATCGAACCTCTCCAAAACTTTTTTGTAACAAAAAAAAAGTGTGAACTGGGTTTTGAGGAGAAGGAGGTGGAGCCAAGAGAGATGATAATTCATCAACTAGTTTTCCAAATAGGCTCTTAGTCAAAAGACAGGTTGGAGTACAGTTTCTCCAATTTTGTTTGGAAAAAAATAATTTTTTGTTCACGTAATTTTAACTGGTTTGTAACTCAATCCTTACACTTTGAATTGGTGTACATAGTTTAATCCCTATTGTTTTAACTTGGTTGTAACTTATTTCTTTAACTCTGATTCATAGTAAGTTAATCCTTACAATAATTTTACCAATTGTATATTATAGTTCTCCCCTTTATTCTATAACATAAAGAGTAAATTATAAAATAATAAAAACTACTGACATCGAGTTGTAGTGAGTCAAAGTCTAGAAACTGAGTTATCTTTGAATTAAGACTATGGGGATTAGATTACACTCAGTCAAAATATAAGGATTGGATTACAATTCAATCAAAACTATAAGAACCAAAAGATGAGTTTTCTTTATTTATATATATATATATTGATTACTATACAAAAAATTCAACATGAGCAAACAAAAATAGACATAATAAAGCATAAATATGGCACATTGATTCTTTTACCTTAAAATGACTTGCATTCAAAACCAACAATGAGGGAAAATATAGTAAAATCTAGCATGACCCACGTGCTCAAAACTCTTAATAAACTAATATGTTAGTTCACTAACCCAAGGTCTTATTTAATGCTCCCTCATAATATAAGATATATTTAAATAATGAAACATATATAAATTTAAAAAAACTAAAAGTATATATTAGTTGTCAAATGTTTAATTAATCATGTCATGTACGGTTTTCTTCACAAGACGTCACCAGTCTTATAAGAATACAAAATTCAATTGGAAATTTAAAATCCCTCAAAGGTGATGTAAGAAAAATTACATTGGTAGTTCTCTTGTACAATTTGGGTTATGCATTGGATCGTATGTATACGCATGAATACGGTCCTGTAATTAACATTTAAATTCAATTAGTTGAAATGGTCAAGAGTACGGTAGCACGAATTACTCCAAATTAAATAGTACATTATGAAATCATGAATAACTAGTTTTATTGACCAGTGAAATTAATATATAGTTACTTCTACTCGCAGTGTCCTGCTAATTAAAAATGAAAGCTTGGAATTTGGTTGTTGAAGTTTGCGTTTACTTTGTCAACGTAAACGCTTTAGAAGCAAGGACTCAAAAATAATTCTTTCTCGCAATTAGTGGCAATTGCAGCCAGTCCAATCGGTGCTGAATCCATCACAACTCAGAAGCAAAAGAGCTTTGAAATTAGGAAAGGAAATAGACAAAAACTCAAAGCTCTCTTCAGTCACTGTCATCCTCTTGAGCTTCAACTCCTGAACTAGCAATGGATATTTCTTTGCAAACACCAAAAGCCATGAATGTATATCAGCTCGATCCCCAGTTAGAAGGAACCAGGTTGAAATCTGAGAAACGAGGCTTCCCTTTTAATGTCACACCCCGTATGTTTGGGAACCGACGGGTCAAGATCTCAGGTGACACAGAATAACATTTTCCAATGAACACATGACTGCTACACCATCGTTCAGCCTTATACCATGATGCTTGGTTTGATAGATTTAGCTCTGTGAGTAAAAAATTTGGTATGAATTAAAGTAAGTGTAATCACTCTGTGTTTTATCAGCGGACAGATACAAACATGATTAGTAGTATATACTATTGACATTGTTATCACAAGAAGCAATACATGCATTGTTGGTGCAGGAAATTATGTAAATTTACCAATTAATGAAGGAGGTTAGTTTTGACATGCATTGCTCTCGAAAGATGTGGTTTGACAATAAAGCTACTATAAACATAGCCTCTGATTATATATTTCATAAACGTATGAAACACACTGAAATCGACTATCACTTTGTATGCGATAAGATCAAAGAGAACTTTATTTCTATATGACATGTACGATCTAGCGACCAATTGGGTAATCTTGAAACTAAGACTTTAAATTAGACTCATGTTAATTATTTTTGTTTCAAGTTGGACTTGATTATCATCTACGTTCCAACTTGAGGATGATCATTAGGAAATATATTGTAATTAATATAGAATCAATTAGTATCCTTATCAATTAATGATTAGGAAATCATCATTAAGAGTCATTAATACTGAGATTCTCTTCCCTTATATAAATATATCCCTTTTACATGTAAATACATTCGATTCATTCAAATTATTCTCTCTTTCTATGCTTCCAAAGATACTTTCTAAAACACAAAAAACTGTCTCCAAAAATCACATTTTGGGCCCATCGAATTGCAAGTGAACCACCCTCCACGTGAATATCTATGCATGAAAGTTTAATCTGATCTAAACTATTGCGAGTCAAGAGATCGTCTTATGTTCGACCCCATCGACTTGCGTGCAAACCACTCTCGATTTGTCTCTCTTAATCTCTTTTAGTCTTTTCACCCTATGGGTGGGCCATCTTTTGCTCTTTATTTTGAAAAAGTGTTGGAAATATCAGTCATTAAAATATTTATTCCTCAAACGTATGTGGAATTTGTTTAAGGTACATATCCTTGGGTAAATGCAATGCTTCTATAATTGTATGCAATATATTTTCAGTTATAGATAAAATAGAAGACTTTTCACATATTGTTAACGACAAGTTTCACAAAATCTAATAAGAATTGCCTCAGCTGGCAGAACATTTATACATAGTAAAAGGATATGTTGTATATGGCTGAATAATAGTTTATTTTGTACTCCCTTTGATCTTATTTATAAAACCCTGATAACTCAATTATGTGATTTAAAAAAATGATTAAAATTAGTAAAAAAAATACTCCCTTCGATCCTATTTGTAAAAGCTCAATAATCAAATTATATAGTTTAAGAAAGCGATTAAAATTAGTTAAAAAGAATAAATATGTCTTGAAATAAACTTTTTCTTTGAAGTATACCCTTTATTAATAAGAGGCAGAAAAAGAAAGTAAACATAGATATCATCAACCATTTAATTAATGCAACACATATAATTAAAAATGGAAAAAATATTAAATATTGAGGCAACTTTTGTAGAGCTTTTATAGAAAGGATCAAGCCGATTCAACTTTTGAGCTTTTATAAAAAAAGACTAAATAAAGTAATAAGTGTGTATTGAAATAAACTTGTTTTTCATGTATGCATGTATTTATAAAAGGACAAGTAACAAAAAGAAATAGAATAAACATAAGTATCATCAATCCTTTAATTATTGTTCAAAAAAATCCTTTAATTGATACAATATATAAGTAATGAGAGGTACAAATAAAAAAAACATTAAATACTAAGACAACTCTTGTTATGTTCTTATAAAAAAATCAAGACAATTTAAATTTTAAATTCTTATAAAAAGGACAAGATGAAGAACAGCTAGAGATAAGTTGTGCCCCTCTTAAGAATGTGAGTTCTGAAATAAATTTTGGGTTTGTTTAGGAAATTTAAATAAGTAAATAAGCAATTTTTTGACAATTTTCCCTTATATTTTTTTATTATATAATTAGAATTTTCTGACCAGTATAGTTATCTTGGAAGTTTTGGTTAAAAGTGGTCAAAAGGTTGGATGAAGGATGATGGAGAAAACTTTTGTCATTTCAGATTGAAAAAATCAAATGATCACACTATAAAAGTTCAAGTAACATTTAAGAGACTTCTAGTTAAAAAAGATAAAAACATCCTAGATGCTTCACCGTTACAACACAAATTTAGGGTATTAATTAATTAGGTTTCATTAGACTAAATTTTCATTTTCCTAATTTATGATTGATTGCTCTATTTATTTTTTATAAATTGTCTACTACAAAGTGATTGTATTATTTTTATAAAAAATATTAGTATTTAAAATTTATGAATATTATTAATATAACTCTTCGGAGTTTTATTTTATTTACTAAATAGTTATTTTATATTTAAAATTCTATTTTATTATATCATGTGAGATTTTTTATTCATGAATGAGTTTTATATACTTGGGGGTTTTTTTTTTTGTTTAAATATAATTTTAATTATGACCGATATGATGACGGGGTGACCTTTTTCTTTTTCTTTTTTTCACTTGAAGGGTTAACCTGGTTTAAACCCCTGATTTTTGAACTATTATCTTTATTGATTTATTAACTAATCCAGTTTTTAATACTACCTCATTAAAAAAGAAATATACATCCCGTAAATCACACACTAACCAATCTAAAGAATAAATGTTAGAATTTGTTGTTCATGAATGATAGAGTAGGTTACTTGAGATTTTTTTTTTTGGGGGGCTTGAAGACTTGAGAACCTCTTTTAATTAAAAATATAAAATAAAAGAAATTATACTTATTCCAAGGCTGATGGCCCCCCTTGGTCTGTTGGCAGGGACAATATATAGCCTAATTATTCTTAATTAATGGAGTAATTAATTGAAATGCATATCTTCCTCATTGACTTCAAATTCAATATTCTTTTTAATATGAATTGTTATATGTTCTTTTCAAATAATGCAATCTGATATATAATATAAATTTCTAATAAAAAAATTGTTTGCCATTATTATAATAGCAAGTTGATTGATTGGGGCAGCCAGTTTTCTGATTTCTCAAGTTCCATTCACATAATCAGGAAAAATGTGAAATAAAAAATAATTTCTAATAGTCATTACATAGAAAATAAATTTAGCATTTATAAAAACTAAGAAAATAAAATAAAATACTTCAGATCTAGTCGCCTAATAATTTCATTTTAATGATGAGCTAGTTCCTCCTGTTACTATCATGATTAACATCAAATTTGAACGCCAGATTAATTTACACGCTTTTTTGCAATCATATTTATAATCAAATTTAATTCAACTTGTGTTTGAATATATCTTAAGCTAGCACTCTATTTTTTATAACGTTCACACCGTTAAATCCGAAATAAATTTTTTTTTAAAAAAAAAAGAGTTCTTTTATTCCTAATTTTTTTAGGGGAAGTATTTGTCACTATATATTTATTTATTGATATTTTTTATAAACGATTTTTCTTATATTTGTTCATCATTCAGGAAATGACCATGAAGTATCAGTCGTATAGCTTAATACAGCTGGATGCATTATTTAAATGTTTTCTATTTAGTAGTCACTTTCTACTGGAAAATTTCACTTTCTCAGCATTTTTATTATATTTTTCTTGCTTCATTTGTAAATTTATTTACAATTTGATATTGTTACTTTTTTTTATTTTCTTTATTTTTTTTCACCCGAATATTTTACTTACTTCTAATTTTATGTCTTTTTAATTGAAATGTATGAAATCATAATTTATAAAAATATAAAACATAATTAATTTAGAATTATATAGTTATTTACAAAATTGCGTGTTTATTGTAATATAATTATTATTGTTTTTGTTGTGCTGTCCACCGAGTCACGCGATGTCCGCTAAATTTATGAATGGTCATTTTGTTTTTAATATGAATAAAAATTTGCACGTGCATAATATTATATATATACTTTTTTTCCTCAGAAAATATATATACATATATGTGTGTCTATTATGATTTGGTATTTGATTCAAAGTTTGTGACTATCCCTCTTATCACATCATAGTAGTCTCTTCTTGGATTCAAACTCAAAACCCTAAAAGATTTTAGAGAGCCTTATACTTTTAGACCAACTCTGTATTAATTACATAATATTATATACAACTGTTTAATTATCTAACATTAAACTAAACAGGAGGATAGTTGTTCAAAGGTTAAATTTAAGAAAGAGAGAGAGTTTGAATTTGGGGGGATTGATGAAAATGACGTAATATATATGCTCCATATCAAAACAAAATAAATCACACATGACCTCACAAATGAGAGCCTTTGTCCTTTTCATTGTAACAGGGAGGAAAGTGTGATTCATATAATTCGAGATTGTGAGAGGGCAAAGACCTTATGGAGACAAATTTTAAAGCCTAATTATTTTTCTCAATTTTGCGTAGATAATTTGCAAGTTTGACTTAATTGGAACACCAATTATAGCCCTGGAAAAGGAAGATTTCAGAATTTCTCATGGCCAAGAGTCTTTAGTTTGAGGTGTTGGATCCTATGGACAACTAGATGCAAATCCCTATTTCAAGGCGAAAACACAGATATCAAGGAGATGCTTCACTTATGTAACTATCTTCTTATGGAAAATACAACCAATCAAATCCTAACTCACAAAATTTTCCAACTTGGCAGGATGTGGAGAAGACCTGGACTCCGCCTCCACCAAATGTGGTCCACATTGATGTGGATGTATCTGTGCGTCATTAACATCAAGCAGCTTGTGGAGGAGTGATAAGGGACTCTCAGGGCCACTGGTTGATGGGATTTTACAAGTCCCTTGGACTCCATACTGTTGTCGAAGCTGAAATTTACGCTATCATGATAGGATTAAAAATGGGTCATCATATGGGATTTCAAAATATATTTCTTTATTCAGATTCTCTAGATGCCATCAACACCCTTATGCAAGACTGTTGCACTGATCACCCATTAAGAGACATCATTGGGGAGATCAAAAATCTTCTTTTCCGTGACTGGAACGTGGAACTTCACTATACCTCAAGAGACAACATCTCATGTGCTAACTTTATAGCCAAAGAAGGTTATGACGCTTCAATCGATGCTGATGTAGTTCTAATTCCAACCATTCCTCGAGGATACCTTGATATGGCTTTGCAAGACCAGTTTGTTTGTCATTTTTAGCTAATTCCTTGGTTGATATATTAAGGAGAACTACATTTCCATAGTCTAGTTCCTATCTCAAACTTTCAAGCTTCGGCTTGCTTTTATTTATTAAAAATAAATAAATAAATCACACATGATCAAACAAAAACAGAGATAAATATGAAATATTGATTTTTTTTTTTTTTAAGGATTAGATCACTGTTGGTCATTGCAATTTGATTGTATTTTAGATTTAGTTTCTGTAAGTTCAAATTGTTAGTTTTAATTTCTAAAATTTTATAAGGATTTAATCTGGATATATATATATATATATATATATATAAATCATTAAGAGTTTAGGAATAATTATTATACTCAAACAAAAGCTTTTTGAAACTATATGAGTTAAAACCAACAATTTATAGCTACGGGAACTAAAATAAAAATTTGATTAGACTATGATTAAAGACTAACAATAATATTAGCCAAAGGTCTTCAAGACTGAGTCAATCGTTGAACATAATAGCGAGGTAAGGGGCGCTGATGTTGAAATTTTGAGAACAAGCACGAAATTCTCCGTGCATTGCGCGATGCAACAACTCAAAAAAGTTATAGGGAATAAAAGAAAAGAATTATTCTTCAAATCAACCAACAAAAAAAGAGGAGTCATCTTTTTAAACGGAAACACAACATGAATCACAACAACATCAGTAGTTATACTATCTTATGTTTAGCAATGTATGCCGTAACTCAAAAATATCAACAAAACACCATGAACATGCTAGACATCAAAATACATAGACTTTTCAATATGTAAAATGAAAGGCCAATATCTCAATTGTGTCACCGAATATTATTCCCCTGTAAACAACATTTGTAGTTGAACTTTTTCCATGATTTGCATCATTTTGTAAGAATCTTTACACTAGCAATATTGTTGACTCTTGATAAAGCGACATATAATTTCTCATGTCTGAATACTGGCTTCGACAAATATAACCCAACATATTGTAATGATTGGTCTTGACTCTTGTTAATTGTCATTGAAAAAGACAAAGTAATAAGAAATTGTCTTCTCTTCATCCGAAAAGGAAGACTATTATTTGAAGGGTTCATGTCCATTATGTAGATTAAAACATTTTGATTCGGATTTGACCCATTTAGTGTTATTGCTTCAATGACATTCTTTCCAAGATGTGGGACATGTAACATAGTTCTATTACATAAGCCAGCAGCTTGATCTATATTCTTTAACAACATTATAGGTACTCCAACCTTTAGAATAAGAATATGCAAAGGGAGACTTGAATGGATAATAGTATTCAAAAACTTTGTGGTGTAAAAATCTTCAAATCCTTTAACCTCTTGAGATGACTTGCAAATAGTATCACAACCATAATACTCCATCAATTCACTAGGTAATAAAGAGCACATGTATTTATTTACCTGGTTGACACTTTCAATTGTTAGGCAAAGAATAGCTCTACTATTGAAGTAATCTGAGTTAGTTAAATTTTCCAACAATCCTTGGTATGTGGCTGACACAATAGCCTGCATAGGATTGTCAAGGTTACGAATGAGGAATTCGTCTGAAATCTCAACCTATGCAATTCCATCATGTGGCAAACCTAAATTACCGTCGCCTATATCTAGAAGCCATTTTGAGAAGACTTCTAATTTGTGATTATCTTGATTTAAAGAAGATGACAAGCTCATGTTTTTTGTTAGATGAAAAATTATACATGAATCCCACAAATATGATGAAATAATGTAAGCATTGACTATAGTAACTTTAAATGTCTTTGGAATAACAGGTAACAATTGGTGAAAGTCACCTTCCACCAATACAGCCTTGCCACCAAAGGGCTTGTTGCAATGCATAATATTCTTTAATGTACGGTTAAACACTTCAATGCAAAAACGTTGAACCATTGGTACTTCATCCCATATAATCAATTTGGTAGTCTTAATCAATTCAACCAACAACGAATTTTGTTTCATATTGCACATTGAGTCTTCATTAACTGTAATTAGTATTGTAAACCTCAAATGTGTTGTCCTGCCAGACTATAGCAATGTGGCTACAAATACAGCTGGATGCAACAGTAAGTGTGAACTGCGTTTTGACAAGAAGGAGGTGGAGCCACGAGAGATGATAATTCATCAACCAGTTTTCAATATGGGCTCCTAGAGACAAGTTGGAGTACAGTTTCTCTAGTTTTTTTTGGGAAAAATTAATTTTTTGTCCATTTAATTTTAACTGAGTTGTAACGCAGTTCTTATACTTTAAATTGGTGCAACTCGATCCTCATTTTTTTGATTCAGTTGTAACTCATTCCCTAAACTTTGATTCACGATAAGTTAGTCCCTATAATTCTAACAATTTTATATTATAGTCACCCTCCTTTATTCTAGAACATAAAGACTAAATTATAAAATAGAAAAGAGATTGAGTTGTAATGAGTCAAAGTTTAGAAACCAAATTACGTCTGAGACAAGACTATGAGGATTAAATTAGTAAGTTACACTGTGTCAAAATGTAAAGATTGAGTTATAATTCAATCAAAACTACAAAGACGAAAAAGATTAGTTTTCTTTTTTCTTTTAATATATATTTTATGGCTATAAAAAAAATCAACATGAGCAAACAAAAAGACACATAATAAAGCATAAATATGGCACATTGATTCTTTTAACTTAAAATGACCTACATTCAAAACCAACAATAGGGGAAAATATACTAAAATCTAGTATGACCCACGTGCTCAAAACTCTCAGTACACTAATATGTTAGTTCACTAACCCATGGTATTAATTAATACTCCCTCATAATATAAAATATATTTAAACAGTTGTCTCGGTCTTAAATATAAGATAGATTTTTTAATGTTTATCAGGTTTTTTTTTAAAAAAAAAATTTACCCATAATGATATTTTCTCAACTATAATCAACTAGAAGAGGGAATGAAGTTATGAGAGGATTAAAGAAAGTGTTTAGGGTGTTTTTGAAAATAAATGTCATATTAATTAATTTAACCCATTTTTTTAATGTAACCAATTTTATATTATAGTTACCCTCCTTTATTCTATAACATAAAGACTAAATTATCAAATAGTAAAAACTACAGAGATTAAGTTGTAATAAATCAAAGTTCAGAAACTGAATTGCTTTTAAGTCAAGGCTATGAGGATTAAATTACACTGAGTTAAAGTGTAAGGATTGAGTTATAATTCAATCAAAACTATAAAGACAAAAGATATTAGTTTTCTCTTTTATATATACATACATACATACATATATATATATATATATATATATATATATATATATATTTGATAGCCATATAGAAAAAAATCCACACATGAGCAAACAAAAATAGACATAATAAAGCATAAATATGGCACATTGATTCTTTTAACTTAAAATGACCTACATTCAAAACCAACAATGGGGGAAAATATAGGAAAATCTAGCATAACCCACGTGTTAAAACTCTTAATAAACTAATTTGCTAGTTCAATAACCCAAGGTCTTATTTAATACTCCATCATAATATAAAATAATTTGAAGAGTTAATTTTGATCTTAAATATAAGATATATTTTTCAATTTTTTCTTAATTTACCCATAATGACATTTTCTTAACAATAATTAATGAAGAGAGGGAATAATGTTATAAGATGATTAAAGAAAGTGCTTAGAGTGTTTTAGAAAATATATATTATATTAATTAATTTAATTTTTTTAATCTAATTAAGTAAATGTATATTATATTAAAAATTGGAAGAGCACCACATTTGTAAATAACTTTGCATTGCGACAAACTGTGAGTGAAAATAAAAGAGGAAATACAAGCAGGCAAAGCAAACGGCAACGTTATCAGCTCAGATATTTTATTTAATTTTAGGTAGAGATATGATCTTCAAAATAATAATAAATTATAGTACATAGATAACAATTAAGTAACAAAGCATCCATATCCGACATGCTTTTTGAATCTTTCAAATCAATCAACAACCCCTTTAAATATAAAATTTAAATTTTATAATAAATTATTCTTAAAAAAATTATATTATAGAAACTTTGGAATTATTGCAACATTTTAAATTAGATTTCTTATAAAAAAATTAATAAGATAATTATAAAACTTGATAAATAATTCATGAAAAAATTTCTGATGGGAGATTTTATAATTTCAATTTTATTTTATCATTATCCCTAATATTGTGCTGTGTGTACTTTTTTGTTTTTGTTAAAATTAAACAAATCATTTAGCTCAATTATAGCGTTGTTCCCTACGCCCCTTAAGAAAGAAATTAAGGATAAATGAAAGTATATTTTTAAAAAAATTACATTATATTTTCTTACACATGTATTGTTTAACTAACATTTTTAATTTATTTGATTTAGTTAGTTCT
Organism: Acacia confusa; assembly: GCA_037074495.1. NCBI lineage: Eukaryota > Viridiplantae > Streptophyta > Magnoliopsida > Fabales > Fabaceae > Acacia > Acacia confusa. Next base: position 44,639,351 of record CM073503.1, read on the forward strand.
AACTTGTACAACAAAACTAACGTATAGTAAATGTTATGATACGACCAAAAAAAGGTTACGGTTCATCTATCAGTATTTGTCCCACTGTAATTATTTTGTAGTTTATCCAGTATTTTATAATACACGTGCGTCTAAAAAATATTTTTTAGTTCATCCAATCCGTAAAATATTTTATGGTACTTTTATCCTTAGAATACTACAATTTTCAGAGACAATTTTGCTCTTAAAATCCATTAAGCGATTATTGTAACCACCAGGCAAATTTTTTAAAATAATGATAAAAAAAAATTATCAAAATGTGGTACTGTTCAAACATATTGCCCAACTAAGCCAATTTGCGGTGCCACATCAAACGACGCCACACATGGTGCCACTGTACAGGTGGCGCTGTCACCTAGGTGACGCCACAAGTGACAGCGCAACCTGTTTTTTTTTAAAAAAAATTAATTTTTTCTTAATAATCAACTGCCGCAGGCAGCATTGGCAGCGGTACTGACAGGGGCTGACGCCCCCTGTCATTTTTTTTAAAATTTTTTTAAAATTAAATTATATATATTATATTAGATAATATTATATTATATAATTTAATATATTATTAATAATATTATTATATATATTATATTGTTAATTATAAAATAATTATATATTAATATTTTATTTTATTATATATATATATATATATATATTATATTATATTATTATTAATATATTAATAATACAATTATTGATAATTATATTATGAATTATTATATAATTATATATTAATATATATTATATAATTATTAATATATATTATATAATTAATAAAATATATTAATTATTATATTATTAATATATTATAATTTAATTTAATTTTTACACTTACCTGAGTTGGCCTCCATTACTTTTTACACTAAAAGATTATTAATAATAAAAAATTGTTTTCGAAAAGAAAGAGATAGAAGAGATGATAATTAAAGTAATGAAGATGGAATCTGATTCACCTTAAATCACGAAGTAAAATCCCTTAAAAAATGTAACAGCTTTCAATAAAGTTCTATAATTTTAAGGGTTTAGGTTTTTCATTATCCTTTATATAATATTTTTTTTTTCAGAATCTTATCTTCACATCCATATTTTTTTTTTCCTTAAAAAAAAAGTTGATTCAGATTTCATATTTTATAAAATATGAAATCTTTTAGACATATTTTATATTATGATATATTATATATTATAAAAAAATATTTTAGACATAAGTAAAATATGTCTAAAAGAATTCATATTTTATAAAATATGAAATCTGAATCGTCTTTTTTTTTTAAAGAAAAAAAAAATATGGATGTGAAGATAAGATTCTGAAAAAAAAAATATTATATAAAGGATAATAAAAAACCCAAACCCGTAAAATTATAGAACTTTATTGAAAGTTGTTGTATTTTTTAAGGGATTTTACTTCGTGATTTAAGGTGAATCAGATTCCATCTCCATTACTTTAATTATCATCTCTCCTATCTCTTTCCTTTCGAAGATAATTTTTTATTATTAATAATCTTTTAGTGTAAAAAGTAATGGAGGCCAACTTAGGTAAGTGTAAAAATTAAATTAAATTATAATATATTAATAATATAATAATTAATATATATTATTAATTATATAATAATTCATAATATAATTATCAATAATTATATTATTAATATATTAATAATAATATAATATATATATATATATAATAAAATATTAATATATAATTATTTTATAATTAATAATATAATATATATAATATTATTATTAATAATATATTAAATTATATAATATAATATATATAATTTAATTTTTTAAAAAAATTAAAAAAAAACGGCTGCCACAGGCAGCATTGCTGCTTGCGGCAACTGAGTATAAAAAAAAAAGAATTTAATTTTTTTTTAAAAAAAAATAGGTGGCACCACCTGTACAGTGACGCCATGTGTGGCGCCATCTGACGTGTAGCTATAAATTGGCCTAATTGGGCAATATGAACAGTGCCCCATTTTGATAATTTTTTTTTATCACTATTTTTAAAAATTTTCCTAACCACCACCTAAAATGTATTTTATTTCGTAACACTCAACATCCTAAAACCGAATCATAAATTTAGAGTGTTGGATGTATATATGAAAAAAAAATAATAAACTTTAAACTATTAGATAAATCACAAAATTTTAGAATACTGGACACACATATAGAATACTCCTGTTAGATGAATTAAAAAAAAATATTGGAAAAATTAATTATTTACCAAAAAATATACAGTATGGAATCTGTCATGATTGTCTTGATATGATGTGTCATTAATTCAATGAAACTATACAGGATTAAGATTATAGTGCAAGTGTAGTATTTTTTTTAGATTGTCTATCAAACAAAATTATCTTTTTATATAATTTTATGCTTAACAATTTAGATGATTTAAGATAGGGAAAATCTATATGGGGGCTTTTTTAACATAAAAAAATTCAAAAAAGACCCTAAAATTCTAAAGATACCAGAAAAGGCCTTATCCTAAGATTCTAAAGATACCAGAAAAGATCCTAAGGACTTTTCTACCAGAAAATGCCTTATAAATTTATTAAAACTTTAGTTGTTAATAACGTTTTAATAACTTTATATCAGAAAAGGCTTTGAGGCCTTTTCTAGCATTTTCAGAATTTTAAGGCCTTTTTTAAATTTTTTTCTGTTACAAGAACCCTCATATAAATTCTCTTTAAGATATTGGATACACCTAAAAATTATTTTGGCGTGTTGGGTGCATATTTATGGTACTTGATTCGTAAGAAAAAATGCATGACAATATATATATATATATATTCGCTTGAATGAGAAAAAAACACTCCAAAAATATTACACGAAACACAAATATGTCTCGAAAAAGTACAACATAGGGATAAATACACGTTAACCCAAGTATAAATACTGAATTGTCACGTTTCAAATTTTAAGTGTTGATTTACAAAACTACAAGGTTACATGATTAATTTTTTTAAAAAAATATTTTAGGGTGGTGATTACTCAACCAAAAATCTCCTTCATTCTCAGAGCATAGGCCGAAAGCCATATGACGGTGGCGTTCAGAGAAGTGAACAGTAGTCCGTTGAAAACGCGTATTGAAAAACAGCCCACCCACCTGATCACGACAAAAATTGATCCCACTGTTTCTGTTTCTGTTTCATCATTCAAATCTCAAGCTTTCGTTTTCAGATAACCCCACGCACTCCTTGTGAGAGAAAGAGCCGTCGAAGGAACGAAGCTTCGCATTAATTGCGTAAAAAGCTTTCTGAAATCGAAACCACTCTTGGTGTTGGTGTAGCTTGACATTGAGTTGAAAAAGGAGAGAGAAAGATGAGCCATCTCTTACAGCTGTCTCCATGATGATCTTGGTCTAACAACCTTGACCCCACAATCTTCTTTATCCTTTACGGGGTTCTTGTTTTGTTGCTTTCCACTTCCCGTTTCCAACATCCCATGAATTTGTCAAACAAGACGTGAGGTCAGGAATTTAAAATAAGTGGAATTTTAGGGTTAGTGTGTTTGATTATTGCATCTTTTTATTTGTACCTATCGACTCTTTTGTAATATATTTCTATATCTCTCTCTGGTTTCTTTCCCGGATATGAGAAGCTAAACTTGACTCTGAATACTTTTATTTTTTGTTCTAACCTTCCTGTGTTTGAGAGTGTCGAAGTGATTTTGGCTTATTCATTCTTTACACATTGATTCTGTTTGTGGAGTTTTCTGTCACATCTTCTTGAAATTTTCTGCCATAGTAGTGTCTTTTCACTTCTGTGTTAGTATTCGCCACCACCTCGTCAGCTTTTGGCAATCTGTTTGTGGCTCACATAACATCGCTTTGTAGATTCCCTGTCCTATTTCTGGATTCATACATGGGTTCTTCCAGTTACAACTGTAAATCTTTCATGGGAGTTTCATCCATTTTCTGGTTGATCTGGGTTTCACTGGGAGGTGTTTTTGGTGATGAATTTCTCATAGACTGTGGATCCTCCAACACCACTAAACTGGGAAATCGTTCATTTCTAGCTGATAATTCTACTTCTGGGTTTCTTTCAACCTCAAAAATCATTTTAGCGGAAGCAGACTCCTCCACTGTTCTTCCATCATCTTTTGATCCAAACCTGTATCGTACTGCTAGAATCCTTGAAGGTGTTTCTCAATACACATTCCCAATCAAAAACCATGGGAGGCACTGGGTTCGGTTGTACTTCTTCCCTTTTAGTTTTGGAAACTACAACATGAGCTCTGCAAAATTCTCTGTTTCTGCTCAACAAAGCATCACCCTGCTCAAAAATTTTCAGTTAGATAGTGGCTTTGTACGGAAGGAATACTCCTTGAACATCTCTGAGAGCCAGCTTGTACTCACTTTCACACCTTCTAAATCATTTGCATTCATAAATGCCTTAGAAGTCATCTCAATTCCTGATAAGGTTATTCCTGAGCATGTCAAGAGTGTTCACCCACAAGGTGATGATAAGAATCTATGGAAGCAGGCTTTGGAAACTGTTTTTAGGGTGAACATGGGAAATCAACCTGTGTCTCCTCTAAATGATAGCTCGGGGCGTGATTGGATGCCTGATGGTCCGTTTCTTATTCACAGGAACTTTGCCAACTTCACATCCAACGTTACAGCAGTGAATTTCAAAGCAGCAAACATGTCAGATGATATTGCTCCAGCTGAGGTATATGGTACTTTGACCACTACATTGAATGTTGTTGATCAAGATCCCAGGTCCAGAGCAAATATAACATGGGTTTTTAAAGTTGATCCTAGTTTTGATTATCTGCTTCGGTTTCACTTCTGTAATGTTGTGAATCTAGCACCGGACATTCTCTTTAATGTTTATGTTAACTCAATGTTTGTTTCTTCTATCGATGTTGGTGCAACAATGCCATCTCCAGGAGCCCCATACTATGCGGATGCAATCACAAGAGTAAGTGGTAGCTCTGATTTTAATGTAACTGTTGGTGTTCCTAGTCTAGGTGATAATATTTCTCCAGTCTTTCTCAATGGACTTGAGATCATGAAAATGAGCAATTCAAAAGATAGCCTGGTCCTGGACCCTAAGAGTAGTTCCAAGAAAAAACTTGGTATTATAGTAGCTGCTTGTGTGGCTGGTTTGGTTGTGATTGTTTTAGTTGTGGCTATGGCTGTTGTGTTACTATACCGAAGAAGAAGAATCCATCTCCATGTTAGTCATGAAAATGGTAAGGACCTTTCTGATATGAGTGGGATGGATCATTCTAACATCTTTTCCAACTCGAAAATTGGGTATCGTTTTCCATTTGTGGTCATCCAAGAGGCGACTAATAATTTCAGTGAAGGTTTGGTCATTGGTGTAGGAGGTTTTGGGAAGGTTTACAAGGGAGTGTTCAGAGATGAAACAAAGGTGGCTGTTAAGAGGGGGTTATCTCAATCACAACAAGGTCTTACAGAGTTCAGAACCGAAATTGAGATGCTGTCTCAGTTTCGCCACCGGCATCTGGTATCATTGATTGGATACTGCCATGAGCAAGATGAGAGAATAATCATATACGAATATATGGAAAATGGTACACTAAAGAACCATTTGTATGGATCAGATGATACACAAAGCTTAAATTGGAGGCAGAGGTTAGAAGCATGCGTAGGAGCAGCCAAAGGGCTTCACTATCTTCACACTGGCTCTACCAAGGCGATTATTCACCGTGATGTTAAATCGGCAAACATTCTCCTGGATGAGAATTTCATGGCTAAGGTTGCTGATTTTGGTCTCTCAAAGACAGGACCTGAGATTGATAAGACGCACGTCAGCACCGCGGTGAAAGGAAGCTTTGGATATCTCGATCCAGAATACTTAACAACACAGCAACTCACAGAGAAATCAGATGTTTACTCCTTTGGTGTGGTCATGTTTGAAGTCCTCTGTGGTAGACCTGTGATAGACCCATCACTCCCAAGGGAAAAGGTGAATTTGATTGAATGGGTGATGAAATGTCTGGAGAGAAAGAACTTGAAGGAAATTGTCGACGCCCGTCTTGCGGACCAGATAGAGTTGAATTCACTGCAAAAGTTTGTGGAGATTGCAGAAAAGTGCTTAGCTGAACATGGCTGTAACAGGCCTACCATGGGAGATGTGTTGTGGAACTTGGAGTATGCTCTAAGACAAGAAGGTGCCAGTCGCCAACCGTCACCAATTCGTCAAATGAGTCGCTTGGATACCGGTTTATCAGGGGCAGAATACTCCATAGGAAGCATGGGTGGTATCTCTGATGTTTCAATGAGCAAGGTGTTTGCTCAAATGGTGAGAAGAGAGGATATGAGGTAGAACATGTAACATATGATCATATTTTGCTTTTTTCTAATGTAAGTGGCTCAAGAAAAGTAGTACTTCAAAATAGATTAGTTGGGTTTTGATTTGATTCTTATGTTGAAACACTGAGGTGAGGTCAATTCAGTGCATATTGTTTCATATGCCTTGTGATATACGGATACAGCATTAAGCATTGTAATTTGTACCTAGAATTTGTTCAAATGATTGGTCTTTCATAGTATATTTGGCAGTTGGCACTCATCCATAAAGATGACGGTAGTCTTACATTTTTTTTTTTTAATAAATTTAGTATTTGATCTTACTAGTAACTAATTTGAATTTGAGATGAGCTTTAGCTCAAGTGGCACCACATCTCCCTTTAGGGTAGAGGTGCTTATCATTTAACTTGTTACAACAATAAAGCCTTTATCCTACTAGATGGAATTAACTACATAGATTGCATGAAGCCATTATGCTTTGTTGAAAACCATATCTTTACAATCTGAATTTGAGATGAGACAGACCCTAATTTGAGTTAGTATAACCATTTTTGCTGTTTCATGTAAAATACAAATTTGCTTTGATAAAAAAAAAATCAAAATGGTGTATTCATGGGAGGGAAATGTGTTGGTTATAATTAGTTTTGATGATGTCTTATATTGATGTCATTATCCAGAGCAAAAAGCTTGCATACTACATTTATCTTCTAGTTTAATTAATATAAAATTCTCTATGATCAAATGGAAGTTGGAACGGCGCAATTCAGAGTTAAAATAAGAAAGTTGAAGCCTCACGATGAATAGTAACTGAGTTGCTACAGTACCCGAGTTGCTACAGTGATTATGCTACAGTACCAAGCATTCCTCGACATTGCTCGAGCATAAAATGGTCATGCCCGAGTAGCATATTCAAGCAAAGCAAAATGTTGCTCGAGCAAGCAACTATTTTCAGCACTTTGTTTACCTCTGTTCTACGTTTTCAACTGGTGACCTCTAGTAATTCGACAATATCTCCTAAACCAGAGATCGTATTGAGGTGAAACCAATTTTGAATGACTTCCAATGCGTCATCTTGACCAAATTTCAACTCCAAAGAAGATCATGTGAGAGGGCTATGAATTTCGGAAGTTGCACTACCTGTTACCGTCACACAACAGAGCGAGGTTCGGTAATCTGAGTGTATCTCACAAAATACATATCGGAATGAGGTGAAATTGGTGGCATATGAAAGTAGACTCAAATACCTTTTCAAAAACATCAAATTCACGAAAAACAAAGATCAATTGAAGGAGATATGATGTTTTGAAGTTGACGGTAAATTCAGGATGCTGCAGAAAACGCTGATCAAGAACAACCTCAATTCATCTGATGATAATGGGCGAAATACAATGAATTTGGTGCTGATTCTTCTTGAATTAGTAAGAAGACTTGAAGAGCTTCATGGGTATGAGTGGGTTGTTTGATTTCAAGTTATTTCGAAGAAGATTCACTTACAAGAGAAAGTGGTTGATTTACTGTTCATCACATTGTGGAACTTCACCTTTGAACAAGATCAATCAAAGGCTTGACGATGGACAATGACGAATGGTCAAATACAACTTAGCATGGCTTGCTCATTGTTTCAGATAGAAATGGCCGAGCATCATCAGAGCACAAAGTTAAGAAGCAGAACTATACTCGAGCAAGGCATCCTTTATGCCCGAGCATGATCGAACGTAAATGAAAAATGCTCACTGTCTGGATGTTACTTGAGCATGGATTATGAGTTGCCCGAGCATGATATTCAAGCATACCAGAATGTGTACTCGAGCATAGTCGTTCAATGTGTTATTTTCCTCTCTGTCTGAGGTATGCCCGAGCATTATCTATTGTTTGCTCGAGCATGGTATTCGAGCAGAGGAAAATCTTACTCGAGCATCAGTGATAGATAGTATTGTGCAGAATGTTTCAGAAGGCAACACGATGTTGCTCGAGCAAGAGAATTGAAATGCCCGAGCATCATATTCAAGCAAGAGGAATTTAATGCCCGAGCATCAACGATAAACATGGTTGAGAAAATTTGTTTCTGAAGAGATTACAATGTTGCCCAAGCAAGGAAATTTCATGCCCGAGCACCATATTCAAGCAAGCACAAATTGAAGCCCGAGCAGAAGAGATTTCTAACCTACTTCAATGCTTATTTCAACTGATGCCCGAGCAGACTAACAACCATGCCCGAGCAAGATCATCTCTGTTCTTCAAATCACCGTCTCGGAAATTTCAGATTAACTGATAATGATTCTTTTTATTCTGATTATTACTCATTACAATTCTTGAATGCTTCTAATCAGTTGCTAAGTAATTTTCAGATGATCAAAATGGAAATTCCTGAAAAGCATTAAGAATCATTTTCTAAGTCGAGAACTGAGCTGGAAAGAAGTATGGTGCGCCACCGCTTATGCCGCAAAATTGTTTGCGCCTGGAATGAAGATATAGAATAGTCCAAATATTGCCCATCATGATAAAGGTTCATCAAGCTGACAAACTATTCTTCAGACCAAGTTCAAATGCTGCCAACGACAAAGATTCATCGAGCTCATAAATTATCCTTCAGTTCAAAAGGATGTTGGCCACCTATGAAACTGTGCCTAGCGGCTAACGGCTAGAGGAGACTCAACGCCTATTTCTCAGTGGGCATCCAACGGTCATATTCTGGAAGAAGTTTCAAACAGATAAATACTCTACATCAAATATAAAAGGAAGAAGGATTCAAACTGGAAGAGGAGACGACAGATGACGAGTGACGATTATGAATGAAACAAAATGAGTTGATTACTTCACCGTCGATATGTCAATACACGCTTGATTCACATACTCTCTGTTTCTCCATGTTATACATTTTACCGTAGAGAGAGTGAGAAGCTTGATTATTGTACTTCAGTGATTATTCATTTACTTCTGAGAGAGAAGATTTATCTGTAAATCAGTTTATCTGAGAGTTACTCAATATTGGGTAATCTTGAGCAGAAGGTTGTAACCTTACAGTATGTAAGGGGGAGTATCTCGGTAAGAGATTGTGAAGGCTTCACAAGTGCCCGACTAAACTTGTGAGATTGTAAAGGCTTTTCTCTTGTACCCGGTTAAACAAAGAGATAGTGGATTGAAATCTCAGGAGGAGCCTGGGGACTGGATGTAGGTCAGGATTCGGCCGAACCAGGATAAATCACTATTTGCATATTCTCTTCCCTAACCTCTTTTATTTCCAATATATATATTTGAATGAATGATTATTGATTTACAACTTACTACTGTCATACGAATTGCTTTCTGTAAGATACAAAAAGTTTTTCAAAGTTCATAAGTTTTAATCGGACACCCAATTCACCCCCTTCTTAGGTGACAGCCAGATCCAACAAAATGATGATTCACTATTTAGTTTAGGAAAATGTAAAAATAGAAAATATTAAAAAAGAAGTTGATGCTAATGTTTGATCTTTGGCAAGAAACCAACTTTCAGTATGGAAAGGAAATAATGAATTATGAAGTTATCATATCTTCCATTCCTATCAACCTAACCAATTTTATAGTTATAGTTACCATTAGGCATCTATTCTCAATTCTTCTTGCCTTTTTTTGCCTGCTAACAACTCATATAGCCCTTAATATAAAAATTATTTATTTAATTTAAGGAGATTAATGAAGTTAAATAAATTGCTTGATTATATCATAGGTGAGATAATCTCTTAAAAATATTTTTGCATAACATTATATTATATATTATTTTATGAGTTAAATAAAATTAGTTTAAAGCAAAGTAATAAATATAATTAGATAAAATAGAAAAAGTTTCTTTTCAAGGCATAAAGCGTAAAGAATTTTCACCTTTTTTAACAATTACGTTTTTCATGATTCGAATTTGTGTTAAGGAGGAATGAGATTGCTTATCACCTCACTTAACCAACTACTTGTTGGTAAATACAAATATACTTTAACCAAAAGATTAAATGTATGTATTTGAAGAGAGCCAATTACTTCACTCTTCGGCGAAAAGAAACAAGAAAAGAATTTAAAAAAAAAAAATGGTTTGTTAATGTTGGTTTATTGGAGGAGAAAAAACAAATTTTCAAGATTAGTTTAAAAGTATTCATTTTGTCTTCTATTCCCATAGCCTATTTGACTATTGACATTTATCATTTTGTCTTGTATTCCAACTGCAACCTAAAATTTGTTGATCTTGATGACACATTCACATTGCTTAGTTATAATCCAGCATCATCAACTTGGGGAAAAAAAATCAGAAATCAAAGAGTGTACAATTCAGCATTTGACAGTTGAACTTATGAGAAATATTTGCACTCTGCAGTTTTCTGCTTGCAAGTTGCAAGCCTTCCAATTAAGCCATAAATAGTTGGCAAAAAATAAAAATAAATAAATCTGACTTGACTCATTATGCCATGTGACTTTTTGTGGTCGTGTTTTTTATGTTTTGGTTAAATTATCTATCCTAATTTCAATTACTCACCTCAAATTATACTTCAATTTTTTTTTAGTAGGCACAAATATCCTCTAATTGGTAGCAATTTTGTTTGAGACATTGTTGAATTACTTAATGTGAACACCTCTGGCTCGCCAGTTGTAAGGAACTAACCTCTTTTGCTAGACCCAAGTCCCATTAGTTTTATATCCATTAATATTGAAAAATGAAAATTTCAACATGTCAATACAAAATGACCGACAGGTGAAACATTAGCATAGGGTGGCATTGCACTAATTTAAACCTCAAAAGTAATATTGTGTCAATCAAAATTAATCATTCAAAAAACTTTAAATACAAAGTTATCCTTTAATTTCATGTTTTAGTGTTCTAACTCTGCCAATAGCAAGTTTTTTGGGCTAGATGAATTGCATGATATATATATATATATGAAATCAAACTACTTACAATGTTGCTTGTTTATCTACAATCAATGAAATTTTGTTTCTACCTGGTTTTTAATTAAACTTCATGGCCCTCCTTATACCATATGAAATATTTGTTATATAGAAAGGGGAAATTTTTGGGGTTCACATTTGTTTATTTACATTTGTGATATCATTTTATTCAAAATTTTGGGGTTCAAATTTCTTTTTCTTTTTCTTTTTTCCCTAATTACTGGATAATTAATGTATTATGGTGTCATAAGCTGATATTTGCCGTGCAAGGGAAGGCAATCTGTGTCTGGGGTCAATTTTTGTAGTAATTGCAATTGATCATGACAAATATCATTAACATCAAATGCGGATGATTATGACCCAGATATTGCTTTAAAGATATTATAATAATAAATTATTAGATAGTGGTGTTACATCCATAATTTATGTTGTGTATGCTAATTATATGTCACACAAGCAATTGATTATTGATGTGATCAAATTACCAACCTGAGAGGAATTTAATGACATATACCGTTCATAATAACAAACAACTGTCCAAAAATCCAATCCACATATAACGTAGCTTCATTTTAATTTTTTTTAAATACAATTATATACTCTATTCGGTTTTAGATGGAGGAGTTAGATAACTAATTTGTATATATTAAAAAAATTAATTTAATTATTTGTTTTAAATATGTGTTTATTTTCTTAAAAACATCGGTAATAATTATCTCTACCTACAGATTTTTTCCTTTGGCAAAAAGAGTCAACATCCTTTTGTCCCATTTATAAGGCAAAGAGAGAAGAAAAATTATAGTTTAAATCATGCTCAAATGATGATATTTCCTCACTTCCATGATATTTTTAAAACTTAATGTTAAACAAAAACAGTTAATATTTTTGTTTATCCTTTCAGTTTAATGAAATTTTGATTTTAATCTCTATAATTTTTTTTCCTCAAAATTTTAATCTCTAGAATGGAAAAATCATTAGTTTTGATTTATAATTTCATAAATATTTGATTTAAGTTTAGTTAAAACAAACTTGTTAAAAGTAAAAGAACCAGCGGTTAATCTTAAACTAAATCTTTATAAAACTATAGAAACTAAAACCCACAATTTAAAAGTACAAAAATTGATCAAATTATAAGGATCAACAATGATATCAACCCTTAATTTAAACTAAGTTGATTAACCCCTCTGAAGGTCACAAGTCAACCTGTGTGGTGCTCTTGCGCATACATCAATATATATAATAAATGTCATCCCTCAAGCCATCTTCATAAACCTCTTATCTTGGCTTCCCTCACAGATCACTGTTCCTAAGCTGAATCAATGAATATTGGGCTCCGCGTGAGCTGATCTCTTTTTTCATTGCACAAGAAGCTGATATTTTCATTGGCCTTCGTCTCTTAGCCGGAAAAAAAAAAGGCCTTCATCTCTCTCCTCCCTCTTTACTCCATGCTTTTTGTTTCCCCAAGGCACTTCTTTCTCTCTCGGGATAGTCTATCTTTTTTTTGGTCAAAGACATGTTGAAATATGTATTGTGACATAATTTGTATTAATGATTGGTGACTCTTAGTTAGTTATAGGGGTTAGTTACATTCAGTTACATCAGTTACCTTTGCTTATTTTCTGTTCTGTATATAATGTAGTGCAGGTCTGTCATAAACACTAAATGTATTCATTTTATTGTTGATTAATGAATATACATTTTTCTCTGTTTGGTGTGCAACTGTGGTGCACCGATGATTGGAGCTTATAGATGTTATTAGTTCATCATGGTATCAAAGCCGATGAATGCGTTGATGGATCTATCGTATCTTGCTTGAGCCACGGCCTATTATTAAAGAATTAGGCCAAGATTGTTCAGATTTTCAAGGCGGATCAAGATAGATCGACGGCGTTTTATGACCCGAATATGGTGGGTTTCCAAGATGGAATCACGAATCTGGAGCCCCGACTTCATCTACCACGAGACAAACATGATTCGAGCAACAGAAAGCTTCTCCAGTACGATCTGGAACCATCTTGCTCATATCGATCTTGTGGGACTACCGAACACTGATCTTGCTGTGTATTGAGGCGGCGGATCACCCATTATGGCAGAGAAGGACATTTCCGCAAAGAATAAGGACTCCGCTGCGAAAACCACTCCTGGTTCGATTCCATTCTCACATCCTTTATATCTTCACCCATCGGACACCCAAGGGCTCTCCATCATCCAGCAGACGCTCACCGGCCCTGAGAACTACACCGTGTGGAGTCGAGCAATGAGGATTGCTCTTCTTGGCAAGCATAAGCTTGGCCTCATCGACGGATCTTGCATAAAAGAGGATCAAGACTCAGACATGGTGCCTCAATGGGAGCGATGTAATGCAGTCGTCTTATCCTAGATTTTGAATTCGTTATCTAAGGAATTGGTGAATGGTGTCATCTATTTTCAAAACGCGGCTCAAGTTTGGACAGACTTGAAGGAACGCTTCGACAAGAAAAATGGAGCACGTATTTTTGGTCTCCATCGGGAAATCTCTATGCACCATCAAGGTTCCTCTTTTATCTCCATCTATTTTACAAAATTAAAAAGAACTCTGGGAAGAGCAATCGGCCTTGACTACTCTACCATCTTGCACATGTACTGCGTCCAAGGCTTACATGGATTTCATTCAGGAACAACAACTTTTGCAGTTCTTGATGGGCCTGAATGAGTCATTTAATCAAGCACGAGGACAACTCTTACTCATGAATCCCCTTCCTACTGTGAATGAGGCCTACTCCATGATCATTCAGGATGGGACTCAACGTTTGCTCTCTGACCATAGTCATCCTGCAAAGGGAATCATCATGGTCTCCAAGGGTCGCGGTTATGGAAGAGGCAGGGGCCGTGGTGACCCTTCTATTGAATGCAACTACTGTCACAAGAAGGGACATACGCGTGAACAATGTTATCAGCTAGTTGGTTATCCCCCCAATTTCAGAGGAGGCAAATCCAAGCAGCCTAAGGAATCCAGTTAATTGGGGATTCAATCCACTGGAGATCCAGATATGCAGATTAACACGACTAGAACTGTTGAACCATCTTTCTCCAAGGAGCAATATGAGAGACTCCTTGCGATGCTGCAGAAAGATGCCGATTCCAATGTACATGCCTTAAGTGGTACAGGTTTGGTTCCATCTCCTTCTGAAACACATGCTTATTCTTATTGGATTTTAGACTCTGGGGCCACTACGCATTTAGTGAGTGATGTTTCATTGCTAGATAATTGTTCTGCCTATAGTGGTCCAATTAAGTCAATTAAAATCCCTGATGGCCAACAAATACCTGTTACACATATAGGATCAGTCACCATTGCACCTAATATTAAACTAAATGGGGTATTATATTCTTCACAGTTGAAGTTTAATCTCATAGCTGTTTCAAAAATTACTAAGGAATTAGAGTGTATGGCTTGTTTTTTTCCTAACCACTGCATTGTACAGGACCTTCTGCATGGAAGGACGAGACTGATTGGTAGAATGATAGATGGGTTATACTTGCTTAAGGTTTCGAAAGTTTATCATACACTGAATGTTGCATGTACTCACAATTCACCAAAACACAATATCTCTTTGAAATTTGATGATGTAAACTTGTGGCACAAGAGGTTGGGACATCCTCCTCTTTTTGTAATGAGACATATGAGTTTTGCAATCAATGATGTTGATTTTAATAATCATAAATGCGATATATGTGTTCAATCTAAACAAACCAAATTTCCTTCTTCCTCTTCATGTATTAAAACCTAGCACGTGTTTTGAATTGTTGCATTTGGATACATGGAGACCATATCGGACTCCCACTCATCAAGGGTATACCTATTTTCTCACAATCGTAGATGACTATTCTAGGACCACATGGGTATTCTTGATGAGACATAAAACTGAGGTTTTTACCTACATGCGCAATTTTATCATATATGCACTGACTCAATTTAATAAAAGGGTTAGGAGAATTAGAAGTGACAATGGAGGTGAATTTATGAATAATTCTGTCAAAGAGTTTGTTCAATCAAGAGGTATAGTGCATGAGACCACGTGTCCTTATACACCACAACAGAATGGGGTTGTCAAGCGTAAGCATAAAACCATAATGCAAGTGACTAGGAGCCTAATGTTGCAATCACAAGTTCCAACTAAATCTTGGGGTGAATGTGTTAAGGCAGCAACGTACTTAATAAATAGGTTACCTTCCAAAATCCTTGATTATCAAACTCTATTTGAAAGAATTTATGGCCATAAACCAGATTTGTATCACATGAAAATTTTTGGTACACTTGCATATGCTACCGATTTGAGAGCTAATGATAAGTTGCAATCACGTGCTATTCCTTGTGTATTTTTAGGTTATCCCGAGAATCAAAAGGCTATTTGTTGTTAGATTTAAAATCTGATTCATTATTTGTTAGCCGCCATGTTAGCTTTTCAGAACATGTCTTTTCGTTCAAAGGCAGATGCTTAGATCAATAGGGAGAAATTGATCAAAACCTAAGGGAGATGTTTTGGTTTGAGGCAGAAATTCCTTTGCTGCAACCTGATTTAACTCAGGACACATGTGCCGATACAGCAAAGGATGGCAGCCGAGCATCAGGTCCACATGTTTCAGATCAGATGCCTGATTGTTCCAATAGACTAGGGCATTCTCGACCTTCAAGGGATAGGAGACCACCCATTTGGTCTAGTGACTGTGTTTGCTCACTTGCAGTGTCTAATGCAACACATCACACAAGATGCACTTATCCTATCAATCAATATGTCTCTTATGCATCTGTTTCAGCTAACCATTTAGCTTTTTTGTCTTCCATTGATGTTATAACAGAGCCTCAGTCCTACAGCCAGGCCGTGGGAAATCCTGAATGGGTAAAGGCTATGGAGGCTGAGATGCAAGCTCTGGAAGATAACCAAACATGGGAGCTTGTCAAATTACCCAAGAACAAAAGGCCGATTGGTTGCAAATGGGTCTATAAGGTTAAATATGATTCTAAGGGTAACATTGATAAATATAAGGCTAGGTTGGTCGCAAAGGGATATAGTCAAAGGGAAGGAATAGATTATTATGAAACCTTCTCACCTGTTGTTAAAATGCTTACTGTTAGGATAGTATTGAAATTGGCAGCAATATATTCATGAAATGTTTATCAAATGGATGTGTATAACGCGTTTTTGCAGGGTGACCTCCAAGAAGAGGTGTATATGAAATTGCCTCAAGGGTTTGAGAGTAAGGAGGAGAATGTAGTCTGTAAACTAAATAAGTCCCTTTATGGGATTAAACAGGCTTCTCGCCAATGGAATCAAAAGTTGTCTCAGGCCCTTGTAAAGGGGGGTTTCCTACAAAGTAAGAGTGATTATTTGTTGTTTACCATGGAATGGAAAGGGAGTATGATATACATTTTGGTATACGTAGATGATTTGCTTATTACTGGTGGTTTTGAGGAGGGTATTTAATATGCTAAGGAGTTGTTGCATGATAGTTTTAAAATAAAAGATTTAGGACATATGAAATATTTCCTTAGCATAGAAGTATCCAAATCTGAATCTGGTATAGTGTTATCACAGCGTAAATTCGTTCTAGATTTATTGTGTGAAACAGGAATGAGTGGTTGTAGGCCACTAACTATTCCAATGGCTCAAAGTTTGAAGTTAATGCCCTTTCAAGAAGGAAAAGATAGTGTCCAATCCTTATGTGGCAATCCAGAATGCTATCGACGGTTGGTTGGTAAATTCATCTACTTAACAATGACACGACCTGACATTTGTTTTTGTGTGCAGACCTTGAGCCAGTTCATGCAGAAACCGACCAAGGCACATATGGCAGCAGCAAGAAATGTGCTTAGATACTTGAAAGGAACAACTGGGATAGGTATTAGATTAAGTTCCAATGGTGATCCTAATCTTGAGTGTTTTTGTGATGCAGATTGGGCATCATGTGGAATTACAAGGAGATCAGTGTCTGGATACTTATTGAAGTTTGGAGGATCACTTGTCATGTGGAAAACCAAGAAGCAAACTATGGTGTCAAAGTCGTCCGCAGAGGCTGAATATCGGGCACTCAGTATGGCGACATCCGAGATAGTTTGGGCATTGAGTTTGCTACGAGATTTGAGAATTTCATATGCCAAGACAATACCGGTTTTCTGTGACAGTATTGCAACCATCCATATTGCAGCAAATCCGGTGTTCCATGAGTGGACTAAGCACATAGAAGTGGACTGCCACTTTGTTTGTGACAAATGGAAAGAAAAGGTCATAGAGCTTGTGCACGTGCGGTCCCATGAGCAAGAGGCTAATTTGTTGACAAAATCAATCTCCGGAGATGTACAACGCAATTTGTTACGCAAGTTAGGGTATGTTAATATGTTTGCACCCCAAACTTAAGGGGGAGTGTTAGAATATGTATTGTGACATAATTTGTATTAATGATTGGTGACTCTTAGTTAGTTATAAGGGTTAGTTACATCCAGTTACATCAGTTACCTTTGCTTATTTTCTGTTCTGTATATAATGTAGTGCAGGTCTGTCATAAACACTAGATGTATTCATTTTATTGTTGATTAATGAATATACATTCTGTTTGGTGTGCAACTGTGGTGCACCGATGATTGGAGCTTATAGATGTTATTAGTTCATCAAGATAATCTAAGTGGGATTCAAATTTTGAATCCTTTCTTCTCTCTCTTATGCCCCTCTTTTTTCTCTCCCCAAACCCAACGCCATTCTCATCTTCGAGATTCAAAATTTGAATCCATTCCTCTCTTTATCTTTTTCCAGTGATTCTCTCATAGCCTCATTAGCCATTTCTTTCAATCCCCAACAAATTTCTTCTATTCCGACTCTCTCTCTCAGTCATCTGCTCCGAAGGGCAAGGGATCTCCTCACCAAACTTAAGCTCGGTGATCTCTGCCGTCGCCATCGGTGATGTTTTCTGGTCCTTCTCTTGTTTAGCTTCTCGATGCTAAGAAGCTTTGTAATCTTTTGACATTCTTCCCTTCGTCTTTGATCTATCCCATTCGGAGCATTTTCATCTTCTTCTTCTACTTTTCTGGTAATGATTTTTGCGTTTTAAAACCTAAACGCCTTTTATGCTTGTCTTCTGCCAATTTAATTTTATTGGGATTTGTTTATTTTTTTTGCTAACGATTTCTTTTGCAAATCGTTTGAACAGAAATCCAGAGCAATCATTGGTAATCTTTAAGGGATGCAACTGTCAAACTCCAACATTCATATGGTGATAACCTATAGGAAAATCAACGATAATGATGGCTACCTTGGGGAAGCAGAGTCGATTGTGCCTTAAAGCAAGGTGGGGAGTTTAAGACCAATTTGCTTTTTAAATTTTTCATCTATTTCTGCTCACATATTTAATATGTTCCAAAGTTATTCTAGCACTGTCCAACGTATTTGGATTTTCATGTTTTTGAAGCATCTTTAGTTTTGCTATATTGTTTAGTGGCTTTTCTTTGGTGATTATTTGCTTCTTTTTTTGTCCTGTCCAACCTGGATTTTTAAGTACCCTTTCCTATTAGTAAGTTGTGTCTGAAATTATTCTTCGGCTACCTGGATTTTTAGTGAAATTATTTTTAAGTACCCTTGTCCTGTCCGACCTAGAGTCTAACACATCCAGTTTTATTCTTTCCAAACTAAAATAAAATCTTTTGCTAAAAATTTGCATCTTTGGACTTCCATAAAACATGTATACTGAAAAATCATATTCCTTACATATATATCCTCATCTAATATATTATATCTTCTATAGGTGTAGAAAGAAATAGTCACGGGCAAACTCATGTCTTATGCTCAAGGTATTTAGTATATGTTATCTTTGCTCAAGTGGAAAATGAGGGCAACATTCTGTAAATGCTACACTGGACATGATTAATTAAATTTATTTGATTTTATTAACTTAGCTATCTAAGCCTTGGTTAGGGATGCAATCTCTGCCTCTAATATATTTGATTTTATGTGTGTTTTTTTTCCTTCTCATTTTATGTATGTAGCAGTTTCAGATCTTTCGTAGGTTTATGTATTGAATTAGCAATTATACAATGATTTTATTTATCTTCCTTGAGTGATGTTGACATATTTTTCTTTTCAAGTTACACACCCTCTTTTAGGGAAAAAATAGTCTTTCCAAAGGGAGGAAAATTATTTGAGTTTTGTTGCATCTTTTAGGTTAATGATCAGTTAAAGTATATTGACTATATCTTTTTTAAATTACATGGAGGTCTGTTCATCTTTTAGGAGGGCATCTTTTAGGTTAATGATCAATCAATAATTGAATTCTCTTTCAGGTGTTGAAATTCCATTGTTGTTCTTGGAGCAAAGCATGACACAATTTCTCCTCCAGAACTCATCAGACAGTTCGAACAAATCCTATCTGCTAAACCTGCCGTAAGATTCCACTCCCTTCTCTATGCCGCAGTACCATGCTTTTATTTTTTTAGTTATATAATGTTGTTAACTTTTGAGTACATTCTGTATATATCATGGTATTCAACCTTGCTGAGGTAATTGATAATATTATTATATTTTAATCTTATCTTTTAATCTTCTGTATTTGAGGTTTAGCTTTCATACTAATTAAGTTCAAGAATAGTAAACTTGACCATAAATTTGAGTAGATAACAAGCTATGTCTTTGTCTCTGTTTCTCCTAATTTCAATATGCATCATTTACTCATGGAGGTTTTGTCTCCTATTAAATGAAATTTAAAATGAGAAGATGTTGTTGTTTACATTATAATCTGAACAACAAGTTCAATGAAGATCCAAAATAGAAGAATAGAACATGTGAAGAGAGAGAGAGAGGATGAGAAGGTGAAACAATGCAGTTTGACAGTAAAAAAACAAAAAAAAGGGAAAGAGAATAAGAGAACATTCCATACTGCATGGGATAATTTGTTATTTAGTTTTGTGCTTGGAATTTTAGAATGTGCAGATTTTTCCCTCATGCATTTGAGTACTTAGTTTGGTGATCAAAAGAAGCATTAGTTATCTTTTGTTTAGCAATGGCTTCCTAACTTAAAAAAAACATGGAAGCTATTGCTGAAATAGTTCTTCAACTGAAAATTGGCTCCCCCTTAAATAACTTGGTATCACCACTCTATCTTTGAATAGCTATAGTAATAGTAATAAGATAAGAGGCATATTAAATATCTTTCAGAAAGTTCAAAAATTGTCATATGTTGATTTGATATAAAAATATCTACGCTTTTCTTTTAGTATGCAAGTTATTAGAGGCAAAACCCACAAAGAGGGCTATGAATGTAAAGGACATTGTGATTGAAACAAAAATTCGGTTGAAGGGAAACAAAAAAGCAGTTACTGTGAGGTGATGATAATGGAAAATAAATGAACATTACATAGAAGAAAGGGAGACACTTTCCTTACATGGAATAAAGGGAGACACTTTGCATTAGAGTTACCTAACATGCCCTTCTAACATCATCGTATGAGATTGATTTGTAGCTTGAAGGTCTGGAATATCATTAATAACTTGAGATGTTAAATTTTTCTTTTCTATTTTGCAGGTCCTTAACTTGATCAAACCTGTTGCATCTGTCAAAAAGTTGTCACTCACTTTACATTTAGCTCCAAACTTGCTGGTGTATGCTATCGGTTATCAAAAAGGCATCTTGCAAATTATTCTCAACGTTGTTGGTAATGCTGTTAAGTTCTCGAAAGAGGGTGGTGTCTCCATCATTGCTTTTGTTGGAAAAGTTTAATACTTTAGGGATGCCAGAATTCTAGACTTTATACCAGTGCTTAATGATAATCAATTTTATCTGCGAGTATAGTTCCTTGAAGCTCAATTATGAAATGAAAAATTTACTTTTTAATGCCTACTTATATAAAGAAGTTTGTAGCTTGAAGGTATATCTTGTGGATCAATTCTGGTGGAAAACTTCATGGATAGCCATTTCTGATCCAACTATTGCAATTTCCTTAAAAGCATGGATGGTCTAAAGATTGTTGTGGATGATAATGGTTGTGGCAACAAGAACAAAACGAGGAATGTTGTGTGCATAGGGATATTTAGGAATGTGAATTGATTAAAAGACATTGTTTTTTCATATTTCTGAAATTTCATTCGCAATATGCACTCTGAATTAATTAGAACTTAATGATGGTTACCGTTGTTAATGAGGTTTCATTTCTAATATATAGTCATTTATTAGTAGTGCTATTTTAATACTCTTTATTTTAATACTCTTTAAAGACAAGAAAGAAAGTTGCATTTGCACCCAAAAAAAAAAAAGACAAGAATAAAAAAAAGATAAGAAAGTTGCATCACTTTAGAAATAAAATATATTTAAGCAAACTATTAAATACTGTCATCTCGTGCAATGCACAGGTAAGTAATGGCTCGTTTAGACAAAAATAGAGGCGCCAGAGAAAGTTTCATTCTTGGGTAGGGGTGGAAATAGGCTAGGATTTAACTAAGTAGGCCTGGGCCTGCGACGGGAATCTAAAGCCTGAGCCTGGGCCTGAGCCTGTGAGTAGGCTTTTTTTTAGGCCTGAGCTTGGGCCTTTTGAAAGTCTGACAAGGCCTGAAGCCTATTTAAAGGCCTACTTAAAATGTAGGTTTTTATATATATAGTCTTAAAGGATATGCATCTAAGTCCATATATAATTCGTCAAGCCTATTTAAATGCTTACGTTATGTCTAAAAAGTTTAAGGATTTATTCTCTTAAGAAATAAAATAGTTAGTAAGTGAAAGAAAATAACACCTAGTACCAGCAATTATTTGAGCAAGTAGGAATAAGAAAAATCAATTATTTATTCACTAAGGATATATATTTCTTAAAATCAACTAAGCACGACATGTGACTTGTAAAACTAGATTTTACCTCTCATTTTTCTTATAGAAAATGAGACAAACTTCTTCTGTTTGAATTATTTTTATTTAGGCATCACTAAAATTAACTTACTACAATTTTTAAGTTACATCAAATGACATAAATCAAGGGAGGAGTAGTGAGCTAGTATTGACACCTCGAGCGATCAAAAAGAAGAGAAGTAGATGTGATCAATTGATTAATGAAAATATTAAACTTATTGATAAATAGAGAAATGTAAAATTTAAGGTTAAGAACAAGTTATTAATTTTATAAATAATCTACAAAATTAATTTAGATTAAATTATATATGACTATGCATAATAAAACATTTTTCTTTAAAAAAAACTAAATAGGCCTGGCCTGTAGGCCTAAAGGCTAGGCCTTATGAGAATAGGCCTGGCCTGTTTACCTAAATAGGCTTAACAATAAGCCTAAGCCTAAGCCTGACCTATTTACTAAATAGGTCAGGCTAGGCTTAAAGTAGGCTAGGTCGTAGGCCTCTGTTAGAGGCCTAACCTATTTCCACCCCTATTCTTGGGGAAACCACTAACCAAAATTATGAAGATTTTTTTTTTGATGCAAAAAAGTTTTGAAGGTTTCGACATCAGTCCCCCACCAAGGTCAGAGCACGGCCCCGGGCTCTTTGAGCACTTAATGGGGACTTACGAGATCACTTACCGAAGGAGTCCCAGCGACGACAGCTAGGACTGAACACACATCCCTTTGGGATTTGACTAAATCCCTTACCATCTATGGATGAAACATGCAGAGAATAATCTAACTTTGAGAAAATAGGAGTCCTCGCCAACTATTTTCACCCTTCCATTGGCATCCCAAAGACTCTGGGTTTTATGTCAAAAAAAAAAAAAACCCAATATGAATATATATAGGGACTTGGCTTCTCTTTGTTGACATTTCCCTCCGCTCCCCTCCTTTTCTCAATGCAGTGCCGTTTTGGCACAAAACTGCCCCCCTAAATATGTTATGGCATTTATTAATATACTAAAAAAATACTGACTGGTACTAAAAAATACTTTAAGATCTTAAATGGTACTAAAAAAATACTTCATAATTTTAAAAAATTATTTTAAAATACTAACTGATATTAAAATGATACTTCAAGATATATCTACTAAAAAAATATCTCATTATGTTGAAAAATTACTTTAGGTTATTGAAAAAAAATCCTAAAGTATATTTTAGTAACATTCACTAGCTGATTTCTTTTTTAATATTTTAAAATAATTTTTCAAGATCATCAAGTATTTTTTTCAATATCCTGATATATCCTTTTAGTACCGGACAGTACCCTAAAATATTTTTTTAAGATCATAAAATATTTTTTTTAGTACCAATCAGTATCTTTTTAGTACCAATAGGTGTCATAAAATATTTAAAAAAGGACAGTTTTGTGCCAAAACAGCACCATATTGAGAAAAGGAGGGGAGCGGAGAGAAATGTCAGTGGAGAAAAGCCAAGTCCTATATATAGGCACACACATGACAATATATGATTTCTTTTGAACATTTCCCGGATAAAAACACAAGTGAAACGTTTCACTCAAACACCCCCCCCCCCCCCCAACAAAAAAAAAAACGTAAATAAATAAACACACACACAGACACACCAGCATTTTGCAAAGAAATGGTCTCAAACGTTTATACCAATTGAAATGAGAAAAAGGTGAGCTGAAGAAAACTAAAAGATAAAAATAACATATCATAATGCAAAGCAAGGAAAAATGTCTGAATACTTTTCACTCATTTTTGTCAAACCATTTTTCCCTGGATTCCTTGACATCATACTTGGCACCCAAAGAGATGCTGAACAAATTCATTTCACAAACATGAGAGGCTAACAAAACAGAAGGAAAATAATTAGTGAAAAGCTAATGGAAAACACTACTAATACATGTCACATCACACACACTATCTAAAATCCAGCCTCTTCCCAATATTCCCAGAGGCCGGTGATTCAGGAAAACAATGTAAATACAGTGGCAATTATACAGGCCAGTTAATCATTACATGTGATCAGACCTGCCATCATCCTCACTATTCGCATCACCAGCATGTCTGCAGGAAAAAGACAAAAATAGGATCAGCATTTTAAATCCCCTCAAGACTCAACTACCAAGGAGATGATGACAATTTAAATCCAGATGCTTGGTAACAACAGGAAAAAAAAAAGGCGAATGAGTAAGGAGTTGCATTGGAACAAACCGCCAGGAAGATGTTAGATTTCTAGCTTTTCTGTCCAATTGAAGGTTTTCCAGTGCACTAGAAGCTCGAATAACTTCCTCTGCAAGGTCATCACCATCATATCGCCAATTGTACTCATCCTTCCGATAACCAGCCATGGAAGATCCTCCTCTTCTATCTGAATGCTAGAGTGTAAATTAAAAGGGAACTTCAAGCGTACATGCAAAGCAAGGTTAAAGGTCAATCAATCAAATACTCACCAGAGGCCTGAGAAGGAACAGCCCTGTAATAAAATGTCCAAAAGCATATCAGCTGAGTGAAAAACATGAGGTACCCACACAAAAAAAGAGAGAATCAAAGCAATAATGATCATTATGAACCTTCCAAGGGGAGGCAAGCCACCAGCAACAGATGATGAAGGCCTTCGCATGTTCCAGGATTCTAGGTTTGGCAAGGGCTCAGTTTCTGATGGGGTAAATCTCCTGCCACTAGCCTTTGCTTGGGATAAATTCTGCATAATTATAAATCATTTGGCAATTAAGTAAAGACAAGAGACACTTGCAACAGCTAACATATATGCTTCACAATATTGATGATCAACCAAAAATTAAGAACAATGACATTTTCTATTGTGCAAGACAAAAATGTTAACTTGACAATTTCACATAACATGATATTTCATTTTGCTCTTTATTCACATTGTCATATATCGCTCTAATCAAGACATCTCTATCCCTTCAACCTTAGCATAAGTTGCAAAATTCCCTACTTCCATGCCCGCAAGTTTGTTCAGAAACCCAGAATTGCATCCTTTCTTTCTATTACAATATAAGCAGCACGAATAAGTACCAAAGGAGTAAAAATCTCATTCTCATCTTAGACATTACAGTCCTCCTCCACTTGGAAGTAGCCCTCCTTAAAATATCACGCCAAAGAAGCATAGACAAATTAGAAGATGTAAGACCACCTCACACACTCAAAGCATGGCGCTGAATGTTAGGGAATACTTGCTGTCATGTCACAGCGGCTAACATTTTAATTATAGACTCTCTTACTCCAGTACCGCCCATGGTTGTCAAACATGCAAAAAGTAAACTTGTTCAAGGAGGTAAACCCAGTTGTATAATCACAAGTGTTACTACTTTGCATATTTCAATGAAGAGCAAAGGAAATACATATAATGATGATAAAATAAGGCTTAAACTACATTTTATCTAGGGAAAGAGAAGAAATAGGCGTTATCATATCTAATCATCCATATGCTATGTAGCATGGACATTAGCATGCCAAAGGATATACTTAATAACATAATGCTAAACTATATTACTCAAATTACCAAATATAGAACATGATTACAACAACATGCAAGCTCAAGTTTACCCAGAATTCCAAGCAAATTGACACATTATTCTACCCCACGCTTAATTGAATTTATAAACTATGTTTACTCATGATTGTAACAAACATGACAAGGCAAACATTTAAAATGATGCATGTGAAGCCTTGACGCCCTTCTAAGACCAAATTAAACATGAATAACAACTATCATGAATGGTCAGTCAAGAAAGAAGTTCTAATGATAAAGGGGCTATATAATTAATACAAAAACCTCAAACTTCAAGAATCCCTCAAGAACATCCAAAAGTAGAGGGCTATCTCCATTTCTGTTAAGATCATATCCATTCTTGCTACTAAATTCTTTCAACTCAGCCTTCCAAGAATCTTTTTGCTGCAAGACATTGAAGTCACAGCCAAATTAGAATCACAGAAGGAGTCAAAAAAACAAATTACGCATAGATAATCATTTTGCTTACCAAATTACATTCTGGAAGATAAACTTTTAGTGTATGGTTTAGTTGAGCCCAGTCTAAATATTCGCACACCAGTGCAGTAAGGAGTCTACCTGCATGGGGAAAAATTTAAATTTCAATGCAATTACATGGAAGTTGGAATAAGATGCATAATGATTTCAGTTATGAAGAAGATTAGCAGATACTTGTGCTATTGACGACCTAAGAACTGGTAAATAAAGAGTAGAGAAATCAGATTGCAGACCCAAGTGGCAAGACCAAGGTTTTTTTTTTAGGGGGGGGGGGACAACGTGACATGGTTCATGAGATAATTCCACATTCGTGAACAAGAACCATTAAGTACTAAAGGAAACTGCATAAAGAAAAAATATCTTATGTCAATAGCAAGGATATTTCTTCAAGGCCATTGATAACTCCCCACTCAGACCCATACTTAGAAGACCAGAAATTAGGAAAACCTTAACTAAAGCCTGGACTCAAGGTTCCTCAACAGCTTGCAGTTTCCCTCAATTGAGCAACCCAAGTTCAAGTAGGAAAGTGACACAGGCAGCAATAAAAGCAAGGAATTCACTGTTACAATTAGTGAACTACTAGAAGCTCAATAATGAGGCTCTTGGTTCTAAATCACGTGTGCAGCCTTGCAACTTTCACAAGATCCATCATAGTCACACTATACGAGATGGTTTTGTCTAGCCGTAGCTCACAATATATATAAGGCAACAATAACCCTAATTTAAGTGATTTCGCAAAGGCTAATGTCAGAGATCCACTTGACCCACCCTTGGAACCACTAAATAATATATTAATATCCATGAACCATGACCCACCCTTGAAACCAATAAATAATATCCATGAAACATATTAGGAGCATGAGAAGAGAGCAATGGCAACTTCATCTCAATGTGCTTGACATGGCTGATGATGCAAAACAGAAACCTTAGAAGACAATGGGGAAATTGAGGCATTGCTTAATGATGATCAATTTTAAGATGTTGCATTTGATGGAGAATTGGTTTAGTCTTTCGATATCTTGGTTTACTTGGAGTTTAAGAAGAGGCTCATTTAAGTCCCTAGTCATGTCATTTACAATACATAATTATGAAGATGCCCTCCTGGAAATATAGATAAGAATTTAATTGTTTGCAGTAAATGTTATAGGGTCTTGAATGGAGATCAGACCTGAAGGAGAAGCGTGAAGTTGTTTTGCTCGATCATTGCAGCTACCAAGCAATGCAGGTGGTAAACCTTCCTCTTTCTCTATTACCTGATCCTCCTCTTCAATAGCCTCAAATACACTGGCTCTCAGTTCAGCCTTAAAAAAAAACAAAACAAATCAACCAAGTAAGAGAAATAATAACATAAAGAGAGTAGCACAAATTATTATTTTTGGACAAAAGAACATGAATTATGAAGCGGACACAAAATGATAAAAGGAACAAAAATGAAAATACAAAGACTCAGGAAATGAAAAGCATAAAACCCGCAATTAGTTCCGCAGTCTCGTTTGAAAGAACAGCGTAGCACCTCAGATCGATTACATTTTTAACATTTCATTCCACAGGCTCAATCAACATCCACCACGGCTAAATTTCTAACAAGCTCTCACTTTGAAAGTCCCATTTAAGCCCCACATTTCAATCCTCCGTATATCTCAGAAGGAGAAAAGAAAACCCTAGATATATCTTAGCTACCCATCAAATAAGCACAAACAAAATTTATTAAGGAGCACGTAACAAATCTACCCTAAATACTCAATTACCGACCAAAAAAAAAAATCAAAACATAAGCAAAATAATCGCGATTCAGGAAGAAAAGAACAGGAAAAATAGCAACCCTACTCGGATCCTGGCAAGGACGCCTTTCTTCTCGAGAGTACGGGTCACAAGAGTCTTGAGGTCCATCATCTCCCTCGTGTAGTCATCCATGGCTTCCAAAAACTGAGATTCTTTCTGTGGTTGCCTCTTTCACAGGGTGTGGTAGAGAGATACTTTAACTTGGCTTCCACTCCAGTGGATGTGAGGGCGCGTGAGCGCCAGAGACACAGAGACGAGTCGGAGGAAAGGGGGCAAGGGTCGATGGCAACGTGAACCGAAGTGGAGGGTGAGATTGAAAAGAAAAATAGGGGAGTTAAGAAGAGTGATTCAAAAGATAACGAAATGTTTCTTCTTTTTTCGGCTCAAAATATGAAATGTTTCAGGGCATAAGCGAAAAAAAACGGATTTGAATTTTGAGATGATTATTTCACCTAAAAGAGATGACTTGATTAGATTGGCAACCAAATATGAAATATGAAATGATTATAATGTTTTTATTTAGAATTAAGTGGCAAATCTACCCTAAAAATATACGTCGAGAAGCAATATTGCCCTAAAAGATTTTTCAGGTTTAATTTTACCTCGAAAGTTTAAAAATGTAGTAATGTTGTCTTTTTTCTGTTAAAAAAATTAACGTTGACCGTTAACTTTTTTAACGGAATAGGGCAACATTGCTACTTTTTTAGACTTCCGGGGCAACATTGAGCTCAAAAAAACTTCCTCTCAGCGTGTACTTCCAGGGTAGATTTTAAGTAAAAAATAGGAAAAATTACAATGAAAGACTTGAGAAAAAGAGTGTATGTATATGAGGAAGAACCATAAAAATAAAAATTGTAATTATTTTCTAGCTGAAGAATATTTTTAATCCTTTAAGTTTATATGAGATCTATTTTTTGTTCATTAACTTTATAAAGTATATTTTTATCCTATAATTGTAACGTCATTAATGTTATTAACGGAAAATACTGACATAACAAACTCAAGTGATGATAGTGTAATTAAATGTTATTAATATTAAATTGAAAATATATGCAAATTAAAAAACATACAAAAATATAATGAAGCTAGTAGCAATCAATATCAAAATGTCAATTGTATTAAGAAATTTAGTTTTTAATAATCTAAATATTAAAAGAATTAGTTTGATAATCTAAATATCAAGACCTCAATTTCATTTTCAACAATTTATCGGTTTATTTTAGTTTAACAATATAAATATATTATATTACAAAATTAAAACTTAAATATGCTTTATTAGTTGCAAAATCATCATATGAGCTTGTTGCATCAACATTTTTCATTAGCAACATTAACAATGTAAAAATATAGGACTAAAAGTATACTTTATAAAGTTAATGGACAAAAAATATACCTCATGTAAAACTTAAAACTATATTTTAGCCTTATTTTTTTATACAAAAAAAGTTAGAGAGTTGAGTGTAAAGGGCTCGTCAAGATTATGGCACACCTCCGAACTCAAAGAGCATTTATAGTGGTAGCTACAGGTCACCCGCCAACAAGATTCTTAAAAATTACTACCTTTCATTCTAATTATAAGACTGAGTTGACATTTTTTTAGAAAAATTAAAAAAGTTAAATAAGTTACTTAATCATATCATATGTTGTATATCTTAGATTATATATTTGTTTATAGGCTTTGGTTTTTTTATGTTACATGAGAAAAAAAATATTCCTACACACACATGAAATGGTGGGACCCACACACACACACACACACATATATATATATATATATATATATATATATATATGAATTCATATATGTATATGTGGGTCCCACCATTTCATGTGTGTGTGACATGAGAAAATGTTTTCCCTTTGTTTATTAGTCAAACTAATTAGTTTGGAGAAAAAAATAAAAATAAAAATAATCTAAAATAATTTAATTAACTTTTTTAATTTCTAAAAAAAATTAACCTAGTCTTATAATTAGAACCGGAGAAAGTATAATTATTTAGAAGGACAAACTAAAAAGATTTAAATTAAAAATACTAAAGTACTCTTAACAAAATCTTCGGCATCCCTTTATACATTCTCTTTGACATTTTATTTTTAAAATTAATACAAAATTCAATGTTTCATTAAATTAAACAATAATTTTATCAATTTTCACTTTTCACAACTTAAATAGATATCTATAGAAATAATTACACATTCTTCAATTTTGTAAATATTATAATTTTTTAAAATCAACTAAAAATTTAATTAAAAATAGAATTATATAATTTTAATAAAACTCAAGTTCTTTTATAATATATCATATATGTTAAACCAAGAAAATTTATATGATTTATTTTTGTTTTAGAAGCAATTTATGTGGGCTAAAAATTTAATTTAATGTTAATAAAATTAAAAAATCTTAAGTAACCTATTATACCCTAAAAATATGAAATGAGTTTAGTTTTTATTTTTATAAAAAGAGCTTAATTGATATCAACATTGATAATATAAATCAGACGGCTTGATGATATAAATTGGTGAAAAACAATTAAAAAAATATGAGTTTAAACGTTGTTAATTAAATAATATATTGATTTTTTTTAAAAAAAATATATTATTATATCATGATGGGCGGTTTTATTTTTAATTTTATTTTTTTTTAATTATGAAACAAGAGATAAAATGTGAGGTTTGATTATGGGCAATTTAGTTATATTAATTTTATATTATGATGTTTAGTTTTTCTAAATTGTTATAATTTTATGATCATTTGTAATAAATATTATTTTTTATAGGTCCTTTAGTTTAATTTCCCATAAAAATATTACTAATATGAATGTAATAAATATTTATGCAATGTTATAAAAAAAATAAAGAGATGAGATGGGGATGAAGTAAGAAAAGAGAAGATTATAGAGATGAAGAGAGAAGAATAACTCTCATTCATATAGCATTTTCATGTACATCAAACTCTACATGTCAAGCCTCTATTTATAGGCCTCAATTCCTCTCAAGAGTTACAATGTCATAAATATAGGAATTAATCTACATTATGATACAATATGAAACCATTGGAGGTTATGGCTATTAATCACAAAATAAAATCATAAGGGTGAGGGTTATGGACATTCACTCATACAATAATACAACACTTCAACACTCCCCTGGAATGTCTTTAACAAATATTGTGCTTCGTCAAAACCTTACTAAGAAAACCTTAATACGACAAAAATTTAGTGAAGAAAAAAGAATACAAAATACATATTGAAGCTGCCTCGTTAAAAAATCTTACTAGGAAAACCTTAATACGACAAAAATTTAGTGAAGAAAAAAGAATACAAAATACATATTGAAGCTGCCTTGTTAAAAAATCTTACTAGGAAAACTTAGTGGGATAAAAACTTGGTTAAGAGAAAGAGTACAACATGGTCTATGTAACATCCCAAATTTTTTGCACTTGAAAATTGTAATATTAGATGTAGAATTAAATAGTGAAATTTTGTTTAAAATAATTATAAAATTAATTATTCGGAATTAAGGCGTATTTTCTTTAAATTAATTTAGGAAAATAATAAATTCAAATATGAAATACTTTTAAACCTAAAACTTTACAGAAATAAGAGGAAAAATCCTTATTTTAAACTAGGGATTTATTTATAACACTATATAGTATCTATTATTAAATAAATAAAAGACATGTGCTCATATATATATATATAAACAAATTCTCCATCTTTTCATTCATCAGTAACTTCAACCCAATACATATAAAAGTTACGCACACATATTCAGCCCAACCCATTCCTTCGTCTCCCAACACATCGAAAAAAAAAGAAGACGAAAAGGAAGAGATGCAACAATAGCATCACAATGAGAGTTGGCACAGATGATAAGGGATCCAGGACTAGGTCTTTGGATTGTGGGTTCAATCCCCTTTACCGTCGCTGGGACTCTTTTGGTAGGCAATCTCGTAAGTCCCCAGTAAGTGCTCATAGAGCCCGGGGCCGTGCCCTGACCTTGGTAGGGACTAGTGGCAAACCCCTCCAAACATTTTATTTATAAAAAAAAAAAAAAAAACAATAGCAAAACTGATAAACGTTGGTCTTTACGGAAACACAGAAAAGCAAGAGATCACGTAACCACAGAGAAGCAGCGGGAAATCAGCGTGCTCAGTAGCAGCGCCATGCTTCTTCAGATCCACCTTCCCCCTCAAGCCCAGCGTCATTACTCACATCTGCTTCTTCTTGGACCAGACCCCCCTATTCAATATAAATATATATGCGCTCTCAGATTGGCCAATTCTCGTTGCCTTAAGGAAAAGAGACTAGAGTTGAGTTGTGAGAGAGAGAGAGAGAGAGAGAGAGAGAGAGAGCTTAAGATAAAAACACCTTACCTCTGTTTCTTGCCGTCAAAACAGGGAGGAAATCATCACTCAATTCGCGTCGATTAATCCTGGAAACTGAGGGTAAGTAATGGACTTCTCTTCCTCTTATTTCCATCATATTCCCATCGAAAATTGGAGAATATTAAGCCTTAGGAGATCAAACCTTAAGTTGCCAAAAATAAATACATAAAAAGAAAAGAAAGAAAGAAAGAAAGAAAGAAACAGGGATGTGGCGTTGGTTTGCGCTCTGGGATGTTCTTTTTGTTTTTCCATCTATAGTTGTCTTGCATGCGTGAACCTATGTATGTCTAAACTAATGCATGCTTTTGTGTGTGTGTAACTATTTTAGTTTAAATATGAGCACTTTCAGCTTTCATCTAACGATATTGCTTAGGATCATAGGATCAATCCAATATTATTGGAAACTAGCATATCAGGTGTCCATCAAGAGACGTTTCAGGGAATAGCAACGCCCCTGTTATATATATATATATATAAAATTTGTTTGTTTTTGTTGTAGCCTACTTCTACATTGAAACTATTGAGGATTCAAATCATCTTATATAGTCAAAGGTTTAGACTACTGGGCTCTGGATTATCTGGGAAGAAAACTTAGATAAACTATATATAGATATATAGGCTACTGCAAGTGCATGTTTTTTTTTTTTTTTGCTCGGAAGTACATGTTTGTATATATATGTTTTAAAAAAACAAATTCTTTTTCTTCTTCTATTCTTATTTGTGCATCGATAATATATATATATATATATATATATATATATATATTACTTTATATTTGTGAGTAGTTATGTATATAAGACAAAATAAAAACGGTGCATCTGCTCTCATTGTTATATGAAATTATATGTATATTTATATTATTAATTCATTTTCTAATATATATTGATATATTTATTATAATATATATTAGAGTTAATATATATGTATACATCATATTTCGAATACATGCATAGGTGTTAGTAGATTTGGTTTGTGTACTTTCATTTTGTTTAATAAGTAAAATTTACTAAAGTCCTAATTTTTTTGTAATTTGCCCCATTCAAACATTCCAAATTTATTATTAAAAATTTTGTATATTTTTAATTTATGAGATTATAAGTTATAATTTTGAATATGTAGAGTTTTAAAGAGTTATTAATGGTTAGCCAATTGGTTGTGGTAGATTGATTTTTTGCGTGTGTTTGAGCTTTGGAGTTAGGAGTAGTATGATAATAGTTAGTTTTGACGATAAGGTAACCACTTTCCGCTTGTTTATGTAATGATATGTTGTTTATGAGTATTTTGTGAAATAATTATGAATATTTTAATAGAAATTCCCTTGTGGAACCTTATAATTTAAATTATAAAATATATGCATATATTTATTTATATATAAAAATTGGGAATTGAGATATTATGATATGGTTATAAGAATTATTTAAATAACATGATATGAATGTGGAAATCTTGTTAAAAATCCTATTGAGTTATTTATTATGATAATTATGGAAAGGGTTGAATTAAGAAGAAATGGAGTAGTTATTCCACCATGTGGTGAGACCTCCATTGATGTACAATAGTTGGCTTTCTGTTGTCACACCTAGTCAATGAGGGGCTGACCTAGTAGTTCAAAGAGGGCTGATGACACCCACTAGTTCAATAAGGGAAAAAGACCCATGGTCTAGGACAAGTGCTCTGAGGATTTTTGGGTAGTCCTCATCACATGACCAATGAGCTTTTAAGTAACCAGTAACATGGATGTAACATAGCACATGGGTATTGTCGGAGGAAATAAGGCGGTTTGGTTGGATTAATTGGAGGCATCTTGGGAATTGGGTTAATGAAAAATTGTAATACCTAATTTATGATACATAATGTTATGCTATGAAATTTTGTGATATGGATATTGGTGAGTTGTATATTTAATATTTTGTTATATAAATTGTTTCATTTAGCATCTCACTAGCACATATTAATATTCGTAATAAGTTGGATCGATGGTTACCACATTTTTCAGGTGATAGTTCCCATCTGGGTCCATTAAGGAAGGTGTAACATTCCAAAAATTTGGGAACTTAAGTTTGAATATTATAAGAAATTTAAATAATAATTATTTATCTTGGTCTTCATAATTACAAAATTTAAATTATTTGAAATAAAGACTAATCTTTCTTAAATTAATTTGGGAAGAATAATAATTTAAGGAAGTGATTATTTTAGGCCAAAAATATTTTGAAAACAATATTTTATATTGAAGAAAATAATAATAATAATATGCTTAAAGAAAGGAAATTAAGGAAATAATTATTTCTATCAATATCTAATGACTACAAGCAAGAATTTTGTTCTTTGTTGGCCCAAACCGAGACCCAGTGTTCGTCTGTTTTTCTTGTTCCTTCGGCCCAAAGGCATTTTCAAATGCCCAAAAACCATAACCAAATAACCCCTCCAACCCATTTATCCAATAGTCATTATTGTTTTACGCACAGCTTCGCCAAACCCAAGAATCTGGAAGATCACATTAGTAAATCAGTATGTAGCAGTAGGTAAGACATAAGCACCAGCGATAATCGCGCAAGATCAGTTCAAGACTATACCTTCATCAATTCTCGAGCACCACGCCAAACTCCAGCTGGACAAAGCCCTTCGGTCTGAACTCCCAAAGCTCATGCATATATTACTGCTCCCATTCTTCTCCACCTCACCGAAAGAAAAAAAAAAACAGAAGACAGCATAGAAAAGAAGGGTGAGATGAGAGTTCAGTGAGAGCCTAGGAAAGGAGAGAAAGAGTGAGGGACCGGGAGAGTGACAGAAAATAGAGAGAGAGAGAGAGAGAGAGAGATAGGCTGTGAGAGGGAGAGAAGCCCTGTTCTTAGATGTTGAAAACAGGGGGAAAATCCAGTTCTCATTCTTCACCGTAGCAGCTGAAAAACTAAGGTAATCCATTGGTTTTCCCTTCCTTTTAGTTCCATCGAGTTTTCCCTCTCTCACTCTCGTCGTTGCCGTCGAAGAAACCTTGAATATTAATCTAAGTGATAAAGCGAAGAGGTTGTGAAAAACTGAAAACAATAGAGCTGCGGCGTCGGACTGTATGTTCATGTTTTCCTTTCTTGCTGTTTAACTGTTATATATATATATATATATATCTACAGGCGTATGTTACTTAACCGTCTTGAAAAACCTTGCAAAGTCGCTGATGCGTGTGTCTGTGTATATGGGCTGAGTTATTGTGTGAATGGTGTTTCCGATCCATAAGAGTTATATGTGTTTATATAGGTAAAGACGCATGGGTACTGGAGTAAAGAACATGAATAAATATATGAGTGTGTTGCTGCATGCATTGGATGATAAGTATATGTATATAAGGAAGAAAAAGGAACACAGATGCATCTATATATATATCACACTACTAAAAGTGAATATTACTTCCCAAAGTAGTAAAAAGTATAGGCAAAGATTTAAGCGTCCTAAATATTAGTTTAGGGGTCTAAAATATATTTCAGGCGTCCTAAACTCAATATACTTTAGGCGTCCTAAATTTTATTTAGGGTGCCTAAAGTAATTAATTTTAAGATCAGTGTTAAATTTTTTTGAAAAAATTATCTAAGCAGCAAAAAATTAGCTCCAAAAAATATATTTTAGGCGCCCTAAAAAAGTTTAAGGCATCTAAAATATATTTTAGGCGTCCTAAAATAATTAATTTTAAGACTTAAGCGTCAAACTTTTTAAAAAAATTATCTAAGTAGCAAAAAATTAACACTAAAAAATATATTTTAGGTGTTTTAAAATGTTTTAGGACGCCTAAAATATATTTTAGGGATGTAAAATTTTTAGGCCACTAAAATAACGCTCAGTATAAAGTTGTTGGATCTTGAAATTCGAAAGGGGCCAAAATAAGTTTGCACTGGGAATGGAAGCAAGAACAACAGAAGTAGAAGACACAGCCTCTTCCATGGAAAAAGAGCGATTACCGGAGAATTGGAGCGAAGCTGTGGAAGACCTCGTGGCTAAAGGAGACACCGAAAGCGCCATCTCTTTCCTCGAATCTCTTCTTCCCGAGGTGTTTCCATTTCACAATCTTTATGTATGTTTGTTATCCATAAATCACGTCGCCGTGTAGGGTTCTTGGGGCCAATCATTGATTTGCTTTGGCAACTTTGTCACTTTCAAATCCCCCTCGTTCCCCTCGCGTATGAATTCTCTTTGTGTTTCTCTGTTTAATTACCACTGATGAATCAGATATGAATAATTCTTTCTTGAATCGATTTCAACACAGATCAGCTGTTTCTAGCGTATTCGAGAATTTAAGCTTGATTTCTGCTCTTTTCGAGTTGATGATCTCAAGGAAGAGCTACATTTCTGTGTAATGGATGAAGATAAGTATTTCCAAGATGACTTCGTGGGACAGCTCAAAGCGCCGTCATCTCCCCTCGCCGGATCTGCTCACAAGATGGTAAGATCTGCCTGCACTTCAATTTGCTTTTTTTTTTTTTTTTTAAATAATAAGTCAAAATTTTTTACTACCCACACTTAGACGCCCTTTTAAAAAAAAGATGTTAATTGAGTCTTATTTAGGACGTTTTTTTGTAGTAGTGTCAGCAAGTGCATGTTTCAAGGAAGGATTCACGGTTTGCTTAAGATATATATATAAAAATGTGTTATATGCCTTCACGCCACATATATATGCTTATATATATAATATATGTCGGCTGTAGGGATGATACAAGAAGATATATATATATATATAGCATCTTGTTGCTTTTGGGTTCTGTTTTTACTGAGAACTAACGGAACCAAAACCTCTCTGTTCTAATGAGTAAGGGGTGAATCATTGATCCTCATTTGCTTGTGTATGTATTGGGTTCCTAAGTGCAAGAGTTGAGAAGAGTTGATTTTTGAATCTACCCTTTTGGAAGTATTCGTTCCCCTTAGATGAAAATATTACAGAAACATTTAATTGATGAAAACTGATTTGAACTAGTTTAATTATGTCTCTAAGTGCCGTCATAGAAATTTCAATCATATTTAGATGCTTTCAAGTGAAGGAATAAACCTTAAGATCCGAGCTCATTACTAGAAAACAGTGAATTTGCGACGGAATTTGTGACGGAATATTTTCCATCGCAAAATTTTGAAATCTTGCGATGGAATTTAAATTCCGTCGCAATCCTTTTTTGCGACGGAATTTCGTAAAAAACCAATTTTTTTGTAGTGGCTTGAATTATTATCAAGGCTTTAGTGGAGACTCTATTTGAAGGGTTTAAAGAATTAAATGATGGCTTTTATGAATAGGCACTACTAGAAAATTCATTTTTTGCGGCGGAATTTTTCCGTCGCAAAATAATTTTGCGACGGAATTTGCGGCGGAAAAGTGTCCGTCGCAAAAAAAGCCCTCGCAAATCAGTTTTGCGACGGAAAAAATGTATTTTTCCTCGCGAATTCAAATTTTGCGGCGGAAAAATTTTCCCTCGCAAAATCTCGAATTTTGCGAGGGAAATCAAATTTCCCTCGTAAAATTTGAATTTGCGAGGGAAATGTGATTTCCCTCGCAAAATCTGCCAATTTGCGAGGGAAATATTTTCCCTCGCAAAATTTGAATTTGCGAGGGAAATGTGATTTCCCTCGCAAAATTTCCAATTATTCAAAAAAAAATCCGAAAAAATAAAAAAAATGTAAAAAATAAATTAAATTGTATATCAAAAAAATAAAATATAATGTTCTAAAATATTACGAGTTTACATTGCAAAAACAAAATATTACAAATATAATGTTCTAAAATAAACTAAAAACACTCCAAACAGCAACAGTCTGGTTATCGTCACCACTAGTGTCGTCGTCACCACCAGGAGGCAGCTCCGTACCCTTGCCCTTCAATAAAATATTTATTCTGAATTCAAATATTTGCATGTAACCTACAACAATAATTTAAAAGAAACTATAATATTCACATGTCTCAAAGTCTTAAAAGAACTTTATTTTTCAACAAAACATGTCTCAAGATAATTAAGTATGAAATAACATATGCATTCAAACCCACTACAATAACAACACATATTTTCCTAAGCAAAAAAAAAAAAAAAAAACCCCACTAACAAAGTCCTCTTAAATCAACAACCACTTTAAATATTCCCTATATTACTATATCCTTTAATATTAACAAACATATATCATCCAGCCATCCACATAGACAAAGAACCAATAAGAACCATATCTAAATAAATCACTTTCTTCACACATATGTACTGTTGGCTTCCAAAAATTTAAAAATAAAAATAAACGGTGTTTGTCTTGAAGGAACACATACCTCTTGAAGGATATCTTGAGGTGGAGAAAGAAGAGAAGGGACGGCTCACAGGTGTGCTTAGACTGGAGATTGGTCGTGGAGGAAGAAGGCAGATGCAAGGAGCAACACGACGGAAGAATAAAATCGTGGCCATGGAGGAAGAACGAAGACGCAAGAACAAGAGAGAAACGACGGAGAAATGAAAATGAGAAGGGGGATGAGGCTTTTTAAAAACACTTTGCGGCGGAATAAATATTTCCGCCGCAATTTGCGAGGGAAATTTGAATTCCGCCGCAAATTGCGGGGAAAATCTAATTTCTGCCGCAAAGTTTTTGCGGCGGAACTCTGAGTTCCGCCGCAATTTGCGACGGAATTCAAATTTCCCTCGCAAATTGCGGCGGAAATATTTATTCCGCCGCAAACTGTCGTGGAGCCTTCCCACCGATAGTTTTGCGACGGAACCTCAGTGTTCCGCCGCAAAAACTTGCGACGGAACATATATTTCCGCCGCAATTTGCGAGGGAAATGTGAATTCCGCCGCAAATTGCGGTGAAAATCTAATTTTTGCCGCAAAGTTTTTGCGGCGGAACTCTGAGTTCCGCCGCAATTTGCGGCGGAATTCACATTTCCGCCGCAAATTGCGGCGGAAATGTGAATTCCGCCGCAAATTGTCGGTGGAGCCTTCCCACCGACAGTTTTGCGACGGAACCTCAGTGTTCCGCCGCAAAAACTTACGACGGAACATATATTTCCGCCGCAATTTGTAAGGGAAATGTGAATTCCGCCGCAAATTGTGACGGAATTTGCATTTCCGTCGCAATTTGCGGCAGAAATTACATTTCCGTCGCAAATTCTCCTAAATTGCGACGGTTTTTCCTGTCCGTCGCAATTTTGAGCAATTTTGCGATGGAATTTTATTCCGCCGCAAAGTCCGTCGCAAATTTTATGTTTTCCAGTAGTGAGGAAAATATTTTCCCCTAGGATAATATGCTGCTATCTCAACTTTTGAAGGCTAAAAGTTGAGTAGTATGCTTATTAAATGCAAAAGAATATTTAAATGATAAAGTATGTGAAGATATATATATATATATATATATATATATATATATATATATATATATATATATATAATGTTTTTAGAAAGGAGAAAGAAAAATGTTGTTATGGGAATATATTAATAATAAGCATGCTGTGGCTGCTGATCAATAATACAAAGGTTAGAATGGCATTTGTTACTAGGATAGTTTTATGAAGTTAAAATTAGTTCTAGAACAACCACCACAACAACAATAATAATAAATAATAATAAATATTATTACGGGTAGAAATAAATAACAAATTAAATGATTAATAATAATAAATAACATTATTATCTATTTAAAGGAATTATTAATTTTATCAAATAGAAAAAAGGAAGATTGGTGACAAATATATATATATATATATATATATATATATATATATATATATATATATATATATATAAGGAAACCATAAGAAACATTAAAAGTTAGATGGTAATTTGTATTTATTTAAAGTGTCAATTTTATGCTAGTTAATTGGGATAGTTTTAGGGGATTAAGATCAAATTAATTTTCAGCAACGTGCCGTTGAAAATATCCTAAGTTATTATTAGTCATTTATATATGTAAAGTTTTTGATAAATTGATAATAGCTCATAAATTGATTTTGATAGATTGATTTGTGGAATGTGTTGGGCTCTTCATTAAGAGCAGTGTGATAGTAAATAACTTTAGCGAGAGGTAACCACTTTCCACTTATTATATTATTGATATGCTACTATTTAGTATTTGTTAAACTGATTATAATTGTTTTAAATAAAATTGTCTTGTAGAATGTTACGAGTTAAAATATGTGCATTTACTGATCATGATCATTATGGAATGGGAAGAATTGGGAGAAAATGTAAAAGTTATTTTCATCATGTGGTGGTACCTCCATTGGTGTACAATGGTTGGTTTTCTATTGTCTCAACGGTTCAATGAGGGACTAGCCCAACAGTTCAAGAGGGCTTACAACACTCCAACTGTTCAATGAAGGGAAAAGACCCATGGTCTGAGACAGGTGCTCTGAGGATTTTGGTCGGTCCTCATCACTTGACCAGTGAGCTTTTGAGTAACCAATAACATGGGTATGACTTAGCTCATGGGTCTAGTCGAAGGAAATAAGGCGGTTCGGTTGGATTGATGGGAGGTATTTGGGTATTGAATATGAACAGAATTGTGACACCCATTATGATACTTATTATTTTTGTGATAAATGTATTGAGAGGATGTTGATGAACTGTTTAATTTTGGATTGATTTGTTTGATTCCATTTGACACCTTACTAGCACATGTTAATATTTATAATGAGTTGGACTGATAGTTACAAAATTTTTCCCAGGTGACCAGTCCGGTCCAGGTCCTTCAGGGAAACAAACAGAAGTTTAGTCTACTGTGCTAAGAGTAGGACTTTTGTTCTTTTGTTGTATGTTATGGATAAATGTATATTGCCATACTCTAGGGCTCATGATGCATACTTTCGCATGTTTTGAAAGATTTAAATTCCGCTTAAATCCTAATATTAGATTAACTCTAGCAAATAGGTGATAACTCTGATTAATACACTGATAAATATATATTTATTTAGTTAATTAAAGGTGGTTGTTTCAGAAGGCTTCAGAAGTTTAGACTATTTTGCTAAAAGTAGTGCTTCTATCTCTTTTGGTTTATGTTAGATGACTGTATATTGCCACATTGGGGCTCATTCTGCATACTCTAGCAAATTTTGGATATTTCGTTAAATGTTGAAGTATTATTAAGTTACTGATCTAACTAATATATAGTCATTTTATTAAGTAAAATAGAGAATGTTTCAGTCTATACTCTCCCTAATGATAATGTCATACTTACTTCCTTGATAACAATATGAGTTTTACTCCTACTGATTACAACATCACTTCCAATGTATTTTCATGCATATCTTTCTTTTAGCAATCAAACTATAAATGATGCCTTGTCACCAAATATTCTGCTGAAATGTATTCCTCTAACATATCTCTCTAACATGTATTTTGGATATGTTAAATTATTAATATACACACTTGTCTTGTGCATTGTGGGGGGAAATTAAAGACAAAAGAAAAGTTATTCTGAATAACTATGATAGAAATATTCAATTTATTTGAAATAGAATCATCCCATGTAATAGTTTTATAGAATTATCACATCAACCCGTAATTTCATAGTATCCATGGTGTATATATAGAAACTTAATTTTATAGCAAAACATAATTAATGTAATATTAGCATGATGTAAATATTCATAAAATATATGGTTCTTCTAAACCATTAAATCCAATATGTATTTTTCAATCAATTATATATATCAAGAAATTATTTTAATCATGTAGCATTTTATATATCGAATGCTTTTCTCGGACATGCTTCTGACATTTCGGATTCTTCAGAGATTCTTATGTAAACTTCATTGTTTAATGAACCATATATACAGGCTCTATATAATAATATATATTAGATGCATGCTTTTATTTTTATACCGTTAAGTAGCAAATTTATTTTGAAAGTTTTCATTGAGAAGTAATATTACTCTGAAAGTTTTTCTTGTCTCAATGTTACCTCAAAAGTTTCAAAACATAGTAATATTGTCACATTTTAGTTAAAAAGTTAATGCTTAAAGTCAATTTTTTGACCATCAATGTTAGTTTTTTAACAGAATGGGGCAACATTGTTACCTTTTGAAACTTTCGAGGCAACATTGAGATAATAAAAACTTCTAAAGCAACATTACTCCTGTGTTTATACTTTTGGGACGGATTTAACACTTAACCCATTTTTATATGCTACCAAAATAATAACATATGCAAAATTATCATATCCAAAACAAAATAATATGCATCATCATAGTCTTCATTAGCAATTTATGGGGTTTTAAAATATTTATTTATGTAAATCGAGAAAAAACTTATCTCACATTTATCTTATAAACCGTAAATTATGATTGAAAAATTACTTTTAAAGATTTCAATCGCTATTCCAAATAAACATTAAATTGCATTTCACAAGTTAGGTTTAGAATAGAACAAAACATATAATTATTTTATTTTCATACTAGAAATAATTAGTTAATCATTTACTAAAAAAATAAAAGTATTTTATTCGTAAACCATGTGGTTAAGTTTCTTAGTTCTTACAAGATTATTTTTATTAAAACTTTTTTGTTTGGGCCTCATAGTTATCTTGGGGTTAAGAAATCCGCTGTTTGGAGATGGAAATGACATATTTGTAAAATATGTGGGTTAAGCAAACTGGTATTTTGAAAACTACCAAAAAAAAAAAAATCCTTTACCAATGTAACAATAATTTGTTGCACTGAATAATTAAATTAAAAAATATTTTAATAATTTTTTATTTTAAACAATATAATGAATCTTGCAAAAAAAAAACAAAAAAAAACAAAAACAAAACAAAACAAAAAGAAGAGAAGCAAAACTTCATTAGCTAATGCAAAATAGACTAGGCATTGTTATTAGTTATTAATGAATTTTGGGAGAACTAAAATTTAATGTTTGTATAGAAGCCAAACATATTCTTCACAAGCTCGTACACACCCCCAAATGCATCATCGTTCACAACTTCTAAGAAATTTCCAAACAGTAAACATCCAACAAAATTTAAAACCTAAAAAAAAATTAAAAAAATAGTGATTAATTAAGAGTTAAGTTTTCCCCCCTTCCCTTTTGCTTCTAAAACCAAGTTTCAATGCAAGTATATATTTCACTATTTATTTTTGCTTCTTCCCAGTTCAATGCTATATGCAAAAAAAGACTAACGTCGTTAAGACACGGCTCTCCAGCTGAGGTTTGCGTGTAACTGTGTTTCCAGAAACCCAAATCAGCAAAGTTACGCCGTTAAAGTAATACGACGCCGTTTCTTCGTTCTCATGGACATTGGCGAACCATCATGCATCATAGTAGCCGAGCTGCCTACCCTCCGAGAACTCTTCCGGCTCGAAGATGAAGCACAGAGGGAAGCCACCAGCGATGATAGTATCACGACGGAGTACCACACGCCTGATGGGACTGGTTCTGGTAT
Source organism: Acacia confusa (assembly GCA_037074495.1). Taxonomy (NCBI): domain Eukaryota; kingdom Viridiplantae; phylum Streptophyta; class Magnoliopsida; order Fabales; family Fabaceae; genus Acacia; species Acacia confusa. The sequence goes on from CM073503.1 coordinate 44,683,007, forward strand.
CGAGCCTTCTCGCTTATCGTCTTTTGTGCTCACATTCAATAATCTCACCTACAGTGTGAAGGTCCGCCAGAAAATGAACTTCTCAACGTTGTTCTCAGCGAAAAAACGTTTTGGAGAACCAGAAACCAAGATTCTTCTGAATTATATCTCCGGCGAGGCTCGTGACGGCGAGATTCTTGCTGTTATGGGAGCTAGTGGTTCGGGGAAATCCACTCTGATTGACGCCTTGGCCAATCGAATAGCTAAAGGAAGCTTGAAAGGGAGCGTTAAATTGAACGGTGAGGCCTTAGAATCGCGGCTTCTGAAAGCAATTTCAGCCTATGTAATGCAAGACGACCTTCTCTTTCCGATGCTCACGGTGGAAGAAACTCTAATGTTCGCAGCTGAATTCCGATTATCACACAGACTCTCTAGATCCAAGAAGAAGATGCGAGTACAAGCTCTGATCGACCAGCTCGACCTCAGAAACGCCGCCAAAACCGTCATCGGCAATGAAGGCCGCCGTGGTGTATCCGGCGGCGAACGACGCCGTGTGTCCATCGGCATTGATATAATCCACGATCCGATCATATTGTTCCTCGATGAACCTACATCGGGACTGGATTCCACGAGCGCATTCACGGTGGTAAAGGTTTTGCAGACGATCGCACACACCGGAAGCATAGTTGTGATGGCCATCCACCAACCGAGTTCGCGAATTCTTGGCCTTATCGACAGAATGATATTCTTATCTAGAGGAGAAATAGTGTTCAGTGGTTCGCCTTTGCAGCTTCCCCTGTTCTTCGCTGAATTTGAACACCCAATTCCAGAAGATGAGAACCAAACCGAGTTTGCATTGGACTTGATTCACGAGCTAGAAGGTGAGTCGCTTTCTATACATAAATCTATAACCATAAATGTCCACTAACACAATGCTAATACAATAAAAATCAAAGTTAGGATTAATTAAGGTGAATTAATGTCGGGTCTGGGGCCACTTTTTGTTTTATGTTTTTCCTTTTTTTGCTTTCAGTGTGTTTGTATTTTATTTCTTTAACTTAATTTTTTGAATGTCTTTGTTGTCCTTTAAAAATGTTGAAAACATGCTTTTTAAAATTAAAGGATGAAACTGAGATTTTATATTAAGTTAGAGGTCTAAATATATACTTTTATAAATTTTGTATTAATTATTGTCTTTTAATAAAAAAAGGAAAAAAATAAGGGAAAATCCCAGTTGAAAATACTATTGTTGAGAAAAGTTTAAATTAGAGTATCAGTAATTTATTTATACATAATTTGCAAATTACTAGTAATTTTTGGGCATAAAATTAAAAACTTATCAAGTCTTTTTAGCTATTGAACCATAAAATTAAATAAGATCCTAGAAAACCTTGTGTATGTATCATTCTGTTTTTTGGAAATGATTTATTGATATTTACAATAATTTATAATTTCTCTCAGAAGGGTCATCTAGTGGAACTCATAGATTGGTGGAGTTTAACAAGTCGTGGCAGATAAAGAAACAACCAGGAAGTAATGATAGCACAGAAGTTGAATATCTCCACCATGGATTATCTTTGAAAGAAGCGATCAGTACAAGCATCTCGAGGGGAAAACTAGTTTCAGGAATCATAAAATCTACTGATAATAACGCAGCTAGATCATCATCAACTTCTTCAAAGGTACCAACATTTGCAAACCCATTATTGATCGAAGTGATAAAGCTGTCAATAAGATCATACATCAATTCAAGAAGAACCCCTGCAATATTCAGGACACGATTGGCCATAGTACTCATCACAGGCTCACTTCTAGCTTCAGTGTTTTGGCGTTTAGATGATTCTCCAAAAGGGGTCCAAGAAAGGCTTAGCTTCTTCGCTTTCGCCATGTCCTCCACCTTCTACACAACAGCAGAGGCGCTTCCCATGTTCCTTCAAGATCGATACATTTTCATGAGAGAAACTGCTTACAACACTTACCGTAGATCCTCCTATGTCTTTTCTCAAGCTCTTGTATCTTTACCTTCGTTACTTGTTCTCTCATTGGCTTTCGCCGCGACGACGTTTTGGGCAGTGGGACTTGATGGAGGATGGTTCGGTTTCTTGTTCTATTTCGTCTTCATATTTGCTTCTTTCTGGGCAGGTAACTCCTTCCTCTCAGGTCTACTACTATTGTTCTCACTTGTCGCAATTGCAGTTACCCTAATGTGCATAGAATCCTGTATCTCTTCGAGAATTCCTAACTGATGACTAGAATTTGGTTGTCAATAGGCTTTGACTCAAGTGGCAACTCACGTCCATTTTAAACAGGGCTTAGCTTGCGTTCCCATTCTTTTTTTAATACTAGTTAATATCCTAAAAAATTTAAAAACAAAAAACAAAAAGATCAAAAGGTTCATTGTTTTGCCCCCAAAACGCTGCAAATTAATGAAAGGATGGCCATCGATGTGGGCCCACAGTAGATGCAAGCCAAATCCCAAGTTATGGTATTTAACCCTAAAGTGGGTATGTGGTGGGTGTGAGTCTTCCGTCCCTGAGAGGGCTAAATTAAGAGTAAAATTAAGAAAAAGGTTAATTAGTAGTGTTACTCTTTATAGTTTTATCGAATTTTAATTTTTGTTCTTATAGTCTCAAATAGTTGTTTTTTATCTTTATAATTTCTTAAAAAATTGATTTGAGTTTTACAATTAATCCTATACTTTTAATAAATTTTGAGTTTAGTTCCTATATTTAAACTTGAACGGAATGTTTATAAAATTATATAGATTAAAACAAAAGATTTGAAATTATTGAGACCAAAAACAAAATTAGATCAAACTATAAAAACTGAAGATCATTATAATTAGAAGAAAAAAAAAACTAAAATTGGTTAAGGTTTCTGAACAAATTAATCTCAATGGAATCTTCATCTTTCTCTCAGGTGTACTACTGATCTCACTTGTCACTCGTGCACCAAACTAAGTTTCCCTTAGGTGTATAGGGCCTAACTTCTAGGTCGAATCTCTTCAAGGAGTGATAAACTAACTAGAATTTGTTTCAATTAAGGAGTCGGTACAAATTAATCTCAATGGAACCTTCATATTTGCTTCATTCTGGGCAGGTAACTCATTCGTCACCTTCCTCTCTGGCGTACTACCTCACGAGATGCTAGGTTATACCATAGTGGTGAAAGCCTTAGCATATTTCTTGCTGTTCAGTGGATTCTTCATTAACAGAGACAGAATCCCTGTTTATTGGATTTGGTTTCACTACTTGTCTTTGGTGAAATACCCATATGAAGCTGTGTTGCAGAACGAGTTTGATGACCCAGTGAGTTGCTTTGTGAAAGGTGTGCAGGTTTTCGATAACACGCCTCTGGGCGAGTTGCCGAGTTCCATGAAACTGAAGCTATTACAGAGCTTGAGTGGCACGTTAGGGACGAACATAACGAACTCAACTTGCTTGACGAGAGGTACTGATATATTGCAGCAGAATGGGATAACACAGTTGAGCAAGTGGAACTGTTTGTGGGTAACAGTGGCTTGGGGATTTTTGTTTAGGGCTCTGTTTTACTTCTCCTTGTTGCTAGGGAGCAAGAATAAGAGGAGGTAAATTAATTAATGACTTGGTTTTGGGAAATTAATTAAGGTTACAAGAGTTTTGTATTTGTACTTTTTAGGGTTTGATATTCTTTATTCTTTTTCTTTTGTTGTTGGTACTCTTGTTATAATGTATAATGTGAATAGAGTACTTGATGTATTCGTTTGTTAATACTTACCAGTAAAGTCCTCAGTTTTGACTTTTCGGAATATGCTTGTTATGGTGTTAGAGCAAAACTCTCCTTGATCATGTCCTCTTTGGTGCTGAGTTTCTTTCAAAGCTTCTTCACAAATTCCAAATGCTTAGCTTTCTTCAATGTGTACCAATGGCCTTGTAACTTCAGCCATTAGTGCCTGTAGCTCTTATTCAGAAAAAAGCTTTCTTCAATGTGTTACTTTCCTGTTGTTCCTTTTTGGTGACTGTTTCTCAAGAACTTTCCCTTTGTAAAGTTAGTTTACAAAACATAAGGGGAATTGTGGAAGGGGAAGGGGAAGGAGGATGAACGATTCTTGAAAGTTTGTAAAGGAATAACATGATTCAAAATTGAAGAGAAATTCCAAAGGAAAGCAATAATGTTTTCATGAAGGATTGTAGAGGAGTTGAAGGTGATCTGCTAAATGTTGATCATTTGCTTGTTGACACCGGAGCTAGATAAAGTTTCCCTTCCATTAACAATTCCTGAATTGTAGATCCAACATAACAAAGTTCTGCAATGTTTGATGATAAAATTGTTCCCCTATACTGTAGTTGACTTTGGTCATATTATTATTGGTCAGCCCTATTCTATTGAGCCAAACTCCCAGTGACAAGTGACAGTGATTTTTATCAAAAAATGATTTTGGTTATCAAATGATTGAATGGTTATTGAGGTCTGACATTTTTATTTCTCATATTATTAGTAAGTTTTATACGGCTTTCCTGCAAATGATAACACTTATACAAACTTACTGACATAAGTAATATATTTTAATATTAGCCTTATGTAATTTGTCAGCTTTAAATTAGTCGTATAAATAAGGAAAACCTATTGTATTTCATGAACAATATGTAAGAACAAAGAAGCTAATGATCTGGGTCACGTTTGAGGATATTGTCCTTAAGATTTATTGCGCTACAATTGATAGAGAGAAAGCCCTATTCCCCAAAATTAAACAGACCTTTTCTGAGCAAGTCAAGGCGGCAAAATTGTGAAAGATAATAGCAATCACATCTAGAAAAGATTATACAAAGGGGGAGATACTAGAACCGTCTGAAAAATACATCTCTCGAGACCAAACAGACACCACCAGAAATAAATTATTATTTTAGAAAACAAAAAATAATATTTTTGGAGAGCAAAATATTTTTAAAAGTGCTGGTATTAGTTTTTACTAATATGATGATATATATAAGCTTATAAGCAATAAGCAATGTAGTTCTCTGACACACCCAAACATATATACATATATTTGCAACGATACCTATTTGCTGGTGTCCGTACGTTTCTTTAGTTTTTAATTGGGCACATGTACCTTTTTCTTATATAATTAAATGTTTTCATTTTGCTATGTTAGTAATGTTAACTCGTGAATAAGAGTTAACTTTACAAATAGAGAAAAGTTGTAAGAGCTAACAGTGTTAACAGAACAATATTAATGATTTAATTAAGGGAAAAAAATTAGGTTCCAAATTAAAAATTGAGTGAGAGTATAAGTACCTGTAAAATATTTTTTTATTTTAAATAATCCATTTTTAATTCAATTCCTTGAAATTCTAGATTGATAGTTGCGGTGAAAGACATGTCAATTTTTATGAGATTAAGTAAAAACTGAATTTCTTGATATGCTTTTTTTCACAGGTTTAAGATATAATACACTTACAGTTATATCAAGCATATTAAGAAATTGTATACTAAAAAGACAGAGATTAAAAAAACAGAGTAATGCTACTCAACAGCCAAGTGATCGAGATGGTCATTTTCATTTTTTTTTTAAAGGCGAATTTTTGTCTAATTTATTTTGTGAGTTTATATACACGAGTTAATTTTTAAATTGAAACGCCTTGTTATTACAGTTACATTATGATGCTGAGAAAATCATAGTAAAAAAGGGGACCAATTTCTGATGACATGGAAGCCACATCAGCTAACTTTTGACAGCTCAGGAAAAAAGTCAACAGAGACATAAAATGTGGCCATAATGATAAGAAACATTCTAACGTTTGAAAATCCTCTGAGGATGTATTATAATAACTAAATAAAAAGTTGGGTAAAATTATAGGTAGCAAATAATTAATAATTTTTCTTACAATTAATCAATTTCATGTAGTTGGTAAATGACTAGTCAAAGACTCAAAGTAGCCGTAATCCACCTAAAAGGGTTATTACTAATTTCATTTATACAATTATTTTTCTTAAGTTCCTAATATGTACTTGCACAAGAAATGTCCTAAAAATTTACTATAAATAAATTTAGATTTTCATATATGTGTTTAACGGACAAAGAGTTCATTTTCCTTATTGGAGTTGCTTTATGGTTAAGGAACACTATTTTGGGGGATGCAAATGAAAAATATGTAAAATATTTGGGCTAAGCAAACTGATATTTTAAAAAATGCAAAATGCTGTCTTTTACCCAAATTTACAAAACCACCAACAACCTAACGTTTATAATTATATATCTGTTTCACTTTAATACATTAAGGAATTAAATTCCAGTTAAGTCAAGATTCTTAAAATAAAAATACTAAAAAGTACAAAATCATACGTGATAAATTCCTTAGCACATATCTAGGTATTGCTTTCACACAATATATCTTTTAACCCGAGTACTTTTTTTAAAAAAAATATGCATTTAAGGAAATTAAGATACGCCTCTCTTAAAAATTAAGTCATTAATTGAACCTTTTTTTTTATTGCAGAGAGCCAAGGTTTTATAAATTAAATTTAAATTAATTATCCTAAAAACCATACTTATTTCAAAAATAAAAATTACTATAATATTTTACTAGACTTGCGATCAGATTAATTATTCAAATATTTTATAAGATCCTTTAATTTGAAAAAAACAAAAATTACTCCGTCTATACCTACATAAAAGAGAATTTTTCTAGGGATGACAACTTTATATTTATGAAAGAAACTAATAGTTTTTCTAAAATTTTTAGTATTATTTTTTATTTTTGTTCCCATGAATTATTAGCTAATCTTCCTGCACTATTCACTCACATTCTCTTTTCATATGTTTTTGAAAAAGAAGTTACTTTGTTTATCATGCTTATTTTTTTAAATAAATTTTAACTCACTTTTTCATTGGAATATATTTCGTAAAAAATAATTAAATTTAAATTCTGTTTCCTACAATTCCAATTCAACAAGATACAGCCTTGATGAGCCAACTGCAATATACCAATAAAAACAGAATTGAATTTTAATTACTATTTCATCATCTAGAAGCCCATTATTACGCAATCCCTAATGGCTAATTCAATAAATATGAAGGTTATGAAGCACAACACTTAAAGTAGATCAACCCTCAACCTAATTCTCATAAACCCCAAATTAAAAGTTCCCCCAAATAAGCAAACACACCCCCATTACGCCACGTGTCGCCAAAATCCAATACCTAACCACCACGTGCCCCGTAGCCTCCTTTCCAGAATTTTTCTTTCCTCGGACTTCAGAAAATTGTATGTAGGTCACCTCTCCCACACCTAGCTAGCTCCCTCTTCACAAGTAAACCTATACTGTATCATCGCCTCCATTGATTTCTTGCTTAGCTTCCTTCAAGTTTCCAAATTCCTCTCTCTCTCCAACCTCTTCATATATATATATATATACATATATATGCAGAAAAAACCACAAGCACATTTCAACAACTTTGATTCCTGTCTGTTAAGTCACGCTTCTCTCTCTTTTTTCTCCCTGCATGTTCTTAAAATTTAACCTTGAAGTTCTTGAAGAACCCTGCAACTTCCATTTTCAAGAATGATGATATCTTGTGGAGGAGAAAATGAGACGGCGTCGTGTTTTCGTGGGGCTCAGCGTGGGGATCCCCCACCGCCACGACGCGCCCCCGCGACAGTGTTGCCGACCCTTGGACAGTTCTTGAATTACTACGGTGACGTACGGAAGGAAGATACAGGAGACGGCGGCGACACTCCAGAGCACCACGCGCTCGATATGGCCCACTTCGGACTCGAGCCGCGATCGGTGCCTTTCGTGCTCTCTTTCAACAACCTCACTTACAGTGTGAAGGTTCGCCGGAAAATGAGCTTCTCAATGCTGTTTCCGAAGTTGAAGGGAACGGCAATGGCCGACGACGACAGAACAAAGACCCTGCTCAATGATATCTCCGGCGAGGCACGTGACGGAGAGATTCTCGCTGTTATGGGGGCTAGTGGTTCCGGGAAATCAACTCTAATCGACGCCCTGGCCAACAGAATTGCCAAGGGAAGCTTAAAGGGAAAGGTCGCGTTAAACGGCGAGGCCTTAGAATCACGTCTTCTAAAAGTGATATCAGCTTACGTCATGCAAGATGACCTTCTCTTTCCAATGCTCACAGTGGAAGAGACTCTAATGTTCGCTGCTGATTTCCGATTGCCACGTACACTCTCAAGGTCCAAGAAGAAGACACGAGTACAAGCACTCATCGACCGGCTCGGTCTCCGAAACGCCGCCAAAACTGTCATAGGTGACGAAGGGCACCGCGGCGTCTCCGGCGGAGAACGCCGCCGTGTCTCCATCGGCATCGACATTATTCACGACCCAATCATCTTGTTCCTCGACGAACCAACCTCCGGTCTCGATTCCACCAGCGCCTACATGGTGGTGAAGGTGTTGCAGCGAATCGCCCACACCGGAAGCATCGTGATCATGTCCATACACCAACCTAGCTCCCGAATTCTCGGTCTCCTCGACAGAATGATCTTCCTGTCACGTGGTCAAACAGTTTTCAGCGGCTCACCGTTGCAACTTCCGATCTTCTTCTCCGAGTTCGGCCACCCGATACCAGAAAACGAGAACCGGACCGAGTTCGCTCTTGACTTAATTCGCGAGCTCGAATCCTCACCCGGTGGAACAAAAAGCTTGGTCGAGTTCAACAAATCCTGGCAAAGCATCATGTATTTACATGATACTAAGATTAATAACCAGAATGATAATTTGTCTCTGAAAGAAGCCATTAGTGCCAGCATTTCCAGAGGAAAACTAGTGCCTGGTGCGACACCCGTGGCTAACACCGTAAGCCCAACTTCGATGGTTCCGACGTTTGCGAATCCATTCTGGGTGGAGATGGCGAAACTGTCGAAAAGGTCATTTACGAATTCACGTCGAATGCCGGAGCTATTCGGGATTCGGTTGGCGGCGATTTTGGTGACTGGGTTTATTTTAGCAACCATGTTTTGGAAATTAGATAACTCTCCAAAAGGTGCACAAGAAAGACTCGGCTTCTTCGCCTTCGCAATGTCCACCACTTTCTACACCACCGCCGACGCGCTTCCGGTGTTCCTCCAAGAACGTTACATCTTCATGAGAGAAACCGCCCACAACGCTTACCGGCGATCATCCTATCTTATATCCCATGCCTTAGTCTCCTTACCAACACTCCTCATCCTCTCCCTTGTCTTCGCCGCCACGACGTTTTGGGCCGTTGGGCTCGATGGAGGCTTACGGGGCTTCCTCTTCTACTTCCTCGTCATCTTCGCCTCGTTCTGGGCTGGAAACTCCTTCGTCACCTTCCTCTCCGGCGTAGTACCACACGTGATGTTGGGGTACACAATAGTGGTAGCCATATTAGCATATTTTTTATTGTTCAGTGGATTCTTCATTAACAGAGACAGAATTCCAAGTTATTGGATTTGGTTTCATTATTTGTCTCTGGTGAAGTATCCATATGAAGCTGTTCTTCAGAATGAGTTTGATGATCCGGTGAAGTGTTTCGTGAGAGGGGTTCAGATTTTTGATAACACACCACTTGGGGTTGTGCCTGGTTCAACAAAATTGAAGCTTTTGGAGAGTTTGAGTAATACTTTGGGGATGAACATTACGAGCTCGACGTGTTTGACGACTGGTTCTGATATTCTGCAGCAAAATGGGATTACTCAGTTGAGTAAGTGGAATTGCTTGTGGGTGACTGTGGGTTGGGGATTTTTATTTAGAGTTCTGTTTTACTTCTCTTTGTTGTTGGGAAGTAAGAACAAGAGGAGGTGATCGATGATGACAGTAATAAAGGGATTTGGTATTCTTTTGATTTGTTTTTTTGTTGCTGTTGTTGTTAATTATGTTTGTAATTGGTCTTGTAATAGGTGGTTTGTTATCTGGTGCCAAACCAATCATTTGATTTGTTATTATACATGAACAACTATGTATTGCTTTGGCAATGGTAATGAGGAAAATTAATGGTTCAGAAGTGATCTTGTTTTATTGAAAATTTTCAGTAAGCCACTTGCTAGTAATTTTATTTTATTGGATTAAAAAGAAATTTGAAATTTTACTTCAGCCTCAGACCAAAATAAATTAGGGTATTCAAAAGACAGATAAAAATATTTACAATATAAATAAAGGGATTTAAAAGAACATAGAGAGTAAACAAGAACATTTTAATCATTCATAAGATAAGGGATTTCACAAAAAAAAAAAAGGGGTATTCATAAGAAAAATAAACAAAATTTAAGAGAACCCATAAATTCTTAACTATTCATAAGATAAATAAGGAAATTTACAAGACAAATAAGTACATTAACAAGATAAATATAGGATTCAAAAAATAAAGTAAGGGCATTGTTATCTTTTCATCCTCAAAACTTAATTTCATTTTAGTTTAGTGGGGTGCAATAAAGTTTTAGAACTTTTTGGATTGAGAGAGACAAAATTGCTATAATTTGTGGTGATTAAAATTTTCCGGTTTATTTGAACCGGAATCATTTTGACTTGCACACATCACTTTTACTACGGCAGATGACCTAATTTTTTTTTTTTTTTTTAAAGAAAAAACATTTGACTTGTAAAGTCAAGTTTGTATTTAGACATTTCACATAACATTTATTGTACGACACCATGCATGTCGCTCCCAAATAGAGAGGAATGTTGAAAAATATTATTACCTCTTATCCTAATTATAAAATATAATTAACATTTTTTTGAGAAATTAAGAAAGTTAAATAAGTTACTTAATTATTTTATATATTGTGTATCCTTAGTTATATATTAGTTTATTAATTAAACTAATTAGTGTGAAAAATCTTAATTATAAGACATAGTTGATTTTTTTTTTTACAAATTAAGGAAGTTAAATAAGTTACTTAATCATTTTATATGTTATGTATCATTAGTTATATATTAGTTTATTAATCAAACTAATTAGTGTGAAAAATAAAATAAAAATAAAAATACTCTAAAGTAATTTAATTAACTTTCTTAATTTCTGTAAAAAAGTCAACTACATCTGATAATTAGGAGTGGATGGAGTATTTGGCTATTGCTAATTTGCATCACCAACCACGTCATTATAAGGAGTTTTCACTTTTGAGTTATTCCATATTAAGTTACTGTGAGATAATATGTGGTGTTGTTCACCAAAACTGATTTTACAATTGAGCGCTTACGTTGCTTCATGTTAAAGCAATTAACAAAACAGGGAAATTGATCAAAGTCCCTTATTAGAATTTAATTATGGAAAGATACTTAAAAACTTAGATCCTTAAACAAATGCAACTCATTTTTAACTGTGTATTGAATATCTTTGATTATGTGTAAATAAATATCTTTCATTTTACATGTAGTTGAAAATAACCAATAAGTTGTGCACAACTGAAGATATGTTGTACCCAATGAAAGTAGTTTACATTTCTGTCCTTGAATAAATTTTTAGTTCCTTTGCATAATTAATTTTATAATCTGGGACTTTTGACTGATTTTCCTAAAAAAGCCATGGTTTTGATCATTTCTAATATAGAGCCAAAGACACAGTGAGGTCATTAACTATTGTATGAATTCAGGTTATTAGTAATATAATTAATAGAACTATTAAGACCAACCAAATACAACTTCTATAAAGTACTCTTCTAGTTTTTAATATAAGACATGTTTATTTAATTTAATTAGATTAAATAAGTTAGTTGAGTTGGTTAATATGACATGTGTTTTTTAAAACACCCTAATCACCTTCCTTAATTTCCTCATTCTCTCTCCTCTTTAATTATTATAGAAGAAGTATTCATAGAAAGAAGTTAAAAAAAATGATAAATATGAAAGCTGATGTTTTATATTTAAGATCAAGATCAACTTCCTAAAGTTATCTTATATTAAAGATAGAAGGAGTATAAATTAAGTCTAATTGAAATAACAAACTTATCGAGATATTTTTCATAAAACAAAAAGTATAAAAAAATTTAAAGAGACTTCACGAATCTCACCTCAAAGAAGTTTGTGTTAAGAATGACCTAACAAAGACTGTAGCGTGGTATGCACCTCTCATGTGGTAACAGTGTTTTGGGGAAAATCAACCAAAGCACGCTTGCACTTATGTCAATGTTGGGTTACTCAAATTTCCACTGTTTAATTCACATTTTATAGTTTTGTCTCACATAATTGTTCCACTATCTTTGCCTTCTATATTAATCAGTGCTTCAGCATTTAACTTCCAGCCCAAGCTACACCAAATACTGATCAATTCAAATAATAAAAGTCTCACCACACTAGCTAGAGCTTGTTTGGAATGATGTTAGGATGCCTCAGAAGTCACTTGGGACAAAATAAACTAGCGAGACAAGAAAACGTTAACATTGTTTTCAGGCTAATGATTTTTTATTCAAAAGTTGCTTTAAAGTTGAATCAATTTTTTTAAAGTTGAATCAATTTTTTCTGACTTCTCACTTTTCTTCAATTGACTTTTCAATATTCCATCTAAACAAGTTTTGGCCAAACTGATTTTTTCTACAAAAGCATGTCTAAACACAAATTACATTACACTAATTGACTTCTACCCCAACTTCCATTTGCAAAAATCAGTTTGAATGAAAGTCACTTTTGTCAACGTCATCCTAAACAAATCCTAACATGCTCAAGATATCAATACCACAGGTAAGGACAGAAACAGTCAGTAAAGTTGTAAGCACTCTGTATTCCTCTTCCAAGTTAAATATTATTGTGCTATAAACTTCCGACTTACTAATATACATGTCAAGCGAGATCCAAAAGGGTAAATGGCATGCCACTGGAATTCACCTTTATTTCTTTCATGTACTGTGTTGGTGCACCCAAAACTGCTTCTAAAGTATCCAATCTATGAGATTATATAAACTACAGAGGAGGAAAAAACCATGCAGTGTACAAATCAAATGAGATTTGGACACATGATCTGCTGGCATAATTGAGAACCGCCTCGTGCCTTTTCGAAACTGAATCAGAATCAGATTATGAAGATACTACTACCTGGCACTGCAGGAGTATTGAAAATGGACACCTAGTGTAGCCAATGAATTTGTTCATTTTAAACCAATGAGTCAACCTATGGCATCTGTCCACTTAATGCTGCTTCCTCAGCTTCCGCATCAAGTTCTTGCTCCACACCTTTAACCTGTAATTGCACCATTGAAAGGGGTAAGGTATATTACGAATATCTAAATCGAATAATCAGTTGCAAAATTTAACTCCAGAGCTAAACAAATTGAAACAACTTCCAAAAGTCAGATGATTTAGGAGCTCCTATACTAGTTATTCAACGGTGCAAACTCAACAAATCTTACTATGTCAATTTTTTCTTGCATGGCTGTCAAAATTGAGATTTGACTTGTAAAATTGCATTAGTTAAATAGTTTAGGTTAAGAAAATATATAAACTATTAGACTCAAATTTCAATAAATTCGTAAGCTCCAAGTTCAGTGGCTCATAAACATCTTACAATGGGGCTTTGTTTCATTGGTTTCTGATTTACGCACCACAAAAGCCCAATTTCCTCCCCTCACTCAACACCAGACAAGCCCCTAAAAAAAGGAAGATGGTTTGCCCAGAAAGCTGGGTTTTTGAACATGTGAGGTGTGTGTAAGCTGGGTTTTCCACAAAATCTGTATCTGCCCAGCTGATGTTTCTATGGATATACACTCAAAAAATTTAAACAAGAATATGGTTATAAAAGACAATTTGCCTTTATAATGCAGTATGACTTGTTACCTCTGGTACGTAATGCATCAGCATGTTCTCAATACCAGATTTCAGTGTCACAGATGAACTTGGGCAGCCACTGCATGCTCCTTGCATTTTAAGCTTCACAATTCCAGTTTCTCTGAATAAAAGACAATATAAGTTACTCATTACCAGCTTCTCCAAGTAGAAAAATACCCAATTTATACATATATTCCTCAAGCTTTCATTAAAGTTCTTTCAAACCAATAACAGGGTCAAGAACTGACTCATTAAATCCTCGATACTCAATGTCCCCACCATCATCTTGCACAGCTGGTCGAATACGAGTCTCCAATAATTCCTTGATCATAGCAACTATTTCAGAATCATCCTGCACGGAAAAGAAGCACACACAGGTCAATCTAGAGCCTCTTATGTAGTTAATGCATATTTGTCTGTCTAATCAAATATTCTTGCATCAATGCCTTAACAACTAGGCATGTGCCTTTTTTTGGTCAAACATAGTTCATAACTTATTTGGGTTTTTTTTTTTTTTTTTGGGGGGGGGGGGGGTTTGGGGGGAGGGCAATCAAAGGAAAAACTAGAGAAATTTAGGAAACAGAAGGGACAATTGAAAACCGAAATTTTCTTAGCATTCCAGTTGACCTAGGAAAAAGGGAGGGCAAAGGACTGTCTCAAAGTTATGAAGTGTTTAATCAATGTAGTTAGCTAAGTTTATTAGTATACAATAAAAAGGGCAGCTCACTGAATGAGGCTCCCACTAGGTAGGGTTTGGGGAGGGATAGATGTACGCACCTTACCCCACAAGTTTATTAGTATACAATAAATACCAGAAAAAAGTACTTTCCAGATTTGACAATGCCCCATAGCTTAAAACCTAAAGGCAAAGAAAGAGCTAAAAGGAATAAAGAATGACTTCAAAGCATCTAAACTCAAATATTAGAATATTTACTTCTTGAATAGCTGTATCCTTGGCTGCTGCAGCTTTTGAGTCTAAAAACAGCGGCTGCCCTGAAGAATGGAAATCCATAATTGCAGCAAAGATCTCAGGCTTCAGGAGATCCCAAGAAAAATCATCTGATTTTGTAACAGTGACAAAATCTGATCCAAAGAAAACTCGAGTTATACCTGCATTATATGGGACCAGAGTACATTAAAGTTTGAACTATATATTTTTGAGATCTTTCAGTGTTTCATAAGGAACTGTTAAGTGCTGACTAAGATACAGAAAATTCTTTCAATGAAATCTTTTTTCGGAAGCCACAAAGAAAAAGCAGAGGGAAGGATGCTATTTAACCACTAAGGAAGTTGTGAAGAAAAACAGCAAGGACATACAAACCCATGAATTAAAACCATAGTCATTCAGATAACGAACATGTGGTTGACAGATCCAAAGTAACCTACCTTAATAACAGATCAAGGCAGTTCATATTAAATTTAAATTTGATTAAAAGGTCGTTATCAATTATCTTTATTTTTGGTAATTTCCCCCCAAGGCAATGTAAGTATGTGCCCATAATGCAAGCTCCAGCACAAGGGCCTTCAAATTGGCAGTTTCGCAGTTCAAGCTAAAGTCCACTAAGGTCTAGGGAAGCTTTTTTTTTTTTTTGAGAGAGAGAAATATAAATATTCTAGTTCATGGATAAGCAACTATTTTAGTTATAGCTATATAGGAACTAAGGATTTAGTCTATTTAATTAATTTAAAATGTTTGCAATTTAATATAAAAAGACAGATTGTAATTAGTGTCCATACAAAACAAAAGCTACCATGTAATCTATGCCATCTTGCTTCTATTTCTTATTCCCTGCTTCTATCTCCTCTATTCTCCTTCAGTCCTTTGTCTCTCTTTCATCAGGTTATTCATATACCACCTTTTTTGTCAAAATGATTTCATTTGGAACGTGTTGATCCAATTTTAGTGGGGAGATATTTAAAGCAAATAAAAATAATGATGATATCAGTGACAGGGACTGCTCAGAAAATGCAATTTTTTTGCAGGTGAGGCCAAAAAAGGGTTCTCAAAGAAGCCAAAGATAACAGAAGATAGCCATACCATCTATTCCAAAAAGTGCTTTTGCTAATGGAGAATTCATAGCAGTACGAGCATTTGGGAAGTCTGCACTTCCAACTTCCATAACAGGCTTCCCAGGGTAAAACATTAGTGAAGAAGGATTGGGAGTGGACTGTGTTTGGATAAACATAGTCCTCTTTTGCCCTGTCCAAATAAGAAGGGACAATCATTTGATAATGCTCAGCTACAATGCCAAAAAACTTCATACACTGACTAGAACTGAAAACCAACAACATTAGTCTTCTTTTTTTTTTTTTTTGGGGGGGGGGGGGGGGGGATCAAGGGTTTCCTAATTTGATGCTTAAAGCATAGAGGGTTTTCACGCTTCCCGGGTTTCCTCCTTACAGGACAAGCCGCTTACCACCTCAATCACCTAGTTGTGTGTTGTCTAAAAAGGTAAATCATGAACTAGAAATCAATAACTGCCGTAAATTGAATATCCTGGTTCAGGACCAAGACGGGGTTTCAACTAAATTAGAGCAGTGTCATTCAAATTCAATAAACATAATCATATCTACTTTCGATGAAGCAATGTCCATCGAGCCCTATTGCTCTTCAGCAGCAAAGAAAATGTATAAAACAAACTCAAATGACGCAATTAAGCTTGTCTTTTTTATGACAGATTGAAGCCCCAGACACCAGGAAGTCTAAATATTTTTTTTTATCATTTTTGGGTCCCTTTTGCCAACAACAAAACTTTAAGTTCCATAATCTAGTATATTTCTACAAATTCCTCAAGAATTAATTTTGCAGCCAACATAGCAGAATGCATTTATGATCTCAGAAGGCAAAAAACATACCACCAAAGGGTGTCCATTTATTCCAATATGGAGAATCTACAGAGGAAGATTGCAACGATGAAAATCCATAGGTAGATAAAGCATATCGGCTCCCTCGAAACGATGTCGTTGATGAGGCAAATCGAATGAGACGTCGAGATATGAATACGACGCCATGTTCATTGGCAGCTGCTTTCGAAGTTTGAGGCTGAAGAGCTCGTCCTGCTAATCGCCCAAAACCCCTCATCCTTGATTCTCCGCAATTGTCAGCCTCGTTTCGGTGAGAAGTGTGCTCAATTCTCAAATTTTAGCTTCGATTGCTTTTGTATAGGTCATTTTGTACCAATGTAATGTTATTGCTAAAAAAAAAAAAGAAAATTCCATTTAGAGCCGTAGGAAAATATTATAAAAAAAAAGCCATAAGAAAAGTTAAATGTCAAAAAAAGTCATAGGGTCTGGTATTATTTCAGAAAGCGTTAATAAGTATATTAGTAGCAGTTAACAATTATATGAATCTTCTTTAACAACTAAATCGGTATAATTAACAACTATATCTTAACAACTAAATCAGTCTCATTAACAACTATATCAGTAGCCATTAATAACTATATCCGTACAATTTTTTTTTGAAATAATACCAGAAAAGACCTATATGAATTTTCTTAGAGCCTTTTTTAACAATATTTTAATAATTTGGGCCTTGAGCGAAATTTTCCCAAAAAAAAATGTAAAGATAGTAGAATTAAATAGAACTCAACTCAACTGAATATCTTTGTTTCATGTTTATAAGTAGAACTTAAATAAATATACCAACGGAATATTATTGTAAATATTATTTTTTATTACTTATTTTTTCTTATGTAATAAATTGATACTATAATTATTATGGGCATTTTTTGTTATTTTAATTTTTAATTTAGTTTAAATTTTTGAATTAATTTTGCTAGTTTAATATTATTCCAAAGTAATGAATAATTGTTACGTGTATATATCTTTACAAATGATCATTTGTTTTTTTATCTCTATCATTTTTTACTGACATAGGTTATAAGATGGAAATTTTATATTTATATGTGTGTGTGTGTGGTTGTTGAACGGATTCTTTTTATAATTGCTAACCTTTTTAATTAATTGAATTAGGGCCAAATCGCTAGAATAAAAGAAGAAGAGAGAATTCATGTTAAACTATTTATGGGGTTTGGGTTCTGTGTTTCACTCTCTCTCTCTCTCTCTCTCTCTCTTTCCTTATCAGAATCTCATATCCACTCTTAGCTTTGGAAGTAGGTAGTTCATATTTTATAAAATTATTCTATTACATTGAAATAAATAAATTTAAACTATTAAAATCTGATCAATATAATTCATTATTGCAACATAGACAAAATAAAAAAAATTATTAAATTTTAATTTTTTTAAAATATAAAATATCAAATATAAACCTTCCAATTTTTCGTTTTTTTCATCTTAGAGTAGAGACAGCATACTAACAAGAAAAGAGGAAAGAAGAAAATGAGACCTGATTCCACCAATATGGATTGGAGGGCCGCACCAAAAAAAAAAAAAAAAGCACAAGGGTTAAGGTGATTTAGGAACGGCTTGACCCATACACACCGCTAAGGCAACAATTCAATCTATATGTCTATGAATGAAAGTTGGGTCTAGCGAATTTGACATTGTGACAAATCAATTTTCACAAGTTATGCCAATAAAGGTTGATTCAGTTGGTAAAGGATTTAACTCATCACTATAAAATTAATTGTGGGTTCAAATCTTACTGATGTGAATGTGAAGACATTGTTGATAGACAATTTGTAAGTATCTTTATAAGCGTATTTTAAGTTTGAAGACATGCCTTGACCCAAGTGAACCCCATATACAACTCACTTGAACTTTTTGTTAAAAAAAATCACTGGTTATAGAAACAACACGAGAATGCAGAACTGAATTGATCTATGCACATTCCAAATGGATGCTCTAGACATTTTTTACACTTTTTCATTGTTTCAAAACTTCAAAACTACTTCCTCTTACTTCTATACACTTTTTAACAAAAACCAAAGTAGAAGTCATTGTGCAGACAAAATTGACGACGTGAGGTCTCTGTCTGACACAGGAATTCACATCAGACACTTTCAGTAGCTTGGAGGCACAGGGAGGCAGGATTCACAAGTTCACTCAATATTCTGGCCTAAACGTGTATATTTATGGGACTTTCGCTATGCGAAGTTGTGAAGTGGGGTAAGTTGAACCTGTTCTGGGGCATATGACCCAACCATTGTTCCTCCTATCCATCTCCTTTATAGCCTGCAAGGCAGCAAAAACGAATTAGACTAGCAGATAAAAAAGTTGACAAATATAAAAGCCCAGAATAATAGGGACCTTGAAGCTATAGAAATATCCATTTGGCATGACTGGTAGTTCGGTGAGTCTGTCCATTGGCTCCTTAGTTATGTAGCAAACAAGCGTTGATTCTTTCTGCTTGGAATATGGTAAAGGCAAGGCTAGTACCCGGAAAGGCTCCTGGGACAAAGGGTCCTCTTTTGTGCAATCATCCTCGTAACAGTATCTTAATCAAGTCAAGGGAACAAATAAATGCACCGTGGACGAGTGTGAATTGAATACACGCCCTATGCAGGGTTGAAAAATGAAGTGTGCAAAATTTCCATGGAAGAGGTTTCAGTATTATCACTTATCAGAATGAACCATGAAATATTTCAACAAGAGTTAAAAATAAGAAGCATCAAGCATGCAGGAACCATACTTTTGATAAATTCAAGCAAGGGTAGGGTTAGTTTTATCAAAACCTTAAACACTAGTATTTAGGAAACTAAAAAGTGTACCTAATTTCATAAGTTACAAAGTAGGCCATTGGATGCACCAATAATGAGAGTGGATCAAGGTTTTCACACCAGTAAAAAGGGGTAGAGGAAGACTAAAGTGAATGTTCAAAGAAGTTATTGAACAAATCCTCTTTACTAACAATTTATCAATAGATTTGGCTTTTGATCAAATTTAATGGCGTCAAGTGATTCATGTTACTGGCTCCACCTAATGGGATAAGATTTTGTTATTGCTGTTGTTGTCGTCCTCGTCGTCATCACGTAAAAACAAACCTCAAAATAGCATGCAGTTATCACGAACTGCTACATATAAGGTGCAGGAGCTCATCGATCCAACAATAGGGGTTCGGTTTAAGGGATAATCCTTATCTTTTCCAGTCAACGCCCCACGCAGATTGCAATATAGGACCGTTTAGCTTGAAAATTGATGCTTACGTTTCATAGTTGACAGCTGACAGGAGTTAACTCCTTGAATTAAAGGTTGAAGATGAAGGAAAGCAACTACATATTTGTTGCAAGTTGTGTACGGATACGGAGTCTTGAGAGCAGAAAGGCCAGCCTGCAGATAGATATTGAGCAGAGGCTTTGAAGTCATGCCTTGCAACTTGAAGAACTCTTGTTTAAATTGTTCCCCTAGTCTATCCCATTGCTCAGGCTCAAATAAGACCTGGAAAATAGAAAGAAGTCAAGGGATGAAATGCCAGCTTCAATAGCATGTATATTGATCAAGTCAATCCTTTTCTCATTTCCCAGCCCACTTCAAAAAAGTTATGAAACAAAACAAGAGAATTCCTCGCAAAATGATGATAATCATATAAGGAGGATTCTGGAAGCATAAGTTCATTATTTATCTTTCAATGTTACAAGAGTCAACGATGCCACACTGAACATATATACTTGCAAACCAAATAATGTGAAATCTCATCAACACTGGAAAAACTAATAATATGATCGATGCAAAATTTGATTAGACACAACAAGTGTAAGGCTCACCTTGTATGTCGCATTTTCAGTATCTTTTGTAAAAGCTAGTGTAGACACGACTCGCTTCACTTCTTCCAAGTGGGCCCATGGTTCAAGATGGTTTCTGGCAAAGAATAAGGCTTGCAAATAGTTCTCATCCCGCACCAACTCTATAAATTCCTGAAGTCTCAACTGAAGCTCCAATTCACCCTGTTGTCAATAAAACCACTCTGCATTAAAATAGCAAACATTGCAATACCTCAATTGTGCAGTGTCATTATTAATGTGCTCATAGAATATTCTATGGGCAGTAATTTACAGAAGGTATTAGCAGAAGTAACAAATGGGAGTGAACGCCAAGCTGTTTTTCATTTCGTTTTACAGAGGAAAACCATAAAGTCTGTACGAATAAAAGATTATTGGTTTTCAAATTCAAGTCATTGGATGTGCCACTATAACTCATCAAAATCTCTCCCCATTCTTGTCATATAATGCAAGACATGACACTTCACCTACCTAAAGTGTTGGAATGGACCTAGCCATCACTTATGGGCCCTTATCACTTAAAACCTAATCGGTGTAAATTTCAAATTATTGTTTCCTTGATTATAGGAGAGATTCTAGTGATCAGATTAGGTTAACCACCTATGACTACCTCCTATGTATGTTCACACATATCAGATAAATAAAAATATATAGAGCAGCAACTATAAATTTTATGGTATCAGAGCTAAGCCATCAGCTCAATGTCATATAAGGCAGCTTTAAATGATCAACTGGGGTCTTCACTATTGATGATGGAGATCATCATTCCTCGTTGACTGTAGAGGACCCAAAAAGACTGACACACCGAATAATATGGGAAACCATGGTGCAACCTCATCATTGTCATCTAGTTTGGTTGGGGCAGCGCCCGATTCCCTCTCCCAAGTAATGATGGCACATCGGTTGAATGCAAGCAATTATCTTCAATGGTCCCGGAACATAACAAAGAAGAGTGCTGGAAAGTCAGGGAAATCAGGGAGATATGAAGACAAGAGTGCTGAAAATCACATAGCAAGCCCCAAACATGAAGCAGAAAGGAAGGTATGATAAGAAAGGACTGATGTTTAGCACCCCTGAAACTAAAGGTGATAATTTAAGCACCGAAGAACTCATGGTTCTATGAAGGATTCTGGACAAATATAATGAATCTTCCTCAGCAAAAATCTGTGAGAAAAACACCCCTTCTATTACCTTGGTCAGATCAGGCACTACCATTACATGTGCTCTTAATGGTATGTCTATATCCAAGCATATTTGGGTTGTGGATTCTGGTGCAACGGACCATATAACAGGTTTCAAAGAACTGTTTTATGATTTTACTGAACACTCTGCATAATTCAATAGAAGTAGCTAATGGCCAATAGGAGTTCAATTGTTTGGAGATTGAGTTGAACTCCAAACAGCAAATCCTTTTGAGCCTCTTAACTTGACTTCTAAATCTGAAACATGAGACTAGGTTGGACGAACCTAATACAGCCCCAGAGCAGTAACATGATGAGGTAGATACCAGCTCCACACCTCAGCAGACTCAGGATCTTGTGCCTAAGACAAGTCTTGAGCATTTGTTCTGGCCTATTGCCTTAAGGAAAGGGAAGAGAAGTTGCACTCAACATCCTATAGTTAGGTATGTCTCATATAACAAACTTTCACCACACAGGAAAACTTTTGTGGCTTATGTTGAGAAGGAAAGCATACGCGGAAATTTCGAGGAAGCTGTTTCTGATCCGAAGTGGAAACAGGCAATAGAAGAAGAATTGAGAGCTCTACATAAGAATGGAACATGGAAAATCACTAATTTGCATAAAGGGAAATCAGTGGTCAGCAGCAAGTGGATGTTTACTGTGAAATATAATCATGATGGGGGTGTGGATAAGTACAAAACCAGACTAGTTGCTCAAGGTTTTACACAAACTTATGGCATTGATTATCAAGAGACCTTTGCTCCTATAGAAAAACTTAACACTATAAAGGTTTTGCTATCTCTTGCAGCCAACCTAGAGTAGACTCTCCATCAAATGGATGAGAAAAACGCCTTCTTAAATGGGGATTTTGAAGAGGAAGTATACATGGAGGTACTATTGGGACTAAGAAACTCAGAAAATTATTCCAACAAAGTGTGCAAGCTTTACAAGTCATTATATGGATTGAAGCAAACACTAAGAGCATGGTTCCAAAGATTTACTTGGGCCATCAAGGCTTGGGGTTATAAACAATGCCAAGCACATAATGCACTGTTTATAAAGGACCGAGATGGAAGAAGGACAATTCTCATTGTATATGTTAATAATATTGTCTTAACAGGAGATGAAGAAGAAATCACAATGCTAAAGAAAAATTTAGCATCAGAATTTGAGATAAAAGATATTTGCTCACTGAGATACTTCTTGGGAATGGAAGTGGCTAGACTTCATAGAGGTATTAGTGTCACACAAAGGAAGTATACCTTGGATCTCCCTAAAGAGACTGGAATGTTGGAATATTGGGGGTAAGGTCAGCCCATACTCCTATGGAGTGAAATAAAAAAACAACTACTAGCCTAATGGTACAATAGTTAATCAAGAGAGATATCAAAAATTAGTTGGAAAATTGATTTACTTATCTCACACATGACCTGACATATATCTCCTCATAAATATGGTGAGTCAATTTTCAGGTAGCCCACAAAAAAAGCATATGAAAGTAGTATATAGGATACTTTAGTACCTAAAGAAAACTCTAGGCTTATGCTTATTTTCTGAAAAAGGAAGCACTGGAGGTGTTGAATTCTTCATTGATGCCGATTAGGGTGGTTCAAAAGTTGATAGACGCTCCACCACTAGTTATTGTACCTATGTATAGGGTGATCTGGTAACTTGGAGGGGTAAAAAACAGCCCGTAGTCTCATGAAGCTCCAAATAATCTAAATACATGGCATTGTCCCTTGGAGTATGTAAAGGCATGTCGGTTATGCGACTTCTTAAGGAGATTAAGGTTGAACCAGATGAACCCATAAAAGTATGGTGTGACAATATGTCAACAATTAGGATTGCAAATAATCCTATTCATCGTGACCAAGTGAAGCATGTGGAAATAGACCATTTTATTAGAGAAACATTGGAAGCAAAGGTAATGGATCTATTATACATTCTATCAAAAAAACAGGCTACAGATATTATGACCAAGTCCCTTATTGAGGGAAAGTTCGAAGGCCTTAGAAGCAAGCTGGAAATGATCAACATCTATTCAGCAGCTTGAGGGGAAGTGTTGGAATGGGCCTAGCCATCAGTTATGGGCCCTTCTCACTTAAAATCTAATTTCCCGAATCTGTTATGTGATCAAATCTGTTTAAATTTCATATTATTGTTTCCTTGATTATAGGAGTGATTCTAGTGACGAGATTAGGTTAATCACCTATGATTTTCTCCTATATATGTACACACACATCAGATAAATAAAAATATATAGAGCTACAACTCTAAATTTCATAAAGAGAATAACAGGTACTGTGATCAAGAAGCCCTAAACTAGTAAATTAGCATATTAAAACTCCTCTAAAGGACAAAGCAGATTAACTTTCCACAAATAGCAGTCCAAAATTACTGACTCATAAGAATCATCTGATGAAACTCCTGAAAGAAAGTTCAGATAATGAATGCAATTTGAAGAAACATGTATACTTGAGCACAAATGCTTGACTATGTTCCACCCCTCAAAGAAAGTTCCAAATGACAACACGCTGCAGTATGTTCCTTCTTTTTGAGAGATTAGACAATATATACATGGGCATACCTCTAGAGAGAAAAAACACTCTGAATTGGATTACTGATGCGATTAGCCAAGCACCCAGTGCATCTATTCAACTAAGTTAAAAATTGGATTACTGATGCACTTAGACAAGCAGCCAGTTCATCTATTCAACTAAGTTATGTAAAAGGGTAGCTCAACCAGTACATGCCAATTCCACAAGCAATCAACATATATTTTGATCTTACACACTATTCTATGCTCCCCCTCAAGCTGCGAACTATTCAAACTTCAGCTTGTTACAAATAAAATTATATAAAACTAAAGCAAACAAAATTCAAACCTAGGCAGTGGGCCACAAGTAACACAGTTGCATAATCTCAATTCAAGAACTTCAGCAACTAAGATTTTCTCTATCAATCTCCTTGGAAGATATTAGACAAACAGTATCTAGAGTTCTTCAACCAGCTCCTCAAGTGTGGTGGCCATTTTAATGTTCTTATATTAGATCGTCACTCAGAAGTTATTAAACTTTCTTCTCTCAAGTAGACATCTCAACCTTCTCCAAATGGATTTTGCAAGAAAATATGAGAGAGAGAGAATTAAAGGAAATGAAAAAGAGACCAAAGCCTCCGCTGCGTCTGGCTCTCAATTTTTATTGTATACAAACCTGGGAATAAACTAATATATATTATAAATAATGAAGAAGCCAATCACAAATCTGTTTCTAATCTTCGACATAACAAGAAATGAAAGATGGAAATACAAAAGAAAGAAACCAAAAATAATGAAGATGAAAACAAATATTTGTTTGACTATTGGGGAATATTGCTCACGTCAACTAAAAACTTTGACCGCTTGGGTTGCACAATAAGGCACGGACAACATCGGTGATCAGGTATTCGAATAAAAACTCAGAACCTTTATTTCTTACAACTCCGTAGGTTGTTCCAAGAGCTTTATTATATTATCTTCAAGATACTAGCTCTGATTAAAAAACGAATTCACCCTTCCAAAGTAAGATCTGAGCTCATCTACACCTTTCCAATGCTGGAGCAAAAGAATACAATGTCTTGTTCTCCCAAAGATTAAAAACAGAGCTTCAGAGCTTCCTGACTGATGGGCCTACCAAATATTGGGACAAAACTTACCAGCGAAGGGCCAAGATGTACCAAGAAAAGGCTAAGGGAGTCCCTCGGCCCATTTCAGATCATAATGTGCAGGGATGAGGGGGGACCACTCTGAAATAGTGGGGTAACTGACAATAGTCAGGTAGTGGGGGTGCGTCATATAGGAGGCAGGCAGGGTATGTTCAGGGTGTCGAGTGATCGGTGAGGAGAGTGAGCAGGTCTCTCGAATACCTGGCTGTTTGGTTGCTATTTTGTGTTCTTTGTTTCCTTTACTGTTTTTAGGCTTTCAGAGCAATAGTTTCCTGATCAAGGAAGCCATTGTGTGTAATCTCTCATTTTTCCCTATATATATCAGAGGTTATACAGTGCAAATCACTTCATTTCATTAACACGCACATTGTAGGCAGGAAACTACCTGCTCAATATCTAACTCATCCAGGAATTGAAGTTGTCAAAACATATCTCTATCATATATAAACAGCTCAAATCACAAAACCAGTCTGTTTCACTTTTGCCTGGCCTAAACTAGTTTTCATAATTTTCCAAACAGCATTATAAGGCGGATACCATTCCTTCTGGTAGAAGTCAATCAGAAAGTTGAGGAAGATACGGGAAAAAAATGCAGATAAAGACATTGTTCATGTATAAGGAAAAGGAAGATTTGTATAAAAAAGAGTATCAAGAAAATAAACTATCCACAAGTTATAAATATGCCAAAACCATTGTACTAACCTTTGACTTCTTCAGCCTTGACTTGTTCTCTGCACACCATGCCAAGGCAGGTGCAACATTCCTGTTTTGTAAAGCATCGGTAATCATTTTTGCTTCCTGGAATGTATCAATATCAATATCAACAAGATCCTGATGCACAAAAATTGAATATGACCACTGTCAGATCCGAAGTTACATAAGAAACAAATTGCATGCAATATAATAGTCTGAGAAGTATTACATTAACATGATATTGCTAGCACTCATGGTGACCACCACATTCATAACAAAAATAGACTTTGAATGCTCCTCAAACATATATAACTTCTTTATTTGATATTTTATCCATCAAATATAAAGGATCAAACTCTGATGATAGTGATTCTAAAGGAGTTTTTTTAAACTGAACTTCAGATTTAACACGTCCAAAGTCTCCCACCTCAGCAGAGGAAATAAAACCGGAATTCATTTTTTAACTTGTGGAAAGGAATTCATAGGTTAGTCTTTCCAGTTAGCTAAATGAATATTGAGTTTACTTGTATACTGTTAGGGTACCTCATGCATTTTGATTATACACCAATGAATTAGAGTATAAATGACATTCAAATTGACAGCAGACCAAAAAAGTTCTTAAAAATAAGGGGAAAACAGGGGCCGAGTCTCACCAATAAGTATGATTTTTATATTTACATGATGGCTTCTGGAACCTTCAAAATGACAATGTTCTTAAGGTGATAATGACGGATTTAAAAAAGAGGAGGTTTCTGCTGTGATTTTGCAAGGAAGAGACACATCATCAACATGTGAAGTCTCTAAAGAATTATATAGCATTGCTCCCCTCCTCTCCAACCAAAACTACAAACCCAAATATCAAAGATAAAAATTCTTGACATTACGTACTAAAGCAATATTAATTATAAATTTCATTGGCACAACTTGCAAGTTGAATACAGCACATAGGTGCCACTAGGTCCAGTTTAGAGATGACTGATGAAGGGTGTGGACAGTTAGCAAAAGATTTTGAAAGGCTTTTTGGTGACAGAACAAATTATACGCAGGTCAAGCAGAAAAAGAGACTTGTATATAATGAATAATCACAGGAATTATTGTTTGATCTAGATATGCAAAATCATCAAAGATTAGATGCTCCTTGATTCCTCAAAAAACTGCACATTTTACTACAGGTAACACACACACACAAAAGTTTTTTTAAAAAAAACATATCTTCAAAGAAGATTATACAAATTAGAAAGACTACCTGTATATTTTTGCATTCAGCAAGTTTCACTGCTGTGTCATGATATGACATTCTCAACATGTAATCAACAAGAATCCGGTTCAGACGTGTGCTCTTCCACTCTGACATATTTTCTGACTTAGCAGATTCTAAGTGATCAAAACGCACACGACACTTTTGTGCTTGCAACTGCTCCACTTGATTTCCTTCCTCCAGCTTGATCCAATTTTGAAATGATTATCATCATAAGTAAACTCATAGGAACAAGGAGAAACAGTTTTACAATGGGAAAATCACCGACGGATGAAACAAAATCATTTAAAATGGGAAGGACAAAACATGATGAAAAAGACAACTACTTCATAAATCAAAAAGAAAGAAACCAACTCTTCAACCATTTAATAACCACATTACAACCAAAACATTATTCGTGCCATTCGTGATGCTTCAAAGACTTTGTTTGACTTCATATTGATTTAATTAATTTTAAACCACAAGCGCATATCAGCTACAAATCTGATCTTACATTGGCACTTGTACTAACATAATATACATACATTAGTCACCAAATGTCCAAAATAAAAGCCCGTAAATTCCATTATCACCAAATGAAACACCACTAAATCTGGGTAAAAAAGAAAAAGAAAAAGATTCACTCCTCGACAGGTTAAAACACTAAAATGAAGAGAGTCAGGTTCAATCAAGATTAGGTTAAGCATTTACCTTCCTCTTCATATCCTGTAGCCTCAAGACAAGAGAGTTTAGGCAGTTGACGGCATCATCAGAGGACAAGTTTCCGTCAGTGGCGGCATGAGAAACAGTGGAGATCACAGCGGAGATCTCTTTCTTGCCGACGCGGTGGTTAGCTCGGATCGTCTTCTTGTAGCGCTCCAAAGGAACCCTCAAGAACTGGTGCTCAAGCTTCAGAGGCTCAGTCATCTTCTCTCTCCTCCTTCCAAGTCTTCACGTTCTCTCTCTCTCCTCTTTCCAAATCTTGACGGGTCCCACTCCTCTCACACCTTTTCCTTCCTTCTTGGAAAATCTGCTTTTTATTTACAAATCCAAATCTTCTTGTTAACATAAAACGCATACACAAGATGGAAAACGTGAAGAAAAGACAAAAATACTGGGGGGCATATAGTAACAGAAATAACGGTCAAGGTCAAAAAATGCTCATTATCATTTTTAGAAAGAGCTACTGACGTTAATCGTTATAAAGAATTTTTATGTTCGAAAATACCCATGCACGTTAACATACAAATATTAAATTCTGCCGTACAGGCCTGTTTGGGTTCGCAATCAAAAATCAAGTTTACTTAAATTGAGACAAAACTCCTTTGATAAATTTATTTTATATACCGTAAATCATGTTCGAAAAACAACTTTTATCGTTAATCCAAATAGGTATAAACATGGACTCATTTTACAACTTAAGGGTAGACGTACAGGTGAGGTGAGGGATAGTGTTTGTTTAAAATAGTAATTGGAGTCTTTAAAAATAATTTTCTAATCATAAAGTATAATATACAATAATAAGTATATGAGAGTACTTTTGTCACAATTTATGTAAATAAATATTTTTGGGGGTCACAAGCATAATTTCAAACAAACACATTAATGGCGTAGGTAAGGTGTAAGGGGTGTTAAGCCCACACTTGCCACAGCGCCGTCCTCCCTCAAAGATGAAACCCACCTCCTATGAGCCAATTTGCAGTGGCGACAAGAGTGGCTTTTTGGGTTTTGTAAAAGAATGAAAGAGGGTAACACAGGCTTGTTTGAGAAGGCCGTGGGGCTAAAAAGGCACAATAGGAGTAGGAATGGAAAATACATGGTGGAAATAAAATGAGGTATTTGAGTTGGCATTTTTCTAAATGAGATTTTAAGCTAAAAACTACTTTTAAGAAGACGTCACTAAGACATGTTTTTACAATGTAGATAGACTTCTACCACTATCAATCCAAACATATCAATTTATGCTATTACAAAATCCTTCAAAAGAAAGGGGGAAGCATGTTATGCTAGAAGATCAAAGAGTTTATGCAAAGAAATTGGGATACAAAAATTTAACATATCTCTAGTGAACCAAATAGGTTAGCCGATGCTCTAGCTAAGGAAGGGATCTCCTCCATGATGGTTTTTACTGAGTGCCCTGAGTTTTTATGAGCTATGTTTTTACATGATAGTATGAGATTAATTTCCCCAGTGTAGTTTTCATTTACATTTTGTTTATTTCTTATGTATTCCCTCTAGTTCTTTTTATAAGGCACCAATTAATAAATATATTTGGTCTTTTTTATAAGATACTTGCTTGTTTCTAAAGAGCATTAAATTTTTTTTGTTTTCATGTATTCCCATAATTAATAGGGGTTGTGCGTGAGAGTATTAATTAATATGATATTAGAGTTTAGTGCAATTAGTAGGGATAATATTGAAAATTATTTAAATTTTAGAATAAATTTAATAACTTTAACTGTTTTTATTAGTTTATGAGAATTGTTAGTTGGTGTTTTATAATAAGGCCTAGGGGGAGTATAAAAAAACAATTGACTTTTATCCTATCTATCTTGAGTTTGTAAAAGTAGAAAAGCCACTTCTACCTGTTTGGATTACAAACTTTTTAAGCTTTTTTTGTGATAATTTTGAAAAAAAATCAGTTAGCGTTGCCAGCTGATTTTGGGTCAGTTTGGGTTGAGTTTAAATTTACTTAATTTATAGCTCAAAAAAATCATTAAGGAAAAAGCTTCACTTTTTAGCTTTTTTTCAAAAAGCTCTATGCTTTTTGACATGGGCCCCGCCACTTCTACTACCATCAATCCAAACACACATCATTATCAATAACTTGACTTTTTTCCTACCAAGCTTTTTTTAAAGTCGAATAGCTTTTAAGTCACTGCTCCTACCACCAACCTAAACAAACCCATTGCTGATAATCCAAAAGCGCCGAATCGTAATTCATGAAGCCATAATCGCATACCACCAGAGAGATTGAGATGTAGCCTTATTACATCTCAATCGTCATTGTGATACCCTACAATCTCAGATGCGTTGGAGAGTAATTTACTTAAGTTGATTCTTGTCCTTGAATTTGATGTAGAACTTGATGGCGAATAAATGGTTGGAGGAATCGCCGACATCAGAGAAGTTATAGAGGCCAAGATATTGAGTTGTTATGGCCTTGAGATCTTCAGAAGTTGCTATTGTGAAAGCCAAGTCATGGTCACTGAGCTTTGTACAAGACAAGGAAGGAGAAAGCTTAATTAGAAGAGGTTTTTTTTTTCTTTGCTATAAAAGAAGGCTAACACCAAAATACAGAGACATAAATTAAGTAACAGGGGAAATAAATCTCAAACACTCATGATCTACCTATGCCCTTAAATACATAAGGCAATCTCCCAAAATGACATATTTGTGTAAACCCATCTTTGCAAGCAATTCAGCAACCCTATTGTAGTCTCTAGGGATATAACGCAGAGAAATCAACCAATCTCTTCCCATTAGTTCTCTAATATGGACAAACAAAAGACTACTAGATTGAAAATTCATATTTAAAATTATAGTAATAAGTTCCATTGCATTTGACTCAAATTATCTTCTTGAACCCCAAATCCCAAGCTGATTTCAATTCCTAAAAAATCGCCCATTCTTTTGCGGTATTAGCATTGCAGGTGCCAATAGCCTTTGTAAGTCTAGCAATACAATCCCCTTTATAATCATGCAACACTCCTACACAACCAGCTAAGGATGTCCTTAAGGATACCGCACCATCAATGTTTAGTTTAGCTCAGTGATCGAGCTGCTTTTGTCGTTAAAGTGATCAATTAAATTAGATTCTAATTAATTATGTAGTTTAGGGTCAACCTAGGTCATTCTCCCAAGGAGCAAGCTGTGGGTTTTCTTTAGGTTAAATTTAGGTGATGAAAAGATGCAATGGAATGTGAATGGACCTAAACTAGATTGCAAACACTACTACCTATATGCAATTAACTTAACTAAATGTACTAATGCAATTGACTCTAAAACCTATATGAGAATGAAACTAAGCTATATGAATTTGAATGCAATTTTTAGGGGGTTTTCTTATAAGAGAATAATTAAAATCCTAATAAAAAGATTGATGAAAAACAAATAAAACAATAAAGATCTAATTCATTTATGATGATGAAGGGGACAACTTAGGAATTGCATGGAGTTAACTTTCTTAGCCTAAATCAATTAATTAGACCAAAAAGGAGATTAATGAATTTGATTACCCAATTGAACATGGGAAACCCTCTAGCTCAATAACACATATTTCACTAGAAAACTCATAATGAAATAAGCGGTGGCTAATTAAACCCATTAAAAACCAATCACAAAATAATCTTTGGAAATCTTGTTTACAATTATCTAATTGAACAACCAAATAATTGATCAACGCAATTAAACAATTAGGATGACAAACCAAATTAACAATTAAATTAATAACGAAAACTCAATTATCAATCTAATTGACGATTCAAAGGTTGCAAACAAGAATCCAGCAATAAGCATAAAACTTCAAATTATCAGTCTCATCTAAGAGAAATAAGTTTACAATCTAAAACCAGATTGTTCTCAATTAATACAACTCGAAATCCTTTAAAACTAAATAATCTCAAGTTTGAATTAAAAAGATAAAAAGAACAATACCCCCTTGTGATCTTCATGTGTAAGATCTAGGCTTTAGCCTCCTCCATGCTCCTCCCAAGTTGCCTCCCAAAAAGACTTAACCTTCCATGAAAATCACTCCTCCTCTAAGAGCCAAACAAGTCACTAGCATGATGAATATATCAACAAACCAATAATTTGTGCGTGTCCAGAGAGAATGGAATGAATTGAAGGAATTGAGGTGGGGCCCGTAATGGAATTCAATGAATTAATGGCTTAGTGAATGGATGTGTGCGTGAGAGAGAATGGAATGGAAGAATCAATTGATTAATTAATGAAGAAGGACTCCACGCAATATCCCAGTCTCTGTTCCTCGGCGTTCTTTGTTTCCTTCCGTCTTCAGCTTTCTTCGGTGTGATGATGATCTTGTGGCTTCGTGCTCTCGCGGCTTCTTTCAGTGTGATTCTTCTGAGAGTGTGGCGGCTGTTAGCTCTCAAAGAGAGCATACATTCATGTCCATGGCTGCTAGGTTAATTAAAGGGGAGGAAGAGTGGGCTTTTAGGGTATCAATTTGAGTCCAATAAAATTCAAGTAGCCCAATAAAATTTCATCATTGGATTTCCTTTTAGCTATCCTTAAAAATTCGGCACCATAGGATCTTATAAATTCACAATCTATTATATATCAAAAGATATTATTTAATCACAAGATATCAATTAGAATATTAATAATTTAAGCTCAATATCTTATAATTAATTCAGATTTATATTATTTCCTAAAATTAGCTAACAATCCAAATATTATCTAATATATCCAAATTAGCCTAAAATGATCCCAAAATAAATTATTAATGTGAGATAAAATATAGTAAAATTGGGATTTATCACACAGTCTATAGGAGGCCTCTCTTAGGTTCGATTCGAAGAAATATGTTGAACATTCCCATGTATGTTTGAATATAGGTTGTGAACTATGGCAAATTTTCTCCAGATATGCATAATAATATCTACATGATTAATAGATTTCACAAACTTAGATTAAAAAATATATGAATTTCGCTAGCCTCACAATTTCTAGATAGCAACATCGAAAATAAGATTCCAACAAGAGCTTATGTCTTTCCTTAGCATGCCCTTAAGATTCATAGCAATCCAATCTCTAAGTCTTGCAACAAAGAAAGAAGAAATGTACCTTGGGGATAAGAGAGACATCCATATCCATTTAGCATATTGGCAGTCCATTAATGTATGAGTTGTATCTTTTACACCAAATTTGCAAAATTTGCACAAAGGGGAAGATTGAGCCCAACCACTCCTCCATACATTTATAGGTAATTTATTCAAAACCACCATCCACATGAAGACTTTTATTCTTTCAGCTCCTTTCTACTTCTAGATTTCCTTATACAAATTTGATATAAGGTGCTAGGGATTAGCTTCAATTAAAAAATAGACACTTTTAATTGAGAAATTATTGTCACTCGAGGCCTGACGAGGCCCCCAAACCATAAAATCATGATGAACCTCAGTTACATGAGGGATTGCTAAAATGAGTCTTTGAATCACAGTTGATTCAACACAATCAACAAGCCTAGAGAGGTTCCATGAGCCATCCTCAACCCAATCCGCAACAGAAGGTGAAACAACCACAGTTTAATTAATAAAAATCATCATATTTAACTAAGTCATAACTTAATAGTGCTTCAAAATTTACGAAAAATTTAAAATTTTATCAGGGTTACCCAGATAATGGGTTTTAAGCGAAATTTAAAATTTTCAAATTATGTCAATATATGCATCATGAGCCCTAGAGTGTGGCAATATACATTAATCCATTCATATTCACAAACAAATAGAAGCCCTACTTGATCAAAGTATACAATGTGCTTCTGTTGACTTCCCTGACGGACCTGGACATGAGCTATCACCTGGAAAAAAATTTGTAACCATCAATCCAACTCATTATGAATATTAATATGTGCTAGTAAGGTGTCAAGTGAAATAAAACAAATCAATCCAAAATTAAACAGTTCATCAACATCCTCTCAATTCATTATCACAATAATAACAAGTATCATAATGGGTGTCACAATTCTGTTCATATTCAATACCCAAATACCTCCCTTCAATCCAACAGAACCTCCTTACTTCTTCCGACTAAACCCATGGGTTAAGTTACACCCATGTTACTGGTTATTCTAAAAGCTCACGAGTCAAGTGATGAGGACCAGTCAAAATCCTCAGAGCACATGTTCCAGACCATAGGTCTTTTCCCCTCATTGAACTAGTAGGGTGTCGTAAGCCCTCTTGAACTGGTGGGCTAGTCCCTCATTGAACCGGTGGGATAATAACAAGCCAACCATTGTGCACAATGGAGGCCTCACCATGTGGTGAAAATAACTTTTCCATTTCTCTCCCAATTCTTCCCATCCCAACATTATCATAATAATTCACCAAAGGATTTCCCAAAATATTCACAATAGCTATAATATCATATCTCAGTTTCCAAATCATATAAATGCATGTATTTCAACTCATAAAATTCCACAAGGCAATTTTATCTAAAACATTCGTAATCAATTCAGAAAATTCTCATAAGCAGCATATCAATAACATAAAAAGTGGAAAGTGGTTACCTCTCACCCAAGCTATTTACTATCACACTGCTCCTAAACTGAGAGTTTAACACATTCCACAGATCAATCTATCACAACCAATTTACTATTAATTAATAATTCTTTAAAATTCCACATATTCAAAATTATAATTGATAATTTCATAAACTAAAAAAATACAAATTTTAATAATAAATTTGGTATGCATGAAATGGCAAATTAACAAAAATTTAAGGAAACCATTGAAACTCTGAATTTCCTCTTCAATTTATTATTCATTAATAACTTCCTTTATATATATTATTTATTTTCCTTTAATAACTAATAGAATTATTCGTTATTATTATTTATCTACCTCATTTATTATTTGTTTCTTCTTTTTAATGGCAATTTGATAAAAAGTATTCCCTCTTTTCTATTTAATATCCATTGGTAATTTCCTAAATTATTGATTCCATTCCCACTAATAAAAAGAATAAATATTATTATTTATTCCCATTTTTAATGATAATATTATTATTTATATTTATTATTAATTATTATTATTATTCCAAAACTAATTAAACTTCAATAACTTAATAGATTTATTAAATTACACACTAATTGCTTATTTCCAACAAAACCATCAGAAACCAAAGCTAGCAAATATCCCTTCCATGCATTAACAAGTTTCGGTCCATATCCACATTGGACCCAATCCAACTTGCTCCAAAAAGATACTTTCATTATCATAGCATATTTGTATATCTTATACCTACATGCAGCAAAAGGATGAGGGACGATGATAGTAGCTAGGACAAAGACGATGACACATATACCTATATTAAATCATGAAAACTCTTTTTCCTTTTTGTCTTATATGACTATATCTGCCCAGAATTAATTGCTCCAGAGTTCTGACGCAAAACACGCACACACTAATACATCGATATCTTAACTTTTCTTTTCTTTCTTATACACACTCACATGCAACATTTTATCCTCTTCTTCGACGCATACACACCTGAAAACCAATCCCTGAATTTTATCCTTTCTTTTTCTTATATTCCACGTGCAAACATGCTCTTTATCTATATAAGTACACACACAAAAACCAGCCTTCTACAGTTTTAACGCAAAGGCATGCACACACAGCAATATCTCTTTCTCTGATATTCATTCTTTCTTTTCTTATACACACACACACGCACACATACTCTTTATGTTAATAGCAATTTTCTCAACTTTTCTCCCTATCTATATTTTAACAGATGCAGCCCCCTCCTTCAACGTTGACCATGCATGATGGTGAAATATATAAATATATTTGAATTGATCTCCGCTTTTCCGAGTACACCCAGCGAACTATCTCTGTCTATATACATATATGTTTTGCTAATCACTTCCACCAGTAAGCTTGTCTTCCTCCCATGTGTGTGTACATACACACACACACACACACACACAAACTCTCACTCAAGAACAAGGAACTAACAGTCTCGGCTTGCATTCTTAGACTGAACACGATGACAGCAAAAGTAAGACAAACACTAACAGCTAACACACACACCACGGCATGACAGAAAAATGAGCAGAATAATGACAGCAAAAGAACACAGAAAACACGATGATAAGAGACTCACAGTGGCGCTGAAATCTCCTCTGTTCCGACAGTGTTAAAACAGGGCAGCTGAGTTTCTGTTTCCCTTCCTCTTGCTTACTCTGACACTCTCTCTTTCTCTCTCGAGCTCACTCTCCCTTCTTAACTCTCTCATTCACACTCTTCTTCTTCTTCTTACTCTCCCTCTGTGTTGTTGTTCCTCTGTTCTGGTTTCGGTGAAGTCAAGAGAGTGAAGGGAGAATGAAAAGAAACAAAGGCAGTCATATATATAGAAGGAGAGAGCAGTGGTCCAAGCATCAAACCAATGGTTACCTGGCTCAGGGCTCGATGAAGATGATTTTTCGCAGGTCAACCACTGCTTGCGTGTCTGATTTCGTTTTGGATTTCTGGTTTCACACTCTGCTTCTGCTTCACCGAAAGGGTGGTGGAGGATAATGGAACAAAGATATATATATATTAGAGGGAGAAGAAGTTGATCGGTAGGCAAGGACCAGAGGTTATTCGGCACGAGGCTCAAGAAGTATGGCTGATGGCGTGTTTCTATTCTCGGTGCTTTCGGCTCTGACTGAACTTTTCTGCGTTTTGCGTGATCTGCTTCCCTTACTGTTACTGTCTTACGTAATTGACAGAAGGAGTCCTTGGTTTGGGTTGGGCTTGGAGGCATTGCATGTGGGCCGAGCGGCTGAAGAACAAAAATGGGCTGAAGGAAAGAGCATATAATACCTATATATGTATTAAGTGGCTGGTGTTTACGTGGAGCTGAGAGGGAGGCAACTGATATATATACATTTCCCTGTAGGTTTCCACGGATTGAGTTGATAGGAGAATAGCAAAGTGTTGGAATGGGCTTGTCATTGGGTTGGGTATATGTGGGCTTGATTTTATTGGTTGTGGGCCGAGGGAGTAAGAAAACTAATGGATCTTGTTTTGGGTGTTTAATAAATAGATGTTTTTGTTTTGCAATAAGGTACTTACTTTATTTATTTACTTGGATAAAATAAATTCCTAATTCAATATAAGAGAAACCTTTATTTCAAATAGTCTTTATTTTCAAGTAATTAAATTTTGTAATTATGGAGACCAATTTAAATAATTATTATTTAAATTTCTTATAATATTCATACTTAAGTTCCCAAATTTTTTAGATGTTACAGAAGAGATTTTCTCCTCCTATAAAATTAATCTTGTAGTAAAATCTTTAATCCCATAACCATCAAATAACCAATGGTCATTAAAGAAACTCACTGTCTGTCCATTCCTAACATTCCATTTCGTCCCCAGCTCAATTGAGTCACACTGTACCATAATAAACCGTTAGACTCTTGAGTCTCCTTAACGGTACTCCGTAAGAGATTCTTCATATCTCATCATATAATGGTTCTATAAGATCTCAACCCATAGACCTTCAGCACCAATAACCAATTTCCATGCTAGATTTGCCCCCACGTGCTCGGTTAAACGAGGAAAGTCTCCTGAACCTAAGCCCACCAAACTATTTGGGTCTTATAATAAAATTCCAACCAACTGGATGGAATTTATTTTGGTTGTCTTCATCGACCCAAATAAAGTTTCTTTGGATTCTTTCAACCTCTAGGAAAACATTCCTTGGGATTCTGGTAACTTGAATAGGGTATAAAGGGATGGTGCTCAAGACTGATTTAGCTAAGGTAATGACTAGCTGTAGAAAGACAACTTCCATGCTATTAGCTTTGAATTGACTTGCTCAATGATATAATTGAAATTTTCTTTCCACTTCCTATTGCCGACACCTTTGGGGAGAAAAAATTGAAGATTTTTTCTAGTTAATTTTCCCCCTGACATACACCTTTGAAAAGACATTCAAACACTTCATACATTCAATTTGAGCTTCAGAAGCAACTCCAAATAATAAAAGGTTATCAGCGAAATCAAATGAGAGACTTCGGGTCTAGATCTAGATGTAGTGATTCGTCAAACCCCAATCTCTCGAGGTATCGGAAGTGTGATTTGTTTCCACTCGTTGTCTCCAAAAGGATGATTAAATTCGAGTTCAGTTCCTATAAGATGAATGTGTTTCGGGAACTATAGTCTCTTTTGCATCACCACAAGCTTCTACTAAAGCCATATCACTGTCTGGGTCCAAATTGATAGGCGTAGACCAAAACTTACTTGGAAGCCCACTAAGGATTTCTATTTCACCAGGGTCATGGGGCCTCTCCGTGAGTGTGTCCATGTCAACATTATCCCCTTCTAGGGAGTCTACGTCCAATGGATAATTTATGTATGACTCCATTGTCGCTCCTCGTTTTGTTCCTTATACGTTAACATCAAGATCTTACTACCTTTGACTTCCTTTTGCACCACGTTTCTCTTTCTTGAGATCCTGTCTGCCGTACACCTGCACGCTACTCTCCCCTACCAGACTCTAATTCTTGCTATTTCTCTTTTTCATTCACTCCTTAATCCTTGTTCAGGTTTAGCATGTCGCAATAAACTCTTCTCGACATCACTACTCTGTAAGGTTATGTGACAGGATACTGTGTTGTCCCTATCAACTACTTCTTCTGTATCATCACACTACTACAAAAAGGCTATTTAACGTCCTTTTTTTAATCCATTCTACATCTTATTTTGGTGGGACGCCTATCTAGCAGATGTAGTAAAGTGAGCTTTACGGCGTCCTAAATTTTTTAGGTCGCCGTACTGAAGCACTACCGCGTCCTAACTTTTTTTAGGATGCCGTAGTGCTTTTTTTTTTTAAATAAAAAAACCCCAAACCTCAGGCTTAGGGGGTTGGCCGTGGGAAGACGAAGGAAGAACCAGACTTGTCGAACAAAAAACCACATCTTGCAGATAGAGCTAGAGGATGCAAAAGAAAAATCTAGATCCAAAATTAAGATGGAAAGGGAGAAAGGGAAGAGCATAACTTAAAAATCGGACTAACAAATCTGACAAATCCAAAATTCCAGATCTAACATAAGAAGAAAAGGAAAAATAAAATCCAAATCAAATCATAGAAAAGATCAATGGAGATCCAAAATTCTAGATCTCACAGACGTCGTCGAAGCTCTGCCACCTTCGATTTTCGATCCAAAATTCCAAATCTTCCCTTGACTCCGATCCGATCTCTCCCTTCATCCTCACATTCACCGCATCGACCCATCTTCTTCAGATCCGTTGAGACTTCTTCACATCCGTCTTCAACGTCGTCTTCTTTAGATCTGCCCAAATATCGTAGCACAAGCAATCGAATCACATATAATTGGTTCTGAACTTCAATCAAACACAAAGAAGGAACAAGGTGGAGAAACAGAATCATATCCAAAATTAGATATGATCTTAAGGATGAGAACATAGAGTTTTAGCTAGAACCTGAAGATTGACGACGACAATGAAGGAGGCGGCCAGATTTGCAATGAGGAGGAGCGGCGACGAAGACTAAGAGAATGAAATGATGAAATGAGAAGGCATACAAAGACGAAGGTGGTGTTGGGCGCGACTCCGTCAGCGGTGGCATTGGGCAAGACTCCGTCGGAGGTGGTATTTGGATT
This sequence comes from Acacia confusa, assembly GCA_037074495.1. Taxonomy (NCBI): domain Eukaryota; kingdom Viridiplantae; phylum Streptophyta; class Magnoliopsida; order Fabales; family Fabaceae; genus Acacia; species Acacia confusa. Next base: position 44,722,556 of record CM073503.1, read on the forward strand.
GAGAGGACGGAGAGTGAAGACGATGAGCGAAGTATGGAGAGTGAAGACGACGAGCGAAGTTGAGTTGCGTAAATGACTCTGAGCGATTGAAATGATTTTTTCCTGTCATATTTCAAAACACACTAAAAAAGGGCTTTGGCGTCTAATTTATTATATTAGACACCAAAATCAAGTGATTGAATGGATTTGGCGACTAATATCCATTATTAGACGTCAAAATCAAGTGATTGAATGGCTTTAGCGTCTAATATACTTTATTAGACGCCAAAAGCAAAAACAAAAAGAGAGAGAGAGAGAGAGAGAGAGATAAGTGACGGGGCTGCTAATTGACATGGCTATGGCATCTAATTTCCTATATTAGACGCCAAAAACAAAATCACCAGAAATTCACTAATTGACATAGATTTTGCGTCTAATTTTGAATATTAGACGCTAAAAGCAGTGTTTTATCGCACCAAAATTTTTCATTTGCCGCTCATATTGTCAAATTGTCACCACTTTTGGCGTCTAATTTAAAATTTAGGCACCCAAAACAGTGTTTTATTGCACCAAAGTTTTTCATTTGCTGCCCATATTGCCAAATTCTCACCACTTTTGACGTCTAATTTTTAACTTAGACGCCAAAAGCAATGTTTTATTGCGCCAAAATTTTTCATTTGCCGCCCATATTGCCAAATTCTCACCATTTTTGGTGTCTAATTTTTTACTTAGACGCCAAAAGTAGTGCTATATCAAGCCAAAATTTTCAATTTTTGCCCATATTGCCAAATTTTCACAACTTTTGGCGTCTAATATTTTAACTTAGACATCAAAAGCATCACTTTTTGTGTCTAATTTTAAAAATTAGGCGTCAAAAGTCAACATTTATCACATATAATTATAAAAATGTCACTGCCTTTACTTTTCATCCTTTTTATAAAAAAGGACGTCTTTTAGGAAAGTAGAAACCCTTTTTTATAGTAGTGGCAAGCACGTCAAATCTTGATCCACCTTTTTTATAATCTTCATGCTTATGACCATACATTCCACATCTGGTGCACAACCATTGGAAAACTTCATATTCCAAATGATAGTCCTCCCCGTCCAATGAAAAAGCAGGCATTAATTGCTTCCCAAGATCCACAAGAATGCAAATTCTTGCATAATGACCTCTAAGATGTCCAAAGGTATTAATGTCAATTTTGACAGTCTCCCCATTTCTATCTCCAATCCAAGTCAACACTTCCTTGTCATAATACTTTGGAGAAACATTAGTTAGACTGCCACTTTGTCAATGGGAGCTTTCTGAGGCTGGAAATGTGGTTCCCAAGGTCCAGAGTCCTCCAGTTAAGGCATTGAAATAATCCTCCCTGAGAGCTTAACCACATCATAGCCATGGCCATTATTGATTAAGCTAAGAACTCCTTTTTTCACCCAAGAGAATGGATAACAAAATTTTATAACCAATGTTTCTCTCCGGTAGCTTCACAATAACCACTTTATTCCACGCCTTGTACAGTCGCTTCTTCATTTTCCCAGAGAATGAGAAAGTTGAGACGTTGTATTTAGGATCCTCACTGATAGCACAGATAAGTTCACTGTCTTTATTGTTCCATTCAGAGAGGTTATCTTCCAAAATGGCGTTCTCACCATTTGAGACATCATCGGTCTTATCATCCCTATTAATGCCCTTAAGCTAATTAACAAATGTTTAGGAAACAATCCCTTGCTTTTTTCCTTTCGTTCCCAACTTAGGCCAGTCTTCGTTGTAGCCTTTATTTTCTCAATTTTTATCTTCTTCGAGCTATGGTTTATTAGATCATCCTCCTCTCTTGACAGAGGGACCTGAGCAGGAGTTTTCAGAGAGAGCGCCTGCGCCATTTGTCTTTATTAGAAGAGTTGTTGAATTGGAATGGAGATGAATAAGAAGCATGACCCATTAATCTATTTGTGGGGGAGAGGATTTTCTCATGATCTTGTTTCTCATTTTCCCTCATTGGTCCCATTTAGGCCATTGATTGAGAAGAGGAGAGAGAAATTAAAGTAGTGTTGTGATTGATTGGATGGATATGATTTGAAGATGATGAGGGATAATGAGAAAAGGATGGGGAGAAAAACCCAACCCTATTTGTGGTTCGTCAATTAGAATTGAGATGAATAAAAAGCAAGACCCATTCAATTTGGGGAACAAAACCTTGTCAAGCTCAGAAGACACGGGAATGAGAACGAAAAGGACAATCTCCACCACTTGACCTATACACCTTAGCGTCCGCATTATCACATGTGTTTGTCTTTTCCAATCACACTTTGCCAACTAACTGTCCACGTCATCAGATTTGGTCAGACTTTTCAAAAATAGGGTCAACGTTCCTTAAAGTAACGACCATGATATTTAAGACACGTTTGTTAATATTTTTTAGCCTAAAAGCAAGGTTATTAAAACTGGACTGATCACTGAACCGATCGGAATATTGGGTTAAGGGTTAATGGGTCAACCGGAGTTAAACCGGTAGTTAAGTATGCTCTATCCGCCAGCTTCTCATTAAATGAGCATGTCCTTCATTTGTCATTTATTATTTATTAATTGATGAACAGCACTACTAAAAAACAATAAATTTGTGACGAAATTTGCGAGGGAAAATTATTCCGCCGCAAATTGCAAGGGAAAAAGTTTTTCGCCGCAATTTTGTGAGGTAAAATGTTTTCCGCCGCAAATTGCGACGGAAAAAGTTTCTCCACCGCAATTTGCGACGGAAAAACTTTTTCCCTTGCAATTTGCGACGGAAAATGTTTTTCCGTCGCAATTTTCGCCAACACTGATAGTTTCCCAACAAAAAAATTGCAATGGAACAAATTTTTCCACCGCAATTTGCGACAGATAAATTTTTTCTGCTGCAAACTGTCGGTTGCGGCGGAACCACTTGTTCCGTCTCAAAATGCGGCAGTTTGCGATGGAACAAGGCGTTCCGTCGCAAACTGTCGGTGCAATTTTGCGACGGAACGCCATGTTCCATCGCAAACAGGCCGGTTTGCGATGGAACAAGTCGTTTTGTTGCAAACCAATTTTTAAAACCCCCTTATTTCTTCTTCTTCTTGCATATCTGAAGCTTATTCTTCATTGGAGCTTTATTCATCCGTCCTCGTCGAAGCTTTCTCTCCTCATCAAGTCCGGCCACTGTCCCACGGAGCTCAGCCACCTCCGCCTTGAGCCCTTATCCGCCTTTCTTGATCTTCTTTCTCTGCCTCAAGCTATGAACTTCAACGGGTATGTTTTATTTTTAATAATTTTTTGTAGAATCCTTAATGTGGGTAACTTATTCTTTCTCCGTCACACATTTGTGCAATATATGATTTCAATTTTTAAATTCTTGCTCTAGCTATGTATAAATGCCTTAGGTTTTGCATATGGTTAAAGAAATTGCCGACAATCTACTCTAAAATACTTAGGTTCTTAAACACGTTTGAGGTAGTTAGTGTTATTTTTGCAATGAAAGATTTTCTGGGCAATCCCAACAATATACAAATCTTTTATAGGATATAAAAATTAATAATTATAATGTATATAAACTAATTGTCTTTAAATTCTCTAAATTGAAATAAAAATATGATATTACGTCATTTATTTTGTTCCAAAAAATAATGTTATCTTAATTGCATGTTTATTCAATTAAAAACAATACAATAGTTAAGAAATTAAAAAAGATTGCTATATTATTCCTTGAAAATATTATCAAAATGAAAGGGATAAAAAAATATAAATATTATTTTATATGAATTAATTATACAAGATATTCTTATTTTGCCTACCTATAGAATGAAATTGGATTTCTTTTGGATTCTGCTGTATGATGTATATGAGTTAGATAATACATTGAAATTTTTTAAAGGTTTATGTGTAAAAATGTTGAAGAAATGAAAACACAAATGAATGAAATCTATTTATTTATTACACGACAGTAGTAAAGGTGGTCCTGAAGGACAAATAAATTGAAGTAGGACAAATAAATTGACTTTGTAATGTTGGTTTTGCAGAAGATAATAGGGTAAAGGCATTAGAACAGACGGTGAGGGAGCAAGGACAGATGCTTGGTGAGATGCAAGCACTTCTCTAATCTCTATTGAAGGGCAAGGGTACGGGGCTGCTTCTTGATAGTGACGATGACCATACTGCTGCTGTTTAGAGTTTTTTTAGTTTATTTTGGAATATTATATTTGTAATATTTTGTTTTTGTAATGTAGACTCGTAATATTTTGGAACATTATATTTTATTTTTATGATATACAATTTATTTTATTTTCTAATTTTTTTACATTTTTTATGATTTTTTTTTCTTTTGGTTTTTTTTTATTTTCTTAAATAATTTAAAATTTTGCGAGAGAAATTTTTTCTCACGCAAAATCTACCAATTTGCGAGGAAAAATTGTTTTCCCTCGCAAAATGCAAATTTTTGTGAAGGAAAATTTTTCCGCCGCAAATTTTGAATTTTGCAAGGGAAAACACATTTCCCTCACAAATTGCGAGGGAAAATAATTCCCTCGCAAATTCAAATTTTCCGAGGGAAAATTTTTCTGCCGCAAAATTCAAATTTGCGAGGGAAAATTTTTCCCTCACAAAAATTTTCATTTTGCGAGGGAAAGTTGTTTTCCCTCACAAAATTAGATTTTGCGAGGAAAAATTTTTCCACCGCAAAATTGAATTTTGTGAGGGAAAATGCATTTTTTCCGTCGCAAAACTGATTGGCGAGGGCTTTTTTTGTGACGGACACTTTTCCGCCGCAAAATTATTTTGCGACGGAAAATGCTTGTTTTGCAACGGAAAAATTTCGCAGCAAAAAAATGGATTTTCTAGTAGTGCAGCAAGAGGCACACAATAGAAGAAGGCGCACAAGAAGAGGCACGAGCTATTGAGATAAAAAATGAGAAGGCGCATGAGCATCGGAAAAAAGGAGGAGTTGCAATATCTACTAGAGAAAAAAACAAAGGAAGGAGGCGCGACTTCATATTGTGGAGTCATCATTTTCCTTAAAACTCATTTGAACCACTCATTTGAACCAAAGAGAGAGAGAGAACACGAATAGGATAATGTTCATCGTCTTCATCACACAACTATTGTTCATCGTCTTCATTGCACAGGTGCCGTCCATTCTCTCTCTATCTCTCTCTATGTAATAGTTAAGATCCTCATTGATTCCCTCTTGAAGAAGAAAAAGAAGAAAAGAAAAGGAAAAAAAAACAACCCTAACTTTGGTTTATATAACTTACCGGACCGTTTCACGGTCGGTTCGTCGATTTCCAATCCGAACCAGCCGGTTTGGTCCGGGTTTAATAACCCTACCTAAAAGTTGTTTATGGTGTTAGTAGTTTCATTTTTGAAGAAGATTATGACTATTTTTGCCCCTTGCCTTAAAAATAAAATATGTAATACGTATGTGTATATATTTTTTAAATAATTAAATAAGAATGTATATTTTGAAAGAAAAATATGGAATATTGATAACTGTGATTTTTTAATATATAATTTATATTGGGGTAGCTAAAAAACTATGGCTTTAGAAGCCCTTTTTTTGTAAATCAAAACAAGATTTCTCTTACATATATATCTTATAAATCGTAAAAGTTATTTTTTAAAAGTTACTCTAAACACATACTTATTGTTTGTTTAATTTAATACTTCCTTAGGAACTGTGTGAGCTTTCAATTTGTGGAAGAACCGTGTTTTTTAAGTTGCAGTTTAAATAATTTTGTCACAGTCTCTCTTAATTTTTATCATTCATTCTCTTATTTATTCTCTTTATAAATAATTTCAATTTTTTAAAAAAATATATACGTCTGTGTATTTATTTCTTTTAACTAAGTTTAGCTTAGATTTGTTGAAAGCTATATTTTGAACAAAAATGATTATTACATGCCTTTTTTTTTTGCCTTGAGCTTCTTATACACTGAAGGGTGCTTTTTCTCCATTTTCAATTTGTCCAAATTATATAATCCCTTGTGTCTTTAATATAAGATTTTTTTAATGAAAAAATTAATATATAAAATAAATATTATATTAAAGTTGGGAGGAATATTAGTTTTATGTTAATTAAATTTAAATTTGTAAAGAAAAGGGAAATATTAAGAAAAGGACCGATAGGATCCATCAAGAATGTGAACGAGAAGAGAGAACGTGATTGAAGGGGTTGAGATCGTACGTTCATACATTTTCTAAGGCATGAATGAGTTTTTTTCCCCCTCCTAAAAGTAAGAATCAATTTTTTTTTCCCTCCCACCAAGATAAGAACCAGCTTCAAATAAACCCAAACTCATTTTTTCCCAATTCGTCAAGGTTTTCCTCACGAGATTGAAAATTAAAATATAAAGGGATTTCCTTTTGTTAATAAGTACGTTTTTCTAAAAAAAATCTTGGACCTAAGCTTCTCTCCACTAACATTTGGATCTGATGCCATCCTTTTATCAAAACTACACCATTTTGGGTGTGGTTTTTTTTGGGTGGGTGGTTAATTTGGTAACGAACTTTTATATTAGCAGTGCCCAGCATAAATAATTTTTAATTAGATAAAAAATATTAATTTATTTTTTAAAATGTGTAATCTGTATAACGTCATTATAAAAAGATAACGCTCGTTATCTAAGTGCGTATAATATGTGTAAAAATTGATATTTACGTGCGTAAAAATATCACATAATTTATGGGTCACCTTTATATATTTAGGTATGTCTTTTTCTCTTGTCTCTACTGATAAAATGATTGAATTCATTTATATTTATGTGTATCAATATAATATTTTTGCCAATGAAAATTGATATATGGTTGATGAGATTAACATACTATAGATTCAAATCTTATTGTCAGTTAAGTAGGTATTCTAGGAGTATTACTTTTAATTATAAAAAAAAGGAGTATTACTTTTAAAAATGAGATGAAGGCTTTTGAATTTTTTTTTGACAACCAAAAGATCCTATCACATTAACTATTCTAAATTGATCATAAATAAAACTAAAAAATTACTCATATTATATGCACTTATATCAATAACTAAAAAATCTTATCAGTCATATATCAATTTTTATGCATATTTATACACACGTAAATATGTGATTTTTTTAAAAGATTGAATAGAATTACAACAACAAAAATTAAAATTAAAGAGTAAATAATACAATATTATAGTCAATAATTGCATAAGATAAATGATAATAATAATTAATATAATATGTGATTTTTTGTTGCATTCACTCTTTTTAACCCCAATGCATATAGTTGAGGGTCCGGGTGAGGATTTACAACAGTCGGATTTTTTGTGGATTGCACATGGACTTTTTTTGTATTGAGCACTCCTGGACTAAAACCTTTTTGTGCTGGGCACTCTTGGAATAAAAGTTTGTTGGCCAATCTACACTTTAGATAACATATATTATCTTTTTCTAACGGTGTTATGTTGATTGCACATTTTTAAAATTTTTTTGATATTTTTTATCTACTTAAAAGTTATTTGTGCTAGGTGTTCCTGAGGTAAAAGTTTGTTGGCCAAATTACTTCTTAACCCTAGTTTTAGGTGTAAAATGATGGGTTGTACTATTTTTTTAAAATAAAATGAGGTCTAATGTTATGAAGTATTTTTTAGAAGCATCTAGTGTCTTAAAATGTTTTTCTAATAGCATACAGTATCTTAAAATGATTTTTGGTACTTTTATTCCTTTAAAATATTTTTTTCAGTTGTACCTAGTATTTTAGCATTGCAAGTTTACCTTTAATGTATTTTTTTCAACTCCAAAGATTAATTTAAAATATTAGGGTGCTACTTGAAAAATATTTTAGAGTGGGTGGAAATCAATAAATCGGTATCCTAAGTTTTGGGTGCTTCTTGCTATTGAGAAAAATATATTAAAGGTAAAATTTTAGCTAGTCTATTAAGACACTAGGTACAACCAAAAAAATATTTCAAAGAGTTAAAAGTACCAATAATTATTTTAGGATACTGTATGCTATTAGAAAAATATTCCAAGACACTAGATGTTTCTAAAAAAATATTTCAACATATTAGACATTATTTTCTTTTTTAAAAAAAATAGTCCAGCCCGATCATTTTACAGCCAAAATGATGTAGTTTTGAGCAAATGAGGGTAGTAGACCCAAATACCAATAGAGAGAAGCTAGGTCTTTTTTCTTATCAGATGAGGCTGCTTACTACATTAACTGCCAGCTTATCGGTACCCAAACTCCTTTTTAACCACAACAACTTATACTAGAGCATCTAAACCCTTGGGTCCTTATTATAAGTTTACCTTATAATTTTTTTCCTAAATATAAATATACATTGACAATCGACAATTTCTCCAGCTGAATGAAAGAAATATGTGACAAAAATGCACAAAATCCTTTTTTTCCCCAATACTCATTAAATAAGGATAAATTTTTAAAAGTCAATAAGATATACTCTTCTAGTCTTGAATATAAGATATAATTGATTTTTTTGGGAAGATTAAGTAAGTGAATTAAACTATTTTAAAATATTTGTATTTATCATTTTTTTCTTCAAATTAGTTTGCCTAACATATAAGCTGATATAAAATTATATAATAACAATATATGATACAATTAAATAATTTATTTTGCTTCACTAACCTCTCTAAAAAAGTCAACTATGTTTTATATTTAGAATTGAAGGGAATATTATGTTTCTTAAAAAAAAGGATATATTAAGTGTTTTTGTCCCTAATAATAAGACTTATTGTGTTATAACTTTCATTTTTGGACTTATAATAAGAACTAGAATAGTAGTATTTTAGTTTTTTTAAATATTAATATTAATTATCTTGCAAGGTGACAAAGAGGGACGCGGTTTGCGTCCTTTTCTTCATTTGTCCACTGCGCTCTGGTACCCTCAAAACGACAACGTTTGGTGCAAAATCCTTTGTTCCTTCTTCTTCTTCTTCTTTTTTTTTTTTGAAAAAAATAGCATTCACTCCTGTTGTATTTTTTAAGTACCAGTAAGTACCCTGAATTATTTTTTCAAGATCCTAAAATAATTTTAGAATCTTGAAAAAATATTTGAGGTTTTTGAATAGTATTAAAAAGATACTGATTGATACTAAAAAAATATTTTAGGATACTGACTAGTACTTAAAAATACTTCATGATCTTTAAAAATTATTTTACGATCTAAAAAAAAAGCATTCACTATCTTGTAGTATTTTTTAAATTATGAGTATCCTAAAATATTTTTCAGTACTATTCAGTATCCTGTAGTATCTTCTTAGTACCAGTCAGTACCGTGAAAAATTATTTGAGGATATTGACCGATACTTAAAAAATAAAACAGGAGTGAATACTATTTTTTCCAAAAAAAAAAAGAAGAGGAAGAAGAATAAGGAGCAAAGGATTTTGCACCAAATGGTATCGTTTTGAGGGTATCAGAGCGCAGCAGACGAAGGAAGGATAGGATGCAAGCCGTGTTCGACAGAGAGGGGGATGAGAGAGGTTTGAGAGAGAGAAATCTCATCTTTTTTAGTGGTACTATCCATAACACTTTTCGGCACCTTTCTAGTGCTTTTCCAACGTCGTCCTTTGACGCTTTCTAACGCCGTTTTGGCCCTTAACTTTGTGGTTCTAATCGCCTTTCTCTCAAGTCCTTTCTTTCTCTTCTTCTCCCATTGCTTTTCGGCTAGTTTCGCCTACCTTCCTACGCCACTGACTTCAACCTCTGCCATTACCTCTAAATTTCCTTCCATCGCCTTTCTTTCTACCTCACTTGCCTTTTTGTTTCTTCATCTTCCACTGCCTTTGTTGTCTTCTTTAATGCCTATGCTTTTTCTTCACCTTTTTGTTCAATTGCCTCACCTACCCTCCCCTTCTTTTACCTTAATAGTGTATTTGGTTTAAGGCGAGGAAGGAAGGAGAGAGAAATTGTTCCTCTCATATTTACTAAATAGCCCATATTGCCTACTATGTTTCCAATCTCTACCCTCACATAGAACCCACTAGAGACTAGAAATATTTACCAAATTTCATAGATAATTTGGTGAGAGTATATCCCCCCCTTCCCTCAAATCAAATACACCCTAAGACTTATTTCCTTCATCTCTATTCTACCGCCTTATTTTTAGTTACCATTTCCACATCCTCTTGACCGTTCTTCTCCACCGCCTTATCCTTCCACCACCTTTTTTCCTTTCTTTTGACATCGCCTTCTTCTTTCTCTACCATCCACCATCTTATCCCATTTCATTGCTTCTCTTAATCATGGAATGGGTAGTTCCATGATTATTCTTTTGTGTTTTAGATTGCTTGTTAGTTTCTTTCATTCTTTAGTATGATCTTTACTTGTGTGTTTTGCAGGTTTATTGCCTAGGGCCTCAACTTTTCCATTTGTGTTACCTAGAGCTTGGGATTGTTCTCTTCTCTTGGCTTTTGGTATGTAACATCCCGAATCTTGGAAACTTGAATTTAAATATTATAAGAGAAATTAATAATTTGTTTTAGTCTAAAATAAGTACAAAACTAATTAATTAGAGATAAGGCATATTTTCCAAAATTAGGGATTTTTAGGGAATAAACTTTGGCCCAAATATTTTAGAGACAATATTTGGTGGCCAAAAGAAATTAATTGGAATTTGGAAATTTGAAATATTATGATGGAAATTTAGTTAAGAAAAAAAAAAATTTGGTCTAAATTAATTTGAGGCCTATTTTTCCTAAAATTTTTGGGAAAAGAATAAATTCGAGGACTATTTCAAGGGAAAGGTTTTAGCCTAGGAAATTAAGGTTTTGATTTTTGAAATTATTCAATAAATAGGAATTAAATTTAATTACAAATAAAATATTGATTTAAAAGAATAAATGGAGCAAGAGCATGGGCTTCATAATCATCTAATCAATATCCAAGGCCCATAAACCATTCCATTATTTCAGCCCATTAACAATAATAATGAAGCCCATGAACCAAACCTTCATTTTCCTTCCTATTCCTATTGCCACGTGAAACAGCCCAAAGAGAGAGAGAGAGAGCAATTCACTTCAACCCATTCAGCTTGTGTTTCAGCTGCCAGCGAACCCAACATCATACTCATAATCCAAACCCAATGTGCAGCCCATTAATCTTAAAGTATCTCCCTGTCGTTTTCCTTCTCTCTCCCTCTTCCAGTCCGTTACTCAGCATTTCGGCGTAACTGTAGGGCTAGAAAAACCAGCAGCAGACGCAAGATCAGACCATATCTATTCGCAGTCTGTGATCCTCGACCCCCTACTCGTTTAACCATCGGGCTGTGCTTTATGAACTGGACCTTCAATGCCATAACGTAGCCCATTATCTTTAGCTCTTCCCGCGCATCACGTAGGCAGCAGGAAAGATGAAAAACCAGCGGAACTCACACAAGCAAATCAGAGGAAAATCACGCAAGACCAGAACCCATGCTGCTTCAATCATATTCTCGAGCCCCGAGTAGTGTTTTTGTTTGTCTTTCGGTTCCTTCGGTCTATTGTTTCAGTCAAGCTTTTCCTCCAATATATATATATATATATATATAGACCTATGTTCCATTCAACCCCGATGATCCTTTCGGAGAAACAGAAACGCAGGAAGTGAATGAGAGAAAGCGTGAGCCGAGAGAGAGGGAAAGGAAGTTGCAGTGTAGAGAGAGAGAGGCGTAGAGAAAGAGAGAGACCGAGAAAGAGAAGGATCACCTTTTTGCTCTGTTTTGCTGTCGAAAAACAGAGGGGAGGAGCGTCGGAAGTGAGAGAGAAAGTATCATTTTTTTCCTTGTTCCACCATCGCCGAAACAGAGGAGAATCCAGCGTGCTTGTAAGCCTTTTATCATCATATAGTTGTCATCTTTTCCCTCTTGTTTCTGCTGCCTTTGTGTTTATGCTGAGATGGGAACTGATTCATGATTGCATGTGTGTGTCTATAAGTATGTATGTATGTATAAGATGAGCTGCTGAACTTTGTGATTGTTTGCTGTCATAAAAACGCGTTTGAGTTGCTAGGAACTGAGATGGAAACTGGGGGGGAAGGCTGAGATGTGGTTTGATATATATAAATATATATATGGATAGGATGATGAGTACATGCGTGGTAGGGTGCTTTGTATGAGTGGTTCCTGGACAAATACATGCATATAAGACAAAACCATGAAATACATATATAAACATACATAAAAGCAACAGAATGCCTTATGTGATCGGTTTTCTCTGTCATTGTTTTCTTTCGTTCGTTTTGTCTTGGTTAGTGGCAAGAGAGAGAGATGTGGGTGTTTAAATGCATATATATATATATATATATATATATATATATATATATATATATATATCTTGTTTCTGCTACAGGATATATGCTTCTATATATGGTATTTTATACAAGATAGGTTGATGGAAAACCAAAGTTTTGTTATCATAGATAATCATGTATTAGAGTTAAATTGTTATGTGATAATATTTATTAATTTAATTATAGAGTTAAATTAGATCTACCATAATAATAATAGTAAAATAAAAATAATTGTATTAAGAAAGAAAATAAATAAGGTTATTAAAGATGGGAGATAATTTTCATATTTTAAGTAAGAAAAGGGTATGAGATAATAAATTGGATAAATAATAATAATGAACAATAATCATTTATCAAAAAGGGAAATGAATAGATATATTGAAGATGAATTATTTATTTAAAATAAATGTTATTACTTCTTGAAAAGAATATTTTAGCTGTTTGCATTTATTTAACTCAGGATTCTCAATCCTATGTATAATTAATACTATATTTTGGGAATTGTCATGATAAATTTTACAATTCATAATAAATAATAAATGAAGTAAGCAAATAACAATGAATAATGTTATTATTCATTAAAGGGAATAAATAGTATATATAAAGGAAGTTATTAAGGAATAATCAATTGAAGAGGAAATTTAGAGTTTCAATGGTTTCCTTAAATTTTTTACTTCAAGCATTCCGAATGCTATTATTAAAATTTGTATATCTATAATTTTATGAAAGTATGTGTTATAATTAGGAATATGTGGAATTTTATAGAGTTATTAATTATTAGTAAATTGGTTGTGGTAGATTAATCTGTGGAATGTGATAAGCTCTTGGTTTAGGAGCAGTGTGATAGTAATTAGCTTAGGCGAGAGGTAACCACTTTCCATTTATTATGTTATTAATATACTTTCTGTGAGTATTTTCTGAAGTGATTTTGCATGTTTAAATAAAGTGTGCCATGTGAAATTTTATTAGTGAAATTATATGCATTGAAATATGATGATAATTATGGGAACTGAGGTATGATGACATCACAACTGTGAATATTTGGAAATTCCCTATTGAATTATTATAATGTTGGGATGGGAAGATTTCGGAGAAAATGGAAATGTTATTTACACCACGTGGTGATACCTCCATGAATGCATCATGGTTGGCTTTTGATTATCCCACCAGAGTAATGGGCTTACGACGCCTCACAGGGGTAAAGTGGGGAAAAGACCCATGGTATGGGGCAGGTGCTCTGAGGATTTTGGCCGGTCCTCATCACTTGACCAGTGAGCTTTTGGAGTAACTAGTAACATGAGTGTAACTTAGCCCATGGGTCTAGTCGGGGGGAAATAAGGCGGTTCGGTTGGATTGAAAGAGAGGGATTCTGTGAATTAAATTCAAAAGATTTGAAACACCCATTATGTTATTTAATAATAATGTGATTTTATACAGAGAGGATGTTGATAAATTGTTTTAATCTGGATTGAATTGTTGTATTATTGAACTGTGTATTTCACTTGGCACCTCACTAGCACATGTTAATATTCGTAATGAGCTGGACTAATGGTTATAAAATTTTTCTAGGTTACCATATCTGCCCAGGTCCTTCCGGGAAGACTGCAGAAGCCTAGTCTATTTTAATCAAGTAGGGCTTCTGTTTGTTTTTGTTTATGAATGGTTAAATGTATATTGCCATACTCTAGGGCTCATGATGCATATTCTCTCGTATGTTTTGAAAAATTTAAATTTAGCATAAATTCCAATATTAGGTTAACTTTGATTATTATATGAAAATTTTGGTCATTATATGTGTTTAATTTGTTAATTAAAAGGTGGTTGTTTCATAGTATAAGTTTGCCTTATCTTTTTTCCCTTGGGAAGCTTCGAACCACTATGATTCATTTGGGTGCCATTTGTCTTTGGGGGACGTGTTGCACCACCCTCCTGTTTGCTTTTGTTCGACTCTTCTAAGCTTTATTTGTGTTATTAGAAGTCTTTGGTGGCTACAGTTGGGAATTAGGGCCGACCCGACCCAGAAGAAGAAAAACACATGTTTTTCAAAATTCGGCCCAAGAGCACCAGAGTCAGGGCTGGTCCTCCAGGGCCTGAAAATTACTATTCTAAATTTTAACTATTTTTCGTCGTTTTATTTTTCAAAGAAATATGATTAGTAAAATACAACAATTAAAGTTCTAATTTATCAAATAAATATTATTAACATTAATATCCAAGCAATACAAATTATCCAACAAATGAGCACATTCATCAATTCATAATCAAAAAGCAAACTACTGTCCACAGTTCACAAATAAAACACATAAAATATAAAAAGCATACCACTAACAGCAGATGACTACACATCTTCTTCATCACTATCTTTAATATCAAAGATATTTGATTGCGCTTCACTAATCGTAGTAGGCTCTGTTTTATGAGTAAAAATATCATGCATTTGAAGCGCCCAAACCCAACTTCAACTTCAATTAAAAAAAAAAATTATGCAGGATCTAACGGGCTGGCTTGTGACACTCCAGGGCCTAAGGCCTTGTAGGGCCAATTTTGTGTATCTTTTCAAATTTTTAAGTTCAGTCCTTGAAAGACTAGGGCCTAAACGGGCCGGCCCGACGGGCTCAATCTGATTTCCCGACTCTACTCTATTGGTGGCTCTCTTTTAATGGCCTTGAACCTTTTTATATATCGAGACTGTTTATTGTTATTGTTAGGTTTTCTGTTTGTTTTCAAGTGTGTTGTTTTCTACGGTAAGTTGTTTGTTTCTTTGTTTTTTAATAGCTTTGTTGTCTTAGGCTGTTAGGCTTGCTTTTGTTTATGATATATTTAGGGGTGGAAATAAACCAGGAGCCTGTGACCTGACTTGTTAAAAGTCTGGTCAGGTATGGCTTGTCAAGTTAAAAGGCCAGGCCAAAGCCTCTTATAAGGCTTATTTTCACTTAATATGTCAGACCCAGGCTTGATAAGAGGTCTTTTAAACCTGTCAGGCCGACTTGTTTATATTATTAGTGTTAATTTATATAATTTTAGCTTGTTTTCAGCCTGTTAGCTTAATTAATTAAATAATAATAATACTAATAATATAAAAAAATTTAAAAATTAAAAAAAATTAAAATTAAAAAAAAAGCAGACCTTAACAGGCCACTGGACAGGGTCGGGCCAAAAAATAGGCCTGTAACAAGCCACAGGCAAGACACATACCAGTATATTGAAGTACAGGCTTACCAGTTTCCACCCCATAATGCAGCCCAAGTGTTTTGTAATTATTTTAATTTGTATTTAATAAAGTTTGTGATTCTATTAAAAAAAAATTGATTGATAAAAATTAATTATTATGGTCGCAGAAAGCAAATCCCCCCTCTGTGCCCGGGACTTGAAAAAGACGAGAGGATAATCTGTGTTACCGCCAAAATGGTTTCTGCTACTTCTTCAGCTTTGGACCTCGTAAGCAGCCATTGCTTCATTGCTCTAAAATCTATCTCCCATGCGCTTATATGTTCGTTTCTTCTCTCTTCATTTTGCAGGCTTTTCATTTTGATTTCCGCAATAATTTCAGTCTCAGGCCTCTCAGAAAGCCTAGAATTCTTCGGGCTCGCTTCTCCCAGGTTAGCTTCCTTCTGATTTCTGTTTTCAATCCTTTGCCATTCTTTTCCCCAAAATCTGGGGAGAACCATTTTTGTTTTCCGTTTTGGGCTCTTCTTTCATATAAATACACTTTCCTTGCTATCACGCGCCAAGGTTGCATTAATTTTCTTCGGACAATTGGAGATTGTTAGCTGCTTTGTTATTTAATGGCTTAGATCTTCCATACTCTACTTATTTTGATTCAATCCGCCGCATAGAGGCTCCAGTGGGAAGTTCAACTTCAAGTTGTTTATTAAATCCATTTGATTTATGCAGTTGATAGGTACACTTTTTTCATAAGAAATGTAGCGAAAAGAAATATTTGTATTCAATTACTCTCGTTCAAATTAAATTGTGAAACTCATGATTTTGTGGGAATGAATTTATCAGAGGCTTCATATGTAGCAATTTATATGAATTGAGAATAGAGATTGAACTTAAGCACCATTAGGAAGTGATGTTGTTAAAACATAAAGCTGGACAGCTAGTCATAATGGAAAAAAATGGCCTTTGTCTGTAAAAGATACAACTTTCTTACTTCAATCAGTAAAATAACTGCAATATTATCTCTTTCTATATGTATATGTATATAGATTTCATTTGTTTTCACAGCTGATATTCCTAAGAAAAATTTAAAAATGGTTTTTTTTTTTTTTTGGGGGGGGGGGTTAAATATACCAAATTACTTCAAAATATTTTTCTGTTTTAAAAAATATTTGTAATGCCAAGTCCCTTCATAGAACCAATCTCCATCAAGCACTTAAATTGGTTGGTCCCTTCAACATGTCTGGCAGGAGATAAACCTATCAAAACCAGCACAAGAGCAAGATACAGCCATTAAGGGGGTGAGAACTATATCAGTCAAAGAGGACCATATTTCAGGCCATGACAATTCATTGCATGAGCAAAATAACCTACCTCCATTAGTCAGTGCATTGAAAGCCTCGGCTGAACAAAACACTGCCAATTTTCACTTCCCTGGACACAACAGAGGGCATGCTGCTCCTACTTCCCTTACTCAGCTCATTGGACGAAGACCGTATGTTCATGATTTGCCTGAGCTTCCAGAGCTTGACAACCTATTTTGTCCCCAGGGGCCCATATTAGAAGCACAGAGACAAGCAGCCAAACTATTTGGGTCATCAGAGACATGGTTTCTTGTTGGCGGTACTACTTGTGGAATCCAGGCAGCAATAATGGCAACATGTTCACCGGGAGAATTTCTGATTCTTCCCAGGAATTCTCATTTATCAGCCATATCTGCTATGGTATTGTCAGGTGCTCTCCCTAAGTACATCATCCCTGAATATAACAATGATTGGGACATTGCTGGTGGTGTCTACCCATGCCAGGTGATTCTCATGTTATCCTTGATTGTAGGGATGGGCAGTTTTTCTGTCGTCCTCTCCTGTAGAACAATATATTCAAAACCATTAAAAACAGTGTTTTAGCATTGTGGCTGATGAACATTTTGCATCCATCATAATATGAGAAGTTTCTTTTCTTACTCTGCTATTGCCTAATCTTGTGCGTGGGTTGGCTTGGTGTTATACAGGTATTGAATGCTATCCAGGAGTTACAAAGGGATGGTCATGAAGCTGCTGCAGTTTTGATTACTTCACCAACTTACCATGGTATTTGCAGCAGCTTGAGTGAGATTTCTGAGCTGTGTCATTCGCATAAAATTCCTCTGATTGTTGATGAAGCTCATGGTGCACATCTAGGGTTTCATTCTAATTTGCCTAAATCAGCTCTCCAGCTAGGGGCTGATCTGGCTGTACAGTCCACTCACAAAGTTCTGTGCTCTCTTACTCAATCATCTATGTTACATATGTCAGGTAACATTGTACATAAGGAAAGAATTTCTCAGTGCCTCCAAACTCTTCAAACCACAAGCCCTAGTTATCTACTTTTGGCTTCCCTAGATGCTGCAAGAGCTCAACTTAATGAAAGTCCTGATTCTGCTTTCAATCAGGCAATTGATTTAGCCTTTGAAGCACGATACCAACTAAAAAACATCCCAGGCATCTCAGTGCTTGAAAATTCAAGCTTCCCATTATTTCCAGCTATTGATCCGTTGCGGCTTACTATTGGTTTCTGGCAGTTAGGTCTATCTGGTTATGAGGCAGATGAAATCTTATACAGAGATCATGGAATTGTCTGTGAACTTGTTGGGAACCGATCTATAACATTTGCATTTAACCTTGGAACTTCTAAGGAACATGTTCAGAGGCTTGTATCAGGAATAAAGCATCTAGCATCAGTATATGCGTCTATTCCCCAACCTGAAGTGACAGCGTTCTCCTGCGTCGCACCCTTTGACGATATAATCATGAGTTTGATACCGAGAGACGCCTTTTTCGCTAGTAAAAGGAGGGTAACATTAAGAGAGAGCCTTGGTGAGGTTTCTGGGGAGCTTATATGTCCATACCCACCTGGCATACCTGTACTGATCCCTGGTGAAGGTATTACTGAAAAAGCTGTCAATTATCTGTTGCATGTTAGAAGTAAAGGTGCTGTAATTACTGGAGCCTCCGACCCTTCAATTTCTTCTATAGTTGTCTGCAATTTATAGGGTTAGGCTGGGGGAAAAATAATATATAGTTGAAAGTTGAAACTGTGAGAAATAATGCCAAATTTGAAAGAGAAGAAAAAGAAGAAAAGAAATCTGAAACTTTGCAAAGTGCTTTCATCCGTCAGTTGCCACCAGATGGTTGATTTGTGCAGAGGGACATTCACTATTTGTTGTAGCCGAACGGCTAAAGATGTCCAGAGTCACAGCTTAATGAACTACTACAGTACAAGACCCATTTTGTGTGTAATTTCTTCATTAAGATAGGTTTTATATCAAGGACCGGAGAGAGTATTGGGAAACTATCGATGCATTGCATAGAGTTCGTAATTCCTTGACAAGCCATGAGACGCGCAACAAAGCTAAATGAAGCCATCCTTTTGAAGTGCAAAAGCTATGGCCAGAGACAAAACTAGCAACGACCTGTCCCGACCTGTCCACCTGAACATGGCCAGAAAGGTAAAAGAAGATACATAATTAAGAGAATAGTTAGAATAAAGATTCCATCCTAGTGGGATAAGGCTTATGTTGGTATTAGAATAGATGTAGATTCTTTTTTGGTGGATTTACGGTAAAAGACTACCTCCAGTTGAACTACAATCTTATATGAAGAACCAGGGTTGTATTAGAATTAGGGGGAAAAAATCGATTAATGATTTTGCATTGTGTTGTTTAATGATCTGTAAACTATTATTCTCCTCTTTTAGCATCATAAAAACATAAACCAGATATTACAGAGAAATTAAGGCTAAACAGAGCAGCATACTACTAGTTCTTTTGTTTATCTTGCTTAATCCTTTTCTACGATGAGTTCCAGGTAAATGATTTTGTTTGTGAACTTCAATCAATCTCACCACAAGTTCAATGCATAACATCGTTTTTAGATAGTGAATTCTGGAAATATTATAAAAGCAAACTTGGAGTCCAACTTATAAAATCCATAGAACACATAGCGAATAGTATGATTTATTTTTAGACTTTGCAATGCACAAAACCTGATCGAGTTATTAATTAATAATTATTGGTTTTTTGGACTAAAAGGATGAAAACCGTGCAGAAGAGAAATAAAATTTACTATACTTGTATTAAATTCCTTATAACTATTACATCAACTTCTTTAATCACACATGTCTGTCCGATTTACTTCATGAGTTACAACACAGTTTGTGATTAGAAAGCTTATTAATGACATTAATATAAAGAACTCGATGTAAGTATTTTTTAAATAAAATTATGTCAAATTAACAGTTGAGAAATCTTTAAACCTCAGAGATGGTGTGCTAGCTACGAAGGCTAATGAAATGACCTAACCAAGTAATTAGCACTGTCAGGAAATTGAGAGGGATAAGAAGACCGGGGTTGTTGATGCATGCGCATAGAGCCGATAAATCGGACTGAGCCTATCATGTCGGCCTTGGCTCTTCAAGGGTTGGGTTTGAAAATTAGAGAAATAAATGAAATAAGCCCTAGAAGACTTCAGGTTTAAAAGGGCCGGCCCTGTAAACCCTTTTAATAGATCTGTTCATGATGCAAGAGAAGAAATTGTTCAAAGTAAAGCGCAATCAAATATCTTTAAAATTGATCATAGTGGTGAAGAAGACGAAAATGATAGCCATCGTATTAATGTTGCTTAGTGGTATGCTTCTTATGTTTTATATGAGTTATTTCTGGACCATAGTTTACTTTTGATTACAAATTAGTGAATGTATTTATTTGTTGGATGATTCATGTTGTTTAAATATTAATGTTGACAACATTTATTTGATAAATTATAATTTTAATTGTTATAATTTACTAATTATATTTCTTTGAAAAAAAGAGAGGAAAAATAGTTAATATTTAGAATAATAACTTTCGGGCCCTGTAGTGTCGGTCCTTACTTTGTTGCTCTTGAGTCGGACTTTGAAAAATAAATATTTTTCTTATTTTAGGCCTTGTAGGGCCGGCCCTAACCTATTAAGGATCAGCCTTGTAACTCGGACATGCCCTAATTTCCAGCTCTACGTACACATGAAAGATAAAGAGTCAGAAAACTCTATCATTGGGGCGGGGAATCACTAAAGAGGGACGTGCCCTATTTACAGCGTCGTGTTGACAATATTTTAGGAAGGTATAATCACTTGTAATTATAGAAAAATAGAATATCGTTAGAATATTCCTTGTATGTTCCCAAATTAACAACTTCTTCATAAATGTGATGCCGGTCAATAATTTAATTCTAATTTGATTTTCTCCATTCGGTCCTTGATATAAATAATCTTTAGAGAGTTAATCTTAATCTAAATATAAGCTTTTTTTTTTTGGTCAATATTTTCATAACTTATCTCTGTTAATTCTTTCTAAACTATGGTTGTAGATGCATGACATGAATTACTAATTAGCTAGGATAGATGTGATTTACTTGTGAGAACCAAAATCAAAACTATAAAAAGTTGAAGTGGGTTTTAAATGAAAAGTCCTATAGAAGAAACTAGCTTTCATTCCTTGACAAAAAATGGGCTCAAAAGTAGTTTCACACTAGTTGGGAATATGAATATGATGGATATAAACCAACAAAAAAGAAACATTGAATTTTGGGTTAACATAGATGAATCGAATTAATTTCTTAGCTAGTAGTAGTAGGAAACTTTAATGATTAACTAAATTAAGATGGGGAAAAAGTGGCCAAATATGGTGGGTTGTTGGAGGTCAAGGTCAAAACCCCCTATGCAATAAATTAGGAAAAAAAAACAACAGCCAATAATTAAGCTAAGCCCTTAGAGATCGATCGATGCAACTCCTAACCACAAAAATGAATTAAAAACAAAATTCTTTCAAAACCGAGTCATAGGTTTTTTTTTTTTTTTTTGTTTCATTCTTTCTGCTTTCAAGGGAATAATAGAAGATTATTCCCCCACCATTTGCAAATCCTCAAAAAACAAGGCTCTCAACTTCAACCTTCCCAAAAACTTTCTTCAGGAAAAAAAAAACACAGTAGTCTTGTTTTTCCATAAGATTCATAGCCCCCAGAAGGTTCTGAACCTCAAATCCTT
This sequence comes from Acacia confusa, assembly GCA_037074495.1. Classification (NCBI taxonomy): domain Eukaryota; kingdom Viridiplantae; phylum Streptophyta; class Magnoliopsida; order Fabales; family Fabaceae; genus Acacia; species Acacia confusa. Next base: position 44,744,023 of record CM073503.1, read on the forward strand.
TCATAAAGGGGAATTTGCAACAATATCGTCTCAATATATATATATATCCATTTAATTTTCCAGGTACGTGTATATATATATATATATGCTAATTATTAATGCTTGTGCAATTTCAAAGAATTTACGCGTATCCATGTTCCAAAACGATGATTAATTAATTTCTATTTCTACCTCTAGCCACAATGTATTTGTATTTGAGTGTTTAAAACCTTTACATTTCTGTCGATTCATTTACAAATAAAAATTTGATCTAGTTCTAAAATAGCCCACAATTAATAATGCAGGTTTCCAGACATAACCTTCGAACACAATCTTCTGTGATAGATTCTGATGATATTAGCAGTCACACGTAGATCTACCTTATCCATTTAGCTAGAAACTGACACACACACACACACACACACATCCATCAGGTTAATTATATTAATTATGTCGTCGAGGATTATAAGGTTGTTGTTTCAGGGTGGTCTTGAGTGAGACTGTAAAAGTAATATATATAAATATATAATGGTAGTAGCAGCGTTCAGGCGAATTGTGTCACCATATTGTTGGAGGCCATCAACGAGCGATGAGAGAGAGAATAATAATATTTATAGTAAGAATTCTAGTAAGAATGGAGATTCCAATGGTCGTGTGGATGGGTTATTATGGTACAAGGATTCTGGCAAACATGTGAATGGAGAATTTTCTATGGCGGTTGTTCAGGCCAATAATTTAATGGAGGATCAAAGCCAGATTGAATCAGGTTGTTTGAGCTCCTTTGAAGGCCGCTGCGGCGGAATTCTAGGTACCTTTGTTGGTATCTATGATGGCCATGGAGGTCCTGAAGCTGCTCGCTTTGTAAATGATCGCCTCTTCAAGAACCTCAAAAGTAAGTTTATTTCACCTGAAAACATTCTCTTTGACAAAATTAAAACTATATACTCCTACCGATATCGATTAAGAGGACTAAGGTGCAAATTTGTTTTAAAATTTTTTATTGAGGAATAATATTATACTAAAAGTTTTTTTAACCATAATATAATATTATCCTAAAAATGTTAAAATGAAGTAATATTACCCTTTATCATAGAAAAATTAATGATCAACATCAATTTTTTAACAATTAATGTTATTTTTTTAATGGTAAAGGTAAAATTGCTACATTTTGAGGCTTTCGGAGTAATATTGCCATTGATAAGTGAAAAGAGCAAATTTGCATCTTAAACAGTGAAATAGTGCAATTAACGAGATCATATATTAAAAACATGAGCCAGCAAGTACAATCTATTTGCATAGCCCTAACCCTAAAGCCTATGCATGGGTAAAGTTCAGTATGTTGTTCCACTAATGAAGAGAATCATCTAAATAATTCTTAGTAAGATTAGAGAAATTAAAGATATGGGTGTGGCTTCAGTATGTTGAGGATCTCACATATGCAGATATATATAAGACTCACTTTTGTTTTTATCTTTTTCTTATACACTCTTCAAAGTACTTTAAAATATCTCTCAAGTTTATCCCCTTTAAACTTATTGAGCTTAGAAAGTGCCTAGAACAGAGATTTTTAGACCTTGTTCTTCGTTAAAATTGAGGGAGCATATATATATATATATATATATATATAAAGGCTGAACATAATAACCCTTCTTACCGAAATCTTATGGATGCTAGTTACGGCCTCCCCTCCCGTCTTTTATATAAGATTTCATTTACAGTGTGCACTACAAATAAGATCTTATATTAAGATCGGAGTTTATATATCTTTGATTTTAATTTTACTTCATATATATAACTATCCACTTAAACTTGCCGCGAACAATTAAGCTCATCACCCAGCTATAATAATAGTTTGTGTGTGTTATATGTGTATATATAGGATTTACTTCAGAGAATAATGGGATGTCAGGAGAAGTGATAAAGAAGGCATTTTCGGAGACAGAAGAGGAGTTTCTAGGCGTAGCGAAGGAGCAGTGGGAGAAGAAGCCATTGTTAGCATCAGTGGGATGTTGTTGTTTGGTAGGAGTAATCTGCAACGGCATGGTTTACGTTGCTAATGCTGGAGACTCTCGTGCTGTCTTAGGCAGACTCCATAACAATAACAATAATAAAGAAATCAAAGCCATTCAGTTATCTTCTGAGCACAACGCCAGCATTGAATCTGTAAGAGACGAGCTCCGTTCCTCTCACCCGCACGATCCTGACATTGTCGTCCTCAAACACCACGCTTGGCGCGTCAAGGGCATCATTCAGGTATGTGTATGATTGTATATCTGCTACAAGATTTTATATTAAGGTCTAAAGGCAATATTATGTTCTATGTTGGAGTGAGTGTGTCTGCATGTTAATTAGAACAAGTGTCACATTGCTCAAGTTAAAATAAGTCTTGGTATATATTACCTGGGTCCTTAAATGAAGAAAATGAACTAGAAATTGGATTTAATATTAAGGGTAGAAGGGAGTATATTTCTCTTGATCTTTGCCCTTGCTTTCTGCTGGAAAGAATTTGTTTAATCCTAGAGAATTGGCTCATATTTCTTCTAGTCGCATTAATTTATTACTTCTACCCGTCCTAAATATAATTAAGATAAAGTTAATATTTTTTAGAGAAATTAATGAAGCTACACAAGTTACTTAATTATATCATATGTTGTATATCATTAGATTATATATTATTTTATAAGTTAGGCAAAATATTTTAGAGAAAAAAATACAAACACAAATACTCTAAATTAGTTTAATCAGCTTCCTTAATTAATCTTTTAAAAAAAAGTCAACTTTATTTTATATATAGGATTGGACAGAGTATTATAAAGGATAGTGAGTTGAACCATGATTTTCAGACACTCTCAATGTATACACTAGAGCTTGAGTATTATACGTGACATTATCGATCTTCTCAAAACAAATGTCATTTAATTAACTGATAATGTCACATATTAATGTAGGTTTCGAGATCCATAGGAGATGCATATTTAAAGAGGTCAGAGTTTAACAGAGAACCACTTTTGGCGAAATTTAGAGTAAGAGAAGCGTTTGAGAAGCCAATCATGAAAGCAGAACCAACCATAAGTGTTCAAAAACACCACCCTGACGATCAGTTCCTCATATTTGCATCTGATGGCTTGTGGGAGCACTTGACCAACCAAGAAGCTGTTGAAATGGTGTACAACCATCCCCGCAATGTACGCTACATTAATTCACTAATTCCACTTTACTTTAATTTAATACAAGCATTATTATTATTACCTATATCAGTCCTACACCCTTGAGTAATTATTAAAACATTAATTAATTGGAAAATGTTGTAGTGCAATATTGATTCATCATGTGGGGTACGTGGTAATAATTCACCATGCCAGAAAAGTAATGTTCATGATGAGTTCTTATATCTTAACTCAAAACCTTAAAGTTTCTACATGTTTATGCGAGTCCTTATCTACTTTATATCATTCATTCAATCCTTAACACAAGACCCACTTTGTAATTCAATTTTAACTACAAAGTGAAGTATTATACTAAAGACTGACTGAATGGAGCAAGTACCTTATTAAGCTCAACTTTATCTTATGAAAGAATGACATCAGAAATAGTACTGTGATATGCTAATGAATTTACACTACTACATGTCACCAACTTTATCTGATATGAGACTTTTAAAAATTAAACTAGATCTTATATTAAGAATTGTGTGTGATTGTGATACTACGTATACGTACAGGGAATTGGGCGTCGGCTGGTGAAGGCGGCGCTGTGCGAGGCGGCGAAGAAGAGAGAGATGAGATACTCAGACTTGAAGAAGATAGAGAGAGGAGTGAGAAGACACTTCCATGACGACATAACTGTCATCGTTTTGTTTTTGGATTCTCGTCTCATCACTCGCACCACTTGCCCTTCTTCTGGCCCTTCCCTTTCTCTCAGAGCTTCTCCTCATGATGATAATGCCTCCCTGCTTCTTCATCATAATCATTTATCTGAATAATGAATAATAATTCTCATATATATTATTCATTAATATTACTTTCTATCTCTACCCATTGTCTTCTTTCTTTCTTCAAACATTCATACACATCTATATGTAATATGGAGCCGGACAAGTTCTGCCAAAAAAATCTTTGTACAGAGAGGGGGCAAAAGGGTACAAATGAGTTTCATTTTTTTTTTTTTTTTGGTTATCATTCACCGGAGAGAAGGAACAGAGACATCTCTGTGATGGTCGAACTCAGAAGGCACACGACTTGTGTGCCTTTTCACTTTATGATCTGTTTATCACATATGAGAGATAGAGAATTGGTTCTTTTCTACATACTTTTTTTTTACTCCTAATTTGTAATATTACTTCTTCAAGATTTGATCATATCAATCTTAGCTTGGTAGCATTACTTCATAGATACTGTTTTTTTTTTTCCTTTTTTTTTTCCAAATATAAGCACTAACTATCAACAAGTGGTATAAAATATTGGGCACTTAGCAAAAGGTCAGTAACATTAAACTCATTGTTCCGAAAAATACCACAATTATATTATAAACCAAAGAAAAAGGGCAGCGGCTAATGCGGATGGAGAGGTTCAGCTCTGTTGCAGAGGAAATGTAGCCATTTTGTCATGCAGAAAACTCACAATGATAGCCGGGGCTACTGAGAGTAAAAATGATGTGCAACATATGTGACGACTATTTAATAAACCGCCAATGTTGGTTGATTTAATAGTTGTAATATTTTTGTATCATTTTGAAATATTCATGTGTTTTTTTCAACTCTTTTTAACATATTTATTTAACAGTCAATGTAGGTTGATAACGTAGGTTGATTTAATGGTTATGATATCTTTTTTGCTTTATTTTATGGAAAAACATTTTCTCATGTTGTAGAAAACTATTTTCTCATGTTATACACATGAAATGGTGGGACCCACATATACATATATTAAATCATATATGTATATGTGGGTCCACCATTTCATATGTGTGCAGGAAACTTTTTTTTCTCATGTAATATGAGAAAACCAAAGCCCTTATTTTATACCTTTCATGTGTACATTTACACCCAAAAAACCCTATAAACTTTAGTGTCACATGTATGTGGGAGATTACTTCATAGGAATATTTGCACCTTTAATTAACTCCTTAAACTTTTGTCACTTCTTCCTTTCATGGTCTTTTAGTTAGTACTCCCTTAGTAGTTAATAAGCCGTATTTGAGAAATTGATTTTAATTTTAAATATAACAACAACAAAGTCTTATCTTTCTAGGTAGAGTCAGCTACATGGATCAAATGACGCTTTCAAGCTTGGTCAAAAATCAAATCTTGGGACAAATTGTTAATTAAGAAATCTCGCCCAATAACTTCACTGAGTGTTCTTTTTAGTCTTCCTCTATCCCTCTTTACTTGACTCCAAACAATCCAATGGCCTTTTCTGCACATATCCAAATCCTTCAAGCGATTTTTTGCTATTTTTTCTTTGATTGATGCCTTATTTTTTCTTTCTAGGTAGAGTCAGCTACATGGATCAAATGACGCTTTCAAGCTTGGTCAAAAATCAAATCTTGGGACAAATTGTTAATTAAGAAATCTTGCCCAATAACTTCACTGAGTGTTCTTTTTAGTCTTCCTCTGTCCCTCTTTACTTGACTCCAAACAATCCAATGACCTTTTCTGCACATATCCAAATCACTTCAAGCGATTTTCTTCTATTTTTTCTTTGATTGATGCCACTTTATTTGTTTAAGTTCATTATAAATCTTATCTTTCCTTGTATGACTACGCATCCATCTCAATATTTTCATTCCAGCTACCCTCACTTTAAACTCATGAAGCCCCTTTATTGCCCAATATTCACTATTATAAATCATTGTTGGTCAAATAGCATTACAATAAAATTTTCTTTTTACTCTATTAGATATTTTTCTATTACAAATAGCTCCAATATCTTTTATCCATTTAAACCACCTAGCTTACATTCTATCATTAACATTTCTATCAATGTCACCATCATTTTGTAGAATTAATCCCAAATATATGAACTTTATCCCTGCTTAACTATTCTGTAATTATTCCATATACTCTTGTTAAATAGGAATTTTGGTTATTGAGTCCACATGACTCACCCCGTGGTTTATTATTATTTTTTCCAATTGAGAATTCAATTATTGATTTCAAGGGGAAGACAATTGAGGCTAAATTTGATCAAACTATCTTGTATGCCTCATTTTATTCACAAGTGTGAATATTTCTAAACTTTAGGGCCTCTTTTGGTATACTTTGCATGTTGTGAATGTTCGGTTGTATACTATGTCTTGTGATGTGGGAAGAACCCTTTATACTACTTTATTATGGTGGTTGGTCTACTACAAGATGAGTGGGTGGAACTAGAGGGGGGCTAGGAGTGGCCTCGCCCCCCCTAAAATCTAACCCTTTTAACCATTTTAGTATCTATTTATAACTATACACAGTTACACACACCACAAACCTTCAAAATAAATTATCAAAATAAACCAGCGAGGATCAGACATAAGCCTTTCACTATTTTCCCATTATGTGGGTCCCGCTCCAATAGACTTTCTAGAATCAATTGCCCCACTTTGGCCTACACGTTTTGACCAAGACCCCCCATAGTCGTTGGATCTCTCCAAGCACATCATTAGATGGTTGCCAGAACCGCAACAAGGACACATATTCCTTTTACTCAACCATGACAATATGCAATTCCAATGAAACATGTGCTAACATGACAGTTCGCTCACATCCCTCCCCACCCCATCTCCACTTTGCATATCTTGCACTCTCTTCCACCTGTCGCTCACCTCCACTCTCTTATAGTGTGTTTGGTTTGAAGGGAGTGTGAGGAAAGAAGGAAATTGACCAAATTGTCATTAATAAAAAAAATATTCTTTTTTGTTGAAAGTATATTTTATAAATATTAAAAAGTTTCCATGGGCTTTTTTGTAAAGAAGAGGGTAAAAGTTTTTTCTCCCCCCTCCCCCTCCCTCCTCCTCCCTTAAACCAAACACACCCTTAGCAGCGGCACCACAGCCACCACTTCCCCTCCTCCCTCCCTCTTTTGTAATACCCCCCCTCAAAAAAAAAAAAAAATCTTGGCTCCGCCACTTGCCCAAATGTTTTGATGAATGAAATAAGTCAAGTTTTTTTTTTTATATATATAATTTTTAGAAAAGAGGTCGGGCTCACCCACAGTCCAAGAGCAAGACGCTTGGAGCCCAGTCCACAGGGGATACTAGTTAGAGAGTACACATGTCTCCACCTCTATCAACGTTACCACTGCTTTCTAGACCCCTAGGATGCCTCCCCCAGCGCCTTGACCAACGCAGGGATCGAACCCCCTCCCCAAAGGTAAGGAAGACCGACCCCCACACCAGTTGAACCCAAGGACGAGGGGTAAATAAGTCAAGATATTCACATATACGTGTATTGTTATAATGGGCTGTGGTAATCATACTAAGGGCTTCAAAAGTCGTAGCCCATTTATAAATTGTGCTAATTGTAACTTTGAAATCCCAATTTTAAGTGTTAGAATTATATTTGTTCTACAATTGGCTAGAGCTTTTCTTACCATGGTAGAATCTTTTCTTCCATGTTAAGGTTTTGATTTCTTCATCATGAAAGTTGAAATTCTACTAACTATGGTAGACCTTTATATTTGTTTTCTTCTTTTTCTACCATAGTATTACTTAATGTTGTAATTAATTGTTTGAAATAGTTTATTTTAAGGCAAATAAAGAGGTTGTTACAATTACAAAGTCTTCTGTAAAGGTTCTTACAAAAAAGAAGTCAATATATAACCAGAAGGCACCACTCTTATAAGTAATTAGATGTTCCTCCCTCTTTTCAAAGAAAGTGACAACAATCTTGAGATTGTATACTAGAGAGAAATCGATTATAGATTGTCCTTCATTATTAAGCACCCCAAAGTCAAAACCATCATGAGTCCTGCATATTGTTCTGCCTCCGTACCAACATGTCCATTAAGATCCCCACCAATAAAAATCTTTTCATTGAGAGGTATGCTTTGAACCAATGCCTCCATATTTTTCCAGAACTTTCCCTTAGGGTGAGCTTCCGCCCCTACTTATGGTGCGTAAATATTGATAATGTTGATATTCTCCTTTCCCACAATCATTTTTACAGAAATGATTATGTCTTCAATCCTTTGAACTTTCACCATATTACTCCGCCACTCTTTATCAAATAAGACACCAAGACCATTCCTTGTACCCACTTTGACTATCTCAAAAAGTGCTAAGTTGAAATCACATTCTAACTAAGGATTCTTATGGTTCCAAAGAATCTCGCTACAAGAGAACCGAGAATAGAGAGCTTTCCCCCTTCTGCCCAACTCTTTGGTCTCAAGAATTCCAGTTTTAAGAATGAGTGATTGCCCTTCTCTGACTCTTATTGTCCAACTTGAGAGCGGATAGCTAAATTATAAGAAACTTTCGAAATCAAGAATTTTTGAATATTATGGATATCATTTGAAAATGAGCAATTCAGATAGACCTACTCTCCTTTCAAGCCAAGAGATAGATAAATAGATACATCCCATTGTACTAATCGGGGGTGTCCGTAGTGACTGAGGTCGTCAAAGACCAAGAAGTGAGTTATTTATCATCAAGCATTCTATTTCCTAAGTATGTTCTCCAATCCATTTAGTTTCCTGAATGCATAAGATTTTAATATTTCTCTTTTCCATAATTCCAATCATCTCGAGATCTGCAAGGTCCCAATTTTCCAAGCACCAAATCTGATCTTGCTCGCATGAACTACCTTTTTTAGCCACCTCCATCCAAAAGAATGTGGTAGCCTTTGCTCATTTAACACTACACCCGAGAGATGGTGCAGTGGCTCTCACTTATTTCTTATTGTACTCAAGCCATACAGCGGGTCGCTTTTGAGCAATGACCTAGCATTAGCACAAGTTTTTCATTGATTCATGTTCATAAAGATTCAACAAAGCTTTACGTTGGTTGTCGAAGGTCTACTAACACAGTACAACCCTCATCTTTTATCTAAGTTGGTCTTAAATACAAGACATAATATATATATATATATATATATCAACATTTTTCTAATTTATCTCTGTGCTCCCTCAACCATAATCAAAAAGGAGAGAAAATGAAAGAATTAATAAAGTTGACTAGAGTATTTTAGAAAATACATTTCATATTAACTAACTTCATTGACTTAATCTAATAGAAGTAGATGAACATGTCTTATATTAAAAACATGAGAGAAGATAATACAGAGGACTTGAGGACTTTCTTCGTATATTATATTTTTAATTAATTTATACAAACCAATGTAATGTGATCAGTTAATGTCCCTAAAACATTTTATCCTTTCAAATATAGCCTTCATTAATTACAATTGACCTCTACAAATTTAATGGGTTCAGGTAATTTGTTTATTTTCCAGGAATATTTTTTAGATGAACACATTCATAATAATCTTTACATTCCATAAAATGCCCTAGAAATTGAATCATGAAATTAAATAATGCTTTGTCATGAAAAAAAAAACTGGAGGGAGTAATATATTTAACATTAGGATCAATATCCAATTTTATCGCAGAAGTTTTTGTAAAGAAGCTATGGGTATAAGAAAGTTTTTTTAATAAAGTTTTTAGTGCACAACAATAATTAGTGTGGCGATTTTATAGTTGAAGGTGGTATGAAATAATGGACTCAAAATTTATTGATTTGATGATATCATAAGATAAAAGTGAAAAGTCAGACCAATAAAAGGTACTTTCCATGCAATACCGTTCAACTGCTCAGTGCTGACCAATAAACTTAACTTCTGGCCATTCATTCAACCACCTTATACAAACTTTCAAGTTATATCAAAAACAGAGAGCATGCAGAAAACATATTATATACCTAAGACTCAGGCCAGTTAGAAAAAATGAAAATATATATGTGTGTGTAACAGGAAAAATATTACTCCCTCCGCCCTATGCATAAGGTCTTTTTAACCGAATTGTGAAATTTTATAAAATAGTTAAAAGTAAAGAATATATAGGAAATAGATTTTTTTTTTTTTTTAAAGATGCTTCTAATTATGAAGGATTAAGAGATAAAGAGTAATGATGAGAAAAAGAAGAGAGAATGTATGGTAAATAAAAAACATGAGATCGAGAATGATGACAAAATGAGTAAAAAAGTATTTATTATTGAGACAAAGTCAAATGAGATCTTATAAAAAAGGGCAAGCCCATTTGAAAAAAATGATCTTATATATGGAGACAAAGAGATTAGAATACAAAGAAGTTTGATATTGATTAATTAAAGAAGAGATTACATTTATATAATATTAAAAAGAAGTCCGATCAAATAGCTTAATTTACTTTGATAGAACCACCATTTTAGCACTTGAATTGATTGGCTGTAAATTATTTTAGCTTAATTAATTAATGGTTGTACCCCAATAATTATTTGAAAGTAGTGAAGTTTCCCCTTATTGAGGACCTATATTCTCGTGAATCAAACTAGTTAGTTGTTACCAGTGTTGGATACCAGTGAATTAATCCAAAAAAATTCACTTTGATAGAAAGACAATCCTAAGTCCCAAACATATACAAGTATGTAAATTCTTATAGGCAGGTCCAAGAGGGCCAAGATATAATAGAGAATTGCAAATTGTAGGTGGTAGTTACAGCAGATCATGGAAACCTATATGTTTTGTACCTAATAACTTTACGTAAATAGGGCAAAATAAATAAATAAATGAGAGTGATTGAATTCATGAGTTAGGTGATCTAATCAAGAGCAAGCCTTAGGTATTTAATTGGGACACATTTGTGCTTTGTTTTCTGGCAATTCATGATCAAATTAAAACAATTACAGAATTCTCTGATAAAGCAGGAAATATTTAAAACATGGCAAAAAAGCTGATGATGTTTTTAGCTTTTGTTGTTTGTTTTGCTTTTGTGATTCTGAGATGCTCAGCCTCCACTTACGTTGTTGGAGACAGCTCAGGTTGGGATATCAGTACAAATCTGGGCACTTGGATTCAAGATAAGAAGTTCAAGGTTGGCGATGTTCTTCGTAAGTATTATTATTATTTTGTTCTTACAATTTCTATTTTGATTTTTGATAAATCATCCTGCATACATTACATTAATTACATTACTGAATTTAAATTGCTCCTTTACAAATCTTTGTTTTAGAATTTACTTTAGCTTCTCCATCATTAAATTATATTCACAACCATTCAAAATATAAATCACCTTCTAAAAGGATTATTTGGTTAGTGATTGTAATTAATGCTTATTTAACAATTTTACCTCCTTACATTTATGTTTTAAATGTGACCCATTGTATTTTTATCTCCTTCAAAATCTCTAATAAGTGTAAAATTGGAATTTATTTAATTTAAGACAACTTTAATAGGTTAGTCACTCTTTCTTGATTCATACGAGGTGGTTGAAAGTAACTTATATTTTGTATTCCAACTAGTGTTTGTCCGGCTATGACAAGAAATCTGATAAATAAACCGTGTGGTTATTCAAAACTTGTGAATAGTGCAACTTACGAGAATTTTTACATGTTAATTGAAATTCACCCAAACAATTGATCTGCTGTACAGAAGAAAAAATTTAAGATAACAAAAATACAAATAATAATAAACTAAAGATAATTATTTTTGTTTCAGTCATGCAAATTTTGTGGTTGAATTTGAATAGATAAAAGAAGGAAAAAAAATATATTTGATTTTGCAGTTTTTCAATACTCTTCATCTGATAATGTGGATGAGGTAACAAGAGAAAACTACCAGACATGCAACACAAACAAGGTTTTGGCCACTTATGGCAATGGAAACACTTCTGTGCCCTTGACAAAACCTGGAGATAGATACTTTGTGAGTGGCAACAAATTGTATTGCCTTGGAGGCATGAAGCTCCATGTTCATGTTGAAGGTAACGGCATCAATTCCCTGGCTCAGGCCCCAGCTAGGGCGGTGCCGGTGGCCAGTCCGACCACCGCTGCCTCCGGGCTTCCAGGAAAAGCCGCAACATCCCAGAAAAACATTCCTCTGGCAAATGGGGCTACGAATTCTGGGGTGGATGTTACTGTTAAGTTGGTTTGTGTTGCTCTTATAGTGGCTTCTGTTTCCTGGATTTTCCAGATATGAGTGTTGTGTTATGACTTAAGTTTGAGTGTGATATGGTTTGATGACACAATAATAATGATTTGTATTTGGAAGGCTGAAGAATTCTTCGAGCTTCATTGTTGACTGGGACGATTTATGTATAATGGCACATACGTTTCTTGCTTACGAAATGCAAGTCTGGGATATATATACATATAATGGTACCTCTCACAAATTAGAGCCAAGTATAATGAAGAGAATGAATCTATAATGCTAGAAGATTAAAAGATTAATATTTAAAAAAAAATGATCATGAGTACACTGCATATCTTAGGACTTTTCTTGTGAAAATTGTGGAAAAGTCCCACATGAATACACATTAATTGATGAGGAGTACTAGATACATTTTTATACACAGGGTATTTGTACTCTACTAATTTTGTAACTACAGAGTATTAATGGGGGGACTTTTTCCAATTTTCCCAATATTCTTTACCATTTTTGAAGTCACAAGGATTTCCTTGATATAGCAACGACATTTTAAATTTGCTATTATTTTCAAGTAAAAACACCAATATACTAAAAAAATCATATCGTACCGTTTACAAAAACATGAATATTGATTCAAAATTCGATTAATATAAGTAATCATTCGAAATTTTAATTTTTTAAATTATAAACTTTTATTAATATAAACTATTCCTTCCGGTCTTAATTATAAGACATAGTTGACTTTTTTAAAGAGATTAAAGAAACTAATTAAATTACTTCAGAGTACTTTACTTTTATTTTGTTCTTTAAACTAATTAGTTTAACTAATAAACTAATATATAATATAAGAATATACAACATATGAAATGATTAAGTAACTTATTTAACTTTCTTAATCCCTCCAAAAAAGTTAACTATATCTTATAATTAGGACAGGACGTAATATATAATAATATGGTGACAATAAAATAGATAGAATGCGTCACTCTTCAATTCGGTAGGAATCAATTTCTGGTACTGAAGAACACATCAGTTATTATTGTTACTGCTCTCAATAACAAATCTTCCTTTAAAGACAAAAAAAAAAAAAAAAAAAAAAAAAAAAAAAAAAAAATTCCTAGAAACAAACATAATAAATAACATTGTTTGTTTGACGATTGCACATGCATAAAATCCAAATTATTAGAACAATGGGAAACTTTATCAGGCAAAAAGAAAATACATTCATTCACATGATAAATGGGCACATAGGCACAACAGAAAACATATGTTCCCTTCCAAATTAAATACAATCAATAAAACTACAACATCAAAAGATTAGTATAATCTATTCCTTATGGAGAATAATATCCTAAAATGTTACCAAAACTTCAAACCCACGCTACAGAACTAACAAGCTAAGCAGCCCAAAATCGCCACTGTACAATTGAAGTGGTGTTAGACCATACCTTGTATAAACCAAGTCTTCAATATTCTGCCAAATACCAAATGCTACTATATTCAAACTGAGGGTTGCCCAATACAAAAAATAATAAAACCTCCGTCCAGGTCTCCAATTGTAAATCAAAAAGCTGGCCCAAAAGCAACACAAAGTGTATTGATTTGATCCTAGCACTTAAAATCTGGGATTCAATGAAAATAATAAGTGTGATATTATGCTATTCAAGTGTAATACTAATACCCCTTTCTTTTGCTGCTTTAATAACATCACCTGCATCTCCAATAACCTTGTATAGGTTGCAGAAGGATTTCCACAACCTTACAGAGAATGGATACACAGATAAAGCCCTTCGATAAAACCTAGAAGAAATGGCCTCAATGCCCATAACATTGTCCAGTAACAACCCAGCTTCAACCCAGATATACTCTGGAGGTACTGGGATGGCATCTAGAATTGCATTGGTCATAGCTGAACAAGCCCAGAACAACAAACTGGCTGAAGTTTGATCAGCATTAGAAGAATTGGAGCCTTTGCTCAAAAACTTGCAGGCAGAAATTGCTAATTGGCAATTGGAGGGGACCACCTCCAAGACAGCTTCAACAAAATCGACCAGTTCTTTTGGATCACTGAATGTTTGAGGTAAAAGTGATGAACCATACCAAGACTTAAGAATCAAGTTTAGCACAGAACAATCAATTGAAACTGGACTTAGTAAGTTACTAATAAGCTGCTGGACTCTAGGCTTCTTGACATCGTTGAAAAATTTTCTTGTTATTAGCTTGGGAGCTATTAAATCCTGAAAGAAGCTATCATTATGCATCTCCAAAACTTTCTTGATACCGCCATTAGGTCCATTATCTTTTAGGCATGATGCATCACAAAGCAAAAACATTGCAAGCTTTCTCATTCGATTATCCAAACCTCCAAAATTGGCAGCTTCCCTTGCCTTGTCAATTGCTATGCACGCTTCTGTTTCATCATTCTGAAAAAAATTATAGAGGGAAAGATTAAGACATCCAAACATTGCATCCATCTGGCTAATACCAGAGCTTGACGTATCTGGAACTGATTTAGAATCAGGTTCCAGAGAACTACAAGAATCATCACCATAAGTGGCATCCATTTCTCCATCATGGGATTCCTGAACTTGCCAAGCAGATTGAAACCATCGGACTGTAATTTCTTTAGCAAAATCAATTCTTCCATCCTGGACAGCATTTTCAATGTATTGATTCCAGATGCATTGCATTCCAGGAATTTTTTTTGGCCATCTGCTAATGGCTTCCTCAAATCCCATGATATTATCAGTCCCATTCTTCTGTTTCTGTATATGAACTGATTCTAGAACCAATTCGATGCTACAAGGGTACAACTTGGCATATTTATCCAACAAGCTCCCTAAACATTCCAGGTTATCCAGTGCAACCATGCATCTAATATGGTTGAGAGCAAAAAGTTGAGCCGACCTCAGATTAACTTCATTTTTGGCTGATTCATTATAGATGTAAGAGTCGACAGATTCAACAGCTGTTTCCACACGTTTAACAGTCATCTGTTTCTCTTCTTCTGATAAGTGGATAACCGGCCATTCAATGTCAAGATCTTTCTCACACTCAAACTTTTGTATGATAGCATCTGGCAATTTCCTGTAAATAACTAAGTAAATACAACAAATCCAGAACACACATTTGTCAGAAACAGTTAGGCAATTTAGTATATCGGAGAGTGACAGATGATGAGGCTCATTGGATTTTGTGGTATCAGGGAATATTCCATAACTTCTCTGAATGGCCTTCTCAACATTCCCTGACATGCAGAAACAATCCATCATCTGCAGAAACAGGTCTAAGATGCATGCACTTGTATATATTCTATCCTTGACAGCAGCAGATGTATTGTGACAGAGTGCCAAGAAGGCAGCATCGTAGGCAGCCAACCGTTCATCAAGTTGTGTCCGACTGTTAATGTACAAAAGCCACAGTACATAAGATCCCTCATTATGCTTGACCTGACAAACAATAGTGAGATTTCCATGGAACGCTTATATTCAGTTCTCCAAAAAGAAAAACTAACATTCTATTGAAGAAAATAAAATAGAACAAAGTAGAGCCAAAGGAGGAAATAAACTTTTTTCCGAGCACTACCAAAGAAGGGGTAAAGCATTTCATCGGATTATATCGACACTACAAGAGAGAAAATTATGGGCATAGGTTTGCTGCATGGTCAGATGGTCCCAAATAACTGATCATACAGACACGAGAAGGCTTATATCAAGAAATACATATCAGCATGAAGAAAAAGAATACAACCAAAAAAGCCTAACAGGTATGATTTCTGCTGCCAATGACTAATGTCGCACAAAAGTAAAACATGTACAAATTGTTTAAGTTTCTATATAAATATAGGAGTCTATATTCTCAAAAGTTGCTAAATCTCTAGTCACATATAAGTAGAAAATATACCGCATACAAGAACATGTCATCCTTTCCAGTTGGCTTCAAACTTCCATAGTAAATCAGTAGATAAACAATCCAGATAACCACAGACGTTGGATCAGTCTCTAAAACTCTAGACAGCACAGATAGAGCCTACAAAATCCAAAATTTGAGATGAAGAGGAAAGAAATACAGTAATACAATCATACATCAAGTCTCCCAAGGCACAGATAACTGTTACCTTTCTTACACCCTCCAATTTATTAATTTCCTGGTTGAGAACAAGAAGTGCCATCTCAACAGCTTGTTCATTATCAGCAAGTGCCTGTTCATTTTGGTTCTATTCACACAATACAAAAGTAGGTTAGTTTGGCTCAAAGGAACTTAGAAATCAATTCAAACTTTTTTTTACGTGAATTCATTTCCAAGTTATCCCACAACTGACAGAAGGCTAGGATTAATATCAAAATTATATTATGGTCGAAAAGAATCAAGAATTCATCTTTGCATAAAATTTGAGACTCATTTTCCTATAAACAAGTGATGTTTTCACTCATTCCTCAACTGAATGCTTCATTAACTCATTCCAAAATCTTAACTACTTTTTGGGTAAATTTCATCAGGTAAGAAATCAAAGCTCCGTGCTTGCTATGCACAAATACTCAAGAAATGGCAAGGACAGGATTGATAAGCTTGGACAGAAACCTATTTGAAGAGAATATAATTGAAAACGAACAGATATTGCAATGCATCACAAGAAAGAGGGAAAAAATAAGTTAGAACTTGGAAGTAACAAACCACAGCTCTCTTCCACTTTAAATAAGAGAATTGCTTGTTCCAGGTCCCATGGACTTCAATTCGTTCACCGCCACCATGCAAGAATGGACCATCTTCTGGTAAACCATTTTGAAGTAGATTTGAAGTAGCCAAAGTTATACTGAAACACATCTGCCAGTATTGAGCATTTCTATGTGTTAGGACGGACTTATGTGAAAGTTGATCTGCTCTCAAAACATCTAAGCCAACATGATAAGTTGGCGGAATTGCAGCTTCAGGACTTTTGAAAACTTTTATCGCACTTTGCTGATGCAAAGTTAATCCACCTTGACAATCTGCCCCAAGGAAAAGAGAACATGAAGGTATTGTCAACTCAGTTCTTGATGTCTTCAAGTAAAAAGGTTTTAGTTTTCCAAAAAGTATTTTTTTAACAAAAGGAATGACAGTCATAATTTGCAAAAGGTAGGTAAATTAAATTTCTGGACTGCCAATGTACAGCTTTTCCCGAGTTTAGCCCCCCCCCCAAAAAAAAAACACAAAAAGAAAAAAGAAGGTTTAACCGTCTGGTTTCAGTCTTTGAAAGAATAACTAAATCACCACATTAACTATGCAACAATAACGTCACTTGTCTCTATTAATGGGCTTATCTTGAAGACTTAAGACAACATAAAAAGAAAAATACTCTTTGAAAAACTGAATAGAGCATTTAAACTTTGGGAGATAAAACTGCGACTAGGTATTATCTAACATAACAGCTCACTATCAAAAGTATCATCCACTACGTATCCAACCTGTCAACCTTCTTATCTCCGATAAAAAATACTTTGTTACCTGGTTCAGCTACCAAGCACATCATATGGAAAACAGACACTTATCCCCACGTATTACCAAAATGTTTAAATACTAATAAAGGGACAAAACAGGTTTTTTTAGTAAACAAAACAGAGGTTTTACATCACTGTTTATCACAAAGTTTTCATACCTGCATCATCATTATCAGAGTGCTGATTCTGATGGTTTCCATCATTATAGTCCTTAACATGCTGCCAAGGACACTCATCATTGTTGCATTTTCCTCGGAGCTCATACATGCAAAGTGGCCAAAACGGATCAACAGCAGGACTGAAGCTATAAGAGCTTTCTTCTGAAGATAAATTCCAAGCAGCAGGCACAGCCATAGCTAACATACTGCTACACTCTGTTCTAGAACCACGACAGCTATTATTCTCATTTTCACCATGAACATGAAACCACTGATTTTTATTCAGTAATTGTTTAGAATTTAATTTTGACATTTGCTTCAGGTGACCAAACGCACTCCTCAAAATCAATGGTGATATCTTCATTGCACCCATTGAGTGGTGAAGTTGAAGAGCAAAAGACCCTTGATCCTTTGAAGCAATACAGCAATTGGAAATCAAAGAAGTTCTACAAGTGTTTTGCGGACTTTGAATTTCCGCACCGTCCAGGTAAATATTGCTTTCATTCCTCTCATTACCTAGAATTAAAATTGAAAAGACATAAAAAAATATGCAAAAGACTTGTGTTGATCAATACTTGATGGTCTGAACCAATATCAACTACATAACAATTAAGGACCAAGATGCATTTAGCTGAACCCAAAATATTAGCCAATATCTAAAGATGTTAATAGCTAGCTTCTCTGCAACAAACAAACCAAGGAGGTCCAACATTCTTGCAAGGCAAAATGCTACAACATGTAAAAGCCATTACAACACTGCTTAGTTTTCAATTGAAATTTATCGTTGAGCCAAAATAAATTTTAAGGATGACACTTAGGTCCCAAGTGACAAATTTACCGACAGTTAGGTCCCAAAAATCTTGCAGAAAAATGAGCTGCAAATACAAGAGGCTTGGTTGCAAATTGGGCATTTAACCTTTGCAGGCTACTTTTATTTATTAGCAATCAAGACTTTCATATTTACAATTGTCTGAACCAATATTTGCAGCCTATCTTTCAACATTTTTGTTTTTAGATTAAACTGTCATTAAATTACACTCAATAAAATTATTGCGCAGGACCTCTAGATTAACAATATAAACAAAAATTTGGTTGTTACTAGAGCACAATAATGTCATGCGACCTATGTAGCCAACCTCACCTAGTGGGTTAATGATATTGTTTTTGTAACTGTCATTAAATTCATATTCTGGGAAATAACTGTCATTCCTCTTAAATTTTAAGCATGGCAGGAGCATAGAAAGCCCAATGACTTTATCTGAAAAACTACTTCAAAATGAAAACATATCAAGCATCACTAGAAATGAGAAAAGCAACCTACTTTCACCCCCTTTTGTTTATCTTCCACAAAGGTGACCATCCTTGTCTTCTTTTCTCCTTATTTGTCTAATGATACAAGATTAACTTGAAAGCAACATTAGAAGACCACTCAAGCAACCTATTAGGGAAAATCTTCAACGAAGAGTGTGCAAAGACCAGCCTAGACCGGGTTAGTCAATATACCCATAAAAAATCTATCAATCAAAATCACCTCCCAAAAATATTATGCCCATAAAAATTTCATAGAAATGCGAGAAGCAATCCCACCTCCCAGTCTTCTAGAAGCAACCAAAGAAAACCATTTAATGAAATTCCCTCAAGAATATACAGTTAATCACTAGAGGTGATATATGTCTATCTATACAACAGTCACCAGACTTATCAAATATCGATCTCATACTTCACGAAATCAAGTGACACAACAAATAGGCATATACACACAAACATGGGCAAGTTCTACTAGAAAGAAAAAAAAAAAAATACCTCTAGAAGTGTTCTCTTCTGCTCTGGATAATCGAACAACTCCATTCATCTGTGAATTCTCATTTTCCACCCCTTGTTCAGGGGCAGGCCCCAGGTTGTTACATGTACTGGTACTCTTTGAAGCTCTTGTCCCTAATCGTGCAAATAGCTCTGACCTTAATGCTGCTTCAAGAAGCAAAGAATCTTGAGGATCCTCGGCACTAATTCTAGCATTTGGTCCAGTATCTCTGTCCATTAGGTTGGCATTAGAATATTGCTTTCCTTGATTTACATTGTCATGATCAGCAGACGCATGTATAGATGGAGACATCTCTTCATTATCATTAGCAGATGTATCTAATTCATCAGAAGGAGAATTAACTCTATCTACAGTTCTATTACCCCTTCGGGGCAATGGCTCTGATGTACTGGCATCTGGTTCACTACAAGGTTCAGACCCCAAATTCACCCCATTCATACGATGATACATCATATTGGAGGGTCCATTGTTGACACCATTATTTGTCTCAAACCCTGGTTGATTAAGATCATTGAATTCAGCCTGCCTTTGACAAACTGATGTGGGTATTACATATTCATGTCTAGGAAGGTAATCCAGCCCTGAATCAAGATGTGCATGCTGCCCAGAGGACCAAGAAAAATCAGAATTGTTCAAAATTAAAGATTTTAACTTAGCTGAATACAACTCCCTTTTGCGGTAAAGATCAGTACATCGACCATTAGCCTCAATCAAAGCCCTCTGAGCTTTCAGGTAAGCTTTAAGAGCCTTTCTTTCTTCAACTTCACACTTGTGTCTGTGTTCTTGTGCCTCCTCCAGTTCCTTATCTATCAATTCTTCCATTTCAAAAAATGAATTTAAATCCATGCTGCTATGCTCTGAGTCACTTGCATGATCATTAAAAGTGTTTAACAGTTCCTGGATGAGAAGCAAAGAGTCAATAATGATAAAGGTTAAAAGTGTGACATGTCAAAATCCTTTAATTGGCCATGTGGACCAAAACAGCAAAACCTGGTTGCATTGTTAAATGTCCTAATCATGTTATCTCAAGATATGAGTTTGTCATAGTTCGAGGAACTTTTCAGATTTTTAGCATTTGTGACTTTATTCAAAGAGGAACTTGGCGCATGAACTGACTCTACACTATTCCATACAGTAGAAAGAAACAGAAGCATCACATACAGATCTTTCAAAATCAAAACAATGTGAAATAGTAGAAACACTAGGTGTATTATCCAAATTAAATCTTGACTCACCTACGACCCACACCTAAAGGTGCCTCCCAGTCTAATAAAAATAACAATGAAGAGGGGCAGTACCTATAAACCAAACAAATACATTCATCACATGATTATCAATCAGTAGAGAGGGTCCATTTATAGTTTTCTAATCATAAAAGACTTGGCGTGTCTCAAGTTTTTTTCATTTATTCTATTTATTAGTATTTTATCTCATAATTATCTTCATCAAGTCAGATTTGTTTTTTTATTTTATTCTTTAAGGGATTTAGATAGATTTAACCTGGAATATTTTCCTAGTTAGGGGGCAAGCTTGTTGCTTCAATTATTTCTACATAAACACCAGACATCATGAATAAAATAAAGCAGACCGAGAAAATTGCTTTAGACTCAGTTGTTTCAACACCAATAAGCTTGCCAAAGAACAAGAATACATGTGACGACCAATAACTGAATGGAAGAGACAGCAATAAAGTTTTCTGTCAAGTGCTAACTAAAGAATATGTCAGGTATTGTGAATTATAACTTACTGTATTTGTTGGAACACTATTGGAGATCACATTTGCTGGAAGACCATTTTGGTTGAAATTTACACAAGAGTCAACCACCCTACTAGGTTTGTCCATCTGACTGCAATTATTATTAACATAAGTCCCTGTAAATCAAGATAACACCATGAGGTATTTTCAACATAAAGGAACTTAAAACACAATATATTAGCAGATAATTGGGCTAAGTTTCAATCAAGAAACTAGCACTTTATTATATTCACATAATTCATCTATTCCAATAGAGTCCAGCGATTGGACAACAAATTTCACAATATCATATGACATGTCAACGTGATAGTTTGGCCAAAATAAAGAAACACCATAACGACTAAGAAAGATAAGCAATTTACCATCAGATTTTAAGCTACCCACAAAACCCACAAGCATTGATATTTTTGTGCAACCCCTGTAAACTTTTCTATCCAAAACTTAACACTTGTGTCTATGCCAGCTAAATACATCCAACCTAAAATTACAAGCAGCAATTAGATCTTGCTTAAGTCTAATATAAGCCATCGAATTTGACATGATGACCTCTTTGTATGAACTTATCACTAGAAAATAGAGTGCCACCACAATACAAAAGGTAACAACTTACTAAAAGAAAACACTACTTGTAAGGCATTTCTTCCATTGATAAGGACTTACAAGATCTTGGTCTACATTGCATAGTTAGTGATGAAATGTCAAGATGCTTGTCATGTCCCTGTGATTTGACAACTAATTGCTCTCCCATACGTAATGGAGCCACTTTCACACCATGCTTAACCTTATTTCTCTCTTGTAGATTGCAATTTTCCAATGCAGACTCTTTTGATGGCATTACAGAATTTGTAGCAGGAACCTCTGGCTGACTTTGAATAGCTTGAGGGGTAGCATAAGATCTGTCAAGTTTTAATCGTTTCTTATCTGGTTCCTTTGATCCCAAATGTGCATTCTCTGAATAAGAATATTTTCTAGTTGTGTCACCCTTCAGTTTGATGGCATTATAATCCCTTCCCAAAGTTGAAGTAGACTCCTTGTTTTGCTGGGCTGCCTTTAACTTGAGCTCACTCTCCCGAATTGCAATCTGCTGTCGTAAATCCTGAAGTTTATTGTTATTTGATACCACTCCCTGATCATTTTTATGCTCCTGACTCACTAAGTTTTTGTTCAAGGTATAGAAATTTCTAGATCGAGGTCCTTGACCCACTGAGAAGGATCCAGCAACCTTAGAATTAGAACCGTGACTTCTGGTTACTGATGAGAAAGGTGAGTGCTTTAATGGTGATCTTTTGGGCACTGACTTGGCCACACTTCTAGCACCATCCAGTAACTTGTAAGATTTTTCCGAGGATAAAGTAGGTGGCTTGTGATTGCTATCCAACCTGGAAGTATTAGCTTTAGATTCAACAGCTTTATCCTGTTTACCGTCTTCAGAGTCATTACCACTATCATCATCAGAGAAGCTAATCACAAGACTTTTATCAGCACCTGCATGAGCAGGCCACATAGAAGATTTACGTGGTAATTGGTTCCTGTTAAAGCTCTTCTGAGAAGCTGATTGCATGGTTTTCTGCAACCGTATACCGTCAGAGCCTGCAGAATTATTGTGACAAAAAAGTCAACCCAAGGATATTAGTTAAGACTATAATCTAGTTTGGAAGATGTGTTCCACAATACACTAAAATACGGTAAAACCCCACCAGAAGAGAAGGAAATCCACATATCATACAAAAAAGCATCAAGACAGAATTTACAACAAAACTAAATTAAAGTGACACGAGCAAACATGTGCTGTTTTTCAACTCCATAAGACAAAACATAGTTAACGAGATCTTGTCATATTATCAACAGAAATAAGCCCTGGTCAAGTCAGATAGCAAATCTAGAGTTCCAAAAGGCAAACACCTCAGTTTTCCTTTAGTTGATAGTCAGTAGGACTTACCACCCAGAACGGCCTGAGAAACTGAATTGGACACTACAGCGGGGGAGGGTATCTTGCAAGCAGGGGCTTCCTGGTAGACCGAAACATCCATTAAAATTAAAAATACATGAAAAAAAAAAAAACAAATAACACATTTATTTGACCAAATGCTCTACATAAGTATTGATGGGGTTGTCCAACTCTCATTTCTCAATTTTTTTCCTGGATCATAGTGAGATAGAAGAAAGACACAAAAGTAGAGGATCAGGAATCCTCCTCCCATAAAAACAAAAATCCAGAACCAGAACACAACTGGCGAAAAAAATCATCCAACATTGCTGCCTGCTCCCATAGATTAAAGTGTAGTTAATCTGAACCTCAGATCCTACAGTCGCCACTCATCATGAATTAAACAAAAGCCACGGCAAACTGATAAAACAAGCAGAAAACTAACATGAACGACATATTTAAACTAGCTGAATCTACATAATACTAAATAAGTGTGACTTCTGCCATTTTATTGCCACATTCCCCCGTTTCCCAATAAACTAATCAGGCAAAAAAAAAAAAGGTAACCGGAGGAGGGAAAACGCAAGTCAACGGACAAGGAATTAGATTAAAAGAGAGAGAGAGAAATGTCCAAAGTAGAAAGAAAATAAGATGAAATAGGGTAGAGATGACAGTACGTCTCCGGAAGAAGACACCTCGCCTTCTTCTCTGGTTTTGGAGGGCAAGTTATGATTGAGGGACGCATTTGCAGGCTCTGACGCCATAGCTCGGACCCCAAGCTCATCAGACTCCTCCATCCCCTCTCCCTCTCTTTCTCAGAAGCTTCTATGCCAGAGAGGCGAAGCAAAGCAACGCGTACAAAATCGACAGCCACAGAAAAGGTCTCCTGCCAAGCAAAGAAAAGAACTTGCAGGCGGGCGGCCCTGCTTTCTATCATTGCCCAATTACCATTTTTGTCCTTGCCTGCTTCGTATATGATTATTTTGGTGACCATGATTTCTTTTTTCGAAGAAAAAATTATTCTTTTGTTACGAATATACTTATTATGTGGATGTCCATTGACCCATAATTTCCAAATATAGGATGACATGGTATATACGTATAGTAATCTACTATTTACATCCTTCTATAAATAGAGGTCTCCTGTAACTATTTCATGATACTTGAATGAGAATCCATTTCATCTTTCTAGAATTTCCTCTGACTTCTCTCTAGAATTCTTTCAGTTTTATAACACGTTATCAGCACGATATCTTAATCACCAACTGAGCCTGCGTCCATCATCTGTGTTTTCTCTCTTCCTTTCACCCTTCCCAGCTGTCTCTGCTTCTTTTTCTTTTCTATGTTTACTGCTCCTTTTCTTTACAAATTTCCAACGGATCTGATATCCTTCTCTAGATCCGTAAATGGTCAACACCCGCCTGTGCCATCAGAGCTCTCTGGGAAGGAAGAAATTTTGATTGTGACTAGAAGCTCTTTTGCTGATTTCTTCATCCTCCTGCTCCTCCTAGCTCCTTCATATGATAATTATTTATGGAGACACACTAGTATCTATTAGTGGGCTCCATTTATTTATTTATTTAGCGTTTATTTATCTTTCATGGTGGTACACTAGTATATATTAGTGGGTTCCATCTATTTATTTATTTAGCGTTTATTTTATTTATCCTGAAGATAAACTGTTAAAAGGCCATATGTATCATGAGATCAAAATGCCATGGAGATATGAGGCACAAATTGGCCTAAGTGATATGAGTCATAAATTGGCTTAAAACCAAGAGGCAAGTTAGCCTGAAGCCAAGAGGCAAATTATGAAACAAGAATTGATCCATAAATTTTGGATGCCATCAATTGTATAAAGGCCTCAAAATTCTATATTTGGCATCTAATACTCCCTTAAATTATGAGACAAGGGATTGTATAATCATGGTTGATTGTAAATAAATATATCCAATTTGCTCTTGCAGTAGCAAAATTGTGATAAAGTCAAGAAATATTGTGGATTAATTGCCATGATCAAATAGATCAATGAGTTATGGATCATGAATTTTATCCAACTTCATTCCCAGAAGTGAATGAAGTAATAAATAAATTTGTTATTATGGAAATATGATTGTTTTACTATTATGATTGATTTTCTATAATTATAACAATTTTTGTGAATACAAGAGAAAGAATATTTATAAATAAAACAATTAAACAAAAGACAATATTATTTCAACAAAGTTTAATAGCGAGTGATTCAACTCCATTACAAACCTTAATCATCTCATTTTGAAAATATTTAATGTCTTCTTCTTTTTCTTCTCTTGAGATGGGATCCAGATGAGGCAAAGCTCTACGTAATATCGAGATTTGCATCATAAGTTTCTTAAGCTTTTTGTGTGGCCACTCAATTAACCCTCCTTTTTGATAGATCTTTTATATGGTGTGAGTAGACATATTTAATTGTTTACTTGCATCATCTAGGGTTAAGTGAAAATAATCACTTAAATCATGGTGCGTTGTTTTCTTTATTCTTTCCCGTTGCTCCATTGTTAATCTATATAATTCACCCTGATTAAGGGATGATATATCATATGGAATATTAACCGCGGGCTGTTTTCCTTTATCTAATGGATTTTCAATGTTGGTTTGAAATGAACTCCGCGGTAGTTCATTTGGGTTTTTAGCCTATTTCGAACCAACACAAAGGACCTCATGATAGTCCAATACAACGTATCAAGTTATATCCTAATGCTTGTAAATCTATACAATACTGTGTCAGAAAATGTTTGATTTCTCCAAAATTTTTATTACTAAAATCAAACATTGGAAGCCTGTCAGTATTGTAAAATTTATCCTGTACATTTTCAAATAAAACAGCATGGGAAATCATACCTATCTTTCTTCCGTGAACTTCAAGTTTATGATATTGAAGTCCGTTGGTATGTATAATTTCCCGTAAAACATGACAGCAACTACATTCCAATAAGCTAGTAGTTGCTGGCTGGATGATTGTTGCTGGTTGGCTGATGATAGTTTGCTGGCTAGTGAATGCTGGTTGATTAACTGTTGTCACTATTGGCTGAACTGGATTGGTAGACTCCATTAGTTCTGCCATGGTTCTACACCTCTTAACAGGCCTCCTTGATGAACCTGCTTCAGTTGTACCTTCATTCCTTATAGATTGAGGAAGAACACTTGTTCTTGGGGGAAAAGTAGGTACATTTGAAGCAGAAAGAGGAATAGTAGAAGGAGGAATAAACATCTCAAAAGGATTAGGAGATAACAAATAAGTAAATGACATGTTGGGCTGATCATCATACAACAAAGCATCAAGTAATGCTGTTTCAGATGTATCAGAAACTGGGATAAAATTGCTAGGTCCTGCCATGACAATAGAATTTAGAGAAATATGTGAATATTTGGTAATTGATATTATCAGATGCTTGTGTGTTTGTGAGGCATGTTCATTTGCCTTCTTCTATTTATAGCCGAATTAAATCCTATTGAATCTCTACAGATTTGCGCAGTCCTGTTAAATCTCTGCAGATCTGCTCCCTATAAAGCACGAGCCTGGAGTCTTTTTGACTTTATATGCATACGACAATCTAAGTTGTTGCGCCTGTGATCCCACAGTGATACATGTTACGCCTGTGATTCCACAGTGATGCGCCTATGATTACACAGTATTGCACTCGTGAATCTGCAATTATACACCTGATGATTTTGTATTTAATATATATTTGTTTGTTGATTCTGGAAAATAGAAATTTTGTTACCAGAAGTAACAAAATTATGCATTGATAATGCATTAAGAAATTTGTGGAATTTTAATGAAATAGATATTATATATGCTATTATTATGGAATATTGTATGGAAATTCCATGAATTAATTTTTAAGGTCTCACACTTGAGGGGGAGAATGATATATATCAAGTGTGAATATTTATGTGATAATTCTTTGTGAATGTTTCTGTGTTGATTCCCCCAAAATGGATATTAGATTTGATGATAAATCATATGGGAAGTTGGCATGACTTGTTTGGTCATCCGAGTCATATATTATGTGTTGCTTGTTCTCAAATAGAAATGATTATTATTTGAAATGGATCTCTGAAAATATATCAAATTGAAATATTACATGTGAGATTATAAGTCTGCAAAGTTTGCAGTAATGTTTGCAACCAGAAGTTTGCAATATATTATGCGCGTAATTTCCAGATTGAATAATCCAGAAATCATGTGTTAATGAGAACAAAATTTATATGTTGGTATATCAGCAATTATATAAGCCAACAAAATTCTCCCTGTAAAATTGGCTTTTGGTCAGGAGCCAGATAAATTTCATCTTAATAGTTTTGAATGTGCAATGATCCACTATAATGCACACAGATGGATATATACTGCATGATTTGATTAAGGGGAGAAAAATAAGCAGATTGGGTAAAAGAGATAAAGTGGAATGAATTATCATTGACTCATGTTGATCCTCATACAAATAAATGTGTACTAAGAGTTTAAAATGATAATTCAGTTGCAGAGTTTAGTTAATCGAATGTCATAAGCATTCACTGACCTAAAGAAAGTGACAATGTCACAAGTCCCAACTGCAAATGCTCCTATATGAATTGTTATAAAGCACGCCTGAAGCGTTGCAGGTCCATCGATTTTAAAGATAAAAATCCTCGAAAGAGAAAATAAGCTATAAAAATATAGATGATCAAGTTGGGGATAATTAAGAAAAGCTCCAGAAGAGCAATCTCATGTAGAGTTATTATCTCCAGTAGAGATATTATAAGAAGAGAGTATTGTGGTCCAAAAAGAGACCCAGGTACCTAATATATGTGAATATAATGAGATCTCAATAAATTATGAATGAAATCCGATGGGACCGAAAAATAAAGTCAACGTTGACGACATTTATGTTGATATGATAGCATATGTTGTAATGAATGATAATGAGGATCATGAGCCACAATATATTAATGTGTGCCAAAAGCACATGTCCTTGAAGAACGTAAGGCGCCAGAAACACATATGTCCCAGAAGGACTCAAGATGCTGGGAGCATCAAATTCTCGAGAATAATCAATTAAATAAATTCATATAGTGCATATAGCATCATTATCTGAATAAACATTTATTAAAGTTCTATATGCACATGTATATTTATGAAAAGATTGTTATGATTTTACTTGAAAGATTTAGATCTTGCAGGTATATAATGAACAATTAGATCGGGCGTTTCTATTATTCCACAACGAATAATAGAATACTTGATGATAGAAAGGATGATATGCTCAGAATGATATTGAAGCAATGTGGTCATCAGGGGGAGCATGTCTGATGTAATCAAGAGGAGGAGACGATACACGCTGTACTCTTTTTCCCTTATCTAGGTTTTGTCCCACTGGGTTTTCCTAGAAAGGTTTTTAATGAGGCAGCACTCAACAGTGTATCAATGAATGATGTACTCTTTTCTTT
The DNA here is from genome assembly GCA_037074495.1 of Acacia confusa. Taxonomy (NCBI): domain Eukaryota; kingdom Viridiplantae; phylum Streptophyta; class Magnoliopsida; order Fabales; family Fabaceae; genus Acacia; species Acacia confusa. The sequence continues at coordinate 44,772,705 of CM073503.1, forward strand.
GGCTAGATTTTTATCCCATTGGGTTTTTCCTGGTTAAAGTTTTTAACGAGGCACATTTATAAATGGACATCCAAGGGGGAGTGTTACGAATATACTTATTATGTGGATGTCCATTGACCCATAATCTCCAAATATAGGATGACATGGTATATACGCATAGTAATCTACTATTTGCATCCTTCTATAAATAGAGGTCTCCTGTAACTATTCATGATACTTGAATGAGAATCCATTTCATCCCTCTAGAATTTCCTCTGACTTCTCTCTAGAATTCCTTCAGTTTTATAACATCTTTCTTGTAATCGAAAAAAATGAATAAGGAGAAAACTTATATCAAGTCATTTAGATACTTGAGATCTAGTCCCCCAATGAATTAATGCCACTTGTACATTTCTAACAATTCATTAAGGATGCACGCTAACTCCGTTAACCATTATCTCGCATTGATTTTCAAAAAATGTTGTTTCTTCCTGTCACAAGTGAATTCGACTCGTCGATCGCATATTGTGGGACACGGCTTGCGTCCTATTCCCTTTTTCGTCCGTTGCGTCCGATACCATGAAAACGGCACCGTTTGGTGCAAAATTCTTTGTTCCTTCTTTTCTTTTTTTTTGAAAAAATAGCATTCACTCCTATTGTATGTTGTATTTTTTAAGTACCAGTCAATATTCTAAATATTTTTTCAAGATCCTAAAATAATTTTAGGATCTTGAAAAAATATTTTAGGTTTTTGACTAGCATTAAAAAGATACTTTAGGATACTAACTGCTACTGAAAAAAATATTTTAAGGTACTGACTAATACTTAAAAATTATTAATGATCTTTAAAAATTATTTTACGACCGTAAAAAAAAAAGCATTCATCATCTTATTGTATTTTTTAATTTATCACACTACCTTGAAATATTTTTCAGTACCATTTAATATCTTATAGTATCTTCTTAGTACCAGCCAATACCCAAAATTTTTTTTAAAGGTACTGGCTGGTACTAAGAAGATCGTAAAAAAAAATTTTGAGATCGTAAACATGTATTTTTAAGTACTAGTTAATACTCTAAAATATGTTTTCTGTATCAATCAGTATCCTAAAATATCTTTTTAATGCCAGTCAGAAACATGAAATATTTTTTCAAGATCCTAAGATAATTTTAGAATCTTGAAAAAATATTTCAGGGTAATGACTAGTACTTAAAAAATACAACAGGAGTCAATGCTATTTTTAATAAAAAAAAAGGAACAAATAATTTTGCACCAAACGGTGCCGTATTAAGGGTATTGGACGCAGCGGACCAAAAAACGAAAAGGACGCAAGCCGCGTCCCATATTGTGGGTCCGAGAATATTGTAAGTGCATCAAATGACCCAAATCATTCACCTCTTTCAGCTAGGCGACACACACACACACACACATAATTAATATTAGTGTAAATGTCTTTTATTTTACACATAATTGAAAATATGACTTTTTTTAACTTATTGACCTCTCATCTTCTTCTTTTTTCACATATCTGTCTAGTATTCTGGCCTACCCCTTTTTAATTTAGAGGATTTATCCGGCTTAGATTAATTCAGATTCGCCCTAAGTCAATCTCGCTAGTGGGAAGGAAAAGCTATCAATGTCATGTCACCTGCTCTATTCAAAGCCTCGATCTAAGGACCTGCTTAGAGGACTTGATCTCGATGTGCATTGGTATGGTATGGGCCACTTATCTTTCATTACGTGTAATTCTCTTCTATTTTACATTTAATTCAAGATAGGTTTTTACCCTAATTAAAGAAAAATTAGACTCAAATCTATTTTACATTTAATTCGGGATAGGTTTTACCCACTTATTTTTCTAAAAAAAAAATGCACTCAAAGATAGGTTACATCAGACACTTTTTATAAATTTCAAGTTCTTTTGAATTATAAATTTTAAGATTAATATCATTGTTAATCCTTACAATTTGATTAATTTTTCATTTTTATTCTTGTAGCATCAAAATCAGTTGCTTTGATCGCTCTAAGAGATTTGAACTTAATTTAACTTATTCCAATACTTTTACCCAATTTTGGTTTTGATCCCTATATGTTTTTTTTTTCAATGAAAGGACAAAAATGACATTAACGATTTAAAAGGTTTACAGTGAAGACAAAGAAAGCTAACTAATATGCAACAATCTAGTTGAAGGCCATAACAAGGTATGAAAGTTCAATAATAAAATTTCAGTGGGTTTTCCCTATCATGGGTTCTCTCTAAAATATCTCCATTCTCATGAAAACTTGAAGCAATATCTCACTTTTATCTCTAGAAATTCAAATATGCTCTGCGTTTATCTCCTTTGAAGATACAAGAAATAATCATAACAACTTAGAATGAAAAGATAAAATACTCAAACTCAATTAGCGTGAAGTAAAATCCTTCAGAAAGTGAGAAATCTGATTTTGAAAATTTTAAAACCACCAAATTAGCATAAATGATATTTTTTGTTTGTGTATGCATGAATGAACGAACTTACGCACATACAACTGTATAATCTCCAAAATAAACGTTTAGTCTTCCTCCTACAACCACTAAATTTTCACTATCCAGTAGAAACTGATATTTGGATAAACGCAGTAGAAACTAGTATAATAACACAAATATTCCATCATGGTCTTTTAACTGCATGAACAAGAATTAAGATCATCAAACCACAACACCAAATTGCCCTATTGTGCTGCAAAAAAATACCCAACAAAGATCTACATAATTTCTCAAATAAATGTCGCACTTTTCGCAATTAAAGTGTCAGATCAATTAAAAACGAAAATAAAAGATAGATAAGAGGCAAGATATTTACAGAAAACAAAGGAGCAACAAGGACGCCTCTAAAAGTAGACATCCTACGATGCTCCTAACAACAAATTGGGGAAGAACAACAAATTGGGGAAGGAACCGTGATAATGTACAAATCTAGAGTGTTCTTTCCTTGAAGGCCCTGTATGCCTAGTTAAAAAGGCAAGCATATGGGCCACCTTCACAAATGACAAAAATGAAGGAAAATAAAAAATAGACGGAGGCTTGACGAAAATCCAATGCTGTACAAAAGAAACAACCTATGTGAAATTATGCAGAGTCTCACCAGAATGCAGTGTATGCCTGTCACCACCATCTACACACAAACACGGTGAAGTCAAAACATGTCTCACTAACTGTAAAGTAATTTTTCCTTGTATGAATTTTGATCAAGAATTATATCAGTTTCAATAAATGGCGATTATGGAAAAACATATTCCCTTGGTTAACTGAATTGCGTTGTTCAAAATGTCAATTAAAATAATTGGAGACAATAAATATGTTAAAAAAAGTAAATTTGTTTGCCAAGAATACCCTCATTTATGCGGAAGGGTGAGCACGTGATGAGGAGAAAATAAGTGGTGGAGAGAGAAAGTGGGAATTAAATGAGTAATATGAGTTATTCAATGGGGGTAAAATGGGCAAACAAAAAAATTTCAGGCAGCCTCTGAGTGCCTCTTATAAAAGGGAACAGGACATTGCCCACAAAGCGTCTCTTATAAGTATTACCAAATTGTTTTGAGACAGATCTACCAAAGGGAAGCCATCAGTCAGCCAGATACAGAAAAACAGGCTTAGAAGCTGGAATAACATAAACAAATACAACCAGGACCCCCTTTGAATATAGAATTATAGATATATAGACACTCCCTCCAGTCCTTTTTATAAGCAATTTTCTCTCACTTGTGGCTGATCCTTAATATAAGCAACTTCTTTTTTGTGTCTCAAAATCTAAACTTTTTCCTTTTCTACCTCTATTAAATACATATCTTTATAGTAATTATCCAGTAACTCCCTATGATTTATTGCTCATTCTCTCTCATATGTTCCACCCATTCTCTGTTTCCTACGCTCTTTTATAATTAGGGGTATATTTGAAAAAGACGTCACATTTATAAAATAATCTTAACCGTCAATTTGTTTTGCACAATCAAGATAGTTGTTTATAAAGAGGACTAGAGAGAGTTTTTTTTTTTTTTTTGGGTGGGGTGGGGTGGGGGTTTGAGTTACCTGAGAAAGTGTCCAGGACAAGATCAGCAACACTCAACAGCCGCATCCAAAATGAAGGATCTCCAAAACTATTCCTTGACTAAGTATTTTCACTTAAAATGCCACCAATCCCTGACTTGCAGTCCATTAGTGAACTTGCAGAGGTTTTCCAAACAAACATGCCCCTCGATGGTTCCAACAGACCAACACAGGCTGAAGATGGGAGATGAAAGCAAAATCTAACATGGCTCACCAAACGTGTAATTGACTGGAGACCAACGGGCATTGAGGTCTTTTGACGACATGATTGTTTTATCTTCCTAATTGTCAAATATTTCTCAGAACAATCCAACATAAGAATAAACCTTATCCCACTGGCCTGTTTTTCCAAACACAATTATACCCCTTCACCACCAGTTTGAAAAAGTTAATATTTTTGTTTCTGAAAGGAAGCTTGCAAAATTGTATCTGGATATAGGTGTCTCAATCTCATCTACAGAATAATAGATGATGAAAGATCCAGAGCTTCAACTCCCATTAATGCTCGAACATCTGCACAAGTCCAAATTAATAAATATAGCCTCCAGAAAGCCGGGTCAAGCAATACTACAAGTCAGTTCCAAGGTCATTTGCCAATTGAATTATTCCACGCATTTGAAGGTATGGATTCTCCAACAATTTCTCATTGTTGCTCTGCGTAGTACAAAACAAAGCACAAACATGTAAGTACCAAATTTAAGTTTATTTTCTTTTAAAAAAAGGTATACAAAAGATAAATCCTTGAGAAAACTGTAAAGTAAACAAACATGGGCATTCAAAAGAAAACAAATAGCTTTTACTAGCACATAGGGCACGAATCCATATCCTTGAGGATACAAGCAAGATAATATGGTCTTCTAAAGTTAACACCTTAAAGGAGTTCGTCCATATATGACACATGTCAGTGCCATTCGACAGACACAATGTTAAGCTTTAATAGTTCCTGGATACTCCAGACTTTATCCCTGGTTTATTTGTGCGTTAGTATGAACAGCACAATCAAGTGGGAAAAATTAAGCACTACACCAAGCATCCTATAGAGCTCGAGAAGTTCACAGATCCATCCAAAGCTAATCGACAAGAAAACCTCAAACTCTGGTCAGATCTACTGGTATAATGTTCTCAAACACTCTCATTTTAACCTTCTAACCAGCTCCAGCTAAGAACTTTTCTCCAAAAGCCACTATGTTACATATTTTACTCCATTGATTACTGATTAATCCTAGTCATAAGCTGTCCCATAAAGTCATAAACTACATATCAAAATAAACTGCCAAATAAAACTTGTCAGTCTAAGTTTTAATAACTGTATCAGTGGAGCTACAAGCAAATTACTGAAGATGGAGGTACCTGCTGTGCTCTGACAACAAGATTCTGAAGCATGTGTTGATATTTTTCTGGTTTCTCAGTCATCATTCGCTGCACAAAACAATTTTTTTTACAAAAGTTAACTTTTAATAATGTAAGAACTTTTATGTATTGCAAAAAGACTCAACATCAAATAATCAAATCAAGTTCCTACCTTCAGAAGAAAAGCAGAAGAGTAATATGCTACCCTGGAATCTGTATCATCCAGGAGTTCCCTGCAAGAAAGAAGGATTAATTGCTTGAAATGTCATAATTGGTAGACTATCTCAACTACAGCGAACATAGTAAGTTTAGAATACCTAAAAAATTGTTCTAGACCAACTTCCCGGAAAGCAGCAGGATCTGCAGTGCATTTACCAATGAGAAGTAGGAGAAGGGTTGCTCGAATATCTGATGTAGCACCAGGTAGGTTTCCTCTTCCTTTACTCCCAACAGCAACACCCAGTGCAATATTGTCAGTTGCTGCTCCAGCCAGTTGGATTAATGGCCAGTATAGCAAGGCAGCAGGAACACGTGCAATCAATTGCATTGGAACAATGGCTCGCCCTTGTAGAAGAAGCGCTGCCATTGATGCAGTTTCACGATACAGATAGAAGTTATTAGAGTAGCTGGACCTTCTATCTACTTCTTCCTTGTTAAGTTCATCCCATTGAAAAGTATCTTGTTTGAGGAGTAGGCTATCACCGTCCAACTTCTTATTTTGACTCAGGCTTTTTAACCTTCTGTCAATTTGCATATCATCTCCAAATGACAGTGCTGTTGCAGGCGGAACTCTTAGGCACAATTGTGAGAATAGTATATCGCACATCTGTTCAGAAACCGAATTGAGAAAAATAGGAATAATATGTCATAAACACTAGGAAATAGAAACTTGAACAGAAAATTCTCATATGTTGCTCTAGAAATATACACAAATTTTATAAGTCAAATCTATTCATCAGGAAAAAATTTTAATCTAAACTCATATTTGCATTTCTTTCAGCTAATTAAGTGCCTAGTGATTTCAGATTCTGCACACAGTAATCTAGTTTTAATATAAATGACTTGCTAAACATCAATTAAACCATTTCCGAGCATATGGAAGCTATTAATAAGACCTAGCTCTATCAGAATTTACTAATAACTAAAGATGAAGACTAATGCAATATTTGGTATGAGGAAAAGCGTTTTCTAGAAAGAAAATGGCAAATGCATCCATCTCATTTCTTTTCTAGGTGCATTTTCTATTTCACTTCTTAGAAACACTTTTCCACCATCCGAACATTACATAAATTACAAGAAAGTTTCTGTATTAGAGCAATCCATAATGTCATTGTATTGATTCTTCTATTACTTGATAGAATAGCTTGATAAACAACACGCATATTTACTTCCAATAGATTTTCATCTTTAATGTGGTTCACCATGCCTTTCTATGCATTAGTAAGTCGTCGTGAAAAGGTTTTTGCAACAATTCACTTTGATCTCAGAAACAAGTACCTTTAGAATATTTATACGGTCAGTCTCATTTCTCTGAAACACCAGCCCCAAAGCCTTGCTCATTATGTCTATCACTGCATTGGCTTTCTCTAGATGCCAATCTTTCTGCTCAGCCCCATCAGTGCTGCTGACATGTTGCATTTCATGCTCATCTAACAAGAATGTGCATCTCATAAGAAGCCTTTCAAGAACAAACAGGAATCCCCATCTGATAAAGTTGTGTTTTGACTTTAAAAGCCCACACATAAGTGATATAGGCAACGGAACGTCTGATGTATTTGAAGAATCCTGAGTTCCAGCTTCAGCAATTTTCTGCTGAAAGTGTTTGATATTTGACCATATGCTTTCGCCCCTTCCCCCACTAATTTCAGCAATAAGCAGATCGCCTAACCAGATATACCCATTTTGACGGCAGGCTATTCTTTCAGAGTGAAGAAGGGAATGTAAAGTGGTCCATGAGAGCTTTGCCTTCGGACCAACACCATTTCTTAGAGCAAAACCTTCGATATGTTCCAGATATTTGTGTGATTTTGTCATTTGAATCATATTAGAGAACTCTTTGTCCAAATGACTGAATGAACTAATTATTGCATCAAATTTCTCAGCTACAATCTCCAAGAGCTGCAAAAAACCAAAAGAAAAAAGCACAATATAGTCTGAACATGTTTTATTAAACAAATATAAAAAGAAAACATATTAGAAAATATCAAGTCAGGAAGCCTCATAGCAAAATGGATGGAATAACGGTTAGTGAATAATATGAAATAAGCCAGAAATTGAACTGAGCACATCACAAGTTACCATAAACTCCTTATATCATCTGAAGTACCTGTTGTTGTAACAAAGTAATACAATTGCAAAAACATGTATACCAACATTTCCTATATACTAATTTTCACCCAAAATGAATGCATAATTTTGTTTTTTCATAGGAGAATAATCTTTCTATATGCTATAGGTTTCAAAACAAGCTATCATGTAACTATAAAAAGAAATATAGATAGTTCTCATTCTGCATGTATGATCCAAAGTGCAACATTTTCACCCAACGAGTACAAAACAGTGGAAATAGGAACCAGATTTTATGTGCAGTTTGTAGGATTTTGAGGTTGAACCAATAGTTTAAAGGGTTATTGATATCCATCCATTCTACAAAACAAGCTGAAAGGACCCTATTCAATGGTAAGACCTATGCTAGGAGGTCTAGGATGACAAATTTAGCACCAACAGAGGAGCAACATGCTTTTTAAGGTTACAGGGTTTGACTTTCCTTTTTGCTGTTAGCACAGATGTTAGCTGTCCAATAGGGTGGCCTTTTGGGGTTCTATGCAAGTTGTTATTTTGACTATATTAACTGTTAGGACATAGGAGCCATTATGGATATTTTTGGTGAGTTGTATGTGGAGAAGAGGATCAGGTTCTGTGTGTAAATCCTGAGACCAATTCTTGGCTGTGAAGAAGCTACGCTGCTTCTAGCAGAGTGTTGTAAACTTATTTTAGCCAATATTAATCTGATTCAGTGGCATTTTGAGCACTATTTTGTTAGTCCCTAACACAAGCACTAACCAAGAGAGAGGAAGGAAGGAAGAGAAGCTCGTAAAAATAAAAATTCATAGAGAAGTATAGTTCCTCTAAAACTGTATTGCCAACTAACGAAGGAAAATAACAAGGATGTACCATGTTTAGTCGTTCACTGTTGGGATATCTGGAAAGTGCAGATGCTATTGATCTTCTCAAAATTTCACCAATGCCTTCCACCCCTAATTTAACAGATATATAAAATGCCTCAGGCGCATTAGTTTGACCAAGCAATGCAGCAAGAGGTTGAATCTCATATTCACTATATTCATTGACTCCTGCAGCTATACACGTTTCATTTATTTGATGCAGAACATAGTCAAAAAGCACTGAATACAAATTTCTCCTCTCTTCACTTGAGTTTGCAAGGGAATACTGCATTTAACAGAGAAAAAGTTATGCAATATACAATGACAACAGCTCAGGACTTCACCCAACCCTTTTCCCACAGACTGGCACTGTATGCATTCCTAACTTAACATTCAGGGAAAAAAAATAGCAGTCTTTTTCCCTCGGACTGGAGTTTTATCAAAGTTGTGTTACAAAATATGCATACCCAAGTTAAAATAAATTGAACTCCTCCAATCAGATCAAGCTGATCCACAAGAAACTTAGGCGTGCTTGGTACAGCATCAGTGGCTTCATCAGGAACTTGATAAAACATATTGGTTAGCAAAGAAATAAGCTTACAATGAACTAATTCTGCCCAAGAATTCTTCCAGCTGATTTCTATAAGTGCCTTGATAACCTAAAAGATGTTATATAACCAAATCAAACAGAGATACCATAAGTTATATTGACATGAACACGTAACAATCAAAAAACAGAAAGAAAGCAAGGATGGGCACAAAATGACGAGATAGAAACAGGCAAGATTTAATAAAATCCCTTCATAAAAGCTGTTTCATGTTTTAAATACATTAAAACGCCACGCTTATATTAGTCCTAGAAAGTGAGACAAACTGCAGGTATGGACAGGAAATATAAAAAACAGGAAGCTTGACAGGAGTTAGTTACTGGAAACACTCTTTCTTCCTCCTGGAATTCCATAAACTATTCCTAGGTGTTGTTTGTACAACAATCTTTGACTTTCCTTGAAAACTCCACTCAGGAATTAAATTCGGCATGTTTAATATAAGTTTTTATTAACGAAGTTATCCAGGAATCCCAATTTCCCACGGTGTACAGTGACTCATAAAACATGGGTAAGTGGAAAACTTAATCCCACTTGTAACCTTGGGACTTTAGGATTTCAATCTCTCCCTATTTTGGTTGCTCCTGCTTTTTGTGCCTCATTGTTTGTTCATCACCAACATTATCGTTTAGGCACTTTCTACATAGAAGTTTCCCAACTAAAGAATGGCAGAGACTATCATGTTCACTCTCCTTAATTGAAGGCAAAGATTTGAGGTCATGTACAGCAAAAAATGCAACAAAATGGGAGAGCAATCATCTGGCCCTTTAGAAGAAAGGTAGGAAGCCTATTTTCATTGTAAGTAAATGATGGGCAATATCTAATATCAATAGGTCTAACATCAAAAGCACGCTTAAGATTAGAAAGAGAGGAATGGAAATAGAAAAGGCTAATTAAACAAACATTCAATGAGCATGTTTCCAGGGTCTATAATGCCTGGGGTGATTAACTCTTAAAGTTCTGCTGCCAAACAACACTGTAGAGTACAAGAAAGCAGAAAATCAGTCCTCACCCTTATATCAAGACCTTGCAATCGATTTCTCCAGATCCTTCCTCTATCACATACAAAATAAAGCAGACAGCTGAGTGCAGATGCCCATACAGATTCCTCCTCCTCCTCAGTCTGTACAACAATAAGCATATAAGATCGTAAAAAGTTAGGAGAGTGTCTAAGAATCTTCAAATGTAAAGCCATTAAAAGAATAATATCTTGTTCATCCAGAAAACCCTCTTCAAATGGTAAAAGTTTCAAAACCTCAAACAATTAAACTAGAGCAAATTAAATATATATGAATCCCCATCACTATAGTTAGAAGGTAAATCAAAAAATGCCAGAGCCTTGTAACTCAATGGCACCCCACACCGGCCTTAAAGGTGGAGGTTGTTGGATCAAGGATCAAGTGTATGTGGGTCATCCTTACCTATGGGGAAGGGATAGATAAGGTAGTAAAGAAAACAAGGTAAATCAAAGATATACAAACTCGAAGGGAATTCAACCAAGTGGCTTAGCTATTTTGGTATAAAAAACAAACCCCATCCATAGTTAATACATAAAATTCCACAACATAAAGCCAACAAATTCCATCAAAATTGCTATCATGAAAATCAGTTATCTTGCAACCATACTTACAATGTACACCTTTTGAGGTTAAAAAAAAAAAAAGTTGCTCATAACAAAATTTTTTAAAGGAAAATTTCAGAGAATGGAGAAAAAGAAGATTAATAAATACCTGGACAAGAAGAAGTAGAATCTTGTACAAAATATTTAAAATCCAACTCTCAAAATTCCCAATTGCAGAGGAAATGTTAATATTACAAGAATTTCCCTTTCTGCTTCCTTGGGCCATAAGTTGAGAGTCATCAAAATAGGGCTCTTGAGAGTAATCTTCTTCAATAGTAGAAGCATCATCAGCCATAATAGGTTCTAAAAGATGAGCATGAACGCCAAGGTTTAAAATTAAATCAAAAGCACGAATCCTGCAAGCTGTTTTAGAAGAACTGAGCATCTCCTGAAATTAGTAGTTCAAGAACAAAATTAGTAACAGTGGAACAATTACAAACGTTGTCATGACAATAGTAGTACTTTATTTATCCATCACCTCAAGCATAGAGAGAGTCAGAGGAGCAGCAGTCCGAGAATCTAGAACATACCTACAAAATATTTTTGATAGCAACTATCGATTGTCAATTTAACGGAATAGCACAAAAACACTTTGGAAACATAAAATGACGGCACAAGTTCAATCAGACAGATGGCCCAAAATTAATATGCAGTTCAAGAATCTGGCACTCAGCATGATATGCTTATCTAACAAAATATAACTTCACTCTATTGTTCAAAGGCATCAACACTCCCTGTATATTGTGTGTAATTTAGATTAAGAGAAGTTACAATGTATAGGCTAAAGAAGAGAGAGTAGAGGAGAGAAATTAGGGATTACAATTAAGACTTAGGAAATCAGATATGCTATAATCAGGATCCTATAATCAAGGAGCAATAATCAAGGGATCCTAACCTCCTAATTTATTTCTTAATATTCTAACACTCGCCTCAAATTGGAGAGTATATGTCGATCATTCCTAGCTTGCCTTGAAATCCATCAAACTTTGTTCCGCCTAGATTAATCATAATATCTGCAATTTAGTCTACAGATCTTATGTGAGACAGATTCATAATGCCAACTTCAATCTTTTCTTTAATGAAGTGTTTATCTATCTCAACATGTTTTATTCAATCATGATATACTAGGTTTTTGACTACTTCAATGCAAGCCTCATTGTCACACCAGAGTTGCATTAGTCCCTCATGTTGAATTCCCAACTCCTTTAATAGCCTTGTAACCCAGATTTCTTCACATACTCTGTTGTTAACAGCTCTCAATTCTACTCCCACACTACCTTTTGTCACCACTGTCTGTTTCTTGCTTCTCCATGTAACCAAATTTTCCCACACATATGTGCAATACCTTGAGGTTGACCTCCTAGTCTCTCTATCCCTCTTCCAGGGTTAGATAACTCAAAATTTTGTATACAACTTCCACGTGTTCTTCATGTGGCTAATGCATAAACTGACTAACTATTCCAACCGTATAGCTAATATCAACACGTGTGTGAATTAAGTATACCAATCTTCCCTCTAGTCTTTTGTATCTTTCCAAGTTAATTAGAACACCTTGTGGCTTGATGTCTAAGCGGCATCCCTCTTCCATTAGTGTCCCCTCCGATTGGGCACCCAACATTCATATCTCACGTATGAGGTCCAGTGTATACTTTCGCTAAGATACATTGATACCCATCTTGGTTCTTGCCACTTCCATGCCTAAAAAATACCTCATTTGTCCAAAGTCTTTCACTTGAAATTCAGTTGACAAGTCTTGTATTAGTTGAGCAATAGATTCTTCATCGTTTCCTATAATGACTATGTCATCAACATATACAATTAGTATGTTGACTTTGCCATTAACACATTTGATGAACATGATGTATCTACTTGTCCCTGGGTATACCCAAGCCTTTTCATTGCTTTGGTAAATCTACTGAACCATGCCTTGGGAGATTGCTTAAGTCCATACAATGACTTGCTGAGTTTACACACAAAGTTGGTAGGAGCTAAAACTCCATCTGAAATCTCCATGTATACTTCATACTCCAGGTTTTCATTCATAAATGCATTCTTCACATCCAGTTGGTATTTCCAATTTGGATCAACCATGCTTGTTGTAATGTGTTTGAACTTGTTATTTGTGCACTGTTTACGACAAAGCTATATATTTTTCCAGACAGGTTATCATATGAAACAAATCGTTGAATTGGATGCTAGGTACACAATCTTACCCCTTTTCTCCATGCTATAGGCCAACCCAGTTCTTCAAGATTTAATCACAGATTGGAGTCATGGTCGTTCCTTTGAATTAGAGAGAGTTCTACCAATGTTTGGTTTATCTTGAACTTGTGTGTTGTGGTTCAGCATCCATCCCTGAATTGATATCAACATTTGTTTTTAGTTCATTGGGTTCAGGTTGAGGTGGAATATGTTCAAATTCATGATTGAGTTAGGTACGACTAGGTTGGTTTGTGGGAGTAAGTGAATAAAGAGTAGGGCTATTAGGTTAGGCTACAGTATGGAGATGTGTCGAGTGAGCCTTTAGGATTAGATGGTTTCAAGATTAGCCATTCAATGTCACAATGCTCCCCCTAAATGGCTAATTTGGGATAATATGCTTCTTTTTCAGAGAATACTGTATCCCAGGAGACAATAAATTTTTGGGAACGACAATAGTAGTTATACCCTTTTTTAGTAGAAGAGTAGCCAAGGAATATAAATTTGTTTGCTTGAGCAACAAATTTGTTGCCATCTTTTTGTGAACAAAGACAACACGGCCAAACATCTTGGGAGATAATAAATTGATTAGAGGGAAATTGGGAAAGAGTTCAAAGAGTTTTTTAATCGGAGTTGCGTAATTGAGAACTTTGGATGGCATGCGGTTAATTAGATAAGCTGCTGTAAGGATGGCATCAACCCAGAAGATAGTAGTGACATGTCGCTCCACAAGCAATGCTTGGGTTACTTCCAATAGGTGACGGCTTTTTCGCTTGGCCATTTCATTTTGTCGAGGGGTATAAGGACAAGTAGTTTCAGAATGAATTCATTGTTGATCAAGCAACTCTTTAAATGTTGTACTCATGTATTCCTTGACATTATCACTTTGTAGTACCTTAATGGAAGTGATGAATTAGGTTTGCATAAAAGTATAGAAGTTTTGCAATTCTTTGGCTACTTCGGATTCTTCTTTCATTAAATAAACCCAAGTAGTTTTGGTATGACCATCTATGAAAGTAACAAAACATTGAGTATTGGCGAGAGTATTAATTCAGGAGGGCCCCAAATATCATATCACTATGAATTAGTGTGAAAGTGGTGGAAGGGGTATGGGGATGTTTGGGATATGAAGATCTAATTTGTTTTGCAAGTTGACAAGTTTCACAATGAAAAGGAACAGAATTTTTATAAAATAAACTTGGAAACACATCTTTCATATAATCAAAACTAGGGTGTCCTGACCGACAATGCCACAAAAGTACATCATTATTTTGAGAATTTGAGCTAACTAGTGTCTGTCTTGCCTTCCATGCATCTTTATTCTTCAAGTTCAATCCTTCAAGGTAGAACAATCCATCTCATTTTCTATAAGTCCTAATCGTCCTCCTCAATTTTAAATCCTAAAAAACACACAAGTCATCATCAAAAATCACTTGACACATTCGACCTCGAGTCAACTTGCTCATAGATATCATATTACAAGTGAGTTTAGGTACAAATAGAACATTATGTATTTGATCAGATAATGTGAGCATGCCAATTCCCTCAACCCTAGTAAATACACCATTACCTACGTTTACTTTAAGGGGTTATGACAGAGTTTAAGGTTGTGGAATGAAGTTTTTTTACCAACATATGATTCGTAGCTCCAAAGTCAACAATCCAAGTATCGTGACTATTCATCACAGCATTGAGAGTGATAATAGAATTACCTAATTGTACCAGATTCACATCGGGAAAAATTTTTTTGACTTATTTTGCTTGGAAAGAATCCTGTGAAGCATCTATAATTCTTCTTGGCTTGGGCGATCTTCATTCTCAACCTTTGGTTCAATTGTGGTAAGGTGATCTTAGGAGCTCGATTTTCCACTGAAAAGCTTTCCTAGAAGATTTTCTATGGAGTTTACAACATTTGTCTTTAATGTGGCTTTTCTTCTTGCTATAGTTGCACCATTTGTTAGTCTGTCGATCCCAATGTGTCCCCTGGCTACAAGTGCTAAGCTTTTTATTTGACTTGGGCCATTTCAGTTCAAGAGTTTCCTACTTTCCTTGAATTGCACAAAGTTAAACAACATCAAAGAGCTATGGAAGTGGCTTCAACCCCATGATTTTCCCCCTTATCTCTTCAAAAGTGTCATTCAGGCCTAGTTGAAAATCATGTATCCTTCCTTCTTCCACGATCCTATTGTACAATTAAGCAACATCAATGTTTTTCAAGGGATGAACCTCAAATAAATCTTGTTGCTACCACTTTTAGTAAAGCATTATAATATTCAATCACCAATACATTACTTTGTCTTAAATCACAGAGTTGTCTCTTTAGGTGAATCAAGGCAGCAATGTTATCAAATGAGGAAGTAGATACCCCTCACTAATATCCAAAGTCATCGAGGTGCACAACCAAGTCTTGACTTGATTGTTTTCAACAAACCATGTGTCGAAATTTGGGTCATTAAGGGCTAGTTGAGGAGCTTCCCCATTAACATATTTCTCCTTTCTCTTGCCACAAATATACCTCAACACGCTTTGTGATCACTAGAGATAATTTCTACCATTAAACTTATGGTTAATATTCATAATTTAATTTTCTTAAAATTCTGGTGTCATCTTTGTTTCTGTTTGGTACTATATTACTAGTAGTGGCGGAAGAAGATGAAGAGCTTTGAGTTTGAGTATTTGTACCAAACATAAAAGCTATGGGAAATGTTCTAGTTAGATTTTCAAGAATTGATCTGAATAGGGGAAGAAATTGAGAAGGATCCATGTTTCTGAAAGAAAAAGGTCGCTAGAAATCGTCAGAGATGATGAGGCGTGGGGTCACGTGCCTGGCCAGTGACGGAGTGTGGGGTCACCAAAGTAGTCAATAGCACATAATAGCGGTGGAGTAGAGTAGAACAGTGGTTGACCGCCACAACAAGTCCTTTGCAATGCGTTTTTGCATTGCGTGGCGGTGTCACACAATGTGTTTTTTTTTTTGCGGTAAATATGAGTCAGAGGCCGAGATACGAGAGACTGAAAACGGTTTTAAAGCTCAACCCGAAGATGTGAGAGACTTAGGTCAAGAGCCGCGAGACACAAATCTTCTAAAGACTGTCGTGATTGAGTTTTGGGCGAGACGCAAATCTTCCAAAGACTATCGTGATTGAGTTTTGGGCGAGACACCAAGGCCAGAGGGCGAGACGCAGACATTAATCTCATGATCGACTTGTCGGTGACACTGTCGATTTGCTTCTGACTTCTCTCTTTTTTTTTGGGTCAAATGCTTCTAACTTATGAGTTCTAACTTCTAAGCGTTCTGATTTCTAAAATATCTACTCAGTCTATAGTAACAAATTAACAATGTCGTCCCAGTCACAAAAGACTTCAGCAACATTACCACAAACTTCAGCCACAGTTTCTTCTTGTGCAATGGTCAAACCAACGGGTGAAAATATTGATATAGCATGGCGATGGAATAGCTTGAGAGATTTAAATAATAGGAAGAGTGTGACATTTGATTTCTATGGCAAAGTGACTACGGGTGGGATTACTTGAACAAAAAGGCACCAAATGGGATTAAAGGAGACGTGAATGCTTGTTCGAAATGTCCACGTGAAGTTAAAAATCAACTCAAGGAAGTTGTTGAGAAGAAGGTTACTCAAACTTACAATGACTTGCAAGATGATAATGAGGAAGAAGAGATGGAAGAAATTCATACTTTACAAAGTGGAAATAGGCCAGCAACATCAAGTGATCCATCTACCAAGAAAGCCAAAAGTGTGAAAGGCCCTATGAATTTACTTCTTTTTAAAAGTCATGAAGCAAGTATCAAATTGGGAAAGAACAAGAAGCAAACAAGTGTAAATGATGTTTGTGATAAAGAAGCAAGTGATAGAACTTGTCAATATACACCTCAATTTTTTTATAGGAATGGAATAGCTTTCAATGTTGCCCGTACAAGAAGCTTCAAGTTGATGCTTGAAGCTGTTGGAAACTATGGTCCACATCAAAAGGTTCCAACCTATCATGAATTGAGAGTTCCATTCCTTAAAAAGGAAATTGAGCAAACAAACAAAATGTTAAAGAGTCACAACAAAGAATGGGAGGAATTTGGATGTTCAATTATGTTGGATGAATGGACTGATAGGAAGAATAGGACCTTAATCAATTTCATGGTGAATTGTCCATTTAGGACTATGTTTGTGAGGAGTGTTGACGCTTCATCATATATGAAGACCAAGGAGAAGATATTTCAATTGTTGGATGATTTTGTGGAGGAGATTGGAGAAAGGAAGTGGTTCATCCGGTAAATGACAATGGCAGCAACTATGTGTTAGCTAGTAAATTGTTACAAGCCAAGAGAACCAATCTTTATTGGACTCCATGTGCTGCACATTGCTTGGACTTGATGTTAGAAGACACTAGGAAGCTTCCTAAAGTTAAAACAATACAAAGAGGCATTAGTCTAATAGGCTTTATTTATTACCACTCATTAACCTTAAACACAATAAGGAAGTACACACAGAAGACTGAATTGGTTAGGTATGGAGTCACAAGGTTTGCAACAACCTTCCTTACATTACAAAAGTTGCACAAATTAAAAAACAACCTTAGAATGATGGTCACCTCAGATGAATAGTCCAAGTCCAAGGCTGCTAAAGATGCTAAGGGGAAAAGGGCAACTAAGGCTATACTTATGCCTACATTTTAGAATGGTGTTGTTTATTCTCTTAAAGCTATGGGGCCTCTTGTGTGTGTTCTTAGGCTTGTTGATAATGAAAAAAAGTGTGCAATGGGTTACATATATAAAGTTATGAATAGAGCTAAAGAAGCTATTCAAAGATCCTTTAATGGAAATGAAGACAAGTACAAGAAGATTTTTGCAATTGTTAACAGGAAATAGGAGAGCCAACTTCATCATCCATTGCATGCAGCAGCTCATTTTCTAATCCTAGAGTTGCATTTCAGCAATCCAGGAATTGAATTTGATGAATAAGTGACTTAAGGACTTTATAAATGCATTGAGAGGTTAATACCGACCGAAGAAGAGGTAGATAAGATTACAAATGAGTTGTCATTATATAAAAGAGCTGAAGGCATCTTTAGTGTGAAGCAAGCAATAAGACAAAGGACCATTGTGGCTCCTGGTAAGTAAAAATACATTCCTCGATAAAATTAACTACATTAATTCGAACTAGTGATTTTGCTAGATTGTTAATTAGTTCACTCATTACATCTGAGTGGCGGAGGATGTAGGAGTATCTACTAAAAGTTTGCAAAAACTTGCCATCAAAATGGCAAGCTTGACTTGTAGTGCATCTGGATGTGAGCGTAATTGGAGTACTTTTCAGCATGTAAGTATTCATTAAAAATTTGAAATGAGTCTACTTTATAGAATTTCAAGTAGTGATTGTGAAACAAACATTCTTTTTTTCGTAAATTATACAACAGATTCATTCTAAGAGTAGCAAGCGTGAGCATCAAAAGTTGCAAAACTTGGTTTTTGTTAAGTATAACCAAGCTCTTAAAGAACGCTTTGACTGTCGTGATGTGATTGATCCCATTTTCTTAAATGACGTTGATGATAGTAATGAGTGATTGGTGAGGGAAATGGGTGGAGATGAAAAAGTTGTTGAGGAGGAGTTAGTTTTTTAGGATGCACTTTGACTTGGGGAGTTGTCGCTAATATAGTTGAGGCTGGTGAGCCTAAAACATACACTAGGCAACAAAACAGATTAAAGAATAAACAAGTTGCAACTTCAAGGCCTTCAACTAGCAATAACTAAAAGGGTATCGTTGAAGATGAAGAGGAAGAGGCAAATGATGAAGAAAGTGACAACGAGGAGGAAGAGATCTACGAGTCTAGTAGTGGTGAAAGCAACAATAATGAAGAGAATTTGGATGACCTTTTCATTGAAAACTAAAGAGAATTTTGCCTTGTATTTATGGCCTTTAAAGACTAATTTAATGTTGAATATTTTGTTTTATGTTCATGTTTTGTTTATGGTTTTTAGAGACTTGGATGATCTATTGTTTAATGATGAATTTGTCTTAAATTTTGAGTACATTTTTATTTTTGAGTATTTGTGTGTATCTTTGGTATAGCGGTCATCCCACTATGTACTATACCGCTATAGCGTTTTTTGGGGCAACTGCTATCTAGGATTGACTACTTTGGGGATCGAACACCTAGTCAATGATGGCACGTGTACTTCATGCACTGCTTAGAATGGAGTCGAACCTCCGAGGAAGTACCAATCAGCTTTTCCAATCACTTTGCGTTGGGCAGTGGTATCTCACTCACCTCCTGCAGTGAACCTTAGACTTGCCGGAAAACGCCACTACACTATTTCTCTCTTCCTCATGGTCACTCACTGTTTCTCTCCCTTTCCATGGCTTTTAACTAATGTCCGCAGCTCTCATACCATAATGTTTAAAGGCATCAACACTCTTTGTATATTGTGGTCATTTAGATGAAGAGAAGTTACAATATATAGGCTAGAGAAGAGAGATTAGAGGAGAGAAAATAGGGATTACACTTAAGACTTAGGAAATCAGATCTGCTATAATCAGGATCCTATAATCAAGGAATCCTAATCTCCTAATTTATTTCCTAATATTCTACACCCTCAATCTTCAAAGTTTAAAAAAAAAAAAAAAACCACGTTCATCCATAGAAATACATCACTGAATCTCCAACATTATGAAATATCAAATAACTATCTGGGCAGTGACATAATATGATAGAGATTAAAATATATATCTATGTGGGAACTTTTCTTTTCTAATTGAAACATTTCCACAATCTAAACACTGATTATTTAAGTTGTCCTTTTCTTTTCTAAGAGGAGGCTTGTCAAACTTTCTCAATTTGTTGATCAGGAAAATAAGGATTGTCTAGCCAAGTTTTAACATGTGAGTGTAATAGTGGAAGGAAGACAAGGGCAAGGTATATTAAATATAATCAAAATAGAATAAAACATAATAGACAAGTGCATTGTAACATACATGTCAATAATCAGTTTAATGAGGACGCTCACAGCCACATCCATCGATGGATTTCCACTGGTGCTGCTTAATCTTCTTGACACTGTCGTTACATTTGTATGTGGTGAGGAAGACTCTGAGCAAACTGCAGCAATAACTTCATGTACCTCAGCAGGATTCAGCCGCAAAGGTTGTTGCTCACTGGTCAGCATAAATTAAAATTTTGCACATCAGACTTAAAATAGTATAAATCAATAGTTGATAATTTCTTCAGTGAAAACATAAGTAGTAGAAAATTTTCTCTTTGCCAGTTAGTTTTATATGCTTTAACTAAGCAGAAAGTAAATCAATTGTACTGCAAAGTAAAATAACATCCACCAATAGTTCAATAATATAAAGACAGAATATGATAACAATAAAGCAAATGGTTTCCACGTTAACATGAGCATGTATGCTATTATCATCAGGCAGAGGTTGCAGAGCTTCCTTTCAACTTTGCAATCCTCATGAAACAACACATGATACTAAAACACCTGCTCTTTCTCTCTCTATCTATTTGTAGCTTTGTTCCTAACTTCCTAACCTGTCTTCTCTCTTCTTATTCTCACCAAAAGTCCAAAACACACAGTTTCACTCAACCGGCAAGGAGACAAGGCAAAGGGACATGGCAAAATATGAGGGGACTCTTAGAACATGTTATTTATACATGCTCATGTAACACACTCTTCCACCCACTATTACATCACTCACCTACACATCCCACCACTTCACACACACAAATATCTGTGTGCGCGCGCACGCGTTATTTATACATGCTCATGTAAAACACTCTTCCACCATCACGTCACTCACCTACACATCCCACCACTTTTCACACACACAAATATATTTGTCTGTCTGTATGTCTATCTGTGTGTGTGTGTGTGTGTTTTCTTATGATATTTCTTTTTTAGGATTTTATTGATTATTTTCTTTATTAGGAGATGTTTTACTCTAGTTTTTGTGACAATCTTCATTAACAAATAATAATTTAAAAAATATTACCAGAATTATGAACAGTGATATTTTGTATTACTTGAAGGTTTCCAATTCTAAGGTTTGCAGTGGTCCATTCAATTTCAATTAGTATCCAGGTTATCAACATCTGGACACATTACACACAAAAAAAGTGTTAATGAAATAATAAATTTTAAACTAATAACATTTCAACTGCTCTCCATCAATTTTATACATTTCTTGTAGTAATTTTTGCTCACCTAATGAAGAAAATTATGAATCTGAATTGGACAGCAAAATCCAACCTTTTATTTTGTACATCATTCTCAAGCTAAAACCAGAATGTGTATCGTACCACCAATTTTGGGGTAATCAGAGTATATATGCAAACACTTGCATCAGATTCTGATGAATTTCTGTCTTATACCTGTAATGACGATACTGGAAGAGACGTCGAGCTTGGGGACGGAATGTACTCATAGGAGAATCCTCCCTGCAGAAAAAGCTATGTTTAGAATGGATAATAAATCATAAAACACTTTTAGCACACTAAAAGTAGCGAATATAAACTTCAGACTCTGCAACTGAACTTGTAGGCAAAAAGATATATCTAACAATAGCTAAACAAATCAGTTACTTATCATCTAATGTTATCCTGAACAAAATAGAACACTAGAACTAATCTTATCTTCATTAAAACACAACAGTTATGTAGGAACTAAGCGCATGGGAATGTTATCCAAGTTAACTACAAAACTAATCAGCATTAATTAAGGAAATATAATCACTAAAGGCATCTTAATTCAAAAGATGTAATTTCTCACACCCCCCTCAAGCTGAATATTCCTAGCCTGGAGCTATTCCAGCATTGCCAGTTGTCTTTTCCAAGACAAATTCCCTCTTTGTTATGTGGTATGTAAATAATAATTAGGGTTAAGGGATTAGGGTAAATTGGGGATTAAATGGCATGTTAATTCTATAAGGCCAAATTATATATGTAGCACAATACTAAGTCTATGAGGCTACAAGATAAGAGGGGTAGTTTAGGAATTAGTTAGATGATATATTGGATATTAGGATTAGATGAGTTAATAGCCGTTAGGATAAGAAAAGAATCAGTTAGGATCTGTTATGGCAGTTAATGACAGTAGGCTGAAGGGAGTACCTATATAAGGGAAAACTAAAGCTAATTGATGTATGATTTTCAGATTGTGTATGAATGATTTTCAGTGCAGCAGCACTGTTGGCTACGTCTTCTTCCTGCTCCTATCTGTTCTTCCTCTTTCCTCTCTTCTATCCTTCTTAATTCTTCTATTTCTCTACAAAATACCTATCAGGGGTATCAAAGCATTTCGATCCTCCACTATTTCTGCCGTCTTTTTTTTTCTTGAACGAAGGTTGAACCCTCTTCTCTCCTTACAGTTCTGTTTACTTTCAAGAAATTAACCAGAAAACAATAAAGAAGCATTCGGACCAGCAAGAACGTTCGAGATTGTTGAACGAAGAATAGATTCTTGCAGATTTCCACAACTGATCACAGGATTTCAGTCAGAACCGACACGAAAATCTAGTGGAAATTTGCGAATTATATCCGAAAACTTTTTGTGGCCAAGCGGTGTGAATTTTCGAGACTGCACCGACTCATTGTCGGTTGAAAACTCATTGTCGACGTGCATGGGGGCCACCACACGCTCTCAAGCATCCGCTACTACAATGAATGACCCTCACGAAGCACAATTTCAGACCATTGAAGAAACATTGTGTGGGCTTGCGAACCTACCAGCAGCAGTCCAAACACTTACAGACCGTATCGCATTATTAATGGAAGACCCAGACCGTGGTCAGCAAGCAGAGCGTCATCAAGACCAGGAAGAACGTCGCTTCTGCGAACACCATGGCTACCATCGACCTTGCGATGAATATTCTCCTCCGACGCGCATGACAAAGCTCGATTTTCCT
This sequence comes from Acacia confusa, assembly GCA_037074495.1. NCBI lineage: Eukaryota > Viridiplantae > Streptophyta > Magnoliopsida > Fabales > Fabaceae > Acacia > Acacia confusa. The sequence continues at coordinate 44,795,631 of CM073503.1, forward strand.
AGATTTCAGCGCCAAGACATACGCGGGTGGATTTACAATTGTGAGTGTTACTTTCAGATAGATGGTGATAGAAGAGTTGTAGAAATCATAGAAGAATTGGGGAAAGAAGAGGGAAAGAGGAGAGAAACAGAGGAGGGAGAGAACAGAAGCACAGATCACTCACTATGTAATCCATCATTCACATATTCAACATAACATTTCACATAACATGTAGTCTAAGTCTCCCATATATATATAGGATAGACCTTAGATAGTTCAGCCACTAATTTCAACGGTTACTAACTAACAGCCCTAACTAAACTAACTAACTTCTAACTAACTAACTCTAATACTTTATACACCTTACATATCAATACCCCCTTCCCAAAAACACCCTTGTCCTCAAGGATGACAACAACAAAATACAAAACTAGACTTCAAAAATAAAATCTGATAGAGTGAAACCACATTGCAAACATAAGCTTCACAATCTGTCTTGAGTACTGCTGCACACAACCACAATTCACTTGTTGAATTCTGCCACATGGAACAAATGGGTGTAATGCTGATCCAAAAAGCATTTTAATAAGTTCTCCCCTGAACCAACTCAGAACCAAGCATCTTTGCGCAGAAACAACCATAAAAACCCAATTAGAAAATGATCTTGTAGGCCTGTTGGGTAAAAAACATGACAGCAACAACTTTGGGCCTAATTCTTGAAATACAAAGCCCACATAATGTGATCTGATAAGACCAAACCCAAGTGTCTCTCAAAATACTCCTGACACAGAAGAAATGCTATCCAGCTGTAACCCATCAACACTCTTCTGGCCAGAAATAAATTGCAAGCCAGCTGTACCCCCTTCAAAAGATTTCTGATCCTGGAGAAAATAGAGGACAGCTGGAAGTTTGACTTTTCCAGGCTGAAAATCCCTTAACCACGTAAAATTCAAGTCAGTTTCCAAAAGTCTCTCAATTTGCCACTCACCCCTGCTCTCTTCTTCTCTTTTTTTCTCCTCAAAAAAGTAAAAACAGAATCTCCCACACAACATTGTGATTAACTCTCCCTTGAACCAAATCAGATTTATGCTCAGGGAAGGAATGATTTTATCACAGACCAAAGTCAGATTCTTGCCAATTTTTCCCTTAAGTGCCGCCATTTCATGCTCAAGGCCAGCAATAGATACACAACCCAGTTTTTCTTCAGGGAGTGTAAGATCGCTAGTGATAAGATTGAATTCCAGATTGAACTCAGCAATAGACCCCGGCTGTTTGAGCAAGAATGTTTCTGGACAGTCACAGCCTCCATGAATATGAGTTGCTCGCCTGTCTTCTTGCTTATTGAAGGACTCTTCTTGGGAAGACCCATAAGCTTCTTGATCTTCCAAAGCTTTTTCTTGAACTTCTTGAGTCAACAAAGATGACCCATCGGCTAAGTCTGATTTTTCTTGGGAATAGCCACCTTCTTCTTGATCTTGGATGGCTTCTTGAATAGTTATTGCTTCCTGCATTGGTGTATATGGCATTTTTGTAGCCTTTTCTTGGGTGTTGGTTGAACAAGACCCATCTTTTCCTAGAGTAGACAGCCCTTCTTCTTGCTCTTCCAAGGCTTTAATTGCCCTCTTTGCTTGCCCTTCAATCGTGATTTCTAGCAGTAGGGCGTGACTCTTGGCTTGCTGCAGGGTTCTTGGGTGAAAGAAATGAATAAAATCTGCTATCTCCTTCTTAAGCCCAGCCACATATGTCATGACATGATACCTTTTTGGGTGCTCGAATTTACTTATGGAATCATCAAAGAAATCATTATATTCTTTGGCACAGCCTTTTTGCCGTAGCCACCTTTGGTTTCCCCGAAATCTTTGAAAGAAGGGAAAGACATGGTTCTGTTTTTTTTTCTGGGTTGCCAAGAACACTTGGATTGCTGATGAATGTTCTTGGCTGTTTCTTGGTGTCTATTTTTAAGTTTCTGGATGGGTTCTTGAATACAGATCTGAACCGTGGGGAAGAAGAATGGTTCAGAATTGAAGTCAAGAATTATTCAGAGATCAAACAGAAGTATGCCGAGGAATGACAGCTCTGATACCACTGATAGAAGAGTTGTAGAAATCATAGAAGAATCGGGGAAAGAAGAGGGAAAGAGGAGAGAAACAGAGGAGGGAGAGAACAGAAGCACAGATCACTCACTGTGTAATCCATCATTCACATATTCAACATAACATTTCACATAACATGTAATCTAAGTCTCCCATATATATATAGGATAGACCTTAGATAGTTCAGCCACTAATTTCAACGGTTACTAACTAACAGCCCTAACTAAACTAACTAACTTCTAACTAACTAACTATAATACTTTCTACACCTTACATATCAGATGGTACACCCGATGATTGGAAGGTAAGGCTCGCCAATGTACACCTTGACGAAAAGGGTTATATATGGCACCAAGCATATATGGAAGGAGAGGAGGGTCATATTGTTACTTGGAATGAATACAAGCATGCCTTGCGTACAAGATTTGGGCCCCCATTTGAATCTCCAAGGGCGGACTTCAAGAAACTGTATCAGACAGGGTCCTTGGATGACTACAACGACGAATTCGATGTCTTACGATACAAGTTGCGACTCCCAGAAGACCATGTGATTGAAGCATATATAGAAGGCCTACGTAGTGACTGTGCAAGACAGGTTCAGCTTCAGTGTCCACAAACTATAACTGAAGCTAGAAGAATAGCAAAGATTTATGAGTACAACAATGAGGGCTCTAAGAATATGTTTCGGCGGAACACTAACGAGGGCCTTAATGGCCAGCAGCCAGGGAAGAACTATAAGAACTCCTCCTACACATCGAAATACCAGAACTATGATGCAAATCATGACAAGTCCTCCAAAACGAAAGGGACCTGGGGCAAGACGCCTATTATGGGAACACCAGCGGCACCAACTGTCAAAACAGGGCAGCGTATAGGGGCTTTCAACAAGGATGACTTAGATGAATTGAGGGCCAAGAACTTATGTTTCTACTACCGAAAACCTTTCTCCAAGGACCGTCACATGCCCCCAACGCCAAAGGATGCAAATCCAATTAACAGAATTGAATACAGATGATGCAAAAGAAGTGACAGCACCACCTAATGACAATGATGAAGCTGATCAAGAAGAATATCAAGGTGAAATCGATGAGTGCGTCCAGATATCGCTTCATGCAATGCAAGGATCAGTGGGAGTTATCTCTATGCGAATTCAAGGTCTTGTGGGTAAGCGGGCACAACAAATTTTAATTGATAATGGAGCCTCTCATTGTTACCTAGACTATGAATTGGTTGGAAACTCGGATGGAAGGGCACTCCCATGGCCAAGGGAGAAGTGGAAGTGGCAGGGGGAGCCAAACTGAAATTGTATGGAGTATGGAAAGTCTTTAAATGGAAGATGTAGGGTCAGGATTTTGTATTCGACTTGAGGGTCATGGAAATTAAGACATATGATATTGTCTTGGGACTACATTGGTTGCAGGAAGTAGTTCATCATGCTTCATGGGACTATGATGATTTATCCATGACATTCTTGTACAATGGTTCCTTATGTACTTTGAAACCAACACCCCCTTCTAGTTGCAAGGTGATCAACAAACTTAATGACTCTATGGCTGAAGGAAGCCAATAATTTCTTCTGCATTCTTTAGAAAAGAATGAAGATGCTGCCTATTCACTCACTAACAGCAATGAAGAAGCTTTGGGGTGTGTCAAACAATTACTAAAGGAGTTTGGAGATGTCTTTTCAGAACCTACTTCACTCCCACCTCTTTGAGAGAATCATAATCATCCTATTATCCTTAAAGAAGGTGCCGATCCAGTCAACTCACGACCCTATCGCTATCCGACAATACAAAAGGATGAGATTGAAAAGCAAGTTTAAGGGGCTCCTAGAAATAGGAGTCATACAGGAAAGTTCCTATCCTTTTTCTCCCCCAGTAGTGTTAGTCAAGAAGAAAGATGGTTCATGGAGGATGTGCATTGACTATAGGGAAGTGAACAAACTGACTATCAAGAATAAATATCCTATTCCCTTGGTTGATGAGCTATTGGATGAGTTGAAGAGTGCTAGGTGGTTTACAAAGCTAGACCTTAGAGCTGGATATCACCAAATCAGAATGGAGCCTGAAGACACTTACAAAATTGCATTCAGAACTCATTCTGGACATTATGAGTGGCTGGTTATGCCTTTTGGCCTTACAAATGCACCAGCAACATTCAAAGGAGCTATGAACAGCATTTTTCGAGATCAATTGAGGAAGTGTGTACTAGTCTTCTTTGATGATATCCTTGTATATAGCTCTAGCATGACCTTACACCTAGAGCACCTACAGTTAGTACTCTCTACTCTTCGACATCATCATTATTTCATTAAGGAATCTAAGTGTACATTTGCAGCCACAAGAGTAGGGTACCTTGGTCACATAATAGAAAATGGGGGTGTGTCCACCGATCCCCAAAAGATCAAGGCTATTGTTGAATGGCCTGAACCAACCACCTTGAAACAGCTCCGTTCATTCCTTGGCTTAGCAGGATACTATAGAAAATTTATCAAGAGTTATGGCATCTTGGCTAAGCCTCTAACTGATCTACTCAAGAAGGATCAGTTCAAATGGTCAAGGGAAGCTGCTGAAACTTTCAAGAAATTGCAGACAACTTTATGTTCAGCACCAGTATTAACCTTACCTGATTTTTCTAAGACATTTGTGGTGAAAACTGATGCTTGTTCCACTGGAATTGGTGCTGTCCTGATGCAAGGAGGGCAACCGTTGGCATTTTTCAGCAAGGGATTGGCTCCAAGGCATCATGGGTTGTCTATATATGAAAAAGAATTGCTTGTTGTGGTTCAAGGAGTGGAACATTGGCATCAATACTTGGAGGGCAGACATTTCGTGATCAAAACAGACCAGCAAGGCCTGAAATACTTGCTAGATCAAAAGTTAAAAACTTCATTTCAGATGTATTGGATCTCAAAGCTTATGGGATATGACTATGAGATTCAATATAAAAAGGGGTCTAATAATAATGTGGCCGATGCCCTCTCAAGAATGCCTAAGATGCAATTATTTCATATCACACTCTCTACTTGCTCAGAAGATTTGCTGCTGGAAATTAAACAAAGTTGGGCAGCTGATCCAGAATTACAGGACCTGATCCAACAACTACAGCAAAACAGTGGAAGAAAGGGTAAATTCTCTTGGAGTGATGGTCTATTACGCAGGGGTTCTCGATTGGTGGTAGGAAATATACCTATATTAAAACAAAAAATTCTGGAGTGGCTTCATTCTTCGTACTTGGGAGGACATTCAGGTATCCATGCTACTTATCAGTGAGTAAAACTATTGTTTTGGTGGAAAAATCTGTTTGCTGATATTAAGGAGTTTATTAAACAATGTGATGTGTGTGCTCGCTGTAAGTATGAGACAGTTGCTTATCCGGGACTCCTTCAACCTTTACCTATTCCTAATAAGGTTTGGGAGAGCATATCCATGGATTTTATTGAAGGTCTTCCCAAGTCAAATGGGAAAGACACCATATGGGTCATGGTAGATAGGCTAACTAAATATGCACATTTTGTAGCTCTATCTCACCCTTTTCAGCCTCTCATTTGGCTCAGCAATTTCTAGATGGAGTTTATAAATTACATGGAGCTCCAATAGAAATTATTTCTGACAGGGATCCTCTTTTTATCAGCCATTTTTGGCAAGAATTCTTGAAAGTGCTGAAAATAGAGCAGAAATTATCATCCTCCTACCACCCACAGACAGATGGACAAACTGAAGTCCTAACTAGGTGTTTAGAGACCTACTTAAGATGCATGTGTTGGGAATATCCTAAAGATTGGTCTAAATGGTTGGCACTTGCGGAATGGTGGTATAATACCACCTATCACACCTCTACAAAGGCTACACCCTATGAACTATTATATGAGCAGAAACCAGCTTTGTACAGCCCATATCTACCTAGAACAGCAATAGTAGATGCTGTTGACAGGTCCTTCATTGCTAGAGAAGGAGCCTTGCTGGTTGCTAAACATCATCTACACCGTGCCATTAATATGATGAAGCAAAGGGCTGATTCTCATAGAACTGAAAGGGAATTCCAGGAGGGACAATGGGTATTCCTTAAATTGCAACCCTACAGGCAAATCTCTGCAGCCTCAAGGAGAAATCAGAAGCTTGCTCCTAGATTTTTTGGACCCTACCGAATTAAACAGAAGGCAGGTCCAGTAGCATATAAACTAGATTTACCTGAGGACACTAGGATACATGATACATTCCATATATCCTTACTTAAATTGTGCCCTGATCCATCAGTCCGGCCTCGTCATCCACCACTGGACTGGCCAGAACCACCAGCAGTGAGAGAACCAGATCAGATTTTGCAGAAATGAATTGGCAAAAGGAAAGGGCGCATCGTTACAGAGATCTTGGTAAAATGGAAGCATTTACCAGAGGAGGAAGCAACATGGATGTTATTATACAGCTTTCAACAACAATTTCCAGATTTTGTCCTTGCTGACCCTTGAGGACAAGGGTTCTTAAGGGGGGGCATTGTTATGTAGTATGTAAATAGTAATTAGGGTTAAGGGATTAGGGTAAATTGGGGATTAAATGGCATGTTAATTCTATAAGGCCAAATTATATATGTAGCACAATACCAAGTCTATGAGGCTACAAGATAAGAGGGGTAGTTTAGGAATTAGTTAGATGATATATTGGATATTAGGATTAGATGAGTTAATAGCCGTTAGGATAAGAATCAGTTAGGATCTGTTATGGCAGTTAATGACAGTAGGCTGAAAGGAGTACCTATATAAGGGAAAACTAAAGCTAATTGATGTATGATTTTCAGATTGTGTGTGAATGATTTTCAGTGCAGCAGCACTGTTGGCTATGTCTTCTTCCTGCTCCTATCTGTTCTTCCTCTTTCCTCTCTTCTATCCTTCTTAATTCTTCTATTTCTCTACAAAATACCTATCACTCTTAAGCAGGAGTGCTAAAACCCAGAACTTCTTCTACAGCATTCTGGTCCTTCCCTCAAGACCAGTTGTCTTTGCTCATTGTTCTTTGGTAAAAGGATTGGTTGTTGTCTGCATTATTTTCCATTGTTCATCACTAACTCATGCCTCTCATGTATTGCTTTTGGCTTCCAATTCGATGGCTTGCTATGAGTTTTTCAGCAAACCTCCTAGGTCTGGCACTTATTTGGCAATGACCATAGCATAACTCTACTTTTTGGCTAGTTATCTGATATGTAAATAATTAAAGAAATAAGAGAAGTTATGGGGTTAGTCAGGTTAGAATGACAATAAATAAAGGGATGAGGGACTAAATGTAATTTGCTTTTGGCTAATGGATAGTGACCGCCCATTTTCTCCAGCTCTCTCATCTTTCTCCCTCTCTTCTCTATTTTCTCCTCATTCCATTCCCAATCTTTCCTATCCGATTTATTGTCATGCATCATTATCATTGCTATAAGATGGAAGGCCATGTGCTGCCAATGCAGTGGCTTTATTTTGATTCGAAGAGGGTGCAGGAACTTTTCATCAACTTCCTTCACTCCCCTCATGCCTCGTACCTGAAAGCATAACTTTGATTCAAGGTAAAGGTGTTATAGCATCTATCCTTCCACATGCCTCATTTAATGTGTTATTCACAAGCATAAGAAATTTATAGATCCTCCTCTTCTCACCAATATTACTGTAATTTGTTCTTGCCAATGAATTCCCATATGTAGGTCTCCCATATATGTCTAGCTTCTGCTAATAACATATAACAGTCAGTTATTGGTTTATGGGCATCTTCCCCAAAGTTTTAGTTCATCTACTTTATAAAGCACAAGGGCAGCATTCACAAGTTAAATATGACTCATGCACCACCTCCCAAATTTCATGGGCATTCTTATATAAGAGAAAATTTCCCCAATCAAATTACTCAGCCAAGCCATCACTATGTGATTATTGGCATACCAAATCTGGTCTTTGGTCTCATTTATTTCAATAGCAGGCTTGGCAATATAGGTGGTCCTCCTATGCCTTCTCACAAATAATATGAGCAAAGATGGACTTCATTGAGAAAAAATATCCCCACTAGGTTTCTGAGTTTGTAACAAGAATCAGCATACCATCCTTGAGCAGTAATCTTCAAGGATGATCCTGGGGCTTCATTATTCAGAAAGATTTGGTAACTGAATTAAGGCATTTAGGCTCAATAATCCTTAAAACTTATTTAATTGAAAGGCAACCATATACATAAAAGGTAAAAAGGGAACTAAATGGTGATCCTAAAGGTATTGTATCAAAACTAAACACTTAAACGAATGTTATTCTTAAACAGAACACTCACAATAATCTTAAAAAACATCAAAATGAGCAAAAATAATTAAAAACAAATATATCTTAACAAGGGCAATCCCTAAACAAATGCATAGAGCCCAAGATGAGGCATTATGAACCATTCAACTTCCTACACTTTCGATATTTTATATTGAATATTGATTAAACCATTAAAATAACTCAAAAAACTTGAGTAAATAATCGTAATTTCCAATAGTTTTCATAGAACCCATGTACTTTAACAGCATAATATATTATCTTAAGCAGGCTACACTAAAAGCCTAAGAAATTTCTGATGAGGGCTTCTCAGAAGTGTATGAGAAACAAATCCTTCAAAATTAACTAGGCTTCACCAGAACATAACTCATAATTTGGTAAAAGGCTTCATTTTTTTAATTTTGAAAATTTTAATTCCTCGTTATTTTACCTTTGTCTTTAATACTAAGACACCACCCCCAAAATCTTTAAATAATTTTTCAGGCATATGCAAATAAAAGACTACATTTCAGTTGCTATAACTTGTTTATTTCAGTCATATTTTCTCCTATATGGCAACAATAAATGGTTCCAAGGTCTAACACTCTATCAGTCCACTGGAGTCTAAATATCATAACATGATATATGAGATGTGATTCAACCCCAGTATTGCTCTAGCAGACACTCATTGGGAAAAAAAGTTACAGCCTTTGACATAGAATTTAGCTAAAAATGAATATAAAGAGTTTCCATGGCATTGCCTTATTTAAAAGGCAAATATGAGAAAAATAAATGATAAGAAAGAAACAGGGCTTTAAAGATGCGATTGTGTGCATGTGTTGGCGAGAACATACCAAATTTGACGAGGGCCTGGTTTATTGCGTTTAGATGCTGTTATTGCTCTCAAGTGAGGACGAGAAGAAGCAGAATTAGTAATTGGTGGTACTGGAGAAGACTGCAAAAGTTGATCCAAGTAGGGCATATCGTCAGTTCCAAAAATTTTCCATGGTTGCCCTTTCGTCATAGATTCAACATTTCCCACAAGCAATGCCGCTGCACCTACTTCCAAGAAACTATATGTCCTCATATCTTGAGAACTCACAGCATGATCACTATAAAAAATCATGTCAAAAGAATTATATCTGAAGCAATATGAGGGGAAAAAAGCCACCAACAATAAGGAAGCAACCAAAACCAACTTTTGAGAGTAAAAAAAGAATTATTTACTTTTCTGATGATACCAATGACGAATGTTGTTCCTCAAGCCAGCGCCATTTTAGGATGTCATGGGCAATGAATTCAAGTTCATCCTTTTCATCAATAGTTTCTATTTTTGACAACTTTGAAGCAGATGAAGCAATTGAATCCTTCTCTAATGCTTCTGGAGCATTCGCTGGAGATAATTGGGTTTTAAAGGATTTACTTAGCAAAGATGACAATGATGGGAGAGATTGTCCAGATGAAGAAGGTGCTCCAGCAAATGCAGCTGGTTGAAAATACCGTTTCGGGATGTGCTGAGCCACAAGAGAACGAACATAACTGAGTGACTTCATTAGTGCCTCAGAAGCAAAGCTAGATACAGGCAAAGGAGATATGTTTGTAGATGTTGGTGAGCCAGATTGTGGATTCAAAGATCGCGACCACGGTCGATTCAAGTTAAGATCACATTCAGCAATTATGTTTGAACAGAATCGATCTATCTGAAGCAATGTCTCCTCACTTGGTTTGTATCTGAATGAATTAAAATAAGTTGTGAATTTCTAATGTCATATCACACAATCAATAAGGGTTCGTTACTTGTCCAATACACAATCATAACAAAAAAGGATAATAGTTGCTTGTTTCAGTAACTTTATGAATCAACAGAAAAAGCATTTAATTCGTCGGCAAAAAGGAAAATAAATTCAGGACCACAGAGAAATTACTATTTTTATATATTATGAACATAGCACCGCAAAAGAATTTCCCAGCACTCTTTGCACATCACGAGGTCTGCCAAGGCCATGATTAATATAAGACAAGCTTCAAGGAACACAAAGCTCAATATGGCTCGTCAAGCAATATGCAAAATCCCCACCAATCAAGCTACCAGAATCAAATAATTTATTACAAAATAGAAAACATGTCCGGTTTTCAATAGAGCTCGGAAGATTGAGAACCTTTGACATGATAATGTTGTGAACTTCCCTTGGAAGGAAGATTGGATGATTTATTTAAAATACATCCTTTCTCCTGTATCACAAGACAAAGTTCCAGGAATAGAACAAAAATGCAGCTGGTCTAATTTCAACTTCTTTCTAACCCCCATGCTAAAGCACACCAACCAAACAAGGGGAAAAATAAAGAAAACATTTTTAATGAGGAAAAGGCCACCCATGGTCACCCATCAGGACAAAATATCATTCTTCACAAGTCTATCTTTATTTGGTCAATCAAAGCATTCTATTTTGATACAAAAATAACTTGCTAAGAAGAAGAGAAAAGCAATAGAAAAAGGGACAAAATGAATTCCCAAAACAAATTAAAAAAAATCCAGACTCATTAGCTCGAAAAAGCTATGAAATTGCTTAGTGATTCCACAAGGGATGCCCTCTAACAAAACTGCTTGCAAAGACAGACAAAGAAGCCACAAGAATAACTCTCTCCTCTCCTAAGTAAGATACATTGTTGAAAACTATTAAATATTCATTCATTCCGAGAACATACCTTAGAAGGTACCGTTTCAGAAGTGCCACACACCTCGTGACTACTGCAGGACTGGAAAGATAGTAAGGATATTAGAAGTACAACTCGAGATGCTTCAAATAAAGTTCAAAAGCAGTAATAAAGGAAAACATATTAGGATTTGTCCAGACTACAGAGAGAACAAAGCACTCTCTCATATGCCACTTTGGAGGTTTCAAGAAGAGAAAAGATGCCAAGGCTCTTGGGCAATGTACAGCATATAGTGATATTCATTATATTGCTGGCTAGGGACAGAGAGAAACCCAGAATTTCAAAATTTAGTTTTGGTAGCTGCCTCTTTAGAGGGGAAAAATAGATCTTCTTAAGACATCACAGGGACAATTGTAGAAGAACGGAGAAAATGGAGGAAAAAACATGTAATCTGATATCTGAGGGTTTTTTGGGTCCTTTATTTTTTAATATTCATATTGTTTTTATTATTTATTTAAAAATTAAAAATGTAGATGACATGATGAAATCAAGCCAAAAAAATACATGCAGAAAATGTTAGTCAATCATATCATGCCACGTCTTACAGAAAAAAGAAATCAAAACAGGCCTAACGTAGTACACAAGTGCATTCTCCACTAGATATTTAATAAAAGGTGAATAAATAGTCTGATATTCCGGTTTGGGATTTGTATTTTGGTCTCATTACAATATCTAAAAATACCTTATAGGTTGTTGGCCCCTCGAAAAACATGCTCCTAGTAAGTTTAAAAGTAGTAGGGCCTCTGTTATCACAGAATTAGTAGGACCTCTTAATCTCCACACAGGATAAGTCAAAAGAAGAATACTTAAACCATTCCAATGCTTTCATTTAGTCAAATAGTGAGTAATGATTTTAACTGTAGATAGCTTTATTGTTCATGGTGTTTATCAATCAAACCCAAGGTCACTATAAATTTAATGATCCTAGGATAATCTTCTAACTGGTAAGAGGTCATGAAGGGTTCTAACTGGAAGAAGGCCAAGTGAAGTGCCGTTGAATGTAACTACCAATTGATGGAGACTTGGTAGTATGGGACACCAAGTCCTGTGTAGAATGAGACACTCAATAGGGTATTTAAATGGGCTAGTTCTCCCACCTCAACAACTACCTTTTGGGTTACGGTTCTCATCTCACTTAGGTAAACAAGCCTCATGAACACAATATACCATGTGTTCATCACTAAACACAAAAAATAATATCTACACTAAGCATAATTTCAATGCACTCTGAATGCCCAACTGTTATTTCATCTCTCTCTTTCAAAAAAGTTAGTTAATTCGTTGCACTCCATAACCTAAGGTTAACTACAGAATAATATTGCAACAGTGGACCTAAACAATCTGAATAGTATCACCATCTAGCCACTGTCTAATGTCGACAAATAAACATGACAAAATACCTGCGCTCCCTCTCTGAAACAGTATGTTCAAGAATCACATTATAAGCCAAGTCTATGGTTGCAGGAGCTGCCAGATAGTCCTGCAAACATGCATTTAAATCATAAAATGGGTAGCGTTTACTTTGGGCATGAAGTATATCACACATAATGACATCATAATTTGAATATAAATGGCCTTATAATATTAGTATGCAGGCATGGCATTAAAGTCTGCTCAAGATACAAGTCTGTTTCGAAGAACGTAAAATAAATTAAGTTTAACCAGCCCTATTCATAGAGCCTTCCAAACAAATTGAAACCACACAAAAAAAAAAAAAAAAAAATCAAGCCCCACTTGATTCAAAAAGAGAAAGAAAACAATTTCAAGGCTCGGCCATAGAATGGAACGCCAAATCCAAAAGGCATTAACCACTCAAAGAAGATCTAAGAAACAAATCGACAGAAAAATTAGGAGATAAATCTACGAACCCGAAGAGTCCTGGCAGCTTCATTGACCACAGTGGAAAAGGGGCTGCCACCATGGTGCGAAGTGGCCAATGACGAGGAGAGACAGTCAGCGACGGCTCGCCGCAAAGGCTCCGGCACCTTCTTGAGCGACGAAGATCTCAACCTCGAAACACCTCCGACTCCAATTAACTGCATCCTCGCACTTCCCGGGCTACGCGAGGGACTAAAGGTGGAAGACATGGGTGTTCAACAAGAATCACCAAACAGTATACTCTAATCTCACAGTGAAGTGCGAATCTCGAATTGCACGAAGCCAGTTTGGGAGTTCCTCGGCATTTGATTGCACAATCGAATAATCTGAGTCTGCGTGTGTGTGAAATAGAGAAAGGGGAGGAGAAAAGAAGTGCGAAAAAGAGCAGAAACAGAGTACTTGGTTGAGCTTGAGATTTTAGAATTAGAATTTTCTTACTAGTAAATTCTTAATTTTCGCAAGTGTGTATTAGCTGTACGTACAGGCGGAGTTTTAGTTTTCATGAACACTATGAGCTGGCACGCGCTAAAAAATTGAGGCGTTAAGGGTAGTTTCGGGATTCGACACTTCTTTCTAGGGTTTTTTCCCTCTCTTCGCTGGCCTTGACTGACTCTCAGACTGTGAGTGGGGTGACCTCACCTCATTCAAATTATAATTCTAATTCTAAATGAAAATTTCATAAGCAATCACTGATAATGGATGGTTAAAATAATGAAAAGGTGATAAAGAATAAAACTTTGAATTTATTATCGTTGACCAAAAAAAGAATTTATTATACTATTATAAATTATTAAAATTTGTGGGATAAGTGTCATTTTTTGAATGAAAATTTAGTCTAAGGAACATTGGTTACGTAGAAGTTTTTCTTCGACCAATTTTACCCTGAAGTACGTAAAACATAGCACATTATTAATGTGCTATGTTTTACGTACTTCAGTGAATGTGCGATGTGCTGTGTTTTACAGACTTCTAGGACAAAAATGATCCAAGAAAAAATTTCAAATGACCAGTGTTCCTTAAACTAAAATTCAATGGTAAAAATAGTATTTATCCCATAAATTATTATATAGTTCTGAAAAATATATAACTTATAGGGAAAATGACAAAAAAATATCATTTGAACTTCAAAATACTGTTGACAACAACAGTAATAGGATTGACAAAAACAACAAAACAATTGACAACTTATTTTATTGAGAAACCACTTATTTAGGATTTTGAAGTTCAAGTGGTATTTTCTTAGGATTTTCCTTAACTTTTAGTGCTTGAACATTTTTAATCATTGATTCAATCCATAAAGTAATTCTTTTAATTTATTTTTTCAAAGAATTATAAAGAATGAATTGTCTCAAGTAAAAAATAAATAAATTATAAGAGTTTATTTGTATTGAGTAAAAACAAGGAAGTAGGTTGTTTTGAGTCAAAATTTAAAGAATAAATTAATAATTTTGGAAAAGTTTGGATTTTGGGGACAAAATTTTTATTATTAGTATTAGTTAAAATTATTTTTATTTTCAAAATGAAAATAGTAAAGTAATTTTTAGTTTATTATTATTTTTTTACCAATTATTTCATTGTTAATTATTACATGTTATCATATAACACTAATTTGCATATTTATAATGGTTATAGCTAATAAAAGTTATGAATATCGAGGCAGAGATCATGCAATATAATACTTAAAATTAACGATAAATTATACATATCATCATCTTTTGTAAGGCGAAATTCGTGAAAACACAAAAATAATTGTTGCAGTTGATAACCGTCATTTATTTAGCGTCAAAAGTAACTATTCTTTTAAAATGACTATCATATAACACTTACAAACAATTCATATTCCAGCCTTATATCAACAAAAACACGAACAAAATGGTAATACTTATTGACCATAAAGTATGAATAAAAAAAAATGACATTTCATAATAAATAACCATCATGTAATGAACAAATTTAAAAGCACATTTTCAAAACCTCGTTCAATTCGACACCAAGTACCAGTTCTCCTAAATTAAATATATTTTAGAGCAAAATATTCAATTCTGTCTATACTAACATATTTCTTTTGTTCTTAGTACTTTCTATTTTCTAAAAAGCATATTTTCATAACCTCGTCCTCTCTCCCTCATTAAGGTCAAACTCTAGAGAGTTATTTCTAGTCCCCCTCCTCCTCGTCCACGTGCTCGCCCTCCTCCTCCTTCTTATCATCCTCAACCTCCTCTCCACAAGCCCATCCTCTTCCACCATTGCCTCCACAAAACTCCTCCCTCTCCTTCTCTACCACCACTTTTTTTGCCTCATCCTCAAATGGAGGCTCTATTGTAAACGTTGGCCACCCTTAACCACTCAGCAAGGCATCTCACTAGACATGCCCACAAGCTAAACAGGAAGTCAAACCTTATCCTTGATCACAATCACATTATATATGATCTCTTCCAGTTAGACCCATCATCTCCTTCATCAAACGTCAATGATATGACAAGTAAGGGGTAGGGTAGGAGGGGCACAACAGTAGTGATGATGACTGAAACCCCTACTACTTTTTTAATTTTAAAAATAATTAATCGCTACATCAATGTAGCCCAAAAATATTTTTTAAAAAAAATAATTGTCTCTTCATGATTATTAGTAAACAATCGTTACTAATTTAAGGGATGCTGAAGGTTATTAGTAAACAAATGTTACTTATGTTAACCATTGCAATTTATACCAACACGTTTGGCTCTATAATGTAACCCTTTCCCTTCCAAAGGATATGATCTGTTGGATAACTTACAAAACCCATTTGGCCATCCACTTATATTCCAATTTCTAGCTTTTGTTCTTCACCTATTACATAGGAGAGCAAGGACGCATCGAAAAGAGTAGCATGGGGGAATTGACCTCTCTCATTCACACTCTCATTTACTTTTTTTAAAAAAATATTGATTATACTATTGGATTGAATAAACAACTTTAAAAATTATTTTAAAAAAATAAGTTTGTAAAACCCGTCATTTTTCAAAATACTATGTCAAATACCTAATGGTTATTAAGAAATCACCATCACCATTTACAAAACCTAGCGACTGTGACGTTAAAACCGTGAACTTTCGTTCAAAGGTTCATTACGGTTGTAAATTAAGAACCATAAGAAAATGTCACCTTTCATAACGATTGTAAACTTATAACAGTAAGCAAGTTTTATCAAGTCTTCTAAAACACGTATCCACTATCTCATGCTTCTTCACTTTCCCAAATTATTACACTTAATACGCTTGTCTTTTGTTGAACATTACCTACCATCCTCAAAACTTACAACTCAGGTTGACTTTTCTGACTATCAACAGTCGCATCCAGATGATCTACGTCCTCCACTGCTTTCTTTGAACTTTAGTCTGATAGACAAGTGAGTCGCTTCAATTGCCCTAGCTCAGTTTTTTGTTCAGAAACCTAACTAGGTCGCATTCCTTTACATACTCTATTCTTTTTATTTTAAGGTATAATTTCTCTTCTGCATTCTCATTATTTTTCACTTTGTCTTTCCTTGGTAGGCTTTGGCCTTAATTATGCATCGTGTTTTTCTGGAAAACCCATTGCTCTGTTCCTGTGGCTGACTGAATGAGTTTTTTCCAATTAAAATGGCCAGTTCTACTTACTGCGACATGGATAATGCCTCTAGTTCTAATAGTTCATGTAGTTTCAATAATGTTCCTATTGATACCGCTGTTGTCACTAAGCAACCTAAAAACAAAACCCCACAAAAAGCGTTAGAACAAATGCAGGATAGTGTAAGGAGGGGCCACTAAACCTCAACTTTTGTTAACAAAGTAAGGATATATGGGGAAGATTTGAGGTGACATAGATCAATGATGGCTAGCCTCTTTATCCATCTCACTTCATAAGCTACATTAGATTAATGATTCCTATCTGGGTGGTTAACTAGTGTCAAGTACAGGAAGGTTACACAAAATGTATTTCAAACAATGTCAAGGTAAGGTATCTATGCCTTCTAATTACTTGCTATGTAATTGTAAAAAAATGTTACCTTTAATTGTATGTTTTGCATCTATATATCATATAGATGGAGACTACATCAAGGACTTCGTCATTAAGAAGGTTGGTCAATCACTAAACACATTCCATCATGTATTGCAAAAGCATATTTGCAGAATCTTGAAGAGGCTGATGAGACAGACGCTTTTGTGAATCTTTAGTTCATCATCAAACTAAATGATTAAAAAAAAATCACCTCACATCGCATCTAGACATTCTAGGTAATTTTTATTCATGATTCATAAAACTTGCATGTATCTGTTTAATATTAACTCGAGTATTGTGTATTTTTTAAGGAATTAGGTTGAGTGAAAAGGAAGAAGGTAAATAAGAATAAATATACCAATAAGGAAGGGCGGACAGAGTATATGCTCGGTGGGGACGATAATAGACCTCCCTGTTATGAACTTTGGTCGGTGACAAGGCAAAATAAAGATGGCTCTTATGATAATCCTCAGGTGAAGGTCATCGATAAAATAGTAAGTATTAATATTAGTCCCCGATTCATGGAAGTAATGTCTTCAATTGACTATCAATATCAACATTATTGTTAAATGCACAACAAATCATGTCCTAGGAAGTTGCAACACATGCAAGCTGCCTTTCTGTGGTTGAGGACATATTGGCCAAAACATTGGGATACAGTGGGACGGGCTACCGGCAACTTTGTTGCATGGCTTTGCTGCCTACTTAGAGTATAGAAGCCCTTTATTCAAAAGAATTCGCTCACTCAGAAGAAGTTGGCCACCAAGTCCAAGCTTTCCAATCAGTCCAAGCCTCCCACTTCCAAGACCCCCAGTTAGCCCAAGCCTGCTACTAAAACCCCCAGTTGGTCCAAGAAGAGGAAGCATCCTGTTAGTTGCAGTGTATCACCCAAGAGGGGTGAATTGAGTGAATTATAAAAATTAAAATAATCTTGATAAATAATTAAATCATGAAGGAGGAATTAGAAAGATATCACCAAAGTGTGCACATAGATTTATATTGGTTCAGCCTTAATATCGTAACTTATATCCAATTCTCAGAGCGTCTATAAGATTTCCACTATCTTTTAGTTCAAAGTAATCCTCACCAGGACTCACCCCCCTTTACAAATGTAATCTGACAACCACACTTAAGATCCTACTACCTTGAGACTTTATAATAATCAAATTAATGATAAGAGCTCTCTCACAGAGTATATATATGATCACTAAAGAATATAAATATCACAAGATATTTCAAAGAGTATTAATGAGGAATAAGTGAGTAATAAATTTATTGTCATTGGTTAGTTTTTCCGTATTGAATGCTCTTTGTATTTTTAGGTGAAAGTCATTAATGACCAATGAAGCTTTCTGTTAGGTGTATTCAATGTATCTGTTACACTGGATAAACTTTCTGTTAGACACAAGTCGAAGTCGTTTGAAAATTTGAGGATATATCACTTTCATATCATTGCTGCAAACCTTCATTCGACATTCCTTTGGTCTCTTTATTTGACTAAGGTTGAGTTGTTTTCGCTTGTGTCGAAATGGGTGTCTCAAAAGATAATCATTTGACCTGCTCTAAATTACATTATATGTATGCTTGGTTTTCTACAACAGTATTTAAATCTTTTGACGCAAATCTTACTTTATGATATTTTGAATGTAATCAATCAAGTAATCATCTAAAACTCATTAATAAACATTATTAAAACCATTGAGTAATAATCAAAAGTTACTAATTGATAATCAATGAATTTGAATTTACGAAGACGAAGGTTCAGTGGAAGAACAGGTGATACGTGAGTGTCATTTATCCACACTCGAGTGTTATTTTTCTACACTCGAGTGTTGATGACTCTGTTTCTTGGAAGAAGATTGTTCAAAAGTGAAGCTCAGTTGAAAAGATAAGCTTTCTTCCATACACTCAAGTGTCATTTTTTCATACTCAAGTATTGATACTTTATGTGTCTTGTAGGAGATTGTTCAAAAGATAGAGTTTAGAGAAAATTCATTGACATCTACCAGATATTTAAGTGTCAATAAATCACACTCTAGTGTCACTAAATGACACTTCAAGTGTGCCTTTAAGTCATCATCGATTATCATGCACTCAAGGGGGATCCAAAAAATTTATGAAGAGTGGTCACTAGTGGCAGGGGGATTTGAGGGCTGCCCCCAAATTTTTTTTAAAGAAAAGTTTTAAATGTATTAAAAAACAAAAGAATATAAACAAGAAAAGAAAAGAATATCAAAAAAATATTCATGAAATCAAGTGAATACTGATGATGTAATAAGAGAGACAATTATTTTACAAACCTGCCATTTAGAAAAGTAAGGCAGAGTGCTATTAGAAATACAACTATATAAATCACAATGAAGGGTAGACACTCAATAAGTTCAAGTACAAATATTTTAATAACAAAAATATATTATAATAAAAATAATTACAATGTCATCCTTTTAGACCTTACTTTTTGGAATTCCATCATAATTATCTTATTATCAAGGCTATCATGTAATACCCTAGATTTTATTATTATTTTAATAATAATAATATAGTAGTAGTAGTAGTAGTAGTAGTAATAATAATAAATGGATAGATAAAAATAAATTTAAATTAGAATCTAACAAATGATTGTCATTATTTTATTCATTAAACTAGCAATAGTTAAAAGCCCAACCCATAGTAAACCCTAATTTCAACTATAAACCTAGGTCTAGTCATCTAACCCTAGCCACCACTTATCAGTTCCCTCTCTGAAAATTCCTTGCGGCAGAATTTCTCCTCTAGGAGCTTAGCAACCACGGAAGATAGGTAATCCTAATCCCTAGAACAAATTTTCTTCCTTTCCGACTGAACATAGGTTGATTATGGTCTCTTGTGTGCACTTATATCTTCTTCCTCGGTTTGCGTGAATCCTTAATTGGCCTTCCGTGCGTCCCTCCTGCTGCAACTTTTAATTGATATATTTCATTTGTCTTCTTCTTCTTTTGTCGTGGGCCCACCGTCATTATTTTATCATTGTCTCTTCCTTTTAATCTTTTTGGTCAAATGTCTCTTCCATTTTAATCAATATATATATGTATGGCTATTTGAACACCTGAAGAAACGTGGCTACTGTGTGTAAACAAACAAAGAAAAAGAGACGGTGAATTCCCAATGCATGAGACCTGTAAGACGTTGATTATCAAGTAGTACAACAAAGAATAAATTTTGAAATTCTTCATCAAGCAGCTTGAATTAGGTTATTATATAATCACTATATTAGATATTTCGGAATGCCTTTGCACCTACATATATACCCATTAATTAAATTGTGTTGGCTTAGTCATCTTTTTGTTTATTCATAATGATTATTCCAAATAATTTTATGTGCTTCTGTTCTATTTTTAATTATTTTATTTTATCTTTTTATTTTTTTTTATGTGATTAAAATAATTTAATTGTGGGAAAATATCTTTGGGAAGGTACCTCATAAAGTGACGAATACAACCCTTAGGCTTTATGCCCTCAAAAAATGAAAAATTATTTGATGTGAACCGATATATTCGTTCTTCCTAAAGTGGTGCCTGGTAGGATATCCGGGGTACTAATAGTAACTTTGGAAAGAGGTGTGCACACTAGGAAGAAAATTATCTATGACCAATTTGATGATGATTTGTGACTAGCAGGTTTTCGAGTCACAGGGTAAACTGGCAGGATATCCGGGTCTACCATGGTTCTCTTCCTACTAGAAAACTCTAAAAACGACACCTTTTTAGTTTATACATATACACATATGATGTCTTTATTTTATTTTATTTTGAAATTAATTTATTTTTATTTTATAATCATTTTATTTTATGTTGGAATTAATTTATTTTACAATTATTTAATTTTATTTTGTAGTTAATTTATCTTATTTTATAATTGTTTCATTTTGGAATTAATTTATTTTATTTTAAAATTATTTTATTTTATTTCATTATTTATTTATTTTATTTCAATCCATATCAAATTATTTATCTATTTATTTATTTTTGCTTTATTTTATTTCATTTTACCTTTATTTAGTTAGGATTACTAGCTGTTGCTGATGTTTGTGTTTCTGGGCTGCGATGATCCTTCGGGGGGAGCAGAATTTCAGTGAACAGGTGCTAAGGGCTGAGGCTAGCATAAGAGTGAGGAAGACGTTGAATTCTAATTATGATTGCATCTAGTTATTTATTTTCTTTTATTTTATTTTTTGAAATAAACTTTCTGTTTAAGTTTAGATTTATTTCATGTAATAAGAAGCCTTGCACTTGTTCCATACAAGTGCGACGGTGACATCTCTTGAAGTTGATTATTTTGGATTTTTAGTTATTATTTATGAAAACCATCAAAGTTTTATGTTATTTTAACTCTGGAAATTCAGGGGTGTTACATATCAAATACATCTTTTTTAATATAAGGCATTAAACAATCATTCAACCATTCATCCTTCATCTGATTATGAAGTGCAGTCTTGATATATTAAGGGTGGGTAATCATTCAAACATGTATTAATCTTTTTAAAAAAATCTCCAATTCAAGGGTGGCACTTGCCCCTTCTCTTATATGTGGGTCTGCCCCTGCATGCACTGACCTTGACACTTGAGTGTTGATGAGCACACTTGAGTGTTAGCCTTGTTGATTCCAGAATGAATATGAGTGGCAAGTGTTGGCGCAACACTCAAGTGTTTACTTAAACACCCGAGTGTTCAACACAATACTTCCAAAATGGAAGTAAGTGTCAGGCACTTTTCTTGTGATTTTGAAGCCAACACTCAAGTATGTCTATATCATACACTATAAAAATGGTTTTTTGATTTCAATAATTATTGTACACTTGAGTGATATTTAATACACACTCAAGTGACTTGAATTATTAAGTCTTTATGTCATTGCAAGTGTTTGTTATCATCAAAACCTATAATCCATTAACTAAAACATACCACCCCCAAAGATCAATCTAGGAAGAAGTATTCCTCGTAGAATAAAATTGTTGATTAATCTTCCTAGAAGTCTCTCTAAGAGTTCGTTAACAGGTGCTTGCTTCATATCCGTTTCTAATTATTACATTTGAGAGAAAGGTCATTGACCTTCCAGACCACGTGAAAGCTATAATCGAAGAGCTTGTTTCTGAGATCATAAGCAAGGACATGGTAAGTTCAATGTTTGTCAACTTCTTTATAAGGTATTTCTTCAATTATGATTGAATAGTTGGTTGCTTAGAACTTTAATTACATTTTGATATGTTGGTTTTGATATTTCAACCACATGTACCACATTACCTCGTCCCCTATGGCTTCCAAGACAAGATTAAGTTCATCATCCCTGACCAAATCAATAACAAGGTGAAGGCATAAAGGAAGATACCAAGCAATGGTATGTGAGGTTTATGGGGAATGAATTCCTCAAGATGGCTCCAGACAAAAGTGACATTTACTTCTTGGTGCCTTACGTTCAAGAACGGGAACATCATTAACTCTACTTAAATTAGTTTTTATTTATTTTGTAATTGTCTTGATAGTGTGATCTATTATTATACGAGGAACTACTGGATGCTTATAGTCGTAAATCCAATGTGCATAAGGATTTGGTACTACAACTCTATGAGCGAAGTTCTAGACATGATATCATACATACAGGAGACTTTCAATCAGTAAGTTATTCATTCATCATCTCTTATAATTAAGTTTGTCTTGCATATTTATGTTTATATAACTTTATATTATACTTCTCATAGCAGTTTACACTTACCTCACTCAAAACGGGCTCAAGTGTACTAAGAACAAGCTCATCAATGGCACCTATAGATGCGCCTTTCAATGGCTATATCCAAAGGTATATATATTATTCACCAATAACTATAATATTAATAAATTTATGAAGCACACAACATAAATTCATAAAAATGTGGGGGTGAGTGTGTGTGTGTGAGAGAGAGAGAGAGAGAGAGACTCATTGACAATTTTTTCTTCTCATTTCTTTATAGTGCCCAAGCAACTGGATAACAACAATGATTGTGGGTACTGTGTGATGTAGTACATCAAGGACATTATCACCCACAGTCTTGAAAATATTGATACAACTAAGGTATATTATATGATCAACTCGTTCATATATACATTTAGTCAGCTATATATTACAATATCTAACTTACATCTTATTTCCTTTTGCGTACAGTATTTTGATGCCTCTTGCACAATGTTTAGCAACTCACAAATGGAAGAAGTTGCTAAAGAGTTGGCGATATCTATGCAACATCAGTGAAAGAGTAAATATATATAGAATGACTGTAAAATTTTAAATACTAATGATTTTTTTTTTAATTTTTTGTTTAAATAGTATATATTCTTATTTGTTGTATTATTCTGTATATGAATGAATGTAAATATATATTGTGATTCATTATGTGCAAATGTAAATGCAAGGGAGATATGAAAGTAAAAACCCCCTTCATTTTTTACACGGTTGTTATCTAACAACCGTTATTTAGGTCAACTATATATAACGATTGTTAAAATAACCATCATATATGCTAATATATATAACGGTTATTAAAGCAGGACTATTATGTATAATGCAAGCATTACCAGATATTATGACAGTTGTTTATGTGTGCACACTAACTATTAGCACAACAATGGGCATTATAATCATTATAATATGTCTAAAAAAAATAATTGTTCGAAACCATAATGTATCTGCGCTGATCTTTTACAGCACCCCACATATATAACAGTTTGGAATCATGATCTATAGTAGTTAATAACTGTCATACATCACAATTTTTTTAGTTATGCAAACTAATAATAAGTCTAATGTTTATACTCCCAGTCCCTCCAATCCAAAATATAAGAAATCTTGTAGAAGAAAATTTTGGCTCAAATATAAAAATCTAATAGAGTAATTCATAATAGTTCTCTATTTTACTGCTCATCGAAAAAGGAAGGGTGAGTGGGTGACAAACAATAAATGCATATTTGAATATCATGTTCTTAAATAAGGGTAAAATGGGTAAATTTTATCAATTTAAAAACTCATAAATAACTTAACTAAATTTTTTTAATTCGTGTGAATTAGTTAAGAACGTCTTATATTTTGAACTAGATGAAATATATAACGAAGGGTTAAAAGGGCATTTTTACCTACTAGCTCCCTCCTTCGATATATATAAGGCCCTTGTAACCAAAATGCAAGGCTCTAGAAAATAGTTACAATTAATGAAAAGTGATAAAGACGTTGGAACTATAATTGTTTTTTAAAAAAAGGCCCTTATTCATAAATGAGTAAGGAAAAGTAATAATAAGAAAATGATGATAGAGGAAGTACAAGGAAAGATGATTAGAGAGAATAAAGCGAACGTGTTAATATTTTAATGAATGCAATATATGAAATTAATTAAAGTTAAAATAGGTAAAAAATACATTTATTATTCATACCAACTCAAATAAGATCTTATAAAAAGAGACAAACCCATTCAAAATATGAGACCTTATATCCTTTTCATAAAAACAACTACTACATATAGCTTGTTCCTATTTATGCATTTAGAGATCTCAAATCTTCTTTATTAATTTCTCATTTTGTCCTAATTTAATTACTCATATTAATGTCATCACATTTATAATTTATTGTGTTCAGTCACACTCTCTCCTCACCACACATTCTCTCTTTTCCTCATCTCTCCCTATTTTTTTTCCTTTTTCTGCTTTTCCTATTCTCTCTCTCCCTATAAATAACAATATTTTTTTAAAAAAATTAACAGTTTTTACATATTTATTGTTTGTAATTAATTTTTTGATCTGAATTGTTTGGTTAAGTGCTTTTTACGAAAAGGAGTGGAAGGAGCATATGGTCATTCATGATTCATCAGCTACCTCGAACTTTTTTCCCCCCACCTAGAC
Organism: Acacia confusa; assembly: GCA_037074495.1. Taxonomy (NCBI): domain Eukaryota; kingdom Viridiplantae; phylum Streptophyta; class Magnoliopsida; order Fabales; family Fabaceae; genus Acacia; species Acacia confusa. Next base: position 44,820,467 of record CM073503.1, read on the forward strand.
TTCTCAATTCATTAAAACGATGTGATGCATTAAGTATAAAAAATTGTTGCAAAGTTGCTTTTTGGACTAGGAAATTAATGTTGTCGCTAACTCCATATCGATTTTGGTCTTAAGAGCATTTATCATAAATGAGTAATTAAAAGTACAAGGGACTGATTTTTTACTCGTGTAAAATACCAAAATACCATTTTAACCAATTACTTTGACCGGCTGCCAAGAGATCAGCCACTTTGCTTGCTGCTAGTGGCAATATCAATAAGTAATTAAAAAACGTTATTTACAAATTTTCACATTCAACTTTTGAAATCTACAAATCATCCAGAAATTTACAACTTAACTTAGAGCTAGTTTGGTAGGCAGAAAGTTTGGGAGGGAAATGGAAGATGAGCGAGGACGGAACTTTATTGGGACATGGGAGGACCACGGCCCCCACAAAAAAAAAAAAATCATATAAAAAATGAGTAGGTATTATGTTGTATGTGTTCAAGTAAAATAAAAGATGTTAATGTATTTCGTGTAATATAGAACACACGGCTCATATAGAAAACACCATATAGATCTTAATGCATTTTAATATAAAAGATGTTAAAAAATGAGTTTTTTTTTATATTTATATTTAATATAATAGTAGTGAATTATATTGTTTAAATTGTTTATAGGTTATTTGGAAAGTGATAAAATCTAAAAATAGCTCAATGATAAAGAATAAAATAATTGATTCATTTTTCAAAAGGAAATTAAGGCTAGTGATCACATAGAGGAAAGTAACATAGCTTTTACTGATCTGAATATTTTTTCTTTTCTTTTACAATTGATATTCTTTTCTTTTCTTATTTATATCTTTTATTTTTAATGTATTTAAAATTTTCATTAAAAGAAAAATTTCGGGGGCACTTTGATCTCAACTACCAAGTTCTTGCTTTTATCGTGATTTTCTAGATCCCTGATTTCCCAATTCAAGTTTGTTCGTCTTTTATCATGATTTTCCACATCCCCTGTTTCCCGATTCAAGTTTGTTTGTATGCTCTTCTAAAATGCAAAACAAGAAAGTAAAAATAAAGAGATAGATAGATGATGATAATAACAAAGTAGTAAGCTCAAGCTTATTTTATTTTATGTATCAAACAAATTCTAGTCAAACCTTTTTTAACATTAATTTATACCAAAAGTGTAACATCCTAAATTTTCATATTTGGAATTTTAGCATCCCAAATTTTGGGATTTGAGATTTGAACTATTATATGGAAGTTTAAATTTCATAATTGGCTAAAAGTATTTATGAAATTAATTAATGGAAAATAAGACCTATTTTTTTTTTCTTTCCTTAAATCTATTTTAGGAAAAGACTAAGATTAAGGATAATTTAAACCAAAGAAATATAGAATTTATATTTTTGGCCTAGGAGATTAAAGATTTATTTTTATCCATTAATTTCAATTAAATAAACAAAATAAATACTACCTATTATTATTCTTTCCCATACATAATTACAACCATTATGAGATATTTTTTTTTTATACAAGAAAAGTTTTGGAAGGGTTCGACATTAGTCTTCCACTAAGGCCAGGGCACGGCCTCAGGCTCTTTGAGCATTTAATGGGGACTTACGAGATCGCTTACCAAAAGAGTCCCAGCTATAGCAACGGGGATCGAACACATATTTCTTTAAGACTTAAACAAATCTCTTACCATCTATACCAACTCTTTTGACACCATCATGAGATATTAGCAACAAATATACTTCACTGAAGAACACATTGTCACTGAATATACCTCTTGATCCATTAAACCCATAGCCCAACATATTTTCTTCGTGGGCCCAATTACCCAACCCATTATATCTCATTTAGTCAATCAGCAGCAGGAAAATTTATCAAAATACGCAACCTCTATTCAAACTCACCGAAAATGCAGAAGGAGATATATTATAGAGTTGGGAATCAGGGCGGTGAATGACCAGGGCCTAATACAGCCGGCTTTTTAGGACCCGAAGTAAGAAAAACACTTGTTTTTCAAAGTTTGGCTCAAAAGTACTAGGGCCAGGGCTGGCCCGTAGGGCCCAGAAATTACTATTCTAAATTTTAACTATTTTTCCTCCACTTTTTTTTTTTAAAAAATATAATTAGTAAATTACAACACGAATCATTCAATAAATAAGCACAATCACTAATTCATAATCAAAAGCAAATTATGTTACAAATAATTCACATAAAACATAAAAAACATATTACTAAGTGACATTAGTATAATGACTGTAATTGTCATAATCTTCATCACTATCAACAATTTTAATGACATTTGATTGTTCTTCACTTTGAGTAGTAGCCTCTAGCTCATGAGTAAGAATATCATAAAATTCTTCTCCCGCATCATGAACACATCCATAATCTTTATTTGTAACAAATAATAAATCAAATAATAAAATTATAGTATAGTTTTTATATATTTGTAGTTAAATGGATAAATAACTCCATAACATATAACACACACACATATATAAATTAAGAAATTTAAAAAGAAAAAAAAGAAAAAAGCTGGAAATGGCCTGCGGGTCTCGCTCAAGGCTCTCCAGGGCTGGCTTGTTTAAGCCCGAGGCCTGTTTGGACCGGCCCTCCAGAACTTATTTCAAATAACTCGTCCATTTTACAAGCTCAGCCCTCAAAAAGCTAGGGCTTAAACGAGTCGTCCGTTTGGCCAGTTTCCCGGCTTAGATATATATATATCAGCAAGTAACTTCAGCGTCTTGAGCGTAAACACGGGAAAAGGGGAAAAAAAAAAAACCAGATCACGCCATCAAAGCACCATGCTTTTTTCGGATCCTCTGCCATGCTTCTTGAGCCACACGAAGGCGTTACCCGTTGGATTTTTTCTTCTTGGGCTATTAGCTGATTTCTTCGACTGGACCCTCGGCTCACTACTTAGCCGTTGTTCCTTTGTTCCCATTCATCCTGCAACACAGAAAACTGATAGAAATTAATAGTGAGTTGAAGGAGGGAGAGAGAGAGAAAAAGATCATCTCCTTGCTCTGTTTCTTGCCGTCGGATCAAAGGTGAAAATCAGCAACCATTCTTCCTCTTATCAGCTGGAAGACGAAGGTAAGATACGGGTCTCCTTTTCCTTTGAGCTTTCGCCACTTCCCATCACAATCATATGAAAATAAAGTCGCTGAAAACAAAAATAAGAACAGGGACTGTGAGCTTGCGTTTGTGCATCAGTGTGTATATATATTAGCATCTTTTTGGGTGAACTTTGCATCTGTTTCTTGCTGTCATAGGACCGTGGCTTCCTGTTTAGACATCTGGTTTGAAGAAAAATGAAATGTTAAACCTGATATGAACCAAATGCATGATGGGGCTGTTTGAACTAAATATCCATATATGTTAATAAATGCATGAATCAGAAGGTTGAAATTGTTGCATCTTTGTAGGGAAATATATCACGAATAACACTGGAAGAAGTATAAAATTAAAACTATATGTCTTGCTTTAAGGGAAGCAAAACACTGTCATGCGAAATGGAAGCATCATATATGTATGATATAATTTTACTTTGCTGCCTACAATTCAACTTGTGAAAAGAGAAGACGCTGGGCATTGTATTTATGTGTGTGTGTAATAAGTTGGCATATATGAATGTCTGCACGTGGGATAAGAGAGAAAGAATGCCTGATATTCTATATATTTATAATAGTGCGCGCAAGTCTACATTGAAAGAGAAGAAGAAAAATGCTACTACATGTATATATATTATTGCTGTGAGCGTGTGCGTTGCATTTTCTGTTATATGAAAATATAAATATTATTATTATTATTTATTCATTTTCTAATATATATATATATATATATATATATATATATATATATATATATATATATTAGAGTTAAATGGTTTTGTGGTAGTATTTATTAAATCTAATATGGGGTCATCATTTATTAAGTTCAAAATTTTGCTATTTATAAAACTTATTTTCTTGCTTGGTGTTTAACTAATAAATATATTAAGTTATCAAATGCATGCCCTGCGTCATTTTTTATTCAGTTGCAATTGCTTCATTGCATGTGTGCATAAGACACACACACACATATATATATATAAAAGAGAGGAAACATTAAAATGATTATTGTGCAATTAGTTTAAAATAATTGTGAATAAATAGTAAAATAATAATAATAATAGTAATAATTAATATAATTATTAAAAAGAAAATAAATAATGTTATTATTAGAAAAGGAATCAATAACATTAGTACTCGAAAGAGGATTAAATATATAGAAAAGAGGGTTATTAATTAATAATAAATTGAAAGGAAAAATTTATTGTTACAATGGTCTCCCTAATTTTTCAGTAATTTTTCCACTTCAAGTATTCCAAATTTATTATTAAAACTTTGTATATTTTTGATATGTAAAGTTTTAAAGATTTATTAATGGTTAGTAAATTGATTATGGTAGATTGATTTTTGGTGTGTGTTTGAGTTCTGAGATTAGGAGCAGTGTGATAATAGTTAGATTTGGCGAAAGGTAACCACTTTCCACTTGTTACGTGCATTAATATGTTGTTTGTGAGTATTTTGTGAAATAATTATGAATATTTTAATAGAAATTTCCTTGTGTAACCTTATGATTGGAATTATGAAATATATGCCTATATTTATTTATGTATAAAAATTGGAAATTGAGATATTATGACATGGTTAGTTGGTTACAAGAATTATTTAAATAGCATAATATGAATGTGAAAATCTTGGAAAAACTTTTATTGAGTTAATTATTATGATAATTATGGAAAGGGTTGAATTGAGAAGAAATGGAGTAGTTATTCCACCACGTGCTAAAGCCTCCATTATGCACAATGGTTGGCTTTCTATTGTCCCATCTGTTCCATGAGGGACTAGCCTACTAGTTCAAAGAGGGCTTACGATACCTCACTAGTTCAATAAGGGGAAAGGACTCATGGTTTGAAACATGTGCTCTAAGGATTTTGATCAGTTCTACTAGTTCAAAGAGGGCTTATGACACCTCACTAGTTCAATAAGGGAAAAGGACTCATGGTCTAGGATATGTGCTTTGAGGATTTTGACCGGTCCTCATCACATGACCAGTAAGTTTTTGAGTAACCAGTAACATAGATGTAACTTAGCCCATGAGTCTAGTTGGAGGAAATAAGACGGTTCAGTTGGATTGATGAGAGATATCTTGGAGATTGTGTTAACGAAAAATTGTAATACCTAATTTATGATATAAAATTTTGTGATGTGGATATTGGTGAAATGTATAATTAATATTTTGTTATATAAATTGTTCCACTTGGCATCTCACTAGCACATATTAGTATTCGTAATAAGTTGGATTGATGGTTACCACATTTTTCATATGATAGTTCATGTCCGGGTTCATTAGGAAAGACCTTAGAAGCTTAGAATACTCTGCTAAAAGTAGTGCTTCTGTCTCTTTTAGTTTATATTGGATGATTGTATATTGTCACGTTATGGCTCATTATGCATACTCTGATATATTTTGGATATTTTATTAAACGTTGATGCACTATTAAGTTATTGATCTAACTAATATATGGTTATTTTATTAAGTAAAATGGAGAACGTTTCAAAGGGTATTATAGGTATTGTACTAATACCTCCTACTTAACCAACCACATATTCTTTTTATCAAATATTTTATTTTCTCTCAACCTAAATTCCATTCTCATGTCTGTCAAATAACTCACTATTTTAAATTCCCTTCGAATCTTTTCTTCCATTCCATTAAGTTTCCTTCCTTTTCTTTCCTTCCTCATAATTCCCTATACCAAATAGACCCTTATAAGTTAATATGTGATTGTTTATAAATCTTCCTCCACATATACAAGTCATCCTTTAGAAATTTACAACTCAACTAGTATGTGTGTGTGTGTGTGTGTATGGGAAAGTACCAACCAAAGAAATATACAATAGAATATGAGAGTACAACATTGCAGGAATATCTCATTTCATAAAGTAAGATTAAGGTGAATTACTAGTTACTGTGATAAGAAGCTCATGGGAAATAATATTGCAAAAATTGCATTTATGTCCCAAACAATAGAGAAAAAAAAATGGTCCCTGAAAATTTCAAAATTGTATTCAAGTCCCATAGAACTTTTTCACAATAAAGTTCGCTTATCGACTTGTCAATAAACGCATATGGACTTGTCAGTGGACCGCCCTTGTCAACGAAATTAAAATTTATTATAAAAAAAATACCACATGACTTAAATACAATTTTAAAATTTCCAGTGACAATTTTTTTTATCTTTTCTATTGTTTGGGACATAAATGCAACTATTCCAACAATATTCTATTTCCATGAGTCGATTAGTTAATTTGAAGGTATGTTTTAAAAATTTACAACTCAACTAGTACATATAAATGAGAAAGTACCAGCCAACAAAATATCTGATAGAATATGAGAGTACAACTTTGCAAGGATATCTCAACTTTTTTTTTTGATAAGGAAGAATATCTCGACTTCATGAAGTAAGAGTGCGGTGAACTATCAGTTACCGATTTAAGAGAAGCTCAGGTGAAACAATATTCCATATATGTGAGTCGATCAGTTAATCTAATTAAGGTATGTTTTAAATTTCAAGGAAGAAATTAAATTTTATTCTGGGAAAAAAAATATGGCATCCTCAAATTTCTAAGACGGATATTTTGACAAGTTATTTATGATAATGATAGAGAAAACTCAATATGTGAGTCGATCAGTTAATCTAATTAAGGTATGTTTTAAATTTCAAGGAAGAAATTAAATTTTATTCTGGGAAAAAAAATATGGCATCCTCAAATTTATAAGACGGATATTTTGACAAGTTATTTATGATAATGATAGAGAAAACTCAAAATTCAGTGTTGCTGTGAAAGTATGGTACCAATAATTAGTAAAATAAAGTTGCTAGTCACCAAAATTTTGAAGTGTCTTTATGGCAAAAAGCTAGATACACTTGAGCTCTCGCCTCTTGAGGTCTTTGCGATCCAACAAAAAATGGTATTTACCAAACTTCTATCTTGGTAATTTCCACCTATTTGAATGGAGAGAAAATGTGAGAAGAAAGAAAATTATGAGAACAAATAGAGGGAAATGAGTTCCCCTTGTTTGGATGAGGGGGAAAAGTAGGGGAAGGAAAAGTTATTTTCCTCCCAAATTTGCATTCCCATATCTATCTATTTAGGCCCGTTTGATTCACTGAAAATTAGAAGAAGGAAATGGAAAATCAGATTTTCCAGTCAGTAAGGGCGTTTGGTCCGCCATTTTCCCAAAAAAATAATTTCTGACGGCAACAGATTTTCCTTTAAACATATGAAAATCAGTTCCCACAAAAAATGGTGGGAACCCATTTTCCGTCCGATAGAGAAGACCAACTTACCCTTCGTCGAGTTCGTCTGTACATAGATCTTGCTTGTCCATAGAAAGTTTTGAAGAAGGCGAAATGGTGGAGAGAGAAGGGGAAAAAAAGGCACAGTTGGGATTGGGGATGCGATAGAAGCCCAGAAATCTTTCCATCGAAGAGGATGAGATTTTTCAGTGTTGAGAAAATGAAAGGAGAAGACTATTTTTTTTTTTTTAAAAAAAAAGTTTGATTTGAGTGATTTTGATGAGGACGAAGGCGACCGAAGAAAAAGAGAGAAGAGAAAACAAGCACACAGACGAGAAAAATTGATTGTTGCTTGAGCAGCGTTTTGTTCCCACTGCACTTTTTTTTTTTCTTAATAGCCCTTAAAATATGTTAAGGGTAAAAAAGTAATTTTTCTTATTTTCCTACTTATTTTCTTCCAACCAAACAAAAATTTCCAATCCAACCATTTTCTTTTCCGGTGTGAAACAAATGCATCAACGTAAAATATTTTTTCTTTCATTTCTTTCTTTTTATTTTCATTCATTTCCCTTCCTTTTTGTTCCTTGATCCAAATGGGGCCGTAATACCTATAAAAGCAGTACCGAACAAAGGCCTTCTAAATTGCGCAATGTGGCAACACCATGTTTTAAATAAATCAGTCGTTTTTTGAATTTTGAATTATTTGTTGTTTATTCAATCCATTTAAATAAAGGGTTTTAGTTTTCTCATGTTGCATGAGAAAACTAAACTTCTTACACACACATGAAATGGTGGGACCTACATATACATATATGAATTCATATATGTAGATGTGGGTCCCACCATTTTATGTGTGTGTGACATGAGATAATTTTTTTCCTACAACATGTGAAACAATAATCGCTTAAATAAAAAGCAAGTCGGTTGCAGTTGGTGTATGAGTAGGATGTGATTTGAATTATAAATAATTTTCAATTTTGAATAACCTCGTTGTTATTCTCATTATTTTTTTTTTCGATTTTTTCAGCATTTATTATGTAAATTTATTAGGTTGAATAAATTGGATTAATCATCTAGAATAGATGACAATTTTTTTTTTTTTTTAAGAAAATCCATTTCGTAGTTATACAATTACATTTTAGAAATTGAGATGATAACAAAGTATTAAAATGTTCAATAACTATCTCATTAATTTAAGATATTTGCACGTGTGTAGAGATAGAAATAGGCTATGTCTCATCTATGGCCTCGCATACGTTTAATTCTAGCCTAGCTTATTTAATAAATAAGTTAGACTCAAACTTATACGTATTGTTAGACCTACTTAGGTAAATAAAATAAGTCTATTTAGGTAAAAGGCTATAATTATTTTCATAAGGCTTAACCTATTTAATTTTTTTTCTTCAAAAAAACGTATTATTATGCATAATTATATATAATTTTATAAATTATTTATAAAATTAATAATGTAGTCTTAACACTAAGTTTCACATTTTATCATTTACCCATGAGCTTAACATTTTCATTCATCAATTGATTATATAAACTTTTCTTCTTTTTTTATTGTTGGAGCTATCAATGCTAGCTCATTAGCTCTTTCTCGATTTGTGTCATTTAATGTAACATAATAACTATAATAAGTTTATTTTAGTGATGCTTAAATAAAAATGATCTTAATAGGAGGAGTTTGTCATAGTTAATGTAAGAAAAAAAAAATAGAAGTAAAATATAATTTTACATATCATTTGTTGTACTTATGCTTGGTTGATTTTAAAAATGTATCTCATTATTAATAGATTATTGATTTTTCTTATTCCTACTTATGCAGACAATTATTGCTATTAGGTTTTGTTTTCTTTTTCTTATTAACTATTTTATTTCATTAGAAAACAAATCCCTGAAATTTAAAGATATAATGTAAGCTTTTAGATAGGTTTGATAAATCATATATGAACTAAAATACATAGGCTTTAAGCCTATTTAAAAACCAACATTATAAACCGGCCTTTAAATAAATTTCAAGCAAATCCAGGTAGTTAGCTTTCACAAATAATTCCATTTTAGAATAGCCAATGTGCTCTCAAATACATACTCCATAGTATTTATTCTTAATATGTTGAGTTATGAAGTCACTACAATTATTTGTTGCTGCTTTAGTAACTTGACCTTCATAGTTGTGGATGAAACTGAAAATAATTGTAATCACTTCAAATAATTAATTGTAATATTTTCACCGTTTAATTCATTCTGAAAATTTTAACTATAATTATGCAACACTTGCCTCCCTTCAGGCATTTACACAAGGTTATTATTGTTTATTTTTAGGGATTATGGTGTATACTCCCTTCATTATTTAATTCTATTTTCTTTCTTGCGTTAAGTGCCTGATTCTTTTTCGTTTGTTTGGTATTTCTACATCGAAAGTGCAGGTCCTGTATATTAAAACTTAACAATCTTGAAAAAAAAGAAGGAAAAATTCCCTTAGGGCCCAAACTATCAAAATATTGCCAAAAATAACTCAAAAAATCATATTTCAGAAAATATTATATAGATTTAGTTGTGAATGAGTCCTTGTTAATATATAGTTATTAACTGTATTGATTTAATTGTTAGTAAGTACTGATATACTTATTAATGTTTGCTGAAATAATACTAGAAAAGATCCTAATGTTTAATTTAACATGTAACTTTTTTTAGATATTTTTTTATAATATTTTAGTTAATTGGGTTTGAGTAGAATTGTCGCGAGTAACCTGGACTCTAAAATTTCCCCCCAAAAAAAAAAAAAAAACTCTAAAATATGTTAACTCAAATTGCCATGAAATTGTGCGGTTTTTTTTTTTTTTTTTAAATTTGAGGGTGTCCATTAAAATATTGCAAATATTAAGAAAATATAACATTGTGTTTTCTGGCACCAGTGGCAAACCGTTTGGGGATCCGCCGTCGCTCGTCGCCGATTGAGCAGTGTTTTCCTCTTTCCGGTGCCAGTTTGGAGATCCGCCGCGTGAGGTTGTGGTCTGCCGTGGTACGCCATCCTCGTCAGACATTCTTGGATCGTCGCTGAAGCCTGTTTCGCCGTCCAAGATTGCTGATCCTCAAGGAACACCGTCGATTGCCGCTGAAGCCGGTTTCGCCATCGCTCGTGGCCTCTTAATCTGAGATTCGCTCGTGGTCTGGTTAGGTTTCGCATTCGGGTCAGTCTTTCCTTCTCCTACTCCAAACACAATAATTTCTCCAATATTTTCTCTTTCTTCCTTGTGTTTGTTTCCTTTCCTCCAAACTTTTTGCACTGCCTCGAAGAGTGCTTCATCACTCTCTCCAGTTTCCGATCTCTTTCTCCTCCTTCCTCAGTCCTCACCCTATCTCTCCCAGTCTCCCTTCTCCCTCCTCACTCCTCAGTTCTTGCTCAGTAGAATTTATTACATTAATCCAAACTCGTTTGGCTATACTAATTTGGTCTTTTTCTGTTTTTTTTTTTGAAACAAAGTCATCACTGTTAACTAAACTTATGGACTAATTAATTAGCTGATTCATATTGTTAACAATTTCTATGGATTTGCTCTTGATAATAACTAGAAGTTTATGTTGAATTATTAGTTTGGCACTATGCTCTGGCTTGAATCATTGTCTTCCCAAAATCGATCAAACCGAGAAAATGAACCGGAATAATTGCGTTAATTTGGGTCGGTTATTATTTTTTCTCCTTTTCAGTTTCGGCTCCGTGTTAAAATTATACACGATTGTGTGTCTTCCTCCCCGTTTTTGGGAATTGCGATTTGTCGCCGTGCTATTATCATCAAGCGGCTGATCTATATTCGAAGGTATGCTTTCTGATCTATATTCGACTATTTCCTCCACTTGTTAGCTGATTGGAAGTAATTATTCATTGTAGAATTCGTGGGCATGGTTGCATTATGAATCTAGCTTGACTTATCATTATCAATATTTGGGACTGAGTTAATCTAGTATTTACAATTCTTCTGCTGGTTCTTCAAGGTTTTTTCTATATGCATTGTCAGATATGCTCATATTGGTAACATACTAACATAAGGAAAAAAGAGAGGAGCTTTCAAATATGAAACCTAGTTGATATAGAGTAAAATCACGCTCAAGCCTAATCCTATTCATGACAATAGGTTAAATAGGTCATTTTCTGGCTGCATTAAATCTTCTGTCGCTTGATTTTCATTTTCTCCTTATAGCAGCTCATAAAGATGCTTTTTTCTACGTTGCTGTCTCTTGGTTTAACTGCTCCTTTGATCAAACTTCATTTACTTTCTTCCATTAGCTTGTGAGTTGGTTTACTCTTCACCAATATTCTTCAGCAAAATCAAGCATACCATTAAGCCTTAGCATAGCAGTATTAAATTATTTCCACAAACATAATTTCTCTACTCTCAGCTTTGACCTGTTCAGGATTTGATGCCATTTAGCACTTTAAACTCTCGCCTCTTCTCATCATTGCCATTTAATTTCTCATCATATGCTTCCAAAACTAAATAAACCAAGCTACTAATCCTTCCTTTTACCAACGAAAGAAAATTGTAAATCTAAATCTGAGCTCTTGGAGAAGGGAGGGACTGGAAAAACTGATCTAAACCCAAGTTATCATATTTGTAATTGTGCTTTGGGAGTTCTCAGAGAACATGGCGGCCCAGTATTAATAATATTTCTGGATTTAGAAACTGTGTAGCTCTAAGTCTCTAACCCTACGCTTTGCCAAGTGCATAATTTCATAACCCTTACAATGTATTGGTTCTATCTCAATTTTTAAATTCTTCCCGTTTTGGTTGGTGACGAGTGGTATGGTTCATAATAAAATTTCTTTCCTTGCAAAATTCTAGCCCCTTTGAAAAGGTAGTGTACTAAATATACATATATTTTGTTTGTAGGTTCAAATTATTTGGAGGCCACCTTCATTACCAATGCATCAAGTTTACATGCGCAGTTGGGTTACTTTGTTCTACATTCTACACATCATGATCAAGGCCCCAACCCTCTGCTTCGGGAATGTGTCAGTATCCAAAAATATCCTTAGCTATGTTTAATTGCTTGAACCTTTACCACCGCAAGTCAGTACTGTTACTTTTTTAAATTTTCACTCAAATATAGAGGCCAACTGCTCAATGTGATAGGGATGAGAACAAAATTTTGAGAGCTGGGAGAGAGCTTTGGAGAGAGAGCATGCCTTTAAATGGTGGCTCCCACCTTTATCAACTACGAGATCTGAAGCCCCAAACGTGGTATGAAGTCAAGATATCATATCCTGCTACTGTATGTATTATGTCTTTTTGTTAGTCTGTTTGCTGTGGATCCTTCTCTGGAAACTGACACACACTAACTAAAATATTAGATACCTGCCAGCTTTGCCATACAACTGGAGAAAGATACGGTACTGAACAATAACAGAAGATTACTCAACACTGAAAAGCTAATTTTCAAGACCGAGAACAATCCGGTTGGATGTCACCCTAAATGAAGCTGTGATTGCTTTAGATGACTTCTGTTACTTGATTTAGATGACTTTTATTGTTATATTATGTTCTGAAAGAAAAGCATTGGTGTTATTCAGGATAAAACGCGTGTTTTGGTAACTATGGAGCCAGAGGGATTTGTTGCAATACCACATGTAGCTGATAGGCCATTCATTATCTTTAATATAGGTAATTTAGCTTGGTATACGACACTACTAATTTCCCTGTCATAAATTCACGTTCTTTATCATTCTTGTTATATTTTTGGCAGTGTTAGTACCATTATTAGTCCTTATAGTTTGATTGAATCTCAGTTTTAGTTCCCGTAGTTTCAAATTATTGGTTTTGGTCCCTATAGTTTCATAAAAATTGTATCTAAGTTTAACAATCGGTCTCTATAGTTTTAATAAGTTTTGATTTTGGTCCCTTTAGATTTAGTTGAAATGTTTTTTACTTTCCAGTTCTATTTTTGGCGCAACTTTTTGGTTAGTGTTCATTGAGTTGAATATTATGCATTTGAAATGCATCTCATTTTAGCTTCGGACATTCCTTACCGGGTCTAATCTTTTCCCCTTTGCATGATATGACAGTTTGTGAAGAGCTACTATTGGGCATACCCCAACAAGCTTGGTGGGTAGTAGTATTGGCGATATTGTGTCTGGGAATTGCATTCCTTGTTTCTTTTTCCCATCCACCATTTTTGTTTCCAAATAATCAAAACGCAGGAGCCACCTATGGAATTTCAAAAACTTCTTGACATGATATGGAAGAAGCAAGATACCGTTTGGATCCTTCACTTCTTATGCAGCGAAGCTTCCCCTCATGATACAAATTATAATATGTGGATTTCACCTAGTGGCAATCAATGAAATTGTTCTAATCTTGATATATCAATTTAGGATGCATATGATTGGATATAATTAAACAAATTTGTTTTCTCACTTTCCTCTTGATTTACTTGCGAATTATATTTAGACATGCTGTTTTTTAAACAGCACGTCTAAACAAATTTAAACAAATTTGTTTAGACAAAGCTGTTTTTTAAACAAATTTGTTATATGATTGTATTTAAACAAATTGTTCTAATCTTGATATATCAATTTAGGATGCATATGATTGGATATAATTAAACAAATTTGTTTTCTCACTTTCCTCTTGATTTACTTGCGAATTATATTTAGACATGCTGTTTTTTTGGGGCCAAAAGTTGGTAACTTTATCTTTTTCTGATGTCAATTCTGCATCAGCTAAACAATTTAAGTCTTGGAAATGAGCTCCAAGAAATGACAATAAAACCTTGAATCTCACTAGAATGATAAACAAACTACCCATCGTATGGGAAAAACGCCTTCTAATAGCATGTTTGGTTGGAGGGTTGTTTTAGACGTCCTTTGTTATTCTAAGCTAATTATTAGTAAGTTAATGCTCTATTGAAAAAAAATTGGAGAAAAATCATTCGTTAAAGATTTTACAAGTAGGAAGGGCCCAAAAATTATTTGAGATAAGATATTCTTACTATCTCTTTATCTTACTACTTTTTGACAACTATTTTTTTACCGTTAGATCTATATTTGATCTAACGGTCCTGATTTACCCTACTTAATTAACTTCTTCATTCTCCACATTTCTCTCTCTTTCCCTTCCATGCTCTTGATCCGCTGATGATTTGAAAGAACTCGTGATTTCTCTTCGCGTCTCTTTTATAAAATAGTTACTATTAGTGATTTCTCAATTACCGAGTCATGTTTCTTGCGGCAATTAACTAGACTGCCTGCAGGTTCTGGGGTTTGTTTGCTCTGGTTCACAAGGCTTTGTTTTTCAGTGATACCATTTTTGGTGATAAACAGAAGCATATCTGATTCACAAATATAGAATAAGGATAAGCTTTCACGTTTCCTTAATTTAGTGATGTTATTAAATACTCTATTTATTGCTAAGATTCTACTGCATAGTGTGCTGTTCTTGGTAAACGGAGTCTGGAACTTGAGAGGCAAATCTGTATTAATCTCGGAAATCTGATGAACACTCTTAAACATGAATATCAGAAAAGTGAAATCCCTAATCAATTGAAGCTTTCTTTCCTTCGCGAGTGATCAAGAAGTCAGTCGCTTCCTCTCTCTGAGCAAATAAACTGCCAGATCGTTTATGATTATTATATTCCAATTTTCCGCTTAATTTCTCCTTTTATCTTATCGCATGTTCAATTTTTCTTCCTTTATTACTTTCAAATTTCAATTCAAGTAATTGATTCTCTATTATTGAGTGGAATTGGATATAGGAAAAGCAGAACGCATCCTGGGGGCAATCAAGAGGACGGACGGAAGGGAAAGAAATCCAAATGTGGGGAAGAAAGAAGTTAATTAAGTAGGGTAAATCAAAACCGTTGAATGAAATATAAATCTAATAGTAAAAAAATGGTAGTCAAAAGATAGTAAGATAAAGAGGTAGTAAAAATATCCTATCTCAAATTATTTATACACCAGAAAGTGATGTTGCTCTCTAATATTTGTACATGCAAAGCAGCATTACTCTATATTGTAGAAAAAACAACGTCACTGTGAGTTAGGTCCTCCTTAGTAATAAATTTTTCATTGGGGACTTTTATTCGATTGTCCAAAAAGAGAAAAGAAAAAGAAAGGAAACTATTGCTGTTCAGAGCAAGCTTGGACAAAGATTTGGTAGGTAAATGTGTTTTGTATGCAGAAGAATCAATAGTTTAGGTGCAAAAATACACATGAGTTTTTATCCCAGAGTAAAAATACACATATGCTTTTTTGAAGAGTAAAAATACACATGTGGTTATCATTTTGGTGCAAAAGTCACTTCCCACCGTTAAGTCACTATTCACTGTCGTCAAGTTACTGTTCACATCATCTCTTTCTCTCTTATCACGGTGAACAGTGACTTAACGGTAGGATGTGACTTTTGCACCAAAATAGTAATTACGTGTGTATTTTTGCTCCTAAAAAAAACATATGTGTATTTTTCCTTATGAGGAAAAAGTTCATATGTATTTTTGCACCTTAACCCTTAACCCAAGAATCAATACAAGGCAAACCTTTGGCACTGAGGATCGCTTCAAACGAGAGGTGGATCAATATAAGCAAATTATTGATGTTATTACGTAAAATTTAATTTCTTTACCTATTTTCACATAAATTGGATGGGTGCATCTTTTATAATGACTACTAATAATTATTGCAAGGGGCCGAAAAAGAAAAAAGTGTCTTATATTTAACGTGGGAGTTTTTTTTTTTTTTTTGGGGGTCAAAAAACGTGGGGGTATTTAGTATAGTATTGACCTAGCAACAAAAGACATAGGTGCCAACGAGAATTGGCACAGATGATAAGGGATCCAGGACTAGGCCATTGGGTCGTGGGTTCAATCCTCTTTGCTGTCGTTGAGACTCTTTTGGTAGGTGATCTCATAAATCTCCAGTAAGTGTTCATAGAGCCTGGGGCTGTACCCTCCTTTGGTAGGTGATCTCGTAAGTCCCCACTAAGTATTCATAGAGCCTGGGGCCGCACCCCGGCCTTGGTAGAGGACTGGTGTCGAACCATTCCAAAACTTTTTCTTATAAAAAAAAAAAAAGAAAAACAAAAGACATAGGTAACTAGCTATCTTATCGCTACGAAAGCTCAAAGAAAATTTTGCAAATCATTTGTCCCAAAAAAAAAAAAAGATGTTCATCAATCTTACATACTTATCTGATTTCACCGTTCCTTAGTATCAACATTTATGTCCATTGTGTAAGTATTCTTCCGTGTTTAACATAAAACATAAATGAATTTTTTTTTAGAGAATAAGAAAATTAAATAAGTTATTTTAAAATATTAATATTTATCTTTTTTATTGTTAATGGACTTATATACGATCAAGTGATATATAATATATATTATGATTAATTAATTTACTTAATTTCTTATTCTCTAAAAAAAACGTCACCTGTATTTTATAAATAGTACGAGGAATCCTATTTAATTTCATCCTTTTATTGTTACACTTTGAGTTTGTGACCTTACCTAATATTGAAATTTGCATAGACAAAAAATTAAAGCCGCGATCCAGTGCGGGTATATCCAGCGGAGTCCAATATATCAGCCAGCAAATTCATGCGATTCTGAGCGTACACGTGTCCTTCCCATCCCCTTTTAACCAAGCCCTTGCCCAACTCCACCGCAGCCTTCAGCGTCTCCTCGGCGGTATCGTAGGCCGAATCGATGATACCGAGCTCCACCGCTCGCCTAGCCTTGACTTTAGCAGCTTTCACGACCAGTTCACGGCGAACCTCCGGTGACCCGATCTTGGCCTTGAGAATGGCGACGAACCAAGGCGGAACGACAAGCTTGATGTCGAGCTCGCTCATGTAGAGAAATCCCCTATCGCTCCTCATCAAGACGTAATCGTGGCTCAAGGCAAGCATAAAGCCTGCGGCGGAGGCGTGTCCGGACACGGCGCAGATTGTAGGCATGGGAAGTGAAATTAAATCCGTGACCACCGATTGGAGCAAGGAGTCCATGAGAACCATGCGGTCTTCAAAGGACTGAGCTTGGGCCCAGGCGATATCGTAGCCGTTGGAGAAGAATTTGCCGTGCGCGGTGGTGATGAGAGCGGAGGAGGAGGATGCTTCCGATCGGACACGGCGAAGGGCAGAGCGAATAGCATTTAAAAGGGTGGGATTGAGCCGGTGCTCGTCGGTTCCGGTAAGTGTTAAGATGAATATGTTGCCTCTCTTCTCCAACGAGCACATCCTCTCTCTCCCTCTCTGGTTTTCTCAGTTTATCACCTTCTTTGACTGCGAAAGAGAAGAAAGAACCCTAAATTATTATCTGAGATTCCGGTTCCAATCGGAGGACGGCTTAATTTGATAAATTCATCTGGTCAATTCTTCAACTTGTATATTGAGTAATACTTTAATGGATCGGTTTTGAATGAGAAATCGAGGACATGAAATCCGACGTCACTGTTATATTGGATGAGAGGAACCTGCAAATCAAAATGTTCACGGCTTATCTTGTTTGAAATAGAATAAAGGAATAATAATGTCTGATTTCTACTACCGGTGTTTTAATATTAGTGTTTGAGGCGTGACAAAACTCTTATAAGAAACAACCATTATACTACGTTGTATTTTATGAGAAACAATATACCTGGTAATATTTTATTTTAGAGTTTAATGGCAGAAATATATTTTCTGCCAGTATAAATGAGTGGGTCTATTATTAAAAGTAGAAATATTAAACCCTTTATTATAAGAAACATTGAAGAGAATCTCTTACTGTTTATTTCTTACTTTTGTATTTTGTTCTTATTGACTTCCTCCTATTTAATATTAATATAATAAATTTTTAGAAGAAGGTGTTAAAATGCTAATGATCCTTTTTAAAAGGAGCTAGTGACATTATAAACAATTTTTTAGTTCAAAAATACTTGTTTTAAATCTTACCGCGTTTGATCATTTACGATGATGATCGTATTTTTTTAAATATTGATCAAATCATATGACATGAAGAGCCTGTTTGGATCCTTTTATTTTGGGCTTATCTTATCCTTATAAGTAAAAGCTAGGTCAAACAATATTTTACAAAAACTCTTATAATAAAAAGAGTTTTTTTTTTACATAAAGAAAAAAACTAAAAATAAAAAGCTCTCCTAGAGGAGCTTATTTTTTAAACTCTTATTTTTTAAGAGAACCCTAGTCTCTACGTTGCGACCACCACCGGCCACCTCAACTGCTGCCGAATGCCACCATCGCCCCATCGCCGGCGACCACTTCCGGCGACTTTTTTTTTTTTAAAAAAAAAACTCTAAGGGGAGGCCAGCCACCCCAAGCCGGCAGCTGCCACCAGTGACTGACAGCTGCTGCCGCCCCATCGCCGGCAACCACCTTCGGCGACTTTTTTTTTCTTTTATAAAAACACACTAAGGGGAGGCCGGCCACCCCACGCTGACAGCCGTCACCGGTGACCGGCAGTCGTTGCCGCCCCATCGCCGGCGACTTTTTTTTATATAAAAAAAAAACACTAAGGAGAGGCTGGCCACCCCACGCCGGCGGCCACCACCGGTAACTGGCAGCCATCGTTGCCCCATCGCCGGCGACCACCTCTGGCGACTTTTTTTTTAAAAAAATACCTAAAATACCTAAAATACCCCAACCCCCCATCGGCCACCCTAGCCACTGCTAGCAACTGCTGCTCCATTGCCAGTGACCACCTCCAGGGATTCTTTTTTAATAAAGAAAAACACTAAGGGGAGGTCGGCGGCCGCCACTGGTGACCGACAACCGCTTCCCCATTGGCAGCGACCACCTCCAGTGACTTTTTTTTTAAAAAAAACACTAAGGGGAGGCCGGCCACTACACACCGGCGACCTGCCGCCACTCACCCCACCGCCAGTGATCGGCCGCCACCGCCCTACCACTGGCGACTTTTTTTTTTTAAAACTTTAAAAAAGTGCTTATAACAAAAATTTTACCAAACAACTTATTTTAAATTCCAGCTTATAAGTAACTTTTAAGTTAAAAATTTATATTATCATCAAACAACTTTTAGTTTTTTTAAAAAAGCTCTTTTTTTTAGCTTTAGTTTAAAAGTAGCTTTTAACTTAAAAATAAGAGGATCAAAACAGGTTCGAAGTGTAAGTTCGCAAAATAGAGGTCCTCCTTGGTAATAAATTTTTGAGTTAAGTAGTAAATTCGCTCTGGAAGTATATATCGAGGAGTAATGTTGTCCTGAAAGTTTTTTCAGACTTAATTTCGCCCCAGAAATCTAAAAGTAGAGTAATATTGCTCTTTTCCATTAAAAAGTTAACGACTAACATTAATTTTTTAACAGTCAATGTTAGTTTTTTAATGGAAAATGACAACATTGCTCCACTTTTAAATTTTCAGAGCGAAATTGAGTCTGAAAAAACTTATAGGGCAACATTGTTCTCAAGCGTGTACTTGTGGAGCGGATTTGCTAGTTAACCCTTTTTCAACGGAGACTTTTCCTCGTATTGTCAAAAAAGAAGGAAGGAAAACAAAAATGAAAACTATTGCTATTGAGAGAAAGCTTGGACATAGATTTGGTGGGTAAATGTGTTTTTTAAGCAAAACAATCAGTAATAGAAGGCAAACCTTGAGCACGAGCAATGAGGATCGCTTCAAAAGGGAGGTGGATGAATGAGTGTCTAGGTATGGAACTAGCAGATCAGGCGTCATATGTATGACCTAGGACGGCGTTAACACAAAGAAAGAGAAAGCCAAAAAAAAAAAGGAAGAAAGAAAAATAGAGATAGTGGAAAGTGAAAAAAAAGGGTTGATGTGCAAAAATACATATAAGTTTTTTCTTAAAAAATAAAAATACACATATATTTTTTTGATGAACAAAAATATACATGTGGTTACCATTTTGGTGCAAAAGTCATATTTCACCATTAAGTTACTATTCACCGTGATGAGAGAGAAAAAGATTAGGTGAACAGTAATTTAACGGCAATGAAGAGTGACTTAACAGTGAGATGTAACTTTTGTATCAAAATGGTAACCACATGTGTATTTTTGCTCCTCAAAAAAATATGTATATTTTTGTTCTTTAAGAAAAAACTTATGTATATTTTTACAACTTAATAAAAAAAAAATCAATAACCTAAATCACATTAGATTATGCCATCTGGCCATTGGTATTGAGGCTTACATAATAATCATAAATAAAATCATTTAGATTTAGCCGTTGCTAAGGATAGAATCATTTATGTCCATATTATTTGGATGCCCATATTATGCGGGTAGATATCTCATCTGACATTCAAATTTAAAATAATTTTTTGGGAGATATCTCATCTGCCATTCAAATTTAAACACAAAAATCAAAGCCGCGATCCAATGCGGGAGTCTCCAGTGGAGTCCAACACATCAGCCAGTAACTGCATGCGATTCTGAGCGTAGACGTGTCCCTCCCATTCCCTTTTCACCAAACCCTCGCCTAATTCCACCGCCGCCTTCAGTGTCTCCTCGGCGTTTTCGTGAGCCGAATCTATGATACCTAGCTCCACCGCTCGCTTAGCCGTGAACTTAGTAGCTTTCATGATCAACTCACGGCGAGCCGCCGGTGACCCGATCTTGGCCTTGAGAATGGCGACGAACCAAGGCGGAACAACAAGCTTGATGTCGAGCTCGCTCATGTAGAGAAACCCCCTATCGTTCCTCATCAAGATATAATCATGGCTCATGGCGAGGATACAGCCGGCGGCGGAGGCATGTCCGGACACGGCGCAGATTGTAGGCATCGGGAGTGAAATTAGATCCGTGACCACCGATCGGAGCAAGGAGTCCATGAGGACCTTGCGATCTTCGTAGGACTGAGGTTGAGCTTGGGCCCAGGCGATATCGTAGCCGTTGGAGAAGAATTTTCCGTGCCCGGTGGTGATGAGAGCGGAGGAGGAGGAGGATGCTTCCGATCGGACACGACCAAGGGCGGAGCGAATAGCATTTAAAAGGGTGGGATTGAGCCGGTGCTCGTCGGTTCCGGTAAGTGTTAAGATGAATATGTTGCCTCTCTTCTCCAACGAGCACATCCTCTCTCTCTCTCCCTCTCTGGTTTTCTCAGCTTATCTCCTTCTTTGACGGCAAAAGAGAAGAAAGAACCCTAAATTATTATAGATAATGCAAGGATAAAACTTGAGATTACGGTTCCAATCTGGGGACGGCTTGGTTAAATAAATTAATCAGGTCAATTCTTCATTGTATACATTGAGCAATACTTTACTCTGGGCTGGTTTTGAATGAGAAATCGAGGACATGAAATTCAACGTCACTATCATATTGGATGAGAGGAACCTGCAAATCATAATCTTCAAGGCTTATCTTGTTTGAAATAGAAAAAAAGGAATATTAATGTCTAATTTCTACTCCCTGTATTTTAATATTAGTGTTTGAGGAGTGACAAAACTCCTATAAGAAACAACCATTATACAAATCCGTTGTTTTTTTTATATGAATGTTGGTATAAAACTAAAGAAAATATAGGATAAAAAACGAGAAGAAAATGAGAGTATTTCTCAGTTATGTAGTTATATTGTGACTTTCTTATCGCTTTCTCTCTATTCTTCATCGTTCCTCATTCTCTTCAGATGGTGTGCATATATGTATTGGAAAAGAAAATGAGTATTTAAGTGTAATTTCCAACTCTGAGAATTTTTCCATGCGAAGCGATTCGGCTGGAATACGCTTCCCTGCTCGTCTTGACTGTATTTTTTGTGGACAGTATTTTACATATGACTTTTTGAGTTTCTTAATTCTTAATTTTAGTGATGACAATATGTATTTTAATGAAATAGAAGATTTTTTTTGGGGTTTATTTTACAGACTACAAAAGGCGTGATTCTTTCAAAATTATTTACTGCATGAATTAGGACCAATCAGCGCAGGGCGGACCCAGAAAATAATTGAAGGGGTACTATTGCCTGGGGGATTCGGGGGTTCGCGCCCCCGATAATTTTTTTTAAGTAAAATTTTAAATACATTAAAAAACAAAAGAATATAAATGAAAAAATAAAACTAAGTGCTATTAGAAATAATAAGGCTAAACACTAAATAAGTTAAGGTATATATATTATAATAACAAAAGTATATTACAGTAATTATAATGTCATCTTTCTAAATTTTATTTTTTGAAAAACAAGCCTGATTAATAATGAATGAAGAATTTGTAAAGTGTAGGCCTTGAATAGCCTGATTTATGTTTGCATTTTTTTTTTTTTTGTAAAGGAAGGTATTATTTCTTTCTTTCATTATATTACAAGAGGGGGGAAAAAATCTTCATTCATTATAATAAGGGGGGCACGTGCCCCCTCCCTTCTACCTAGGTCCGCCAATGCTAATCAGAGTTGGGGTAGGTAGATGGTGCGAGTCACGTGATCGAAGTGGTTGAACTGGAGTTGCATTATGAACTGGAAGGTGTGAGTGAGAGTGTGTGGTTTGTTGGGAAAAAAAAAAGTGTGTGGGGGTTAGATACGACATACTAGTATCCAGTGGGGTCGCCGACATGAATGATAAGAGAGGAGGTGACCCATGATTAATTTATTTATTACTTTTTTTCAATTATACTCTCATTCTTATTTTTATTTTTAACTAAATTTTTAAATTTACATCATTAAACTAGGGGTAAAGTTGGAAATATTTATCAATTTCGTATCAATTTAATGTCTTAACTTCCATTTCTTGGTTTGCAAGAAATGGTGGTTGATGCCTTATAATGAAGACCAGATAGAATATATATATATCAACAAAAAATTAAAATAATAAAATATAAATAAAATCAACTAGTATAAAATGTAAAACAACAATCATCTCTAATCTTAATCATGGAACCTGATGTATAAACAATCGCTAGAAAAGTATTTTTAATTTTATATATTGGTTAATATTATCGCAAATATATAAAATAAATATATAATGAAATCATTAAAGAGGGGATGAGAAAATCATTCTTTATTTAGAGCTCTCATGATGATAATGTATTATAAAAATAAAAAAAATATAGGATAAAAGACTAAGATATTTGAGAGGAAAATGGGAGTATTTCTCATTCATATTGTTGTACTCCCTATTGTCTTTATTATAATGCACCAACTATCGTTTCTCACAAATCAATGAATGAAAGTTAAGTGTTTGAAATTGATAAAGGTTTCTAATTGTACTCCTATTTTAATGATATAAATTTAAAGGAGTTTGTTAAAGTAAGGGCATAATAGGAAAATAGTAATAAATGAGTTAGTTAAAAGTAATTGGTATCTCATAATAAAGATAAAAAATTATTGATAGTTTGTACCTTATAATACTTATAATACAGATTAGAGGGAGTATCACAATACTCATACTTTCTCATCACCCTCATTCCTCTCCCTCTTTCTCTCTCTTCTTCGTTGTTTCACATTCTCTTTAGATGGTGTACATGTATATAGGAAAAGAAAATGGGTCCTTATATAGGTCATTTGATATAATTTTCCCCTTGCCAAATTTTCACCACACCCTCACCCTCGGTGGCTGAAGCAGGGGAGAATTTATGTACGTGGATCCCACGTTTTGAGATTTTAATATAGGGTTTTACTCTAAGGAACATCGAATACCAAACGCTTTTTTTAAGTGTAAAAATGACTACATTATTATAAATTAGGTGTAAAAATACTGTTTGACCGTTAAGTTTAAACTTTGACCGCTGACTAGACGATGATGTGAAGGTACAAAAATACACATATTGTTTGACCAAAGGAGCGCCCAATAACAAATGTTTTTTTTTAATTTACTAATTTTATTTCAATTAAAGGAAAATTGTTCTTTCTCTAGGTACAATTTTTTAGAGGCTAAATTTTTTCTTCTTATTTATCATTGTAGGAAGGAGGATTATTCAATTGATAAAAATGGTAAAAAATTTATTTTCATAATTTATTTTTTATTTTTAAATCCTTATTAAATTTTCTAATAAATAATTGATAAATGAGTATTTATGCATTTAAAATTTGATATTATAAATAATATATTTATTTAAGAATAATTTTAAGTTTTTGAAAAATAAATAATTAAAGAAATAATTCATTTATTCTATCAAAACAAATAATTCATTTACTTTGAAAAAGGTACAAACGTTTATGTTGCATATTTCTTAATGCAATAAAAATTAAATAATATTGTTTGGTTTTGAATGACAAATTATTTAAATAATTTATGATTCAATGTTAGACAAAAAAATTAAAATTATTTTTAAGTAAATATGTTATTTATAATGTCTAATTTTAAATTCATAAATACTCATTTATTAATTATTGATTAGAAAATCTAATAAGGATTTTTTTTTGAAAAAATACATTATGGAAATAAAAATTTTACTGTTTTTACCCATTGAATAAATCCTTCTTTCCAAAAAGATAAATCATAAGAAAAAAAATTTGGCCTCCTAGGAATTATATCTAGAGAAATAATAATTTTCCTTCCATTGAAATAAAATTATTAAATTAAAAAAAAACTTGGTGTTAGGCACTCTTTTGGCTAAACCACATGTATATTTTTGAGTCTTTGAAAGCCACCTCATCGTCCCGTCAGGAAAAAAAGTCAACCTTAACAGTCAAATGATATTTTTACACATAATTTATAATCATGTAGTCACTTTTGCACTTAAAATGCACTTGGTGTTAGGCGCTCCTCAGGATAAAACACATGTCCATTTTTACACCTTAACCCTTTAATATATCATAATATAATATACAAGTGATAAAATGTGAGTGTTAAGAGTCAATAGACATCCATATAATTAATATTTTCATAACACATTATTGTACCTATATGTTGCTTTTTATATGGACCTTTCTTTTCCATTTTGTGATTATTCAATTATCCCTATTTATGGACTTCTGTTATAAAACTGAAGGAATTCTAGAGAGAAGTATGAGGAAATTCTAGAGAGATGAAATGGATTCTCATTCAAGTGTAATGAATAGTTACAGGAGACCTCTATTTATAGAAGGATGCAAATAGTAGATTACTATGCGTATATACCATGTCATCCTGTATTTGGAGATTATGGGTCAATGGACATCCACATAATAAGAATATTCATAACACTCCCCTTTGGATGTCCATTTATGAATGTGCCTCGTTAAAAACTTTAACTAGGAAAAACCCAGTGGGATAAAAACCTAGCCAAAGAAAAGAGTACAACATTCATTGATACACTGTTGAGTTTTGCCTCATTAAGAACCTTTCTAGGAAAACCCAGTGGGACAAAACCTAGATAAGAGAAAAAGAGTACAGCGTGTATCGTCTCCCCCTCTTGATTACATCAGACTTGCTCCCCCTGATGACCTCATTGCTTCATTGTCTTTCTATCATCAAGTATTCATTGTATACCTGCAAGATCTAAATCTTTCAAGTAAAATCATAAATATACATGTGCATAAATATTTATTCAGATAATAATATCACATGCACGATAAATGCTTCATGCTACATATGAATTCACTTAATTAATTATTCTCGAGAATTTGATGCTCCTAGCATCTTGAGTCCTTCAGGGACTTATTCTAGCGCCTTATGTTCTTCAGGAATATGTGCTTCTGGCACACACTAATATAGTATGACTCATGATCCTCATTATCATCATTACAGCATATGCTATCTTATAAACATAAATATCATCAATGTCGACTTTATTTTTCGGCCCCATCGGATTTCATTCATAATTTATTGAGATCTCATTATATTCACATATATTAGGTACCTGGGTCTCTTTTTAGACCACAATACACTCTTCTTGTAATATCTCTTCTGGAGATAACATCTCTTCAGGAGATGGCTCTTCTGGAGCTTTTCTTACTTATCCTCGACTTGATCATCTATATTTTATTACTCCTTTTCTCTTTTGAGGATTTTTTATCTTTTAAAACCGATGGACCTGCAACGCTTCAGGAGTGCTTTATAACAATTCATATAGGAGCATTTGCAGTTGGGATATGTGACTTTGTCACTTTCTTTAGGTCAGTAAATGCTTCTAAACTCTGAAATTGAATTATCATTTTGAACTTTTAGTGCACAATTCCTTGTACGATGATCAATATGAGCCAATGATAATTCATTCTAGTAAATCTTTACCCAATCTGCTTATTTTTCTCCCCCTCATCAAATCATCAATTTTCTTTGTATATCCATCTATGTGCATTGAAGTAGATTAATAATCATTGCACATTTAAAACATTTTAAGATGGAATTATTCTGGCTCCTGACCAAAAGCCAAATTTTACGGGGAGAATTTTGTTGGATTATAAGCTGCAAATATACACGTATGAACAATGTTCTCATAATCATTGATCTATCCATTCATAGATACTTTAATACATGATTTATGGATCATTCAATCTGGAAATTGCGCGCATAATATATTGCAAACATCTGGTTGCAATCATCACTGCAAACTTTGCAGATCAATAATTTCATATGTACTCTTTCAATTTAATATATTTCCAGAGATCCGTTTCCAATAATATTTTCATAATCATATCTATTTGAGAACAAGCAGCACATAATATGACTCGGATGATCAAACAAGTCATGCCAACATTCCATATAATTTATCATCAAATCCAATATCAATCTTGGGGGAATCAACACACAAACATTCACAGAAAATTAACACAAAAACACTCACACTTGATATATATCAATCTCCCCCTCAAGTGTGAGTCTGTAGAAATTAATTCATGTAATTTCATACAATATTCCATATATGATATCTATTTCTACAGATATCATTAAAATTCCACAAATGCATTATCAATGCATTATTCTGTTACTTCTGGTAACAAAATTTCAATTTTCCAGAAACAACAATCAAATAAATACAAAATCATTGAAATTATCAAAATACTGTGGAATCACAGATGCATTACTGTGGAATCACAGGCGCAACATGTATCACTGTGGAATTGTCGTATGCATATATAGTCAAAAAGTGTCTAAGCTCGTGCTTGACAGGGTGCAGATCTGTAAAGATTCAACAGGACTGCGCATATCTGCAGAGATTCAATAGGATTTAATTCGGCTATAAATAGAAGAAGGCAAACGAACATGCCTCACAAACATTCAAGCATCTGATAACATTCACTACCATATACTAACTTATCATTTTTCTTCTAATCGCGTATATTATTGCAATGGCAGGTCCAAGTAATTTTATCCCAGTTTCTGATACATCTGACACAGCATTACTTGATGCTTTGTTGTATGATGATCAGACAAACTTGTCATTTACCTCTTTATTATCTCCTAATCGTTTTGAGATGTTTATTCCTCCTTCTACTATTCCTCCTTCTGCTTCAAATATACCTACTTCTCCCCCAAGAACAAATGTTCTTCCTCAATTTAGAAGGAATGAAGGTACAACTGAAGCAGGTTCATCAAGGAGGCCTGTTAAAAGGTGTAGAACTATGGCTGAACTAATGGAGTCTACCAGTCAAATTCAACCAATAGTCACAACAATCAATGAGAACTTCTCTCTACTCTCTCTCTCTCTAAAATCTCTTGTTCTTGTATTTACTTTTCATCAGTTTTATATTACGTTATCAGCACGAAGACTCTACCAAGGTAAGATTTTATTACCATCTCATTTACTATTTGTCTATTTTTTCTATCTGGGATAATCTTAACCATGATATGGATTTAAAGTTCTACTTTTACCGATTATTTTGAACATCGGGTTCCATGGTTAATATTTGAGATTATTTACTATTTACTATTCACAGTAAATAGTATTTTTTACTATTCATGTTAATTTTACCTTTTTCAGTAATTTTATATTTCTATTCATTTTGACTCCTTTATGGAAGTCTAGATTTAATATTTCAGTAATTTTATTTTATTCACTATTCACTGTGAATAGTAACTTTACTATTCATGGTAAATTTATATTTTACTATTTACAGTAATTTATTTATGTTTATATATTCTTCCCACTCCCTATTTATTAATTCATGGTGGCAATATTAAGCTCCATTTGTAATTTAATTTTACTGTTTTATTTATTTAATTCATGGTGGCGATACTAAGCTCCATTTGTTTAATTTAAATTCTTTACTTACTGCTTTATTTATTTCATGGTGGCGATATTAAGCTCCATACTGACTTTATTAATATTTACATTATGCCACTAACATTTAAATTTATGTTACTACCATTTATTTATGATAGCATATGCGGTAATAAATGATAATGAGGATCATGAGCCACAATATATTAGTGTGTGCTAGAAACACATGTTCTTGAAGGACATAAGGCGCCAGACACATATGTTTCAGAAGGACTCAGGATGCTAGAAGCATCAAATTCTCGAGAATAATCAATTAAATAAATTCATATATTACATGAAGGATTTATAGTGCATATAGTATTATTATCAGAATGAACATTAATTAAAAGTTTTATATGCACATGTATATTTATGAAAAGATTTAAATGAATTTTGTTATGATTTTACTTGAAAGATTTAAATCTTGCAGGTATACAAAGAACAGTTAGATTGGACATTTCTATTGTTCCATACAAAATACTTGATGACAGAAAGGATTATATGCTCAGAAGAACATTGAAAATCATGTAGTCATCAGGGGGGGCAAATCAGATGTAATCAAGAGGGGGAGAAGATACACGTTGTACTCTTTTTCCCTTATCTAAGTTTTGTCCCACTGGGTTTTCCTAGAGAGGTTTTTAATGAGGCAGCACTAGAAAGTGTATCAATGAATGATGTACTCTTTTCTTTGGCTAGGTTTTTATCCCACTGGGTTTTTCCTAGTTAAAGTTTTTAATGAGGCACATACATAATAAACATTCAAGGGGGAGTGTTATGAATATATTTATTATGTAGATGTTTATTGCATAGTAACCCTTGAAGATCTATAAATAGAGACCTTATGTAAACATTTGATTTACACTTGAATATTTGAATGATTTACTATTTAATATAGTAAATCATTTATGCAAAATATCTGATAAATTAGCTTAAAGCCAAGAGGCAAGTTAGCCTAAAGCCATGAGACAAATTATGAAACAAGTCTTGATCCATAATTTTGTATGCTATCAGTTGTATAAATGCCTCAAAATTGTATATTTGACATTAAATACTCACTTAAATTATGAGACAAGAGATTGTATGATCATGATTGTTATTATAAATAAATATATCCAATTTGTTATTACAGTAGCAATATTGTGATAAAGTCAAGAAATATTGTGGATTAATTTCTTGCCATGATCAAACAAATCAGTGAGGTTTGGATCATGAATTTCATCCAACTTCATTCCCAGAAGTGAAGTAATAAATAAATTTGTGATTATGGATATATAGTTGTAATTGTGGTGGTTTAAATTCTCAAATTCTCACTCAAAGTGGAGAAAGATTATTGATAAAACCCACAAAAGGAAAATTAGCATGATAAATATACTACAATTAATGATGTTATTATCAAATCTTGCTCACCATGATTTTATGATTTTTAAAATTTATCAGATACAAGAACAAGAGATTTTAGAGAGAGAGAGAGTAGAGAGAAGTTCTCATTTCAGTGTAATTTGAATGTTTACAGAAGGCCTCTATTTATAGAAGGAAAATGGGCCTTTAGTGTAATTTCCACTTTGGGTCATTTGATGTAATATTCCCCTAATTACATAACTGTACACTCACGGGAATGCATTCCCGTGAGTTGTATTATTTTGTGTGTGGGTCTCACCAAATAGTAAACTACTATGCATGGTACTATGCGTGGGTCCCATGTCATCTTGTAATATTTGGAGACCGGGAGTCAATGGACATCCACATAATCAGTATATTCATAACACTCCCCCTTGGATGTCCATTTATGAATGTGCCTCATTAAAAACTTTAACTAGGAAAAACCCAGTGGGATAAAAACCTAGCCAAAGAAAAGAGTACATCACTCATTGATATACTATCCAGTGCTACCTCATTAAAAACCTTTCTAGGAAAAACCCAGTGGGACAAAACCTAGATAAGGGAAAAAGAGTACAACGTGTATCAACTCCCCCTGTTGACAACATCAGTATTACTCCCTCAGATAACATCAGTTGAGATCTTTAAGTCTTCGAAGACCAATACCATAGACAAGCTTCTCAAAGATTGCTTCTGGAAGTGACTTGGTAAATAAATCTGCCAAATTTTCTCTTGAACTGATTTGCTGGATATCTATTTCACCATTCTGTTGAAGATCACGAGTAAAGAAAAATTTTGGTGAAATATGCTTCGTTCTATCGCCCTTGATGTATCCTTCTTTAAGTTGGGCAATACATGCAGTATTATCCTCATATAGAACTGTTGGAACCATTTTACCAGAAGATAAATGACAAGTAGTTCGTATATGATGAATTACTGACCTCAACCACACACATTCTCTACTTGTTTCATGCATTGCTAGGATTTCTGCATTATTAGATGAAGTGGCTGATATAGTTTGTTTCATAGATCGCCATGAAATTGCTGTACCTCCACATGTAAATACATAACCTGTTTGTGATTTTCCATCATGTGGATCAGACATAAATCCAGCATCTGAATAACCAATCAGTTCATGTTTAGATACATTTGAATAATATAACCCCATATCCATAGTACCTCTGAGGTAACGAAAAATACGCTTTACACCATTCCAATGCCTTTGTGTTGGTGCAGAACTATATCTTGCTAATAAATTAACAGCAAATGTTATATCAGGTCTTGTGTGATTAGCAAGATACATTAGTGCCCCAATAGCATTAAGATATGGCACTTCTGGACCAAGTAATTGTTCTACACCTTTTTTGTTAATTACTTGGGGTTGGAATGGATCTTTTTCTTTTATCAAAGATCTTACAACCATTGGAGTACAGAATGGATGTGACTTATCCATATAAAATCGTTTCAAGACCTTCTTTGTATAAGTTTCTTGATGTACAAAGATCCCGTCCTTCAGGTACTCAATTTGTAATCCAAGACAAAATTTTGTCCTACCTAAATCTTTCATTTCAAATTCTTTCTTCAAACAATGAATGGCTTTTGTAATCTCTTCAGGAGTTCCAATAATGTTGATATCATCAACATAAACAACAATTATAGCAAATTCATTTCTCGATCTTTTTATAAAACTGCATGGGCATATCGGGTCATTTTTATACCCTTCTTTCAACAAATATTCTTTAAGGCAATTATACCACATGCGCCCTGATTGTTTCAAGCCATACAGGGACTTATTTAATTTGATCGAGTATTGTTCTCGTGAATTTGAATTAAATGCTTCAGGCATCTTGAGTCCT
Source organism: Acacia confusa (assembly GCA_037074495.1). Lineage (NCBI taxonomy): Eukaryota > Viridiplantae > Streptophyta > Magnoliopsida > Fabales > Fabaceae > Acacia > Acacia confusa. The sequence goes on from CM073503.1 coordinate 44,852,118, forward strand.
TCAGGAACTTTCATATAGATATCACTATCAAGTGAGCCATATAAATAGGCAGTCACAACATCCATTAGATGCAAATCAAGCCTTTCATTTGCTGCTAGGCTAATTAAATAACGAAAAGTAGTTGCATCCACTACTGGTGAATATGTTTCTTCAAAATCTATGCCAGGTCTTTGTGTAAAGCCTTGGGCTACAAGGCGTGCTTTATACCTTGTAATTTCACCCTTTTCATTTCTTTTCCGTACAAAAACCCATTTATATCCAACTGGCTTTACATCTTTAGGTGTATGGACTATAGGTCCAAATACTTTTCGTTTTGCCAATGATTTTAATTCTGCATTAATGGCATCTTTCCATAGGAGCCAATCTTTTCGTTGTTGGCACTCTCTCATGGATTTTGGCTCATGATCCTCTTCTTCATTCATCACATCATATGCCATATGATTAGCAAAAATGTCATTAATGTTGACTTCATTACGGTTTCATTTGATATTATTTGTGACATAATTTATTGAGATCTCATTATTTTCATACATTTCAGATACCTGGATCTCTTCTGGCGATAACATCTCTTCAGGAGATGGCTCTTCTGGAGCTTTTCTTACTTATCCTCGACTTGATCATCTATATTTTATTACTCCTTTTCTCTTTTGAGAATTTTTATCTTTTTAAAACCGATGGACCTGCAACGCTTCAGGAGTGCTTTATAACAATTCATATAGGAGCATTTGCAGTTGGGATATGTGACTTTGTCACTTTCTTTAGGTCAGTAAATGCTTCTAAACTCTGAAATTGAATTATCATTTTGAACTTTTAGTGCACAATTCCTTGTACGATGATCAATATGAGCCAATGATAATTCATTCTAGTAAATCTTTACCCAATCTGCTTATTTTTCTCCCCCTCATCAAATCATCAATTTTCTTTGTATATCCATCTATGTGCATTGAAGTAGATTAATAATCATTGCACATTTAAAACATTTTAAGATGGAATTATTCTGGCTCCTGACCAAAAGCCAAATTTTACGGGGAGAATTTTGTTGGATTATAAGCTGCAAATATACACGTATGAACAATGTTCTCATAATCATTGATCTATCCATTCATAGATACTTTAATACATGATTTATGGATCATTCAATCTGGAAATTGCGCGCATAATATATTGCAAACATCTGGTTGCAATCATCACTGCAAACTTTGCAGATCAATAATTTCATATGTACTCTTTCAATTTAATATATTTCCAGAGATCCGTTTCCAATAATATTTTCATAATCATATCTATTTGAGAACAAGCAGCACATAATATGACTCGGATGATCAAACAAGTCATGCCAACATTCCATATAATTTATCATCAAATCCAATATCAATCTTGGGGGAATCAACACACAAACATTCACAGAAAATTAACACAAAAACACTCACACTTGATATATATCAATCTCCCCCTCAAGTGTGAGTCTGTAGAAATTAATTCATGTAATTTCATACAATATTCCATATATGATATCTATTTCTACAGATATCATTAAAATTCCACAAATGCATTATCAATGCATTATTCTGTTACTTCTGGTAACAAAATTTCAATTTTCCAGAAACAACAATCAAATAAATACAAAATCATTGAAATTATCAAAATACTGTGGAATCACAGATGCATTACTGTGGAATCACAGGCGCAACATGTATCACTGTGGAATTGTCGTATGCATATATAGTCAAAAAGTGTCTAAGCTCGTGCTTGACAGGGTGCAGATCTGTAAAGATTCAACAGGACTGCGCATATCTGCAGAGATTCAATAGGATTTAATTCGGCTATAAATAGAAGAAGGCAAACGAACATGCCTCACAAACATTCAAGCATCTGATAACATTCACTACCATATACTAACTTATCATTTTTCTTCTAATCGCGTATATTATTGCAATGGCAGGTCCAAGTAATTTTATCCCAGTTTCTGATACATCTGACACAGCATTACTTGATGCTTTGTTGTATGATGATCAGACAAACCTGTCATTTACCTCTTTATTATCTCCTAATCCTTTTGAGATGTTTATTCCTCCTTCTACTATTCCTCCTTCTGCTTCAAATATACCTACTTCTCCCCCAAGAACAAATGTTCTTCCTCAATTTAGAAGGAATGAAGGTACAACTGAAGCAGGTTCATCAAGGAGGCCTGTTAAAAGGTGTAGAACTATGGCTGAACTAATGGAGTCTACCAGTCAAATTCAACCAATAGTCACAACAATCAATGAGCCAGCATTCATAAGCCAGCAAAAAACCACCAACCAGCCATCAACCACGATCCAGCTAGCAACAATCAGCCAACCGACAACCATTAGCCAGCCAATAACAATTAGCCAACCAACAACCACTAGCCAGCCATCAACTACAAGTCAATTAGCAACAACTAGCTTATTGGAATGTAGTTGTTGTCATGTTTTACGAGAGATCATACATACCAAAGAACTCCAGTACCATAAACTTGAAGTTCACGGAAGAAGAACAGGTATGATTACCCATGCTGTTTTATTTGAAAAAGTACAGGATAAATCTTATAATACTGACAGGCTTCCAATGTTTGATTTCACAAATAAAAATTTTGAAGAAATCAAACAATTTCTGACACAGTATTGTATAGATTTACAAGCATCAGGATATATCTTGATGCGTGATCCTGTATTAGCCTATCATGAGGTTCTCTGTGTTGGTTCAGAATGGGCTATAAATCCAAATGACCTCCATGGAAGTTCATTTCAAACCAATATTGAACACTCATTAGGCAAAGGAAAACAACCTGCAGTAAGTATACCCTATGATACTTCATCCCTTAACCAGGGTGAATTATATAGGTTATCTATGGAGCAACGAGAAAGAATAAAGAAAACAACGCTCCATGATTTAAGAAATTATTTTCACTTAACCCTTGATGAAGCGAGTAAACAATTAAATATGTCTACTCACACCATACAAAAAATCTATCAAAAAGGAGGGTTAACTGAGTGGCCACACAAGAAGCTCAAGAAACTTATGACGCAAATCTCGATATTACGAAGAGCTTTGCCTCATCTGGATCCCATCTCAAGAGAAGCAAAAGAAGAAGACATTAAATATCTTCAGAATGAGATGATTAAAGTTTGTAATGATGTTGAGCCACTCGCAATTAAACTTTGTTGAAATAATATTTCCTTTTGCTTAATTATTTTGTTTATGAATATTCTTTTCTCGTATTTATAAAAATTGTTATAATCATAGAAATCACATAACAACCATAATAATATATTTTCTTTATTCACTTCTGGGAATGAAGTTGGATAAAAATTCATGATCCATAACTCACTGATTTGTTTGATCATGGCAAGAAATTAATCCACAATATTGCTACTACAATAGCAAATTGAATATATTTATTTATAATATCAATCATGATCATACAATCCCTTGTCTCATAATTTAAGGGAATATTTAATGCCAAATATATAATTTTGAGGCCTTTATACAACTGATAACATACAAAATTTATGGATCAAATATTGTTTCATAATTTGTCTCTTGTTATCAGGCTAACTTGCCTCTTGGCTTCAGGCAATCTTGCCTCTGAAATTAAGGCTATCTTGCCTCTTAGGCTCAAGCCAATTTATGCCTCATCTCTCAAGCCAATCTATACTTCATATCTCTATGGCATTTTGATCTCATAATAATATATATGATCTTTTAACAGTTTATCTTCAGGATAAATAAAGTATAAGCATAATAAAACAAATAGATGGAACCCACTAATATGTATATATTAGTGTCGTTGCCATAAATAATAAAAGGGAAGGGGGATTTATATAAAGCAGTAAATAAATAAATAAAAATAAAATAAATGACTGGAAATAAACGTGCTAAATAAATAAAAAGAAGATGAAATAGGAATGGTAGTAAACTCACAGCGAGACCTATCTCATCCAAAGATAAGAAAGAGGATGTATATGCAAATGTAAATATATATATAATATATAGAAAGCAGTAAATAAATAAAAATGAAAGGAAGGGGGATATAAAGCAATAAATAAATAAATAAATGGAGTCCACTAAAATAGTGTCACTACCATGAAAAATAAATAAAGCAGTAAAGAATTAAATTAAATAAATGGAGTCCACTATACTAGTGTCACCACCATGAAAAATAAAACAGTAAAGAATTAAATTAAACAAATGGAGCTCACTAATATATAGTGTTGTCGCCATAAAAGATAAATAAATGTAAAATAAAATAAATAAATAAATGGAACCCACTAATAAATATAGTGTGCTTCCATGAAACATAAATAAATATTAGTAACAATAAAATTAAATGCGTAAATTAAATGTTAGTAAAATTAATAACAATAATAAAATATCAAATTAAAAACAACTTAAAATAAAAGGATGAAATCTAGACTTCCAATGTGGAGTCAAATTAACAACAACAATAATAAAATCTGAAATTAAAATCAATAATTATAAAGATAAAGTTGAAAAATGTACTTACCTTGGATTGTCAATAACTTCCTTTCTTCCCCCTTTTTTTAATTAAAAATAAATAAATAAATAAATAAATAAAACAAAATAAATAATTTTTTTTTATTAGAAACAAGCGTCCTGCACTAAAGAAAACAAAAGCGTGGATCATCATTATTGACATATGTGTGGATCTTCTTTCCACTTACATGCAATAATGAAATACTATACAGCATGTGAAGAAGAAAAACCTGGTACAAGACAAACACTCGGTGGACATATAATTATTGACATATGTGGATCATTGTTATTTTGGTTGAGAAAAATACAAAAGAAGGGTGGGGTCCAAAGTAGAAAAAGAAGGCTCCTTATAATTAGATCTCCATGTCATGCATTTTTTTTTTTGGTTTTAAGTTATTATAATATATAATATATAATTATAAGTTTTTTTTTTTAAAACACCAACTCTCACCAAACTTTAAATCTTGGGAGTGGCCGAAAATATCAGTGTACGAGGCAGCAGAAGTATTCGGAAATAGAAAAAGAAAGATAAAGTTGACGGCAATTAGAAATAGAAATAGAAAAATAAAATTGATGGCAATTAAAGTTGGCCAAAAACATCACCAATTAAAGTTGTCGGCAGTAGCTTGACGGATCTGATCATCCATGGCAGGATCGGCGACGAGGCGGAGCACTTCGAGACCGTAGTTTGGACTGAGGCCAGGAGTAATTGTGATACAGAGCAACCTGGAGATCGGAAGCCTAGCAGGAGACATGAGCTTGTACCTTGCACTTCGGGAAACGACGAATTGGGTCGGATCGGAGGAAGAGACCTGGCAGATCTGGAAGAGAATGGATACGCGGAGAAAAGAGAGAGATGATGATGGCTATGAGAAGAAGAAGATTCAAGCTCATACTGAAACTGAAAACCATTGTCTTCTCTACAAATACGAATGAATTCTAGCAATAAAAATTCTGGAGATATGCAGATCTATGTAATGAGAAGAAGTTGATATGGTTAGAGCCTCGTGCTGATAACGTGTTATAAAACTGAAGGAATTCTAGAGAGAAGTATGAGGAAATTCTAGAGAGATGAAATGGATTCTCATTCAAGTGTAATGAATAGTTACAGGAGACCTCTATTTATAGAAGGATGCAAATAGTAGATTACTATGCGTATATACCATGTCATCCTGTATTTGGAGATTATGGGTCAATGGACATCCACATAATAAGAATATTCATAACAACTTCCAAGTTATATGCAGAGAATTCAAAACTTGTAGATTTCTCCCCACACACGTGTGGGAGTCGTTCTCTTCGCCAGACGTGAGAATGGGTCGGTGGGTGGTAAGGAGGTTAGGTTACGGAGGGTGGACGATGATTAAGAGTGGCGGTAGTGAATTGCTGTTATCAATCGATGGTAATACGAAGGTGGACGGTGAAGCTAAGTTAGTCTAACTCCCATTAAGGCGATTCTGATCTCGGCACCATTAGTGTGGAAGGAAGTAGAATCAGCAAGGATTATGGTTGGGAAGATACTGGCGAGCAAATCCTATACTAGATCAACGATGGAACTGATTTTAGGCAAAACGTGGAATCTACAATCAGGATTTAAAGTGACCGAAATTACAGGAAATGCTTTCCTGTTTAAGTTTCAGGACGATGAGGATTATTTTAGAGTTCTTCGAGGTCAACCGTTGTCAATCAATGGTTTCTTATTAAACCTTCTGGAATGATCGAGATACAAATCGTATGACTAATTGGATTTCATTCGATGTCTGATTTGGATTCATATGCATAATGTGCCTTTGGAGCTTTGTGTTTGGAGAATGCCATTACGATTGGGGGACATGTTGGTGAGGTGTTGATGGCTGAGGATTCAAGTTACAATGACAGGTATCTCTGAAACTTATTGCGTGCTAGAGTTGTATTGGATCGAAGGAAGCAAGTGGTTTTTGGCTTGCTAAACCGAATGGCAGGAGGATCTAAATAACTATTAAATATGAGAAATTGCAAACATTTTGCTATAAGTGTGGGAAGGTAGGCCATGACAATAAAGCTTACCAATCTGTGAAGCTGACATTAATTCCCAATGTGAACAAGCCACAATATAGTGCTTGGACTATGACTACTGTGTGTTGGAGCTGGGAAGAGACATTATCTGTTTTGAATAATGAGGAAGCTGAGGCAAGATATGTTAGTAGAAAGAAGGAAGAGATATTGAAGAAGAAGGAGGGGGAGGATTATTAGAATGCGGATTAGACACCAGTAGTAGACAAGGATGACTTGTTTACTATTAATATTCTTATCTTGGAGGCTAGGGGTCCAATCAAGGGCTAGGAAGAGGTGCGAAGGATGGAGAGGAAGGTTGGAGCTGAAATAATTAAGATAAAAGGCCAGGAGTTGGGCACAGAAGGTTGTGTTAGTGGCTTGAAGGACTCTAAGGTAGAGCAGGAGGAGAGATTAGGTGGTGCTAAGGTGGATTATAGGTCGGCTAGCAGTTTGGAGATGATAGCACGGCTAAAACCTGAATCATCGAATAACCTGCAACTAGAAATCCTTTAGAGGGATTTGATCAATAATCGGCGAGTAATATTGATGACTCACTAGCCATGGTCTTGTATTATGGGAATGAGGTTAAGGAGGTGATGAAGGGTTACAGAGCCTTGGTTTAAAGAGGAAATTGGTAGAGGATTGGGAAGATAGTAGCAAGAAGGGAAAGAAAGCTTGTCAAAAGGGAGGCAGTCCTCTAGCTGATATTTCAAACTTCGCAAGTAATTTGAAGAAGGTTAAGGCGAAAATTCGCCAAAGTGGCAGGAGGAAAAAGATGATGGTTATGGAGTCTTGCCCTGGAGTGAATGAGACAGATGATGGGCTTATGGAGGATGCATCTGAATATGAGTTTGTGTTTAAAGCAGGGGGTGGTAAGAGAAAGGTGGCGGGAGCTGAAGGCAGTGGTAGCTGGCCATTAACAGCCACAATAATCTTCCTAATGGAGACTAAAATCAGCTCGTTGAGAATTAAAAAAATCGGAGGTAGGTGTGGGTTCATCAAAGATCTGTATGTAGAAATAGAAGGGTTGGCTGGAGGGCTAGCCTTATAGTGGGGAGATAGTATCTCAATGATTATTTTGTATAAATCAAAGAACGTTATTCATGTGGTACTAGAGTCGGCAAGTCTGAAGGTGCCTACTTTCATTTCCTTTGTATATGGACCACCCAAGGAGGGCGAAATAAGGCAAGTATGGGATATTATATGGAAGTTGGCTGCTGGAATTCAGGACTCATGGCTATTGGTAGGGGATTTCAATGACTTATTATCTCAAACGGAGAAGGGGAGGGGGGAATCCTAGATCACTAAGGAAAATTCTCAATTTCCAAAGGCTACTTTCGGATTGTCAAGTTATGGGTCTTGAATTTAAAGGATCTAGTTTTACTTGGTGCAATAAAAGAATAGGGGCGACGGTAAGGGAGAGGCTAGACCGGGCTCTCGGAAATGTGGGGTTTAAGGAGGAGTTTGAGCATGCAATGGTATTTCATGTTGAGCCTATCGGTTCTAACTACCATGTGTTGGTAATTGATTGCTGCTATAGTGACTTTAAATCTCTTAAACCATTTCGGTTTTAGGCTATTTGGACACAACATGTTGACTTCTTAAGAGTAGTGAAGGAAGGGTGGATGGATGTTGAGGGAGTAGATGATAACAAGGCGCGAGATCTGATTAATAGGCTGGAGACTTGTAAGGTGAAGTTGCTGTGGTGGAGTAAAGAGTCTTTTCCTAATTTTAGGAAACTTATTATGTACCAGAAAGGGGAAATTGAATGTTGTAATGCATGCACTTTAACGACGTAATCGGTAGATCAGGTGAGGACTTAACTAGGCAGCTAGAGGATGAATGGACTCATGAAAAGTTGTATTGGTGGCAAAAATCAAGAGTCTTGTGGCTTAAATGTGGGGATAAAAACACCAAGTTTTTCCATAGTACTATGATTCAGAGGAGACAACGGAATAAAATACTAAGACTAAAGAATGAGAGGGGGAGCTGGTTGGGGGAAAGAGTGGAGATCAATAATGCTTTCAATGCCTTTTATCAGGAATTATTTTTTTTAGCTGGCCCTAGGCCTATGGAGTAAGCCCTGGGGTATGTCAATAAGGTGGTGACAAATGTAGATAATAATAACCTAATGAAGCCTGTCACCAATTTAGAGATAGAGGGGGCGGTATTTCACATCAGAGCCAACAAGGCCCTGTGACCTGATGGGTACTTGGCATTATTTTATCAGGAGGCATGAAGGAAATTGGTACTGAAGTGTGTGGTATGGTGAGAGATTTCTTTGAAGGCAGGATGGGGTTAGCTCCAACTAACTCTACTAGCATTGTATTGATACCTAAAGTAGATAAGTCGGAAGGGTGTGCATCATTTTAGACTCTTAGGTTTGTGTAACATATCATACAAAATTATTGCTAAGATCTTGACTAACAAGTTGAAAGGAGTAATGGGCAAAATAATTTCCCCACATCAAAGGGCCTTCATTACTGGAAAAATGATACAGGATAACCTTCTTATTACTCATGAGGCCTTTCACTACCTAACGCATAAGAAAAAGGGAGGGAATTGGGAGATGGCAATGAAAATTGATATGAACAAGGCTTATGACCGAGTGGAGTTGGACTTCTTGGAGGCGGTTATGTTAAGAATGAGATTTTTGTAGTGGATGAGTGAGGTGGATCATCTCTTGCATCACATCTGTTGCTTTTACTCTTCAAGTGAATGGCTGTAACGTGAGTGATTTCAAACCTGGAAGGAGTGTGAGACAGGTGGACCCGTATATGTTTGTGATTGCCTCTGAGGTTTTATCGCTCATGATACAAAAACATGTGGATAGGAAGGACTTGAAAGGAGTGAAGCTGGCCCACAATGCGTCAACACTATCTCATTGCTTCTTTGCCAACGATGTAATTCTATTTACCAAGGTGGATGAAGTGAATTGTAAAATTTTGCAGCAAATCCTAGATGTATACTATTTAGCATCTGGCCAACTAATTAATTTTGACAAGTCTAGCCTATTCGTCTCCTTTAAAACTCCTCAAGATGTGCGAGAGATGGTATCGGATTGTGCGGGGATTAAACATTTAGACCAGGCTGGCAAGTATCTTGGGTTGCTAGTGTTATGGGGGAGATCTAAGGCATCAGCGCTGACATTTGTTCATGAAAGGATTGGGTAGAAGTTACTGGGGTGGAAACAGAACCTACTTACCTTCTCTAGTAGGGAGGTGTTGATTAAGGTAGTGGCGAACACGATACCAATGTATCTGATGGCCTACTTTCTATTCCTAAAGAAAGCTTGTGTTGAGATTGACAGCTTAATATCTAATTTTTGGTAGGGACAGCTAAGGGAAAAAAGGGTTGTTCACTAGAGGAATTGGAGACACATGATATTGAAAAAGACTGAGGGAGGAATGGGCTTTAAAAACATCCTTGATTTCAATAAAACTCTACTCGTAAAGATAGCTTGGAGATTGCTGACTAGGCTGAATGATCTGTGGTGCAAGATTATTAAGGGAATTTATTTCCCTAAGGAAAGCTTCTAACACGTGAAGAGGGGGTGCCATGCGTCTTAGGGCTAGTATAGTCGATTAGAGGTTTGTGACCTACTATTGAAGGAGTCTTGCTGGAGCGTGGGGATAGGTAGGCACATAGCTATCTGGAAGGATTAATGGGTCCGTGACTTACCTGGATTCAAGCTTCGAAACCTTACCCCATCGGATGCAGATGATAAGCCACTCGTTGTTGATCTTATTTCCAATGGCTGCTGGAAGCTTGATTTGATCGAAGAAAGAATTACGAGGGAGGCAAAAGAAGCGATTATGAAGATTCCTATACCTCAAATTGATCAAGAAGATCACGTTGTCTGGCTAGCAAGGAACAATGAATGTTATACTATAAAATCAGGGTATGCATGGCTTAGGGAGAAGGAAGTGGAAGTCAAGATTAAAGATCCAAGTACATCCTATTCTATGCCTAAATTATTGTGGAAATATATTTGGAAATTAGTGGTTCCCCCAAAGATTCAACAATTTTTATGGAGGGTTGGGCCGGGGGCTGTTGCCACTAAGGAAGTATTGTTTAAATGTAAATGTAGTGAAAATCCATTGTCTCCTATTTATTTGTCTGAGGCTGAAACTCTGGAACATCTATTTTTTCTTCATCCTTGGACAAAGTTGTGTTGGTTTGGGTGCCCATTAGGGGTTAAACTTAGCAAGAGTGAGGAGGTGTGAGGATTGGATGTATGATGTGTTGGTCTCGGATGGTTTAATGGAGGAAAATGGCAAATCATTATTTGCCACCATGTGCTGGTGGATGTGGAGGAAGAGATGTGAATGAGTGTTCAATGGAGTTAAGCTTGATGCAAAGGAAGTAGTGAAGAGGGTGAGCACGCAGGTGGAGGACTGGAACTTCAGGAAACTGAAAGGGGAGATATGAAGCAAGTTTTTACACCTAAGCTGACTCATCATAAGCATTGGATAGCTCCGCTAGCATGAACAATTAAGATGAACTCTTATGGAGCATATCGGACGTCGAATGGTAGTGTAGGAATTGGAGCAGTGAACAAAGATTCTTTTGGAAATTTTATGGGTGGTTTAGGGAAAAGTGTTGAAGCTGATTCTCCATTTATGGTTGAGTGTACAACATTGTTGGAAGCAATATGGTACAGAGGTAAGCTTCCTGACTCACATACTATATATGAAATTGATTGTGAAGTCTTGTATAAAATGTTGTTGAACAAATCGGATATTGGTTGTGAGTGGAACTGTCAGGATTTGGTAAAGAAGATACTTAGAGTACTAGAATCAAGGAGTGGATTTTTGGTTTCTCTTGTTTCTAGGGGAGGTAATAAAGCCACAAATTTTTTGGCAGTGGACGCGGCAAGGAGGATGCACCAGTATGATTGGTTGGGTTCACCACCATCCTCCTCATGCAATATTTTGGTACATGATTCTGTACTAGACAGGGACTCCTCTGATAAAACCGGCTGGCGAAATTGATAGGGAAGGTATCGGCTAGTAGAGGACATTTGGTTACTGATATAGATACTGGTTATGTTTCTTTTATTTCTTTAAGTTTTGGTGAAGTGTGTGTTAGGTTGTAATGTTAGACTTTTCTGAGTGTTTGTTTGGCTTCGGTTATTTGTGTTTGTAATTGTTGTTTGGTTATTAATAAAATTTCACTTTTTGGGTAAAAAAATAAAAAATAAAATTATCCCTGTTTATTTCGAATATAATAAATTTTTAGGTGAAGTGATAAGAATGCCCAAAATCTTTTTCGCAAGGAGTTACTAACACCATGAATAATTTTTTTAGTTAAAAAATATCTACGATACTACAAAAAGTATCTTAAATGTCACCACGGTTAGGTTCACGTACATTGACCGTATTTTTCAAAATATTGACCAAATCAGATGACGTTGGCGTGGAGTATGAGGTGGTAAAACCGAACAATACATGCAAACACTGAGGTGGATAGGTATAGCAGGTTTTTTTTTTGATACATAAGAAACTTTAGGAAAGGGGTTGGATTCACCCATGATCCATAGGCAGGGCAAAATCTCTCTTCCTCCTAGGGGATACCAATGTTGGGTAGGGCGAGCCATCTATTACCCTTAGGTGTTTACCTAGGCACCCAGGAGTTATGATGCCTTCCCTAGCGCCTTGACCAACTCTAGGATCGAACCCTCTCCCTTTGGTGAGAGTATCCAACCCCTTTGCCAGTTGAGCCCAAGGACGAGGGGTAGGTATAACAGGTTATAGCAAAATGGAAAGATATCTGACCCAAAAAAAAAACAAAAAACAAAAAGATGCTTCCTCTAGTGCCTAACTTAGACGTCGCTGGTGATCCTCGCGTAAGGCCCATGCTTGTCATGTGGTATTTTAAATGAATTTTTCAATCTAGACACTACATAGGCTTGTACATTCTAACGATGTGATCACCACTTTTGAGCTCTTGTTGGGCAGATTAAACGATGGCTTTTCCAAATAAATGGGGTTCAAGTCTTTAAGCTCTCCATATCAAACAATTAAGTGCCTCATTCAAATAAATAGGCCCCAAGTCTTTAAGCTCTCTTACCTCTTCTTAGGTTTAACTAGCAAAGGGGTCGGACATTCCCACAAAAAAGAGGGGTTCGATCCTAAAGTTAGTAAAAGCACTGAGAGAGGCATCATAACTCCAAGTGCCTAGATAAACGCCTATGTGTAATTAATGACTCGCCCTACTCAACATTGATATTACTTAGGAGGAAAGGATATTTCGCTTTACCCTTGAATCATGGGTGAACTTAACCCCTTTCTTATATATATATAAAAGTGCTCATCCATAACTTTAGCCCTTGCTCTTGTCATTGGCCCTCCAATACCTTGCTCTTCCTTTGAAGCTCGATCATGTCATGCTCCTCCATCATAATCTCTCACATTTCGAAAAAAATATTTTAATCACTCTATCATACTTTCCTATTCTTATTTACTTACATTCATAAGGAGAAAACACATGTATGGAGCATTTACTTGTTTTAATAATACTTACTTGCTTTCCTAAGAAATAGTAGAATATATTTATTACTATCTTCATGCCTTAGTATAAGAGTTGGTTAGATCTTAAATTTAGTTATAAATATAATACCTCAATCTATTTTGTCTCTTATATTTATCTGTTGTTTTTATTCTTTTGTAAACTATCCCTTTTGCATATGTAAGAGAGTTTGCATCAGGAGATGGGTTGTTTTAGTGCTCATCACAATTATAAACACTAGTGTAGTGAGATATGCACAACCCAAATAAAGTTTCAAGAGTCTAAATTTAACATTTTGTAACACCCCGGATTTCTAGAGTTCAAATAACATAAATATTCCAATGATTTTCATAAATAATAATAGAAATCCAAAATAATCAACATCCGGAAGGTGTCACCGCTGCACTTATATGGGACAAGTGCAAGGCTTCTTATTAATGAAATAAATCTAAACTTAATCAGAATGTTCATTAAAAGAAAATATAAAATAAAGGAAAAGAAAAGAAAGTAAATGACTAGAATCTATTGTCGTCATCTTCACTTCCCACTGTTAGCCTCAATCCTTAAAACCTGTTCACTGAAATTCTGCTCCCCCGAAGGATCATCGCAGCCCAAGAATACACACATCAGCAAATGCTGGTAATCCTAATTAAATAAAGGTAAAATAAAATAAAACAGAAATAAATAAATAGATAAATAATTTGATATGAATTGAAATAAAATAAATAAATAAGTCATAAAATAAAATAAAGTAATTGTAAAATAAAATAAAATAATCCCAAAATAAAATAATTATAAAATAAGATAAATTAATTACAAAATAAAATTAAGTAATTGTAAAGTAAATTAATTCAAAACATAAAATAAAATAATTATAAAATAGAAATAAATAAATTACCAAATAAAATAAGATGAGGGCATCATATATGTATATGTATAAATAAGAAGGACGTCATTGTTTTTAAAATTTTCTAGTGGGAAGAGAATCATGGTAGACCCGGATATCCTGCCAGTGTATCCTGTGGCCCAAAAACCTGCCAGTCACAAATCATCATCAAATTGGTCATAGATCATTTTCTTCCTAGTGTGCACACCTCTTCCCAAAGTTGCTACTAGTACCTCGGATGTCCTGCCAGGCACCACTTTGGGAAGAACGGATATATCGGTTCACATCAAATAATTTTCTTTTCGAAGGCATAAAGCCTTAAAGTGTGTGTTCATCACTTTAGGAGGTACCATCCTAAAGCTATCCTCCCACTATTCAAATTATTCAATATATATATATATATATATATATATATATATATATATATATAATAATAATAATAATAATAATAATAATAATAATAATAACTTAAAACAACACCTCCAGTCCGAAAGTGAATTTGCGTTCTTTTATATATAATAATAATAGGAATAAGTGCTATTGTCCCATATGCTGAATAATAAGGCTTGGCTAATGGAATGTCAACATCAAAACCAAAAAGGATGAAAAGAACCAAAACTGATCAAGCAATCATCTTTTTTTTTTTAATCATTCAATATTAGGCCATATGGATCAGGAGGTATATGTATTCGTAAGCACAGCGAGAATAATCCCTTTTCGCGATGAATGTGTTTCCTAAATCGAGACGTGAGTAAACCTTCCCAATAACCTATATTCCTACGGAAATCCGTATAGCCCCTGTCCAATCTACAATTCGAAACAATCCCAATCTTGCAAAGACAACATTTATAAGCATGCATCACAAAATTATTTTCAAATTCAGAAACGTAAGCAAAAGCGAAGACTGCCATTTGAAATATAATTGCAGCAATTAAATCAATTTCAATCTTGAATGTTGGACGAATAGCAATATATGCCATGCATATGCCCCCAATCAGAATCTATATGCCGAGAATGAAGTAGACCCCGCCAGCCATTGAAAAAAAACTACATGTATCACTTAATTACTATGGTCATGGGGATTAGGATTACCTAGTCTCCGTGGTTGCTAAGCTCCTAGAAGGGGAACTTTGCCGCAAAGAATGTTTCATAGAGAGAGCTAATGAACGATGACTAAAGTTATACGGCTAAACCTAACTTATAATTAGGCTCTTAGGGTTTAGTTAGCTGGGCTTTGTGGGTTGAGCTTTAACTACTGCTAGTTTAATAATGACAAATCATTTATTAGATTCTAATTTAAATTTATTTTTTTATCTATCCATTTATTATTATTATTATTATTATTACTGTATTATAAATTATAAATTTTAACATTAGTATTATTAGTATTTATTATTATTATTATTATTATTATTATTATTAAAATAGTAATAAAATCTAGGGCATTACACATTTTCTTATGTCTACCACTAAAACCCCTTTGAAAAATCTACGGTGTGAGGAAATTAATCATTGCTACTGGCGATAGATACCCTTGGCCTACCCATTTTTTCAACTAATGATTTTTAAATAAATAACAATACTTTTTAAAAATATAAACAGTAAAGAGATTATCTTTATTTTAGATTAATTGAACAAATTAAAATAACTTTTAAAAAAATCAATCTAAAACATCCAAATTATATCTAAAGGATTCAAAAAAATGAATAGCTCTTGGTGTTCATCATTGTGATGAACATTGAAACTGGTTCTGTTTTAACGTACTTGATCTAAGAGGATATTTTAGAGAAACTAATACACATTTTTGACAAATAAGTATTTTTTTAATATCATTATCTGGTATTTAGTTTGAGGTCAAGAAGGATCTAGTAAGGCCTTACATCCAAATTTTTAACTAGTTTTCTTCATCCGAGGTGACTCTCTACTCTTATTTCGATGGTTGTCAAATAAGAAAGATGATGGAGATCCAATGACTAAAGGGGACCCACTAAGAACCAAGAAGAAGACTGATTAATTTTTTATATATTTTTTTATTAATTTTATTAGATCTTTAAAATTAGGATTTTTTTTAATAAATCATTTGGGTTATCTATTAATTACCATTATTTTGTAAAATCCATTGGATATATTAGTCTACATATATGAGTTGCTAAATAGGGATCTTAAAGGTATTATTTAATATCTTATTATTATATCTTTGATTTAATTTTTATAGATTGCATCTTATTCTTAATGTTGTTAGAATGAGCTTGTGCTTTCTCGTGTGTTGCACATGATGATGATGATAGTACTTCACGAGTTACAATTCAACTAATGACGCAACCATGTTTTTTATATATTTCATTTTGTAGGTGCCTCCCTTTCCTTTACTTGCAACCACCCCAAATAATTTGTAATGTATCCTGTGGATCTATTTATTTGTTTTAAGAATTGAGATAGTATTCTAAGATATTTTTATATACAAACATTCTACATTGTGGTGTTAACAGAGTTTCTGATTCTAAAGTGAATGTTTGGAACTTAGTTCTGATTAGGATTAGATTTTTCTCCCACAATGTTGTAGATAGGTATGACCATTGGGAATTCGACCAATGCTCCAATCTCTGGACAACCATACCAATCTTCTCATACATACGGCTGCTTCATCAATCGTATCTGTTGTATATGTAGTCCTTTTTTCTTCTTGTCCATTATCTTGTACTCTGACTTTGCTAGAGGCATTTTTTTTTGCACTTCATTTTATAAATTTCTTGCATCTTATAATCAGGCATGCCATTAGCCACAAACAAAAAGTTAAGTCTGGATGTACATACAAAACAATTCAAGTAAACATTACAATTTTGATAATAATTACATTTTTTACACACCCTTTATGCATTCTACAAAATCTGTGGCGTAACATCATTCTATTACCGTCGTTTGAACCCAGGGTTGTTGTTTCATATAGGTGTGTACATGACATACACAAATGATTATCTGTGTTAACAAAATGACATTCTACTACCCTTGCTCAAACCTAGATGGCTTAATCTCATTCTGCAAAGTTGAGTGTCTATGAAATACACAAATGTTGCCTTTTCTTGTTTATATATTGACAGGGATTGTGAGGTGCATGACTAAAGAGTGCATGTATCATACTTGACTTAGCTTTCAAGTGTCCATATTTTTTCTTGTTTATTCCCATGAAATACGTCTTGAAGGATTTTATTAAAGAATGTTTTGCATGCTATTTAAAATTATTTTAGTATGAATTGGAATTAATAATAAGTAATCATAAATGCTTAATACATACACATTACAATTATATTTTATCTTGACAATCAAAAAGAATTTCTGCACCTGCGAGCTGCTGCTCTCAAACATGAGACGCTTCATTAACTGTGATTTAGACATTAGACCAACTCATAGCTGAGAGAAATGAGATGAGACACGTCATTAATTGTGCTTCATATATGTCAGAAATGGAATAGACATATCTTGAATGAAATCATAGGCATATATGAAAGGGGTAATATTTTACCCACAATACTATCCTTTGACATGTCTTTACCATTAAATCAGAGCTATTCAATTCACTAGTTGGACTAGGTTGATTAATTACCCTTCTAAATTTAATATTTTATCTTGAATTAATTATTACTTGATTGCATGTTCCATCAATTAGCTTCCAAATATGTCAAAACTGTGGGGAAAATTCTTGCCAGGCCTTATTACCCTTTCAGTTGCTAAAAAATTACCGTGCAATTGTTTTTTGAGCATTATACATAACTGTCATCAATGTCTATATTACTTTTTTTAAAAAATAATCAATGTCCATATTCCCTGGGCCAACACTACTAGAAATCATGGAATTTGCGGCGGAATAATAATCCGTCGCAAAATTGCGAAGGAAAACGCCCTCCCGTCACAATTCTCATAAATTTGCGGTGGAAATAACTATTCCGTCGCAATTTGCGGCGGAAGAATCCTTTCCGCCGCAAATTGCGGCAGAACACACTGGTCCGCCGCAATTTGCGGCGGAACAGTTTTCTCCGCCGCAAACTTTTGCGGCGGAAAAGTGATTTCCGCCGCAAAATTGTCGGTGGGATAATCCCACCGACAGTTAGCGACGGAACCACGGGTTCCGCCGCTAAATTTTGCGGCGGCACACGTGTTCCGTCGCAACTTGCGGCGGAACCCGGGGTTCCGCTGCAGATTTTGCGGCGGAAACCACGTTTCCGCCGCAAATTGCGGCGGAACCGGGGGGATATGATATCCCTTCCCTCCCCCTTCGTGTTCATTCCCCCGTCGTCTCCCTTCCTTCATTTTGCTCTTCTTCCTCTCTTGGTTTGCAGGTTGCGCCATCTGAGCTCCGCCACAAGATAACTGCCGCCGCCGATCTCATCTTACTCTGGCATACTTTCTCGTTCTCAACCTAGGTTGTTTCTTCAACTGGTATGGTCTTTTTCTTCTGCAAATTTAGACTTTGTTTATTGCTAATTCTTTTTTATCTGAAATGATAATATTAATGGAAGATCTTGAAATCTTGATTTTGTTTATTTGATAGTAATTTCAATATGACTGATTTTACAATTAGGTTTTTTTTTACATCTCTATTTTCTTTCCAAAGACGTAGAAGGCACTGAATTAGTTTAATGCTCTACATTTTTTTAAGGAAAAAAAGTGTAAAAGACAATATTATAAAAAATAACTTAGGAAGCATTTGTTAATTCTTTTTAAATTTAAATTGTTAGAAAAAAATTATGTAAATTATTGGATAATTTTCTCTTTATTATTCTTTCCTTGTATCATAATATTATTAATACTCATGGTCAATAAACAAACACTGTTATATGTATTGGTTATAACTTGTGTATGAGTTACATGTTTTAGAATAGATGATATCCTTTTTATTAATTTTATTATGAATATGTTGAAAATTTAAATTTATTTTTTTCTCACTTATTTTTTTTATATCTGTTTTCTCATTTATTTTTTGTGACCCGTGATCCTAGTAAATAAGGATATATTTTGAGAGAAAAAAATACATTTATCCCATTTAACAAATTTTAACTAACTTTTTTATTCAGTTATTTGATTATTTGTAATTTTTAGATCCAAATACACTAGGACAATTAGAATTATTTTTTAATCATATTAAAATTATATTGTCTACAATTTATTTGAATTATGTGGTTTGAATTTAATTTTTTAATTGAGACAATTGAAAATTTTTATTTATAATTGTTAACTTCAAGATCATTAATATGGGAAATAACAATTAATAACAATTTTTAATTTACATATTTGAATACAAAAAAGTAGGAAGATATTACATATAGGAAATATAGCAATAACTTTTAAGGGTGTATACTGATAAGTCAATACTTAGAATGCATTATAAAAAAAATTTCATAAGACTTAAATATAATTGTGAGATTTTCATAGATCATTTTTTGTTTTTTGTTTAAGACGTCAATGTAATTTTCTTTTTATTAAAAAGTATTAGTTATTAAATTTTTATTTATAGTTCTTAACTTCAAAATCATTAATATGTGAAATAACAGTTAATAATAATTTTTAATTTATATATTAGAATACAAAAAATGTAGGAAATTATTGCATATGTGAAATAACAATAAATTTTAATGAATTTATTATATATATGAATGAACAATACAATAAATTACAAAAAAAAAAAGATTTGTTATATGTCCCCATTTTCAATCGTACTTCGTCATTCTTTGTTTGACCCGTCAACTTATATCTCCCCATCTTCTAGTGTACTATCCCCATTCTCTGGTTGCTTGCTGGGATCTGTTCTTTGTTCACTGCATGTGTTTGTTTGCCGCTTTCTTGATTAAGTGGATTAAGTGGCAATTGGTTGGTATAAGCGACCAGCTGTATTTGCCACTTAAGTTAGTTGAAATAGTTAGTATTATTGTATTATGTTTCAATAAGTGTCTGTGCAGGGTTGGGTTGGGGAAGTATGGAAGGTGATCGTGATAGGAGTTGGATGTACAATCGCCTAACTCAGAAAAAACGACTTACTCGAGTATTCTTAGACGGTGTGGAAGAGTTCGTCCAATTTGCCTTAGCGCACACAACTAATTTGAGTGCCTCGATCAGTTGTCCGTGTGCGAGATGCAGGTGTTTTGAATTTCATGACGCGGGAACAGTCAGAATCCATTTGTGTAGAAAAGGATTCATGAGGGATTATGAATGTTTGGTACATCACGGGGAAGTCCAACAGACACCGAGCGGTTATTACGGAGACAGTACTCATCGAACCAACCTTAATCAATATCAGCAGTTGGTCATGGATGTTGCGGGACCGTCGATCGGCCAATATTTTGATCCCGTGACTCATGCTGGACCTTCACACATGGAAGAGGAGACCGGTACACATAATCAACCATCATACATGGGAGAGGAGCCTAATCCGGAGGCCGTTAGGTTCTATCAAATGCTTCAAGATGCGCAACGTCCTTTATGGGAAGGTTGTGAACACATTGAAAATAGTGAATATTCATCGCTATCGGCTACCCTAGCAACATTAAGCTTGAAGACTGATCACCATATGAGTGAGAAGAATTACAATGAAATGATGCAGATCATGAATAAGGTTGCTCCCAATGACAATAATTTGCCGAAAGATTTTTACCAGGCAAAGAAAAAGGTGAAAGAGCTCGGGCTTAGTTGTGAAAGAATCCATTGCTGCCCCAACAGATGTATGCTCTATTACAAGGATGATGCTGAGCGGACTACTTGTAAATTCTGTGAACATGATAGGTACAAGAAGATTAAAGGGAAAACAACCACTCAACCATTAAGTAAGATGTGGTACTTTCCCCTCGTGCCTAGACTTCAGAGATTGTATTCATCATAACAAACAGCTGCTCACATGAGATGGCATCGGAAGCATCACAGGGATGAAAAATTTGTGACGCATCCATCTGATGCCGAAGCTTGGCTCAAATTTGACGAGGCGAATCCTTCATTTGCAGCCAATCCCCGTAATGTTCGTCTTGGTTTATGTTCAGATGGGTTCGCTCCTTTCAACCAAACGGGCAGGATTTATTCTAGTTGGCCGGTGATTGTGACTCCGTATAACCTCCCACCTTCCATGTGTATGAGAAGAGAGTTTTTGTTCCTCAACGCGTTAATCCCTGGGCCATCCAACCCAAAAAAGAAAATAGATGTGTACCTCAGGCCTTTGATAGACGAGTTGAAGATGTTGTGGAGTGAAGGGGTTCTTACGTACGATGTATCATTGAGTCAGAACTTCATCTTGCGGGCTGCCTTAATGTGGACAATCAATGATTTCCCTGCATATGGGATGTTGAGTGGATGGCAAACGTCGGGGAAGCTTGCATGTCATATATGTATGGAACAGAACGTGGGGTTTAGCTTGCCAAATAGTCGCAAGGTATCTTGGTTTGATAGTCATCGGCGATTCCTACCCCTCGATCATCCGTTTAGGAGAAACAAAAAAGACTTCAGTCGGAATGTGGTTGAACGATCAGCTAAACCTCGTCGTTTAAGTGGGCAAGAAATATGGGAAAGGGTGAAGGACATTCAAAGTATTGAAGAAGGAGCTGCTTCCAGTGAGCCTGAGGGATATGACGTTCATCATCATTGGATCAAACGCAGCATCTTTTGGGAGCTACCATATTGGAAAGATCAATTGTTAAGACACAACCTCGACGTCATGCATATTGAGAAGAATGTGTTTTGCAATATTCTGTACATCGTTATGGACACCAAGGGTAAGACAAAGGATACAGTCAATGCAAGACTTGACATACAACATATTTGCAGAAGACCTTCTTTGCATTTGATAGAGACTGCCACGGGCCGGATTTCCAAACCTAGGGCGCCGTACACCTTGAACAAAGAGCAGAATATAGAATTGTTGAAGTAGGTTAATAGTGTGAATCTACCGGACGGTTATGCATCAAATTTCTCAAGATGTGTGGACTTGAACGAGGTGAAGTTACGCGATATGAAGAGTCATGATTGTCACGTTTTCTTTCAGAGATTATTGCCGTGGGCCTTCAAGGCACTACCGAAGCATGTATTAGATATTCTGACAGAGTTTTCCTTCTTCTTTACAACAATTTGTGCTTCTGAACTTAATGTCGATAAGTTACGACAGTTGGAGGAGAGCGTGCCAAAAATGATATGCAAGTTAGAGATGGTGTTTCCTCCTAGCTTCTTTGACTCAATGGAACATTTGCCCGTTCACCTGGCGTATGAAGCAAAGGTAGGAGGTCCGCAACAATATAGGTGGATGTATCCGTTTGAAAGGTAATATATATTTGTTTTTGCTGTGATTAGTTCAAACACATTGTGACATAGGTTATAAATACCCTCTAATTGTTCGTTGTAGGTTTTTACGCACACTGAAATATAAGATCAAAAATACAAGATACGTTGAAGGATCTATTGCTGAAGCGTATCTGGTCGAGGAGGCCACCAAATTTGCCTCATACTATTATCCCCCTGAAGTTATATCAAGATGGAGGGGGGTACCTCGCAACGATGATGGCGGTGAAACGAGTGGTCAAATATCAATATTTAATTATCCTGGTCGGGTCATTCGAACAAATTGTAGGTCAACTCTGGAAGGAAGCGATAAGAAAGTAGCGGAGTGGTACATTCTAAACAACTGTGAAGAGGCCGCCCCATACTTAAAGTAAGATTTCAGCTTTTCAGTAACTGCTACGGTAAGTATTAAAGTATTAATTTCTTTCTTTTTGTTACAGATATTTCTCACAATGGGTTCGATCAACAAATCCTTTGATCTCGGATTCCGACTTCGATGAATTCATGAAGGATAAATTTCCTCATTGGTTACGATACAACTTCGCGCAAAAAATATGGAGTTCAACTTCTGCGTCAAATCCCCATGATGTTGTATGGAGTTTAGCTTACGGGTCTGCAACAGTTGTTACCAGGATCAAAAAATATGTAATCAATGGGTATCGGTTTGCAACTGTTAAAGCGAACGGAAATACAGAAACTTGCAATTACGGTGTATGTTGTCGAGGTGGCCAAGTTGACGGAGTCGAGTGCGACTACTACGGCAAGTTAATTGATATAATTCAGTTGGATTACAAGTGGGACAAGTCAGTGATTCTATTTAAATGTGAGTGGTTTGATAACAGTCCGCGTGGTACAAAGGTGGACAAATATGGAAATGTTGAGATCGATTGGTCACGGAGATATGCAGTTAATTATGACCCATTCATTCTTGCTCAACAGGTAGAACAAGTTTATTTTACATATTACCCTACATCCCGTCAAGAGTGGGTGGGAGTAATCAAAACCAAAGCACGAAATATTATACCTACTTCAAAAGAGTTAGAAACAAATGACGATATGACTGAACCTTTCCAAGCGAATGTGGAACATGTACTTGCCGTAAGTAATGTCGAGGATGATGTACCTTGCAATCTCTTTGATTCCACTGGAAACTTAGAGCTGATTCCTATCCAAATTGAGAATGAGGAATCAGACGATGAGGAACAAGCGGGTTACTCCACTACTGAATCTGAATTTGACGATTATGAGACGTCAGAGGAAGAACAATAATCATCCGATTGATTTAAGGTAGTTGTTTTGGTTTTTAACGATCTGTTATATTTGATATTCCATTGCTTAGTCATTATTGTATTAAGTAAATTTCTCTTGTTTATATATATTTTGACATCATGTTTATAAGTGTTTAGGGATGGAGCATCCAGGAGGCCGTTCAGGTAGTGGATATAGTAGAGGTAGTGGCCGGGCCCGTCCTATCAGAGGGGGTAGGCCGACATCATCTACCCCCTCTGTAGTCAGAGGGCTTAGCTCTTCGCCGGAGCTTCCGCCTCTTTATTTTTCATCTTCACCGCCTACTACTGACTCTGTTATGGGCGGTATAGGTGAGCCTTTCACTGATACATATCCACACCAGCAGACAGGGCAGGTTCAATTTATGATTTCTGACTGATTTAAATATATTTTCTTAAACATCTAAGTTCTAACATTTTGCAATATACTTCTTCCTTTAGTACACTGCATCGCCTCATAGCCAGGGTGGGGGAGCTAGTTCCTCTGACGACCCAGCCTGGGGATCCATTGATCCTGCGACAGGGAAGATGTAGATCTGTCCTGTAGGGAGCACCAAGTAAGTTATGTAATGTTATGATTTTTTACCTTTAGTTTGTATGCTACTATTTGCAACATTCTCTTTGTTTTCAGGTTTCATCCTCATAAGCCGGTGGCGGATTTCATCGGCGAGCAAATATTTCGTAATTTTGATCAACCTTGGGCCACATGGACATTGATTCCTCAGAGCCAGCGAGATACTTGGTTTAGTGAGTTCTTGGTAAGTTATGTGATGTATGGTTATTAATTTATTATTCTCATCAAAATACAAATTGATTAACTACTTGTATAATTTAGAGCACTAATTGTTTTAGTATTGTTTTTCAGGGAAAGTTTAGCTGGTTGCCCGAGCATGTGAATAATTTAAAGAAAGCTTATAACTTCAAGGGAAGCAAGTGGCTGTCTGATAAATTATATAAATTGAGGAATGAAAAAGGAAAAAAAATTGGATTCAGCCTGAGGTTGCAGGCCAGTTATTTGAAAAATGGGCGACTGACGAAAGATTTTTGAAGCAAAGTGAACAAAATAAATTAAATAGGTCCCACATGGATGGACCGTCATATGCTGGCGGCTGCATTCCAGTTAGTGAGCATCGACGAAAGATTGTAAGTATACGCTATTTTCTACTTCAGCTTTCAATATTTTGTACTTAATAAATAATTAATGAATGGTTATCATTTGTGTTTGCAGGCAGCGTCTGGGGAAGTTCCTGAAGATTTGATTTCTTGGACCACCTTTGAGCGGACCCATACCCAGGCAGTTGAGGGACAAGGCAAGCGCTAGATTAACGCTAAGTCCCAGCAGTTCGCGGTTAGATATTAGTTATATTTATTATTTGCTTCAAACAGTAGTATATTTCTTTCATTTTATATGCATTATTTGTGTTGTATTTTTGTGCTTGTAGGAGACCTATCAACAGCTGACACAAGAGAGAGACTCACAGATTCAGAGTGACCCATCATCCTCTTATTCCGATAACGAGAGTATCTTCCTTCAAGCTGCAGGCGGAATTGACAAGAAGGGGAGAGTCTTCGGGATGGGTGCTTCTGCCAGCCAACTGAAGTCGTCTTCGAGGCGCTCATCCGGCAGTAGTAGAGGTGGTCCTGAAGGTAGAGTTGTACTTTTGTTATCAATCACAAATCATTACTCCCTCTTTCATATAAATGAAGTATTACAAGTAAATTGACTTCATAATGTTGGTTTTGCAGAGGATAAGAAGGTAAAGATGTTAGAACAGAAGGTGCTGGAGCAAGAACAGAAGGTGCTGGAGCAAGACGAGAAGATGAGGGAGCAAGATGAGAAAATGAGGGAGAAAGGAAATATTATTAGTGAGATGCGAGCACTTCTCTATGCCCTATTGAAAGACAAAGGTACGGGGCTGCCTCCTAGTGGTGACGACGATACTGGCGGTGACGATGGCCAGGCTACTGCTATTTAGAGTTTTTTTTTTAGTTCATTTTAGAACATTATAATTTATATAATATTGTGTTTTTATTATGTAAACTTGTATAATAATTGTATAATTTATTTTTATGATATATAATTTTTTTTTATTTTCTATTTTTTTATAATTTTTAATGATTTTTTTTAAAATAATTTTTAATTTTGCGAGGGAAAAACTTTCCCTCGCAAAATATGGAAATTTGCGAGGGAAAATATATTTTCCGTCGCAAATTTGCGAGGGAAAATAATTCCCTCGCAAATTCAAAAAATTTTGCGAGGGAAATTTGTTCCGCCGCAAAATCTCAATTTGCGAGGGAAAATTGATCCGCCGCAAATTTGGAATTTGCAAGGGAAAATATTTCAGCCGCAAAATCTCTCATTTTGCGAGGGAAAATTGTTCCGCCGCAAAATTTGAATTTGCGAGGGAAATTCCTTTTTTCCGCCGCAAAAATTATTTGCGAGGGTTTTTTTTTGCAACGGACAAATTTCCGCTGCAAAATCTGTCGCAAAATAATTTTGCGACGGAAAATGCTTGTTTTGCGAGGGAAAAATTCCGACGCAAAAAATCAGTTTTCTAGTAGTGCAAGTAGTGCTTTGTCATAAAAAATTTCTATTTATTGTTGAGTTATCATATTGCAAGGTGCAATTCAATTCTTTTTCCAACCAAAACAGTAAGCCGAAGAGCATTCTGACCATTGATGAACAAAAGATGACAAACATGGCTCTAAAATTAGGAAAGCATTCTGATCAGATATTTTCTTTCTTTATTTTTTTGATATGAAAATTTTTAGGAAAAAGGTTGGACTCACCCACAATCAAAGGGCAGGACGCTCGGAACCCAGTCCATAAGGAATAATGGCCAGAGAATACACATGTCTCCACCTTTGCCAGCGTTACCACTGCTTCTCAGACCCTTAGAATGCCTCCTCCAACGCCTTGACCAACGAAGGGATCGAACCCCTCCCTTAAGTTGAGGAAGACCGACTCCCACACTAGTTGAACCCAAGATTCAAATTCAGATCTTAGAATAAGAATTTCATTTACAAATCAACACAAAATACAATTTAGATGTGTTAAAGATTCTCTGAAGGCCCATTAATGATGGAGTAAAAGGCCCGATCAAGAGCCGAAGAGAAAAAAGGGCCTATTACATATTACCAAATATTTAAACGTTAGGTTTTGCGTTTCAGTTCGACGCGGATCCACACCGCGACGAAAGGAACAACCGTTGGTCTCAGAGATCCCTCTTGCCGTTGGCGAACGGTCGGTGTCTTTGCCTTGGCTTTTTCTCATCTCATTCCGTATCTGAAAGGACGAACGCGGTAGGATTTCTTATAAGATCATCATAGGTTGTTTCATGCATCGTTTCATAATGATCTATCTGTGCTCATTGTCTCCTATTGGTCAGAAAATTTTCTATCCTTCTTAGATGTCAATTATCTCGTTGTTGATTTTCTGGAAAAGGTATTTCGTGGAGTTTCTTGTCAGTTTGGATCTGAAAATTGGTTCTGGTCATAATCTGGGTTTTGTGTCAGTGCTTTATAAAAAATTTATTTAATCGTCTGTACAACCAGTGATCGCATAGCGGAGTGGATATCGCGTTAGATTCCGAATCTAAAGGTCGTGGGTTCGATCCCCACTGCGATCGTGTTACATTTTTTCCCTCCAATTTCCTCATATATTTGAGACAAACCAGAATTTATATATGCAATCTATCTCTTTATTTTATTCAAATCAACGAAAGCAGCTATTACTGAGAATCCTAAATTGCATAAGCTAAACGAAAATTGCGGAATTGGAGCAGGATCAGTAAAAAAACAGAATAGCAAAATCCCTGATAACAGAAATAGCAAAAGTCATTTAAGAAATCAGGAAGGAATGCAGAGAATAATCAGAGAGAGAGATTCTTCAGAAAATCATGCTTGCCCGTCTCTTGCTTTCTCTTCAGTATTTATGCTGCGTTTTCTCTCACTTTCCATGCGGTCCTGCAAATTCGTTTACTCTTACGTGGCGGCAGAGGAGTATCAACTATCAACCTTGGGTCTGGTCATCTCACTTGGATTGCTATTAGCTCGGGCCTGCAATTCATCACGGTCTCTAGGCCCATTCATAACGGTATTTTCTTACAGAAGTTTGTGATATATAAAATTTGGAATCTGAAATTGTTTCCCCTAGCTTGTCTGATTTTTATGACTCTCGCTGTCCTTTTTTTTACCGTTGCGTGCCTGGTTTATTACCTGGCATTAAACAGAATAATGTTTTTGGATACTATAGATAATTGGGACTCCAATTTAGTGCTATATGATGATCGCTTGGAGAATGAATGTACCCTTTTTCACTCTGAAAGTTTACCTGATGTAACTTACCTGTTTTTTCTATGATGCATTATCATTCCAGTATTGAAATTTGAATTCTAAGTTTTCATCTGTCAACTTGGGATTGAAAAGGATTTCGTATTGAACTCGTTCAGTACCAACAGACACCAGCAGGAACCAAGATGAGTAATTTCTTATAGTTATCAAATTTTCACTTACATATTTTATACATTGCAGGGCTATACTTACTAGGTGATTATTTAATTTACTTCTAACGCATGTGCAATAGTTTGTATGTGCAATAGTTTCAATTCTGCTGGTCGCACTGCTTTATTTTGTTTGGATGGGTTGAAGGCATCGGTCCATATACTAAGAATCTGCCACTAGTCTATTGGTCTAGTGGTCCCCTTACTACTTAGATTCGGTAATTTTTTTCCACTCTAGTTTGCTAATATTGGTCATTTTCTGTCCTTCTGCTGAGTATTTTTTGGTGGTGAGGACAATGACTCGTAATAAATAAAAGAAGGAAATGGATGTTACATGGAATGGTTGTGAAAGTGTTCCTTCACATAGATTTGTGGTTAAATGCCAATATTGTTCACATACATGTTGGAGTGGTGTAGCTAGGATGAAACATCATTCGGTTAGAACTAGAGAGAATGTGATCCTTCTACAAGTGTTCCTGATCATGTTAAGGAGTTGTTTGTTAAAATGCTAGAAAATAGAAAAAAAGTAGAGATGCTAATAGTTTTGAAGTGTTTTAAGAGGCAGTTGCCCAATGATATTGTAAACAAGGATACAATGAACGCATTTGCTGCTAATGGGAAGGAACATCAAAATCTACCAAATAAATAACAATAAATGAGATGCTAAAAGATAGAGTTAGTATTTCAAGATATTTGTAAATGCATATATGGTACCGCATTTCCATTCAATTTGTTGAGAAGTCCATTGTTTATTTGAATGTTATAATTTGTAAGTAAATATGGTAGGGTTTGAAACCCTCATACTAATTACGAGGTGAGAGTTTTTTACTTGAAAAAATGTAGTTGATAAAATTCAAGAAAGTTTAGAGAAGCATAAGATTGAATGGGTGAAAATGAAATGTGAATGTACATTGATATGTGATGATTGGATTGATGGTAAAAAGGGGTCTCTTACTAAGTTTTTGGTAAATAGTCATGGTGGGAAAGTTTTCGTAAAACATGTGGACACAAGTAAAGGAGGATAATGGAATGCAAGTGTGACAGATGGTGCCTCAGATCTCGTGGCAGCAGTGAAAAGGTGTTAGAAGGGGAGCGAACAGAATTATTTTGGTTCCCTTGTACAACACTTTGCCTTGAATGACATTACTGTCATGAGATTTGAGGCACCTTTGTCACTTTTCACTACATTATCTTTTCCAGTTTCGTCAACCATGTTGTCTAGTAATTCAAACATTTGTTTAGCATCTTTAATCACACTATTTGTGCCATTGATTTTAGGAAAAATCCCACCAGGACTGCTCACCAAAAAAATTAATAACAGACCTCCTTTTATCAAATGCTTCTTTTCAATTAAGAAACTCCCACCTCATGAATGAGTCATTGTATCCTTGTTTGTATTAGCATCTTGGGCTGCCTCTTGAAACACTTCAAGATTATTAGCATCTTTACTTTTTTCTAGCATTTTAACAAACAACGAACACTTTACAATGACTCAAATTCTCTCTAGTTTCAGCCAAATGATGTTTCATCCTAGCTATATCATCCAAACATGTATGTGAACAATATTTGTATTTAACCATAAGTCAATGTGGAGGAACACTTCCACAATGATTTCATGTGAGATCAATTTCCTTTCTTTTTTTTTATTATGAGTCATGTCCCCACCGCCAAATCACAATTCCTGCTCCTCTGATAACACTGTATCTTAGTGCTTAATGTGCATGATAGGTTTGCTGTTAGTTGTTACCTAGTTGGTTAGGAAAACACAATGAGCTAGTGAAGCACATTTAAACCCAAATTAGATCATCTAAAAGCCTGATACCAAGCTTCACGTACTGTCTCTAGGTTTGGATGGTTTTGCATATTTTGAAGTCCATTCATGGGCTTTGGGGATGATGTTGTGTGAATGAAATGCGTAATTAATTAAATTTGTTTGGAGATAACTTTATATGCTAACCTTGTATAGAATGTTAAAGTATTAGACATATAAATTTGGTACATAGTCAAAGCTATGGGCTTCTGTGAAATTTATTCAGGATCCTATCAATCCATGATCTAGTTGGAAACAACCTAACTTTTTGTAAACCTCTTTAAGATGTGCTTTATTTTCTCTGTTAACTTGGATGTATCTAAACTGGCATTTCCACTAGGGTCTATGGGAAATCTGTGCCTGACAAGGAAAAGTGGACAAATCTAATTCTCGATAGGACTGAATGGTGAAGTTGAACTGGATAAGGGATTCGAAGGAGATCACATTTTGTGCTTCATTAACCAACTTTACTTTTGGTTTTATGCTTTTAGTTCTATACGATTATTTGAGGCAAATTAAGAGATATAATTAAGAAGCAGCTCTTCATGGATTATTTGAGGTGGGAAATTAACAGATATAATTAAGAATCAGCTCTTCATGGGAGTGTTGATCGTGATTCAGACTATGTTAACTTGTTCTAACTATGGTTTGTTTCTGCAGAAAATGGAAATTTCATTGAGAAAAATATAGATACTATTCCATGATGCTATAGGTCCATATAGGCTTGAGATAAGTCTGGATATGAAGTTTGGTGGAGAATTAGCTCATGTCTTGGAAGGACGTGGTGTGCCATCATACACTGCCTATATTATAGCTTGTTTCGCTTGCCTGTTATTTCTGTAACACATCCATTTTATTCCCACTTATTTCATTTTGTTTTTAATTTCTGTTAGATGAATTCAAGACATGTAAAATGAACTTTTAAATTATAATTATAATCTGATGTAAGGAAGAAGATGGACATTGAAACTATGGTTTTTTTTTTTTTTTGGTGTTTGGTTAGTTTTTTTTTACTTGTTTTATTTATTTATTTGGTTCCCTCATTTGGGGCATAAAGAGAAAGAAACATTAAAGTTTCTTCCCCTTTTCTGCTATAGATATCTTAGAAAAAAAGTTCTTAGAAAGATTGCTTTAAACATATAGTCCCTCTGATACTTAATATAAGAGATTAAGAAAGCTAAATAAATTACTTATTCATATTTCATAACAATTGTTGTGTATTGTTATATATTAGTGTGAGCGAGACAATTTAGTTTAGAGAAAAACAATAAATAAAAATACTTTTAAGTTAATTTATTTAGTTTTTTTAATCTCTTCTTAAGTACTGTAGGGAGCATATTGGATTAACTTTTTTCCCCCTTTTTAGAAAACTTGAGTTTCTTTGAAAATTTGTCTACATCAGGAACAATTGTTGTTTCATTAATGGGTCCAATTTTCGAATACTTTTGCAAATTGATCGTGATTGGTTGGCACACTATTTTATTTTATCTGAGCATTATCTAACAAGGCGCTGATTGGTGAGAATAATGTTCTACAGGAGCAACTTAAGAAAATAATTGCATAATGTTGGTAATAGTTGATGTGGATCATGATATGAAATGCCTTCCCCCTTCCAATTTATGTCTTATATTGCCTTTTGGTCAGTCTAATGAGCACTTGGAAATTGTCATATCTTGGTTGGAGAATGGGAAAAATGGGTGAGCTATCTAATCTTATTGCATTCTCTACAGTCCAAATAACTTTATTGTTGGTGTTTATGTTCATTCACTACAGATTTGTGTATCTGTAATGGTGTAGTAATCATAGATAACACGCATGTGCACAAATATGTCATTGTCAGACTCAAGTTTGTGATCTTTTCCAAACATGGTGGATGGTTTTGTCACTAGACAACTTGATGAATTGATGAATTTGTGCAAACGTTGGTCTATTTTTTTAATAATGTACTTGTATGTGATCTACTAGTCTCATTCATGGTATTTTCTGATGTATTGAAGATAAAAAGGTTGGTTACTTCTAAATAGAGCTTCTCAATACAATGAAGTTGTGAAAAACACAGTCTTGATTGTTTGTTTGAAAATTTTGGTTTGGTTGTTAATATAAGATTTTATTTATTTTTATCTACCCAATTTAATTTATTTCTCATAATATCTTGAATGAATGCTCAATTACTTTTCTAGTCAATGGAAATAATTAAATATAGTTAATTAATTGGATCGTTATTTTATGAAATATATCATAAATTTTTGAACATTAATTATAAATATTAATTTTTTTCTTTAATTTGTGATTTAGGTAAGACAATCCTATTATGAATGAGGGTAGTAAATGACAAGTAATAATAACTAATCATACTTTTTTTATCCAAAAGATATTTAAAGAGTTAATCTTAATTTTAAATATAAGATATTTTTTTATATTTATTAATCTTTTCTTAATCAACACATATTCATGCTCCTTTCACAATAATTAAAGAAAAGAGGGAATGAGAAAATTAACGAAAACGGTAAGGATATTTAAAAATTATATATTTTATTAATTAATTTAACTAACTTATTTAATATAAATAAATTAGAGTATAATTAAAAATCATCTGTATCTAAAATAGAATAGAATAACCCACAAAGAACATTTCCATTGCTCTAAGCTAACTATCGCTTTTATCATCAGCAAATCCCAGCCTACATGGTAGGTAGGCACGCTATACAGTACTGTAAATGCCTACACTTTTAGCATCGTATTATGAACTCTTCGTGGCACGACGTCGTTCGGAGAATTAGAAAACATCAGAGAAGAAAACGTGAACCGTTGATTATGAAACAAACCACCCGGAAGCCAGAGAGCAAGGAAGTGAAACCTAAGAACAAAAAAGCCGCGTAACCCAAGGATATAGCGATATCTGATTGCACACAGAACGCGATGTTGACGGTACACGTGTCCATCTGTCTCAGCGTCCTGGCCATCGACGTCCCCGCCGCACTCGCCGCGAGCAACATGTACGCGAACACCTGTACACACAGGATCCGCCCCCACCACAACCACATCAACATTATTTGCAGAGAAGATAATCGTGAACAAATAAGGTAAAAGCGCGCGCGCGAGAGAGAGATAATTGGAATTGAAGGGATTGAAATTTCAAATCTGTGACCTGGTCATGGCCGAAGTCGAACCAGACTTGAAGAACTTCAGGGAAGATCGTAACTCCTCTGGAGATTTCCCACACCGACGCTCCCATTTCGAACACAGAGTACAGCGCCACTATTGCATTCGCAGCCAGCACGAATCTGTAAGTTTTTTCAGCTAAATTCATTAGTCTCCGCATTTCCAAGCTCTTTGTTACTGCAGATTTTGTAGTTTCATTGACAAAATTGTGGAATACATAAAGTAAATCTTCGCATAAAAATTAAGAATCACAGTAATTTTAGCGGTTAAAGCCGAGCTCTACAGATAATTGAATTAGGGAATTAGCTTGCTAAGGAAGAATTAGGATTGGATCCGAAGCCTTTTTGTTTTGGTTTACCTGAAGGATTCGAAGTCGTACCAGTGAGGAGAATCGGAGTCGCGAGTGTCGGTGAGCATGAAGACGAAGGAGGCGAAGGAGAAGGAGAAGGAGACGAGACGGAAGACGAGGATGAGGAAGTTGAAACGACGCAGTTTGCTTTCTGCAACAGTGGAGTGGAAACCGGGGGTGGGAGAGCGGTTGTCGCCACCGCCGTTACGGAGGGCCTGAGGGGATCTCATGGTGGCTGACGACGACGACGGCGGCGGTGAGAATTGAAGAGACAAGGAGGAGTATGCTGGGGTTGTAAGCAGCAAGATGCGAAATCATGTGTAATAAAGGGTAGTTCAGGTAAGGAATATGAGCATTAATGGTGGTGTGTGCGTTTGGAAGAAGAAGGACATGAGAGTCTCACGAGAAAGGGAAGGGGGCAAATGGCAAGAGTTGCATGAGGATGATGGAAGCAAGAGGAGGAAAGAAGTGAAGGAAAATTAATGAGAACGAGGATGGTAGAAGAAGGGAAAGGCAGAGAGAGAGAGAGAGAGATGGAAAAAGTGGCTGTGCAGAATTAAATTAAAGGGCCTTTTTATTCCTTTTAATGGTATATTGGAGCGGGAGAGAGAATGCATGGAGTGTTGAATAAAAACTGGGGAAAATAATAGTACCAGTACCTCCGGTTAATATAAGTGCATGTTTTGGAGGGAATAATGTGTATGATTTACTATGTCAATATGTGAGATTTATTAGGTTAGTATGTAACCTTAATTTAGGGAAAATAACTTCTTGAACTACAGTTTGGGAACTTCTCAACTATATATTGAAATCCATTTGATTTTTTTTTTTTTTGAGAGGTTGAAAATTTTAAATAAATAAATAAATTATATTATATGTTAGGTATCACTTGATTATATATCAGTTCATAAGTTAACAAAAATAGTTTTATATAAAAAAAGATAATATAAATATTTTAAAGTACTCCCTTTTGTCCTTAACATAAGACATATTTACCTAATTTTATTATATTAAGGAAGTTAGTTGAGTTAATTAATATGATATATATTTTCTAAAGTATAATAGTCATCTTCTTTAATTTTTTTCATTCCTCCTTATCTTTGATTATTGTTGAGGAAGCATCAATATAGGTAAATTAGAAAAATATTGACAAATATGAAAAATATGTCTTATATTTAGGATCAAAATTAACTCATCAAATATGTTTTATATTAAAGACCAACTGAGTAATTTATTTAATTTATTTAATATTTAAAAAAATTTCAATTAAGTTTTATATTAAAGATGAAAGACGCTATTTACAAGAAAAGTAATAACAATATTTTAATTCTTAGAAAAAGTAACATTTTAACTCAGGTAAAAACCATCTAAACAGTTTACTATCTTCTTTAAAACAACCAAATTATTACCACTAATGTTTGGATTGAGCAGTTGTGGATTGTTCCAACTTAACCAATGTAATTGTGTTTATGCCTTAGTTATGCAGCAACAAAATTAGTTGGAAGTAGAGAAGTTCCCTTGATTGTGAGCATTCATTCTTGATTAATCAATTATTAGTAGCCCCAGATACTAGTAAATCAATAAAAAACTGAATTATTTATTTTTTACTTATAAGAGTTAGATTTAGATTAGTAGATTAGATAATATGGAAGTTAATATCTCCTTAAAAATTTTTTAAATTCAAACATTATCATAAAAAATTGAAAGATGCTGACCTAGCTTTCCTTGACAGAAAATTTAGAATTTATTGGTTAATGGTTGGTTTTTTTTTTTTTTTTTACATAAAAGATGTTAATTTTATCATGATTAGAAAATACTTAAGTTTTTAGATACGAGTATGATATAGTATTTACAAATTTTGACATATGAAAATGAAATTTAATTATTTCAACTTCGTTCGTATGATGGTAAAAAAAAAAAAAAAAAATCGTTCATGCAAAAAAACTGTCATTCCTTATAAAAGTTGGGTGTGTAACGTGAGAAACACGAGGTTGACGGAAAGCTCGCACTGGCCCAAGCACTAGCAGCTCAGCTAGGATTTTGCATATATTCTCTGTCTGATAGGTTTACTAGCAGTATGCTAGTATATTAAGGGAATTAAATGATGAAATATATTTTAGCTAAAAAAATAAAGAGAAGATAGGAAATTAATAAAAAATAATAATTGTTTTTTTAAAGTATTTGTTTCTATTGAATTTTAACTCTTTTTGGTAAGTAAAAGAACAGATTGTATTTCGTCCAGTCAAGTAGGCTTGTTACGGTAAAGGAGATCCTATGAATTATTTTAGAATAAAATTAGAATATAAAAAAGGCAAAAGACTTATGTAGGGTTCATTTGTGTGATATTCCTATTTATTTTAAAAATAATTGTGTGATATTCTCATATTCTTGGAACAGACATATGTTTCACCCTTCTTCTTTTTGTTTTTGTGTGGCAGAATTACTTCTGGGATTTTAACTTTCAAAATAGTTATTCTTGAAAGGATTAATTTTAAGAATATCTGATCAGCTTGTAATTTTGTAGTATATAAATTAAAATACTTAGTTTGGCTCTTTTCTTTGTTTTCAAATTTAGTAGGATTATTAATCATTAATCATTGATTCATTACTTTTCTTTGGGGAAGGCGTTTTTTAGCTTTCATTAAATTAATACATGTTTAATTAATGAATTTTTTTCACATCCTAATAATTATATCACTATTAGGATACCCTGATTGAGAAATATAAAGGTTGGGGCCATCTAAATATATAATATTTATACTATAAACCATATCTTATATTTATATTTAGAATCATAGGAGTAATATATTTATGCGAGCATTTAAGTTGATACGTGAATGACTTTGAATTGTCCATCCAAGAAGACCAGGTGGTCCCTGCAATGTTTCATATTCGAATTTATATTAAAATCTCAAAATTTGATTACTTTGACCCTATTGTCTAGTGTTGCCGGGGTTTTCATGCACAAGTCAATGGGCCAATTACAAACTTATCTACGTTGTCTGACAAAGAATGGGGTTATAATCATTGAGACGTCTTGTTCACGTGATTAGAACTTAACTCTATTTATTTTCTCTGCATATTTTTTTACCTTTAACAAGTTAGTACATTACAATTATCTTATCTTGGATATTCATAAAATATTTAATTCTAAAGATAGATTGCTCTATATAACCCTCATTGGGCTTTAGCTTCATTATTTTTCTCTACTTTGTGAGTGTTTATCATCTGCTAGTTCGTTATTTTTCCCCGAGTATGTAATTTCTTTTATCTAGGCCTCTAGCCTTTTCTTATATATAAAAAAAAATTGGTCTATTTATAACTTTTAATCATCAATCACGTTTCTGTCTTTCTTCACTTCTTGTTTGTTCCATGAAATTTAGAAAATCAGGCGCACTATTTTTTTTTTATTGTTGAGCAGTGTGCTTTTTTTTTTTGGTATAGAAATTTTAGGAAAGGGTTTGGGCTCACTTATAATATAAAAACAGGGTGAAATCTCCCTTCTTACTAGGTGATACCAATGTTGATCGGGCGAGCCGACTACTACCCTCAGACATTTACTTAGGCACCCAAGAGCTAGAATGTCTCTCCTTGCGCCTTGACTAACTTCAGGATCGAACCCTCTTACCTTTAGTGAGAGTGTCCGATCCTTTGCTAGTTGAACCTAAGAACAAGGGTAGAGTCATGTGATTTGTCAGGTGTTGAGTAGTGTGGTTTTTCATCTTTTATTAAGAGCTAAATTTGCTAAAGGAATGGGTCATAATTATTACGGAGAACCTGCATGGCCCAACCATCTTTTACATATTTTTCCAGTAGTTATTCTAGGTACTATTGTTTGTAACGTAGGTTTAGCATTTCTAGAATCATCAATGATCAGGGAACCACGGATCCATCTGCAACCCCTTTGGAAATATTGTCGGAATGATATTTCTTTCTCGTATTTCAAATATTTCGTACAGTAACACACACACATTGATATTGGTGAAACTGATTTTAATTCTTTCTTTACATTTTATTCTTTAGAAATTTGTATTTGATTATTGTTTTTGAGAATCTTTTCCATGCCTCTATTTTCAATATAAATTAATTTTCAATTTTTTTTCAAGGTAAAAAAAAAATTATGCTTTGTTGCCATCTGGTTCTTGTCAGTTAGAAAGTTACTAAATTGATCTTTGGATGATTAATTATCTGAAGTGATTATTAGTATTATTTGAGTTAAATACTCTTTTTTTGGGCAAGAGAATTAAATACTTTCTACCGCATCATTTGTTAGTTTTTTTTTTTTTTCAAGAAACTTAATATGTAAAATGTATTGATAACTGCATTATTCAAAAGTTGTGAATAATATACGTATCTGGCTTCAAACTTTGTACAAATGTCCAAAATCACTATTACTCAAGATTATAAATAGGATGGCACAAATATTAATGGCCATAAAACAGTGCACAAATAATCAACCTGTTTATCTATATTAACACTTCCTTTTGATAATGCTGCATTATTATCTCATTACCGTTTCAACATTTCAGAGATTCAAGTTTTCGAATATATATCATCTGAAGTTTGAACCACTGAAGTTCCAGGCAAAGTATTAGTACTCTATATATACTGATCTTTATGTATACAAAACAAATTTACATATAACACGAAGTACTGGTTCTTTGGGTAGAATTTTAGATGTTAACATGTTTGAGAATCCAGATTCCCTAACTTTCCTACATAACTTATATGTACTTTCCTCCCCAAAGATCTCTTTACATATTGAGACATCTCCAGTGTTCATCTTCCATGACAGAATTCCATTTTTGGCTCCTTCAGGCTTTGCTCTCATAATTCGATTTTATCCAACATGCAAGGGCCAGTTTAGAAACCCCTCCAGACTCCAGTGTCTCAGGCAAACAAGGGTTTTTGTTTGGGATTAACGTTTACAAAAGTAACTTTTATTCCAATTGAATTTTGCAAATTGAAGTTGGGGTATAAGTACGTGTAATGTGAACTATTGAACATTCACTAGATGATGGATTATAATAATCACCATTTCTTTTAATTAGTCACTTTCAGAAGTTTCAAATATGATGAAAAGTCAAAAGTTAGAAAATATGTTTTGTGTGCATCCAATTGACTTTTTTTGGTTCTAACTGACTTTTGATCCCTCCTAATGTCACCACTAACATGCTCTAATTCTTTCCAGTGTTTCAGTGTTCTTGGTAAAGTATTTGAGTTCTTTTCCAGGTACGCTGAATCATATATTATACATAATTTGTCAAGCTTTCACACTCTCATAATTCACACTGTAACAGTAAATTGAAGGGTCTCAACTCTCAAAACAGAGTTTGGTCAACACTGCGCAACAAAAATGGGCATCTGACTGAAAACTGAAATTCATTGTGTTATATTTACTTATTTTAAAACTTAAAGAAGAATCAGGTTATTTTGACTTTTCTGTGTAGACATGAGATAATGACTTCCACTTATTGTTCATTGTCTACTGTTGAACCGCCTCTGTTTTTAGACACAATTTATATGTTATGCTACTGCTGCTTGACTTCTAAGAGCTTCCACATTGAATGATGATGGATTATAATAATCACCATTTTCTTTTATTAAAAAAATTTAGCTTTTGAGTTTTCTTATTAAGTATATCGCGGTGATTCCTATAAAACCTATCATTCAAAGTGAATTTAGGTAATCAGAAAGATCTTGCATTGGATTTTGGAGGCTGACTTAATTATCAAGTCGTTAAAACCAACAACATTCTTTGTTTCATGTGTTCCTTTAGGTCCTCTTTTTTTTTTTTAATTTATTTATTGTTTAATTCCAGACGACATGCGAACATGTTGAAGGACAAGGTGCTCCTTAGTGCTAAACTATCTCCTTTTTCTTAATTATTACCTTTTTTGTATAATAAAAAACTTAAGAACAGATAATTTCTTTCACCGGCATTGATGTTTAGGGTGGTAGTGATTCTAGATTAGTGCAATACATAATCTATTATTCTTTATTACGAGTTAATGATTGATCTTTTCCCAATAGGAGAAAAGCATTATTATGGACCTGATTGAACAAGAAATAGATTTTTTTTTTCCCAATTGCCTCAAATTTTATGCTGGATAGAATTTCTAGTTTTCTATGCAGGAAAATTGGATTTTAATCTTATATATATATACACGTATATTGATCTAGTAGAAGAAGGGAAAAAAATATTGATGCAGTTGAAAATTTATATATTGATAGCTTAATACTTTGAAGAGATCAAATTGACTTTCGTGTTGTTATCAATTTTGGTCCAGAGTATTAAAAAGAAAATAAGACCTATTTTGATGAACTAGTCGTGGAGAGTAGTTGATTTGCTACATCTACATTTTATGAGATAAGACTCATATGAATAATAATATTTCCACTCTCAAGTTCCTTTTTTTTTTTTTGGTAAATTATTTTTTACATTTGTTTTCTTAACTTTTTGTTATAAATTTTCTTAGGAAGATAAACTCTGACCTAACTCTTCCTTTGTTTTTTTTTACCCTCATCTAACCTAATCAAATATAACCAGCGTTAATTGGTTGGTTGGATTACAAGTTTGATGTGCACCCTAAGTTTATGTTTACGGGATTTTTCTTTCTTTGCTTCCCCTTAAAAACTGTTTTTTTAATGTTTTAAAAAAAAAAAAAATCTTTGTGGGTAATGATGGGACTGATCTACCTGAGTGTTTTAGTCTAAAGTGTGATTAAAGCTAAAGTTTCCCGGTAATGACTTGCAAGTCTAGTCATATTGATGTTTCTGCAATGCTTCAAAACTGTTGAGCGGATTATTGTTATCTGAAGAGGAGAGCTTAATTAATCTATATATCCATCACTAACAAACTTTCAGTCATAATGATTAATTACATTTTCACCTGTTTCCTTCCTTTGAGAGGAGGTTGAAACTCTCAGTTATTGCCCAGAAAGTTTTATCTGATCACTAGAAAAAGTCTCTGCTCCAATAGCTTTTCTTGCTTACATATATACATATATTAATTGCTTTTGCACTGTGATTTAAGGATAAAGATGAGATCATTGAGTATTGTGGGTCTAGGTCTTGGTGTCACTTTTGGCTGTATTCTGATACTTCTAGTGGCTGAGGTTTGCTACTTTTTGTGGTGGAAGAAGAGAACTACAAGTCATACAGATTCAGAAAAGGACACCAACAATATTACTGGGAAAGACCTACTTCAAATGTTCTGTGAAGAAAGGTCAGGTTTTAATAATGGAGGTGGTGGTGGTGGTGGTGGTGATCCAGAAGAAGGGCAAGTTCAAACACAGGCTTGGGGGTATTCTCAGAGTCCAAGATTCTTATTCACAATTGAAGAAGGAATCAAAGAGGGTTCAGAATCCGAGAGTGTGAACAAGTCCAGTTGTAGAGTTAGTCCTTGTGATTCTTTCATTGTGGAGACTCCATATTTCACACCTTTGGCTGCTGCTTCTTCACCTTGTTTAGCTTCTCCTATTACTCTCCCTTTGAGTTTGAATCCTCATTTTGAATCAGCAAATGATGATTCTGCAGAGTTTCATAGAGTAAAGTCTTCTTCAACTCCACCTTCAAGATTCAAGTTATTACAGCAAACACAGGAGAAACCCAGTTGAGAACAGCAAGAGTTTGGGAAAGGTAGTCCGTGATGTTTTTAGTTTGAGTTTACATGTTTATAATTTCTACTTGAAGAAACATAGAATGTAAAAGATCTTATAGAAAGTACAAGATACAGTCAGAATAATGAAAGTTACTTAAATTTATATAACTTGATACCGGAATCCATCCTATATATTATTCTGTTTAGATTTAATACAATATTTAGCTTTTCAAGCTTGTTCTCACTTTAGTTTTGGACTTTTAGTCCCTTTAAGAGATAAAATTGTTTAAGATTTTATTAAAATATAGCGACGATGTTTTAAACTGAAATAAAATTTGAGAAATCAAAACTCATGGTTCAAAATTTGAGGGATTAAGATTATATTAATCCTTGTGTTCATCTTCCTTCCATAGTTGATGACTTAATGTCCTTTAATTTTTCTCCGAAATTGACACTGGTTGAATTTCTTTCTAAACATATGTCACGAAAACTTGGACAGGCCAATTAATTCCATATATCCTAAGGATATTTATTCATATCATGCAAGTGATTCAATAGAGACCTAGAAGGCACAAGAGTAAATGGAAAATATGAGATCCACTCGAGTTATGAGAATTATTTTAATATGTAACATTCCACTGTAGAGTGTGCTTTTATCTTTATTTTGCTCAGTTTCTCAATATAATACATGTTTACCTAATTAGATTAGATTAAGAAAGTTAATTAATATAATGTGTATTTTCTAAAACATCTTCATTAATTCTCTTATTCTCCCCCTCTTTGATTATTGTTAAGGGAGCATCAATAGAAATAAATTTTAAAAAGTAATAATAAATATGAAAATTATTCTTAGATTTAGGACTAAGATTAACTCCCTAAATTGTATTATATCAACACTGGAGTGAGTAATTGACATATGGCATGGCTGATTATGAACAACAAAAAGTAATAATTGTGAAAAAAATATTGAGCAGGTTTTTTCATTGAACGGCCCCATTAGATCTTGATGTAATATAGAAAATATCAATTTGAGCCATTTGCTCCTTTTTAATTTCTTACGGCTGACAGAATAGATACTCAGTTGCCAATAGCAACATCATGCATGTGATGATGTCTTATAACGTTCTATCCTTTTTAATTTATGGTGGAAGAGACATGGAAATGTAAAGTACTTCCATCTCCTCTTTTTTATAAAATACTAACTAATAATTCTCACAAACCAAAAAAAAAAGTTAAAATCATTAAATTTGTCATAAAATTTAAAAAAATTTCAATTTTACTCTTACTAATTACACTAAACTCTAATATCATATTAATTATTAATTTTGCCCACTACCTTCATTAATTCTAGGTATATATGGAAGAATAATATTTAATACTTTTTAAAAACAAACAAGTGTCTTACATTAAAAAAAATCAAATACACTTGTTAATTAATGCTTGCTTTATAATAAGAACAAAGGGAATATTAATCAATATTAATCAGTTTCATGTCTCGAGAACAAAATTCAATGGACACTCTGAAGCATGTGCATCCTACATCTCATAAATATGCAGAGAAACCCTTAAATCATTACTTTGTTGACTACAACTAATCAAGGAATCATACCCTCTCCTTTTTCCTTTTCCCCTTATTTTTTCAATATCTCATCCCCACTCTTAGAAAAAAAAAAATAAATGATTCAGGTTAAATATTTTACAAAACTAGTATTATAATATTTTACAAATTAAAAATTTTATGTATTTTTTGTACTGCAGTTATCAACTATACAAATCAAATTTTAGTAATTTAAATTTATAAACTTATGTTTATAATAATGATTTTATAAAATATTAAACATGAACCCTCCTTTTTTTTTTTTTATCTAAGAGTGGATATGAGATTTTGAGAGGAAAATGAAAAGATCTAGATCCCTAATCAAGGAGGTAAGCTTACAATCTTCACATAAATTTGAAAATTAAAAAGAAAAACTGATAAATTAATCGACACTAGAACAAGTGAGGACATCCAAGCCAAGAAACCGATAACTTAAACTCCCATTGCAGAAATTCCTGTAATGCCCAGTTCAGGGAAAATTGATAACAAATCAGGTTCTTCCAGAAGGCCGA
Organism: Acacia confusa; assembly: GCA_037074495.1. NCBI lineage: Eukaryota > Viridiplantae > Streptophyta > Magnoliopsida > Fabales > Fabaceae > Acacia > Acacia confusa. The sequence continues at coordinate 44,895,194 of CM073503.1, forward strand.
AGGCAGTAAATCCATAGTAAGAGTGGTACAGATCTGGAAAGTCTCCAGGAACTTTACTAAACCCGCCGTACTGTTGAAGAACAAATATAAGCAGCTAAATTAGTTACAGACAGCCAGCCAGCCAAGGGTCAATACAGGGTCAACGGAGACATGAAGATTTACTATCATCACATCACTAAACAAACACATGTGAGAACAAGGTAAGTGTGGTCCTTGGAGAGTTCACTTTAAGTGCTCAATCCAACAATTTCTACCATGGATGGCTATAAAGCAAAATCAAATGGCTTTTGGAACGCAAGTACCCTGATTACTAAGAACTTTGAAACTCATTTGTACAAAACAAAGCATAATCAGCACCCCAGCGAATCCAAACAAAGCATAATCATAGCACGTCCCACTAGCAAACTTAACAACCTTGGCATCTAAAAGATTCAAGTCTACAGTAATTGCTCAACATTTTTCCCCATAGTTGGTATGTTCCATTGGCGATCCATGAATGGGACAAAATTTATATTACTGTCTCTGGTCTTTAATATAAGATTTAATTGACTAATTGGTGGAGATAAAGAAAGCTAGATAAATTATTTAATTATAGTATATGCTACATTATATCTCTGAAATATTTATGTGTATCGTTAAATTATATATCAGTTAAGTCAAGCAAATTATTTTGAAGAAAAATGATAAATATAAATACTTTAAAATAATTAATTTAGCTTCCTTAAATCCCCTCAAAGTAGTCAACTAGATTTGATATTAAGGACCCAAAGAAGCATATTACGTGGTACTAAATGGTTCATTTTATTTTACAATTTCTCTCTCTCTCTCTCTCTCTTTTTATTTGGGGGGGGGGGGGGGTGTTGTTTAATTCAGCCCCTCGTTGCTCACTTGTTTCCTCTCCCATAACACTGGAAACTCATCATTTTCCTAATAAACTTCCCAATAAAAGCAAGATTGACCAAATCACTAAATTTCTTGCCTTTCCTAAGGATACAAATATGCCATCTCATTTCATTCTTCCACAAAACCAAAATACAAGGCCTTGCGAACAAAAACTAGTGACTGCAATACCTCAGATTGACAAGTAAGCAGAAATCCACGAAGAGCTCCTTTGTCAATGAAGTCCTGGCCCCCAAAAATCCTCAGAGCTGCTCCAATCCTAATTATGCATGTGATTCTGTCAAGGCTACGAAAAATTTATAATATTGTACCATGGAATTCCCAAATATATCTAGAACCACTTACCAAAATGCATAGCACGTGTCGCTAACTTTATTAGGTCTACCTTGAAAACCACCATCAGTCCCCAACCTCTGAAATAGAAGAATAATTAAGTGATCCTGATCGCAATAAAAAATATTTTTTAAAGTGAAATAACTGAATAAAAGTTATTTATTATCAACATAAAAGCATGATCGTCTCCTTGAATCTACATATAATCTGTAATTTAGTTTATTTTAATTTTATTTAGATTCATGTGGTAAAATTAATCGAAGTGTACACCAAGTGAGAGCCACATCATCAGTCACTAATGATGTTTCTTTCGCAAATTAAAAAATTATGTGTATTGAAGATAATCAAATGAGAGAATAATTTGATGTATTATTTACATGTGAGGGTGATTACATTTATACACAAGAAAGAATCAAATCTGTTAATGAGATCTAGATTTGAAATTTGAAAATAATATTCTAACCATTTTCTCCTATAATCTATAGATTTAATTAATCCTTATAATCATGAGATTCCTAATAATATATGAGATTCTACACTCCTCCTCAAGTTGGACTATAGATATCCTTCATGTGCAACTTGCCAATGAGATATTTGAACTTGTCCCTGGGTAGTGCTTTAGTAAGGGCGTTAGCAGTCAGCTCTTTAGATGGTATGTTACATGTATCACAAGTCTCCAAAACCTTCATCAACCTTCTCTCTTATGAGGTGTTTGTCTATCTCACCAAGCTTGGTTCTATCATGTTGAACTGGATTGTGACCAATATTGGGCCTGTTTGGAATAGCCTTTAAGATGGCTTTTTCTACAAAATAAGCTAAAAAGGTCACTTTTCTGGAAAAAAATAAAACATAGGCCTGTTTGGTTAGTGAGTGCATTAATTGGATTTTGGTGGGTATGGGCAACGCAACTGGACTTCTTTTAAAGCTTGATTTCGTTGCTTTTTTGGATAACGTAAAGCAGCGGCCTGGTTTTTTTTTTGGTTACCGTTGGAGAAGAACGCAAGCATTGATTGCAGCCATGTTATCGCAATAGACATTGATCAACAAGATAGGAGTTGCAGCAGCGCTGGAATACCGAGATGAGTAGGTCAATGGTGATTGACAAGATCGACGTCAACTAGTCGACGGTGCGCCTGGGTTAATGCTAATAGATGACAGCACTGCAAAAGGAGGGCCGACTGTGACAGAACAACTAAGCAGCGATCACAGGGAGCAAGAGTCAATGCTCAACAGTGTAATCGGACAATGAGGGCAACCAACAGATCCGACGAAACTCAACGGTGGTGGGAGTTTTGACGGCGCCGGAAAGAAAATTAGGTTAATCTCTGATAATTTTCAAATATGCTCTGATGCCATGAAGATTATCATATGAGAGAATAATTTGTTATATTATTCAGATGAGAGGGTGATTACATTTATACACAAGAGAATCAAATATGTTAATGAGATCTAGATTTAAAATTTGAAAATAATATCCTAACCATTATCCCCTATAGTCTATAGATTTAATTGATCCCTATAATCATGGGATTCCTTATAATATATTCTAATAATAAATTTGATTCTACAAGTATAATTGAGGAAACTATATTATAGAGACTAGCATATTAATTTTCCCATAAAGACTCAGCTTATAAACAAACCTGCACAAGCCAATCCAGTAGCAATGGTACATCTATCACAGAAGATGTAGCAGAACTTTTGAGAAGATCATCTTCCAGAAATCCCATTAATTGGAGGGATGCAATAGCACAATAAGTTGCACCACCTATTCCATTAAAACAAATAGTGTTGATAGATATTATTTGAGAAACATACCAGCAGGTATAAGCCAGAATCATGATATTCAGGAAACATGAATTTATATTGATGAAACAATTCAAAAAATTGACAATACAGGGGAAGAGTTTGTGGAACCACACTACAGCAATCACATGGATCATGGATGTAAATGCAATCAAGTGGTTGTTGGAAAAAATTTAAACTTCAACCTAATCTTATTTTTCATAGTTCATCTGAAGCATTTTATGAAGATGATGCAAAACTTGACTATCTTCTTTTGACCGGATAGACTTAGCATTTGAAATATAGAAAACAATCTAGTAATCTGTTAAATACTCCCTCCAGTTGTTAATATAGAAGATAATTGTGGAGTTGATCTTGATTTTAAATATAAAACATTTTTCTCATATTTGCCAATCTTTTCCCAATTTACCCCGTTGATACTCCCTCAACCATAATGAAGTAAAAGAGAGATAGAGGGGATTAAGAAAGATGATTAAAGTGTTTAAAAAAAAAACAAGTCATATTAACTACCTTAACTAACTTCCTTAATCTAATCAAATTAGATAAATATGTATTTTATTAAGGACAGAAGGGAGTATTTGCTAATTGTTATTAGAGCCAAGGAACCGCTCATATCTCTAGATAATAAAACCACTTAAGCTTCCTTGTCTTTCCATTTCTCTATTTTGATGTAAATAGTTTCCAGCCTGGTCCTTTTGACTTCACCATGGCTGTTTCATGCCCCTTTTGAGTAATGAAAACTTCCCCTTTTACTTAAAAAAATGCCAATTTCTATTAGATTCTTCAATAAATAATGACATTTGACAACGTTACTTTAAGCAAACAATATGATTACTTACCAACCAAAAGTTAACATAATATTTTTTTAAAGAACAAGTTTACCATATTATCAGTATAATGGACTTATTTAGTTTTCATAGGCAAAATGAACATATAAATCTACAATAATGATGAAAATTGCTCGCCTAAAAAGACGGGCAACACAAATCCAAATTATTCAAATAATCTTGACAATGCAATGACAAAATTATTGATAGCAAATCCCAAGTAAAATGCTTGAGGCCTGAAAATTAGTGTGCCACAATACAAATTAGATTAAAGACAGAATCAGAGCAGTAGAAAAAACCTAACATCAAGTGATAGGTCTTCTTATCTTTTCTTTTTTCTTTTATTGGAAAGTGACAAGTCTTTTGTAAAGAAAGAGAGGACTCTCTCTAAAGAGAATAAAAGAAAGTAAAGGATGCAGTAAGTAGCTACCAGAAGGAACCTGTAAACACACTAGGTCCTTTTTAGATAAAACAGACTCTCAGGCTTGACAGTGAACTACATAGGGTTGGTCACAGGTTCATACTCCAAACTACCAACATGAATGAGTACCATATAATTAAACAGATTAATGAAGTGATAAGCAAGTGCACTTGGAAAATCATACACCAGATTTAGAACAATTGATGTAACTAACAACATTGCCACAGCCCGTTTTCCAGCATAGAATAAAGATAAGTTAAAGAATGAAAACTATTTCAACTCACCATGTGACTCCGCACAAGGAACTAATCCAAAGCCACCATCATAAGACTGAAAAAGCAAGAAAAAGGCGAAGAAAAGTCACAAATTTTATGTATGTTCATATATCATCATTTGCTTGGAACATGTACTGCCATAACCAATAGTAAGCTCCAAGAATACTTGATGACTAGATCTACAAACCTGACATTGTAATATGTAATCCTTGGCTTTCTCTTTGTCCATGCCGCTCCAGTCATTCAACATGAAAGAGATGGCAGCTGATACAGTCCATAAGTAATAATGATATGAAGTAACAGTCATTCAAGTAAATAAGCTAAGTAACATCTTAGTTATCACTCTTACCCGCACAATATACAAATCGTAGATCTGTTTCAGCCCCGGTATGGATGGGCATAAAGCTATCACAAGAGTTACACAGTTTTAGTGAATGAGAAGCAATCTGAATTACAGTTAACAGAGATCAATTTTCAATGAAACAAAAATTGATTTAAGCATATTATCATGGCTGTAAATTCCAGACCATGCGCAGCAAAATAAAGGAATATAGATGCAGGGAACTAATAAGAATATTAATTAAGAAGGTTCCAGAAAAATTTAAAAGCATACCTTCCATCAGGCTGCTGAAGATTTCTCATTGATGTCAATAATGATTCAAAGTCATTGTTGGACAGTTTATATCCAACAATTTTCAATATGGCAAGGGCACAGTAAGTACTTGCCAAGTGACTATTGTTGGGAAGTAAGGCCTAGCAGAAATACATTTCAGCAAGTTACCTAACATAAAATGATTAGACTAAAACAATTACAAGAAAAAACAAAGCACTTTCTCCACACATTTTGCAGAAACAGGAATACATTGTTCACCAACACATAAAACTTGGAACAAGATGATTAGCACTTTACATGTTTCTCCATACCCCATTATCAACTGGAGGAAACTGTGAAGACCTGGAACCGAGAAAACCAAAGAACTCTCCTGCAGCAAAAAGATAGCCACATCAACTTCACTTATAGGTTCAGTAAAATATTAGAGATCATATGTTGCTAAAAGCTGTATACAGATTTCATAGGAAGCATTTCATACTACTGTTTCTATCTGCTTGGTTTCTAGGGTGAACTTGCAAGGACAAAACCCAGTCGGCAACAGCATCCTTGTCAACCTATAACATTTTGTAGATTAGGGATACAGTTTACAAGTTGATTGTAATCTTACAATGGCATTTAATCGTACGTATGAGTGGAGGACAATAAGAAGGGATGGGAAGAGAACCTTTCCCTTGTTTGAGAGTTATTAATAAGAATGTGAGAATAGTGAAGGATTTTCAGCAAGCCTTCTGAAATCCTTCGAAGTACTTCCTCCATCATATATCAACTTGATTTGAAGGAAAAATTTTCACCAAACAAGGGAATGAAAAAAAATATCATTTAACCATTAGCTCCTTCCTCTTCCTTTCCCCTCCCTTGTCCTCCAAACTCCCAAACATACCCTAAACAGAAGTAATTAAGATAACCAATTATATTAATAATAGCTTAAACATAATATAGCAGTCTAAAGACATTGAGAAACAATTTATTTTCAGTACCTTCATCAATGGGCTATCAATATTTCAATAAGACATATGCAGTTTACCCTTATGTTAACCCGGGGGGGGGGGGGGGGGGGGGGGCGAATTTATGTGGGGATGATAAGCCACACGAAATGCGACAGGTTTAAATTAACTGCAGAAATAAGATGGTAAAAATGCATAACGGTGTACTAGGTTTAGTTCTTTAGAACCCTTATCCATAATACGTTTAAAAGTTTATATAAAAATTTAAAATTTGGGTCAATTTTGGGGTAAAATGTAGTTGCTCAAAAACAAAATGTGTTTGGATTAATCACAGGAATGCCATGGTCTCTATCTCTAATTACCATAGCTGTCATATATAACTAAGTTCTTTTCACTTGCATGAATAAATACCTGATCGAAGAATATTCAACCCAGAAATAGAGACCTAAAATTCACAGGTTCAAATCCAACAGAATTGTCCCGTGGCAGCGAGAGAGAGAGAGAGAGGAATGATAAATACCTGATCGAGAGCCCCAAGGATGTCAAGTCCGGAGATGACAAAGTAAGCGAGGGTAAGGCGACTGATCTCTTGGAGCTGGTAGGGGGATGGCAGTAACTGGTACATCATCAGAAGGAAAGTGATATGGCGATCTCTGTCGAATATCGCAGAAGAAGGTGACGATGGGGAAGAGGGATGTCCCTCCGATGAATTCTCTTCGGATTCCGTGGACATTGGTTTACAATGTCAACAAGGAAGTGAATAAAGGAGATTGGACTCAAGTAGCTGCTTTCCTCATTATGGCGGAACACTGGAGGAAGAAAGAGGTCTTCGGGAGAATCGTGAAAGATTGACGTCTACGCACAAAAAGCAGATGGCAAAAATATTCCTTTTGCCCGGAGCTTCGCCTTTGTTTTCTGTCCAACAAAAACGTTTTGCCTTTTTCTTTTTAGGTTTGTCTTGCAAAAATGCACATGAGCTTTACCCAAAAGTGACCAGTCCCACGTGTCTTTTAAAATAATTTAAAATAATTTTTTAAAAAAACTAAAATACCATGGTTAACGGTTAACTAAGGGCAATATTATGGTAATTTCACCATAGTTAACGGTCAACTAACGACCTTGGTATTTTTGCTTCTAAAATGTAACCACGTGTGTATTTTTTGTCCTAAGAAAAACATGTGGTACTGGGCGCTCCTGGGGATAAAGCCCATGTGTATTTTTGCTATTTAACCCTCCTTTTTAAATATTTTCTTATTTTATAATTATTTTTCTTTATCATAAAGCAAAATCCCTTAAAAAGAACTTCAAAATTATGAAAAGACAAAAAGATGATCTGAATATGCATATCCAAAGAGGTGTTAGAGCTCGAACCATCTTTTTCAAAATTAAAAAAAATGACATAATTGACCTTTGGACTTTAAAAAAACAAAAAAGAGTAGAGGGAGGCATCACATCAAGCTCCCATTGCAAACACTTCCCATTTTCTAAGTTGCCCATTATTGAGGGCAAAAATTGTTCTCGTGAGAGGTGTGGTTGGTTGTAATGAGAGAGGAGACTAGGTGGGAAGTTGGTTTCATCAATTTGAGAAGGAGGGAAGGCGTGGACCATCACATATTGGTTTGGGATTTTTCCCTATTTTGGATTGGCACACAAAGGCATTCGACAATTCTAGTGAAATTGCTCTTCAGTGATTAAGTGGCGTAACACGGTGGGTTTAGATATTGTTTTGAATGTTTACTTATTCAGTTGATTTGAAATCTCCTTCGAAGTCAATTGGTTTGAATTATGTTTAGGAAATGTCAATAAAACATTAAGGTTTTACTAGAATTATGGTTTGAAATCTACTTGAAAGTGCTAAGTGCTTAGTTTGGAACTTCTTAAATGAACTTGTGTGTAACACCCCAATTTTCAAAAGCGGAATAATTTTTTTTTCATTTAAAATCATTAAAATAATTAGAGTAGAGCATTTGAGCGAAAAAGTAACTGATATATATTCAAAGTGCCAACCATAGTGTGTCTGGATGGTTAGAACAGCGGTACAGTAACTGAGTATTTCAAAAGTGATGTACAACAACAAAAGGAAGGCTTCCGCCGGAACGTCAAAAGGAAGTCTTCAGCCGGGTCTTCTATGCGGCCTACTCGCCCTTCTCCTCGGCTCTCGATCCTCCCGATCCAAAGACTATGTTAAGAGCTGAGGTCTAATGCATACGAACCTCAGGTAACGGTTAACCTCATATTTACATACACAATATATAGACGGCATATACCACAGCATCAACAGCATATACAAACGATCTATCACAACCAATGCATATGTGTCGCTCCCAGCATGCAACCATATTGCTCCCAGCATACAAATATATCGCTCCCAGCATATAGACCTATCGCTCTCAACATTACAGATACCCTCTAACCTTTATATGCACTCCACAGTATAAACACTCTATACATACAACACACATACCACATATATGCATATCATAAACATCAGAGTTAGTGTTACAGTACGCGAACGTACCTTCATTGACGAGCGTTTCGTATGTTGACGGAAAACTGTACTTTTGACGGAAAACAGCGAAACGACAGCGAAATGACAGCGGAACAAGATTACTGATATCCTATAATGATAATATCACATTTATCAATATTTGATATCATAACAGGCATTTTAGGTACAAATTACCATTTTGCCCCTACCCTTACCAATCGGTGGAATTTCGCCAGAGCTTCACTACTTTAACTCTATTTCTCCAAGATTTTAACATATCTCTTCTTCCAACATATTTATGAAATAAATATCATATTTGTCCCTAAAACATGATATCTAGATCATACTTGAAAAACTAAAGATCTATCTAACATTCCTACTATAACTACCGAAAGAACTTAATACTAAAGACTAGGGACCGAAGAACTTACCCGGCACTTTGTTATTTCCACATACTCCTCCTTCTCTCTAAAATCTCTCTCTAGAAAGCTCTAGGATTTGTAAAGAATGAAGAGAAAGGTGAAAGCTGTTTATAGAAAAAGTGGATGGCATTTTGGTAGTTTATTTGAACTTCGTCTGGTTAGTTTCTGACCGTTGGATCGCACTTCTTTGAGGTGGCACGATCCTGGCCTTACACCTAGCATTTTGCCTTCAAAGTCAACAAAATGATGTCATGCATTGCATCATCGTCTTGCTTTATGTGCCTTTATCTGATAAAGTTCCTGTTCGGTGTCCTAATCGCGTAATCTTGGGAAATCTCAAAATTCCGGAAGCAAGGTCCTAAAGATCTTTTCTTTCTCTTTCAAGATACTTGGGTTATCTAAATTTTTGATCTCATTAAGGATATTCCATTGCCTGCTGAACATTTTCGGACAACCGCTGTCAGTTACGGAAATAACGTCGGACAACGTTATCTTCTGGATAAAAATCCACTGATTCATAATATACTCTGGTTTTTACCAACTTATCCTCGGATTTCAGTTTATGAATTATTTTCTATAGGTTTTCATTTCTACTATTTGTTCTAATTCCACAAAATATCTTCTTGGCCTTGTCTCATGATCACTCCGTCGGTTACGGAAATGACTTCGGAGATAGCTTACTTTGAGATAAAAATTCATTTGTCAATAATATACTCTGACTTTAGAAACCTAGTTCATGGTTTTCTGGGTAGAATTTTATTTCTATCCGTTCTCGTTTATCCTATATAAAATATCATAATTATAATATTATTAAATTACTAAATATCTTAGATATTTTTTTCTTAATTTCCATTTTAATTTTTCTTTATTTTTCTTCATAATTTTATGTTTTATATATATATATATATATATATATATATATATATATATATATATATATATTAATTTCCACCTTTTTCTCTATGTCTTATGTCCAAACAATTAGCTATTGATTATCTAATTAATCACTTACTAATTGTTGACAATTTTCTTAATTAGTAATAATTATTATCTCACAACTATTTTGCTGACATTGGGATTTTATGCATCATGCATAATATTAAAAATCATGGGGTCCAATATGGTCCCCATAATAATATCATATTTTACTTCATTATTTTCCAAGGAAAATAATCCCATAAATTACCTAAATTAGAGACAACATACTTTCTAATTCTTAATAAATATTTAGTTGCCTCCTGGGATTTTATCATAATTTTCTCAGGATATTTTATAACCCATAAATATTTCAGGGATCTATTTGCAAATTATCTAATGTTTTAGGGCCCTTTTCGCACATTATCTAATCTCAAGAGAAATTGTCCTAATCATAAGATAAATTTGATACAAGGTGTTTGAGACCTCATATTCACCTATTTTCAATAGGTATGTTCTACCAATTTATGATATTTACCCTAAGTCAAATTTTAGTGTATTACATTGTGAATTCTTTATGAGAACTTGTGAAACTTGTTGAAATATGGGGAATTTTGAAACACAAGTTGTGAAATTATGATATGAACTTTTGAAATTTTGTAGTGAACATCTAAAAATTATATTTGAACTTCTGAATGCATGAACATAACTTATGAAACCCTGCTCAAATGTGGGAAATTTTAATTTGCTAGTTGTGAAAACATAATCCAAAAGTTGTGAATCCTTTATAAGAATTTGTGAAACCCTATTGTTATATTGGGAATTTTGAATTGCAAGTTGTGAAATTCTGATGTGAACTTGTGAAATTCTTAAGCAAACATGTGAAAACTACATTGAACTTGTGAATGCTTGATCAGAAGTTGTTTTTTTTTTTTTGGTTTCCTTAACTAACAGAAAATGTTAATGTTAATGTCAAAATATGGAAATGTATAGTTCTAAACTTGTTCCTTTAAGTGTAAGCACATATTGAGGTTTGAGTTCTCTACAGGACAATACTAAACCACTAAGGAGGGACATAATGTGGTGGTTAGTCAACCATCCTCTGAATTCACGTCGTGAGTCTGCTTTGGAGTTTATACCTCGCCTAGAAAATGCCACTAAAAGACGTCATTAATTTGTCTTAGTTGTTATTAGGGGAAGTGTGAAGGGAGAAGTTTTCTTCCGTATTTATGTAAATACTTGTTATGTTTATGTGTATCCTGATATTGGAAGCGTCATATATTTAAACTCTTGTTAGATTTATAGATGCATGTGGCTGTAAAAACATGTGATTTATGAACATCTCAAATGTGTTTTGCAAGTTATGATAAATGTTTGCCAAAGTAGGATTTGGTTTTCGCATGTTCTCATAAGAATTTCACAAGTTGTTTAAGTAATTTCACAACTTGCAATCTAAGTTCCCTAGAAATAAAATTGGTTTTTCCAAATTCAAATAAGCATTTGTCAACTTAAGATTATGTTTTTGCAAGTTCTCATAAGAATTTCACAAATTGGTTTAGTACTTTCGCAACTTGCAATCCAAATTCCCCAGATATTAAACTAGTTTTCCCAAATTCAATTAAATGTTTGTCAATTTAGAATTAGTTTTTTGCAAGTTTTTATAAGAATTTCACTAGTTGCTTTAGTAATTTCACAACTTTCTTTTCTAAACAAGAGCAAGGTCATGATAATTGAATTGTATTATCATATTTAATGACAAGTGGACAATATTTTAGTTCTTCCACCCTATACATTGTTTAAAAAATAATGGGGTGTAAAATTACATATTGACTAAGGCCATGATGGTACCCAAAAACCAGCAACTAGTAAGATAGTTCTATAATTTTCAATAACAAGTAACCAATATTACACCCTTACCGGCTTTACCCTTTCAGGTGGCGGGTTAGAGGGATCCCTTTTTCTTTTCTCTCCCCCCCCCCCCAATCCTTACATAAACTCTTCTTTTAATTTCAGAAAATTTGACCAAAATCCAGAAATTCTCGAAATCATGCTTCAATTCCAAACATTTTTAATTAATTCTAGAAAAATCAAATTGACGTAAATCCAGCGACCATCAAACCTTTAAGATGTCTAGTTTATATGAAAAATACTTCTAGAGGTCACAAAAATGCGTGTCATTTTTCTGTATCAAATTTGTGCTTGCTGGACAGAGAAGTTTAGTTTTCCGTGTTGTTTTTGAAAATTAATTTCTCCTAGTAGGAGACTCAAAAGATTACAAAATATTATATCAAAATGAAACCCCAGATGTCTACTTTAAGCATATAAAATTTCATAGTCATTAGACTTCATTTACTATTTTAAAACCATTTTATAATCATGACTGTTCAAATTTTCCAGCAACTGATAGATTGTTCAACTCTTGTCATTCTTGGGACTCTTCCCGAATTGAGCTTAGTCATTCTTCTGATTTAAGCTTATTCTCAAGTCTTAGCTCCCAGAATTCAGGATATTACAGACAATATCATAGTTCTTGCCTGCACATAATTTCCAAGGACAACCTTCTACTTTACACTTGACATACATCTTGTCTTTGCTATTCCTATTGTATTTGGGTACAAACTTGTGTGCAATGCTATACTTATACAAAGCATCTCTAAATGCATCCACATGTAGAAAATGCTTACCTACTCCATAAATCAGTTCGAACTTTGGACCATTCCAAATAGCCTATCTCACTAACATGCATTTATTCAATCTCATAAGTTAGACACCCACCACCAATTTCAAAAGACACAAGCTCAAGATCATTACCTTAACTCATAGGAGATACCTTTGTTTCTGGTGACAATTGCAAGAATCTCTCATTTCTGCATAAAATAATTACAACATTTCATAAATCATTACCAACATTTCAATAGAAAATACAAACTTCTAACATTAAATTTTTTTATCAACTTACACATGGATCATTCATTGGCAAATGATCATTCACATTTTTTCTTAGATAGAAACATGTGCGCACAACTTTCATCGAACTCAAACAGATTTTCAATTTCACCATCACTATCAAGATCAAATTAATGTCCTCTCATCTAATATTAATGTATATGTAATGTCATAACTACTCACATCATGACTTGTCCATCTTGATATGATTTCCTTTAAATCTTCGAATTTTATCCACTCTTTTATCATTTTTACCTCACAGTCACACTACCTCCAATATATTTAACTTCACCTTCATTATTATTTACAGATTTTCCCCTACATAAAAATAACAAAACAACTCCTTGGCACAACTTACCCAATATTTTCATCCATTTTGTTAAACTCCCTACAACAAATAAATTAGAAAAGTATTAGTTCACCAACTTTTCTATTTCATTAGTTCAGAAAAGTAAAACTAAAACTCTACTTCAATGTTTCATAAATTCGCATTAGATTGTCTCATCTTTAAATGACTTATTTCTTACAAAATCCACCTTCTTTTTTCTCTTCACCCTCAAACTTGAAACTCACATTATGTAACATCGCAACCTCCCACCGCCTTCACTCGTCATCAACATTCACCTCCCTCCAACCAAAATACACCGCTGCAAAAAAATGTCTCCCACCCAAATAAAGATGGAAAAAAAAAATCATACTTAGGATTGGCTTGTCAAGGAAAGCATATTGTGGAGTTAAAAAAGACATGCCTCCCTTTCTTTATACAGCTCTAACTCTTATTTTTTATCTGTTGCTGCCCTCTTCGCATCACCATTGTTTTTCTCAATTCATTCTTTTCAATTTATATAAGAGAGCCAATTGTGTCATTTCATTTTAATTTTCAAAAAGACCCATGAGGCACCAACACCTATTTAGGATTATACATATTCACGACACCTATTTGTTTTTTTTTCACATTTTGAAGTTCTTTTTAAGAGATTTCCCCTTTTTTTGGACAAATTTTCTTTATTAGAAATACTTGACTTAGTTCAATGCAATTAACTTTCCATACCATATAAACATGTGAGATAAATATTTTCCCAATTTCCCCATATTTCCATTGATTTGTTCCATGGATAATTTTTTTGGAAATATGGGTGAGTTCATTAAAATGAAAAATGATTTTCCCATTTCTAGGTCTAAAAAATGATGATTTTTTTCCCACCCTCACATTAATCGACAAGCTATTGATATTGATTGAATTGGTAAGCAGCAGGAGAACACTTATGGGGTGTTTGATGGAGAGAAAAGTGAGGGGATAATAGGAAGGAAAATTTACAAAAATGGTAAAAACATTTATTCTTTTTGGTAGTTTTCCCTTCTAATTTTATTTCTTTCCTATTTTTCTCTCCATCCAAACATAGGGTGATGAAAACCCTTTACACCTTACAAAAGTTCAAACCTTGAAAAATGCATTTATTGAAGGAAACGAAAACCTTTACACTCTAACTTGAAAGGGAAAACCTAATGACTAAGTCAAAAAAAATTGGATCAATGAATGAATAATGCTAATACTTATTACTAACACTCCACCTAATCATGTCAAGTGGATCTTGATGAAGGAAGCTTAAGGCATTGTTTGATTTGAGGTTTTTTGTTTTTTTTTTTGGGGGGGGAGTACACCACTCCAAATTTGAGGTTTTTTTGAGGGGTTAGAAATATTATATCTTATCTTGACTAAAATATCAATACTAATTTTTCATTATCCCAAGTTTACCCATGATTATAACACCTAGATGATTGTTACTAGGATGAGCCAAAAAAATCAGAAAATTTATCTAATAAAATCCTATCTTACTAAAATATTAAAAATTAAATCTATCTAATAAATCCTATATGACTATGAACTCAAGATCAATTCCTATCCAGTTGGATTAGTCATTTCTCAATCTTTTTCCTAACGCCTCGAAATCTACACCACCCAGTTGCGTTGAAAATTCCAGATCGACCAAAATGTATGTTCAATTGTTTTTAACTCTTTTGTCCGATATTAAATTCCATTTAAACTAGCATGTAGTTTGGCTGTCAAATGATGATTCTTGTTATCTTTGTTCTTTCCTTTTTTTCACCTTTATCTATTTGCTATTTCTCCACCATAGTTGTTCATAGATGTTTGTATGTTTTTAATGCGATATAATAAGTATTAGGATTATAATTTCATTTAGGATTATATTTGAATTTAAATTTAAAAAAAATATTATATTTGATGATTTAATATATTAAAAATTAATAAAATCATCATTTCAAATATATAGAAGGTTTTTTTTATTATTATTATCATACTAAAGTGAGGTACATTTTTTTTTTTTTTTTGCAATTTATAACTTAGGAGATAATAACTTTGATATCTAAAAAATAAACTAAACGCATATTTGTCAACATTTAATTAGCTTGCCGTCCTGAACCACAAGAAACTTCTCATCCCTTTCCCTCCCATCCAACCAAATAAAGCTTATAACCACCCCTACCTCCTCCCACCTTTCCTCATTGAACCTCCCCTGCCCTCCCCTTTATTGAACCAAATAACATGATCTTAGAACCAAACAAAACTTAGGAACTGTTTGTTTTGAAGTTATAATCATGGTTATGAAATTCGAACCGGTTGATTTGGACTAGAAATGGGAGAATTAGGCGTGAAACTGGTTTGATCTGTCATAGAAACCATGGTCAAAATTAGTTTTTTTTTTTTTTAAATGTTGATTGAAGAGTTAAGACGTTGAGAGAGAGAGAGAGAGAGAGAGAGAGAGAGAGAGAACACTAGCTTATGTGGTTGCCTCCTTCTCTGTTGGGAATGGGAGCATCCGGAATATTGCAGCAGCGTCACTCAAAATTTCTCAATTGGGAAAAGAAGAGAGAGAAGAAGATGGAGCACATAGAGAGGAGAGATGTGTTATAATTAAAAAAGGAGAAGTGTGGTGAGAGGAGGGAAAAGGATCCTCTCCTCATTTTTTTCTCTATATCCGTCGTCAGCCCCATCTGGGCTGTTGATTAGGAAGATGAGAGAAAACTTAAAGTTATAATGTGAATTTTAAATTAATTAGACGGATATAACTTAAAGATTATGATGGATGATGAGAAAAACTCAACCCGTGAGACGAGAGAGGAAAGTTTAACATTGAATATAAAAATAATTTTTTAATTGTATTATATTTGTTTCTTTTGCTTGTATTTATAGTCTCTGATCCTAAATATGAGATAAAATTGATTTTCTTAGAAAAATTACGGAATCTAAGTAAATTATTTTAGAATATTTATATTTATAGTTTTTTTCCCTCTAAACTAATTAATTTGGATAACTTCATTAATCTCTCCAAAATAAAATTAATTTTGTCTTATATTTTGAGCCAGAGAGAAAAAGTATGTGGCATTAAATAAGATTCATGTTTTTTTTAACAAAATATATGGCTACATAATATATGTATTCAATATAATTAATATCATTTTTTAGTTATTTTTCATTTCAACTAAATTTTTAAATAATAATTCAAACACATTTCCATTTAAAAAAAATCATTTTTACTATCATTAATTCAAATAGAAACTATATATACTTATCTCCTGACAGTTTTTATTTTTATAAAAGTTAAATAGAAAATAATTACTTCCTCCAGTCCTAATTATAAGATATAGTTGACTTTTTTGAAGAGATTAAGGAATCTAAATAAATTACTTTAGAGTATTTTTATTTTTATTTTTTTCTTCAAACTAATTAGTTTGACTAATAAACTAATATATAATCTAAAAATACACAACATATGAAATGATTAAATAATTTATTTAGCTTCATTAATCCCTAAAAAAAAAGGTTAACTTTATCTTATACTCCCTCTGGTCCTTATTATAAAACACCAACTAGCAAGTTTATTTAGTTCTTTTTATAAGACACTTATTTATTCTCAATGAACATTAATTATCTTTTTCTATGTATTCCTCTATTTAATGAAGGTAGTGGGTGAGAGTAATAATTAATAGAATATTATAATCTAATGTAATTATTAAAGGTAATATTATAAATTAGTTAGATTCTAGGATAATTTTAAAAGGGCAAAGGTGCAAAAATACCCTTAAACTTTGCTCTCAGGAGCGTCCAGCACCATGCGCTTTTTTTTGAAGCAAAAGTACCTACGCGGTTACATTTTAGGAGCAAAAATACCCTTCTCCATTAGTTGACCGTTAGTTGACTGTTAACCTGGTCAAATTACCATTTTGCCCTTAGTTTAAAATAATTTAAAAAACAAAAAACAAAAAACCCCACCCCCACCTCCCCTTGCCGGTGGGCCCCACCACCGGCGACCGGTCGTTGGCGATCACCTTCGGCGACTGGCCGCCGGAGGATTTTTTTTTTTAATAACTATTTTTAAAATAATTAAAAATAATTAAAAAAACAAAAATACCCCACCCCCACCTCCCCTTGCCGGTGGGCCCCACCACCGGCCCTCCCCACTCCGGCGGACGCCCACCTCCGGCGAACGGTCGCCGGCGACCACCTCTGGTGACCGGCTGCTAGAGATTTTTTTTTTATAACTATTTTAAAAATAATAAAAAAACAAAAACACCCCACCTCCACCTCCCTTTTCCGGTGGGCCCCAACGCCGGCCCCCCACACCGGCGGCCGCCCACTTCCGGCGACCACCTCCGGCGATCGACCTTTGGAGATTTTTTTTTTAAAAATAATTAAAAAAAACAAAAATAAGCTTTGAACCCAAAAAAAAAAAAGCTTTTCAAGAGATGAATTATTTTTTATCACACTTTGAACCCAAACAAAAATAATTATTTTAAAAATAATTAAGACAAAAATAATTTTTCTTTTATTTAAAAAAAAAGTCGCCGGCGGCCGGTCGCTGGAGGTGGTCGCCGGCAACCGGTCGCTGGAGGTGGGCGGCCGTCGGAGTGGGGAGGGCCGGCGGTGGGGCCAACGGGCAAGGGGAGGTGGAGGTGGGGTATTTTTGTTTTTTTATTATTTTTAATTATTTTAAAAATAGTTATTAAAAAAAAAGTCGCCGGCGGCCGATCACCGGAGGTGGTCGCCGGCGACCAGTCTCTGGAGGTGGGCGGCCGGCGGTGAGGCCCACTGGCAAGGGGAGGCGGGGGTGGGGTATTTATGTTTTTTTTAATTATTTTAAAAATAGTTATAAAAAAAAAATCTCCGATGGCTAGTCGCCGAAGGTGGTCGCCAGCGGGGGCGGCCGCCAGTGGGGGGGCCGGCGGTGGGGCCCACCGGCAATGGGAGGTGGGGGTGGGGTTTTTTGTTTTTTTTTTTAATTATTTTAAACTAAGGGCAAAATGGTAATTTCACTAGGTTAACGGTCAACTAACGGAGAAGGGTATTTTTGCTCCTAAAATGTAACCGCGTAGGTACTTTTGTTCTAAAAAAAAGCACATGATGCTAAACGCTCCTGAAGGCAAAGTTTAAGTGTATTTTTACACCTTTGCCCATTTTAAAATTATTAGTTAGTGCGAGGAAGTAATTAGGCACGGAGGTAGTAAAATTTTGTCCCCCTCGCGCACCCTTCCCCGCCGTCCCATTCGACCCTCTTCTTTGCTTTATTGAGCTCACCGTGAGCAAGCTCCTATTTTTGTCGAGCGGGTGGTGTGCATATCGCTCACTTCGAGAAGCCATGAAATCCCACTCCTTGTCATTTGCCCAGAAGTGCAAGGTCCTCCGTCTTCTCTCTCCATCTCTACGCTTCTATTGGACTTTCGCAGGTTCTACAGACATGACCATATATTGACTGTTAAATGGTTCTGTTCTGCAGAATATACTTGCATCGAACTGGCAAGGTTATCTCAATACCATCAAAGCAGACGTCAAAGGAAGGTATTCAGTTTTGTCCTGTCTTGTGCTGCTAGTTATGGTAATTTAACGAACTGAATAACTTTATTTGACATAATGCTTTTGTTGGATGCTGTTGGTTATGATAGTTCAATCCATATAATTGTTATTTTTATTATGCTGGTTTTGTTACAGAATTTAGTATTTACTAATGAAACGATGTTACTTTGCCTGGATGTGTCAGCAAGAGTGGTATCCATACATCGAAAGTTAAGTACATAGTCAGGAGAGGGAAGCCATACATTTGGGTATCGGAAAACGATTTACATAATGTGGTAAGTTTCCATCCTTTTCTTTCTTTATTTTTCTTTTCGTTTATAATTTTCATCCTTCCCCTGTCTAATGGGAAGGCATGTTAACTTTCATCATATAAATATCATATTGTTTTACTCTGATCCTCAACAAGCTAGAAACTTCGTGTTGCACTGTAAGGACAACATTAACAAGTTTCTTACACACGAGGGGAGGTTTAAGAAAAGCATAGTGCTGAATTCATTTGCCTTGTTTAGAGTGTGTACTTGTACCAATCAAACGACTAGCACCTTGGGTGTTGATGTCCCAGCTGTGAAGGGTAGGATTTACTGAGTTTAATTGCCTGTTTGGCCATGCTGATCAATGAGAATAAAGTTGTTCTTTGTGAGGAAAAGAAATTTTCCGTTTTAAAACATTGATCTTTATTTGGACAACATAAAGAATTAAATATTAAATGAAAGCCTGATTTAATTTTCATCAGTAGGACACCTGTTAGGTTCATGGTTTTCAAGAATGATGACTTATAGCGAGTTGGCTACTTGCCGGGAGATAAAATCAGTTTATTCTCCACTTATCGCTGTAAAATTTTTACATTTACTTTTGTTAAGAAATTGTATCGGTATGCAATTTTACAGTTGCTAGGATGATACAAGATACTTTTTATTTTCTTGCAGAATGCAATGATTGATGAGCGTGGTTCTTTTGCTGTGACCACTCCCTTTCCAGGCCCTCTAGCTGGATTACTTAAAGCATTGGAAAGGGTAGGGTATCATAACTATTTTGTGTTCATTTGAAACTAAATCATTTAGAGAAGACCCTTGACACCCAATCATTATCCACTAAATGAAATGGGTTACAAAGGTTCCTAGTACTAATAAATCATAATTTAATCTTCTTATATGATTGGAAAAATATAAAGATGTTGACATATTGGTTTATTTATTGACATGTTATAGTCACCAGCACGGGTTGCTTTAGTTGGGGATGTTGTTCCACTTAGTGAAGATAAGGTAATGTCTCCCCATGCTCACTCGCTTTTATTTTGTTGAACTTCACCAGTTTTCCATGTCTTTGGCTTGATGAGTTAATTGCTCCTTTACCAATAACATTTATGGCGTTTTCTGTAGGAAAAACATTTAAGTAAGCTTCGTGATCCTTACCACCTGGACATCTTCATAATATGGCATTGATTGATTCCTCTACATAGTTAGAGTGATATTCTTAAAATTGAACAGTGGAAATGATCAAGCTGTACTCTAGGAAAACAGTGACTTATAAAGACTGTCATCAGTATGTGGGAACTTACCAGACAAGTTGACTCCCAGATCAGGAGAGTCTTGGAAGTTAGAAAATATGTAATTACATTTCAAATTAACACTGTGGTTCTGCTTGATGAAATCTTTATATCATTTTTTTAAACAGGACAAGGAAGTTTCATTTGTAATTTCCATATATGACTTTATAATTGTAATATCAAAGTCCACAATAAAACACAGGCAACATTATGACAGTTACAGTTGGAAGTGTACTATTAAATGATCTAAAAATCTCGACATCTCCACATATGCTTACCTATATGTAATTTCTGGGTTTTCTAGGACAGGTTCCTATTGGGTCCACATCATCTTTTTCCTGAAATTTTATGTAACAAGCAATTAACATTTAGACTATACTGGAAAAGATGCACTTTTCTGATAAGGTTATTATCTTTTATGCTTTACGTGAAATCATTGATCTAGAGATTCAATACTACTTAAAGACTAAATCCTCTTGTCAGGCATGGTATGAATATTGGAAAGATGACTTGCTATCTCAGCTAAGACTTCAAAGTTTAAGACAATTGTTTTATGAACTTAAATTCATCCTTCACAGTAATAACTTAATATTCTTGGTGTAGGCTAAATCTCTTGCAGAAAAACTTGAGCAAGTTGTACTATCTGAGCAAAAAGCAATGAAGGACTTCAATTATGTTGTTTCTGGTGTACTAAGCTCTAGTCTTAGCCGGGCATCACGAAGCGAAAATCTTAAAGAAATATTGGGAGATGTAGAAAGATATTCAGTGTATAAATTTGAAATGAGGTAGGAACTTGGGTGCTTACATTTGTAGCTTGACTTGTGTGATTTTTGGCTTTATGATTACAAACATAATCATACTGTATTCTAGTATCCCTAACAATTAGTTTATCACAATCCTGAAGTAAGTTTTCCAAGCAAAATATTTCACACACTGAAAATATGCGTTTTATTCTACTAAATTTCTTCATTATTTATTGTTCTCCTCTGCTTCTATACCAAACTTTTTAGTTTTTCAAGTTGTTAAACTAAACGAATCCTTTTAAATGTGATGAATAACTTTAACCTTGACGAGATCTATATCACAAGGCCGAATGATGTAAAAGAATAGGATAGAAGGAAGTCTGACAGAACAGGGAGTGGGAAACGAGAGGAACAGGATCCTATTCTTCCATTAACTGTCAAAACTAATTTACAAAACACCCCCCCCCCAAAAAAAAAAAATCACAGACCGTTAGGATAGGAGGTACTAAGGGCAAATAACACACTATAACCTTAATTTACTACTCCCCCAGTCCTGATTATAGGACCAAGTTTGTAGTGCAAATTGCACTACAAAATTGGTCCTATAATTAGGACTGGAGGTAATAATAACTAGCGACTGACATTAACTAATAATTATTCACAAACAAGTGTAACTATCATGACCTTGAAACCCTATTTAGAGTATAATATTATATCATTTGGATGTTCGAGTCCGTGTGTTGTGTTCATTTGCTAGTAAGACAGCAGAACTAGGCTGTCAGTTCCAAAGTTTGGCTCCTAGATAATCAACTGTACTTGTTGCCTACATGTGATGTCCAGCATGCCTTTTTACCTGATAAAGTATGATTAGGATTCACTAGAAACAGAATTTTGGAAGTCTCAGATGTCAGTTTCATCTAAAAGAAGTTTAGCGTGCAGCTCATGCACGTATGTTGATGGCCATGGAGGAAATTTTGAAGTGAATGTTGAAGACGTGAACACGTCCAAAGCTGATCCATTGGGTAAAAAACCGTTTGGATGCCTGAAACTGGTATGTTTGTTTGTGCAACAAATGAATCACATCTCAGATATGTTTTATGTGTTGCCAGCATCATTTTCAGCGAAGCTTATTGATGGGATTAACCAGAGTGAGGCCAGGCGTAGAGCTCTTGTGATTTTCTGTTTGGTCTACATGAATGCCCTCGTAAAGGTAACTTGATGATTTTTTTTATTTTTGTTTTAAATTGCTACTTTTTGGTCCCTGAAAAATATCTGTCCCACTAGTTTACTCCTTGAGAGATCATGACCATCAAACCAGTCCGAGCTTTTCAAAGAATACAACAATTTTGATCCTGTCTTGAGTTCTGTTGACCACATATTGACTTTGTTGCCTGCATGAGCTCTCTTTTTCTAATGAAACAATAGGGGTTGACGTGAATGTTTAGCAATGCATATCCATCAAAACACGATGCAGCTTTGGGTTTTAATATGGCAATAAAGAAACAATGGCGATACATAGGATGCCATTTTTTTTTTGGTTGGGAAGCATCCGTATAGATGCTAAAAGTTCACTTCAGCAAGAAACGTCCTACATTGGAGAATGATACTCCACAAGAGTAACCCTCTTAAAATTAAGTTAATAAAACTCTGGATCATATTCATACTTTATAAAAGGTGTGGACTAAACAATTAGAACAAGCATATTTTAGGCACAGAACTAGGATATCGTTGTTGTAAATCGCTACAATTAGTCAATTATTAGCTTTTGATAATATGTCTGGACCTGTATGATGATGCATGGAGACCGCTTCTAGATAGTAATTTGGTTAGTGCTTCTCATTTGGATTTTTGAAGTATTTTCAATTTAATTAATTATTCATTAGCATTTCAGAGGCAGAAAAATATATGGGTTTTAAATTACTTGTGTAGCATTAAAAATTTGATTGATTCTATATCCTCATTTGCAGTATTGAGACATTTTGATAATAAATGTCTTCTCTCATCAATTATTATGATAGAATCTTTATCTTCTTTTGGTCTTCTGCTTTAGTTTCATGATCCTCAAACATTAAAAACTTATGAGTTAGTACAATGTTTGGTTCTTATGGTTTGTCCTCATTTTGATTTGGTCCCATATAGTTTCAAATTACAGGTTTTGATTCTCTAAGGGGCAAAATGGTCCCAGATCTTATTAAACTGTAAGGACTAACATTTTAGACGAAAAGTAACATGATGGATCAAAACCTATGATTTCAAACTGTAGGGATCAAAACCAAAATTAGGGCAAACTATAAAGATTAAACATTGTATTAATCCAAAACTTAAATATTGTTCTTTTTGAATTTATCATCTCTTGACATCCTTAAAACCTACAACTATCATCTTTATATCCATGTTAATGAAATCGCACATGACAAACCAAACATTTTGCCAAATTTAAAAGTAGTGCCTCTATATCTGAAGCTAATTTCTTATACTTCAGCTATTTGCTGTTCTTTCTGTTGATGTGTCACGGCCATTATGACATTTCATACTATAGTGTTGAACCCAATTGGCTAATCCATTGGTATTTTCTATCAAGGATGCGTATGTAATGTCAGTGGACCGCAAGGGATTCAATGTCCTCGGAAAGCTTCCTAATCCTGTTTTGAAGGATGGCGCCGGTCAATACCAATGGAAAGAATACAGGTTTTTGTTGAAGGAAGAAGCAAGTGATGTTGAATCATTCTGTCGTCAACTAGTTGAAATGGAAGAGGAGGCTATGAAAAAGGTTTCAAGCTTCAGTGGACTAGCATAAACAATAGAGTGGACTCTCTATCCAACATATAACAAACAAAAGTAGACTCTCGTTCGTTAATCAGATTCATTTGGTTAAATTTCTTTCATGCCCCAGGGATGCCGCATAAAGGGAATTGTAAATCTTGAGTTTCAAGGTTATATTAATTATCATGCTGTGTATTTTTTGTACTGTCATAGATGGGCTAGAGGTAGACAGAGCTAGACAAATTGGTTTGCTGATAAGGATAATTATTAATTCATAAGGTAATTTTCTATCTTTTATTCAATTTTTTTCTTCATTATATATTCTATATATTCTTTGGAGATTGGTAAATGAAAATCTGGAATTTCCCATGTTGAAAAAGTTCAATATTTATTCGGAAGATAAATATATAGACTTCGTGTGTGTGTGTTTGTGTGATAAATATTATATCAAGCGTAATATTTCTTATTATCAATAGAGTTCGTCCTTGAAAATATTATGATGCAACTCACTTCAAGATCTTGTTTTGTAGTATGCCACAAAAAAGGTCTTTTATACGACATGAACCATTCGGACCTGATTGTCTCAGTAATTTTTTTTCTCAGAATCTCTCAGTATCTGATCACAACCGTTGGGGGAGAGATAGAGAGATGTTTAAAATGATCTGCTCCATCCAACGGTTGTGAGATAATCTGCTTCCAAACCATTCAATGCCCTGTTTGTTTGGATTGGAGAAAAGAAAACGACAAACAAATTATGACTAATGAAAAAACTCCTCAAAGTTACTAATAACTTATTTTTATAAATTAAGACAAATCTTTTTACCTCATATCTTATCTCTTAAAGTCCAATTAGTTTAAATCAGGCGATAGAAAATATAGGTGTAAGAAAATGAGTGTACATCATAATTTAAATACCTAACTTTATCCTCAAGTTAAAATATTAAAATATATTGTTTAAAATGATATAAATATATATTCTAAAACCAAGTAATTTAGTAAAAACATAAGTTATATTCTGAGTAAAGTTTAATAATAGGTTACTTATTAGCTTTTTACGTGTATTTGTTCACAAATCAGCATCTTAATTACATCGGATGTCTCAGAAGGGACAAATATCACATACATCTCATGTCTTCTTTTTAAGACCGTTTACAGATATTGCTTCATTGTTCATCCTTCTCTTTCTACCGTCGTCGTCTTCGGAAGACAAGGATTTTAGAAATCAACTTTTCAAAGCAACTTTTCTTTCGCATGAAAGGCATCCGATACAAGACACTTCCGCGAACGATGCCAGTGGTGAAGACATATACAATACGTATTATATATCATCAAATCTAAAATCCCAGATTTTGAAGTAATTTTTGCCATGTTATAGCAAAGCAAACATGATATTGCACAAAATGCTATTTATATTAAAAAAAACTTCATAATTGAAGTTTTCCGACTGTTCCATGAAATAGCAGAAATCAACAGACAATAAGAAAAAGTTAGAAATAAAACTACGACCTAAAACGGCAAAAGTCTAATAATAACTGGAACAAAACATCCCAGACTTCGGTAATAATAAGAAAAGCCAGACGACTTAACTTAGTCGACCTCCTCAATCTTGGGGCCAGCACCACTACCACCAGATGGGCGAACATCATCATCGTCCTCCGCGCCGGCACCGCCAACATCAGCTCCACCTTGGTACATCTTGGCAATGATTGGATTGCAGATGCTCTCCAGCTCCTTCATCTTGTCTTCAAACTCATCAGCCTCAGCGAGCTGGTTGGCGTCCAGCCACTGAATGGCCTGCTCAATTGCATCCTCAATTTTCTTCTTGTCATCTGCAGACAGCTTTGAGCTTATCTTCTCGTCTTTAATGGTGTTCCTCATGTTGTAGGAGTAGTTCTCTAGGGCATTCTTGGCTTCAACCTTCTTCTTGTGCTCCTCATCTTCGGCCTTGTACTTCTCTGCTTCCTGAACCATCTTTTCAATTTCCTCCTTTGAGAGCCTTCCCTTGTCGTTGGTAATGGTGATCTTGTTCTTCTGTCCGGTTGTTTTGTCCTCAGCAGAGACATTCAAGATACCGTTGGCATCAATATCAAAGCAGACAGTGATCTGAGGAACACCCCTTGGAGCTGGGGGAATTCCTGAGAGTTCGAACTTGCCCAACAAGTTGTTGTCCCTGGTTCTTGTTCTTTCACCTTCATAGACTTGGATCAAGACACCAGGTTGGTTATCAGAATAGGTGGAGAAAACTTGCTCCTTCTTGGTAGGAATGGTGGTGTTTCTGGGAATCAATACAGTCATGACCCCTCCGGCAGTCTCCAAACCCAAGGAGAGTGGAGTGACATCAAGCAGCAACAAGTCTTGAACCTTCTCATTACCTTCACCACTTAAGATAGCGGCTTGGACAGCGGCACCGTATGCGACAGCCTCATCAGGGTTGATGCTCTTGCAGAGATCTTTGCCATTGAAGAAGTCCTGCAATAGCTGTTGCACTTTGGGAATTCTAGTAGAGCCACCAACAAGGACAACATCGTGAATGCTGCTCTTGTCCATCTTAGCATCTCTGAGACACTTCTCCACTGGCTCCATACATTTCCTGAAGAGGTCCATGTTGAGTTCCTCAAATCTAGCACGAGTAATTGTTGAGTAGAAATCAATACCCTCAAACAAAGAATCGATCTCAATTGTGGTTTGTGCAGTGGAAGAGAGTGTCCTCTTTGCCCTCTCACAAGCTGTTCTCAACCTCCTGAGGGCTCTTGGATTACCACTAATGTCCTTCTTGTTCTTCCTCTTGAACTCTTGAACAAAATGGTTCACCATTCTGTTATCAAAGTCCTCTCCTCCAAGGTGAGTGTCACCAGCAGTGGCCTTAACTTCAAAGATACCCTCCTCAATGGTCAGGAGAGACACGTCAAAAGTACCACCACCAAGGTCAAAGATCAACACATTCTTCTCACCGGAACTGGTAGCTTTCTTGTCAAGCCCGTAAGCTATGGCTGCAGCGGTGGGCTCATTTATGATACGCATGACATTGAGTCCGGCAATAACACCAGCATCCTTGGTGGCCTGACGCTGAGAGTCATTGAAGTATGCAGGGACAGTGACGACGGCGTTCTTCACTGTTGAACCAAGGTAAGCCTCTGCAATCTCACGCATCTTGATCAAAACCATGGATGAGATTTCCTCGGCAGCAAATTGCTTCTCCTCACCCTTGTAATTAACAACAATCATTGGTTTCTCACCGGGGCCAGAGATAAGCTTGAATGGCCACAACTTAATGTCACTCTGAACGGAAGGGTCAGAGTATCTTCTACCAATCAACCTCTTAGCATCTGCAAAATGACAATTACCATTAGTTAGCATAGAAAAAACGAAAAAGCTCTTGATAATCATTCATATGCATCAGATTACAAAATAAACTAAAACAATAGTTCTCATTATTCTCGATTCAGATCAGTTCTGCAAAACTTAAAATAATTATAAATATATTCAATCAAGATTCAGAGCACAATCGAAGAAGATCGGGAGAAACCTCCACCCAAATTCAGACTTCATAGTCAAATAAGAGAGGAGAAAAATATCCATATATATAATCTAATATGGAAACAAAATGCGCAGATCTTATTTTAGAAGCAAAAAACACCTTGGGTGAAGTAAAGGGCCATACAGTAAGCTAGATATAAAAAAGCATAGCAAAACGTGAAGCAGATATACAGAACACTACAACGCCAACCAAGCAGAGCAGTAAGGAAACAATGACCTCATATGTAAAGACAGCAGATCCAAAATAAACATGAACAGTCAAATCACGAAAGAATACAAGATTAAGCACAGATCGGTTACCAAACAAAACAATGAACTCATAAGAAGGCAGCAGATCCAAAACAAACGTAAAAAGCGAAGAAAAAGAACGACTACGAGATTAAGTACAGATCGGTTACCAAAAACGGTGTTGATTGGATTCATGGCGACCTGGTTCTTGGCGGCATCTCCAATCAACCTCTCGGTATCGGTGAAAGCAACATACGAAGGCGTCGTACGGTTGCCTTGATCGTTGGCGATGATCTCGACACGATCGTGCTGCCATACTCCGACACAAGAGTAGGTTGTTCCTAGATCTATACCGATCGCCGGTCCTTCCCCCTTTCCCGCCATACTTTAATAACGACAAAAAATGCTAATGCTGGATGAAAACTAGGGTTGTAGGGAAAGAAGAAGAACAGAACGTGAGGCTCTCAGTAAATGAATGAAAATGTGAGGAGGGGAAGGGCAGATTATATAGGTTTAAGGAGGCGGGTCTCTAGAATGTTCTATTTAATGTTAAAAAAATTTAAACCGTTGAAAAAAGTGAGACGGATGGACGGTGGTGATTTGTTTTTTGCAAGCTGGCCGTGTAAAATGGCAGCTTTGCTTTGCGCAGAAGGTTCGGATTTCGAAAGGGATGGTCGGCTACGCGCTGTTGTATTGGGAGCTTAACACATTTATGGGTTAAAGGACAAAAATACATATATACTTTACTTTCAGGAGCGCCCAACACCATATGTTTTTTTTTAATAAAAATACACATAAATTTTTAAAAGTGGAGCAAAAATGCCACCACCGTTAGATTCCTCTAACTGCTGTTAACTTGCAATGTGAAAATACCAAAATGCCCCTATACTATAAAAAAAACTCAGTTCGATATTTTTGCAGTTCCTGAGCAAGCAGAGAACAACCAGAGAAATATAGCTCTTTGATTCAATAATTATAGCAAATGACTCAGAAAAGAAACACCAAAACAAATTTTAAAACTGCAAGCTTCAAAAATTCTGGAAAAAGAGGAAGATATGATCCTAGAAAACGTCGGCAACAAGCTGGAAAAAAAGTCGGCAACAAGCTAGAAAAACGTCGGCAACAAGATGGAAAAAATCTACTGAAAAGCCAGACAACCGAAGCAAAGATATGACTTCTTTCTATTTCTATTGGGCAAGCAAAGTAACGATGAACTCCATGGACGAGAGAAAATCAAATCGGAAAAAAAGAGAGAGTAAAATAAGACGAACAAAACCAATATACAGAAATCAGTTAATGCAAAACCAAGATACAGAAATCAGTTATTGTACCTTCATCCTCCTCTCAGAAACCCTAATCATAAACAGGAAGGGGAAAAAATCCATGAAACCAAAAGTAGAGAGGAAGAAGAGAGCTGAATCATAGCTTCAAGTCCATTACGCTCTTGATGTTAGGGGCGTAAAGTGAGTACACGATTGCTTTCCTCTTCGCGATCTCGAGCTGAGCCTTGCCATCGAGATGAGTGGAAGCAATGGAAGCTTGGTTGATGAGGTTTTGGTTGTGGTGAAAGGCGTCAATGGCTCGGGGTTTGGTGTATTCCTTGATCTTGTAATCGAGAACTGGTGAGTCGTGCGAAGGAGAGAGCGGAGGAGAGAATCCATGTCCCTGAGCGGTGAATCTACAGCGAGAGAGAAGGTTAGGGAAGACGCGATGAAGATATCAAATGAATGTTAGATCCAGAGGGTTATGGGTTTTCTTTTTTTTTTTTTTGTAATTAGGGGTATTTTGGGATTTTCATGAAAATGGTGTGGGGCCCACCACAAAAAATAACATCTGTTAGTCAAAATTAACAGTGATAGCATTTTTGCTCCACTTTTTAAAGTTCATGTGTATTTCGCTAAAAAAAAATATATGGTGCTAGGCGCTCCCAGGGGCAAAGCACATGTATTTTTGCACCTTAACCCTACATTTATAGGGCTAACATTGAAGCGTAATTGGTCCTCCGGTAATTTTCACGAAGAGCTTTTTCCCTTAAGAAAACGATCTGTTTTAGGAAAATCACTTTTGAAAATTATACAAATTCTATAATTATTAAATTTTTTTAAAATATAATAAACATTAAAAATCACTGAATAAAGACATTTTAATTATTTTTTTATAACAAAAACATTTGTTACTACCCTTCAGTGCTAGATATAAAATATAATTTGTAGTGTAATTTGCAGTATAAATTTATTATATATGTAGAACTGGAGGAGTATTATTTAACTAACCACAAAATTACTTTTTTAAAAAACCTATATCCAATAAGTCACCTTTCATAAAATATTTAAAATATATATAAAAAAATTTAACCCTTATTTTTTTTAATGGAAAAAAATTACATACAGCATTTGATATAATGAATATTTAGTTCTCAATTAATTATTGTCATCCAACTAAAAAAAAAAATTAGTTACTGTCATCTGTATCTTTAAAATATACCAACATTATATATTTTAAAATATATCGTCGTCTTTTAAATATATTATCATCTTTTAAAAATATTTAATAAAATTAGAAAGAAGGACCATGAGGGAATAAAATATTTATTTAGAAGGATTTTAAACTTTGTAATTATTTAAAAGAATCAGAATTTATAATAGAAATTTAAAAAAAAACACTAAATTGCTCTTAACCAATCTCCCTGCATTATCTCTAACCATCTTTTAATTAAAATTTAAATATTTTTATTTACACAAATAAATAATTTAAAGGGTTAAGGAGCAATTTGACCAATAAACTATTACCTCATGAGCGCCTAGTACAAATAACTTTCAAGTGGACTAAAAATACTAACAAACTTTTAAAAATGTGCAGTTAGCACAACGAGGTTAGAAAAAGATAACGTTCGTTATCTAAGATGCAGATTGATCAACGAACTTTTACTTTAGAAACGCCCAACACAAAAAAGTTTTACTTCAAGAGTACTCAGTACAAAAAAGTTCATGTGCAATCCACCTAAAATCCGATTGCAGTAAATTCTTACCCGGACCCCAACCATGTGCATTGGAGTTAGAAAGAGTGAATGCAACAAAAAAAAATCACAAATTATATTAATTATCTTATATTAATTATTATTATCAATTATCTTAGGCAATTATTGAATATAATATTGTATTATTTACTCTTTAAATTAAATTTTTGTTATTTTAATTCTATTCAATCTTATAAAAATATCACATATTTACGTGCGTATAAATATACATTAAAATTGATATACGGCTGATAAGATTTTTTAGTTATTGATATAAGTGCGTATAATATGAGTAATTTTTTAGTTTTATTTATTATCAATTTAGAATAGTTGATGTGATGGGATCTTTTGTTGCTCAAAAAAAATTCAGAAGCCTTTGTTCCATTTTTAAAAGGAATGATCCTAAAATACCTACTTAACCGACAATAAGATTTTAATCTATAGTACGTTAGTCTCATTAGTCGTATATCAATTTTTATTGGCAAAAATATTATATTTATACAAATAGACATAAATGAATTCGATCTCTTTATTAGCAGAGACAAGAGAGAAAGACATATCCAAATAAATAAAGGTGGCCTATAAATTCAGTGATATTTTTACACACGTAAATATCAATTTTTAAGCATATTATATGCACATAAA
The DNA here is from genome assembly GCA_037074495.1 of Acacia confusa. Taxonomy (NCBI): domain Eukaryota; kingdom Viridiplantae; phylum Streptophyta; class Magnoliopsida; order Fabales; family Fabaceae; genus Acacia; species Acacia confusa. The sequence goes on from CM073503.1 coordinate 44,926,434, forward strand.
TATGTGATATTTGATTGAAAATAATTACAATAACAAAAAAAATTAATTTAAAGAGTAAATATATAGTCAATAATTGCATAAGATAACTGATAATAATAATTAATATAATTTGTAATTTTTTTGTTGCATTCACTCTTTCTAACCCCCATGCACATTAATTGGGGGTTCGGCCAAGGATTTACAGCAATCGGATTTTGAGTGTATTGCATATGGACTTTTTGTGTAGAGTGCTCCTGGAGTAAAACTTTTTTGTGCTGGACACTCCTGAAGTAAAAGTTCGTTGGCCAATCTGCACCTTAGATAACAGACGTTATCTTTTTCTAATAGCGTTGTATTGACTATACGTTTTTAAAAGTTTGTTGGTATTTTTGGTCTACTAGAAAGTTATTTGTGTTGGGCGCTCCTGAGATAATAGTTTATTGGTCAAATTGTTCCTTAACCCTAATTTAAATAATACAATCTTTTTTATGCTGATCATATACAATCACGTCTAGTGTAAACAAATGTAAAATCAAGTGGATCATATTCATAAACCCAAACAAAGAAAATCTAAAATCACGTTATATCAACAACTAACAAGTAGATAGTTAGTCAAGGTGTCGGCCTTCATCTTAAAAAGGAGGAGATTTATACCTGCGAGTTAATGTCAGGGCCTCGTTAGTAGGTGATCTATGAGTACCTCTATAAATACTCTTTGAATCAAGAGACATGCCATGACCCCTATGATAGGCCCAGTGAGAAATAGGGCATTAATTTTTTTGCCCCTTTTTAGGGAAAATTATAATGAAGGATTTGGAGAAAAATTTATTTATTGAAAAAGATCATAAAAATTGTAATTACTTAAAAAAACTGAATATCATAATATAAATTTAAAATTACTAAGTTGTCCCTAATCAAACTTCTTACATTATCTCTTATATTCATAATTATAACAATTACTAAAATTAAAACTAAAACCGCCCATCATTCACATATAATAGGATAATATCTCTTTCTTTTTTAAATTTTTTTTTTCACCATGCTTCATACTTATGTAAAATCAATATATTATTTAATTAACTATATGGTTAAAACTCACATTTTTTTTAAAAAAAATAATTTTCAACCAGTTCCATATTCTCATAATCTAGATAATTTAATTAACAAATATATCATCAAGTTGTCATATTTATATTATGGGTTAAGGTGCAAATTTACCAACAAACTATTGGTCTGGGAGCACCCAGCTCAATTAACTCTCTAGTAGACCAAAAATATCAATAAACTTTTAAAAACGTAAAATTTTCACAATGCCGTTAGATGGGAGTTAACCGTCGTTTTCTGGGTCCGGAAAAAATTACAGAATCGCACCCAAATGTTTATGAAACTATATTTAAGCCCAAAAAAAATTCAAAATTTTTATTTTAGTCCCTCCATGTACTTTATATGGAGGGACTAAAGTGAAAATTATAAAAATATTTTGGTGCTAAAAGATAATTTTCTAAAACTTTGTATTCTTTTCTGTAATTTTTGCGGGCCAACCCTACCCCCCAAAATCCGCCGCCTTTTTTTCAGCTTTAGCCTGGCCTGTGGCCTATTAAAGACGCCTATAATTTTAAAAATTTTGTAAGCAGCCTAACAAATCACAGGCATCACCTCAAAACAAGCCTATTTCGAACAGGATGAAAATATACCTACTTTAAACAGGCCTAAAATAGACCTACATCTAACAACCTGTTTAAAGTAAGCCTATTTTTAGCTTATTTGAAGTAATTATGTTTTCGCTCTTTTTGAAGTAAGCTTGTTTTGAGGTGAGGTGTGTGGTTTGTTAGGCTGTTTATAAAATTTTTAAAATTATAGGCTTCCTTAATAGGTCATAGGCCAAATCAGGCTAAGGTTCAAAAAAAGGCCTGTAACCAAGAGTGGATTTTAATAGGTCATAGGCCAAATCAGGCTAAGGTTCAAAAAAAGGCCTGTAACCAAGAGTGGATTTTAGGGGGTAGGGATGGCCCCCAAAAATTACAAAAAAGAACCCAAAGTTTTAAAAAATCATCTTTCAGCCCCAAAATTTTTTTATAATTTTCACTTTAGTTCCTCCACATAAAGTACGTGGAGGGACTAAAATAAAAATTTTGAAATTTTTTGAGGCTTAAATATGTTTTGTAAACATTTGGGTGCCATTCTGTAATTTTTTCCGAACCTAGAAAACGGTGGTTAACTCTCATCTAATGGCATTGTGAAAATTTTTTATTTTTAAAAGTTTGTTGATATTTTTGGTCCACTAAAGAGTTTATTGTGCTGGGTACTCTTGGACCAATAGTTTGTAAATTTGTACCTTAACCCTTATATTATCAAGTTTCAACGTTAATATCAATTAAGATCTTTTTATAAGAATAAAACTAAACTCATTTCATGTTTTTCAAAGATATAATATATATTTTTTTACTTTATTAATATTAAATGAATTTTTAGCCCATATAAATTTCTCTAAAATAAAAATGAATCATATACAATTTTTCGATTTAACATCTATAATAAATTATAAAGAAACTTGATTTTGATTAAAAATATATAAATATATTTTTAATTAAATTTTTCATTGATTTTAACAAATTATAATTTTGATAAAATTGAACAGTATGTAAATTTTTTTTTTCATAGATATCTATACAAGTTGTGAAAAATGAAAATTTGAGAAAGTTTTTATTTAATTTAGTGAAATTCAAAATTTTGTATTAGTTTTAAAATAGAATATAGAAAAGAATGTAGAAGAGAATGCAAAAGATTTCCTTACAGGTATTTTAGCATTTTTTTTAATTTTATATTTGTATATTTGGTCTTTCAAAATAATTACAATTTTTATAGTTCTTCTCAATAAATATTTTTTCCTTTACGTCCTTCATTCTAATTTTTCCTAATTTTTAAATATTTAGGATTTTGTGAGATGAATGTTCAACCGCTAGAAAATCCTCATTTAAAAAATTATTTATAAAATGAGACATGAAATCAAGTAAAGATGTGAGGTTTTTCTTTATAAATAATAATTGTAATAGGAGAATGACAAAATTGCTCTTAATGAAAAAATTATGATTAATTTTGCCCACAAGGGTAAAATCATTTGTGCAAAGAAAAGATGAATTACATGTAAATAGATTCTCACAGAACATTAGTTGCATACATGGAAGATAAATTGTATATAAGTAAAGTTGTAAAAAAGGAAGATGTTTTGCACTAAAAAAAAAAAGATGAATCGCATAAAAGGAATATCGTTTGCACATAATTGAAAATGATATGTACTAAGCAAAGATGGTTTGCACAAAACATAATTCACACATCAAGAACTAATTGTGTATATGAGGAAGGATGGATTGCACATAAAGAAAGTTAAATTGCACAAAAGAATATGATCTGCAATGAGGAAGATAGATTACATAAAGGGAAAGGTTGTTTGCACTAAAAAAAATATGGCTTTCACAAGATTGTAATTTGCACATATGGATTAATTTTTGGACATACAGAAGATAGCTAGATTGCACATATGGGGAGTTAAGTTGTGCTAAGAGAAGCTGATTTGCATTAAGGGAGTTGGATTGTATAAAAAGAAGATCGTTTGCATTTAAGAGAAGATGATTTGCACAAAATGTAATTTGCAAACAAAGACTAACTTTGCGCATAAAAGATGTTTGATTGATTCCATGAAGGAAAGATGATTTGCACTAATCATAATAATTTGCATATCAATATCACCTTAAGTTCAAGCTAATAACTCAAGAATTAGACATATGAATGAATGAGTTGAGATTTTAAAATAATAAGAGAGACAAGGATCAATGTGGACAGTGGCAAAATGGAAGAAAAGACGAGGATGAGTCCAAGGATTACACAAAAGACGATTGCGAAAATACGTATTTCAATACAAATGTTCAAGCAAAGGCAAAGTCTGGGAGAAGCACGAAGAAGATTTGATAGAGTAGATGAGCACTGAGAAGCTTCAACCTTCGAGTACGTAACAACACGAGCATGAAGAAAACTCTGAGTTTGTGAGTCATGAGCAAAACGAGCAAAAAGGAGAACATAAGTGGCAACTAGCAATTTGCGGCAACCGACATTGTGGGAAAGATGGTCAGTGAGTAGAGATTTAAGCTAAGGGAAGGGAAGAGGATATGGGAACGTATGTAAGGGGTGGCGGTAATGTGGTATGGGCAGTTTAGTAATTTCATTTTATTCATATATGCCCTCAAAGACTTAGGTTCTTAAAATGAAATTAGTTCTTTCTAAGACAAAAAAAAAAAAACTTCTCAAACAGGGATTTTTAAGTAATTTCCCCTTCATTTTATATAATAATCTATAAATTATACAGTGCAAAGTAGTATCCAATATCATGATATCATTTTCCAATTGCATGTAGCACCCTAAATTTATTAAGGGATTGAAATGAAATTTGATGTAAACTTAGGGAATTGAATTGTACGGGTAGATTTAATCATAAGGACAAATAAATTGGAAAATTACTAAGTTTAGGGAGCTACCAGTGCAATTATAAGGACAGAAAAATTTATATTTTCCAAAAAATCAAATTTATTTTGTGTGTTTTGACCAAAAAAAATTTATTTTGTGTGTAATAAATTACTCGTATAAGTTTAGGGTACTACCAGTGCAATTATAAGTTTAGGTTGCTATACCCAAATCAAAATTATCAGGACAAAAAGAAAAATCAATTTTGCTACACAGTCAAATTAAAAAGATCGGGTACCAAAGAAAAAACTATAAACAAGTACTTGAAATCACAGAGTAAATAAATGTTACTCTCTCAAATCTTAATATGAGTTCTAATTAATTAATTTGAGTATATTAAGAAAATAAAATCAATTATTAATTTGGACAAATGTGATGTGATCATCATAAAATGTTTCTATATAACACTATATTATATATAAATTTAAGTTTAAGAGGCAAAAATAGGCATAAACTTTCTTTAGGAGTGTGTCTAGCATAATAAACTTTACTTTGGATGCAAAAATGTTGGGAAATTCGCAAAAATATCCCAAAAAAAAAAATTTTCAAACTGAACCAATGTGCAAACGTTTTGCAAAAATAACCCATTTTGTGGCGCCACTGGCCATGTGGTGTTGCCACATGTGGCAGCGCCAACGTGGCACGTCACATAAGTGGCGCTACGTACTTTAACAAATAATTTTTTTTAATTATTATAATTATATATTATTATATTTAATATATATTAAATATCATATATTATATTTTATATAATATATATTATTTTAATTATTTTTTTTTATTTTTAATTAATATAATTATATATTTCGAAAATTTTATGAAATATTCCTTTTAAAATGATGTGCTATTTTCGAAAAAAATTTCTGGACGGGGCGTTGCCCCGCACCCCGCAAGGGGCGCTGCCCCTTGACCCCGTCCGTTAACCGACTAGCGGAACCGCCGTGCTAGCTGTTTGTAGCGCAATTAAATCGTAGTGATATGTATCACGCTATTAAATCGTAGATGATGTTCTTTCTTCATAAATAATGGCTAGCGGGACCGCCATTATTTTTGGTTTTTGCCTTCTTTCTTCAACTACCTCGAAGATGATGTTCCACAGAGAAATCTGTTCTTGTTTAGAGAGAGAAGTAAGAGCAAAGGGAGCAACGTAGAGAGAGTGAAAAGAAGTGTGAGAAAGAAAAGAGGAGCACAAATAATTTAGAAGCAAAAGAAGAAATTTATTCAACAATGCAGGAAGAACTGAGAATGCGATACATTAGTGAATCCTTACGGTACAAGGGTTAAATCTGAACGGTCTAAATTTATGGTACATTTTTACTTTTTTTCACTTTTATTTAATATAGTATATATTATATAAAAATATAATATAATATATATTGTATTATATAAAATGACTGGTGATGAAAGAGATGGTGTTCCTTATGGATCTTTTGAACTTGATCCTGCCGGTTTGCCTGTTGATCTTTTTGGAGTATATTATATTAAATATATATAAAGATTTAATTCATATAATATGAAGATTAAAAAAGTAATAATTAAATCGCGCTACGAACAGCTACGATTTAATCGCGTGATACTATATCACTGCGATTTAATCACGCTACGAACAGTTAGCACGGCGGTCCCGCTAGCCGGTTAGCGGGCGGGGTCAAGGGGCAACGCCCCGTCCAAAATTTTTTTTTTGAAAATAACACATCATTTTAAAAGGAGTATTTCATAAAATTTTTGAAATATATAATTATATTAATTAAAAATAAAAAATAATTAAAATAATATATATTATATAAAATATCATATAATATAAATTATAATATAAATTATATTTAATATATATTAAATATAATAATATATAATTATAATAATTAAAGAAATTATTTGTTGAAGTGACGTGGTGCCACTTATACGTGGCACGCCACATGGCAAGTGGCGCCACGTGTGGCGCCATCTGATGTGGCGCCACAAAATGGGTTATTTTTATAAAATGTTTGCACAGTGGTCTAGTTTGACAATTTTTTTTGGTCATTTTTGCGAATTTCCCCAAAAATGTTCATTAACTTTTCAAAAAAAAGGGAACACAGATATGATGACAAAATTCTGTTAGGACAGGCCCCGCATTATTTTTTTAATGATAATTTAAAAAGGGAATTTCCCCACACCACATGAGGAAAATCTTTTTTTAAAAAAAAATCATTAAAAAACAATAATGTGGGCCCACCCTAATAGAAGATTGTACCGGTTGACGGAAATGATATTTTTGTCCCGTTTTAAAATGTTCATGGGTATTTTTACACCCAATTAAAGTTTGTCGTGTTAGATACATTTTGCAAAAAAGGTTGTAGGTTTTTTTGTCCCTTAATCCTATGAATTTAAAAGTTAGATCACTTAGTTTAGGAAAAAAGAAGATAAAAGTAGAGGATAAAATGAACTAGGATTTTATATTATAGTTCAAAGGTAGTTTTTGGGGGGAAAAACATAGGAATGGACCAAAAAAAATCATCATAGTAAATGAAGCTGGCGGACATGAGATTAGAAAGCAAAGAGATGGTATTTGATAACAGAAAACACATAATGAAGCATTCCATAGATCACCACTATTGCAGATAACGAGTAGTTTGAACCCATTCCTAACTACATACGCCTCAGAAGTTACATTTAATAAGCAAAGAAACATTCATTGATTGAGATAGCCATGTAGGCATTACTCCAGCCTATGCTTTTTAAAAGAAACAATTAATTGAATTACATTATTTAAAAAGTTGGTTAAAATCAGTTGGAAAAAAATATATAAAAAATGTAACTTTTTTTTTTTTATATATATAAAGAATATCTTATATATGTGGAAGAGAGAATACCTGGGAATTAAGTAGAATAATGTGGGTAATATTAGTAGTTCAATGGGGTAAAACAATAAATTAATAAAAAAGGTTTCAGACAACTTTTAAATGTATCTTATTAAAAAAAAAAAAAACATGCCATACCCCCCAAATATTATAATTTTTTTTTAATAAAAAAGAATGGATTATAAATCAAACTCTAAGCAGAAGGGCATGTTCTGTATTCAAGTCTTTGAATTGTTTTTCTACTAAAAAAAAATTGTAGCACATTATCCATCCTCACTCATCTTCTATCCTAACTTTAAAACATTGGATTAATGTCTGTATGATTACATACTTTCTTAATTTCTTATTACACACAAAAATACAAATGGAAGTAGATTTCAGGCTAAAATTTGGCAATAGAATGAGATGAAGTAGTATTACTTTACAATTTAGATATAGATTGATGATGGAGGACAGTTTTACTCAATTCTTTCCTCAAAATTTTTCCTGCTGCATTTTTTGGTATGGAGCTCACAAATAATATGCGCCTTATTTTTTTGTAAGGTGCAACCTGCAATAACCAAGAGGATTAATAATTGTTCAGTCTTTAATAAAATAATGTATTTTAAAGTTTAGAATTTACATAAAAAATTAATATGTTAAGGACCTGTTTGGCAACAAAGTCAAGTACGTCCGCTTCGCTTAGTGAACTGTTGGGTTGTCTCACCACAAAGGCCATAGGCACCTGCCCTGCTTCTTCATCAGGGTAACTGTTCCCATATTGAAATTATATCTGATTATATTTTCATAAGGGAGTGTTTTATAGGAAAATTCTTAAAAAAAAAAAACCACTTAAACTTCAAAGTTTTAAATAGGTAATTTCACAACAAAATGAGTTATCAATTATTTTAATGTTATTGTTAATCCCGCTATTGTTGTTGTCACCTAAGTTTTAAAGTCTAAGTGGTATTTTTCTATTATTTTCCTGTTTTTATATTGATACGAGGGGAGGGAAGGATAGAGGAGGGAAAATTTGTTTGAGTCGGATTCAAAAAAATTAAAAAGGTGAGGTTAAAAGTTTCTTAATTAATTTTTATTAGTCTTTTATCTTAAATCTACATAATATTAAAACTTTATAACCCCACTTCTTTATTTTCATAATCCATCTTACAAAACTTTTTCCTCCACATCTGTCAAAATCCCTCATATCAAAACAAAGTGGTTTTAAGTGTCATTGATTATAAATGGGTATTCGAGAAACCATCACACATTTTTACAAATACTCTAAGTAGTTTTCTTTATCTCCCATAAATTAGTTATTTGGTTCGTGCATTTAACACAAGAGGTAACGTATTTTGAGGTTCATGCAAATGCATATTTTTTTGAACATGCAAATGCATATGATTCACTTATATTTCAAATAAAATACTCCCTCCAGCACTTAGTATAAGACACAATTGTAGAATTGATATCGGTGGTAAGTATAAGACTCATTTATCATATTTGTCAGTTTTTTTTTATAATTTAACCGATATTGATGATTCAGCTACCAAAATTAAGCAAAAGAGAAATGAAAAAAATTAATAAAAATGATTAGGGTGTTTAAGAAAAAACATATAAATTAACTATATTAACTAACTTCTTTAATTTAATTTAATTATTTGAATAGATCTAGGATCAAAGGAGTATTGTTTTATTTGGTGAATAAAAAAGAAGAGAGGGAAGTGGAATATTACGGAATAACTGCAGCGTCCTGGATCTGTGGATGGGACTGAAGCAGGTTTTCCAGCTCCGCAGGAGCAATCTGCAACATTCAACATAATACCAAACTTCAATTATATATTGCACTAATAAATTTCCATATGAAGTTTATTATTTAGGGTTAAGGTGTAAAAATACACATAAATTTTTTTCCCAGGAGCAAAAATACATATAAGTTTTTTTTGGAGTAAAAATACACACGTGGTTACCATTTTGAAGCAAAAATCACATCCCACCGTTAAGTCACTGTTCACTGTGATGAAAGAGAAAGAGATGAAGTGAACAGTGACTTAATGGTAGGATATGACTTTTGCTCCAAAAAAAAAGCTTATGTGTATTTTTGCACCTTAATCTTATTATTTATGAATATTAGTATGATTTCTTGCACTTAAGTTTGAGATTTACTCCATCCAATCCTCAATGTAAGGTATATTTACTTAATTTAATTATATAAGAAAATTAGTTGAGTTAGCTAATATGAAATATATTTTCTAAAGCATTTCATTCTCTCCATTTTGATTATCACTGAAGGCTTAAGGCATATCAATAAGAGTAAATTAAAAAAAGATTGATTGAACATGAAAACTAAATCTTATATATAAGATTAAGACCAACTCTTTAAATATGTTTTAGAGTAAAAACAGTAGTATCAAGTAACTAACTACGAATTCATGGCAACAAATGAAATACTATAAAAGAAGAATGTATAAAAGTTTGCTGAATTGAAACAATGACCTGATATCCCTTGTATTTGATCAATTCTTTCAGTCTATCAACAACGAAAAGGTAGCCTTGGTGATCAAAATAGCACAAGTCTCCAGTCCTCAACCACCCATCAACGAAAATGGACGAGTTTGCTTCTGCATCCCCTACATAGCCTGTGATATTCCCAAATTATATATATTTCTTTCATGTTTGTCGCTTAAATAATACCAATTCACTGCGTAATATTGGTTAAGATAACATAATACTGCTAATTTTTTTAGGTCGGGTTTTTCTCATTATCTTTTATAACCTCAAAATTATGTCTATCCAATCAATTTAAAAATTCATATAATCAAATTATTATTCCTTCAACTTTTTTCTTATCTTCCCAATCAATGATCCAAATGAGTTCATTAAGGATGATGGGAAAATAAGATGATGGGGGGGGGGGATCTGCTTCCATTTTTTTACCCCTACGTTACATAAATTCCTTAGGCAAAAACAAAACTTTATGCCCAACACAAATGCATGAAGTATATTTTTTGTCTCTTAACTTCATAAAGTATACTTTTGGTCTTATATTTCTGATACCGTTAATATTGTTAACAAAAAAACATTAACATTGCAAATTTAATTGATGATTGTGCAGCTCACAGAGTATATTTAAGTTTTAATTTTTTAATATAATATATTTAGATTATTAAACTAAAATATTGCAAATGAAATCAAAATTTTGATATTTAGATTATTAAACTAAATTTTTATATTAGATCATTAAACTAATTTTTTTTAATATAATTGAGGTTTTGATAATGACTGCTTCATTTGGGATTTAAATATTTTTCCATTTATGCATATTTTAAATTTTAAATTAATAGATTTTAATAACATAGTCAACACTTAAACTTATATAATAATCAATTGAGTTTGTTGGGTCAGCATTTTCCATTAGTAACATTAACGGTGTTAGAATTATAGGACCAAAAGTATACTTTATAAAGTTAATGGACCAAAAGTATATCTCATGTAAACTTAAAGGACTAAAAGTGTACTTGAGCAAAAAAAAAATAAAAATGACTATTGGTATGAGCCAAGAAATCCAATATTCTTTCTATTATTAATACATAACTTAGTTGTTGATCTTAAATATAAGATATATGTTACATATTTATCATTTTTTTTCCCCAAATTAATCATGTTGATATTCCTCCAACAATAATCACTTATGGAAGAGAGGGAGGGAAATAAGAAAGATAGTTAGGATACTTGAGGGCAAAAAAAAAAAAAAAGAAACACATATATAATTTTAACTTTAACAAATTAACCTAAATTCCTTAATCTAATCAAATTCGTTAATTAGGTCATCCAGTTAAGCACTATATAAGTTTTTTTTAAAAGAAAATTATCCTTAGTTTTCTAAAATTTAAACCTTATTGAATGGTTAGAAAAAGAAAAAGAAAAAGAAAATTGCAGGGGAAAAAAAGAAGTTGGACCAGTTTAATAAAATATGCAGAGAAAGATTAAAAGAATTAGAATGGCATCACATATTTTTTTTACATTGAATAGGATATTGATGTTGTTGTATGTATTTATAATTTATAAATATTATAAAACAAAACATGTACAAGTGGAAAACCTATATTTTTTTATTTAAATATTAGTAGTAGTATTAATAATAATAAAGTAGTTTTGTTGGGTAAATATGATGCTTGTAAAATAAATACACACGTACTCCCTACAGTCCTTAATATAAAATATATTTACCTAATTAAATTAAGAAAGTTGATTAAATTAGTTAATATGACATTTATTTTTTAAAAGTCCATAGTTATATTCCTTAATTCTTTTATTCTATACTCCTTTATTATTATTAAAGAAGTATTACTAGAGGTAAATCAAAAAAAAAATGACAAATATGAAAAATATATTTCATATTTAGGATCAAAATCAACTTCTCAGTTGTATTACTCTAGTCATTAAAATAAGACATATCTACCTAATTGGATTAGATTAAAAAAGTTAACTAAATTAGTGAATATGAAATGTATTATCTTGAGTAATCTAACCACCTTATTTAATTCCCTTATTCCATCCCTTCTTTTAGTATTGTTGAGGTAACATTAATAAATAGGAGTAAATTAGAAAAATATTAATAAATATAAAAATTTCATCTTATATTTAAAATCAATATCAACTCCTATATACTTTATATCAAAGAAAGGAGGGAGAGTAACGAGGAGGATATTTATACCTTTCATGATAGGAGGACCTCTAAGCCAAAGTTCGCCTTCCTCGCCAGGAGACAGTGCTAATCCAGTGTGTGGGTCCACAATTTTAGCATCAACCCCAGCTAAGAGCCTCCCCGTTGTTCCTCTTATATTGCTCTCCTCTTCTCCTATTGTTCGACAGATCGATGCCGTTGTTTCTGTTAACCCATATCCCTTCATTTTTACAACACAAACACAAGACTAAGTTTAGAGATACTCAAAAACAGAAAAGCAATCCTATTTAGTTAGATTGGCATTTGAATTTTGGCGTCCATGTATTATTTGCTTTTATTTTAGGATTAATACAATCTTTCATCCCTTAAGTTTGTCCTCGTTTTAGTTTTAGTTCTGGCGGACACCCCGCCCCCCCTAAACAAAACTACATATATATATATATATATATATATATATGAAGGATAGTATAAAAAACAAGGGTTAAGGTGCAATTTTACCGGCTGGTCCGCTATTCTTTTTCAACAATCTAAGGTAAATTTTGAAAATCAATAAAGTACTCAAAATCACTTCTTTTCATTAAATTTCCTTTATAAAATTTATTATACATGATTTTATCTCTCTAATGATACTACTTTTATATTGATTAGAGAATATTTTAGGGTTAGAATTTTGGATAAATTTTAATTTTTGTTAAAAGATGGTTATGAAAATATAGATGATGACTAATAATTAATTTTAATGGGTTTATTTTTGTTATAATAATAGTTTTGAAATAATCTTAATTTCTGTAATATCATTTTTTTTTCAATTTTTTGTATGTTAGGTCTGTATCGTATTTCAAATACTTTTATTTATAATGTAGCATTTTTTATTTCGCCCCCTCTCAGTAAAATTCCTGGGTCCACCCCTGATTCTAGTCCTTCAAGTTTTAAATTATAGATTTTGGTCCCTTATGTTTAATTTAATTTGAGACATTGGTCCCTGTAAGTCAATGAAAACCTGGACTATTTTGCCTTTAGAGGAACTAAAATCAATATTTTGAAATTTAAGGGACTAAAACCAAAATAAAAGTAAAATTGAAAGACCAAAGATAAGATTAATCCTTGATTGTATCACTTAAAATTTGAAAATATTTATTATATATGTGTAGGGCCCAAAATTAGTTTTTTGGACCAGCACGTTGGACGAGCCCAATAGTGGACAAGCCTGATCAACTATGGTCCAAGGCCAACTCTTCCATCTCTCCCAACCACTCCGTCAAACCAACTACTAAGCAAGTGTTTAGATCCACGAAAGTAGCAATTGTTCAGATCCACGAAAGTACCACTTGATCAGATTCCCGAAAGACCCACAAGTGTTTAAAGGCCGTAGAAAGTGGAACTAGCCTACCTGCCTGGTTAGTCTGAACGCTATAAATAAATAAAGGCTCCCGTATATACTGAACATATACATGGATTAGGATTAGGTTTCTCTCTCCATCATTTTCTCATTATCCCTCATAATCTCTAAATCACATCCGTCCAATTAATACAATACTACTTTTACTTTTCTTTCACTTTCTCAATCAACGGCTCAGATTTAGCCAATGAGAGAAAAGGAGAAATGAGATAAGGAGAATATCTCCTTCCACGTATACAATTCCATCACGCACGTCTACTTACACTTCTCTTCACACACTAATCTGTACTTGATCAATACTCACAATAAAGCTATTTTCTATTTCCAATTATTCGCTTAGCAATTTTCCTATTTTACCTATCAATATCTACATTGTCGGTACCCTTTCTAAAAAGATTCCCTTTCAATAAATTATTTCACAAACAATTTGGTGCCGACCACGGGGGCTAGTAACATATCTTAAAGGGATTATCTTGCTCTTGCTCATTTTCAATTATTTACCATAACTGACATACCTACCAACTTCCAAGGATGCCTCAGTGAAATGGCTACCCCTAATACACGAATAGACTCATTAAATTGCAACACAATTTAGGTTGGTTGAACAATAATTGGAACAACTCTGGCACATGAATGGTGAGAATAATGCTTTACGGGAGCAACTGACTTCAAGCTCTCCGTAGGTCACCCCTCCCTCAAGGCGGTTCCAGATTGCTATTATCCCACACATGCTATTATTGGAGATCCCTACGACAGACCAACCAAGGGTGGTAGGTAATGAAACCTCGACTGAAAATAATATTGATGAACCCTATGGCACATGTACATACCAATCACACTGGTTGGTGAGATAGAAAGTCAAATGGACTAACTTGCAGTGGACCACCAACCAAGTTTTGGAACGTCGGGCGACAGGAGATGGAACCAAAGGTTTCAAGCACTAGAAGCAATGATACATGTCTACTAGGAGTGCCATCCTTGATGAAAAAGAGCGCCCCTAACAACTTCGTTGCTTCACCATTCACGAACGACATAGCATTGGTGGAAATGCCAAAAAAGTTCACGTTCTTGAACGTACGACTCTATAATGGCTTGACAAACCTAGATGATCATGTGGTCCAATATTGACAAAGAATGCATACTATAGTGATACCACGATAGGCACAAGAGGCTTGTATGTGCAAAGGTTTCGGATCCAGCTTAGTTGGACCTACATTGAGGTGGTTTACCAACCTACCAACCAACTCAGTAGGATCATTCGCCAATCTGAATAATTTGTTTGTATAAATATTTTCCAACATTCAAAAGCTTGAAAAACAACCCAACGATCTCCACAAGGTCATCTATGGGAAACATGAATCATTATGAGACTATCTTGGCAGGTTCAGCCACAAAAAATCAACATGCCCCAACTGCAACGCACAAACCACCATTGCTGCATTCCGCAAAGGTTTGCTTTCTAACTCTGATTTATATAAGAAACTAACCAAATACACTTGTCATACGATGGATGACGTACTAGCTCAAGCTTAATCAAGTAGGAATAAGACGAGGTGAATGCCAGTCAGTCTCGCCACCACGATGACAGTTGGTGGGTAGAACCATACTCGACGACGCACTAGCCAAGCAATATGGGTGACCACCTACCAACCTCCCCTAACAGAATCTCCCCCTAAGAAAGCAAGTGATGAGAAGCTAGGTCCAATGAATGAAAGCCCTTATCAAGTAATTGGATAGTCGGTCAAGGGGCGTACCAATTAAGTGATAGAAAGGGAAAACCTATCTTGTGAAGTTGGAACGTTGTACACCTTAAGAGGTATGGCTTTTGAAACTTTGCTTTTTGAGTTCACACTTCGTGATACGTACCAACCTCGTAGGCAAGAACATGATGAATTATACCGTAAATATGGCCATAACATATTACCAACGCTACAAGTTACATGGTATGGCCATATTCAGTACTATGATAACAAAAGTCCCACCATCCATTTACTTTATACCGTTGCAAGTCTTCTTTATGTTAGTTTCTACAGTTTGAGACCACACTATATGATGCTAGACATTCCACCTGCTATTGGCTACTCAAGATTTTCCCATGACATACTTATCATAACATTGCCAGCAATATCACATATCAAGCGAAGCAAGTCTTAGCATGCTATTTGGCTCAATTCATTTGACTTATTATCTCAATTCACTTGACTTATTATCTCAATTCATTTGACTTATTGTTCCAACTCAATTGACTTATTATCTCAATCTGGTTCATTAAATCATTTGTTGTTCTTTGACTGACAACTCCTTATTGAGCATACTGCAAACTAGCTAGAGCATAAACCAACTCTTGGTACTTTGCTCTGACCTACCAAGTAAAACAACATGCATAAATTGTGACATATGAGTTGCAAACACACGAGTTGATGCTTGGTATGCCATGACGACCTACCAAGCATGGCAACACTCATAAGCAACGACATACGAATCGCGGATGCTTTCAAACGTTGAGAACCCAACTTAAGGGGTATCTTGTGGAGGAACAAAAATTGGGCAACAAAGATGCGATGTACATACCTACTGACCAAAATCCACGTGCTTGATCAAACATTATCTTGATGCTACATTACGTACTAGCATACACAAACATTCTAACACATAAACATTATGGCAAATAAAACTCTTTACCAACACTTCTAAATGAACCCAACTTTAAGGGTATCTCGTGGTAGAACACAAACTAGCCCACGAAGGTGTGACGTATGCCCTGACCAACCAAAATTCTCATGCTTGGTTGGATATTATGATAGTGCGTACTAACATACAAGGACCCCCTAACCAATAAGGTTATACAATGACAACCTATGCAATACGAAAACACTTTTAACTGCGACCAATTTACCACATATTTGGACTAAGACAACAAAGACACCAGTCACACAAGCCACAAATTAATGCATTGCATAGTGCAAAACGCGAAACACCTTTTTTATATAAGATTTGTTGTCCACACATAACCGACATACCAATTGAACAAAATTTTTGTGCTTGGTCAAATATTATGATAACAACACAATTATGTGCTAACAAACAAAGTTCTATATTGACATGTTTGCACATAACGGAACAAATCGACTGCACACAACACGACACCTAGGACAATGGGCAACTACTCCCTAGATCTGCTGAAGGCTATAGAAAGTGGAACTAACCTACCAGCTTGGTTAATCTAAATGCTATAAATAAAGGTTCCCGTGTATACTGAACACACACAATTCCATCACGCTCATATACTTACTCTTCTCTTCACACACTAATATGTACCATATCAATAATCACAATAAAGCTATTCTTTATTTTCAATTATTTGTTTATAGCAGTTTTCCTATTTTACCTATCAATCTCTACGTTGTGGGTATCCTTTACAAAAAGATCCCTTTTCAACGAATTATTTCACAAACAATATGATGTATCTTTATTTCAATTTTATAAAACATTTAGAATATAGGTGTTTTTTTTCCTTAAAGTCTATAACTTAATAAAATATAGGTTTTTGTGATTGAATTTAAGGGGAAAAATGATCTCTCATGAGTAACCAAATTAAGAATTCATCCATATGTAGCTAGAATAGAGATCATTTTCTCACATAAAAGAAATAAATGTTATCTTTTTATAAATAAAATGCCTTTTTCTTATTGCTAACTTTGGTCTAACATATAACCTATAAGACCTCAATCCACCTTTTATCCTAAATTTATAATCTTTTCTTAAATTCTATTAATTCACATATGTAACATCCCAATTTTTTTAATAGTAATTAAGTACTCTTAGGACATGATTTATTAAGTAATATGAGATTTAGAGAAGATTTAGAAGTATAAAGTACGAGTTAAAGAGTTGACTATCTATCTATATATATATATATATAATATTGTGTGTGTGTGTGAGGGGGCGGCATTTTGCTACATAAACCGGGGGAAGTTGCCCCCATTAATTGAGAAAGGTGAGGAGATTTCTCTGTGTATATACCCACGTCCTCACATAAACACACACCCAATACGCACACACGGGGTTCGGTAGGAGACGGTAAGAGAGAAGAGAGAGAGAGAGAGACAAGAAGAGCTGTGAGAAGGAGTGATAGAAATTATTTAGTGTCAACAAGAGGTAAGTATTGATAAAAATAAACTTGAAGTAGAGGTAATCTTGATTTTTTTTATATACTTGTCAACTATGGATATGTACTAAGTTATTTTGGGATTTGTTGCGGCTATAGAGAGCTTGATTTGGATTTATATATTTTATTAAAATTATATTGATCAGATTAGAAACTAGTCAAGCATATTTGTGTATATTGAACTCGTGATTGTGTATTTTGAAAATTGTTTAAGCATACTTATGCATTATGATGAAAATATCATTTATTATAAATGATTTTAAAATAATATTATATTTTAAAGATGATTGAAAATATCATTTGATATCTTAAAGATGATTGAGGATGATTATTTGATAAATCTTGTTTAGAATTATACTGTGATTGTGTATTTTGAAAATTGTTTAAGCATACTTATGCATTATGATGAAAATATCATTTATTATAAATGATTTTAAAATAATATTATATTTTAAAGATGATTGAAAATATCATTTGATATCTTAAAGATGATTGAGGATGATTATTTGATAAATCTTGTTTAGAATTATACTCTTCATTTGAAACTTGTATATACATGTCAATATTGTAGTTGTTTGTCATTGATGCATATAGATGATTGTGGAGTTGTGATGAGTTGGAGTAAGGAATTTGTTTGATGATATATCTTACCATGTGTTACGCCATCACTAGGTGCAAGTGGATAGTAATTGTCAGAGCCCCTTCTTTCATGTTTTCCTTTGCTCGGGATTGTATTAGAGGCGTGAGACATGTGACACCTCCTTAATTGTGTTCTTTTAAAGAGAGGAGCCATAGTCTAGATTTTAGATCTGCACCTTTGGCCGGGTACATCTCAAGAACTGGTAAGAACTGGTGAGCTTGGGACAATTCAGTCAAATTGATGGGTTTCTATTGAACTATGTGTTAGTTTATGGCTCTAGTCCGCGGTTATAAAGCTGATCAAGGGTAATAAGGATGGTCTATGCATCAATCAATTGCTTAGCATGCTATATATGTTATTTATGATTTGAATGACAAAGCTTTTGTATAATTATTTTTGTAACAATGTTGAGACATGTTTTGTGAAATCTCTTGTGAATAATATTTGAAAAATAAATTGATGTTTAATCATTTTAAAACCTTTTTTCGGGGTGGGCGTTGGTAACCAAATCGAAAACTAGTTTGTGAAAGTTTAAATGTTGATAATATTAATAAATTATTGTAAGTTGAACTTGATTTTGAAACCATATGTTTTCTATTTTAGTTTACATGTATATTTCTGAATAACCAATAGTTACAGAGATATTTAGATCTTATGATTACTATATTTATTTGTTAAGAAGATTATTAGGGAGCAATGGAAGGCACGTATGGAGTGAATTTTGAAGGCTCTTTTATACCGCTAAAGCTTATGTTAAAGTTATTTTTATTTGTCCTGACCATAAGACTTCCATATTTTATTAACCCTGAGATAATTTTGGAAATTTATTTTTACACTATAAATATGAGTTTTCGCGAACAAAATTTTATATCTTGATAATTTTGATGATGAACATTCTTATTAGTAATATTTTAAATACTTTGGTTAAGCATTTGGTTGTTGGATTTGAGGTGATACAACATATATGTATATGGAATTTTCATCAATCAAGCATTTTTCAATATAAATATTAGATAGGATATTGAAATATGAATTTATTATTTGCCACTCTTATCTCTTTCTCATGGGTAAAAGTAGAAAACATAAATTAGTTATCCAATTAACCTCATATATTTTGGATCACAATTTCCTTCTAAAAAAAAAAAATATCTGATATTTTAGACAGGAGGGAGTAGTGATTTACCTCCTAAATTATTTAGGACAGGAAAATGTACGTTTTAAAGTATATACACCGATACTAATTACTCATTTGGTTTTTAATGTAGGACCTGAGTTGAGTGGAGGGAGTAATATTAATATACTTCTACTATCCTATTTATAAGATAGAGAAACTAATTTTTTAATATTTATAAGGCTACATATTAAATTTTCCACTATATGAATATACATTTTTTGGGTTAATTTTGTGCTCATGGGTATTGGAGTAGTTTATTATATAGAGATAAAGTTGAGATATTGTTGAATGATTAATAAAATTTAAAATTTTTCTTAATTCGTTTGAAAGACGCCCGCAGTTTCTCGTAGATAAGATTAAGGGAGTACATTGATGATAAAACTATTAGGTGTAGTTTGGAACCAGTTTTTCAACCTTGGATGGTAAGGAGAGTTTGTTTTAATATAGACTATCCAAATTTATTTTTTTTTAATTGTTATTTTTTAAATGAAAAAATTATTTTTTAAAAATATATTAGTTAAAAGATTATCTTTATTTTAGATTCTTTATTTATTAAAATAATTTTTTTAAGAAAATAAAAAATAAAAAAAATTAAATTTAAACCGTCCAGCCGGACGATCCAAAGCTCTCCCGAGAAACTCTGGTTTGTTTAGCTTAGCTTCATTGTACGACGTTCAAATATTGCCGTTTTTGCAATGAAATTCAAGAAACGCGCTCACAATGAATGTAATCAGTAATCACTAACCTGGACAAGCACGACTTTGGGGAACTTCGATTTGAAAGCCGCGAAGGCGTCCTTTCCTAGCGGAGCCGCCCCACAAGAGATGCCTTCCAACGAGCTCAAATCGTAACCGTCCGTTACATCTCCTTTTGCCATCGCCACCACCACCGGCGGAGCCACCGCGAGATGAGTCACTCTGAACTCATCCACCGCCCGCAACATCTTCTCCACCCTAAATCTCTCCATCAACACCACCGTCTCGGACAACACCACCGACCTCAGACAGTACGTGAAACCGTACACGTGAAAGTACGGCACTGTGTAGAGGATAACGGCCGGAACTTCTCTCTGAGTTCGAGCCGCGTCATAACTCGCCGCTGATGCCATCAGATTCCGGTGAGTCAGCATTACTCCCTTCACCTTCCCCGTGGTTCCCGAAGAGTACAAAATCGCGGCTATGTCTGATTGTCTCACCTCAACGCGTGGGCTCACTGGTTTCGCAACGCTTCTGGTTGTCATCAGCGAGTCGAACTCAGGGGAGTCGAGAAGGATGACTCGGAGTCGCAGATTGTGCGGAAGGTTATGTGCTGCGGACGCCGTCGTGAAGGCGATTACTGGCGACGATAGCTGGAAGAGGTGGGAAAGTTCGGCGCGTGTGCTGAGTGGGTTCGCCGGAGAGACGACGATGCCAAGGGAAAGTAGAGCGAAGTAGAGGATCGGGACCTGAATGAGATTGGGGGATAATACAAAGGCTATGTCGCCTTTGGAGAGGCCTGCGAGAGATTGAAGATTAAAGGCTAAGGTTTGTGAGGAATGGATGAACTCGGAGAAGGAAACTCGGTGGCCGGAGACTGAGTCGATAAGGGCGGGAACTGAATCGGACCAGGGCGATTTGAGATGGAGAGAGATAGCGTATTGAGAAGCAGAGAGAGGAGAGTGAGGAGGAGGAAGATGAACGGGGGTTCTGAGGCTGTGGAAGGTTCTAGAAAGTGAACAGAAACCGCTCTTTGAATCGAAGTTCTCCATTGGCAGAGAATTGAAGCTTAGCTTGAAGAGTGAAGACCTTTCTAGGCAGTGAGCTGGAACTCAGTCGGCAAGAGACAACACAATGGTAATATATAGGCTGAAGAGAAGAAAGAGTCGCCAAATACGACGTCGAAACGGCCTTTTTTCACAGAGAAGGGGCGAAATTTCATTACAGCACTAAAAAAATCTTGTTAGTGACTAATCATCTCTTGAGACGTGTTTTGAGGATGAGGGGAAGAGAGAGGAGACTAAATTTATGGTGTGTTTGGTTTTAAGGGAAAGGATGAGATGGAGGGGAAATTAAAGTTAGAGCCTTAGAGGCTAATGAGTCTGTTTGGGTTGGCGGTAAAAGCGATGGCTTAAAAGTTATCTAACTTTAAAAAAAACTCAGTAGGAAAAAAGTCAAGTTATAGATAATGATTTGTGTTTGAATTGATGGTGGTAGAAGTGACGGGGCCCATGTCAAAAAGCTGAGAGTTTTTTGGAAAAAGCTCAGAAGTTGAGCTTTTTCCTTAACGAGTTTTTTGAACTTTAAGTTAAGTGAATTTAAGTTTAACCCAAATAGACTCAAAATCAACTGACAATGTTAACTGACTTTTTTTCAAAGTTGTCACAAAAAAATTTTAAAAGGGTGCACTCCAAACAGACCCAATATTAGCCTCCTCTCAAACCAAACATACCCTTTGGTTTGAGGGGAGGAGATTGGAGGGGAGAGTGGATTTTTATTAAATTATCATTGCCAATAAGAGAATATATATATATATATATATATATATATATATATATATATATATATTGTTGAGAAGATATTTTTAAAATATTAAAAAAATTTCATGAACAATTTGATTAGTAAAAAATTTCCCTCACCTCAAACCAAACACATTCCAACATAGGTTTTAGGTCTTCCCACAAAGGACATATCAAAAGATGTTTAACAAGGAAGTCTTTCAAAAGAACTAGCGACCGGAGGGATGAAAGAATGATGATTGTAAAAATACTTCTTCTTATTCTTAATATATGATTTATTTATATAATTTTATTAGATTAAGAAAGTTAGTTAATATGATATATATTTTTGTTAAGTGAACATCAATAAAGGTAAATTAAGAAAACATTGATAAATATGAAGATTGTATATTATATTTAGGATCAAGATCAACTTTTCATATATGTTTTATACTCTCTCTAATCACATTATAAATTTTACCTTATATTTAAAATCGGATGTAATATTAAGGAATGGGAGTAGTTGATTTCAAGTCCCCCACGTTTCTGGCATACAATTCCAACAAGTTTAGGATGTACTCCTTTCAATCATTTTTTTTAATAAGGAACAAGTACAAAAATCATACGGTTCAAAATATTACTCCATCCATTCTTAAATGTAAATGTAAGAGGAAGTTGATTTTTTTAAAAAAAATTAAGAAAGTTAAATAACTCACTTAATTATATCATATAGTATTATATATCTTCAGATTTTATATCAAATGATAAGTTAAACAAAATAATTTAGAAAAAAAAAAAAAAGATTCCTTGATCTCTTAAAACAAAGTCTATATTTAGGACCAGGAGAATAGTTCAAGGTGTTATGAATATACTTATTATGTGGATGTCCATTGACTCCCGGTTTCCAAATATTAAAAGATGATATGGGACCCACGCATAGTGATTTACTATTTGCATAGTACCACGCATAGTAGTTTACTATTTGGTGGGACCCGCACACAATTATACAATCACTCACGGGAAGGAAATCCGTGAGTGAATAGTTTAGGTTTTTGGGGAAAACTACACCAAATGACCCAGAGGTAGAAATTACACTAAAGTCCCATTTTTCTTCTATAAATAGAGGTTTTCTGTAACTGTTCATCGATTGAATGAAATGAGAATCTATCTCTCTACTTTATCTCTCTAGAACCTCTGCTCTTCTTCTTATTATTTTTATCAGTTTTATAACACGTTATCAGCACGAAGACTCTACCAAGGTAAGATTTTCTCACCATCTATTTCATATTTCCATTTTATTTATCTGGGATGATCTTAACCATTATATGGAATTAAATATCTATTCTTACCGATTATTTTAACATCGGGTTCCATGGTTAAGATTTGAGATTATTTACTATTTTACTACGGTAAATAGTAATTTACTATTCACAGTAAATTTACCCCTTTTTCAGTAATTTTTACATTTTATTCATTTGACTCCTACATGGAAGTCTAGATTAATCTTTCTGTAATTTTACTTTATTCACTATTTATAGTGAATAGTAATTTTACTATTCACGGTAAATTTATATTTTATTATTTACAGTAATTTATTTATGTTTATATATTCTTCCCACTTCCTATTCATTTATTTTATGGTGGCGTCATTAAGCTCCATTTGTAATTCTTTACTTACTGCTTTATTTATCTTTCATGGTAGCAACACTAGTATAGTGGGCACCATTTATTATTTACTGCTTTATTTTTCATGGTGGTAACACTTGTATAGTGGACTCCATTTATTTATTATTTATTTACTGCTTTAAATCCCCTTCCCTTTATATTTTACCGTTTTCTATATATTATATATATATATATATATATATATATATATATATATATATATACATTTGCATATGCATCTTCTTTCTTATCTTTGGATGAGATAGGTCTCGCTGTGAGTTTACTACCATTCCTATCTCATCTTCTTTTTATTAATCTAGCATGTTTATTTCCAGTCATTTATTTTATTTTATTTATTTATTGCTATATATATATATATATCCCTCTCCCTTCTTATTATTTATGGCAACCACACTATTAGTGGGTTCCATCTATTTATTTTATTATGCTTATATTTTATTTATCTTGAAGATAAACTGTTAAAAGATCATATATATTATTATGAGATCAAAATGCCATAGAGATATGAGGCATAGATTGGCTTGAGAGATGAGGCATAAATTGGCTTGAGCCTAAGAGGCAAGATAGCCTTAATTTCATAGGCAAGATTGCCTGAAGCCAAGAGGCAAGTTAGCCTGATAACAAGAGACAAATTATGAAACAATATTTGATCCATAAATTTTGTATGTTATCAGTTGTATAAAGGCCTCAAAATTGTATATTTGGCATTAAATATTCCCTTAAATTATGAGACAAGGGATTGTATGATCATGATTGATATTATAAATAAATATATTCAATTTGCTATTGTAGTAGCAATATTGTGGATTAATTTCTTGCCATGATCAAACAAATCAGTGAGTTATGGATCATGAATTTTTATCCAACTTCATTCCCAGAAGTGAATGAAGCAAATATATTATTATAGTTGTTATGTGATTTCTATGATTATAACAATTTTATAAATACGAGAAAAGAATATTCATAAACAAAATAATTAAGCAAAAGGAAATATTATTTCAACAAAGTTTAATTGCGAGTGGCTCAACATCATTACAAACTTTAATCATCTCATTCTGAAGATATTTAATGTCTTCTTCTTTTGCTTCTCTTGAGATGGGATCCAGATGAGGCAAAGCTTTTCGTAATATCGAGATTTGCGTCATAAGTTTCTTGAGCTTCTTGTGTGGCCACTCAGTTAACCCTCCTTTTTGATAGATTTTTTGTATGGTGTGAGTAGACATATTTAATTGTTTACTCGCTTCATCAAGGGTTAAGTGAAAATAATTTCTTAAATCATGGAGCGTTGTTTTCTTTATTCTTTCTCTTTGCTCCATAGATAACCTATATAATTCACCCTGGTTAAGGGATGAAGTATCATAGGGTATACTTACTGCAGGTTGTTTTCCTTTGCCTAATGAGTGTTCAATATTGGTTTGAAATGAACTTCCATGGAGGTCATTTGGATTTATAGCCCATTCCGAACCAACACAGAGAACCTCATGATAGGCTAATACAGGATCACGCATCAAGATATATCCTGATGCTTGTAAATCTATACAATACTGTGTCAGAAATTGTTTGATTTCTTCAAAATTTTTCTTTGTGAAATCAAACATTGGAAGCCTGTCAGTATTATAAGATTTATCCTGTACTTTTTCAAATAAAACAGCATGGGTAATCATACCTGTTCTTCTTCCGTGAACTTCAAGTTTATGGTACTGAAGTCCGTTGGTATGAATAATTTCCCGTAAAACATGACAGCAACTACATTCCAATAAGCTAGTAGTTGCTAATTGGCTTGTAGCTGTTGGCTGGCTAATTGTTGCTGGCTGGCTAGTGGTTGTTGGTTGGCTGATTGTTGTTGTCGGGCTGGTTGTTGCTGGCAAACTGATGATAGTTTGCTGGCTAGTGAATGCTGGTTGATTAACTGCCGACACTATTGGCTGAACTGGATTGGTAGACTCCATTAGTTCTGCCATAGTTCTACACCTCTTAACAGGCCTCCTTGATGAACCTGCTTCAGTTGTACCTTCAATCCTTGTAGATTGAGGAAGAACACTTGTTCTAGGGGGAGAAGTAGGTACATTTGAAGCAGAAGGAGGAATAGTAGAAGGAGGAATAAACATTTCAAAGGGATTAGGAGATAACAAAGAAGTAAATGACATGTTATGCTGATCATCATACAACAAAGCATCAAGTAATGCTGTTTCGGATGTATCAGAAACTGGGATAAAACTGCTTGGTCCTGCCATGACAATAGAATTTAGAGAAATATGTGTGAGTATCTGGTAGTTGATATTATCAGATGCTTGAGTGTTTGTGAGGCATGTTCGTTTGCCTTCCTCTATTTATAGTTGAATTAAATCCTATTGAATCTCTGCAGATTTGTGTAGTCCTGTTAAATCTCTACAGTTTTGCTCCCTATAAAGCACGAGCCTGGAATCTTTTTGACTTTATATGTATACGACAATCTGAGTTGTCGCGCCTGTGATTCCACAGTGATGCGCCTGTGATTACACAGTATTGCGCTCGTGAATCTGCAATTATACACCTGATGATTTGGTATTTAATATATATTTGTTTGTTGATTCTGGAAAATGGAAATTTTGTTACCAGAAGTAACAAAATTATGCATTGATAATGCATTTAGAAATCTGTGGAATTTTAATGAAATAGATATCATATATGCTATTATCATGGAATATTGTATGGAAATTCCATAAATTAATTTTTAAGGTCTCACACTTGAGGGGGAGAATGATAATGATATATATCAAGTGTGAATATTTATGTGATAATTCTTTGTGAATGTTTCTATGTTGATTCCCCCAAAATGAATATTAGATTTGATGATAAATCATATGAAATGTTGGCATGACTTGTTTGATCATCCGAGTCATATATTATGTGCTGCATGTTCTCAGATGGAATTAATTATTGAAAATGGATCTCTGGAAATATATCAAATTGAAAGTTTACATATGAGATTATAAATTTGCAAAGTTAGCAGTGATGTTTGCAACCAGAAGTTTGCAATATATTATGCGCGCAATTTCCAGATTGAATGATCCAGAAATAATGTATTAAAGTATCCATGAATGGATAGATCAATGATTATGAGAACAAAATTTATATGTTGTGTATATTTGCAGCAATTATATAAGCCAACAGAATTCTCCCCGTATAATTGGCTTTTGGTCAGGAGCCAGATTAATTCCATCTTGAAATGTTTTAAATGTGTAATGATTATTAATCTATTACAATGCACATAGATGGATATACAAAGAAAATTGATGATTTGATGAGGGGGAGAAAAATAAGCAGATTGGGTAAAGATTTACTAGAATGAATTATCATTGGCTCATATTGATCATCGTACAAGGAATTGTGCACTAAAAGTTCAAAATGATAATTCAATTTCAGAGTTTAGTTAATCGAATGCCAGAAGCATTTACTGACCTAAAGAAAGTGACAAAGTCACATATCCCAACTGCAAATGCTCCTATATGAATTGTTATAAAGCACTCCTGAAGCGTTGCAGGTCCATCGGTTTTAAAAGATAAAAATCCTCAAAAGAGAAAAGGAGCTATAAAATATAGATGATTAAGTCGAGGATAATTAAGTAAAGCTCCAGAAGAGTTATCTTTTGATGAGATGTTATCTCCAGAAGAGATATTACAAGAAAAGTGTATTGTGGTCCAAGAGAGACCTAGGTACCTAATATATGTGAATATAATGAGATCTCAATAAATTATGAATGAAATCCGATGGGACTGAAAATGAAGTCGACGTTAATAATATCTATGATAGCATATGCTGCAATGAATGATAATGAGGATCATGAGCCACAATATATTTGTATGTGCTAGAAGCACATAAGACGCCAGAAACACATATGTCCCAAAAGGACTCAAGATGATAGTGCATATAGCATCATTATCTGAATAAACATTTATTGAATTTCTATATGCACATATATATTTATGAAAAGATTATTATGACTTTACTTGACAGATTTAGATCTTGCAGGTATATAATGAACAATCAAATTGGGCATTTCTAACAGAATATTTGATGACAGAAAGTATAATATGCTCAGAAAGACATTGAAGCAATATAGTCATCAGGGGGAGCAACACTGATGTAATCAAGAGGTGGAGACGATACACGCTGTACTCTTTTTCCTTTATCTGGGTTTTATCCCACTGGGTTTTTCCTAGAAAGGTTTTTAATGAGGCAGCACTAGAAAGTGTATCAATGGATGATGTACTCTTTTCTTTGGCTAGGTTTTTATCCCACTGGGTTTTTCCTAGTTAAAGTTTTTAACGAGGCACATTCATAAATGGACATCCAAGGGGGAGTGTTATGAATATACTTATTATGTGGATGTCCATTGACTCCCGGTTTCCAAATATTAAAAGATGATATGGGACCCACGCATAGTGATTTACTATTTGCATAGTACCACGCATAGTAGTTTACTATTTGGTGGGACCCGCACACAATTATACAATCACTCACGGGAAAGAAATCCGTGAGTGAATAGTTTAGGTTTTTGGGGAAAACTACACCAAATGACCCAGAGGTAGAAATTACACTAAAGTCCCATTTTTCTTCTATAAATAGAGGTTTTCTGTAACTGTTCATCGATTGAATGAAATGAGAATCTATCTCTCTACTTTATCTCTCTAGAACCTCTGCTCTTCTTCTTATTATTTTTATCAGTTTTATAACAAGGCAATAAATGTACTAACTTTTGTACATTTCTTTCTAATTATAACTTGTTTAGAAAAAGTGAACTGAGATATGACATGGAAATTTATTGCATAACAATAATGAGTGATATGAATATTTAATAAGTGTAAAAATAAAAATAGAATTTGTTTTTTATACGTAGCACTATGGAATGCACCTCATAAATTCCTTAAGAGTCACTGTACAAGAGGTTTCGTGAAGAAGAAAACTTGCAAAACTCAACTTTGCCTGTGAAGTTCACACTTCACACCGTCCAAAGACATGATACAAATCATCAATATGAAAAATAGCGGGTGGGTCCAGATTACGGTAAGATATGAAAAATTTTATTTTATTTTTTAATTACGGTAAGATACCAGATTACGTCCTAAATTCTTCGGTGCCAAAAAGACTTTCTGTTTATAGAAAATGAGAAAATTTGTGACGGTAAGTACTTGTCCTGATTCATGAATATTATTTGGTTTGAATTATTTAATTAATTTCATATTAAATAATCAAAACGACAAGTTGTGAAGTAAAGGATTTTTTTATGACAGACAAAAAGAAGAATCTAACATAGTTCAGATGCTTATGATTTTAATATTAACCGGGCTCTCATTTAAATTTAAAATAATAATATTACAGAATAAAATTGATTAGAAAATGATTGTTAATTATATACGAACCCCCTTAATGGTGTTCAATTCAAAGCTAAGTAGTGTCGCAATAACTCATTGTTAAGTATTTCTCCAGTCTAAGGAAGTTAATTAAATTATTTTAGAATATTTTGTATTTTGTATTTTTTCTTTAAATTAATTAATTTGACTAATAAACTAATACTACCTCTGGTCCTAAATATAATACATATTTTATAGTGTAATTTACATTATAAACCATGTCATATATTTAGTACTAGGGAAGTATATAATCTAAAGATAAATCACATATGATATAATTAAAAAACTTATTTAACTTCTTTAAAAAAAACAAAATCAATTCTGTCCTATATAATTAGGACCGCAGGCAAAATAATTGTTTTCTGTCGAAGGAATTTTCAGAACGGTTGGCTGGAAAATTGAAATCACATGTTTCACGTGCAAGTTACTTGTATGTTTTGTAATGCTGGTACCATTGAAAGAAACCGAGGGACCAGCATTAACCAAGATAGGGCCTGGGTGCTTATGACTTATGAGTGAGTTATGACTTTGTTTAATTTTAAATCACACAAATCTTAGTTTGCCTTAAGATTTCACATTTTAATGGCTTTTCATTTGCATTCAACTATTAGTTGTCATTTTAATTAAAAATATTAATTTATATTTTTTAAAAAAAAATAAATTCATCCATAATACATTTTACCACGACTCAACAAAACTTGCATGATATACCATTGGGTCTAAAACATTAACCTTAAAATTAGAGAATGTTATTGCATTATTGTCTTAATCATAAGGGATAGTTGCTCTGCATGTCCTTATAGTTTCAACCGATTCTTAATCAGGTCCCTATAGTTTTTTTCCCCCTTTTTATTATATCCTTATATTTTCACCCATTTTTAATAAGATACTTGTAGTTTTTTTTTTATCAGGTCATTATTATTTCACCAAAATTTTCATGGGTGCTTGTTAGGTTTTTTGGATTCCCATTTACTAATTTAAGTGCAAGTTAAATGAATGAATAAATATAATTAAGAATAATAATTTTAAATTAATAATTACTTAATTTAAAAAATAATTAATATAATTAACTATTAATTAGTTTTACTTAATTAACTAGTTATAATTCTATTCTATTTCAGCAAAAATGTTATTATTAATTTATTATAGTTCAAATTTAATAATTATAAAAATAAATAAAAATATAAAATATACGTGTAATTAAAAAATTATGATGAATATTTAAAGTTGAATTATAATAATAAATTTCTCTGAAAATAGAATAGAATTATGATTAATTAATTAAGAATTATTAATCAATATATTAATTTTTTTTTCGAATTTTATAATTATTAACTTAAATTTATTATTCTTAAGTTACATTTTAATATTAAAATTTCAATTAGTTTAATAAATTATTATTTTTTTTATAAAAAAAAAAAAACCATACAAGGACCCAATTAAATATTTGAGAATTTGATAAAAAGAAAAATAACTACAAGAACATGATTAAAAACAAAAGAAAGGATGAAGATTTAGTGAAAAGAAAATGACTATAAAGACCTAATAAAAAACTGATTGAAACTATAAGGACTTACAATTTAATTATCTCTAAGCTTAACAATACTTCTTGTAAAACTCATGATTTTCAACTAATTTACAACATGAACATAAATTTATATCATGAATTCAAATAATAAATTCATAAAGAGTTTATTTTTAATGATAAATAATTATTTAAAAAATAGGATTAAGTAATTAAACAAACTATAAAGAACGACAATAATTTAACCCAAATATTTTAAATTTAAATATTTAAAATCCATCAACATTTATAATTTATTATATTTATTAAAGAAATTTATATTTTATTCAAATATGAAGTTATCAAATATGATTAAATTCAAAAGACCAGCATGACTTTAAGAAAGACTTAACATGATTTTTTAAGATAAAAACATAAAAAACATAAATTTGATATATAAAATTATGAGTTCAACTGAACTTACAACTTAAACGAGTTTAATAATAAGTAAACATGATTTCATAAAGTTTTTTAAAAAAAAAAACTCCATAAATTAACCAGCTAGAGCACTAATAAAAGAAAAGTTTTTTTTCCCCCAAAAAAATTGTAATGCATCCAGAAGAAAGTATGACGACAGTAAAAGTATAAATAAGATTTACTCTCTTTATATCTACTTTCTAGTTTTTCTCTATCTCGGACTCTGCATTTAACAGCTAGAGCATCTATCCCCGATAGGACATGCATAAATGGCAAAGAAAAATGTAGTAAACAAAATTGCAGAGTCAACAAAGTAAAGAAATTTAACACCACCCCAGGCTGTTCGCGAAAAAACAAGGTATAAACCACAGGTGCACTTGCATTTCACAGCCAGAATACAAAATCCACTCCCCAACTCACTTATGATAATAATGGGCATCATTTTAAAACTTGTATGTGCCTTAAATGTTGAATTTCGTCGGAACCGTATCAAAGTCATCCATGTCATATCTCTGTCGCTCTCGCCCAACCTGATAAAGAGGTTACTCTTGTCAATGATCAGTGCATCAACAAATAAGTTGAGATTATGGGTGAGTACAGAACACGGTTCTCACCTTCGACAAGTAAGCCTGATCACATGAAATACGTTCATCCATCACTGTCAGCTTCCTTGACAGTGCCATTATCCTGGGAAGTAATTTGGAAATTGAATAAGCACAAGACAAATGACATATAATCAGAGTAGACAGAAAGCGCAAAGAAAATGCTCAATGTTGGCAGCAAAATGGTATATGAAATGGTCACAAGTACAGAAAAGGTCAACAATAAATACACAAGAAGTGTACCTCTGGATTGACGAATCGATATGCTCAATCATCTCACAAGTTTTATACTGCTCAGGATCCTCTAAGAATCTGACCATTCCATCCTTCTGGTTGATTGTTGCATATATCTCACCATCCTGAATCTGTAATTTGAAAATATTTTATTAGTGGTACAATGTCTTATCCCACATGAAAATTACGAATAAACATAGCACTTTGAGGAGCACCATTTGTAGCACATGCATCTCTGCCTCCTTAGGGCCATTTAACTGCACTGTGTTGGCTATATCTTGTAGAGAAAGTGTCAAGTATGTCTGAGTCAATCTCTGAATATTTCGCTTATAATTGGATGATACAACCTGCTTAACCAGGCCGAGGTTGTTATCCTGAAACCAGAATTTTTTTGGGGTTATTCAAAACCAGAAATATTTGTAGAGATCTTACGTCATAAAAATAAATAATTCGAGAGAATGCTTCAGTCAAAAACTCAAAATGCCTGATGCTATGTTGGAAAAATTAAGTCACAAATGAACTTACAGATTCGAAAGTCTCAGCATTTGACTGGACATAAGTCTCTAACCCTTCAATTTTCCCAGTCCCGTAAGTATTTGCCAGTTCAATGTACGGCTGCTCAAATGAAAAGCAATTAAATAAGAAATATACGAAAACAAGAATGACAAAAATAAATCGTAGTTAGCTAAAGTAGAATTAATTAACCAAAAAGGGAAACGAGTAAATGAACAAATAACACGTAAAATTAGTAAGGATTGCTTCCCCTTTAAGCTGATAGCACAGCTAAATTAATTAAATAAAAGATTCTATAAATTAACTGATGTTTTAAAGAGTGGGGTTGCTGTTTATTTTATCAACTGATGTTTCCATTGATCTGCCTCTTCTCCCTCATGTGCCTAGTTCTCTCATCTCAAGGGGTAGGGTGGAGGAGAAAAACCACTTCATCAACAGGAAGTTTTGTGGTAAAAATGAATGGTATCCCATTTCCCGTTTATTGTAGGTTGCAGTGTCATTAATGGGATGGAATGGGTTTGGAGGGTGAAATTTTCATTAGTGTTAGTAATAGTGATGCTAACCCTTGTAACAAATAAACAAGGTGTCCAATAAAAAGAATAATATAATATATAGACCCAAAAAAAAAAGAAGATAAATGTAATTAGAAATAAACTTCACCTGATTCTGAAAAATTGACGTATAAAAAAATAAATACATGTAGTATCCATGCCCAATCATAAATTATTGGTAAGGGAAGACACGCACTAGTTGAGTTCAAAAAATTTTTTGAAGACGCAAGAGAACAATCTAAAAGTCCATCATATTAGTTATCTGCCTTAGTTGTGCGGGTTCCTCTGCATTTTTTGTTTTCTTAAGTAGTAAACTAATATTCTAAACTTCTAATGCCTACTTCATCATGTTTTCTTAAATATAAAAGGTAGCATGGACCTTTTGAGACAGTGATATACAGTTTTTTGGGCTTGGGCTTCTAGTCATACTCCTTCATGTGCCTAAGGTGCTCAACTTTCTCCATTTAAAAGTAGCCAGAGGTGCTTGCCATTCAGTGGCATAGCAAAGGCAACACCTTTCATGATATGAGAGATGCTAGAGCTATTTGGGGCCTAGCCTCAGCACTCAACAACACTGACCCAAGACATTTCAAATCACCCAATTTGGAGTGGTTAGAAATTTGGGGCATAGGATGGATTAGGATAGTTTTGAATATACAATCAATGGTTAAGATGCTCAAACCATTTCACCCTACCCCATCCCACTTCTAAACCATCTTCCCAATCATGCCAAACAAACCAGTAAAACCAGATAGCACCAAACACAGACCAGAGAATTAACTAGGGAAAACATTAAAATAAAAAAAATACAAGAACTGTATTATTGCATAATTGATTAAAAGAGTAACGGGATTGATCCCTGCAATGCATAATTTAGCAGGATATTCTTAAATATGCTCCAAAAATGAAGTGCTTCAAAGCTAACAATACCTGACAGAAGGTCTTTAGGTTCCTCTGAGCTGCTGAAGAAGCATACTTAGGAAGACTGGTAGAGAACTGCCACCCCATTTAGAACAGGTCAACAATCATTAAAAGATAGAAAGAGGACAAAAATTGCAGAAGCAATGCTTAATTGGCCATGATGCAAAATTGCAAAAATACAAATGAACCTTTCTTGAGTATAATATAATAAGTTAAATGAGAAGCATAGGGAAACATTTGAAACTTCATCTTAAAAAAGGCCGCCTATAAATCAATTTTTGTAATTTCCTTTTTAAGAATAATGGAAAATCAATTCTAACCAAATATATGATGAGCATAAAAGATAACAGATTGTATAAAACAATTCATGGTTCTTCATCCAATAATCTTTCAAGTTGAAATGGTCCTTAGAAAATTGTTACTGAAATATAATTCCTATAAGCCATGTCAACTTAAAAGAACTGAAAAGAAATGCTTACCTGTCCATGGCGAATGAGAGAAACCAATATATACTTTTTGTAAGCTTCAACAGCAATAGCGTTTATTGTAGACATTGGAGCAGTTACAACCTAGAAAGCAACTCATAAGCTATTCAGCATAAGGTTACAATTAGAAAGAACTGTGACCAATATAAGTAATAGCTTTATTATAAATGGCTTACATTATGCAAAAGCTCCAAAGCCTTTTGAAAGTGCTTCTGTCCAATGCATATCATGCCTCTAATGCAAATTCAAAAGTCAGACATAGGCAAATTCCTCACTATGCTAAAGAACTCATGACCAGAAGCATAATCTAAACCACAATGTTGATGCATTAATGATTAAATTCGTGAGTTTAAAACTGATCCACCTACTCTTCTCAATTATTATGTTTACAACTAAGATTAAATCAGAGGAAACTTTGCAGATTTAAAGTGCCCTGGAATTGCATAGATCCAAGTCAAATTTAGGCCAGAAGAAACTCGTATATGCCAACACAAATACTTGATACAGAAGGCAAATAAAAAAGGTCAAGAAGTAACAAAGATAAATCTTTAGTTTTGCCTCTTTGAAAATAAATATATAGTCCAAATTTGACTAAATTGCATTTCAAATTTGATATAAAGTTTTTCCGTGGTTGCAATGGCAATTTATTTCTTTTTTGACCCTTTCTCTTTGCATCCTTACAACTAAGTTGTGATTTTCACTTTACAACTATAAAAACAAGTCAGTTTGCTCAAGCAAAAAATTTCTAAGTATATGTCAAAAGCCTAAATCTATGGGCACAATGTTTACATATGAGTTTTCACGATTGATGTCAAAAGGAAAATAGTTCCCTAGCAAGAGTGTGGATCAATATAGGAAAAGGTCCAATAAAACATCATTAACATTGAGATGCCCAAATACAGTAAAATCTACCCAGACCTCCCCCCTTTAAGAATGAAAACAATGGGAAATGAACATACCCATAATAACAATACAGAAAAAGGTCTTTTGGCTGGTCTACTTCAAAAATATCATCCTCTAATATTGACAGACCAGTTTTGTAACACTTTGCCAACAAGCAGAGCATAAGAAACTCTGGATGTAGAGGAGTCAAGTGTTCAGTAGAGGTTTGAAGTTTCTTTAGAGCAGTCAGCATAGGAGCAACGCCCCGTATGGGGGTTCCAAGCAGCATCACTTGATCCTTGAACCTCTTGCATAGAGATATGACTGCAAAAAAGAACGAACTAACACTTATACATTATAGATAGGAAGAATAATGACATAGACAGTTCAATAGTACAATGCAAATGTAACAGGAGAGAAAATTGAATACATTTATCAGGTATGGACCGAATTTGTTCTGCAGCACAAGCATCAATAAATCTTGTGATAATTGGAACTACTGTCTCTGCTTGCTCTTTTGTAGTTGGACCAGCTGTAGATGCCTCTCTGTCAACATAGGTGTATATTCAAAGAAAATGTTTACACCTTCCAATGAGAAACAACTGCAGCTTAATTTGAGTTACTAAGTGACATCATGCATAACTTTATCAGCTTCCACAGCAAGGATTTGTAAACATGATCATCTTTACAAACACCACTGCGGGTTGACTGAGGGAATCATATCATACCCCACAGGCTATAGGGAATGGAGAGAAAAATAAAATTACAACTTGTAATTCTGCTAAACACAATGCTCTCTAACAATCTCTGGAGAATAAAACAGGAATGGATTATCTTGGGATGAAAACAATTTCTTAAATCCCCATGAACAACTTTCAAATCAGTGATCACTTGACAAGGCAGTGGTTAGTTAAGTCATAATTACGTTTTTAAAGGTTCAAAAATCATAACCACTCTTTGATTTTGTTGAAATTCCATAATTGGAAAATATGTTCGTTAGGAATTCCCAAAGTAATAATCCCCCTAATGCCATCCAAATACGAAAGATGGTCTGCAATTCTTTACTTTTTTCCCACAGCCAACCAAAGGCTACATTTTCCTTCTCTTGTTTGAGAAACCCCAATAAAATCATTATTTCGGATTTTCATTTCAAAACACTAAACCCTAGCTCACTACGAAACATATTAAACAAACGAAACCTAACATCACTAAAAAAATATTGCGCAATATTTCGAAAGATATAGTAAAAGAGCGAGCTTCACTTGAGCTTAGACTTACAGGATATACAGAAAACCAATAGAATGCTTGAAGGGGTCAAGTTGGCTCAGAACAGAAGACAAGCGAGTCGTGTCAGCGCGAAGCAAGTCATCGGAAGCCTTCAAGATGCCAAGAAGACGAGGGATATCGGTGTCTGATAGCCCTACTATTTGAGCAACGAGTTGATCAAGCGGGTCCATCACTGTGGATTCACTCGTTCACTCTCTGTGTGTAACCACCGTGAATTTCTTTGATTTCCCGACCTGTTCCTGCCCTTTCCAGCGCCGGTTTCCTTGCGTTTTTCTATTGCGAAGCCGAGTCGAGCGATTCTACTCAGTTGTAACGCGGGCAGATTTTTCTTTCTTGGTTTTTTATGATAGCGTGGGCAGATTTTGGAATTGGGCTCAACCCAAACCCATAATTGAATTTAGGAAAAAGTTACAATACTGGTCTCCAAATGGAAAAAATAATTACACACATATCTATGTCTTTAGATATGGAAAGAGGTCAGGCTAGATTTTGAATAAATAGATCTGAGAATGTATCGAGAATATAAAGCGTAAGCCCAGGCCCTTGGCTTATATGAAGACTTTTTCTTAAACTCGAGTTTGAATCTATATTAATATTAAAAAAAAAAAAAGTCTGAACCTATATGAGGCCTAGCCAATCCTAAAGCCTATTTACAATGTAGGCTTTTAAAAATATCTTATATTATAGTCCTTGAAAACCATAAGATATAGAATATTCGACTTCTCCTATTCTCTCTTCGTGTGGGGGTTTTCTCTCTTCTCTGGGAGAGTTTAGTGGGCTCCGTGGGGCTCGTTTCAGGTCACCGTTCTTTGAACTCGTTTCTATTTTATCTATGTGTTTGTTGTTTGGATTGTAGTCTCTACGGCATTATGGATTCAGGGCAGAGTAGCAGGTTTGGTAAGAACAAACAGGTAGTACTCTCCATCAATAGAAAGGAAATTAAGCAAGGCAATATGCTCGCTGGCAAAATCATAACTAGCAAAAACCTAAATATCCCTACTGTTATTTCGATGATCAAGAAAGGTTGGCAGTTGGATGAAGGTCTAGAAGTTCACGACTTGGACCGGAAAAATCTTGCCTCTTGTTTAGATTCAAATAGTCTAAAGATTTTATTCAGATCCTAAAGGGCAGGCCATGGTCAATATTGGGGCATCTGTTAAATCTTCAAGTCTAGGAGGACCGCATGGTTATTAAAGATGTTAACTTTAATGTTGCGCCGTTCTGGGTGCAATTTCATGGTTTGCCCCTTGAAACCTTCAGTAGTGATAATGCGAAGACCCTTGGTAACAACGTGGGGGAAACAGTTATGATTGAAAAGCCCTTTATGGAAGTCAAGTTAGGGAGAGGCTTTGTGCGAGTGAGAGCTCTTGTTCATATCGATGAGTCGTTAACTCTAGGCTTCTGGGTACCAAGAGAGAAGATGCTGCCGGCTTGGGTTTCAGTTAAATACGAGAGACTCCAATCCTTTTGTTATGCTTGTGGATGTATCGGGCATGGAAGTTGCAGTTGCAAATAGGTTGATGATGAGGTAGGAAACGACAAAGAGCAGCCTTTGTATGGAAGTTGGTTGTGCACTCAGGCGGTTAGAACGCTTGAAAACTCTGTGGAAGTTTGTAGGGATGGGTGGATTGAAGCCCGATTGGATGACAATAAGAGAGGTTCTAACCAGCCGCGGTGGAGCATGTTGCTAGAGAAGGAAGAGCTGATGGGTAGAAAGTTGAGTCCGAGGTTAGGGTCTTGTCAAGCGATAGGGAACCAGAACAAGGAAGATGGGGGCTGTCAGCAGTTGGTGCCGAATCAGGGCCTTGGAAATGGAAGTTGTCAGCAGTTGGTGCTGAAACAAGCTCCCATGACGTGTGGCTTGAGCTCTGCAGTGTCAGAAAACCTTGATTATTGCAAAGCATTTAATGAGGAAGCTTTTGGAAGCCCTTGTGACATTTTCAACTATGATATGGAACAAAGTGAAGTAACTTCTAAGGTACATCCTGTGGCTGAATTGGGGAATTTGGGCTCAGGCCCTATAAGCGCCCAAGATACAAATCCATTGGGTTTTTTAGCTGCAGGCCCAACTGTCTCCCAGCTGCAACCCAATTATCACATGAAATTCCCCATGGAACCAAAAAATTACATAAGCCCAGAGGTTCAGAGTATTGGGCTATTGCCCATATCTGCGGTATCCAGGTCCTTCCACTGCTTCCACATTAAAAGACAAATAGAGTCAGAGGTGGGCCCAGCTGAGACTAAAAGACAACGCAGGCTGAACTTTGATGTTCCTCTATTAATCCCTGGGCATCAATCGGAGAATTCTCAGAGCAGGGGACGACGTAAAAGCTTTCAATCTTGAAGTCCTCCATTCGTAATAAAACCAATAGGGGGCATCAGGAAGTTCGTGAGCTCCCTCCAAACGCCGAGATTGACTTCCAGCCAGCTAGATATCAGGAGATGTTGAGGTCACAGAGGTATGCGAGCTATCAGATGATCAAAACACTGGTGGTTCGATGGGACCAACCACCGGTGAGCCATGAATATACTAACCTAGAACTGTCAAGGCTTGGGGGTTGCCTTGACAACCAGGTACTTAAAGGAAGAATGCTTCCGCAAGAAAACCCTTGATGGTGTTCTTATTAGAAACAAAGCAAAAGAATCGGTATGTAAGGAAAATCAGAAGGAGATACGGTTTTACTAAGGAATAGATGGTGGAACCGGTGGGTATGAGTGGCGGTCTAGCCTTTTGGTGGTCGGATCAAATTGTGGTCAGCGTTTTCTTTTCATCGCCTTATTTAATTCATACCAAAATAGAAGCTGGAGCACTAGCATCCCCGAAATATATATCTTTTGTCTATGGTTTGCTCTCTGAGGATCTCAAACGAAATTGCTGGCAAGAAAT
Organism: Acacia confusa; assembly: GCA_037074495.1. Classification (NCBI taxonomy): domain Eukaryota; kingdom Viridiplantae; phylum Streptophyta; class Magnoliopsida; order Fabales; family Fabaceae; genus Acacia; species Acacia confusa. The sequence goes on from CM073503.1 coordinate 44,965,710, forward strand.
AACTAGGATTAGTACAAATATCTTTGAATCGTGGTTGTGTGTAGGGGATTTCAATGACATTATGGCTCAATCGAAGAAAATGGGGGGTAGGCCAAAGGCTTGGAGGAAAATTTTGAATTTCAAATGCTTTGTGGCGGGATGTGAACTAAAAGACTTGGGTTTCAATGGTTATCAATTTATGTGGTGCAATAACATGGAAGCGCTCGACATAATCTGGGAACGTATTGATAGAGCGTTAGGGAATTATCAGTTAAAGGAACTATTTCCTCACATTCAGGTTCATCATGTCACACCTGCAGGGTCTAATCATCATTTGCTCCACATCCAATGCTAACTAGATATCTTCATGAAGAAAAGATCATTCAGATTTGAAGAAAGGTGGACGCATCGCACTAATTACCATCAATTTGTGGAATCTCTATGGCGATGGGCTGGGGGGGAAACGTTTTCTGCAATTGATTCCTTCTCTAGTTAACTAGTAAGATGCAAGGAAGTATTGATGGTGTGGAGTTAAGCCGAATTCCCTAATAATGTGGTGTTACTAGGAAAATTGAAGAAGCAACTAGACTTTCTATCTCGGGGGATCCAGACAGAAGCTAATATCAAGGCCATATACGAGGTGAGGCTAGCTATTGAGAATACCCTTGCTCTAGAGGAGAAGTTGTAATACCCTAGATTTTATTATTATTTTAATAATAATAATAAATCCTAATAATACTAGTAATAATACTAATATTAAAAATTTAAATTAATAATGTGGGGAAAAATATATATAATAATAATAAATGGATAGATAAAAAAAATAATAAATAAATTTAAATTAGGATTTAATAAATGATTTGTCATTATTTTATTAAACTAGCAATAGTTAAAAGCCCAACCCACAAAGCCCAGCTAATGACTAAACCTAAGAGCCTAATTATAAGTTAGGTTTAGCCGCCTAACTTTAGTCATCGTTCATTAGCTCTCTCCTTGAAAAATCCTTTGCGGCAGAATTTCTCCTCTAGGAGCTTAGCAACCACGGAAGCTAGGTAATCCTAATCCCTAGAGCTATAAGAATTAATTGTTGGTAGCATTAGAACATTGATTGGAATTGATTGATTGTAATCCTAACCCCAGAACAATAGGAATTGACTATTACATGCCCTTTTGTGCAGTATATCGAATTACATAATTAACCTGTGATTATATATTCTTGCGTAATTGCGTGTGATTCACCAAACTACCTGCATAGAATTGCTTGCGTAAATGATTACATACCAAACTATTTACATATATATGAATTGCTTGCGTAATCAAAATTCATGCGTAATGGTTCGGTACTCTGTGTGTGTGTGTGTGTGTGTGTGTGTGTGTGTGTGTGTGTGTGTGTAATATCACTGCTATTTGCTTTCGGCATGTATTGTTTCCTATTTGCTTACGGCATGTAATGGTACGGTACTGTAATCAAAATGCTTGCGTAATGGTACTATTTGCTTTCAGCATATATAATACAACTACTATTTGACAAAAAAGGGGGGGGAATTCATATGTTTCCTTCTGTTTAACCATCACGTACCAACTTAGCTAAATATATATAATTAAGGAATGACACGCCTTTTTAGATATCTCTTTGCCCTGACTAACTGATTCATTTGTTCAATTACACAAGGAATGGCGATCTACATTGCGTGGTGGGTTGAAATCGTATGCTAACTTGTGTTTTATTGAATTCTATATATATATATATATATATATTCTTCTTTTTTCTTTCTTCATATATTATATTTGCAAAACAAAATAAGATATGATAGATTTTCTTTGTTTAACTTATTCTTTTATGTTATAATTAATCAAAGGATAGAAAAGTATATAAAAGATAATTTAACAGTGGGAGGATAACTTTGGGACGGTACCTCCTAAAGTGATGAACACACTTTTAAGGCTTTATGCCTTCAAAAATTTATTTGATGTGAACCGATATATTTGTTCTTCCCAAAATGGTGTCTGACAGTGTTTCCTGGGACACTAGTAGCAACTTTGGGAAGAGATGTGCACACTAGGAAGAAATTATGATATGACCAATTTTGATGATTTGTGACTGACAGGGTTTCCCAGGTCATAGGGTAGACTGGCACGGTTTCCTGGGTCTACCATGGTCCTCTTCCCACTAGAAAACTCTAAGAACAATTATACCTTTAAATGTACACATATACACAATGTCTATATTTTATTTTATTTTGTGATTAATTTATTTTTATTTTATGTTGAAATTAATTTATTTTACATTTACTTAATTTTATTTTGTAATTAATTTATCTTATTTTATAATTGTTTTATTTTGGAGTTAATTTATTTTATTTTACAAATTATTTTATTTTATTTTGTAATTTATTTATTTTATTTCAATTCATATCCAATTATTTATTTATTTATTTATTTCTGTTTTATTTTATTTCATTTAACCTTTATTTAGTTAGGATTACCAGTTGTTGCTGATGTCTGTGTTTCTGCGCTGCGATGATCCTTCAGGAGAGCAGAATTTCAGTGAACAGGTTTCAAAGATTGGGGCTAGCAGTGAGAAGTGAGGATGACGGACATTAAACTCTAGTTATTTACTTTCTTTTCTTTTATTTTATATTTTTCTTTTATGAACATTCTGATTAAGTTTAGATTTATTTCATGTAATAAGAAGCCTTGCACTTGTCCCATACAAGTGCGGCGGTAACACTTCCCGAAGTGGTTTATTTTGGATTTTATTATTATTTATGAAAACTATCGACATTTTATGTTATTTTAATTCTAGAAATTCGGGGGTGTTACAAAATGGTATCAGAGGCTAAGATTCTGCTTAGCTTCGCTTTTGATACTAACTCAGGGATCAAAGATCCTAAAGTATTTTAAAAGAAAATTAAAAAAATATATAATAAATAATTAACGTGGGAGATGGGTAGAGATGGGTTATTTTCCCATCTTTTAAATGATTTGTTTCTTTGAAATTTTGATAATTGGGTGCTTGAAATTACTTTACCTTATTATGTGATTTAGAATTTTGTTGACTTGTAAATTTAATGTAATGTTATTTTACTTTATTTTGTTTTAGCAAATGGAAAATTTAAGAAGAAAGGTTGGAAAGGTAATTAGAATTTATTTTGTGAATTATTCCCATGACCCTGAATATGGCAATGTAAAATCAACATGTTCCGAACCATTGGCTACAATAGTTACGTCCCCAACCACAGCATCATACACCTTTTTCTCAATTTGGAGAACAAGCTCATCATAGGAACTGGTACTTTCTCCCCTCTTTTCTTGGAAAGCGAAAAACCCGTATGGAAGAGGAAAAGGTAAGACATTGACCACTTGAAGGAACACAACATAAGTGAAGCCAGAAACATCTGGATCCCTATTTGAAGATCGAGTTTCTACCTTCAAAACATCAACAAAGCCCTTTCTTACAACTGGGACCCCAATTCTCAACTTGGTTGGTTGATTTGTTGTGTCCCCTGGCCATATTGGTGGCATTAGTTTGTTTCTCCTCCTCAAAGAATATTCCTTGTCATGGAATAGTCCTCTCTGTGGACTCCAACTTCCAATGATCCTCTCTTTGTGTCCAACCACATTGAATACTTCAAGCTCTAAGGGTTTGAGTTGTCCTTCACTCAAATCAATATTCCCACAGAGGCCTTCAAATTTAGTATTTAGGATTCTTTCTACAAGTATGTCATTACCTTTAGAATTTGCAAACGTAGACTCTACTGCCATGGCTATCGCCCAAACTGTGTCATAAGCCCAAAGTCCAAACAAGGTTAAAGGAGAAGACACAACTCCTTGTTTGATTAATGAAGCTTCCCATCTATTTCTGAAACTTGCAAGCCTTCTAGACTTTTCCACTTTTGGCCTTATCCCCAAGACACCTTGCATAGAGTCCATCACTTTTCGACCCAAGTTAGGGTTTAACACATTAGATAACCCATCTGTGACTATCCATCCATACCCTTCATTCATCATTCCAGCTTTGTTCACGGTAGAGAAAAATTTGGACCCAAGGAGACTAGTCATGTGAACAAGAAATATTCCACTTTGATTTTGCTTCTTCAGCTCCTTTAAGATTTCGTATTCCTCAGAATTTGGATCAATGGCACTTCTGTTAGTTACTCGTGTGTTAACATTTTCCAATTCGTTTACGAGATATGGGATCAAACCCCTCCCATACTCGGTGTCTTCGTAGATTAAGATGATTTCGTGCCATCCGTAAGCATCAATAATGGCAGCTATAGCCTTCACCTTTGAGTGATCATCTTGTGCTTCCTAATGAAATATTTGCTTCGAAATGAAGAAAGAGACGGACTTGTGGCTGAAAACGAGACGATGGGCACATGAACTTTTTGCCCAAGTTGTATCACGAACCTCGCTTGTTCTGAAAATAAAGGTCTGATAATTGCATGCACCTTTTCATTCTTCATCAAATCGAAAGCTGTAGATGCTGCTCTGACGACATCTTTCTCAGAATCCTTGATTCGAAGATCAGGTCTTGTTTGGTAATGAGAATAGTGTTTATAGAAGTCGTCATGAGCCATTTGGATACAGCGAATGGCCATACTTCCAACAGAGGAGTTGTGATCAACAACTACACCTACTGGAACATCAGTTTCCTTCGCCTTCAAAGGTTCTAAAAAGAACCATTGCAAAGTACAAAAGCAATGAAACCAGAGGCAAAGGTTAAAGCTCTTCTTTTTCTTCGGGCTTGACATGCTAATTCTAATTTTATAATTAAGCTACTCTCATCGATCTCTCATATATACATATAGACGGTCATCGATCGGGTCAAGTCCATGGAGGTACTTATCTCTTTTGAGAGAAATCAACCACACATATATCAGAGACTAGGAAGGTCACATGTTCATCTTCATAGGAGCTTTTACGTCTCTTCTATTTAACCTTGAATCTACCTTGTATTATTATGAAATTTCTTATGCATCCCGGTTATATTTATTATTATTAATGATATATTAATTCATACTTAAAGACTAGCACATTGCTCTTAAATTCGTAGCTTTCCTTCTAGTCTAGCTCATAGCCAACTCTCACCCTCAATTTACCCGCTCCTAGTTCTTGCTCTATCCACTACTTCTTCCATCCGAGGGTTGTACACATTTAAGTTTCGAGGACGAAACTTATTTTTAGGAGGGTAGAATGTAATACCCTAGATTTTATTATTATTTTAATAATAATAATAAATGCTAATAATACTAATATTAAAAATTTAAATTAATAATGTGGGGAAAAATATATATAATAATAATAAATGGATAGATAAAAAAATAATAAATAAATTTAAATTAGGATTTAATAAATGATTCGTCATTATTTTATTAAACTAGCAATAGTTAAAAGCCCAACCCACAAAGCCCAACTAATGACTAAACCTAAGAGCCTAATTATAAGTTAGGTTTAGCCGCCTAACTTTAGTCATCGTTCATTAGCTCTCTCCTTGAAAAATCCTTTGCGGCAGAATTTCTCCTCTAGGAGCTTAGCAACCACGGAGGCTAGGTAATCCTAATCCCTAGAGCTATAAGAATTAATTGTTGGTAGCATTAGAACATTGATTGGAATTGATTGATTGTAACCCTAACCCCAGAACAATAGGAATTGACTATTACATGCCCTTTTGTGCAGTATATCGAATTACATAATTAACTTGTGATTATATATTCTTGCGTAATTGCGTGTGATTCACCAAACTACCTGCATAGAATTGCTTGCGTAAATGATTACATACCAAACTATTTACATATATATGAATTGCTTGTGTAATGGTACGGTATTGTTTTCTTCATATATATGAATTGCTTGCGTAATCAAAATTCATGCGTAATGGTTCCGTACTGTGTGTGTATATATATAATATCACTGCTATTTAATTTCGGCATGTATTGTTTCCTATTTGCTTACGGCATGTAATGGTACGGTACTGTAATCAAAATGTTTGCGTAATGGTACTATTTGCTTTCGACATATATAATACAACTACCATTTGACAAAAAATTGGGGGGCGGGATTCATATGTTTCCTTCTGTTTAACCATCACGTATCTACTTAGCTAAATATATATAATTGAGGAATGGCACGCCTTTTTAGATATCTCTTTGCCCTGACTAACTGATTCATTTGTTCAATTATATAAGGAATGCCGATCTACATTGTGTGGTGGGTTGAAATCGTATGCTAACTTGTGTTTTATTGAATTATTATATATATATATATATATATATATATATATATATATATATATATATATATCTTCTTTTTTCTTTCTTCATATAATATATTTGCAAAACAAAATAAGATATGATAGATTTTCTTTGTTTAACTTATTCTTTTATGTTATAATTAATCAAAGGATAGAAAAGTATATAAAAGATAATTTAACAGTGGGAAGATAACTTTGGGACGGTACCTCTTAAAGTGATGAACACACTTTTAAGGCTTTATGCCTTCAAAAATTTATTTGATGTGAACCGATATATCTGTTCTTCCCAAAATGGTGTTTGACAGGGTTTCCCAGGACACTAGTAGCAACTTTGGGAAGAAGTGTGCACTGTAGGAAGAAATTATGATATGACCAATTTTGATGATTTGTGACTGGCAGGGTTTCCCGGGTCACAGGGTAGACTGGCAAGGTTTCCCGGGTCACAGGGTAGACTGGCACAGTCTCCCGGGTCTACCATAGTTCTCTTCCCACTAGAAAACTCTAAGAACAATTATACCTTTAAATTTACACATATACACAATGTCTATATTTTATTTTATTTTTTGATTAATTTACTTTTATTTTATGTTGAAATTAATTTATTTTACATTTACTTAATTTTATTTTGTAATTAATTTATCTTATTTTATAATTGTTTTATTTTGGAGTTAATTTATTTTATTTTACAAATTATTTTATTTTATTTTGTAATTAATTTATTTTATTTCAATTCATATCCAATTATTTATTTATTTATTTATTTCTGTTTTATTTTATTTCATTTAACCTTTATTTAGTTAGGATTACCAGTTGTTGCTGATGTCTGTATTTCTGGGCTGCGATGACCCTTCGGGGGAGCAGAATTTCAGTGAACGAATTTCAAAGATTGGGGCTAGCAGTGAGAAGTGAGGATGGCGGACATTAAACTCTAGTTATTTACTTTCTTTTCTTTTATTTTATTCTATATTTTTCTTTTATGAACATTCTGATTAAGTTTAGATTTATTTCATGTAATAAGAAGCCTTGCACTTGTCCCATACAAGTGCGGTGGTAACACTTCCCGAAGTGGTTTATTTTGGATTTTATTATTATTTATGAAAACTATCGACATTTTATGTTATTTTAATTCTAGAAATTCGGGGGTGTTACAGAAGTTCTTGTGGCAAAGGTCAAGGGTAAATTGGTTATCGGCAGGGGATCAAAATTCCAGATTCTTCCATATGTCAATAATCCAAAGAAGACAGAGGAATACTATTGTTAGCATAAAGAATGATGCGGGGCAGTGGCTTTCAGAGAAGAACGAAGTGGCTGATAATATTGAAGTTTTCTTCCACCAATTGTTTGATTCGACTAATCCAGGGAACTCTGAATCTGTCCTAGGTTTTATTGATACAATGATTACAGATGAGATGAATCAGGCCCTGTTACAGCCAATTACTAAAGAGGAGATAAGGAAGGCTGCTTTTAGTCTTGGTGGCACGAAGGCCCCTGGTTCGGATGGCTTCTCTGGTTCCTTCTACCATAACTCTTGGACAGAGGTTAGTGATTCTATCTGCTCTATGGTTTGGGAATTTTTTGCTGGGCATTCTAATCTGAACTCTATTAATGAGACAAATTTAGTTTTAATTCCTAAAGTAGATAGACCAGAACATGTTTCTCAGTTCAGGCCCATAGGCTTGTGCAACTTCTCTTATAAAATCATCTCAAAGCTTATGGCCAATAGATTGCGGCCCTTGCTAGATCATTGTATCTCCTCTAATCAAGGAGCCTTTGTGACGGGGTGGTGTATTCAAGACAATATAATTATTGCCCACGAAGTCTATCATTATTTGAGAAGGAAAAAGTCCAGTAAGAAGTATGAATTTGCACTTAAGATGGATATGAGCAAAGCGTATGATAGGGTGGAATGGGATTTCTTAGAAAATGTTTTACTCCGTTTTGGTTTTGATGTGGTCTGGGTTTCATTGGTAATGAAATGCATTAGATCGGTTAAACTGAATGTTTGTATATATGGAGAAGCGATTAACTCTTTTCAATCGAGAAGAGGTCTTAGGCAAGGGGACCCTTTGTCGCCCTATCTTTTCATCCTTGTCGTTGAGGTGTTATCCCTAATGATCTCTAAGAATATGGATGCAGGTTTGATCACAGGCATTAAATTGAGCCATAGCTGTCCAATGTTGACTCATAGTTTTTTTTGCAGATGACGCTCTTATTTATATGAGGGCTAACCATTCCAATTGTGGTCAATTGGCAAAGATTCTGAAATTGCATTGTGATGCATCCGGGCAACTCTTAAATCTGGATAAATCTAGCCTATTTTTTTCGACCAATACACTTGAAGAGGTGTGTATAGATATGGGGAACATGCTCCAAATTCCTATATCAGAGGACCCTGACAAGTACCTTGGCATTCCTAGTATTTGGGGAAAGACCAAACAACATGCCCTTGCTTATATTTGGGAACGGGTTGCCAATAAGCTTTAAAGCTGGAGCCACAAATTCCTGTCCTTAGCTGGTAGAGAAGTGCTAATCAAAGCAGTAATCCAAGCGATCCCCATTTACCTTATGAATTGCTTTAGATTTTCACTCAAGACGTGCAAGGAAATCTAGGGAATGATAGCCAATTTTTGGTGGGGAGGGAATGCCTTTGGAGGCCGAATGCATTGGAGAGCTTGGGACTATATCTCCTCAAGCAAAAGTGTGGGTGGTATGGGCTTCAGGGATTTAGCAATTATGAATGAAGCATTATTGGCCAAAACAGCTTGGTGACTCTTGAATCGGCCTAATGACTTATGTGCTAAAGTCATTAAAAGTGTGTATTTTCCTAAAGTGAAATTTATGGTCGCTAAGAAAGGCACAAAGCATCTTGGTGTTGGTCGAGCCTAATTGATGGTAGGGAATTTTTAAAGAAAGGCTTGAAATGGGACGTTGGTGACGGGCATACAATTAAGATTTGGGATGAACCATGGATCCCTGGTATTCAACCTCTAGAGAAACTGTAACATAATGCAGATCATATTGTTACAGATGGGCGTATGAGCGACCTCATTGAGGAAGGATCTTGGAACTTGACACCCATAATTAATCTGGTCCCGACTGAGGTTAGTGAGGCTATCAGGGCCATCAAAATACCCTCTAATGGACTGACTGACCGCCTGGTATGGATGAATTTTGTTAAAGGAGAGTATAGCGTTAAAGCCGGGTATCACTCAAGGAAAGCCGGATGAATTCTGACTTTAATGCATGGTGGCTGATGATTAATAGCATGTCCACTTTTTCTGCTAATGACATTTCCCTTATTTGTTGGCTTGTTTGGTTAATATGGAAGCAGAGAAATGTGAAAGTTTTTAATCATGTAAACCTTGATCCATATGCTGTGATTACTTATGCTAACAGGTGCAATGGCGATTTCTGGAACCAGTAGGGGAAATCTTAGTCTCTTCGGGATATTTCATGCAATCGTACAAAGATTCATGACAGATGGTACCCCCCGGATAGTGGATGGCTGAAAGTTAACATAGATGGTGCTTATGTTGCTGGTAGGGAAGCTGCCGCTATGGGGGTAATATGCCGCAATAATTATGGCTCCTTCAAATGAGGTTTTGTGGACAAACTCAAATCCATATTGGCGTTTATGACGGAAGCTCTTACCCTTAAAAGGGCGCTAGTGTTAACACTAGACTTAGGGCATGACAATGTGATGTTTGAATTTGACAGTCTCCTTTTGGTATCTTTTGTGAATGCTAAATCTACTGTTGCATGTGATTGGAGATGCAGGAGCCTCATTCATGATATAATATGCCTTTTTGCTACCAAGGCTGAGTTCTCTTTGAAACATCCTCTATTTTTACTTATTAATAACCATATTTTAATTTTGGTAATTAACTTATTAATGCTAAAATATTTAACTTAACATCCCACAGTATACCAAAACATGCATAATGAACCCTAACGTGACAATATACATTCATCCAAATAAAGTCAAAGAAACAGAAACACTATTTTTAGCAAAGTAGTTTAAGCTTCTGCAGCCTTCCCTGATGGACCTGGACTAGAGTTCTCACCTGAAAAATGTGGTAACCATCAATCCAACTTATTAAGAAATATTAATACGTGCTAGTGAGCTGCCAAGTGGAACAGTTTATAATCAAATATTAACCTTACATTTCAACAATATTCATCTCATATCATAAATGAGGTATCATAAAATAAATCAATATTATCAACATCAAGATGTTATATCATAATTGAAATATCATAACATAGGTATTACAATTCCTCTTTACAAACAATTTCCCAAGATACCTCCTCTCATGCCAATTGAACCGCCTTATTACTTTTGACTAGACCCGTAGGTCTTTTCCCCTCATTGAACTGGTGGGGAGTCGTAAGCCCTCTTGAACCGGTGGACAAGTCTCTCATTGAATTGGTGGGACAATAAAAAGCCAACCATTGTGCACCAATAGAAGCCTCACCATGTGGTGGATTAACCTAATCTTCATTACTTCCCAATTTACCTCTTTTCCATAATTATCATAAATAAATGCATATATTTCAACTCATAAAAATTCCACAAGGCAAATTTTATTTAACATAATCATAATCAATTTAACAAATACTTAATAGCAGCATAATAATAATCATAACAAGTGAAAAGTGGTTACCTATCACCAAAGCTAACTAATTTACACGACTCCTAATTTAAGAGCTCAACATACGCCAAAAATTAATTTATCATAATAAATTTTAATATTTGTTAATAACTTCTTCATACTCTACATATTTAAAATATACGAATTTTAATAATAAAATTGAAATACTCTACGTGGGCAAATTTTCTGAAAAATCAGGGAGACATTAAAAATTAAAAATTTTCCTTTAATAAATAACAATATTATTCATATTTATTTATTTAACTCATTTATTCACTTTTCCTCACAATAATAACAATATTTATTTTCTTTATTATTTACTTATCTTATTATTGTTATTATTATTTTATGTATTATTATTGTTTTTCTCCCAAAAGGTCAATATCAGATCCTTACTCCTTGCAAATAAACTTTGAGTAAATACACATATACAAACATCATTCTCAACCCCCACGGCATGCTTCGTTCATATATAATACCATTACAGTAACTATTTCATATTACACCACTGTTAATCTATTTTTATTTTTACTTTTATTTTCATCCATTGCATGCTTACTTGCGTGAAGGTATTCATTATTGTTTAATTAAATATTCTACATCTACTCCAATCAACATTCCCTACTGCATGCCTTCATGTATCTATATTTATATAATAGAAATCCCTTCAAGCATCCGCAAATGAACAATCTTACGGACACTGATAATGCATGACGGCAAAGTAAGAAAACAATGAAGTAATACACCCACAGACCAAACGCCAACATGCAAGCTCACATTTCCTGATTCATTTGCTTCGGTCTTAATTGTTTTCAGCGACATACACACATGCAGTAGAAAAAGAAAGCAAGGAATCCGATAAATATATATATTCTTATGTTATCATTCTTCCTTCTTTTGCTCCACGTCATTCACACACACATACACATGCGGCAAAACTGAAAAACACATGATAACAGTAACATGTCTTTCTCTGGTCTTCATCCTTGCTTCTTCTCTCATATTCACGTATATACACACCCACACCGTAAGAAACAGAAACATACACCAGGAAAACGAAAAGGACCAGCAACACACACACTTATCTTTTCTTCCATTCCACGTGCGCACACACACGCAGGAACATACATGCAGCAAGGAAAAGGAACCCGATGCAAGATGCAAACAGTCACTCTTTATCCTATACTCGTTGCTCATTTACCTACTGACTGCATTCTTCCCTTATATCTATATTTACTTGAATTCACACCCCAAGACAAACAGAAAAACGATGACAGAAAGAAAAAGAAAAAGGGAGATAACGTTTATATTTTGAAACCCCCCCCCCCCCCCCCCCCTGGTTCATGTTTCAGTCTCAGCGTCTCTAGCTTCCTATTATTGAGATGAACAGCAGCGAAAACTTCAGAGGAAAAGAGACTCGATGACTAACCTTTGAAAATCAAACTTGATGATAATGGTTGCTGGTGGCTGCTCCTCTGTTTTCCAGTGCTACGGGCAGAGTAAGGTTGGTTTCGTCTCTCTCTCTCTCTTTGAACTCTCTCTCTCACTTCCCTCGGCCTCTCCTGCTTTCGGTCTGGCTCTCTTTTCCTCTACGTATCTATTTCTGTTTTCCAAATCCTCTGGCCGAAAGTAAACTAATTGGAAATAGAGGAGTTGCGTGTGTCTGCTGATGACACGAGGAATCAGGGATTTTTGCCATGCTTGCCGAAACAAAGAGTAGTGGATTATGTCACTGCTGCCTCGCTGAGTTTCAAGAGAATGGAACTGTCATGCTGAATTTCATGCACGACAATGGAGCGTGGGGTTTGAACGAACACGATGATCTGTCGAAAAGCATGAAAACATGGAGTTTATCGCCGTCTACGTGTTGCTGCCCATTACCCAGTTCGTTCACTGTTTCTGTTTTCTGCTTTTGAGGGGAGGGGGGAGGCCAGCTCCTAAGGCTGGCACTTGTGCCGCTGCGCTACGAGGCGCTCGGCTCTGTTTTCTGCTTTTGTCTAGACCGAATAGATAATACATCAAATATGGGCTTGTTTAGCTTTGGTTTGCGGTGGGCCGAAAAGAATCTCATAAGATGGAAAGGTATTGCATTTGTTGAAACTTGCTGTCAGTTATCACGTTTATGCAAAGAGAATAATTGGTTTAATTGGGCTGTTATGATGTTGTGAATGTTGAGCCCATAATATAATGATTATTTGCTGAAATGGAATAGATCTTTGGGCTTGCTAAATGATCAACAAATACGTGGACCGTAGATGTTTACAATGGACTGGTTAATATGTGTTATATATATGGGCATGTATATTCATTTCCAACTCTTTTATACCTTGATCCTAGTTTATATATACTATTATTTAAATGATGGAATTTAAATCCTTATTTCCATATTAAGGATCTTCCTTCCACAATTTATTTATTTTATCTTAAACTTCCAAAATATAAAAATGGGATGTTACACTCTTTATCCTATGTTCCTCGAAAGTGTAATAGGGCTGCAGATTATCTTGCAACGTGTGCTTGTAAGGAGGTTTGCCCGATCGGGTGGGTTTCCCAACCAACACCTTCCTTACTCTCTATTCTAGCCTTGGATATGCCAATGAGGAATGCTGATCTGGATGCTGCTGCTTTTCCTGTTTCTGCATCAAGGACTCTGTGATTTTATGCTTTTGGTGTTATTTGCTTTGCATGGCGGAGCTGTATCTTAGCTTACTGTTGTTTAGTTTGATTAAGTTTGTTTCTGTTAATGTTCTGCTTTGTTGTTGAACTCTGTTGCTAGTAATACAAATGTCCTTTCTGATCAAAAACAAAAAAAACCCGCTCTAACTTACTAAAATCTAAATAAATGCAGACTTTTTGTAGGTTTTAAAGCCAACATATTAATAAATTGTAGGCTTTAAAGAGGCTTAAAGCCTATTTAAATCATACATAACATTAAAATATTCTTAATTATTAATAATAGAAAAATGTATCAATTATAATTTAGCACTAAATATACTCATGTCAATCTAGGATATAAATAAAGGGATTAATGTTTCTCATGTTGCATGAGAAATATTATTTAATGTCACACATATGCAATGGTGGGGTCCACATATACATATATGAATTCATATATGTATATGTGGGCCCCACCATTTCATGTGTGTGAAGAAAATTTAGTTTTCTCATGCAACATGAGAAAACTAAAACCTATAAATAAAATTATATTTTTGTGTAAATAGGCTAAGCTTAAAGGCTTACAAGCCAGACTTTAATAAAATAAATTTGATCTATTTACACATTTAGGCATTTAAATAGGTTTTGACATAAATTTTTTTAATAAACAAGTTAGGTTAGGCCAAACCTTAGGGTCTATTTGGTTTGAGGGACCAGAGGGGAGGGAAGGAGGATGGAGGGATATTAGCTTCCTTGGTTTGGTTGATCTTTTTTTAGGAGGGGAAGTTAAATTTTTTAAAATTTTCTCCCTCTCACCTCAAAAACCTCCCCAAATCAAACGGACTTAGAAGAATTACAAAAATTAGTGTCCCAATAGACTAAAGTGCCCCTATAATTTTCCTATTATTCCAAAGATAACTAAATTCCATATTTTTATTACTCAATGCACTGGAGCCAGAGCTGGGACCCTATCCCTATTCGTGGTTCGGCGAGGCGAGAGGGAGAAGAGTGACAACGATCGAAGGCCGAGACACTTTCTGGTGAGCATCTCTGGTGGCTGGTCTGTTTCCTGCTCGTCTCTGGTCTGTTTGTTTGTCCGTGCATTGTGTCTGTCGTCGCTGGTCTGTTTCTCTTCCGTGCGCTGTGTCTGTCGTCGATGGTCTGCTTTTCGTCTGTGCTTCGTTTCTGTCGTTGCTCTGTTTCTCATCTATTAATTGCAACCTGGTTTTCGACGCTGAAGTTTGATTTTTTGTTTTGAGTTTTAATATCAGCTACTTTATTCACAACAATCTGAAAATAAAAATAAAAATGCTCACAACGATCTGATATTACAGTGTGGTTTACCCCAGATTTAGTGCAAAGTACAGGGTCGCAATAGTTTTGTCAAATTCACTAAGTTGTTAGAATCCAGGTAACCTTCAGGCATCCGTATAGTAATTTAATCCAATCCGAAGGCTTTTTAGGACCAGCACAATTCTGAATCTTTCATTGCTTTTTAAACATTTGTTTTCCTAGTTTTCTTTCTACTTCCACAATTTTTTCTTTGTAGGAATCACTTATTCATGCTTATATGAGAATTCCTGTTAGCTGCAAATTCAGTTTTGGTTGGAATCCAATCAAGCACAGTAGTAAAATGTATATAGTCATATTGAAATGCCTAAATAATTTTTTTTCAGCCATATGATAACCTACAGATTGGAAAATGGAAAATAAAAAGGTCAGAATGGCTGATATTAAAATTTTGTTAAATTCAATAAACTGAATGAATTCAAGCAACCTTCCAGTTGATATAAAGGACGGATGTGTTTTTTTTAACAGATCTGAAATGAATAACCCTTGTGAAATGAACAGCAAACGCACGAGGGTTTTATGCAAATGGATTTTTTCTAGTTTAATCTAATCCGAAGTAAAGGATTTTATGATCAACCAATCTCTCATTGCTAAAACAATGTTATACCTGGTTTTCTATTTTCCTTCATAACTATTCTTTGATGCAAAGGATATGGTAACTCACCGGCTCACCCTTCTTTTACTGCAATTGCAGGACTCTTGAATTGCATGATGTCTTCATTCAAATGTGATGCAATGTGTGTGTGAGCAGCTTGAGCAATTGAAAAGTTATAACATGGAAAGTCCCCACTCTGTCAATAGTCCTAGAAGAATTCTGAGTCTGTCAAAACAGCGTGTATCCTTTCAAGATCCAGATGACAAAACTGGGTTTGGGTTGTCTGGCGAGCATGGACCAAAGCCTTCAGAAGTTTATGGTTTTGTGGGATCCATAACCGTTGTTGTTGCTTCAGGTCTTGCTTGATATGATGTTTTTGGAAAATATAGCTTTAGTTGTTACTTTTTATCTTTATTTTGAGTTCCTTTTGATTCTATGACATTCTTAGAACACTTTTCTGTTTCCAATTGCCATTGGATGATGAATGAGATATACTGTGATTTTATTTGTGGATGGTCTGAAAGTGTCTTGCATGAACCTGTTTATTTTTAAGAAGTCAATTACTTTCTGTATTTGGAAGTCAATACATTTATAACTTTGCTGCATATGTTTCTGAAAGTGAAATTTGGTTGATCAACTGAGGTAGTTTATAACTGCATGTGTTATTTGTGAATGGTCTGAAATTGTCTTGCATGATGTCGTGTTGATCATGTAGTCAATATCATTCAGTGGGGTAAAGATTCTTGTTGTTATATTGTTATATGAATTTACACAAAATTGATTTAATGAATACAATGAGGTGGTGTGATTCATGTAACCAACCACACCTAGTGAAATAACGTTTGTTGTTGTTGTAGTTGTTTTAATGAATACTTTAGTTGTTGAACATAAATAATATCCTAGTACTTAACCTCAAGCAAAATCTTAGTATGATATGTCGTAAAGAAAATAATGAAGGCTATTCTGTTTTCTTTTTACTTTTCCTTAGAGGATAATACTGCAAGACACAACATTTGTGATTAAGTAAAATCTCAAAATATTCAATTAATTTTTATTTGAATAATTTTATGAGCCAGCTTCACTATTTGATGTAGTTTGCTACTTTTGTATAAATTATCTCATGTCTTGTATTATAGAGGGGGCAAGTTCTTTATCTTTGCTTATAATTATCATTTCTTCTTTACTACACGTCAACTTATGGTTCTATCACTAAATGTTCTTATGATCTTTGTTTGGAATTTTATAATTTTTAAATATTTTTCCAATTTTCTCTATGATCAGTTATCTTCTTGATATGGGCGTATGTTCCTGAGCATTGGCTACACTCTATTGGGATCACATACTACCCTAGCAGGTTAGAAAGCCTGATGAATGATTTGATTGTAAGCTTATGGAACTTTCAGGGTTCCCTATGCTACATGTAGTAGTTTGGGTGGATGATAAACTAACAAGTCCTTTGTGAATAACTTCATATAAGATACATTTTGAAGTGTTTTTCTTGGTATTAAGTCAAGCTTCATGAAAAGGTGTGATCAAGGTAATTAGCCTTCACTTTGCTGTTGCATGAAGTAATGCTCTGGGTTATGGGGAACTTAGGTCTCAACACTTTTTCCTGGGAATTCTTTGTAAAGAAATACATGAAAAGCAATGTCAACTCTACTTCTTATGACAAAAATACGCAAAATCTAAATCTTTTGCCTTCCAGATATTGGGCTTTGGCAGTGCCGACATATGTTATCGTGACCATTGTGTTAGGACTGGGATTCTACATTGGCCTCAACTTCATGTCAACACCTTCCCCTGCATCTTTGAACACAATTTATGGTGAGTTCCCAGTTAACTTCTTTGGTGACACAGGCCTTTTCCCTTATAAGCCTTTTCCCCTCGTCTGCGTAATCGATTACTCTTAAGTATCTTGGGCATGTTAATAGTTTTGATGATTTGTTTTTCCCTATATATATATAATATTCTGTTGTTTTAAGGTCCTTTGGGAATGGAGGTTTTTGTTTGGATTTGTTGGCCGTTAACGCTGTTGATGCCAATGTGTGATTCATTTGTTAAATTTTCATGATTAATTTGGGCATTTCTTATTCCAGACGAACACAGTAGAGATCCCTCGCTGACCAATTGCTTCGGAGACGGAGCCGAGAAGGCTGTTGAACCCATGTCAGATATCGATATCACCAGAATCAACAATATCATGTTCAGAGATACAACCTTATAATCCTTGTGGCATGTCTTTGATGCTATGGTGGGTTTTACCTCCAGCCAGGGGTGCTGCTGCTGATTTGGCTTGTTATGTCTCATGATTTTAATGGTTAAACATTAAGAATAAGCTTCTCTATTAGGCCAGATTGGTTTTGAACCTGCCATTAGAATCTTTCTGTTGTTTGGGTCTTGTTATTTTAGTTATAAGCTATCAAAACTTGATAAGCGATTTTTCATTTACTTTTTCAACTAAATTATACGAATAACTCCTATGTATTTGGATGCTCATCTCAACTGTACAACTTATGGAAAATTAGTTACTCCCTCTGGTCCTGGCCCTTAATGTAGGATTTAATTTATGAGTTGATATTGGCCTTAAATGTAAGACATGTTTCCCATATTTATCAGTTTTTTTCAAAATTACTTTTATTGACGCTTCTATAACAATAATCAAGTAGGAGATAGATTGAGGGAATTAAGAAAGATTATTAGAATGTGTTAGAAAAAATATATTACATTAATTAATTTCTTTATTCTAATCAAATAAATAGGTTTTATATGAAGAACCAAGAGGAAGTGGTATGTATATGATTATGCCTATATTGTTATGAATATCGAAGAGTTTTGTGTGATGTCAATATTTCTTTTATCACTTTAGCTTTACTCTATCTCCAATTACTCCTCCACTGTTTTATTATTCTTATAACTCAGTTCCCATTTACATTCATGGGTTTTATTAATCACTATGTATCATTTAACACATTGGCGGAGCCACATATGTTTTTATGGGGGCAAGTGCACCCATTAAATATATATATATATATATATATATATATATATATATATATATATATAGACACACACATACATATATATACACATATAAATTGAGAGAATTTAGTAACAATATGTATGGATAGTATAGTTGGTTAAGACTTCATATTTTTAGCTTAAGGTCGCCAGTTCAAACTTCCATCTTCTCTTTTACCTTTTTTTCCCCTTTCCCTTTTATGTAGGTGTTTGGTGTTGAATTTATTGAAAGGGCCGTGCTCTCTAGTGGATAGCCTTTTTTGAGGCATGCTGAAGTTGGAGTGCCAGTTTGTAACTATCATTCTCTTATTCCTTTGCTTTATGATGAAAGCATGATAATAAGTCTTATTTGTATTGAATATTGGCATGACACAGCTTCCTTTTATGTTTTCTTTTGTAGATTGGTTTGCTTCAAGAAATAACTTTATCCTCTCGAATTTTTTTGGAAGTTGATGTAGCACTCAAGGCTAAGCAGATGAAGGCTAATGTAAATAAATATTTAAAGGTAATACCCCACCTTGTGATTTTCGTTTATGATGAATTTTGGTATGCTTGCCCACCTTCTAGTTATTATAATTCTTCATTCTTTGATTTCTTATAGGTTCCAAGTTCCAACATGTTCTTTAATCTTGTCAAACTTTTTTTCTTCCAGAAAATGTCAATGATACAATCTTAATGTATTTAAAAATTTTCTTAAAAAAAAAAATTTAGGGGCGCTGCCCCCAAACCCCCGAACTTCTATACTAATTGTACACTCATTAACTCTAAATCTTGGCTTCGCCTCTGATTTAACAGGAATGAGATCTTTGATATGTAAGATCATGACATTTTATTTATAGTAATAAAATATGTAATAATAGTAGAAAGTTCTCAATCCTCGCTTTTCTATACCTCTCACTTTTTTTATTTATTTTTTTTTTAGCAAAAAAAAGTTAGTTATTTGACTTCATAAGATATACATTACTTAAAATATAAAGGATAATTTGCATGTAATAAAAATTTTAGGATGTTAGTTTGCAAAAAAAAAAAAAAAAAAGATTGAAGAAGTTTATTGTGTCTAAGGCAAGGTATTATTTAAAGTTAAACGTTGACAATGACTTATTAGCAAACTAAATTTTACACCACATGCATGGACAAGAATATTAACCTCAATGATTTTGGAAAAATGGAACTTCTTGTTCAAGTCACTAAAATTTCCCTCCTTTCTCTTCCATTTTTAATGAATTCAAATTTAAAAATGGACAAATAAAGTTGTAATTTTTACAAGTCATTTAAAAATTTAAAAGTATTTCAAAACGTACTTAAATAAAAAATGTTAAAAATGATATTATAAAGTCTCCTTAAGTTGGTCCTATTTTAGAATTTTGCGTTTCTTTTTTTTTTTTGGGGTAAAATTACATCAAAATCCCAACCAAGAAAAACAATATCTTAAAAATTTCGAAATTTGTTAAGGTGCCATTTTTTTAACAAGTTATAGGATTTTTAAGATTTTTTTTTTTTAAAAATGGGATCTTAGTTTATTTTATTTATTTTATTTTTTATTTTGAAAGAATGGACCGGCCAGATTTTGTTGGAAGAAGAACTTGTGGGATTTTTTTTTTTTTTGGTAAAAGAACTTGTGAGATTTGAGTCCGAACAAGTGCCGGGCTCCGCCAAGTGCATCATGAAACCCATTTTTGGCCCGATCCGACTCTAGGCATGTGGAATCTAAAATCTAAAATCCCATAGAACCATCTCGCAGCGATCGAATCCCCAAAAGGAGGTATGAATGTTTGAAGAGCCAACGTCATCCATCATCACGGTCTAGAACTTTGCGAAAAAGTTCCATTCCAGTGCTGCTCAGATCTTCCGTGAGTTACCAATGGCGGATTATCATTTTGTGTACAAGGACGTTGAAGGAGCGTCCACGCAGTGGGATGATATCCAGAGAAAGCTTGGCAATTTACCCCCAAAACCACCTGCGTTCAAGCCACCATCATTTACGCCTGCACCGGATGAGGATTGGGTTCCGAAAGATAAGGCCTGGATTGATGACAAAACTGAACAAGAGCTCGAAGATCTTGAAGACGATCTCGATGATGATAGATTTCTCGAGGAATACAGGTAGGTTGGTTATTGATGTTCGATTTATAAAACTGATTGATGGTTGATTTCCAGAAACTTAGCTAGTTGTTCGATGTTGATAGATTTCCAGAACTTTTTTCTGCTAGGAATATGAAAATAACGCTGATGGATAGAATTTGAAATCCTACGGCTGCGTTGATTTTTCATCATCATCAAATGCAAGATAGTGTTTTGGCTATTTACCGTCTTAAATGTATACTATTTGTTGGGTTCTGAAAGAGGAAATTGTTCGGGATTATATCGTGTTCAAGAAATAACTGCTAAAATGTCAGTAAGGCCACGGATATCTGGCTTATTATCATGTTAATTTCTGCCTATTGATTTTAAGTCGTTTTACGTCTTGAGGGAACAATACATATCTAGGACAAAAGCAAAATCAGGTCCTACTTTTATTTTTACGTTCTCATTTGATTTTCGTGCTCTGATAGGAAGAAGAGGCTAGCCGAGATGAGAGAGGAAGCTAAAGTTTTGAGGTTTGGATCGATTATTCCGATTTCAGGATCTGATTTTGTTCGTGAGGTTTCACAGGCTCCAGCTGATGTTTGGGTTGTTGTACACCTTTACAAAGAAGGGTATACCTTAAGACATCTTTAAATTATTTATATCATTACAATTGTATAACTTAGTCACGTTTCTTAGGCAATTGCTACCTGGTTCTCCAATTTAATATAATGAAAAGACGCTTTTTGGAAGAACCAATCATGCAGTGTGGAGGTGTACAATATCTCTACTCGTAATGCATTATTGGAAAATTAGATAAACTTCTGAGTTGTTTTCAGGTTAGAATGAAGTGTCTCGTGCTGACATTAATTTTACTTCTACTTTCTAATAAATTTCGTGGCAGAATTCCTGAATGTGGGCTTCTAATGCAAAGCTTAGAAGAATTGGCTGCAAGATACCCTGCAACAAAATTTGTCAAGATAATATCTACTGATTGCATTCCAAACTACCCAGATCGTAATCTTCCCACTTTGTTGGTCTACAACAATGGAGCAGTTAAAGCTAATTATGTGGGTATGCAAACTTTTGGGCGGAGGTGTACTCCTGAAGGTATTTAATTTGACTCAGGAAGCCTATAATATTCCTGTTCTTGCTTTGATTAGTAATGTTTGTGTGTATTTTATTCTTTAAGTCTGAGAGACATGTCCATTGTGTTATGAAACATTCTTTTTTTTTTTTTTTTTTATTACAAAATCAGGAGTGTTTGAATTCTGAATTTCTACACATTCTCTCCACCCTTCCCAGCTAGTTTCAGGTGGCCTGAAACATTCGTATTTGATTGTTGATTTCTTTTGCTACTTTCCAATTGAGAAAACAACTTCAAATTCATTTTCTAACATGGAATTATGGGCCGGGGCTGTCTTTGAAGTTTTTCACAGAAGGGGAATGACATTTATAGGTAATTTATCGGAAGTTGTTGAAAGGTGTTTCCATTGTGAAGTTTGCTCAAAAGCGCTGTTATGAAATTGTGTGATCAAACCAATATCTATGTATGTTTAGCATAATTATAGTTGGATTTTCTTTAATCAAATATCATTTGCAATTATTATTTTAAGATTATTTTTTATCAATATAATTTATACTGTGTAACTGTATGAAACAGTGATTAAGTTTTCTTCTACTACTAGCATTCATTTGCTGTGAAATTCCTGGTACAAATGAAATGAGCCTCCCCGCATCACATCCCTTCCCGTAAAAACTTGCATCTTAAGACGTCAAAAGAGCCTCATTGCGTCTAATATGTACATATGACGTGTATAATTCAGGGACACAGACTATCTATTGAAGATTTCATGCTTAATAACTTGTTTCTGTTCCTTGTCTCTTGTATGTATCTAGAATCCGTGAGATTAGAGAATGCTGACTGAATATTACTCCTCATGTCCTTAATATAAGACATATTTGAGGAGTTAATATTGGTTTTAAATATAAGACATAGTTTTTGTATTTATCAATCTTTTTATAAATTACCACTATTGATACTCTCTCAACAATGCTCCCGCAACAATAATCTAGAAGAAGAGGGAATGGGGGAATTAACGGAGATGAATAGAGTGTTTTAAAAAATGTATGTCATATTAACTAACTTAATTAACTTCTTTAATTTAATGAAATTAAGTAAATATATTTTATATTAAGGATTAGACGGACAGAGTGTGTCTTTTTTTTCCATACTAGTTGTATGCATATGGATCAACGGATTGCAAAGATGCATTTAGCGGAGTCATATCTTCCCATTTGTATATTTTTCATGATTCTCTGTTTTATCTACTCCCTTATTCGACCGTCTTGTTTTGCTGAATCCTTTGCTTGTTCTGGGGAAAAATAGGTGTTGCATTAATACTGTGCCAATCAGATCCTGTGCTAAACGATGGCCAGAGTAGGGATGAAGAATCAAGAAAAGCTGTCATCGATGGTGTTCGCAAAAGGTTCATTGAGAAAGTTGTCACTGAGCACGAGGAGCAAGACGATGGTTCCTCAAGTGATTAGCCATGCTTGTATTCCTGTCTTCTGATGGTAAAAATGTTTATTTTCATTAAGAGAAGTAAAATTTTGGTGGAATTTTGTGTCTCCCACAACTTTGCTTCTCTGAGTCATTGTAATTGTAAAATTAAGTAGTAGTTTTCTGATGTGTGATTCCCAGTCGCTAGATCCTAAATTAATCCAAGTTTGTGGGTGTCTTGTTCAGCATTATTAATTTTAGAATTTGTTTGGGTGGACGGGAAGGAATGGAATGGCTAGTATAGTCTACATCATTACATTGCCATTTCATGTAATTTTAATTTTGTGGGCAAACCATTTTTTTTATTTTTTTTGTTTGATTATTCCGTAATCTGCCTGACTTGGCCTTGAGTCTTGGCTTAATGAAAAATACTGTGAACGAAACTCAGGCCCTTGACAAAAACAGGGCTCAACAATTCATGGAAATGGTTTGGGGTCAAAATCCACTCTAACAGGTGCAGACTGTGAACAATGTCATGTTGAGTTCCATGTAAATGGTTCACTGTAGTTCTTAATGAATAAAAACAAGAGAATTTAATTATATATTAATTTTTACAAAATAATACGTGGCTATAAAAAAAATTAATTGTTAACGAAAAATAGTTTAAACTAAAAAAGGTTAAAAAGAAAAAGATTTAGTGGGAAATGTGTGTAGGAAGTAAATGTCTAATAATAATACTATCTTGAAAGTTGTTTTTTCAGGTTTAATATCACTTTGAAAACTTTAAATCATAATATATTATCCTTTTTGAATAAAAAGCTTACCACGTTAGTTTTTTAATGATCAATGTTAGCTTTTCATAGGCATTAAACAACATTGCTACGTTTTAATATTTCTGAAGTGACCCTGAACATGAAAAAACTTGTAAGGTAACATTACTCATAAACATATACTTATAAAATGGATTTACTACTTAACCTTTAATAGAAAACTTGGCGAGCTAGTCTTGTTGAACTTGGAAAAACTTGGAAAGAAAATAGAATGAAGATAAGAAGTTATTAAATGTAGTAAAGAAAATGCTAACTATAATGAATCAATTAACATCCGTATAATTAATATTCATAAGCAAGCAGCACAATTTAATTATGCTTGGTTTCGGTCACACCCCAATAGCTTCCTCAATCCTTCCTTTCCATGTTCCAGGAAGAGGTTGCGGAAAATGAAAAGTCGAAATTGACAATTTCAAGCAGCATCAGTTTTCCACTGAATATCACAATGATCAAGGATATATAGTAATCCTATTATAGATTAACCTTGAAAATTAAAGAGCCAAAAAAATTTCATTCCCACATCTTTTGAGAAATTGTCAATCTGGATGATTGGATTTATATAACATTACAATATTCTGTCCCTGCTTAGTTTCAGTTACACCCCAGCTTCACCTCCATCCTAGCCTCCAGTATGAGGAAAATGAAAAAGAAAAAATTCAGACAAAATCGCATAGCCACGATGATCAAATAAACCTCCATATGATACCAAACAATTCATATTCATTCCACCATGGCATCAACTGCGTCAGCTGAAACATCAGAAGCTGGTGCAGCAGCTTTTCTTTTATCCTTACCTGTAAGGCACGACAGACATCAATCAAACATTGGAAAAGCATAAGACAGGAAATATCACATTTCCTACTACTGGACAATATTCTACTACTATAACTTTGTAGTTCCATTTCTTGTTTTCAAATGAATAAAATTATGTCTCCTAAATTCTTTCCCCAACAAGGTGAATCTAGTTTATGCCAACCGTGCATGAGAGACACCAAAGATATTTTACGCCCACTGTTATGAGCTATTCTTTCTCTCTCAACTAGAGATACATCTAGCTAGCTGGGGGTGGAACAATAACATACTAGACCGAAAAGCTTACCTCTTTTCTTCAGCTGTTTTACTTTCAGGCCCTTCTTCAAGTGAATCTTTCTGGACGATTTGCTACAACTTTGAGAACTCCCTGCAAGCAAAATTGAACGAAGCTTAAAGAAAACCATCAAATATGTTTTCTGCTATAAGCTTAACATGCCAAATACAACAATGAAAGGCATCCATGTCAAGCGCCTCTCTCCCTCTCCTATCTCTAAATCTTCAACTTCTCCACAGCCTTCTTATCAGTTTAGTGCTTGGAATTTCTCACACATACAAGAAAATTGTAATGACTCAAAGACGAAGTAAACTTTACTACTACTAGATCCAAGAAAATGCTAACCACACTAAAGTCACATTGACAAAAGAATGCTATGATGACACCAGTTAAAATCAAAGTATAATATCTTGAGGTCTGTATTACCCTCTGTATATATAAGGAGTTCATATGACAGAGAACAGCTATTGCTACTCTGCATTCTCACTGTGGCAAGAGCTTTGAACTAAGAGCATTATTGAAGAATCATCATGCACGAACTCTTCAATAGATCTGGCTCAAATCCTCATTCATTAGGAGAGCTTCATTAAAAACAACTATTAAAAATTTATTATTATTTTGAATGTTATTACATCACCTCTATGTTCTTCAACTTGAAATGACATTCATGATAGTAAGTAGTGGTAGGTTGGAAGCAATGGGTGACAAAAATGTTTAGGAGGACTTGGTTTTGACATCCATATGCACACAACATTTGAAGAAATTGTAATACGTACCAGGCAGAAAGCCAGATAAAAGATTATGAAAGGACCCTATTCCAAGGTAAGACCTATGCTAGGCGTCCTAAGATCTAGGGAGACAAAAGTAGCACAACCAAGGAGCAGGATACTTTTTAAGGTTGCAGGGTTGACCTTCTATCTTAGTATAAACGTAGGCCGTTAGCTATCATTTAGGGTGGTTGTTGGGTACTGTGAAAGGTATCTGTCTTTCATATATTAGCCGTTAGGAATATTTTGGAGGTAGGCATTTTTTGGTATGAACATTTTGTAAGGAGAGGGGATCAGGTGAAGTTTATAAACCTGAAGCTTTCTTGGCTGAGAGGGTATTTTCACTCTTTCAGATTATTGTAATCCCTTGGACATTAGTTAATCCATCAGATTTATCACTTTCTATTCGAAATTCCTGTTGATTCCTAACAGATTATCAAAATTCAAAAGCTACAAACTCCAGAGCCAAGAACAAAAGTTGAAAATGAGAAAGATGATTCTGAATAAACAGAAGATGGATGCAGAGTGCAATGGTAGAAACGGGTAACTTGAAAGCCCTGACAGAAAGATGAATTAAGGTATGATGGCAGTGGGTAGGATTTCTAAAACAGGACATCATAGTTATCCCCCTAGGCTTTAACAGCTTCCAGCAAGAGAATTCAACGCTAACAACTTTACAAGCTAATATAGTAATACCATTTAAAAGACAAAAAGAACTTTAAAACACTAAAGAACATCCTGCGCCTAAGAATTTTCCTCCACAAATTCACCATATGATGGCAATTCTTGCACGATACATAATCTATCCACCCGATATATACAAATATGCATTCCATGATTGTAAAAGATTATCATTAAAAGAAAGCAGAAACATGATGTCAATGTATGTTACCTTCAGCTTCAGCAACTATCTTCTCTACATCTTCTATGGTTACCAAGCCCTTCTCCAGAGCTTCCTTTTGCTCCTTCAATCAATTCAGAACGTACGAATTATTAGCTTCTGCAACTTCAAATACAGGATGAACACACAGCAGAAAAGAAGATTTCTCTTTTATTAGGCAACGAAATAAAAGAAGAAAGAAAAGAGAGTACTCGACGCCATTTTTTGAGGAGCTTCCGCTGTCGTTTGCCGGAGATGGAAAGAGGTTGGTGCCTGTTCTTAAGCTTGCCAGTATTAGGATCGCCATGAAGCTTTCTCTTCTTCTCCGATAATAGGGCTCTCCTTTTCTTCTGCACCTCATTGAATGTGGCCATCTTGCTCTTGCTTTCTCGCTAACGAACTTCACAAACCCTAAAGTCCTAAGCCCGCGAGCACTTAACCTTCTCAATCTCTATCTGGTTATTTGTCTTCCTCCTTGTTACCCACTACTCATAATTTTTTATCCGCCACCAATTATATTTAATTAATTTATTTATTATTATTTTTCTATTATTTCATTTCTTAATTTATGAGAAAAAGATAGTTGGTGCCTTATAATAAGAACCAATGGAATACATGATATTATTAAAATAATTATCAAATAATAATTAAAAACAAAAAACAAAAATCCCAAAACAAAAAATATCAGTTTCAAAACTCCAAATAAGTATTTTTCAACCAAATGAGTTGTTAATTATTTTATTGTTAACATTTATCTTGTTACTATTATTGTCAATAAGATTTTGAAGTTTAAGTAGTATGTTTTTTGTCGTTTTACCAATTAACCCTTTGTTATTGATTAGAACAAGTTAATTAAGGTTTTCTTAATTGAAAATTTGAGGCATAAATGTGTCAATTATTTAATATTTAAGTCTCCAGGGTTGAATTTTCTTTCGTTTGGGGAAAAATTCATAATTCAACTTAACTTTAGTATAATTCACCCATGGTAGATATATCTATACTGTATTTTTTTTAATAAAAAAAATACATTTGATTTATAAAATCTAGTGACTAGTGGTACTTTTCAAGTTAGCAGCTGATGTTATGGAGTTTTATTGTGGACCATTTTTATTAATAACTAGATAAAATAAGGGCTTTGGTTTTCTTATGTTACATGAAAAAAAAAGTTTCTTACACACACATGAAATGATAGGACACACATATACATATATGAATTAATATATGTATATATTTATATGTGGGTCTCACCATTTCATGTGTATGTAACATAAAAAAAATGTTTTCCCATAAAATAATACATAAAAAAGACTTTAACAACTACCCTATCAAAGTAAGAAATAGTAAGTTTGTGAGGTCCAAGAACAAAAAACCAACACACTTTTTTTTTTTTGGGGGGGGGGGGGGGCGCTCAAAAGTAACTATTGTATTGTCATAACCATGGTTATTAAAAATGGGATTTAAAACGGTAAAAACGCGATTTTACGTTTTAAATTAAGCAAAACGTTTTTTTTTTTAAAAAAACGTATAGGGGTAAAAGCGTATCCATAAAACGTAAAAGCGTGCGTTTTTTGGAAAAACGGGAGTCAGCCCAATGTTGGATATTTTGAAGGGAAAATTACATTTGAGCCCTAAGGACCAGAATTAATTACAAAAAAGTCATCCACCAAAATCTCATTATAAAAAATTCCCTTGGGACTTTTTTGTAATTAATTAAAAAATTCTCAATCCATATTTACAATTAGAAATGTTATATTAACAACTAAAAAATACTATATTTACAACAAAAATACATTATTTCTATATACAGGTAAAAACTACGTTTTGTATTGCGATTTTACGTTTTACGTTTTTTCATTCTCCTTCCGCTTTTACGTAGAAACTACGTTTTTACAACCTTGGCCATAACAGAAAGCATTACAGACAGGAAACAACAGAAGGGAAATGGGCAACATAATACAACCGCTAAGACAGATAATGAAAACACCAGAATGAAAGACATACAACAAATCAGGAAGGGAAAGGTCTAGTAATACATAAACATAACTGATAACTAGAAAACAAAGGAAAGCAAATCAATCTCCATCTCCTTCATGATGAAAAGAAGAAGCAATGTCCACAACAATATTGGTCTTCTGAATATCCAAGGTTAGAAGAGACAACAAAGGAGATGATGGTTGTGACACCCACCTGATAAGGCACACCCCCTTATAAGCGTTTGCTGCAAGAAGATCAGCAACTCGATTACCCCGTCTTGAAGTAAATGAAATAGAAAACCGAACCTCATGAGAGAGTAGGCAAGTAATGTCATGTAATATACTTCTAAATTTCCAATCAAAAAGATCAGGAGGATTGGAACCAACATAGGATAGAAGAGGAAGGCAGTTAGTTTCCAAAATAACCTTGTCATGTTCGAGATCCCTTGCTAGCATAAGAGTTCTTTTGAGGGCCAAAGCTTTAGTCATAAAGGCTGATACAGATTTAGTCTTGTCTACAAAGCCCCAAACAAATGGACCCATGTAATCTCGACAGACCAAACCAATTGAGTCCATCTCATTTTCAGATTTGAAAGCACTATCCAGATTAATTTTGTGGCACCCATGGATTGGAAGTTTCCAAGTAACAATGGTGGATAGTCCAGCAGAAGGTGAATCTGACACAGGGAGTGGATTCTCCATACAAGACCAGAAATCATGATTATATCAAGGGGTTTGGACTAATATGGTTAAACACTTTGTCATTTCTTTGTTTCCATATTAGCCACAAAGTCCAGCATATCAAAGAAACATCAGAAGAAATTAGGGAGGGCGTACCTAGAATCTTTAACCACCAAGCATTAAAGTTGAGGATCTCGGCGCTATCAAATCTAGCTCCCAACACACTACCAAACCAAATGCTTCTTGTCCAAGGACAATGAAAGAAAAGGTGTTTCAAATTCTCCTTACTCTCCTCACAGATAGGGCATGCCATACTTTGAGATCTCTTCCTACCATAGAGGGTTGCATCGGTTGCCAAGGTGTTGTGTAAGATATGCCACATGGAGTGTTGCACTCGCGAGATGGTTTTGATTTTCCATATTGATTTCCAGCAAGATGGAGGAATGACAATGGAGGATCCTGCCTTATTGGTATGTGTTTGCTACTCGGATTTTCTGCTATAATAACCAAGCTTAACCGAATAGGATCCATTCCTATCATTAGTCCATAGAAGTTTAGCGTCTAATCCATTACTGGATATAGGAATCTTCAAAATAGCATTGATGATGTCCTCTATTAAGAAATATGAGATAGGAGTAAGATCCCAAGCTCCTTCAACAATAAGGTCGCTCACGGAAAGATCATCACTTTGCTGTGGCCTATCAGGGAAGACAACTTCAAGGACCCAGCTATCGCCCCAAACTCTAATATTTGTACCTGATCCGACATCCCACCCAAGGTCCTTCTTAAGGAAGTCTCCACCATCAATAATATTGGACCAACACCACAAAGCTTTACAACCCTTTTTGGCTTCAAAGAAAGTGTCCTTAGGAAAATATACACTCTTAAGAACTTTTGCCCATACATCATTTGGCCTTTGATGAAGTCTCCAGGTTTTTTTAGCCAACGTAGCTTCATTCATAGTAATCAAGTCACAAAATCCCATACCGCCATGACTTTTGTCCATAGTAAGAGAATCCCACGCCTTCCAATGAATTCTTCCTCCAAAGGGCTTTCCATCCCACCAAAAGTTCGCAATAAGAGCATTTATCTCCTTATAAGTTTTAATATGAAACTTGAAGCAATTCATGGGGTATATTTTTTTTTTGGTCAAAGAATTCATGGGGTATATGGGGATCGCCTGAATGACTGCTTTAATCATAACTTCCCGCCCCAAGAAAGAGAATAG
The DNA here is from genome assembly GCA_037074495.1 of Acacia confusa. Lineage (NCBI taxonomy): Eukaryota > Viridiplantae > Streptophyta > Magnoliopsida > Fabales > Fabaceae > Acacia > Acacia confusa. Next base: position 44,996,225 of record CM073503.1, read on the forward strand.
AGCACGCCCCCAGCCTTGCAACTTACTTGAGACTCTTTCTCTAATATAAGCTAGCACTTGATGTCTGGTTATACCCCATATGCTTGGGATGCCGAGGTATTTACCAGGATCTTCAGATGCTTGGATGCCTAAAATGTTACCAACCCTTGCCTTAACTTCTGCAGGAGTATCGGTTGAGAAGAAATGCTATATTTATCAAGATTGATAATCTGCCCTGAAGCATTACAATAAAGATTCATGATCTTCACTAATTGCTGGCAATCCACTTGACTGGCATTCATATAGATTAGAGCATCATCCGCAAAAAAAACTGAGTGAGAATTGGACAACCTTGGCTCAATCTTACCCCTTTTGAGAGTTTGTCTTCTTGGCTTCTACTAATCATGAGAGAGAATACTTCAGCGATAAGGATGAATATATATGGTGAGAGCGGATCTCCTTGATGCAATCCTCTGCTTCGAGAATAGGATCTTACACTATCACCAGATAAACAAATGTTTAATTTGACTGAACTCACACACTTCATGATGAGGGAAACCTATTCCACATAGAAACTGAAGCCTAACAACACCTTCTCTACGAAAGCCCATTCAAGGCGATTATAAGCCTTGTTCATATCCATCTTTAGAGCAAATTCGTACTTGCCACCCTCCTTTTTCCTTCTAAGATAATGGTAAACTTCATGAGCAATGATGATATTATCTTTGTATACTTTGTGTAACATCCCGAATATTTCTAGCAGTTATAAAACATAAGATTTCACTGGTTTTCATAAATAATAACTAAAATCCAAAATAATCAACTTCGGGAGGTGTTACCACTGCACTTGTATGAGACAAGTGCAAGGCTGCTTATTATATTAAATAAATCTAAACTTAAGTAGAAATGTTTTTCACAAAACAAAACAAAACAATAAAATAAAATAAAATAATGAAATCAAAATCAAAATTAAAATTGGACGTCTTCCTCACTTCTCATTGCTAGCCCCAACCATTGGCACCTATTTCACTGAAATTCTGCTCCCCTGAAGGATTATCGCAGCCCAAAAACACAAACATAAGTAAAAGCTGGTAATCCTAATTAAGTAAAGATAATATAAAATAAAATAAAATAATTAAGTAGATAAATAAATAAATAAATAAATAATTGCAATAAAATAAAATAATTATACAATAAAATGAAATAATTCCAAAATAAAACAAAATAAAAGTATCATATATATATAATTTAAAGGTGTCATTGTTTATAAAATTGCATCAAACATTAATCATTATCTTTTTGAATTTATTTAGACCCGGGAAACCCTGCCAGTCTATTTAGTAGGAAGAGAACCATCGTAGACCCGGGAAACTCTGCCAGTTTACTCTGTGACCTGGGAAACCCTACCAGTACAATTCATCAAAATTGGCCATATCATCATTTTCTTCCTAGTGTGCCACCCTTTCCCAAAGTTGCTACTAGTGTCCCGGGAAACCCTGCCAGACACCGCTTTGGGAAGAACGGATATATCGATTTACATCAAATAATTTTTCGAAGGCATAAAGCCTTAAAAGTGTGTTCATCACTTTAGGAGGTACCATCCCAAAGCTATCCTCTCACAATTAAATTATTTCAATCATACAACAAAAATAAAAGAGAATAAAAATTTAAAAATAAAAATAAAATTCTTTTCAAATCTATACATACCTATGCATTCAAAACAAATAATAATAGATAGAAAACAAAAGTAAAAAGGTAATAATAATAGTAATAGTTATATAAATTAAAAGCAAAAAGTAACACTACGGCTATTATTATTATTATTATTAAAAGTAGTAGTTATATGAATCGAAAACAAAAAGTAACACTACGGATATTATTATTATTATTATTATTATTATTATTAAAAGTAGTAGTTATATGAATCAAAACAAAAAGAAACAGCACAGAAGGGACGCATGGAAGGAGTAATGTTTCGAAGCAAAAAGAAAACACTACGGCGTGGACCTCGTTGGAACTAAAGAAAACCCTAAAGTAATAACATGATGCGAATTGAACTACAAGTCACGCAAATGAAAAAGGCACACATGGAAGGAGCATGGATTTACGCAAAACGAGGAGAAAAAAAATATGTGCATACAGGAGATCATACCATAATCATTAATCGATGTGAATTGATTAATACCATGACAAATCAACTGTTTAGGTTCAGTTGCAAAAGGGACAAAAGGGAAAATTTGTTCTAGGGATTAGGATTACTTGGTCTCCGTGTTTGCTAAGCTTCTAGAAGAGAAATTCTGTCGCAAAGAATTTTCAGAGAAAGAACTAATGAGCGATGGCTAGGGTTAGGTGGTTAGACCTAGGTTTATAATTGAAATTAGGGTTTAGCTATGGGGTGGGCTCTGTGGGTTGAGCTCTTTAGCTATTGCTAGCTTAATGAATAAAATGATAACAAATCATTTATTAAATTCTAATTTAATTAATTAGTTTTTTTATCATTACTATATTATTAATTTTTAATATTAATATCTATATTGTTGTTGTTGTTGTTTTTAAAATAAATGGGTATTACACTTCGACCTGGAACAAATGCCCCTTGGTTTTGGGAAATATAGGGATCAAGCAATGGTTTTAACTTGTTGGACATGAGCTTAAAAATGATCTTATAAGAAAAATTACATAAACCAATAAGGCGGAAGTGGGAAACATGATCTGGCCTATCAACTTTAGGAATTAAAGTGATGTTAGTTTCATTAATAGCATCTAGGCAGGAATTACCATCAAAGAACTCCTGGACCATTGTACAAGTTGACTCACCAACTTCAAGCCAAGAATTATGATAAAAACATACTAGAGAAGCCGTCCGGTCCAGGTGCTTTGGAACTCCCAAGGTTGAAAGCTGGTTGCTTAATCTCTTCCCTAGTTACAGGCAACATGATGTACTGGTTCATTTCAAGAGTGATTTTATTGTCTATGAAACTGGTAGCAAACTCCATGTCTTTTAGATTGGAGGTTGAGAAGAGAGACTGGAAAAACTCAGCAATCTAGTTGGCAATGTCATGTTTCTCCATTAACCAATTCCCCCCATCATCCTTGATGCTTAAGATGTTGTTTCTATGTCTCCTCTTCAGCGTAGCCATATGAAAGAATATGGAATTTTTGTCACTTACGTTAGCCAATTAACGAGAGAAGGTTGCCACCAAAATTTTTCCTCCATATCAAACAGATGATCTAACTCAGCTTTAACACCAGAAGTTTCTTGGGAGATGTTAAGGGGTCAGTTCTTTAGAAATCAAGGTAGCAGCGAGTTTTGCCTTTAAAAGATTAATCCCTTTTATGTTATTAGGGAAGATCTTGTTGCTCCATTTAATCAGATCAGCCTTACATCTGCTTAATTTGCATTTTAAACTCACACAGGTCAACAGGGCATTATCAACTGTACGTCTCCAACTATGCTCCACTACCCGAGGAAATTTTTTGTGGGTAGTCCAAGTAGCCTCAAATTGAAAGGTTCTTGTCTTTCTTTGATTCTCTGGATGGCAATTAATGAACAACAAATGGTGGTCTGAATCAGCAGGAGTGACATTAAAGATTTAAAGGTTGGGGAACTTCTTTCAATTAAAGATTGCCCAATGCTCTACCTAATCGTTTCCTAATGGTATAGGGCTCATTCCTATTGTTGCACCGGGTACAGAGACTCCCATTGAAACCCAAATCGTCTAATTCACAATAAGCAAGTAGACATTTAAAGTTCAGTATTTTCCTCCACGCTTTAGGCTTTCCACCACACTTTTCAGATTGGGAGAGAATGCCATTAAAATCACCTAGACATATCCAAGGTTCACTAATGTTCCTACCTATTCTTCTCAATTCTTGCCAACATAATGTCCTCTCTTCTTCAATTGGGGGCAAATGAAATATACGAGGGGGTTTCAATATTAACTGATGAAATCATAGCATGGAGGATATTGGCAGAGGAGAAAATGATGTTAACCATTACCGTAGTAACCCACCAGATAGGCAGACCTCCGCTTCTACCCGTAGGATCCACCAACCACTCTTCTACAAGACCATATCGTCTTCTCAGCTTTCTCATGTAATTAGCCTTCTGCTTGGTTTCCATTAAGAACACAATATGGGGTCTTTTCCGGAGGCACTCCTCCTTTAAATTCCTAGCTGTCAAGGCGACCCCAAGGCCTTGACAGTTCCAAGCTAAGATATTCATGTTGAACCGATGACTGGTCCCATCAAGCCATTGATGTTGAGAGATGGAGAGGAAATCAGTGATTCATCAGTCTCCTCAGAGCCACGAAACCAACTTAACGGAAAATCAATTTCACCACTTACTTGACAATCAGAAGGTACCATTGAGTTTTTGCTACGGATAATAGGCTTAAGGGGGTGATAGCTCTTCCGACGCCCTCTTTGTTTGCTTCCTCCTAGAGATTGTGACGGGGGAGGGATTTCAGTTTCGATGAACTTGAGCTTCCTGTGTGTTTTATCGGAGGACGACTCTAACTCCATCTCATAGGGCCTCTTAATATGTATTCGCTGCAATGACTTGGCCATAGACGAAATTGGGGATAGCCCAAAGGAGGGTATAATAGGATTATTTGTGGGCTCAGTGTCGTTGGGGAACTCAACTGTATAACATGGGCTAACCTCATTAAAAACCTGCCCAACATCACACACTACCTCATACGCTCCACTTCACATACAGATTGGGCTTAGGCACAAACAGGCCTAATAGTCACCGAGTGAATATAAGAAGGTAAGGCGCGGGTTGGTTTAATCGGACTAGGTGGTGGATCACATGAGGGACTGGCATCATGACTCACAGCTACAATCTTTTTCTCAGAAGGCAGTCGCATATCAGGTATATCGCCCCCAACCTCAGTGTCCTGTCCCATCAAATCTCTTTTATGGCAGACAATGGCCTTTCCTAGTTGACCTTGATCCTGATACGTCTCTTTCATAGGATCCGACACGCCCCCTACAATATTGTTTGACTCCAGTGTCGTACTGGGTGACAGCTTCTTCCCAGGTGACCAGCTCCAACAAGATTTATAGGACGGGTCATGTATCTCAATGAAACTAGCTTCACACCATTCCTGTTTACACACTATTAGGATCTCCTCCACCGAACGCACACCAAGGGTACTTAACCAACTGCCATACTCATGCTCCTTATCTTCATTATTTCGACTTATAGACGGGTCTTTGCAGAAACGAACCTCGTGACCTATTCGGCTGCAACTGTAACCGAAGTTTTGTAACCATTCATACTTGATTGAGACCCAAGCTAGTTCATTTTTCCTCGCGAGACCCAAAAGCCAGGCACTATTAATGGTTTGCTTAGATTAACTAAGGTTCTCACCCTGATAAAGCTTCGTTCCAATCTACCTCCAACCATCGGGTTTTCATACATCACTGCTTCGCCTACTGAGTCGCCAAGTATTTTTGAATTAGTACAATCGAAAGTTTCCAAGGAAGGCCATGAAGCTGAACCCAAAAAGGCGCCTCGTTGAAACGAACATCCTTAAGAGCCATGAAATCAGAGAAAGCTAAAAAGATGCAGCGCTGCAAGATGGACATCTAAGAAGCTAGGGATGAACTTAGAGGTCTCGATAAGATCATCTATAGGCGCGAAGCTTTCTGGCACAAACTTGGCCAAAATCCAAAGCATGAGCATGAGGCTCATCACCTGAATGCTTCCTTGTACAGTTTTTAATAATTCCCTAATTGAACTATTGATGATCACTATTAATATCAATATAAATAACTAAATATAATATTTACAATAGAACATACGTCATAATTAGTAGAATTTACTTTTCAAGTATCATATGGTATATAAATATCCACATAAAATACTTCAATTAATTAATTATTTATTTTCTAGATTATTTTTTAGCAAAATTTGTTTTCAAGATTCAATAAAGCAAAAGTTTCACTGCACCGGGACTACACTGAAAATAAACTTTATGAGTGAAAAGATAATTGTGTCAGTACTTTACAAATCAAATATAATTATTTATCAGACACATGTAGCAATTTACAAGTCAAATATGCTTATTTACAAGATAAATAAGTGAAATTACAATATCATCTTAGCCATGCATAAAACAATGAGGAGCAGTAAAATTTGAGAAAGTTTTAGGGTTGTTTGATATTAAATAGCTATAGCAGTGCAGTAGAATTTTCCAAAAAAATGAAACGTGTCATACATTCATAAGAGTGTTGGAAATTTTACTACTTATGACATGATTTGACTAAATTATATCTTTTAAATTATAGGTCAAGAGGAGTGGGGCAACCACTCTATACTAATAGTAACATGATCTCAAGTTGATCTTTGAGAACATTGCAGCTCCCGTGAGCTGATCTAGCAAATCATCAGTCTTAAGTAACATATATTTATGCTTAATGGTTACCTTGTGATAGTTGACGTATAATTGCATACTTCCATCATTTTTCTTGACAAACAACATTGGCAAACTTAGGGAGAGATACTCAGTTGAATCAAATCTTTCTCAAGCAACTATTCCTACTGTATCATTAACTCTGCCAACATTGATTGTGAAATTCGATAAGGGGCCTTTGAAATTGGAATTGTCCTTGATACCAACTCAATAGAGAACTTAACCTCTCGCTCCAAAGGCAACCCTAATATCTCCTTCGGAAACTCATTCACCACTTCAATTCGATCAAGGATCCCAACTTCTTCGTTGGCACTGATAGAAAAGAAGAACACTTTTCCACTTGAATTACAGACAACAATGGACTAGAAGTTACCTAACAGATGTAAGATATAAGGGAAAATTCACTTTCTTTCCCTTACAATCAAGATGAACATTATTAGTAGAAATTTCACTGCCCTCTTGGATTAAAATTAAATTAAATTTTGTCAGTAAAAAGACAATAATGAATTTACTTTATTTTTCTATAGAAGCATTTATAAGACAAATAATAGTATTCACTAGACAAATAAATGGATTTCAAAGAATCAAAGAAGTTTAAAAAACAATTACAAGGCAACTATGTGAATGGCCAAAATTTATTAACTCTTTGGATTCTTTTAAATCCATTTACAATACAAATATAGCTATTCACAAAATAAATAAGAAAATTTACAAGACAAATATGAGCATTTATAAGACAAAACTAATTATGTATACTTGTGTTTATAATTGTGTTGAGTACTCATAACGAAATAATTTGATGTTAAATTTTCACATTTACCCTTCTAAAAATATTTAAAATAATAGAATGAGAAAACTGGTGGGACCCATAATGCAAAAAGTAACCGAAGATAACCAGGGTATATGCTACCAAAAAAATGATTATGTTTACTTTTACATCAAAAATAGTTAATTATGTTGGATGCTAATAGAAAAATAGTTCCGTACTAAATTTACACCTCCACCCTATTATAAATATATCATAGTCGTCAGAATGAAAAGAGGTTGCCATCTGAATCTCCGGCAATTTACACTTCATTTGGGTTATAATTGACAACAACAAAAGATTCTTCTGAAACATGATCAGAGAACGCTTCTATATGTGTTCTTTCTTCAGCTTTAATATAATACAGTGGTTTGATATTCGAACTATATACGTGAACAATTACGCACGCACACAAGCACACATCTTTCAACTAGCAATGTATGCTTCCTTTGGAATCTCACTAGCTGCATCATTGCCAAATATCAGTAGCCACGCATGAACCAATTGAAATTTAGAGATTTTACTCTTTTATAAAACTTTTGAGATTGCCCATATCAAAAATTGCTCAAATGCCTCTATCCGTGTGACTTTGATTTTTTTTTTTTTTTTACATTGCATCACTTGCTGATTCTTATTAGTAATAAGAGGCTGTTGAAAAGGGTGTTCCAGAGGGAGAAAGAGGCTGTTGAAAAGGGTGTTCCAGCCGGACAACCTTTACAAATAGGGCCTGTTTTGACTAGTCTGAGCAATTTTTTTTTTCCCCATTATAACTTTTACAAATTTAAAGTAGAATAATAGTCATATTGTAAATGATTTACCAGCGAAAGTTGACTCAAGTAGAAGGGACTTAGGTCGCTTAAGCAAAGGTCTCAAGTTCGAGCCCTTGTGGATGCAGAAAACTTTCGTAGGAGAAGTCCCTGCGTATGCGTCCAACAGAACCTCGATCCGGACTAGTTCTCCTATGTATGCGCCTGACAGAACCTCAATCCGGATTAGTCAGGACAAAGCTTTGGTGAACCGGGTGCAATAATAAAAAAAAAGGATTTTATGTTTTGGATTGGTGGTAGTAAAAATAGTTTTTTTTTATTAAAAAAAACTGAGACTTGCTTAGATAAGTATTTGAAAAGCAAATTTAGATTAAAAAATACTGAAAACGCATGAATCTTATTAAACAATACATATATATTATATGTATATACTATAACAATTTTAAGAAAAAATTATCATTATAATTAGAAAAAAAATTAAAATGGTTAATTATTATTGGAAAAAACTTGAAACAACTAAAATACTTTTCATTATAATAAATATGAAAATAATTAATATATTGGGAAATATTTGAAAATACCTTGATATATGGATTTAATACACGTGTATATTATAGATTTTGGCATAAGAAATATCTATTACTACCTCCTGTCCATAATATGACCTAGCTGACTATAATATAATTTGACGAAAAAAATTTATCATCTTCAAAAATCTCTGTGACATATAATTTCTGTCTCCACTCTTTTCTTTTGTTTTTACACCCACTCTTTTGTTTACTGTGATGCGATCGTATAAGATTCATGCATTCTTAAAATGCGTTGTGTGTTGAAGAATGATCGCGCATCTTTACTGGATTTGGATTCGGTCCTCTGCCCTTGCCATTCACTCCCATTTACTGCCCCCAAAACAACGTCGTTTTGACACTGGATGTTGCCCTTTTCTTTTCTTTTTTCTTTTTTTTTTAAATTTTATACACACACATATTTCAAGTATTGTAGGTGCTAAAAATATATTTCAATATACTGACCGGTACTGAAAAAATATTGACTGATACTTTATGATCTTGAAAAATTATTTAGGATCTTAAAAAAATATTTCAGGGTACAGACTGGTACTAAAAAATACTGACGGATACTGATTGAGAATACTGGATGGTACTAAAAAAATACTTCATTTGAAAAAATACTTCATGATCTTGAATGTCAAGATCCTAAAATATTTTTTCAAGATCCTAAAATATTTTTTCAAGATCATAAAATATTTTTTCAGTACCAGAAAGTATCCTCCATCAGTATTTTTTAGTACCAGTTTGTACCCTGAAATATTTTTTTAAGATCCTAAATAATTTTTCGAGATCATAAAGTATCAGTCAGTATTTTTTCGATACCGGTCAGTATCCTGAAATATATTTTTAGTACTTACGATACTTGAAATATCTGTGTGTATAATTTTTTTTTTTAAAAAAAGGGCAGCATCCAATGTCAAAATGACGCTGTTTTGGGGGCAGTGGATGGGAGTGAATGATAAGGGCAGAGGACCGAATGCAAATCCACCAACAATTGCATTGCACAGTTTCCCAATTTGGTGTTCCTTGAGATGGACCTGTTTTGTACTATGACGAATTCCCTTTAACGTTCATTTTCTTTGTGTTTCGTTGTGTGTAAGGTGTTAATCGATCTTTCGGGTATGATGTCCATTATGGTAATGTGTCTCACTCTCAATGCTTTTTTATACCAATTGGTTTTGAGCAGAGGTAATGATTGCAGGCTTATCACGCCAAATATTCTTTTTAATTTTATTAATGCTTGAGAAATACTTGCATAATCTATTCTCATTATTAAAATGCACTAATTCCATTTTAATCCTACATAACAGATGAGTTATCTAGAGAAATTTAAATTTTATAATTTTAAAATATCAAATTCGTAATTTACAAACAAAATAAAAAATGTAATTCCATCCTACGAGTTGTTTTTTTTTAAAAAAAAAATCATAAAATTTTAATTTCTCCAACTCACATGTTAGACTGTTATGTATGATTAAAATAAGATGAGTTGTTATATTTTAATTAGTCATAATATAAATGAGCTAATATATATAAATATTTCTCATTAGTGTTGTAATGGTTAGCTTGACATGTGTCAAACAAGGTTAATAAGTGAATGGCCATGGGCCCATGTAAATTTCATTTCCCAATGAGTTGTTCAATAGAAATGCCGAAATGCTTGGGACCCATTTGGTACAAAGAAAATTTAAGGGGAAATTTGTCAAAATATTTTCTTTTTTAAAAAAGTATCAGATTAGAGCCAATGAAAACTATTTCCCAAAATATAATAGTTAGTGACATCAACAATACTGACACCACAAGTGGTGTCAGACTGTCTGACGCCATCACATCAATGGCATCAGTACTATAGATGCCATAGTGGTGTCTACCATAGTGGCGTCTACAGTAGATGCCACTGTGGCGTCAGTAATTGATGCCTAGGGCGTCAAAAATTGACGCCCTCGTGCATCATTTTTTTTTAATTATAATTTTATAACTATATTAAAATTATAAAATGAGAGAATTCTCTAATCTTCCTTTCCCTTCCCACCGAATTCGTGTACCAAACAGACCCTTAGAGTTAGTGCAACCTGTAGACTACACCGGGTTACTAACTTGTTTATATAATTTGTTTAGATTAAAAAAATCAGTTAATATTGATACTATGACATTTTTCAAAATACAAAAAATGCCGTACCTTCCTATAGGGTAATTTATTAGAGCTATCTAGTTAAGAATAAATCATTATTATTCTTTATGTATCCCATAGATCAACAACAATTTAAAACTTTTTCTCAAACATTTGAAGATTTAAAACTTATTGTTGGAATGAGATTTTCTATTACCTTTAGAAATGTGTAACTAATTCATTATAACTCTAAAAATCATGGTTCGAAGCTCAAACCTAAAAATAATAGTTTGAAGCTCAAACTTAAGCTCCTGCAATAAATTTCATGACAAAATAAAGACCCGGATTCAACAGAGTTCCATTGAGTCCAGAACTTACTTAAAACTCGCATTGTTCATATGCAGTTTTGCAGAAAATTTTAGAATTCTGACCCAACTTTAAAAATTCATGTTTTTGTCTATACATCCAAAAGTTACAAATTAATACTTATTATAAAGTTTAGGAAATGTACTATAAACATGCCAAATATCAGGAAATAACTTAAACATTTACCCCACATAATGTCAGATGCCATCTGTACATGCAACTTAGTTATACCCATATCTTCTATCATATTTGGAGTCTTGGCTACCATTCTCCTTACCTTAATCATCTTATTTAATTCTCTCTATCTTTTTTTTTTACTTGATTATGATTGAAAGAGCATCAATAGGAGTAAGTTGGGAAAATATTTACAAATATGAAAAATATGTCTTAGATTTATAATTAAAATCAATTCCATAATTATGTCCATACAAGGGAGTAATAAATTATATTATTCACAAATAATAAATAATACAACTCATTTATACATATGAGTTCCACCCTATGTATAAAAATCTACATAATGACCAATATTCACTATTCGACAATTTTTTTCTCATATGAATTCAAAGAGAGAAAGCATATGATACAAAAAGAATATAGTTGTTTATGAAACATATACCCTAACTTTATACAAAATAACTTTTGGCTCCCCTTAAATATATTATATGCCTTCATAAAACTATTGTGAAAGTAAAAGATCTATATAATTTGACAGTTCCATATGCACACAGCAAAAGGAAACGGAACAAATGAATATCAAATTTTGCCGTTGAACTCCCAATGACAAAGCACATAAACGCAGCTCCTTAGAGGCATTTGGCCTCAATCTCTTCAAGCGTAAGGCCTTTGGTTTCTGGTACAACAAAGTATATAAAGACAAGAGCGCAAAGGCCTATCACAAAAAATATGTAGAACAACATTCCAGCTCCCAGCAATTCCTGTCATAAAATTCACAGCGTCAGAGGCAGCAGCGCCCAATTGTTCATGCATAAATGTCAGATACAATTCTATAAAAAGCTTGGAGGTTAAAGGTTTTGAAAATAGAGATTTGATTGAAAAGCTTTTTTTATATGGCTATTTGACTAGGCCAAATTCGAATATTATTGGGTTCAATTTACGTTAGCTCTCTCCCCTTTTCTACATTCACATGAACTTGAGACCTCGTGCTAACGCCTATTGGCATCTGATCGAATAGCTGAGTTTCTGAAAACATATCTAATGGTTAAAATACTCAACTTCTGGCTATGTTGCACTCTCTATTGATTTCCCAAATGTCAGGGCATAAAGGGGAATCAGTTAACTCAGTAGTATGTTTTGTTGTTCATCTTAGTCAGGTCAGCTCTTTTGGTTCAATGATTGACCTAATTTAACATGATTCAGCTATTACATGCATGATGCTTCACAAGATTTTTAGGTCTAGTTAACACAGATGGTGATGTTTTAAGTTCTCTAATGGCTAAATCACAGTTTGAAGCAAAAAAAAAAAAAAAAATTCACTGAGATCACTTAAATGATTGAGGGCCATTATGCTTGCACTACTTTAACATCCCTAAACCAGATTTACATATTCTAACAGCACTCATCTGGCAGTAGTCAGGCAAAGTTTCAGAGGTTCAACTAAAAATTTAGTACTAAACTGTGGAATAAGTTTGAATAATGTCTTTAATGTTTTTCCTTTCAAATTTGGTTCTCAATCTCTCTGTTGACCATCACGTTTCGTCTCTAGATGGCCCTAAACAACGGAATGAAAATAATTGTGGCAAGCGTGTTAGAATTGTTCAAGAAAAAAGCATAAAATTAGTTCTGCCTGAGATTTTGCAATTGCCTTAAATGTGAGACATCTCAATTATGACAAAGCAACTTTAGAGCCATTGGCAAAGTTAAATCTTACTCCTATAGACCTAAATATAGGACAAAGTTTGTAGTACAATTTACACTGCAAACGTTATCTTATATTTAGAATCAGAGGTACTATTACCTTTAATGGAGAAAAGGCAAAGGTAACGAGAGCATTGGCTCCAAAATTGACAAGTATTGCTATGCTAAGTCCTCTCCCTCTTAGGCGCAATGGGAAAACCTCTGATATCATAAGCCACCCAATTGGACCAAAGGATATCTGTAAGAACACAATGAAATATGCTGTTATATGACGTACAGATATTAAAAGTAACATATGAAACCCAGATGACTATAGCGGTGAGGATTCCAATACAGTTCAAATTGCCTTATGGTGAAATGATGCAAGAGAGGAATCACATTTCTGAAGTGGTATGGAGCCTATAACTGTTAGTCAATAGTTTATCATACAGGGATTCACGCTTGGAAGAGAAGATTTAAATGCATCTTTGTTTACAACATCAATTAGAGCACATGAGACCTAAGCAACTGACAAAACTAAGATACTAATAGTGATAGGAATACCACAAGTACCCCCACAAGGCACTACCACCCCTGCTACTTGCTAGATATCTTGAGTCCAAGCTTAATAACCTAAGAACAACATTGTAGCATAAAATCAAGATAATTTTTCTCTTCACAATCGTGTCTCTTTTTGTATTAATGCTCTATATGAGATCTTCATCAGACCCATTCCTTCTAACATCTTAATCTGTCACACAAAGCCAGTGACTAACAACTGATCTTTGTACCACCGATTCCACTCTTAATCATTGATAACACTTAATTCATAATTTTTATTTTGGGGAAAGAAAGGGTTCTTCAATTTTCAGAATTTATTTTTTCCTTGTTATTCTTTTCTCCTGTGGATGGTGGCAGGGGGACCATATATACTGTGTGTGTGTGTTGGTGTTGTTTTTTTTTTTTTTTTGGGGGGGGGGGGGGGGCGGTTTCAATGCCTGGTGGATTTCATTTGATTTGCCAACTTCCACCATATGTGGCACATAAACAGTCCATGCAATAATTCAGTTATGTACTAGTAGCAAAGTAAGTGGAAAACAAAATGAAACTATGATTCTATGAAGACAAAATCTCAATCTTATCCAATTCATTCAAACCAATTACCGCATATACTCCCTGTTTATAATTTTTTTAAAAAGTGTAAATGAGTGTTATATCGTTATAATTTTGGTTTAAATAGTAGTTAGGAGGAAAGAGTAGTACTAGCCGTAGAGTAACTAGCCATTATAGAGCAGTACGAGCTATATTTCTCTAACCAACTTATTTAGGCACTAATAACCTCTCCCCCCACCTAATATAAAAATGGAAACCTATTGTAATTACATTTAGATCAGTTCAGTAATGAAATAATCGAGAATTACTCAGCAATTGCTTCTCTCTCTCTCTCTCTCTCTCTCTCTCTCTCATCTCTTCTCTGTCTTTGACCCCTCTCTGATTCTTCTTCCTTATTCTCCTCTTCCACTCTTCTTCTTTCTACATTTCTCTGTTCTAATTACAGAGATCTAACAATGAGTTTCTTAACAAACAAATTTCAACAGATTACTGACTACCAAGCATTAATTTCTGTGACAGTCATCCTTGATATTGTGATCATAAATCATTCGTATGAGTCCATTGTTACAAAGGCAGGGCATCAATCTATGACCGCCAGGTGCATGATAACAAGTAGGCACTGACCAGAACGATGATGAAGAAATAGAAATGAGAGCAAAGTCATCCTCTCCACTTTGCAGGAAAACAAAAGAAACAGAAAGAGAAAGCCAATCTACTTCGGCAAACACCTTGGCAATAGCAGCCATGTTGGTTTTTCCGTTAACAAAAGACAGAGGCTTTCTCTTTCTGACTGGTCATCTGTCAATATTGACATGTCACCTTCTTCATCCCCATCAATTATCAATTTTTGATTTTGGTCAAGATGTTGCTGCCCCAAAAATTGCTTTTGATGATTTTGATGATTTTACGTTTGTTCTCACACGTGAAATGACCCCTTCTCCCTTCTTGCACAAGTCTAGGTATGCTTTTATTATATACAAGCTATATTTCACTAGTTTGCTTAAAGAAATGCCAGCACTAAGAAGAAACTTCAACAAGCATGGTGACTTGATAGTACATCATGCATTCTCTGTTTTGTTTCAGGAGAAGATGAGGTAGAGCTATTTAGGAGGTGGCGAGGCTTCCATCTTCCTTCCAATATCCTTAATTCAATAGCGTTTTGTAAGGTTAGGCAAGCATTGATCATTCCAAGGCAGAATCCACAAAAAGTCTCATAAAAAAAAGCACATTGATGAGAAGCACTGCCAGGTTAATCAATCAAAATAGTAGAAACTGCTGTTTGGTCCCAGATGCTACAAGTTAGTGGTTCAGAGACTGGAAATTATTATTATTCTTTTAAAATCAGAAGGAGTCAAGAAGGCATTACATTCGCATCTTAGGGGAAGCAGTACCTGAATGAGTAAGCAACTGGAAAATCTTTTTTGTTTGTGTTTTTCCATAGCTGGATGCTAACTTATCCGCAAAAAGATGAGATGTTGCACAGCCTTTCTTAATTAATTTCCAAGCTATTGTAACCAAAGGCCTCTCACAATTGAGTGTTTAGTCATACGGGAAGAGGTACAATATATTGACTTAGGAAGAGTAATTAGGGGAGTAAAATAAGGGATTAAAATCAACTAAAAATAGGAAACTTTCCTAATACGGAAAAACAATCTAGATCGTAAAATCAAGAGATATGATTATGTGCTACAATCAGGGATCTTCTAACACCCCCTCAAGCTGGAGAGTAGATGTCAATCATTCCTAGCTTACCTCAAAATCCTTCAAACTTAGCTCTACCCAGTGGTTTTGTCACAATGTTTACAATTTGGTCCATAGATCATATGAGGGACAAATTCATGATTCCTTCTTCAATTTTTTTTTTACTGAAGTGTCTATCTATCTCAACATGTTTCGTTTTATCATGATACACTGGGTTCTTGACCATTTCAATGTTGGCCTTGTTGTCACACTAGAGCTGCATTGGTCCCTCATGTGGAATTCCCAACTCCTTTAGTAACCTGATGACCTAGATCCCTTCACATGTTCCATCAACGACAACTCTCAATTCTGCTTCTGCACTACTTCTTAATACTTCAATCTGCTTCTTCCTTCTCCATGTAACCATATTTTCTCACACATATGTGCAATACCCTAAGGTTGACCTCCTATTCTCTCTATCCCTCACATGGCCTACATCAGTGTAAATATCTATATTTCTTGCTGTACTTTTCTTAAAGAAGATGCCCCTTCTTGGATTGAGCTTCAAGTAGCTTAGAAATCTATATGCTACCTCTATAAGTTCTTCTTGAGGTTGGTGCATATATTGACTCATTATTCCAACCACATAGCTAATATATGGACATGGGTGAGTAAAGTATATCAGTTTCCCTACAAGTCTTTTGCATCTTATTGAGTTAACCAGGATACTATTTGGTTTGATCTCTAGGTGACACCCTTCTTCCATCAGTGTTCCCTTAGGTTGGGCACTTAACATCCCTGTCTTAGGTAACCAAACGAGGGTATACTTTCGATGGGACATGTTAATGCCCTTTTTGGTTCTTGCTACTTCCATACCCAAGAAGTATCTCATTTGACCAAGGTCCTTAGCTTGGAATTCATTGGACAAATCCTTTTTCAACTGAGCAATGGAATCTTCGTCATTTCTTGTAATAACTATGTCATCAACATAGACAATTGGGATCGTAACGCTTCCATTTTCATGCTTGATAAACAACGTGTCATTTGCTTGCCCTTGATTATACCCAAGTTTCTTCATTGCTTTGATGAACCTATCGAACCGTGCCTTAGGAGATTGCTTTAGTCCATATAAGGACTTGTTAAGTTTGTAGACTGAATTGTTAGGAGCTAGAACTCCATCTAGAATCTTCATGTACACTTCTTCCTCTAAGTCAGCATTCAAGAATGCATTTTTTTACATTCAACTGATGTAGCAACCAATCCAAGTTAGCTATAATTGACAACAACACTTAGATGGTATTGAATTTAGCTACTCAAGCAAAGGTATCCTTTTAATCAATCTCATATGTTTGAATATACCCATTTTGCAACCAGTTTTGCATTGTATTTGTTGATACTTCTATTAGTATTAAACTTCGAGGGTAAAGACCCACTTCCATCCTACCAGTTTCTTTCCTTTGGGAAGAGCCATGATCTCCTAGGTTATATTTTCCTTGAACGCCTTCAACTCTTCTTCCACAACTCGATTCCAATTTAGATCAGCCGCAGCTTGTTGGAAAGTATCAAGAACTTTGATTTGTGCACTGTTTACAACAAAGTTCTACATCTTTGCAGGCAAGTTACCATATGAAACAAAATGTTGGATTGGATGCTAAGTACAAGATCTTATCTCTTTATAAGAGCAATAGGCCAACCCACCTCTTCAAGATCTAATCCTAGGTTGGAGTTATGGTTATTTTATCGAGTAGGAGAGACATTTCTACCATTTTCTACTTCTTCCTAAGTTTGTTTCCTAAACTCCTCTTCTAGTCTAGTTTCTGTATCCACCCTTGCATTGATCTTAACATCTGTTCTCAGTTCATTTGATGTAGGTTTAGGTGGAATACGCTCAGGAGAATGAGGTTAGACAGGTTTAGGGAAAGTTGGGAAAAGAGTGGGTTAAATGGTTTCAAGATATGGTTATGATGGTAAGATGTCAGGAATTTTGGACTTGGGATCATTCAAAATTAGCCATTCAATGTTTGAGTGCTCCCCTTAAATGGGTAATTTGGGATAGTAAGCTTTCTCCTTATAGCAAACAGTGTCTTTGACAATAATACTTGTAGCCTTTCTGAGTGAAGTAGTAACCAAGGAATATACACTTTTCGGCTCAAGCATCAAATTTGCTTCCATCATGTTTATAAACAAAGACAACACAACCAAACACTTTTTGAGGTAATGGGTTAATAAGAGGACAATTTGGATAGGTCTCAACAAGTGTTTGAATGGGCGTGGCATAATTGAGAACCTTGGAAGGCATTCGGTTGATTATATAGGCAACAATTAGGACTGCATCACCCCATAAGACTCATTTCATTCCAATAATAAGGTTTTAGTTACTTCCAAATAGATGGAGGTTTTTCCGTCTGCAACGCCATTATGTTGAGCGGTGCAAAGATAGGATGTTTGGTGATGGATACCTCGCTAATCAAGAAACTCCTGAAAGGTTTCACTCATGTTTTCCTTGGCGTTATCACTCCATAATATCTTAATAGAAGTTTGAAATTGATTTTCCACAATGATATAGAAGGTTTGGAATACCTTGGCTACCTCAAACTTTTCTTTCATTAAGTAAACCCATGTGGTTCTAGGATGATCATCTATGAAAGTGACAAACCACTGGAGGTTTGCTAGGGTTTTTATTTTTGCAGGACCCCAGATGTCACTATGGATTAACTTGAATGATGCAAGGGGTATGTAGGGCAATTTGGGATATGATGATCGTGTTTTTTTAGCAAGTGGACAAGTTTTTGTGAGAACCCCATTTGAAACCTAGGTTATTACATGTTAAGGGGAAAGGTACCTTTTGTTGCGCAGAAGTTGACTTGCTATTGTGGAGAAAGAACTTAAGAGTAGGGTAGCTATATGATTGCTACAATCAAAGCCTATGAGTTGGGGGTGGAGAAAGTTACTTTTTGGACTCTATAAGTCTGTATTTGGTTCAGCAAGAGAGGAGGAAGAATTTGAAATTGGTCTTGACCCTTTGGGTGGAGAGTGCCATTCCTCTCGCAAGATTGGCAACCTATGTGTTTGTTAAAGTGTAATTCCTGTTGTGTGAGATTTCTGAAAGAGTTGTGTCTTTGCGTAATTGTGTATCTGTGGTCAATCCTTTTCAGTTTGTATTTGTTATATTAATTGTTGTTCATGTGTCTTAGTGTTGTGTTGTATTAAGTCAATTGTTACTTATAATCTGGTTGAGTTTGACAGTAATACTATTATCAATTTCAAGCTATTGACCAGTCTCTATTGTATATTTCTAGTTTCAGTGTTATTAGCTTTGTCAAGGAGAGGGTTCTAACAGTTTCACAATTAAAAGGAACAGAATTTCTATTGAATAAATTTGGAAACACACATTTCATATAATCAAAACTAGGGTGGCCAGAACGACAACGCCACATAAATACATCTTCATTTTGCGAATTTGAGTTAACCAGTGCCTTCCTTGCATTTCGAGCATTTATTCTTCCAGTTTGAACCTTCAAGGTAGAAAAGTCTATCTCACTCTCTAAAAGTCCTAATCATCCTTCTCGAGTTTAAATCCTAAAAGATACATGAATCATCATAAAAAATCACTCAGTATATTCGTTCTTTAGTCCATTTGCTTACATGTATTAGATTACAAGCAAGTGCCGGTACAAATAGAACATGTGTACTCTTAAATGATTGGATAGTGTCACTGTGCCAATTCCTTCAACCTTCGTGAATACAATATTAGCTACTTTGACTCTGAGGGTTTCATGACACAACTTAAGATTTGTAAATAGGGTTTTATTACTCGTCAAGTGATCTGTAGCTCTAAAGTCAACAATCCATGTATCTTTTCTATTCATCACATAATTAAGAGCTATAATAGAATTACCTAACCGCACCAAATTGACACTTGGCACAGAATTTGACTTATGTTGTTTGTCAAGTATCCTTCGAAGCACCTGTAGTTCTTCCTGGCTTAGGTGGTCATCATCCTCAACTTTCTGTTTAGCAATGGTAAGATGACTTTGGAAGTTATGTTTTCCATTTAATGGCTTTCCATGTAATTTCCAACACTCCTCCTTCATATAACCCTTCTTCTTGCAATAGTTGCACCATTTGTTATTCATTTGTTCACCTTGTGGTCCTCTCATAGAAAGTACCAAGCCCTCAATTTGACTTAAGCCACACCGGTTCAGGAGTTTTCTGCTTTTCTTGAATTGTATATAGTTCACAACATCAAATGGGTGTGGTAAGGGTTTCATTCCCATAATTCTTCCCCTTATCTCCCCGAAAGGGTTGTTGAGGCCCAGTAGAAAATCGTGTCCTTCCTTTTTACACTATCTTCTTGTATAATTAGGCTTCCTCAATGTTTTTCCATGGGTGAATTTCAAACAAGTCCTATTGTTGCCATAATTTCAACAAAGCATTATAATATTCGGTCCTTGTCATGTTACCTTGTCGCTTTAGATGGATCAAGGCAGCACTTTTGTCAAGAGAGGAGTAGTTTCTCCTTGTTGCATCCCAAATTTCCTTAGAGCCATATTTGCAAGAAGGTAGCCCTCACTAATACCAAGGGTCATTGAATTACACAATCAAGTCATTAGTTGGTTGTCTACAGCAAACCAAATGTCAAAATTTGGATCATCAACAGCTTGTTGAGGAGCTTCCCCATTGATGTACTTCTCTTTTTTCTCGCCACATATGTATCTCAACACACTTTGAAACTACTAGAGGTAGTTTCTTCCATTTAGTTTATGGTTAATGACCATAACTGAATTTTCTGCAAAGGATGCTAATTCTGACCTTGTTTCTGAAGATTTTGGAGGTGTTGTATTATTAGAACAAGATTAAGAAGTGTTACTTTGAGGATTTGTACCCGATATAAGAGCCATTGGGTTGACTCTAAGATTTGCCTATTTTCCAGGGACTAAACCAAACAGAGGAGGAAAATTGGAGGGGTTCAACATTCTGGGAGAAATAGTGGCTGGAAAACGCCATAGATGGCGGCGCATGAGAGCTACTTTGAGGATTTGTGCCTGACATAAGAGCCATTGGTTTAACTTCGAGATTTGACGATTTTCTAGGGACTGAACTGAACAGAGGAGGAAAATTGGAGGGGTTCATCGTTTTGGGCAAAAAAGTGCCCAGAAAACACCATAGAGGGTGGCGTATGGGGATCACACATCGTCTAGATTGCCGGCGAGTTCTGATCCTCCCTATGCCGGCGGTGTAGTGCCACGCTCCATCTTTCTCTAGATCCACCAAACGTCTTCCTCTCTTCTCTCCCTCCCCCTCTCTCTCTCTCATGTCTCACTCTTCTTTTCTGGTGCCTAATCAATGACCAAAGCTCTGATACCATATTGTAATCAAAGGAATACTTACTCTTACAATTGTGTGTTTCTTCATATGGGAAGAGGTACAATATATAGACTTGGGAAGAGTAATTAGGGGAGTAAAATAAGGGATTACAATCAACTAAAATGGGAAACTTTCCTAATACTGAAAAACAATCTAGATCCTAAAATCAAGAGATATGATTATCCACTACAGTCATGGATTTTCTAACTCAAGCTGTTTCTAAGAGACTGGCAATTTACCAGTGGGTTCTTTGTTGGCACTGATCACCAACATAGATGCTTCCCTCCATTTCTTTTCTTATTTATAATCTAGAAGGATGATGGGAGATTTACAATTCTTAGCAATTAACCAGCTGTTAACAGCTAGTTAATTACTGAACTAACAAAACCAGCATCCTCAACAACAGCCTACTTTTCTCTTAACTACCATTTCAACGTTCCCTGTATCAGCTAGAGAAAACAGGACTGAAAAAACTGGTAGAGATCAGTTGCAACAAGAACTCTGCAGTAAAGATGCACAGATATGCTTACATTTTTACCATCTTTACTCAAAGTTGGCATTTTAGACAAAGATATCTCATTTAATTGCACCCAAATTGCATATTAAACAGCTTATTTTTAAAACTATCATGACTAAACTATCACGAATCCAGGAATTCACTGAACAAAATCTTCCATTGACAACTAATTAGTTGCCAAAGATTAATTCCCAAGATTTTATAGATCAATACATGCGTAATGTCCAAACGACTCATCAATTCTTGTTTCTTTCCTTTCATTTTGACTCAACAACTTACCTTCCCAAAGTCCTTATTTAATCATCATCATCATCATAATTATAAATAAAAAGGGTTAAAGAAAGAAAAATTGTAACAGGAATTGAGATGTTAGATAATATACATACATACATACATATATATATATATAATATCTTAATGTACCTGATAACACCCCACATACAGCAGAAGACCAACTATCGCAATAGTCAATGCATCATTTAGGAACAAGTAATATGAACCCAGAAGGAACAAGGCTATAACCTGCCAATCAGCAAACACCAATACAAGTCATAAAATGTAGAAGATTTCTAGACTTTGAAAGTCTCATGCCTCGATTGTTCCATTTCCTTTATTTATAGACAGTAATTGCAACCAAGCATAAGGGAATAAATCCACAGATAGACATTAAAAGTTTTCCAATCTCAGGAAATTGTCAATAAATCCACGGAACCTACCATCCCTGAAACCCCTCCAAGCAGTAAAGGTCTCCTTCCAAGACTATCCACAACGACAACAGCAGCAGCAGTCATAATTAACTACGCAAACAAATGAAATGGCAAAAGAGCTAAGTGCCTTCACATGGACATGTGATCATAAACAAATCTGAAAATGGAAAAGGGGAAAAAGAAAAGAATCATCCTTTATCTTTATTGTGGTTGACTATAGATAGTAAAAAGAACCAGGTTAATTGAGCCCCGCTAGATAGTCTTTGCTTTACATTTTTCCCCCTTCAATTTGCTTGACATTTCAGATACAGGCTTTAAGCAGAAAAATATCTAATTCACCATCACAGTTTTATTATTATTTTTAAAATTCAATAAGAAAAATATCTAATTCACCATCACTGCTTTATTATTATTTTTAAAATTCAAAACGAAATTTATAGCTGAGAAGAAGCAACAGTTAAAAAAAAAATCAAAACATAAAAAATAACAGAAAAAATTGAAATTTTGTTCCAGCATTCTTTTCTAGTTCTGACTTCTGAACATGAATTTTGCATATACCTCCTTCTGCCCCCATCCAAAAGAACCCAAGAACAAAAAAGGATCAAGTCTAAAGCCTTTTATAACAACTTAAATTAAAAGAACTCAATAACAAGTCACATGCATGAAAATTCATAGCTTATACCAACACTTAGTATATGGCTTAATTAAGCACACAAAAGAAAACTTTATGTACACACTACATGAGACTGTTAACAAAAGCATAAATATAAAGCAAAAGAATGATGTGTCTACCTTTAGCAAGGCAAGGAGAATAGAGACTCGGGTAGCATCATGGGCTGTAGAGAATCCTGCACTCTACCAGTACCAGGTTGAATTAAATTACGACTCAAGAAAACTTCTAAGAAGACAGTGGAAAAGATAGATTCTTTGTTAATTTCCACTGAGTTCACTCCAACTATATTGTCTCAATACCTGAAGGATTGATGCAGCGTAATAGAGGACACTTGGTTGTCCAGTGATCTGTCATAAATTACACTTTATAAGGACGCCAACTGTAGGAATCTTCAATCAATTGTATTCAGCTTCTTAAGGAATATAATTACCTGCTGAAACAAGAGCAGTCCTGCACCAATCACAACAGCTTTGAAGCATTTTCCTTGGAAAACCTCCCTCATCGTGACTTCTTTCTCCTCACCTATACAATAAAGCTCACCCATAATCTCATCTACTTGTAGAGGAGCTGAGTCGCCAATCGCTGGACCCCTAAGACGGCGCAGACAAAGAATTGCAGCCTCTCTCAAATTTTGGCCATTTCCCTTTCCTTGGATAGCACGTAACAGTAGCCATCTAGGAGAAAATGGAAGCCAACATATGCCAATTCCCATTATGACGGCTAAAGGAGTACAAGCAACATACATATAGCGCCAGCCTGAAACCATGTCAACAAGAATACTACCAACCCCAAAGCCTACCTGCAAAAGATTCAGGGAACTTACCAAATGCAATGGAGGCAGATGTCTAGAACAAGAAAAAGTCTTATGACAAAATATAACACTCTAGAATGAGGAAAAAGGAGAAGAGATGATGCTAACCATCATAAAAGGTAATGTCATGGGCAAAAAAGGAGAATGGCTGATGCAAACCATCATAAAAGGTAGTGTCATGGGCAAACTTCATTACATATTTGGATCCCAAAAACTATAAAGAACTCAAATTCCAAAGGGAAAAGACCAAGAACTTACTATCATTCCAAGAACTATAAAGAACTCTTTGAGAGAAACTAGTAGACCTCGTATCTGGGTTGGAGCTGTCTCAGAAATATATATTGGAGCAGCATGCATGGCCTAAAAGAGATGAAAAATCACATATCCTACTTAGAATTACATAGACAGCATTAAAACATATAAACACGTATCTTTTACTATTTTTTAATATAAAATTGTGTTTTAGAAAAAGAAGTCCCATGGACAGCATTATATTTATGGCACAAGCCTACTCTTTGTATAACATTTCTGAACAGTCAAATCAATATTTGTGTTTTATATTGAATCGACTGCTAGAATATACCAATAACAATCAGGAAAAAAATTTAAAAAAAAATAAAAAATAAGAATAAATCAATATATACGTATATCTTTTAGGAAAAAAGGGATCTCATATATGTATGCTTTAAGAAATACAATACCAATAGGACTCCTTAAATGTGTAGAATATTAAAGTGTAATTCATATTTCAGAATGAAGATGGTATTAGAGATGCATCAACATTTAAAAATTTCTTCCAGACCTTTTTGTCCCAGTTGCTTGTTCATATGTGAGTGTAGAATAGAAACTGTGATAATTATGCAAAGAATCCCATATTTATATGCTTAATTAAGTTAGTATTATACCTGGTACAGGGATAGAGAATCCAAATCTATTCAATTCATTCATAGCATAAATCTATCTCATCCTTCATATATATAAGCTAGCAAGGATGCATGTCATCTAAAAACTTTTATTTCGATAGGATAAAAAGGGCAGTCCAATGCACAAGGCTCCCATCAGGTGGGGTCTGGGCAAGAAAACCAGAAGATGCTAAAATTTACCCCCACAATCAGAGAGGTTGTTTCTAAGATTTGAACCCATGACCTCCAAATCATAAGGCAGCAACCTTACCACTATGTCAAGGCTCACCCCCTTTTTATTTACAAAGGATAATAGTAAAATGAATATGAAATGGTAGTTAAGGTAGTTACAGGGGTTATGATCATTAGTTAGTCAATTAAGGGAAGTTGGTTGTTAGGTGTTAGTGACCATTGCCTTGAGTCTGTAAAAAGAAAGGGGAGTTTAGGGCTTAGGGTTTAGAGCTTATGAAAGGGAACCTGACATCAACTCAAGTTTTAATCCACTCAAAGTATTCTAACCCTGAAGATGCTACATGGGGACTGCTTTCTACGATCTATGAGCAGTTCCCTTATTTTCCCATTGCTTAGCTCTTTTCTTTTTTATCTTATCCTTACAAACAAGGATTGTTTTGAATGGCAGAATAATTGTTAGTTGTCATTAGCAGTTAGTAAAGGAATAATAGCTAAATGAGAATTAGTTCCTGATAACTACGTATATAGATCCAATTGCTCTTGGAGGAATATATATAGAGGTAGTTAGGGTGTACTGTCCCTGTTTAAAAAGTAATAGAACATTACAATAGCAAGGCGCTATCTTTCTTCCCAGTGTGTGACAAGCTTAGCATGCAATTGGTATGAGGAATAAAACACCACAAGTATAACCACACTATCTGTATTTCTATTCCATCAAGTAACAAAGCAGCTATGAGGTTAAAGAATAATTTTATTTAAGAGAGGCGTACCAGTCCAATCCCCATACCATACACACAGCGTCCTATCACAACGGTAGGAAAACCAACAGCTAGTGCAGTTATAAGTGCTCCAGCAAGATAAAGAGATGCCGCCACAATCAATTCCCTCCTTCTACCTTCACATCCAATTTGTCACTCAAAATTTACTAGGATAGAAAAATATGGAAAATGTATGTATCATTATTAATAAAATGGTCACATCACCTAAGAAGTCAGCAACATTGAAGGCTAGCACAGAGCCTACCAAAGCCCCATATAATGATCCACTAGTCTGTGAAAGTTACCATGGCAATTGAAAGTAAAACATGAGTGTCAGTGCCTCATCATTAGTTGTATAAAAAAATAATGAACAAATATATTGAATCACAAATAGAGTAAAGGGAGAATCTAGCCACAACTACGGAAAGAACAAGCTCGGAGTCAACTTTTAACTTACAAAGAGACCAATTTCAACATAAGTCAAGTTATACCATGATGTCCCACTTAAAGTTGGTGACTGCAGGAAAATACAAATGATAGTTAAGAGAAAAGTGAAGAAGATTAATTTTGAATTCACAAGAAGGCAACAAAGAGGGAAAACAAATTCTAAATTGATGTGAGTTTTCATAATCTCTATGTAACGTTATTCTTAAAGATTAGTTAACCAAAAATGATTGCCAAGAAACTTCTAGCTAAAAAATAAAGCTAAATTAACATGGATGAAGAGGAAATACTACTTTAACCCATTCAGTATTGCAAGAATAATTCTGATTATTTTTCTAAATGCCTATTTGCAAAGTGTCTTTTCTAATTGTCTCTCAAAGAAGAGTTGGCAAAGGCTTCTTTATTTTTCTTGGGGGAAAATAATAAAATTAAACTTTAATTTAATTTTCTCTAGTAATTTTCCCAGCTGATTTAGCATGCAACATACTGACTAATTTTGCATATATAGATAACAGCAAAAATCTGTGAAATCAGCATGCCTCCTGCCACCATTTGATGCTTAAATCTATGTGAATATGAAAATACTGATCCTGAGTTATATCTTTCTTTCTTTCCTTTTGTTTTCTTTTGTTCTTTTATTTTATTTTATTTTTTTTTTCCAAAAGAGCAATACAACTATGGGTGATCCCTCAGAGAATTACAGATGATATTTTACCAAATAAATATTTACAGAAACATTGAAAAATCATCTAGTCATAGTAAAAGACCATACCCGGATAGACATTGTAGCACATGACGTGGCGCCAATATCATAGCCATAAAGTAGCCCTCCCAATGCAGGGAAAAGAAATCTGAGATTTTAAATAAAACTCTTTCAGGAATGCTGGAAAAGTTTTCTGGAATTCTTATATTTGCATCTATTCAATGCGCTTGACTGGAGCATGGAGCCACAGTATTTCAAGAGATGTTTCTTCTCTCGCATCTTTTATGGCATATTTGGTTTTCTTGGCCTCTTTATCATGTTTGACCAATAGTTAGACTTATGGAACACTAACCTTTAATATGCAGAAAGATTAAAAAACTTGATCACATGTATCCTGCCTTTCTTCTTTTGTTATAGCTTGATTCTTTTTATATTTTACCTTCCCCCATTCCTCGTGATAACAAAAATATAAACATGAGGAAAAGTAAAACCTTAAAGCAATACATAACAAGATATTTTGCTTATTTGTTGGCCTATAGAAATCCAGTTTGAAACTTGATGTTTAGTATAGTAAAAGAGAAATCGTGTCCATTAACAGGCAGATAAAACACATGAACCATTGGGTACCAAGTGCATCAAATGAAATAGCTCCCCTAAACATAATGAAACAAGAGATATCATTAAATGAAGGGATATAAATGATAATAAACAGCTCACTGTAGCTTAAAACCTTCGCCTCGAACTAACCTTACCACCATAAAATAGAAATTTAACAGCAGACTCTAAATGTGGCCACTATTATTCATTTAAATAATTTTCAGATGTACAAATTTGATCTAGTTTCATCCATAATTGATCTACACATAACGATACATCAATGCATGATAATACATACGGAAGGATTGCAGCATAGACAGAATAGTTTTCAGGTCCATGAATCTCGCGAAGAAGAGGCTCCTGAGCACCGCTATTATCATGAGATGATGTAATTTCCTAATTAAAAAAGCAACATACTCACAAAATATGAAAAAACAAAAGCCACATAAAAGCAACAATGATTTGATTTTTATTGCCAATAAAGCTGCATATGCCTTTATGCAATTTTGCTTGTTAGTTTTCAGCTTTCTGCTTAAAATTTCAAACATGATACGTTCCCAAATAAGCTAGTTGTCCGTACTTTAATTTGACTAACTAGTACTTCAGTATTTTGAGCTCATGGGTCTTTAATGACGGGAAAACAGAAATTTGAAAGGAAATTAATTTCTACATTACTTTCTAAACATCCAGAAAGAGCACGAAATTACCGATTGACATCCTTAAAACGAAGAAAAACAAAACGGAAACGGGAAGCTATGGAGCTCATTTGACAAGAAAAATAAAACTGACAAACTCTCTCTCGCTTTCTGAGTATGATTCAAGACAAGTTGTGACGATTGTTATAAACAAAAATTCATACTTATCACCATTTTTCAAGCACCAAATCCTCCAATCTAGTTGTTCAGAAACCAAACCAATCGAAGAACACAATGAAAGTGAAAGATTCAAATGAATTTGCGCAGTAAGACCATAGAAGAAGAATGAAACCTTGTCACCAGAGGAGAGAGTTTTGCGCGGGGTTTCAGACGCCATTGTTGTGGACTAGCAAGGCAGAGAAGGACGAGTACCGTAATTGGCTTATTAAGGAGGGAGGAACATGTCTCGATCATTTACGAAGAAGCGGCCAACGGATAGACAACGGGAAGTCTGGAACAATAATTGGTTTCGGTAAATTTTTTTTTTTTTTTTTTGCCCCATATATTGGTAAAATTATTAGGAAAATCCTCTGAAGTCTCAAAAACCAACCAAATTTTAAAAAAGTCTTAAATTAAAGTAAAATATCAGAAAGTCTCAATAAATTGTTAATTAACAACTAACAACTCCATAAGACTTTTCTAATATTAAAATTCTTTATGCAACATTTTTGAAATTTTGTTGGTCCCTTGAGACCTTTGAAGAATTTTCCCAAATTATAACTATGTTGTTCCCTACTCTATTTATTAAAAAAAAATAATTATAATCTTATTGATTTTTAATTTATATTTATTTTTTAAATCATTGCAA
The DNA here is from genome assembly GCA_037074495.1 of Acacia confusa. NCBI lineage: Eukaryota > Viridiplantae > Streptophyta > Magnoliopsida > Fabales > Fabaceae > Acacia > Acacia confusa. The sequence continues at coordinate 45,025,067 of CM073503.1, forward strand.
AAGTACCAGAATTAATTTCTTTCAATTTTAATTTGATATGTGTATTTTTCTTTTTCTTTTTTTTTTGGCATCATTACCTTATTAGGCCCTATAGAAGCATATATTGTACTAATAGAGTAAAATTAAATCATTTAATAAAAAATACACATGTATAAACTAAAAATTAAAGAAAAATATAGGTACGTCAAAAAAAGTTTTCCTTTTAAGTTTTTTAGCATTATAATTTTGTTAATATAATTAAATCAAACATATAAAAGGAAATATTAAAATAATTATTTTTTTCAATTTTTTTTTCAATTTTATCCTTCTTTAAATACATAGGGAATGAAGAATATCAATGAAGCAAGATAGGTAATTTAATACGCTCTTAATGTTAAAAAATATCATTTGACTATAAAAATTCATGAAATAGCTTATACATTAAAATATGAGAATCTTCAAACTATGCTTTATTTTTTAAAACAAGGAGAGTATCATTAATTCATTATATATATAGAGTAATTCAAAATTAAAGTTTAGTTGTTTTAATTTTATTGATGGATTGATTGATTTTCATTTGTACTTGTTAATATAAGGATTAAATATCATTTTTATCATGAAAGTTTACTCTAAGGAGCACTGAACATTCGAAAGTTCTTTTGATCTCATTTTTGTCATAGAAATTTAAAAATGAAGCAAATATACTCTGAAAATATATTTTAGAATAAAATTTGCTCCAGATTTTTTTTTTAAGAGCATATTTGCCCTTAAAACTTTGCAAAAAAGAGCAACAATTCAACGATCAAGATCAACGAATGGATAAGGTTGCTACATTTTTTAACTTACAAGGTAAAAATGAGACCAAAAAAAAATCCAAAAAACCAGTACTTTCTCAAAGTAAACTTTCATGACAAAAATATTATTTAACGCTTAATATAAAGGATATCACACGTCATGCTATTCATAGGTTATAAACAATGTGTTTAGTCAAGGAATATAAATATTTGTCATAAAAAAATCTTTAATTTTTTAGTTCATTTTGTTTTTGTTGATCAGAATTTTTTAGTTCATTTAATTTTCATGATAAACGATTCCTAAGAGAATTTTTTTGTACAAAATTTATTAAGAAGTCAAAGTCTTGAGAAAATTTTTTCGAACCTCTAGAGATCATAAATACACACACAGAATATATATCAATTTAAAGAAGTTATTTTAGGACACAATATTTTAAATTTCATATAAGCGCATGGGATATAATTTAATTATAAATTTACAACATAATACCAGGAGTAAGAAAATGAAACTGGAGAAAAAAATTAATAATAAGAGCCTAAAATCCAATGAAAAAATGGTAGCCACACAATGAATAATTGAACGGGTGTGTTTTGGACTTTTCCCTTTTCAGCATCTTGGTGTGACCCAAGCCACGCCTTGCCGTGGAGGTGACAAACTACTTTCCACGTCAAACGCCCACTGAAGTGGACTCATCATAATAATTAGTAATCATTGCAGTCAGTCACGTTTCAATAACTTACTCCCTGGTCTTTACTATAATAAAATTAATTAAAGTCAATAAAATTGTTCTACAATTTAAATAACTTTTAATATTATTCCTATTAATTCTTTTGAACTCTAATATTATAGTAAATATTACTCTCGCCCACTACCCTTATTAATTATGGGTATATATAAAAAAAATAATTAATGCGCTTTAGAAACAAGTAAGTGTTTTATAAAAAAAATCAAATACAATTATAATTTGGTACCTTATAAGTATAATAAGGATCAGAGGGAATACTTAATAACAATCGAGTCCCTTAAAATTATCAAAGTGGATTGATGTCTCAAGAGACATGAGTGCAATTAATTTCAGATGTAAGAATACAGATTTGCCCCTCTTCTGTTAAAATTGATTCCAACAATGCATAAGAGATTTTAAACTCTATGTTTCGCGTGCATAATCTGACAATGTAGAAAAAGAAAAGTGTTCGATAATTCTTAGGTTAAATTCCTTATTTTCACTACAAAACCCCATATTTACATGTTTCTTCTGATTATTTGAGGTTAAATTCCTTTCTGGAAAAATGATTGTTTAAGATTTGTTCATACACTCTCGTGTCTGTAAGGACGAGAGCACGCCAAGGAGAAGAGGGAACACAATTTGAGGTCTAACCATTCTGACTTTTGCTTCAAATTAAAAGGCACAAAATTGTAATTTCACTTTAAGAATAATTGCACTTTATTCGGACATTACTTCAATGATGATTTCAAAGGACCCAGGTACTAGTAAGTCTGCTAAGTGGGACCCGGCTGCAATTTTTTTAATTAATTATTCAGCACGTGGTGCTTTACGGTGAACACCATACACTTTCAAACAAACAAAAAGATAACATGGTCCAGCATCCTAGTACCGTGGACCCATATCACTTTGTGTGGAGCATTTTGCTGATAACCCAGTGATATAAAATGATGAAACCGTTAGCAAAGCTAAGGGATTCAGGATTAGTCCTTTGGGACATAGGTTCGATCCTCTCTGTCATTGCTGGGACTCATTTAGTAGGTGATCTCGTAAGTACTCATAGAGCCCGGAGCCATGTCCTGACCTTGGTGGGGGACTATTGTCGAACCCCTCTAAAACTTTTTTGTATCAAAAAAAAAGATGAAAGCTTTCCAATAAAATAGTAGATGCATTTTTTATTTCGTTTATAATCTTAGATGATTAGTATTTAACCTTTTAATTTAAATAAGAAAAGAGAATGATTTCAGAGGAACATTGTAATACCCTAGATTATTATTATTGTTGTTGTTAATAATAATAATAATAATAATAAAATGATAATGATAATGATAATAATAACAATAATTGTACAGTACTATCTAATTTTATTAGTTTAGATTAATTTGATTAGTTTAGTTAGTTTAGATATATTTGATTCTATTAAATTTATATTTATTGATAGAATTTAATAATATTGTTTTATGATTTTTTTTTTTTATAAAACAAACAAATACTTATCTTTATCTACAATAGAATTTTCCTTTTTTTAAAAAAAACTGTACTATCTATCAAAATAAAATTATTCAAATTTGTATCCTATATGATCGTAACCGGCTAACCGCAAGGATATTTTATGAATATAAGAACATATCTTATGTGCGATATAATTTTTTTTAAATAACTGTACTATTTATTGATATAAAAATATTTAAATTTGTATATTTCTTGTATAATAATAACAAATATTTTTGTTCAACCAAGCTATTATATAAATATAAGAATATAATGGGCAGATTCATTTTTCTATTCCGTGAAAAAAAAAACCTTTCCACGTTATGAGTTTACCTATTTCATCTTTGAATAACATATTAAATCACAGAGTAAATGTTGTTGGTTTTTATTTATTAATTAATTGTTAATAGCTAAAGAACCTAAAGCCCAGCCCATAGCTAAAACCCTAGAAGTCTAATTATAAGTTAGGTTTAGCCGCCTAACTTTAGTCATCGGTCATTAGCTCTCTCTCTCTCTGAAAAATTCTTTGCAGCAGAATTCCTCTTCTAGGAGCCTAGCAAACACGGAGACCAGGTAATCCTAATCCCTTGAGAAATAAAAATTAATTATTTGTAGCGTTAGAACGTTGATTAGAATTAATTGATTGTAATCCTAATCCCTTGAGCAATAAAAATTAATTATTGGTAGCGTTAGAACGTTGATTAAAATTAATTGATTGTAATTCTAATCCCTAGAACAGTCACCTCATATGCATATATACACATTAATTCTTCTCGAACTGCTTGCTTGAATGAAGATTTACTATGCCTTTGGTGTTGTCTGTTGCGCGTCTCGTTATGTTGGATTTGATTATATATGTATACTTTTGTCTTTTGTGATTCATCTTTCCTGTATGTGCATTGCTTCACCGTCATTTAGTTGTACTTAGTCTACTGAATTTTGTAAAAAAACAAGCACTTATTGTTAACATCTTGAGTTTCCGTGCTTCCAAGTGTACTATATGGTTCCTTCTCCAAGTATTTGAAATTTTGTGTATGTGAAAGCCCAAATCATAAGCTTGTCTCGTATTGCCGAATTCTAATACTAGCAGAAGAGATTCGAAGGAAAATATGTTTTAGACTGACCTTTCGAATCATGTTGGCAAATATGGTTATTGTTAACATCTTGAGGAGAAATTAGGTTGATCTATTGAGGGGTGTCGTTTAGAACATACATATATATTACTTTTGGGTTTTGCGTTTTCTCTATACAATCTATTATACATAAATATCTAATATCACACACACACACACACACACATATATATAAATCACTTTTTTATCTTGAAATCTCTACAACGCAGGGATATTTATCCACTTATTCACCTCGATTTGTGTGCTGGACTATTGTAAATGTATATACCTTGCGCCGTTTTGTCCTTCCGTGTGACTATTTTATGTTATATATATATATATATATATATATAGAGAGAGAGAGAGAGAGAGAGCTAGTGTTTGAATGATAGTTCTAGGTTTTTTCTATGAACATCTTATAAGAATCATGTGTATGTACCTTATAGTTTAAGTTGGGAAATCCCACGATAAAAATAGAGACTACATTTGGGAAAACTCATGAGCTCTTGTAAAGAGCTATAACTCTTGGGTTGATGAAATTAAGATCAACCCTTTCTTGTAGGAGTTAGGGATTTTTATTATTATTATTATTATAAATATCTGATTACACAAAATAAAAATAATTTAGGAATTTTATGAGTCTAAATAATTTAAAATAAATTAACAGTGGGAGGATAGCTTTAGAACGGTACCTCCTAAAGTGATGAACACACTTTTAAGTCTTTATGCCTTCGATATGTTATTTGATGTGAACCGATATATCCGTTCTTCTCAAAGTGGTGTCTGGCAGGGTTTCCCGGGACACTAGTAGCAACTTTGGGAAGAGGTGTGCACACTAGGAAGAATGATGATATGGCCAATTTTGATGATTTGTGACTGGCAGGGTTTCCCGGGTCACAGGTAAACTAGCAGGGTTTCCCGGGTTTACCATGGTTCTCTTCCCACTAAACAGTCTGGCAGGGTTTCCCGGGTCTAAACAAAATTTACAAAAGATAATGATTAATGTTTGATGCAAATACCACATGATTATATATATATATTTGCTTTGATTAATAGGTTTGTGCTATTTAAAATTATACATATATATGTCATTTTTATTTTTATTTTATTTTGTAATTATTTGTGATTATTTTATTTTATTTCAAATCATTTCAAATTTATTTATTTATTTTATATTATCTTTCCCTAATTAGGATTACCAGCGTTTGCTGATGTCTGTGTTTCTGGGTTGCGATGATCCTTCGGGGGAGCAGAATTTCAGTGAACAAGTTTCAAAGATTGGGGCTAGCAGTGAGAAGTGAGGATGACGGATTTTAATTTCGATTTCATTTAGTCATTTTATTTTACTATCTTATTTTATTTTGTTTTGGTGTTGCGTAAAACTATTTAGATTTAGAAATGTAATTTGTAGCCTTGCACTTGTCCCAATACAAGTGCGGCGGTGACACCTTCCGGAAGTTGATTATTTTGGATTTCTATTATTATTTATGAAAACCATTGAAATTTTTATGTTATTTGAACTTTAGATATCCGGGGTGTTACAAACATATACTAACGTCTTCAGATTTGAGATTATAAATGAAATTGTTTTTGCGACTTCTTATTTAGTGTATGCATAATACAGCCTAGTGTCATGAGCTCATCTCACTTTAAGTGAAACAGTTTAACTAATTTAATTAACTTTATTACTTTAATTAAATTAAATTAATATGTCTTATATTAAAAATAGGAGGAGCATCAAAGTTTTTTTTTTTTAAAAAAAAAGAATAGATGATATCAAATCATCAATGATAGCTAATTCTTACATAAATGTATTCTAAAAAAAGATTATGTGAGGATCTGAGCTAATCCCAACTTAAACTTATCAAATCTATAAAATGTTCTCGTACTTACGATAAGTTTTATTTTTTTTCATCTTTAGGGTAGTTGGCAGGCCCAATCCATAGAGTTATGACAAGTTTGTGCTAGCAAAATACCAACTTGCTAACCTACTAGCCCGTCTAACCGGCCTAGAGTTGGCAAAATGCCAACCCACCAGAGTGTGGGCATTTCTAGCCTTCACCCACCAACCCATGACTTGTAGTGGGCCAACCTGTTGGTCGGCCCACTTCACCTTCTCTATATTGGGCTAATTTAAAACACACACACAATTCATTAATTACCCAAAAGTAGGTTGGTCTAGCGGAAAGTTGGCTAGGTCTCAGGACGTTCCCCCACCAATGAAGTGGGAAATGTTCGATTCCTGAAGTCGCTTATTTGGGGAGGGCTTTACCGTTAACAACTCCCCGAGCCGGAGTGGTTGCACACTTTCCCACCATTTAATCTCCAAAAACCAAAGATAATACTAAGTGGGCAATTCATAGGAAGAGTAAACGAATGCTATAGCAGAACAAATGAATGCTATGAAAAGAAAGCTAGCAGATGCGTTTGCTTTTGTAAAGTAGTCGAGGTTTAGATTCAATGAGTCGTCAAATATTCTGTGCAAATGTACAATCCTCAAATGCCCCCAGTCTGTTATGGTCACAATTGATAATGAACAAACAATCTTAAATGGCAACGGTAGAAGATAGAACTCCGGCTATATTATATATATTTGTCAATCAGTATTATGCATTACAAAGATAGGGAAATGTTGTAGAGAATAAGAAACTGAAAATAACAACCGTAATAGAAAGAAGGTCCAGAGGGGAAGAGAATCACAGAGAGGGAAAGATATTCCAATACATTCTTCACACCCCTTCTAACGGTTTTTGTCTTATTTATAAATCCCCATATTCATAATTCTCGAAGCTTCCAAGTCTTTCTTTTGGTCCTTTTGCTTCTCCGATTGGGCTCTTCTTCAGGTCCAGTTGACATGCCTCTCAGGTTTACAGGATCCAAGCCCATTTCATCTATGTTCGTTACATTACCCCGCCCTTCAATTTGGACCTTGTCCTCAAGGTCCACAGTAGGATACAATGATTGAATCTCAGAGGCATTTTCCCATGTCGTGGTGGCAAAATCATCCCATTGCACATAGACCTGGTGAACCCATAAATCGCCATCTTTTATGAGACGCTGATCTAAAATCTTCAGCAGAGTAAGTACTGGGCCTTCAAGGAGTGATAGTAACGGTAAAGGAACCGATGGAGGTGGAGTCATTGTTCCATAAAAACGTTTCAAGGACGATACATGGAAGACTGGATGAATTTTAGCATGGGGCGATAGTTCCACATGATAAGCGACTGTACCGATGTGTTCAAGTATCTTAAATGGACCAAAATAACATAACGCTAGTTTCTGGTACTTGCGTAACTCAATCGAGTGTTGTCGATAGGGTTGGAGCTTGACCCAGACTAGGTCGTCGACGGTAAAGGTAAGTGTTGTGTGGTGTTTATTAGCAAAATGCTTCATGTGTGTCTGGGCACGATGTATATTGTTCTTCAATGTCTGGAGTACTTCATCCCGTTGGCAAAGTTGAGTGTGAATGTCAAAAGGAGTGTCAGCCGAAAAGGAATGCTTTAGCAGAGGAGGAGGGTCTCTGCCATACACAATCTTGAAAGGACTCATGCCAATAGAAGTTTGAAAAGAAGTATTATACCAATACTCCGCCTAGAGTAAATGGGCAAGCCACTTGCGAGGGTATTTTGAAACAAAGCATTGTAGGTATAATTCCAGGCATTTATTGAGGGCTTCTGTTTGACCATCAAATTGAGGATGGTATGATGATGTAAAAAAGAGCTGGGAACCTTGCAGTTTCATCAAATGTTGCTAGAAAGCGCTTGTAAAAGCTTTATCACGGTCGCAAAAAATAGTGCATGGTATGCCATGCAGTTTTAATACATGCTGAACGAACACTTTAGCCACTCTCTCACTGGTGAAGTTTGTCGATAACGGAATAAAGTGTCCGTATTTAGACAGACGATCAACCACAACAAAAATAACAGAGTAACCATTAACCACAGGAAGTCCCGTCACGAAGTCCATAGCAATGTCTTCCCAGATTCGCATGGGAATGGGAAGGGGCTCCAACAATCCTGCTGGATGTAGTTAAGATGTCTTAGCACGTTGACAGACAATGCAATGCTTAATAAATTGTCGAATATCCTTGCGCATGTTCAACCAGTAAAACAAATCAGCTATTCGATGAAAGGTGCGGAGGAAACCTGCGTGGCCATCAATTTTGGAGGAATGAAATTCAGTTAAAATGTCGCGAATGAGAGTAGGGTCATCATGAGGCAGGACTAATCTTTTTTTCCAGTATAGATCACCATGCAAGAGCTGGTATTTGCTCTGTATTGGGTCTGTTTGGTCCATACGTTGCTTCAAATTCAAAATGAACGATGAGGAGCGCACTCGTTCATAGATATGGTCCATAAAAGTGGATTGGAGGGAGGATAGCGCCATATGACTGACACGAGAAAGGGCATCCACTGCCTGATTGTGGCGGCCTGGTTTATATTCAATGTGGAACCAATAACCAAGAAGTTTTGCTAGGCATGCCTTCTGCTCCAGAGTCTGGATGGTTTGCTCGTTCAAGTGTTTGAGACTTGCATGGTCGGTTCGAATGATGAAGTAGTGGCCAAATAAGTAATGTCAAAACTTAGCAACTGCCTCTGTGATTGTCGATAACTCTCTGACATATATTGATTGTTTTTGCATTCACGGAGAGAGCTTTTTGGAGTAGAATGTGATAGGGTGATTATCTTGACTCAAGACTACACCTATTCCAACATCTGACGCATCTTTTTCAAGTATGAAGGTTTTGGAGAAATCTGGAAGTCGTATTACTGGCGCTTGGGTGATAGCATCTTTGAGGGCGGTGAAAGCATCTTGGGCTTGGTCGTTCTAAGCAAACGCATCTTTGGCTAATAAATTTGTTAATGGGCCAACAATTTGGGCATAGCGCTTAATAAACCATCTATAATAACCATTGAGCCCAAGGAATCCCTTCAGTTGTGACATGGATTGTGGTATGGGCCAAGTCTGAATTGCTATAACTTTGGAGCCATCCATTTCTATTCCTTTCGCAGAGATCACATAACCCAGATAATCAATTTTGTTTTGCCCGAATTCGCATTTGGACCTCTTGGCAAATAATTGATGTTTGCTCAACGTGTCCAATACTATTCTAACGTGGTTGAGGTGGTCATCCCATGTGGTGCTATAGATCAGTATGTCATCAAGGAAAATCAAAACAAACTTGCGCAGGAATGGTTGAAAGATGGTGTTCATCAACGCTTGGAAAGTGGCAGGTGCGTTAGTGAGTCCGAACGGCATCACTAACCATTCATACAATCCTTGATGGGTGCGAAACACAGTTTTCTCTCTGTCCATGTGTTTCATTAAGATCTGATGTTACCCTGATTGGAGGTCCAATTTGGAGTAGAAAACAGAGCCAAATAGCTAATCAATTAAATCGTCCATCGTTGGCATGGGAAAGGCGTCCTTGATTGTAATGGCATTGAGGGAACGGTAGCCAACACAAAATCTCCATGTGCCATCCTTTTTCTTAATGAGAATGACAAGAGCCAAAAAAGGACTGGAACTTGGTTGTATAAGCCCATCTCACAACAGTTCCTCCACAATTCGTTCGATTTCAGCTTTTTGGCTTACTAGATAACGATAGGGTCTGACTCTTATTGGCGAGGAGTTGGGAACCAATTCAATGGCGTGCTGACGCTCCCTTGGTGGTGGCAGACCATGAGGTGTCGCAAAAACAGAGTCGTATGATGATAGAAGTTGCAGTAACTCGTCGGGCATGGTTGTCGTTGTACCCTCAGGTAACGATTGTACTAGTTCTAATAAGAACAACTCTGCCACGGCCTCTGTGCTCTACAAACGTACCAAATGATGGTATTAGGCTTGAACTGGGGCGTGTCCACGGAATCCTCTGAGCATGATCCATTGTCCATGTGTGAGAAACTTGATGGTAGCAGTGCTGTGATCTGCTACATGAGGTACCAAGGTTTTGAGCCAACCTGCACCTATAACCAAGTCGACAGCAACCACTAGCAAGACAAGCATATTTAATGTTAAAGTATAGCCACAGATATTAACAAGGACGTCATTAACCTGCTGGTTTGTACGCATGATTTGCCCGATTCCCCCAAGAATGCGCACATCCTTGGTATGTTCAATAGGCAGGTCAAATGTTGCACTATTCGTGGATGAATAAAATTATTGGAACTTCCTCCATTGAGCAAGATTTGGACCTCCTTCCCATGAATGGTTCCCGGCAAACAAATGGTGGCAGCTCCATGAGTGCCTTTGGATGCTAGTAAGGAAAGATGGTGTAATGTACCATCCACTTGTGTGCCTTCATCATCGGGTTCAATCGGTTCCTCTGGTTCATCGTCATCAATCATCATCATCAGTTGCCTCTTCGGACATCATTGGTTGGGATAAAATTTCTCATCACAAGTATAACATAGGCCCTTCTCGCGACGTATTTGCATCTCTGCTAGCGTCATTCTTTTGAGTGGTAACCGCGTGGTAGGGGTCGGTAATAGTGGGGGTAAATTAATTTTTTCCGCCACCGCTAGTTCTGAGTGCTGGACCTTGAGGGTTAAGGTATCCTTTGTTCATTGAGCTTACAGTCCCAAAGTTGCCGAGGCCGTGAATCTTTTTTGGTTTACCCCATTCCAATGCTTCCGCAAAAAGTTTGGCCAATGTCATGGCCTGTAGTATTCATCCTAGTCTCTGTACTAGAATATCTTGACGTAGCTCTGGTTTTAATCCCCCCAGATAGCAGTCTAGCATGACCGCACTCAAGACGTCTGTCATTCGATTTGCTAGGGACACGAACTAACTGTTGTATTCTTCTAGTTTTCCGTTTGTATCAACTTGAACAACTCAGACCGAGCGCAGTCAAATTGCGAAGGTCCATATTGCTCCTCAATGGCCTTGACCAGAGCATCCCAATGCGGTATGCGATGAGCCTTCTCCATCATCTGGAACCATGGTAGAACATCCCCATCTAAGTGGACGGAGGCTATCACCAGATGTTGAGCATCGGGTACTTCAAAATATTTAAAGTACTGTTCCGCTTTGAAGATCCACTGTAGTGCTTCCGAGCCGTCAAATCGAGGAAAGTCTATTTTGACTTGTTTGGTTGTCTGTGGAATGTATGAGCTCTATACTAACGATTGCCCAAATGTGTTCACATCTTTCTTTGAACTGGAACTGGCACTTTCAGCCTTACGATCGAGGTTCTCCAGTTTGATCATAACGGCCTCCATGAATTTCTCTAATCTCGTAAAACGAGTTTGAGCATCGTCCATGAAGTCGACAGTCTTCCTTTGTTCATCCTGTACTTCTTTCAATCGCGTATTTTCAGCCATAGCTAACTCTAAATGAGAGCACCAAGAATGTTATGGTCACAATTGATAATGAACAAACAATCTTAAATGGCAACAGCAGAAGATAGAACTCCTACTATATTATATATATTTGTCAATCAGTATTCTGCATTACTACGATAGGGAAACGTTGTAGAGAATAAGATACTGAAAATAACAACCGTAACAGATAGAAGATCCAGAGGGGAAGAGAATCACAGAGAGGGAAAGATATTCCAATACATTCTTCACACCCCTTCTAACGGTTTTTGTCTTATTTATAAATCCCCATATTCATAATTCCCGAATCTTCCAGGTCTTTCTTTTGGTCCTTTTACTTCTCTGATTGGGCTCTTCTTCAGGTCCAGTTAATGTGCCTCTCAGTTTGCAGGATCCAGGCCCATTTCATCTATGTTTGTTACACAGTCCTGCAGCTGCACCCGTTGCTAACAGTCTAACAAGTATGAAAATAATGCCTGAATGCAGAGGAATTTTTGCAAGTGAAAAAAAAAGCCCAGTGAATTGAATGTTGTCATCAGTGTTTGGATCGGATTTCTCTCATTATCCATTTTTTTCTTTATCTCTTATAATCTTTAAATTATGTTCATCTAATCAATCTGAAAAGTCATATTATCAAGTTATACTCCTTAGATTTTTTTTTCTTCTCTTTCTAATCAATGGTCCATATTGGATTATGAGAAAAGAGATTATGAGAGTATCATCTCCCGTGTGTTTGGCGTTTGTTTACTGGGTTTATGAAAAAGAAACCCGTTCAACCTAAAGGCATGAGATGGAGCGTTGAAAGGCGTTGGTACAGCGTGTTGAACGCTTTCCCTGTCGGACCCACTTCTCTCTCTGATTTAGCCCATCATCGTCTCTAAGATTTAGCTTGGGCATTGATTTAGCCCATCGACGTCTCTCTGATTTAGCTTCGGCGTTTTATGGGGGCTCCAACTTCCAAATTCCCTACCACAGTTGTCAACCCCACGGCCAGTTAAATTTTTCATTTTTTTTTTCAACAGAAAATAAATCAACAAACAAAAAATAGAACAAATAATGAAATAAATATAAATACAATTAATTCATAATAAAATAAATATAAATAATTAGTACACCAATATTAAAATACGGTTAATATTATTTAATATAAATATTTAATTGATTTATTTTTAATTAATTTTATGCATTAAATATATTTAATTAAAGGATTTATTGCTTATTAATTTTTTAATTAATAATTTTTTTCTCAAATTTAAATGTAAATTTTTATCTTCAATTATTGGGCATTTTTGTCAAAATAATTTTTTTGGTCAAATCGAGGTACTGTGCAAACATATTATCAAAATAGGGCATTTTGTGGAGCCACGTCAGATGCGCCACTTAGTGGTACTAGAAGATGTGGCGCCATTAATTGGGGTGCCACTTTTGGCGCCCCAATTTTATATATATATATATTATGAATTAAATCTTTATATATATTTAATATAATATACTCCAAAAAGATCAACAGTCAAACCAGCAAGATTAAGTTCAAAAGATCTACAAGGAACACCATCTCTTTCATCACAGTCATTAAATATTGCCCATGTTTCCCCTTTACCAGGATTACCATGTAACGTCTTCCTCTACCAATTCCTTTTATGGTATGCATCTGATGAGAGAACATAGCACGGTCCTCAATTTTTTGGGCGTCACCTAGTTTGAACTTACCACAACCAACAGGCAATTCTGCATTTTGCCAATCAATCTCACTTTTATCATTTTGCTTATCCCCATCATTGTTGTCTGCAACATTATCTTCCTCGACAATCCTGTTGTTTTTAAAACCATGGTGGCGCACTGACAATTATTCTTGGCTGTTCGAACCTCGCAATACCCATTAAAAGCTGCGTCTCTTCTTACTATTTCTCGTTGTTTCCCCTTTTTCCAGTCCCTTCACCTAACACTCCTGTTCGTTAAGATCACTGATTGGTCCAGAGAACTCACCGTCCGTCCGATATTTGCTTCCGATGCAGTCAAGCTGGTCATTGGAGCCGCAATCGCCCTCTCAACAATCGTACTCTCTAATTTTTCATTGATGCCTGCAATATCATCTTCCGATGATGTTCCTGTTGTTTTTATGTTTTTTTTTTCTTTTCTCTCTGATGACCAGTCACAAGTCATAATATAATAATATATATTATATAAAATATAATATAATATATTATTATATTAATATTATATATATTTGATTATATAATTTAATATGTAATTTATTAATTGTGTGTGCGCGCGCGCGCGTGGGGCACCAAAAGTGGCGCCCCAATTAAAGGCGCCACTTAGTCATGTGACTCCACAAATTGCCTTATTTTGATAATATTTTTGCACAGTACCCCGATTTTGACAATTTTTTTTTTAAAAAATTATTTTGACGAAAATGCCTCAATTATTGCAATATATACAATTATTATTAATATATATAGTATTCAATAAATTCAAACATTTTTTAGTCATTTTTTATTTTAACTTACTTTTCAACAACCAACATGAACACTATTTAGAAAAAAATCACTGATGTCACCATCAATTCAAAGACAAATCACATTTATAATTTAATTTTTTTTCTTATCTTATCCTTACAAAAATTAGATAAAAAATAAGTCAATTCTCTCACCGCTAACCCAAACAGACTAATATCATCATTTAAATAAAAAATTCATTTTCTTTAAAAAAATTGGCAGATAGGAAATTATCATTATTTTAGATTTTGTACATATTAAAAAATTAAAAAAATATATATATATGCACCCTCCAACTTCTAAAACCCAGTTGATAATAAAAGCTTGGAATAAAACAAGTACATGAGCATCCATTACATTAAGAGAAGAATAAAAAACAAAATGAAACCTAGCAAAATTACAATCAAAGCCCACGTCCTTCTGATATTATAGAGCATATTCATATATCTAAATCATCATCTGGGTCTTCATCAGAATCTGGCATCTCATCATCTGAATCACGATAATATATGATCTCACCCGTACCAGAACCCCCATTTTTGCCACCAGAAGTTTGTTTTGCCTCAGCTTTGGAATCTTCAAGCGATCTTCTACCATCATATATTTGTATTGGCCTACCATTTCCTAAGAATACAATGATCAAGCTTTAACGCATATCCATCATTTGAAAACTGAAAGGAAAGAGAAAAACACTCCTTTTGGGAGGAAAAATTTTAGCACAGATCTAAATTACGTACCTTGGTGTTCAAAAGGTAGCACAACCTCGGCCCTATCACTTCGCTCCTTCTCAGACAGCTGCAGATTGAATTGTAGCTGCTCAAGAAACAACTTCAAATCATTTATTACCAGTCAACAGCAAGAAGTTCATATTAACAATTTACTTTTGGGCTAACCCCAAGTTTGCCCCTGAAGTTTCCGTGTGGGGAGCTGTGGGTATCTAATTTTTTTTTTTTAATCGTTAAAAAAATACAGTAGGCTATTAAAAAATGGGTTAAGTACCAATTTTACCCCAGAAGTATGCCTCGGGAGCAATTTTGCCCTGGAAGTTTTCGGCGTAGCAATGCTGCCCCGGAAGTATCAAAATGTAGTAATATTGCCCCTCCGTTAAAAACCCTAACGGTCAACGTTAGTGTTTTTAACGGAGGGGCAACATGCTATGTTTTGATACTTCAGGGGCAACATTGCTACATTTTGGCATAGCAATGGTGCCCCTGAAGTACGCACCCAGGAGCAATTTTACCCCTCCGTTAAAAATCCTAACGGTCAACGTTAGGGTTTTTAAAGGAGGGGCAACATTGCTCCTGGGCGCGTACTTCCAAGGCAACATTGCTACACCGAAAACTTCCAGGGCAAAATTGCTCCTCGGCGCGTACTTCCGAGGCAAAATTGGTACTTAACCCTTAAAATATTTAACAGACAGTAAACATTTTTTAAGGTCAAGGGCAGCATTACTCATTTTTTAACACTTCCAAGGTAAAATTGATCCAAAAAACTTTATTAAAGACCCACAACTCCTATGTGAAAATTTCCAAGGCAAAATTGGAGACCTTCACGCTTTATTTTTTATTTTTTTATTTTTTTTCAAAGGGAGCTGTCAACCAGAAAAACGAAACTGTCTTCTCTTTATTTCTTTCTTGCAGAGAAGAGATGAGACTTTTTCTTCCATTGCAAGAAGGTTATCCTCAGCTTTTCTTTTTTACAGAGATAAAACCCACACCATACTGGACACTATACAACTGACCTTCGGCAGTAGGCCTGAAATGGATGATGCTCCATCCACTGATGAAACAGATGTAAAGCTGATTCCTTCAGGGTCAACTTTAAATTCTTCACTCTAAATACAAGGTCGGAGATATTATATCAGTCCACCAATGTAGATTGATAATTCCCAACAAATCTTACAGAGGAAGAAAGGGCTCACCATCACTCTAACTCGCCCGTTTCTGCGTTTGAACCTGACATTGAACTTCCCCCTGGTAAAACTTTGTTCAGACAAGGAATTCTCTGAACTACCTCTCTGACCATTGAAAGAATGATGAAATGGTTCAACATTGGCCACCATGGAGGACATGTAATCAAGAGCAGCTGGAACCCTATCATCATGAAGATCAGAATGCAATAACCCAAATATACACGAAATTTGATCTGCAGACATCATAAAACAATGAACATAAGATACAAAGTGGTTCAGACATCAAGTTGACTTTCAACCATAATTCATAAATGTGAATGAACAAAACCAATCACACATTTCTTGGTTTGGTACTACCAAAAAGGAGTTTACCAAACTAAATCAGAATAAAACAGACATTATATGAGAACATTAAAGAATCTAAATTCAGTGCAAGAATGAATACCATGGCTCCGCAGATTACTTAAGAAACCTGAGACGGACTGTGAAGTTGTATGTCTCAACAGTTCACTTACCTAGAAACATGCAAAACAAATCCATCAGAATTCAAGAGACAAATACAGAATTTACAGAGAAGAAACTAGGGGCATAAATTGATTTACAAACAAGGTGTAATTATTTATAATTTTCATGCAAAATGAAATCTGGAACAACTTCTCCCTGCTAGACTCTTCACTTATTTCCTAACAGAACTCTAGAAGCTGAACTCCAGAAGCCAAACGAAAATTAAATACTATGCAGGTCTATTTAGTTTACATTGCTAATCACAGTACAAAATTATATTTTTTAATTGTAAAATGATATATACAAAGCATTAACCTGACCAGTTTTCACCAAATTCCAACAAAACAAATTACCATTTTATGTATTACATGCAAACTTTACTCCCTAAAGTCCCATTTTCAAGTTAGTTACTGTACCTACATCTAAAAGCAAGACAAAGCCTAGTTAACATGGGCTCTACCTATACCTATATGAAATGCAAGGAGAGACAACTTCAGAAACAGAAGAGAGCTTTCTTACAAGCCTTGATGAATACAAATCTAAAAAAACCAAGAGCTAGTGTTCCTATACGTAATGCAAAAGAAACATTATGGTAGTATAAAAGCTCTCAACCACATTTTTACGTACATGTTAGCTAAACAAAAACTGTAAAATAACCATTTGGCCTACTGATTCCAAGCAATGCCAGAATTCTAGCAATTGCAATGCTTTCTTTGGGTGAGAATGAAACTGATAATTAGGTTGGTTTACATGAACTATCTTATCTCAGATTGAGGGGAACACCTTAATAGGTAATTGTTTCAAGTTCAGATCAGAAACAAATACCTGTCTTCAAAAGTTTAACCATACAAAAGAAAATGATAATATTGACAATAAAAATACAAAGCCACAAAGAATACTCAACCCAACATACCAACCCACTAGACTATATTCAACTTCATTTGAAGTTATGGTAATGGAATACGCATTCTCAATTTTGTCATGGCTTAACAATAATAGCAAGCAAGAGTACCGAGTCTATGGCAACACAAAAGCGGGCTTTCTTCTCTTCAACTAGTCCTGTAGTTAAGCAAAATTATACATTCACAAGTTAGAAAACTTACTCCGAAAAAAGACTTACACTTTTGGGGCTAAAGTGGCCAAATCTGGTGAAAATATCAGTTTTAGGACAATGTGGTAGAAGTAAGAGAGACACCAAAATTTTACCTCCACCCAGTTCAGTGATTACAGAAAACAATTTTTCCAAATCCTTCATAGCTTTATATGAACTAGTGATAAGTGAACTTTGGTGAGGAATATCCTTTACATTTCTAGATTTCCGTATTTTATCCTTCCAACCCAGAGGATCTGTATAGCAATCCAAAATGCGAATCCTGAAAATATCATGTGATTTTAGATGTTAGAGTATTGAGTATACAAATATAAATTTGCTTTAATATATAAGATATAGCAACAGAAGAAGCTCTGTAAGGCCTAAAACATGCTTTGACAAATTAAAATTAGGATGTTTTATGAACTTTAACTTTCACCTTTAGAGCATATCTTCTTTGACTTGGAGGCGAACAAAATTGATAAATAACACATTTAAGGACATTATTTCTTTTAAAAGACATTACATGTTATTGAACCTGAATAATTTGACGCTCATAAAGTCATGTTTATTCAAGCAATGGTAGGCGTATATATAGGTTAGTGTCTAGGTTAATTGGTAACCCTAGAATCACCTAGATTACAGCTAATGAACCAACTTGGACTGTACTTCCAGATGTCCTGTTCTTCCAGGATTGATCTTCCACACAATATAATCCCTCTAGTAACTCAGCAGCGCACATATTCCCTGACTCTGAGTCTTGAAATAAACATTGACTGGTAGATAAGTTAACATGACATTGCTAAGTTAAGGTAATTTTGCACACAAATATGAGGTTACACTGCAAATCAGGTGTATATGGCACATTTTCTAGAACCAAATTGTCAACTAGATAGGATATACCAATCCCGAGAACTTTAATGAATTTTCCAGCAGCAACCTTAATAAACATATGAGATGATGGAGTTTTTACTTTGTGAAGCAATGATTTGTTACTAGTCATATGGTCGGTGGCTCCTAAATCTACTATCCACATATTTCTATCATGTACATTTGTTGTAAGGGCTAGGATGCCACTACCTATGTACGCCACATTACCAGAAGCCAAAAAAGTATCATTAGCATCATGCTTATCAAGTATTTTCCTGAGAAACTCCGCTTCTTTGTTGCTCAATATGCCATCATATTCTAGCTGCCTGTGAGCAAAGAAGTTCTTTTGGCTTTCTTCTGGTTTCACGATGAAAAATACTTCCCTCAGGCTTAGCAAGACTTCTTGGTTCATTTCTTGTGCGAGGATGGCTTCATAAGAAGGCTGGAGCCCTAATATGAATTTATCAACTCTTTTCTCCTCTTTGATTCTCATGTAGAGGCGCACATCATTTGTACTACTTCACTCGTATGCTGCTTCATATATGTCTAAACGTTGCAATAGAACAAGGAGATTAGTCCAGTATTCGGTGATCGAGAGATTACTTTTTTCGAGGTTGTATAGCTTCATTTCAATCTCCAGTACAGCTGCTAGGTTTTTAACTGAGGCAAACATATCACAAGATGCCTCCCAAACTTCTTAAGTAGACTGGAATAGAGAGAAACTCGCGTTGATATTTGTTATAATAGAATTCATGGGCCAGCATTGAACCATTGAGTTTTCTGCTTCACATTTTCTATACCTAGGATCTGTTGGTGGAGGCTTCAGTATGGTCCCGGTCAAGTGGTTGAGTTTGCCTTTTCCAACGACATACAAGCGCACTCCATTATCCCATTGAATGTAATTTTGACCATTCAATCTGTGAATGGTAATCACATCGGAATTTGCATCTTGTGGTATCTGATGACTCCCCTTGGAATTCACTATTGTTGCAATGGCGTTGGGCAATGTTGAGAGAAAGCCGTCGTCCTTGCTAGGCGGGTCTAGACCAACACCGAATCAAATCATGGCTTTGGTGCCATGAACAGTTTGGTGCTCATAAAGTCATGTTTATTCAAGTAATGATAGGCAGTATACATAGGTTAGTGTCTAGATTAGTTGGTAAACCCTACAATCACTAGATTACATCCGCTAGAATCAAGGAAATAATTCAAAACTTCGAAATTCAAATATGCCGAGATATTAGTATCTTTTGGCATCTACAAAAAAACCCTAATTAATGATTTAATTATGGCTAGGTTAAGCCTAAGGCTCATGCAGCACTGACAAAACCTCTCATGTTATCAATAAGGGGGGGAAAGGATAGATTCATATGTGAGTTGAAAATGCTTACCATTTCTGAGAAGATTCAATGTCCACTCCTTTAGTCTTTAAAAAAGAAATATAAGTGGATGGACTTCGAGAAACTGCAACAATAACTATACCTCTATATCAAAAAAGAATTACTTAAGAATTAGCTTCAAGATAAAAATAAGAACTAAGAAAAGGACTCATGAGTCATGACCATACACAACAAATCCCACTAATGAAAAAGAAAACTGACCGGGACTGAGAATTTCCTCTTAAAATCTGGGATGAGAGTTGAATTAGGATGTAAGAAAGTACATCAAACGCAAAAGGTGAATCTAGAGAATCCTTAATTGTTAGAGCAGGTGCATGTTCTCCCTCCAATGCACCATCACGTAGTGTTCTGCAAATTGATTCTGCCATCCCTGATGCAAGGTAGGGGATAACAATTGAGCCAATGTCCAAAGGGGAGCTACAACCTCTATTCCATGCTGTCAAGTGAAAGAAGACAGGAACCACAAATTAATGTCCATTTAGAAACTACCACATATTTGAAGTGCAGATGTGGTGTTGAGTGTGTAATATAACCATAACAGTGTGTTTGTGATGGAATCACTCCTCAAACATATTGTTCAAAAGGGAAAAAATTTAAACCAGACTGTAAGTGTAAGCTGAATCAGCTGCAGTTTTCTGGATATTAAGGAAAATAAGAAATAATGCAGTAAATCCTACACAATTCAAGAGGCACAGACTCTCCCAACAAATTCACACATGTCCTTGTTTCTCTCTCTTTATTCCTACACTAGCTCTCCTTAGAGAGGCTAGTTTCTCAGCTATGATAGCAAGATATCATAGTAAATCAATATAATAATTCACATGTTACATTCAGCGTTTGATGAGGGAAGAGTCCCTTATCTGCAAATGATGTGTGAAGAATTGAGTGAGTCTTACATGAAAATCCATCGCTAACTGAAATTTCTGATCTCCCAATTGGCATCGAGGAGTCATATAATTTTCTTTTTTGCACCCGATTCAAACCTTCTTCTATGCTTTTTCACACACAGTCACACATTAGAAACTTGAGACCAATCTGAATTGAAGTAGGTAGCAGTTGAAAGAAGGTTTTGCGTATAAATTCTTCCCCTTTTGCTAGTATTGTTTTTCATGTTATTGTTTGGAGATCCATATGTATAATCAATTTGGTTGAACCAAGCTTCTGTTACCACTTACGTTGATAAAAGATAGGGAGCAAGAAAACTGAAAACTAGTAAACCCTATTTTTCTTTTCTTTGCGTATTGCTTTTCGTATAATTTTTTAAACAATATGATATGATGATATTAATCTAATTACCGATTAGGTAACACTTATATTTACTGGATTCAACAATTTCTTCCCCAAATGGGTTCATATGATACTGATCGATTGTTCAATAGGCACAGAGCTCTTCCTGAAATCCTCGGAGGTGAATCCAATCCCACAGTTCTTCTTTAATTTCTCAGCTTTCTTGCTGATTTTTTTGACTATTAGTCTATAATTTCTTCCATCTTATATCAAAATATGCCCTCTTCATCTCAATGATATTCATGTTCATTCATTTTTTTCCATCATTTTATTTATCCATTACTCAACTTTGCCCTATAACTTGAGGGAATAAATCTTTGACCTTACCTCTGTTCTTGAATCATCCTGAATTCATTAATACAGTTGCAGATGTGATACTGAAGAGGAGAGAGAATCTAACTGTGGGGATTTTGTTAGACACAACAAGGTAGTAGTATATTAGTGTTAGTTCATTTTTTTTATGAACTAAAGTCGTTACAACTCATTCTGGGCTTTTTTTGGGTGATTTATGTGGCTATTGACCTATTCCTTCTAAAGAACAATGCTGTTATAGTTTTTGTAAGTTTGAGTAGCATGTAAATCAGAATTTGTAAGTGTACTTGGCTACTTGCTTAGTTGTGTATACTGGTTATGGCAGTACTGTGAAGAACTTCTAGAAACCTTAATGTTTTTTGCACAAGGGCGATGTCTACCTGTTCTACCTGTTTTTTGCAAATTTTTCATCCTTCTAAGACTTGGCTTTCCAAGTCAACTCAAAAATGTTATATTTGATACAGCTAACAAACTACACAAGCCTGAATAGAAATCTAATTCAATAATTATTAGCAAAACTAGTAAAACCAGGCTGCTGCCATGAAACCCGATGACATTGAAGGCACTGTTCTCGGAGAAAACTTCAAATTCCTCTTCGAAATTAGTTCAAGGACTCTGGAACAACTCAAAACAAAAGGCCAGAAATTCTTGAAATGAATATATGAAGACCATCACTAAGATAACAACACCAAAAACGATGACAAATTACAGGAAAAATGTATACTTTGTGGTGACTGCAAGCTTCAACATGGCAAGCTTGTGGAAAGAATATAAAATAGGAACACAAAACAGAATTACCGCAGTATAATCATAGTAATAGTGGTAATTATAGGCCAAAATATGATTAAGGTCCTGTATTATCTAAAGTGATTACTTAGACTATCTGTCTATCATCAAGAGATCATGGTATCCCATAATTCAATTTCCAATATATAAAACAGAAAAACTCATTCGATACAAATTACAGACCAGAATGGAAGAAAAAGCAAGAATACCAGAATATATTAGCTGAAGAGAACTACAGCGACGGCGAGGAGACGAGTTCACGAGAAGCAGAAAAGTTCGATGCGAAGACAGGAGTGCTTAGAGAGGAAGACGAATTCGGATCAGCATTCGGGAGTTTAGGGAATTAGGGCAGAAAAGAGAAGTGGGTGGTAGCGAGTCCACATTATGTGCATTTCGGTTATATACTTGTTACCTGCTTTTCCATAAAACGCAGCGTTTGGTATAAAATAGGTTAGTGACAATGAAGCTGTTGCATATCCCCCACCTCTGGGCACCGAACAACCTCTGGGCACGGAACAGTCCATCATCATCCATTATGACAATCCAGCATTGAGATCGACAATCTTGCCTGCTTCGCCGTCGACGAACACAACAAAAAAGAGGTTTATACTTCTGCTTCTTCTTCCTCTTCCATCTCTCTCACTTTTGAATCAATATTCCTTTTTCATTTGTTTGTTTCCTGAAGGGGAAAAGTTAAATTTGTGGTGTAAACTTTTATTTTATACGTTCATTTTGTTTCGGATCGACTACAACCTGTTTCCGCCTTTGATTTGCCGATGTTAATGGCTGTTTTGAGCATTTTTGAAATTGAATCAGGTTCCAATATTATCTTGCATTTATCGTAATGTATTATTGAATTCTGGACATCTAATATCTGAGACTGGGTAATTTCAATTGTAAATTTTCTGTTCTTTCCTAATTGAAATTTTTTTCCAATTAAATTTTCCATGTTTATGTAGAACGCGCTTCTGGAGCTTGGAAGGGTGATAAACGCAAAACATCAGGTGGTTGCTGGTACCTTGTACCACATCACGCTGGAGGCAACAGATGGTGGGAAGAAAAAGGTCTATGAAGCGAAGGTTTTAGAGAAGCCATGGTTGAACTTGAAGGAGTTGCAGGAATTTAAGCTCGTTGGTGATGCTCCTTTAGTGTCTAGTACTTAACTAGGTATTTGCATACTGTGAATCCTTCAATACTGTCTTTACGGAGCTCACTATTTTAATTTGAATTGAATTCACTGTTGGAATTGAAAAGGGGTTTCTGTTCTGAAAAATAAATAAGCCATCATGTGGAGCATATCTAGAATGAATTGCTTGTCTTGCAATTGAATTTTATGATCTGGTAACGTGCCTTTGGAATGATAACAATTTAAGACAGTTTTTTTTTTTTTTTGTGTTGGAAAATTAAGTAATCAAGTTTAATTGAACTATTTAGTATTTTATAATTTCACTGCACGCCTAGATGCATGCTTCATATTTACTACTTGGCCTATAAGCTGCTGTGTGAAACAGAGAAATATATAACTTGTTGCTGAGACTCTGAGTAACTGAGAAGCTTGGATATGAACAGGGAGATGCATGATAGAATTTAGAGTGTTCATTTGTAATTTAGAGAGTTGTTTTGTGCCTGGATTGTTATCCATGGTGTATTGTAAAGCATATATATAGGAAGAGATAATTTTGGTGAGAAAACCTTTGAATTCACATTTGCCTCACGTCTAAGTTTTGGGTCTCTTGAATCATAAATTGCAGCCTAATTACAGAAAATCTAACATTGTGGTTGCAGGGCAGGGCATTGGGTTTGCTAAATTTGATATTCTACCTACTGACAAGTCCCTATTATATGTCATTTGTATTTTGTCTTCACATGTGCTAATCTCATTAATAAAAGTGAACTGAATTTTCTCTGCTCTGACTTGCATCAAATGTCCATTTTAGCTTTGCATTTGCAATTATAACTAGTTTCTTCCTAAACTTGCATCCTAGCATTGCATAGTGGTTGTTGCTAAATTTCTCATGTAGTGGAAATGAACTCTTGAACTTGCACAACACATAATCTTGCAGAACTTTGACATAGTTTTGTGACTTAAAAACTATGCTTAGAAAATGCTGATTGCATTCAATTCTTGTTGCTGGTTGGGTATCCTGCAAGTCCCTTGACAAGTTGCTGTTACTATTCTAAATTTCTGCTGCTTTCTTTGAAATTGTTTCTACATCACCTTTGTTGTAATATTTTCAACTTCATTCATCTCAAGCTATGAAGTTGCTCTGAATGACAATACTTCCTGCTGTTGTCCATTGTCCATATATGATAGAGCTCCATGAAAATTGTTTTGATAGTGAAATTGCATTCTCACGAAGCCTTTAAGCCGCTAACTCAAAATCTCTCTCCTTAATAAACAGGATCTCATTCATTTGAATTTTTCTGGAAGTATTTACTATTCAGAATGAGTTTTCTCTGAACTTGAATTGCTTCTGTTGAATGTGATGAGTCACTGAAATTCTGATTTTTGCTCAATTAGCATAACAAAATCCCTGCTACCTCCAGTGCAAATTTTTGCATTCTCTCTGATTTGACTTTGCATGCTGAAACACTCTTACTTTGAAACATCAAGTGTCTGGCACAGTCATATTTTTGCATATGCATTTACTCATACTTCGGTTTCTTATTATTCTTTTGCTTGCTAGTATTTATTACATATACACTAATTACAATATACAATCTGTACAAAATTACTTATTGATGTAGTGCCTAACTTGACTAATCACGGCCAACGATATTGCAACAGGAAGAAGTGCAGACAGAATCATTGTGGTAAGCTATGAAATTTCCTTGCTGAAAGCTTAACAAACAATGTTAAATGTACTTGCATTGGACATTGTAAGAAGTTGCATAGTTTAACATAGACACTATACATTGTTGTTGTAACTTGAGATATATTGATAAGGATGGAAATTAATCTTCTTGACATTGATTGTAGGTGGAGATGGTTGCTGTCATGTAAAAAAGAGCAATTGCCATCCTTCCAAAAAAATTCTTCCTGCTCTCCCAAGCTCCAAAAGAAATGTGTAACAAGCTGTGCAAAATTGGTGCATCCAAAAAAATAGGCACCGAAAGTCTGATGTCCGTTGTAGTAAAAAAAAAAAAAAAGTAGCCACCAAAAGAGTCCAATGTATATTTTAGTGTCCTGTATGAATCAAGAGATGTAATATGTGAGGATTGAATGTTTAATGTATGAGAGTTGTATCATGTACATGTAATGCAATATTTGTAAATGACTATTGAAATGAATAAAATGTTATTATTTTTCACAACATCTCTTTTTATCTTTCTTTTCAATACCTTGAGAATTGCTTGCGTTGAGATATATGGCTTCAAGTGATGGGAAGTCACTTTCTTCATTTGCCTACACTTGTAAATATCTATGAATATGACTTGAGGAAATCATAGCCATGTGAAACAGAAGTAGAGACAAATTTATCAATTCATACCATTAATAAGCTTGTAAATGACAACGGTTGAGATGTAGATGGTGAGAAAGCATATTGAGTTTCTGCAGGTTCTACAGAAGGAGCATGTTGTGTTTCTGCATCTTTCTTTGTGTTAATCTTTCTTCTCTTATTAGATGGCAGAGCCTCTTGAACACCCTACACAAAATAAATACAAGATTAATAAAAGCTTTTATGTTTCATATAAATATAAATAAAATTAAAACTTAATACATGTTCCTCTGGAATAATTTTTCTGGGCTTGCTCAAATTCCTTTCTCTCCAACTTTTGTAACGTTGCTTTCTTTTCCTTCCTTCTCTCTTTTTAAAACCTTTAGGCATATTTTTTGATTCTATGGTTGGTGCTACACTTGGCTCAACAATATCATCTTCATTACCATCAGGAATATTATTTTCTGCCTCATTGATTACCCCTTGAAGATGCTCATATCCTTCACGAGTCTTGGCAGCTTTTCTTGCCAATCTTACCAATTTATGCACTAATTCTCTATATCGTCGTGTGACTTCAAGTTTAGGATCCACTTGTATCTCATTTCCTATAGTGTCATGCACAACACCACTCCTTGCCTCCCTAGTCCATCGTTTGAGAATGTATTGCTCAGGCATAATTTTCACATCCTTTGTTTCGTATACTTTCAATGTATGACAATACAATATCCCAGTGGTCTCAAACATGCCGCAAGTGCAAAAAATTTCATGTGTGTCAGGCTTAAAAGCAACTCTCCACTCCCCCTCTTCATCAATCATATGGGTAGTGTATACAAATAAAGGCTCTTTTTCATAATGTTCAGTTATCTTCACTGCAAATTGGAGATCCCATTGTTCTTGAAACATGTCAAACGCACCTGGGGTATAAGTTTTTGAAAGTTGGCGTAATATTGGTGCACTTGGATTTACCATCCTAGGTATCTTGTGCCTAGAATCAAACTCCAACTTTAATTCCTTGTCTCGTTTCTCTGAAACAACTCTGTCAAAAGTGGTGAAGAATTCATTTATGTCTAAATTTGGTGACGTACATTGCTTCACATCAGCATTTATACTTTCAGCAAGTTGTGTGCTCCTCATTCCTAATGTGCGAGAAGTCTTCACATAACACCAAGCCCATTTCTCCTTGATATCATACATGGATTTCAACCACCTATTTTCATGAACATCATAAGAAGATAATAATTGGCTCCAAGCTTCTTCAAACTTGTCAACTTCTGTAATTTTAGACATACATTTGCAAAAATCAGTCAAAAAATGCGACCCACCTTTCATCAAGTTTCCAAGGTGTTTAATGCCATTTTGTTTTAAGTGCCAAGTACACAAACAATGCTTTGTATCCGAAAGAACTTCACTCAAAGCTCTTGCCATAGCTTGATCTTGGTCTGTAAAGACAGTTTTAGGCTTCTTCTGCATATGAGCATCTAAAAAAGTTTCTAACACCCACATGAAAGACTCAATAGTCTCATCAAACATTAATGCTGCTCCAAAAATTACCGCACTTCTGTGATGATTAAAGCCTGAAAAAATTGCCAGGGGTCGATTACCACTATTTGTACCATATGTTGTGTTTAAAGCGACAACCTCCCCAAAATGAGCATAATCTATTAACATTCCAGCATCTGCCCAAAAGACATTGGTAATATGTTCTTCTATATCCACCTGATATTTATAATAAAATGCAGGATTTGCAGCAAGCTGTTGTTGAAAATATTCAAATAAGCACCTCACCTCTCCATACTTCATACTTCTTTTCTTTTTAGATTGAAGGTAGTTTTGCACATCTATGCGAGTATATCCAACATTTTCTTTACCCCCAGCATACGTACTCATTAAGTCAAATGTAGCCTTTTGTTGGAGCCCAGACTTCCTTGCAAGGTCTATTTCACAGACATCAACTTCTGATAAATTTCTTTGGGATACCAAGAAGTGCACTGTTTCTTGGGTGTGAAGGGGGTGATTGTGTTTTTCATCAAATCTAGTGATTCTGAATTTCTGATTAATAAGAGATACCACCATTTGTGCCTTACAATTAGTCCTTGTTTCACCTCGTTGTCTAGAATATTGTCTTTCTCCTTTGTCTTTATCTTTCAAACCCTCCTTGCAACATACATACTTGTATGTAATAATTTCACTAGTTTTTTTGCTCTTTGTACCACCATGCTTTCTAGCTCCAAATCCAGTTCTTCTAGCATAATCATTCCAAAACATCCATGCTTCTTCTAAACTTCCAAACTCCATACCTATTTTTGGTTTCAATTCATCATCATCCATTATAATTCACCTATACACAATAAAATAACCATATCTTATAAAAAAATCATAATTGTTATATAACAGAACAAATTAAATTAATTTAAATTCTGCATGTGTTTTTTTGTTCCTACCAACCTAAATTAGCACCCCTGGAAGGTATTTGTGGTTGTAGAAGAGCTCGAACATCAATATCATTGGTTTTGCAAAGATAGGTGATTAAATGATACTCATATTTCAATATTTCAACAGCTGCACCTGAGATATATTGACAAATTATAATCAAATGCAGCACAAAGGAAAAAATGAAGATATAGAATTGGATTATTTCTATCCGCAATCTCATTACCACCAACACAAATCAAAAGTCGAATAACTTTTGAAAAAGTGATGAATTTTGCCGAAAAGAAAATGAGGGGGATTGAGATTTTTTTAAACAATTAATCATAAACTGAATTGATATAATTGACAATGTCTATTATTATATATGATTATATATCATGACTGTAATGAAAGATATGGAGGGGTAATTAAAAACCTTGTTTGTAAGCAACATAAAAGTCAATGGTTGGAAAGTCTTAATGACAAAGAGAGGTTTTGTAAGCTGCACAGTTGAGTTCTAAAGTCAAAGATAACTTCCCCTCAGTCTCTGTTTTAATACCGAGATGAATATATATCCTATCTTCACATGCTCCAATTTCACTTCATCCCTCATGCGAGTCGTGTCTTTTCTCTCAGTAATGAAAAGCAGGACCCAAGTCAAAGCTACCACAGCTCAAGCAAGATTGAATTTGTTCTTAAAGATAGCATGCTACTGCTCCAAATTAGCAGGGAAGGGGTTGTGAGTTCCTGTTTCGGCCGTTAGCTCCGAAAGCCAACCAGCCACATCCCTTCTTGCTCCAAAGTCGGCAGTCCCATCAGCCGCCCGCCTGCGTGATACACTTCCGAGAATCTGTGAACTCTAATTCCCACAAGGTGATGTTATTCAAAGGAGGGTTCTATTTCCCGCTCTGGCTCCTCCTCTGTTTTGCACAGTCTGATGTCTTGGGTTCTATTTCCCGCTCTGGCTCCTCCTCTGTTTTGCACAGTCTGATGTCTTCCATTTTCTTGATGCTTTCGCGGGAAAATTTTTCTAGCCAAAATATGCCCACGTATGCCCACGTGTGAGTTTAATGAAAACGGTGCGTTTTATCAAAATGCAGGTAAGAAGCATGTAAGATATTGGCACAGAATGTGGACTCGGGTGGTAGCGGCGAAGTGGTGAAAAAGACGGGACTCTGGAACCGAAGTGGACAAGTATTGGATTTTTAATTCTTTTCCCGATGCTATTATTCGACTGGCTAAGGAAGCGGGGTAAAATGCCATTGAATCAAGGATTAAGGTGCAAATACCACGTTTTTTTTAGAATAAAAATACATACATATAGTTATTATTTTAGAGTAAAAGTCATGTCTCACCGTTATGTTACTATTCAACGTGATAAGAAAGAAAAGAGATGAAGTGAACAATAACATAACGGCGATAAAGAGTAACATAACGGTAGGTAGGATGTAACTTTTGCTCTAAAATGGTAACCACGTGTGTATTTTTAATACAAAAACTGGACGTGGTGTTGGGCGCTCATTAATATCATCTAAATATTTTTTTGGGACTTTTTATGAGAATTTTTTGGGAGACTTTTTTATAAATATTTTTGGTCCCATAGAATTTTAAAGGATTTTCTCTATTTATTTCCATCCCGACTTGTACAGTATACCAAAGAGTTGTGTGGAGGTTCACTTTTTTTTTTTTTTTTGCACAAAAGAGTCAATTTTATTAAAATCAGAATTAATTATTACACACGCCAATAGCTGAAGCCAAAAAAACACTCCACGAAATTCTAGTTATACAACCTATCACACATCTTACCAAAACAAACTTATCAGAAAATCTATTATCTAACAGCATGTATATCAGCAACTATATCATAACACTATCCCACTCCTTCTCTGTCATTTACATTAGTAAATTCAGTGACACCATTCCTGATCAATTTCAAGTCATGGGTCAACAACCTACCTAAAGAAGATGGCATAAAGTCCAACCAAATATCGTGGTACATCTTCTTTTCTACTTCAGCTGCTATCAGGTCTGCAGCTTTGTTCCCCTGCCTTGAGACCAGGGAAAATGAAACTCCATTCATTGACTTTAATAGATCAAGAATTTCGATCATTGTATCACTACATCTCCAGTCACACCCATTTGTTTTCTTCCCTGTAACCAATCTGTATAAAATTTCAGAGTCTGTTTCTACAATTAACTTTGAATCAACAAATCTATTTCAGTGTTTCAAAGCTTCTTTCAGGGCAAGGCATTCAAGCATAAGTGGGGAATCTGCCTTCACAGAACCTCCTAACCATCCCATTAATTCTTCTCCCTTCTCATTTCTACTCACCAAACCTATGCCTGCTATACCTGTGCTTTCCTTGTAAGAACCATCAATATTTACTTTTATCATCCCAGTTGGTGGAGGCTCCCACTGCTCTTTTCTTTGATTAGTTTCTTCAAAAACTTTCTGACTGCGTAACTCCTTCTGTACACTAGCTTTCCAGAACTCTTTGACTTGGCTATTAACCAGCTTTATTACTTCCTTGGCATCTAAAGCTTCTTCTCTAAATACCCAATTACATATTTTCTTGCGTGGAGGTTCACTTGGAAAAAAACAATTATGCTAAAAAAATGAACAAGTTTGACTTCCCAAATGCTATTCCGCGAGGCACCATGAGCAGCATCATAGACATGGCTGAGTTGTTAAGGCAGGTAAAAATGATTTTTATTCTAGCTAACTTCTATAAACTAAAGTTTGAGAAAAATTTAATTACTACTACATGTCCTTAATAGATGAGTCAATTGACTTTTGATTTAGATATTAAAAATGTTAAATAAATTATTTAATCATAATATATATTATATATAATTAGATCATGTATCAATTTATATAGATAAGTTAGTTTGGAGAAAAATGATAAATATAAATACTTTAATATAATTGTTTTAACGTTTTTAATCTCTTAAAAAAAGTTAACTAACTCTTAAATTAAGGATCGGAGGAAGTATAATGTGACTTGGATTTTGATAGGTTTTATTTCAAAAATCATGTATTTTGACATAAACTTGTATGCATGATTGTGTATTTTGTATTAAGGATGATAAAAGTGACTCTTATTTTATCTAAATTTTTACATATTAAGTAAAAGTAAAAATCAATCAATCAAAGCTTATTTTTTTTTAGATTGAGTTTTATATTAAAAATAATATATATATATATATATATATATATAATAATAATAATAATAATAATAATAATAATAATAATAATAAAAAGTGGGAGTATCAATGGGTGAGACTCAATGGAGAGGGTGAATTACTAAAAGTGGGTGAGATCCATTTAAGCTTTAGCCTTTTTTTTTTGGAAGCAAATTCTCTCATCATTTATTTTTCTCATTATCTCTCATGAGTCCATTTGGGCCGTTGATTGGAAAGAGAAGAGAAAAATTAAAGTAGCACTGTAATTTTATAAATTGATTGAACGGATATAATTTAAAGATTATGAGAAAATGATAATAAGAGAAACTTCATCTTTTTTGGATCTGGTTTCTCTCCCTATCATATTTTCTCCTCATCTATCATAAGCAAATCCACACCCTTGATTTCATTTGATCCTTTAAAAATATAAAATGGAGGGTGAGGATTAGATGAAATGGATGGCTAGGATGAGACTGTGAGAGAAAATGAGAAATTTGCTAATGAGATAATCTCTCCCCATTAATTGGATGTATCGCCAATCCAAACGTTAATTTCCCTCAAAAGCAGCTTCAGTGTGGCCTTTTTACTCTGCAATGCGGCTCTTTGTTCTCTATTTCAAAATGTTCAAATAAGAAAAAGTGAAAAGCCTAAAAAAAATGTTTCAACTATAATTGAAATATAGTTTTATGAAAATTTAGGTTATATTCTGTAATTTTCTCCCCCTCCCAATTTTTCATTCTTAAACATTTGAGTTATATTCTATAATTTTCGCCCCCCAATTTATCATTCTTAGTTCCGCCCGTGCTCATATGGTTGATAAGTCTGTGGAACAAGCAAATATAATCATCAATGCTTGAATTGAATAAGCATTTTGATCGGTTGAATAACGAGTTAACCAACTCGGTTTTGTCTACCTTGATGCTATATGTCAAATTAATTAAGTAAAATATTTATACCCAAGCCTTTCTCTTAAGAATTAAAAACTAAAAGCTTTAGCGAGCAAGCATCAACAACCTCTGCGGCCAATTCAAAGTACGTAAACAACGTACGCAATTCTTATTTTATATTTATCATGATTATTTATTTATATCTAGCCACTTATATCCTTGCCCGATATATAAAATATTCAAGTAATTAAACGATGACCTTAATTATAATTAACACTTTTTGTGATACAAAAGGAGCAATAAGTTGCAGCAAACCATTATTATTGCGCACAAGCTCGAGAATCTGAGAAGAAGAAGAAGAAGAAGAAGAAGGAAGAGGTTGAGGCTGAGATTATTGGAGATGGAAAGCTTTCCATCGAATTCGACAGTGAAGAGGAGCTCTCTTTTGCTTCTTAGGGTTATAATCTCTGTGTTCTTATTGTAAGCTCTCATCCTCATTGCCATAACAAGTCAAACTGTGGGTGGAGCTAAATTCAAGTTCACCCATGTTCACTCTTTCCAGTAAGTATACTGTAATTTTCAACATTATTTTACTATCACTTATATTTGATATTTTTGGGCTTAATTTAAGTGTTACTTATGTTTTAAAATTTTCGGCTTGTATAACTTGTATGTTAGACCAATGAATCAAATTCTTAGAGAATTCAGCTAAGGGTTTTTTTAAAAAAAATAAAAAATTGCACATAAGTCTCAAGTAAGAGAAAATATTATAAAAATGACCATTGAAATCTCAAATTAACAGTGAAGTCCCTAGTCATATTTTTATAATATATTTTAAATATGAGAAATTCAAAAAAACCCTAATGATTAAATAGAGAAAGGGAATGAATGATTGTGTATTCATTAAACGTATGTTAGACTTTTCACATTCAGCATATATTTAAAAAATGTCCCATTGAAACTTCATTGCAAACTTAATATTTCAATTGATCTTTTTGTCGTATTGTCTTTTATTTAGGACTTAGGTGCAATTTTTCCCTTTTTTTGGGCATGGTCCCCTGGGTTGAAGCCTTTTTTTTTTCACCTTTTCTTATTGCGCAAAAAACAACGTGATTTAGAGTTTTAAAACAAATGTGGTTAATCTATTTGTGTTTTGATAATTGATGTATGGTTTATACATAAACGGTACGTTTACATTTAGTTGTGAACTAATGCCTATTTTATTTAAAATATTATACCTTTTCAGAGTTACTATATATGAATAGTTTGCATATTTCAATTATAAATGTGTTAATCTTGATTAGGGGGTGGAATAAGAGTTCGCTGAAGCCTTTTAGGAGGCCTATTTCTCTTAATAAGCTAGACCTAGGTAATTGAGAAACCTATTGATCCTATCATATCAGCCTATGCCTATTATAGATTTATAATATAATGCAAAACTTTGTAAAAATTATGTTGAAGATTTGATACTTTGTGGTTGGTGGCTATACTTCGATTTGGTTTAGATAGTTGTAATTGTAATCAAAATTGTTTTGTTGTTATATTTGGTGTTTTCTTATTGATTAATTAGATTATATTAGATTTTGTTATGTACTATGACTAATTTGAATCGAATTATTGTAATTTTAGATTGATTTATGTAACTATGACTTTTTAAGATTGAGTTATTGTAATTTTAGATTAATTTATGTAAAATATAACTTGTTTGACTATATGAAGTTTCTAAAAATGTTGTTGTTTTTAACCGATTTTATGCAGTAAAAAAAAAAAAAAAAGATCTAGCTATGACAAGCTATACATTATTACAAATAACAATTTCAACGTCGGTTTTTTCAAGCTTTTTGTTGGCTAAAAACATGGAGACGCCTATACCCAAGACATAGTAAAGTTAGGGATACATTACAAATTAAAAATACATTACAAACATTAAATTCAAAGTTTCAAAATTATAAATTAAACATACATTACAAACTGAACATAAATCCCAAATCCATGATTAACATTCAACACAATCAACAATCAAACAATATTAATGGGCAAGGATAATAGCTTTGAAGTTTGAATAGTTTAGAAAAAATTAATTTGAAAAAGCAAAACAGAACAATATATACCAAAAAAGCATTACAATATCAGCAGATATAAACGAATAACATGAACAATAACTGGTTCCAATAAGAAAGCCTTTTTCTCAGTCTACTCACTCACTCAGAGACGACAAGTAGTTAATGGGCAAACCTTCTTTCAGGTTTCAACGGTATCAAAGAAAAACTTGGTTTCTAAATAGATTTGGTTGCAATGAATTTCGTCAGACGCAAAAGTTTTGTCTAATGGTAGATAATATTTGGATTTGGCTTACCTCCACTGCGTGATTCTGTCCGCTGCCTTATACTGCGACGTTTTGGCGCAGAAATCCTCAAGCTCTTGCCCTTTTTTTTAAAAAACAAAAAAATTAGGATACTGACCCGTCCTAAAAAAATGCTTTAGGATAATGACCGGTGTTGGAAAGATACTTCATGATCGTGAAAAAATATTTTAGGATTTTAAAAAAATATCTTAAAGTATATTTTTAGTATCAATCAGTACTTTTAAATATTTTTTTAAGATCCTAAAATGTCATGAAATATTTTTTTTTTAATACCAATCAGTATCCTGAAATATCATTTTAGTATAAATCAATACCTTAAAATATTTTTCAAAGATTCTTAAATAATTTCTTAAGATAGTATTTTTTTTAGATTGTTAGTATCCTAAAATATTTTTTTAGTTTCAGTTTGTGTCTAAAATATTTTTTCACGACCATGAAGTATCTTTCCAGCACCGGTCAGTATCCTGAAACATCTTTTTAGGACTGGTCAATATCCTAAATATATATATATATATATATATATATATATATATATATATATATATATATATATTTTAAAAAAAAGGCAAGAGCTTGAGGATTTCTACGTCAAAACGACGCAGTATAAGGCAGCGGACGCAACGGACAGAATCACGTAGCGGAGGTAAGCCAAATCCATAATATTTACGTCCTCACTCGTGAAAGAAATGGGAAAAACTGAAAATCGAACTTAAAAGACTTGCCCAGATCTAGATAAGTGAAAAAAAGCAAAGGAGTGGAAAAAAAGGAACTCTTCAGATGGAGAATCTCACCGAAGACGGAAGGAGTGGAAAAGAAAATGATGGAAAAAGAGCAAGAAAATCACAACTACATGCAACAATTGTAATGGAAAAGCAAGCAAAGCAAAGGAAGAGTAGAGTACCTCAGTTATGAAGCAATCGACTTTGGCTGAGATTGGAGGAGGAGCGACGAGACGGAATGATCAACTGAGACTGAGGAGGAGCTGACTACTGAATGTTGAGATTGGACGAGGAGGCGAGCAGTAGGAGCCCAAAGGAGGAGCAGGATGCCAGGACCGATACCTAAGGCCGAAGGGTTGGAGTCTTGTAAATGATTCATTTTGTTTTCACTATGACACATCACAAAAATATAATAAACGATCTTGTACATGACTTTTATTTATGGATAGCATTTCCTTTAATTAGAGCAACACTGTGCTGCAAAATAGCAAACAACGCAGTGACACATATGTATTTGTTATACCATTCATTGTGTGGCTACACCAAATTGGCATTTTTTTTTAAAAAACAAAATCCAATAACTTTGGGAATAAGGAATGGAACATACGGAAAAATACAACTTTAATTTCAGTGAGTGGTTGATCATGGAGACAACGCCCTAGAATGTAGCCACGGCTATAAAAAGGGTCATACTTGATAGGGTTGATCATGGACCGGACCAGATAGGGTCTGGTCCCAATCTAAGGTCTGGTCCAGGTAGGTCCTTGAGCTGGACAAGTCAGCCCGAGCTCTGGTTCAATCCAGCACAAGCCCAAGCCCAAGCCCGGACCAATCCAATAGACTATTTGGACCAGTCCAGGACCAATTTGGGTTCTTTTTTTAAGGAGGCAATATTTTAGCTTTCACATGACTTCTAAAGGTTTAAATTGAGCGTAATATGTAACACCTTCAAATTTCTAATAGTTATAATAATATAAAATTTTGATGGTTTTTATAAATAACAACTAAAATTCAAAATAACCAAATTCGGGAAGTGTTACCGCCGCACTTGTACTGAGACAAGTGCAAAGCTACTTATTACATTGACATAAATCTAAACTTAAACATAAATGTTTTATTCGGAATATAAAATAAAAAATGAAATAAATAAAATTCATTGGACGTCATTTCTCACTTTTCACTGCTAGCCCCAACCCTTGGCACCTGTTTCATTAAAATTCTGCTCCCCCGAAGAGTCATTGCAGCTCAAGAACACAAACATTAGCAAAGCTGGTAATCCTAATGAAATAAAGATAATATAATAAAATTAAAAAAAAATTACATAAAAAAATATCATATATATGTATAATTAAAAAATGTGTCATTATTTATAAAGTTTACTTAGTGGAAAGAGAACCATGGTAGACCTAGGAAACCTCGCCAGTCTACCTTGTGACCCGAGAAACTCTACTAGTCACAAGTCATCAAATTGGTCATAATAACATTTCTTTCTAGTGTCTACACCTTTTCCCAAAGTTGCTACTAGTTTCCCGGGAAACCCTGCCATACACCACTTTGGAAAGAACGGATACTATCGATTCACATCACATAATATTTCGAAGGCATAAAGCCTAAAGGTGTGTTCATCACTTTAAGAGGTACCATCCCAAAGCTATCCTCCCACTACCAAATTATTTTAAATGCATTAAGAATAAAATTACTAAATTATTTCTATGCACTCTAGCATCTCAACTTGAATGTATTAATATTTTATACTTATTTAATTATCTTTTCTACACTTTTCTATCATTTAATTAAATATATGATAAAAGAATAAATAAAAAAAAATCTACTCATCCTATTTTGTTATGCAGAGATATTATATAAAGAAAGGGATAAAAGGATCAAATGAAATAGCATCAGGCAGGCACAGGCACGAGTTAGCATCTACTTTCAACATACAATGCAATATCTATAATATATCATATATAATGGATGAGAATAAGGCACTGCTTATGCGAATGAATGAAAAAGAATCAGAGACGTGACCCAAAAGATGTGCCACATTTCTTCAAATATATAACTATCTATACATGCATATATTGATTGAAAGATAAATGATAAAAAAAAATATGGATAGTATATATATCAATCAAATCATAACCAATTCAATATCATAGCAGGAATACATTGCGCACAGGTTGTACGGGAAAGCGATTTGCAAAACGATATATATATATATATATATATATATATATATATATATAGCAAACATCATAATTAATTCATGCGTGAAGCAATCAACAGAACTTAAGATGGAGGCATACTATTCACTCGTGTGAATGGAGAAGGAGGAAGGGGTATTTATATGTGTGTGTGTGTGAACACGACATATAATAATCAAGCGCATAAATCAAGATGGAGGAGTGTATATACATCTGTATGCAAGAATGTAAATAGTTCATATTGCAATAATTTAATTCCCCAAAACACACCTTAAATTCTTATTGTTCTAGAGATTAGGATTACCTGATATTCGTTTTTGCTAATCTCCTAAAAGAGCAATTTGCCGCAGAGTTTACAGAAAAAGAAGCAGAGAAGGAGATAATGATTGCTAGGGTTAGGCGACTAGTCCTAAGTTTATAAATAGAAAAATATTAGGGTTTAGTTATGGGCTGAGCTCTTTAACTATTGCTAATAATGAATTATAAAATAATACAAACATTATTAAAATCCAAATTTTTTTATTACTATTATTACTTTTATTTTATTTTATTTTTATCATTATCATTATTATTATTATCTGGGATATTACATTTTACCCTCCTAAAAATAAGTTTCGTCCTCGAAACTTAAATGTGTGAAGCTCTGGGATGAAAGAAGTGAGCATATAGAGCATGAACTATGAGTGGGTCAACTGAGGATATGAGAGTTGGCTATGAGCTAGACTAGAAGGAAAGCTACGAATCTAAGAGCAATGTGCTAGTCAGCCTAGTAGGATCGGGTAGGTAAATTAAGACAGAAGGAGGTGGCCGCGATGAAAGCTTTGAATTAAAAAAAATAGAGGAAAAAATATTAAAACAAATAAAGAGGTATTAGAGAACAAGAAAGCGAAAAGCTAAGCCATAGTTTTGATACCTATAACATTCTTCATAAGGAAACTTAAGCCAAAGAGCAAGGAAACTTGAACCTAGTTTTGATACCTCCCGTAACATGTAAGAGAGCAAGGAAACCCAAGCCGGGCCATAGCTATGATACAAATATTATTATTATAAACTAAAGGCATTATGTACCATGAATTTGAAAATTTTGACCAACAAATTAGCAAGCAAACAAATTAGCAGGATAAAATGTATAGGACAATATGAATGGTAGGATAATATACTACGATTTTTTATTTTATATTGTTTCATTTTTAGTGTTATGTCCCATATCGACCGGGAAGGGGAACGAAAGACGCCTTATAAGGGTCTAGATACCTCCACCTCTTGACGCGTTTTAAAGCTGTGAGGGGCGATGGGCCCCAAAGCGGACAATATCAAGAGCGATATGCTAGGATGTTATAAGAAATAAAGAAAAACATAAACTAGAGAAAAATGGTTCAAGATCAACTTAATTAAATTGGTTCAAGATCAACTACAACATGGCTAATTAAATTGCTTAGTCATAAACATGTGAAAGGAAGCTGAACAATATATACACATATACATATACATGGAGACATATCAAGTATATATTTCACAAAAACCAGACGCGATTGAAGAAAGCAAAGATGCGATGCCTTTGGAGAACACAAGGTTTATAAACAATTTACTTCTTTTCTCTATGCACGAGTGTGTACATTATTTAAGTCTCCCACTTCCATGAAACTTCCTCTAATCTCTATTCAATTATTATATGCTACTATAATAAGCTAGTTCTCTGGTTCTACAAGAGTCAAGAAAGGTAGAGATTCTTGTTCAGGAAAATTTGATAGGAACATTTATAAAGTCTATCAGCTATATATCTCGAGATTAAAGTCTATCAAAACAAAATTAAAACTAACTTTATTATACTTTGTAGTCTGTACATATTGCTGCAGTAAATTGAAATTCCTCAACCAAATCAAATGCTCAAGAATTAAATCGGAACTGAGTAAATCCAGTAAATCGAAGCTGAGTAAATCGAATCGAATAAAGGGATGAAAGACAGAGAGATTTTAAATCCAATAAATTGAAGCAAGTCACAAGGAAAAGTGACTTAGGGTTTCTAAGATTTAAATCGAAGCAAGAAGAAAACTTATGGATGTCTAAGGTTAAAGGACGAGGACAGGCTAAGATTCTCCTGGTCTGCGATTTGAGAATGTCCTGCTCTACGGTTAGGGGACGAGAGACGACGAGTAGAGAAACAGAGGACGGGGATGGCGATGAGCCGATGAGGGACGAAGACGTCTGGATGAGAGTGAAGAGGTAGAGGAGGAAGACTCGCCGATGACTGATGAAGACATGATACCTTGACGCCTCGACTGAAGATTAAAGGAAGAGTAAAGAGGTACAAATAAAGGCAGTCCAGTCTAGTTGCACAGAGGGTAGTAGGTTAAATTGAGATTTTTTTAATATATATAATATATATATCGGGTCAGACTAGACCAGTCTAAGGTAATTTAGCCCTTGAACCGAAGTTCGGTCTAGCCCGAGGAAACCAGTCTGGTCTGGTCTGCAGAGTGTTGTCCAAAACCAATTTTTTCCTAGGTAGACTAGGTTGGGTCATATCGAGTCGGACCGGACCACCTAGACTATCGGGTTTTTTAAGCATCCTTGATACTCGAGATAGTTGCTATCAGCTCATTGGCTATCCTCCTCATCTCAAGAATAGGCC
The DNA here is from genome assembly GCA_037074495.1 of Acacia confusa. NCBI lineage: Eukaryota > Viridiplantae > Streptophyta > Magnoliopsida > Fabales > Fabaceae > Acacia > Acacia confusa. The sequence continues at coordinate 45,064,985 of CM073503.1, forward strand.
ATTAACTGAATAAGGACCTTAACCAAATAGTTGAAGATTCCTCGCTAGATACGAAAGGCTTTAGTAATAATGTGACTAAGGTTGCGCCTACTTTCACACACGTACAGTATCAATAGCTCCTGGAATCACTTAAAAAGGATACAAAACCTACAGTGCATGCACTCATCGATAGATGTTTGGTTGTTCCTAATTCCTATTCTAATATTTTTGCTCAATGGATTTTAGATTCTGGAGCTACTACTTATATGGTTGGGAATTTAAGATTACTTAGTAATTGTTGTTCATATGATGGTTTCATTAAAACGATTAGGATTCCAAATGCAAAGAGTCTTCCAGTTACTCACATTGGTATTATTAGATTAAATAACGATATAACCATTGCCAATGTTTTATGCCCCCATGTTGCAATTTAACTTGATTTATATGGCTAAATTGATAGCAGAGCATCATGCCAAGCATCTTTCTTTCCTAATTTTGTTTGCTACAGGGCTTTTAAAATGGGAGGACTTTGCTAACTGACTAGTAAACTCACTGAAGGGCTATGCATGATGAAAACCATATCTCAATGTGATATTGTTTGTGTTGTTAAGGATAGCTCTAATGCTTCTTTTGTCACTAATGCATCCTTGTAGTATCAGACATGTAAATGATGCACCTTCTAATAGTATAGTTATGAATAAATCATGTCATGTTTATGTTTGAGCTAAGCAAACCAAATTCCCTTTTAATTCTAGTTGCATTAAATCCCATGCCATTTTTGAACTAATACATGTTGATGTTTGGGGGCCATATAAAACTCCTACATATCATGGCTTTCATTATTTTCTTATTTTGGTTGATGATTATTTGAGAGCAACTTGGATTATTCTTATGCGGTCTAAGTCTAAAACTGCCATGCACCTTAAACATTTTGTTGCATATGTTTCTACCCAATTTTCAATTGTTGTTAATAAAATTAGGAGTGATAATGGGGCCCAGTTTGGTAACCATGATCAAAGGATTTCTTTCTCCAAAGAAGTATGATTCATGAGACTTCTTGTCCTTCCACTCCGAATCAAAATAAGGTTGTTTAACATAAGCATAGGACAATTATTCAAATTACTCGTAGTTTAATGTTGGATTCTTGTATGCCTATTGAGTTTTAGGGGGAGAGCATTAAGATGGCAGTACATCTAGTTAATTGGCTTCCTTCCAAACTATTAGGGTATAAGAGTCCATGTGAACTAGTGTATAGTGTTGCACCTGATCTCAATCACTTAAGAAGTTTTGGGTGTATGGCATATGCCATGGAGCTGAGACTTCATGACAAATTCTAGTCTAGATCTATTCCTTTTTTTTAAAAAAAAGATATCTAGATAACCAAAAGGGGTATTTATTGCTTAATTCTAAGGATCACACTCTGTTTGTAAGTAGATAGTACGTTTTATGGAAGATACTTACCCTTTTCAACATATATACTTTGTTGTCTAGGGGGAGTGCGTAAGGAATTTATGGATATGTTTTGGAGTGATCTGGTTGATCCTACTATAATTGCTAAAAGTACTCAACCTACTAATAATCTTGATCCTAATGTGCATGAAACTAACCTTGGTGTCCTGATGAAATCAAACAACAACATGAACAATTAAGAGTAAGATCCATGAGAGAATGAAAGCCTCCGATATGGTCTAATGATTATGTATGTTATTTGTCATTGTTTGAACATAAACAAAAGAACACTGAGAAGTGCTTATATCCCATTGCCAATTATTTAGATTATACACATGTTTCTGCATAACATTTGGGTTTTCTATGTTCTATTGATCCTATTGTAGAGGCAGTTTCTTATGAAGAAGTGACAAAGAGCCCAACATGGATTGAAACCATAGAGGCTGAAATGAATGCTTTAGCAACCAACAAAACATGGGATTTAGTTCCTTTACCTAAAGGTAAAAGACCTATCGGATGTAAATGGGTTTATAAGGTAAAGTTCAAATCTGATAGTGTTATAAACAAATACAAAGCACGTTTAGTGGCTAAGGGATATAATCAACAAGAGGAGATAGATTATCATTAAACTTTTTCTCCTGTATTAAAAATGCTTATTGTTCGAACTATTTTAAAATTGGATGCCTTAAATAACTAGCAATTACATCAAATGGATGTATATAATGCTTTCCTGCAGGGAGACCTTGATGAGGAAGTATGTATGCAAGTTCCTCAAGGGTTCAATAGTAAGGGGGAGCACTTGGTGTGCAAATAAATAAGTCCCTATATGATCTCAAATAGGCATCAAGACAATGGAATAAGAAACTAACTGAGCCACTAATCAAAGGTGTTAAACAAAGTAAATATGATTATTCATTATTTACTCTTAATAGGTTTGATGGTATTATGGTTATTCTAGTATATGTTAATGATTTACTTGTGACAAGTAGTTCAAAGCAAGGCATTGCAAAAACAAAGTGATTGTTGCATAATCATTTCAAGATTAAAGATTTTAGTATATGAAGTATTTCTTAGGAATAGAAGTTGCAAGGTCTAATAAAGGCATTATATTGTCTGAAAGGAAATGTACCCTGGATCTCTTGTCTGAAATAGGTTTAAGTGGGTGTAAGCCACCGGGTGTGCTTATGGCACAAACTTTGAAGTTATTGCCTTACCGACATGGGAAAGATAAGCCTAATATTTTGCTTAAAAACCTAGATAGATGTCGAAGACTTGTGGGTAAGTTGTTGTATTTGACAATAAAAAGATATGATATATGTTTTTCTATGCATAACTTGTCTCAATTCATGCAACTACCCATGAAGGCACATATGGTAGCAGCACTTAATATAATGCGTTATCTCAAAGAGAATCCAAGATTAGGGATATTGATCAACTCAGAAGGTCCTCTTTGGTTAGAGTGTTTTTGTGATTCTGATTAGGCGTCTTGTGCTGTAAACAAAAGGTCAATAACTGGATATCTTCTCAAGCTTGGTGGATCTCCAATAATCTGGAAAAGCAAGAAGAAAGCACAGTGTTAAAGTCTTCTACAAAAGTTGAGTATCGAGTACTTAGCATGGATGTGTCTGAAATAGTATGGGTTTGTGGTTTATTGAGTGACTTAGAGATTCAGCATAGTGAGCTGGTAGATGTGTTTTGTGATAGTCAAGCAGCAATACATATTCCTATTAATTCTGTATTTCATGAGTGTACAAAGCATATTGGGATAAATTGTCACTTTGATAGAAAAAAGTGGCAACATAAATTAATTAATTTAAAACACATTCACTCTCAAAATTAGCAAGCTGATATGTTTACAAAAGTTGTAGGGGGATATGTACAAAGAAGGTGAAAATCACCTAAGGGGAGGGTGAATAAGTGATATCATTAAATTTTGAAAAACCTTCGGGGAAACCAAACTAAAACATAGAAGGGAAGAGATAAAAAATAGACACATGATATATCCTGGTTCGGTCTCAAACTTGACCTACATCCAGTCCCTAGAACACCTGGGATTTCCACTAATTCTCATACTACAATTACACTCTGTACTTGGATGATCCTCTCACTGATCACTCCCCCTTACAAGCTGTAATTGTTTGACCTAATCACTTGAGGTCCCAACCTCAAGATTTTACAAATAATGAGTAGATTAAGTGTTAAACACCGAAGTGCACAGTTGAAGTTGAGTATGAAATACTACAAAAACAAAGTTACAATGAATGTTATTTAATTGCGCAGCATTTCGGTAGGTTTTCAGTAGCTGGCACTAATGAATGCTTCTTCCTTTTATAACTTCGCCATTAATGCCATTATAATGTAGCTGTTGTCTCTGGTATGTAATTCTGTTAGTTCTGGCATTGATAATATGACCGTTGTTGCTTCATTAAATGCTTATGGTTGGTTGGTGAAGATTTGTCTTAGGAAGATAAACATAAGAATATTTCATTGTTCCTGCAAGAGAATGTTCTTAGATTATCATTGACATTCTTCATTCCTCTCTATTCGACCGTTGAGACAGAATGCGAAGAATGTGGCTACTTTACAGCGTTCAGAGAATTTTTGCTGATAAACATTAAATGCACTGATATCATGGTTTGCTTTATGCTTTATTACAGATGGGCATTAATCTTCATCTTCGTAAAACTCATCCATAAGCTTATTAAACATGGTTAGAGACAATAATATGAAATAGCATAAACTAACTCAATCATACTTAAAATCTGTTATGGTTCAATCAACGATTTGTCAAAATCTAACATATTTGGCTCGAATCAAATTCTCAGACTCGAGTCAATCTTTTCTGCCTAAAGCACCATAGACTCGAGTCTGATGATCTTGACTCGAGTTTTGCCCAAAACTCGAGTTACTCTTTTTAGGCTCGAGTCACAAGAGTCATTTTTCAAAAAAGTAACGGTCAAGAATTCATAGCAACGGATCTATAATATAGCTTTTGGCTTAAGTCACATTTTCCTGGCTCGAGTCTTGGCATAAACTCGAGTCACTATTTGTAGGCTCAAGTCAGGATAAGCAATTTCAAAATAACTGTCAAACATGGATGTTCAGAGAATTACTGAAAACTTGAGGTAATATTTTCTAACTCGAGTTTTGAGTGAAACTCAAGTCACACTGCCCTAGCTCAAGTCAGCAAAGATCATCTATTTAATTTTCTCAAGCGCCTAGACTCAAGTCACATTTTATGGCTCAAGTTTAGGATCAAACTCGAGTCATGATCCCTTGGCTCAAGTCAATTCTACAAAAAACTCAGTATGTGATTTTTATGTTCTGTTGACTAAGCTCAAGTTGGGTTATCATCAAAACACACATGGAGCTAACAAAAGATTCCTACTCTAGTTCGGCACTATGGATGTGTTTAGTTGCCAAATTGAGGGGGAGTGTTAGAGTTGAGGGGTATTATGGTAAAACTGTAGGTTATAGTTTGGATATTGTGTAGCATATAGCTATAAATATATGGTCACATATTGGGATGACCTAATCTTTAAAAACCTATGTAAATATGTTAATTCTTTATATGTGTTTTGATGATAACAAACAATTGTAAACAAAAAGAATTTAATGATTCACGTAAAAATGTTTTATCTTGATCAAATCTTGAATCAGTGACTTACTGAAGTATCTATCAAAATATGACTGGAGTCAAGGTTTCTAAATTCGAGTCATGTGCTTTAAAACTTCAATCAAAAAGTGTTTAACTTTGACAAATTCGAGTTAAAGTCTTTGTGACATGTTTTAATGAAAAACATAAACTCGAGTTTATGGTATTAGTCTCGAGTTATTATTTGTGGACTTAATCTTAAAGATTTCTTTTCAAAATCCTAAGTCTCGCATTCAAATATTTTCTAACAATCAAAATGTTGCCTCGAGTTATGATTAAATGACTCAAGTATTTTTGTGAAGCTTATTTTCAAAACATTTTGAAAACTCAAGTTAAGACTTGAGTGACTCGAGTCATTACAAGTCATACGTTAGAGTCATCACTTAATGACTCGAGTCATCACTTAATGACTCGAGCATACTTTATGCTCAAGTCTTTTCCAAACTCAACTTGATGACTTTTGTGAAAATGAGACTGTAACTCGAGTTTATGGATACATGACTCAAGTTATGGTCATACAAAAACATCTTCTCTATTGCTTTCAAACATATTTTCATAGAAGATGAATCAATAACTCGAGTGAACTATGATAAACTCGATTAAGCAACTCGAGTGTGAAGAAGATCAACTTAAGTTACCCTTTCTCTATTTTGCAAATTTCAGTATCCGTAAATCTTGAATCTTTGCTTATGATTTCAATACCTCATATCATCATTCATTATTATTTCTAACTATGTCTAATCAGTTTGTTAATGAGTTTCAGATGATTAGATGAATATTTAACTGCAGATTATTCAAAAAGCGTTGATTACATATAAAACATTTAATGTTGTTGCAGAAAACCAAGTAATAACTAAACAACCATTCTTTGAACATTCTAAAGGCATTGATGTCCTCTTTCCTTTATTAAATGCTATATCTCAATGGGTAAAATGAATAAAGGAATATCAAGCGGCAAAATGACGGTAAACATTTGCAAAATCGAAGCTTATGAGTAACGGAAAAACTTCAAGTCTAACAGCTACATTTATTACTCACAACGGTTCATTGAAGCTTGTCAACGGTCATTAATTGCCTTTACTTAATATAAGTAGAAGCTTTTAATTCAATTCATCAACTGGAACAATTTACGCACAAACGAATTTATTGCTAAGAGTGTTTCATTCTTTACTGTACAATATGTACTGATATTCTGATCTTCAGTGTTTATCAATCTACTATGTAAGAGAGTCAAAATATATTCATCTTTTCTGTAAAGAAACTCAAGTTAGTGGGAACTTGAGATTGGGTGTATTGATTACTACTTGTAAGGAGAGTGAATCTTAGTAAGAGGATTACTCAGAATTACATAGTGTGTAATCATTTGATTGAGATAGTGAAATATACAAAGAGTCTGGGAACTAGATGCAAGTCAAGAGTTTAGATCGAACGAGTATAAATCTCTTGTGCCAATCTTCTCTTTCTTTACTCTGTTTTAACTGGTGTTTTACAGAGGCATTTTTAAAAAACTTTAAAATCACCCAATTCACCCCCTCTTAGGTGATATTCCGTGTAATTAATATAAAACTCTTTGTTCTCCTTCAATTGTCTTTCAACACATTCCATCTTCAACTCTGTTCGGTTTTCTCTCCCAATGCTTCGTTGTGGTGTTCAAGGAGATCGACTTTTTTTTTTTAAGCTAGCTAGTGGAAATAAACCAACACCATTTTGTTGAAACTCTATAACTATTTTTTTTTTTTTTTTTGCTTGCGAAACATGCACGATCTATCTAAAACAAATTAATCATCGTCACGTTAAAATTATGTCTTACATTCGTAAATTTATATTTTGATTTTATACCTTTTCTTTTGTAAATTTAAACTTGAGGTGAGTTTGGATCTGACACTTATCAGAGTTAGAATGTGTCTTTGAGCTCAAATATAGCTCTTACACAATACTTATAGATCTGTCACAAAAAATGTTTTTATCTTGTGTATTACGAGTCAAGTGCCAATGGATTGACCAATCTTTGTTGGTTTTTATTTTATATTTTTAATCACTCTACAAATTTGTGTTAGCGAACAATAAATGTTGTCGTCCTTAATGTAAATCATTTTTATTTAATTTAAAGAGATTGAGAAAATTAAATAAATTATTTAATTATAACATAATTTCTCTAAAATATTTCTATGTGACACTAAATTATATATAAATTTACAAGTTAAGTCGATTAGTTTGAAGAAAACTACTAAAAATAGAGAAAAATTTTACGTTCAAGAGAAAAATTCATCCTCAAACTAATTTATAACTTTAGAACTACTACTATTATTTGGCAGGACTAGGGAAGTACTTTCTAAGGCTATAACTTTTGTTCAAATGACATTTTCATTGATCAAAAGACCACATTTTTTTGAACCGTCGCGATATTTATGTGTGGCCTTTTTTATTGTTAAAAAAATAGACATGACTTTTTGTTAATTACTTTTGGTTAAGGTTAATCTTTTGGACAGAATAATTAAGAGTAGTCATGTTAAACTAAGATTAATATTTAAAAACAGAAACTCTTAGAATTTTGAATTGATGAGATATAAATGATATATAATCAATAAATTTATACCTTGTCAGCGAAGAAATTAAAGTTGTTCACAATTTTTCCCTTGAATACGTGGTCGGATATTGGTAAAATTGAAGTTATTTATTGGTAAAATTGAAGTTATTTAAGGACACAATATTTTAAATTTCATATAAACGCATGGGATATGATTTAATTATAAATTTACAAAATAATACCAGTAATAAGAAAATGAAACTGGGGAAAAAATAAAAAATAGGAGCCCCAAAACCAATGAAAAAATGGTGGCCACACAATGAATAGCTGAAGGGTGTGTTTTGGACTTTTCCTTTCTCAGCATCTTGGCGTGGCTCCAGCTAGAGCTAGGAAAACAGGTTAAACCTATCGGGCCGGCCCGTTTAAACCCTGATCCTTTAAGGGCCGAGCTTGAAAAATGGGTGAATTATTTTAAATTAGCTCTGACTGGCCTCAGACTTAAACTGGCCGGCCTTAGAGAGCCTCGGGCCAGCCCTGTAGGCCCTTTTCATTGTAGCTTTTTCTTTTTTCCCTTTTTAAATTTATATATATATATAGAGTTATTTATCCATTTAACTACAATACATAGTAACTATACTCTAATGTTATGATTTGATTTATTATTTGTTGCAAATAAAGATTATGGATGTGTTCATGATGTGGGAAAAGAATTTCATGATATTCTTACTCATGAGCTAGATGTTACTACTCAAAATAAAAAACAATCAAATATCGTTAAAATCGATGACAGTGACGAAGATGACAACAATAATAGTCATCGTATTAATGTCACTTAGTGATATGTTTTTTATGTTTTACGTGAGTTATTTGTGAATATAATTTGTTTTGATTATGAATTAGTGACTGTGTTTATTTATTGAATGATTCGTGTTGTAATTTACTAATTATATCTTTTTAAAAAAAAAAGTGGAAGAAAAATAGTTAAAATTTAGAATAATAATTTCTGGGCCCTGTGAGCCGGCCCTGTCCTTGGTGCTCTCGGGCCGAGCTTTGAAAAACAAGTGTTTTTCTTACTTCGGGTCCTGTTAGGCCCTGACCCTGGTCCTTCACGAGCCATCCCTAATTCTCAGCTCTAGCCTCAGCTAGGCCTTGCCCGGGAGTTGACAAACTACTTTCCACGTCAAACTCTCGCTGAAGGGGACTCATCATAATCAATTAGGAAAAATTGCAGTCAGGTTCGCATAGCAAATTTAATAACAACTAAGTCTTTTGAAATTATCAAACTCTGAGAGATATCTCAAGGGACCTTAGAGTAATTAACTTCAGAGATATTTAGTGTATGCATAATGCATTCTAGTTTCGTGGATACATCTTACTTCAAGTGAAACATTTTAACTAATTTAATTAATTTTTTTAATTTAGTCAAATTAAGTAAATATGTCTTATATTAAAGATAGGAAGAGTATCAATTTTTTTTTTTTAAAAAAAGAATAGATGACATCAAATCATCAATTATAAGTTATAATTGATTCATACATAAATATAAGTATTCTAAAATTGATTACGCAAATATCTGAGCTAATCTCAGCTTAAAAAATTATCAAATCTATAAAATGTTCTCATACTACTGCCAAATTTTATTTTTCTTCATTTTTGGGTGGCCGTAGACCCTAGTCGGAGAGTTATGATGGTTTAGGTTAGTAAAATGCCAACGTGCCAACCTACCAACCTAATTCAAAGTTTTATATTATGTAAATATATTTTATATGAAGGATTAGAGAAATATCAAAGTTTTGTTTAAAAAAAGAATAGATGATGTCAAATCATCAATTATAACTTATTCATACATAAATACTTGTATTCTACAAGGGATTACACAAGGATATGAGCTAATCTCAACTTAAAATTATCAAATCTACAAAATCTTCTCTTACTCACACCAATTTTTATTTTTCTTCATCTTTGGAGTAGCTGACAGACCCATTTTATAGAGTTCTTATATCTTTGAGTTGATTAGCTTGCTAACCTACAGCCTGCCCTAAGCAGGCTCGAGCTAGCAAAATGCCAACCTACTAAAGTGTGGGCATTTCTAGCCTCCACCAATGGCTTGTCGCGGGCCAAATTGTACCTAGCGGTTGGCCAACTTCACCACCTCTATATTGGGATGATTAAAATCCCATATATAGAACTTTATTATTGATTTTAGAAAAGATTTTGTTCCAAAAACACTTGTATATTCCAATAACCAGAGATAATACTAAGTGGGCAATTCATAAGAAGAGTAAATGGATGCTATAGCAGAACAAATGAATGCCACAAAAAGAAAGCTTGCAGATGCGTTTGCTTTTGCAAAGAAGTCGTCGAGGTTTAGATTCAGTGAACCGTCAAATATTCTGCGCAAATCCTTAGATGCACCTAGGGGTGAGCAAGTGACCCGCAGCCCGCCCAACCACCCGCGTCCCGTGACATTTTACTTGGATGAAACCCGCTCAAATTAGGCCCGCAATGGGAACGGGCTGCCCCGTTACCCGTTTAGAGTATATGGGCAGGTCACGGGTTGAGGCACGGGTACCCCGTACCCGCCCGTGACCCGTTTAAATGTTTTATTATTTTTTTTTCTAAACCTTACCCGGTCCAGTCTAGTTAATTTATATATATCCTTAGATACAATCCAGTGTTGATTAACTTCTGACATGTCTATTTATAGCTGGCATCTATAAATAATATACATACAAGTTAATCTAGGTTTTTGTCTTTTTGTCTAATGCAGATTTCCCCAAGATCATCTTTTAATCGGAACCATAGCTAACCAGATTTGACCAATACTTGTAATATTAGCCTCATGAGTTTTCCATTAACCACCCAATCCTTATTTACCTCGTTAACCCGTACTATTTCTCCTGGCTATATATATATATATATATATATATATATATATATATATATATTACATACTGTAATGATGAGATACGCTGGCAATTCAAATTTAAGTACCAGCAAAACAATTCTGCAGATATGATAGCTTTTCTTCCTTCTGGAAGCGAATGGCTCTACACTCTTAGAGTGCCAATGCGAGCAAGCATGTGCCACTGAATTTCGTAAGTGAAAAATGATCTAACCTTAATGAAGTTCATACAGAATAAAACTAAAATTCCCAGCAGTAACTATAAACCAGCTTCACTAGCTATAATTAGTTTATGGGCAGGAATTGAAAATATAATATATGATAATTTGCAAAAAGGGCATTGCAACATCAATTACAGAGAGAGAAAGAGAATCGACTACATATATAGTTGTCTTTCAAAATAATACACTACATGTATGCGCATAACATTGGGCACGGTTTAGAAAACCTGTTCTTAGCCCAAAAACGCAAAAACAAATGAGTTTGGGACCAAAAACTGTTCTGGGCTCAACTTTTTTTTTTAATAAATGGTCCATATTTCATAAACGAGTTGCCCCGTACCCGTTTATGAAAACCCGTTTAACCTGTATCCATTTGCACGGGTTAAACGGGCTTTCTTCACTAGTACGGGGCACCCTGTACCCGTGGACTCCAAAATGGGCGGGACACGAGTTGACCCCCGGGGCAGCCTCGCCCGCTCGTTGCTCAGGCCTAGATGCACCCAGTCCTGCAACTACACCCATCGCTAACAAGTATGATATTATCTATCCAAAACAAATTAATCATCATCACATTAGAATTATATCTTATATTTTGTAAATTGACTAAAGTACATTTTTAATCCTTTAAGTTTACATGAGGTATACTTTTGGTCTCTTAACTTTATAAAGTATACTTTTAGTCGTATAATTTTAACACCGTTAATATTACTAACGGAAAATATTGACGTAACAAATTCCACTGATGATTATGTAAACCTAAGTGTTGACTATGTAATTAAAATCTATTAATTTTAAATTTTAAATATGCATAAATTGAAAAATATATAAATCCCTGATGAAGCAGTCATTATTAAAACCTTGATTATATTAAAAAAATTTAGTTTAATAATCTAAATATAAAAATTTTAGTTTAATAATCAAAATAAATTAACTTAATAATCTAAATATCAATTTCATTTGCAACTATTTGTTAGTTTATTTTGATTTAATAATCTAAATATATTATATTAAAAAAAATTAAAACTTAAATATGCTTTAACAGCTGCACAATCATCATATGAGTTTGTTGCGTTAACATTTTCGTTAGCAACATTAATGGTGTTAGAAATATAGGATCAAAAGTGTATTTAATGAAATTAAAGGACCAAAAGTATACTTCGTGTGAAATTTAAAAGGCTAAAAGTATACTTTAGCCTTGTAAATTTTATATTTTGATTTTATCCCTTTTCTTTTGTAAATTCAAACATTAGGTGAGTATGGATCCAGGATTCATTAAAGTTAGAAGGTGCCTTTGAGCTCAAATAGCCCTTAAATGTATTTTATAGATCTTCCACAAAAAATGATATTACCTTGTGTGTTATGAATCAAGTGCTTGTTTTTGACCCCAAAAAAAAAAATAAAAAAATTCAAGTGCTTATGGATTGACCAATCTTTGTTGGCGTTTATTTTATATTTTTATTCACTTTACAAATTTTTTTCAGCGAACTACAAATATTCTCTTTGCCCTTAATGTAAAATATATCTTTTTAATTTGAGGAGATTAAGAAAGTTAAAATTATTTAATTATAACGTAATTTCTAAAATATTTCTAAGTGACGTTAAATTATATATAAACTTATAATTTAGATTGACTAATTTAAAGAAAAGTGATAAAAATAGAAAAAATATTTCACAATCACGACAAAAGTTCAACCTCAAACTAGTTTCTAGCTTTAGAACTAGAGTGTCGTTGTTGTTATCATTATTTGTAGGACCAGAGAAATACTATTTAAGGCTATAACTTTTGTTCAAATGATATTTTCATTGGTCAAAAGCCAAAAATTTTTGAAGCGTCGCGATATTTATGTGTGGCCTTCTTTATTGTTTTAAAAAAACAAAGACATGACCTTTTTGTTGATTCTTTTTGGTTAAGGTTAATATTTTGGACAGAATAACTAAGAGTAGTCATGTTGAACTGAAATAAAAATTTAAAAAGCAGCAGCTCTTAGAATTTTGAATAGACGAGACATAAATTATATATATCAATATATTGATACCTTGTCAGCGTAGAAATTAAAGATGTTGGCAATTTTGCCCTTGAATTCGTCGTCTCCTGAGACAATACTGAAGATAGATAATGATGTTTGAATGAGGTGATACACAAGCCCAATGACAATAACAGCCAGCATGTATCTGCATTTTTAAAGATGCCCACGCACACTATATATATTATACCAATAATATTTGATATTTGATTGATACATATTCAAATATTATTGACGGGCTAAGGTGCAATTTTACATATGTGCTTTTCCTCCGGGAGCGTCCAGCACCACGTGCTTTTTTTTGGACAAAAAATACACACATGGTTATGTTTTATGAGCAAAAATACTACGGCCGTTAGTTGACCATTAACTATAATGAAATTACCATTTTGCCCTTAGTTTAAAATAATTAAAAAAACCTAAAATACTCCAACCCCCGGCCGGTGGGCCCCACCGCCGGCCACCCCAGCCACCGGCGACCACCTCCGACGAATTTTTTTTTTAAAAAAAACACTTTGGTATCAGAGCAAGGTCTCTTGTTTAAAGGACTTAACAGTCTCAAGAGTCACAATGACTAATTTTGGGTGTTGCTTGCTTTCACAAGGTTTTGATTATACCATTCCACCATTTTTAAAATATATTGATTTTTGGTTTTGGAAAGCTAGAATGACAAGTTTTCTTAAAGCATCTGATTTTGATATGTGGAATGTTTTTACTAATGCTTTTGATTTCAAACCAAGAAAGGATTGGACAGAAGAAGAAAAGAAAATGTTTTCACTAAACATTAGAGCAATGAAAATTTTATATAGTGTATTGACAGAAAATGATTTTGAGAAAATAAAATTTTGCTCTTGTGCTAAAGATATTTGGGATACTCTTGATTCTATTTATGATTCTAACAACTGTATTGAAGTTGAAAGTGTTGACAGTTTATCTGAGACCATAAGTTGTATATCCACGATTGATGAGCAAATGGAAGTTGAGAATGAAAAAGGTGAAATCAGAAAATGCTTCTATGCTATAGTCAACACAGAACAAGAGGAAGATGACTCCCTGGAGCTCATTATGCACGATTATGGTAAATCATCATCAGAAGCTCTAGTTGCACATGTGGTAAACAATTCTAATTCTTCTTGTGCAGTTAAAAAAAAATGGTTTTGAACATTTGCATAAAGTTGTTTATCAATCAGTTATTGATTTTAATTTAAACAACAAAAGTGTTTTCGAAAATGATACTGGAAAGTTTATTGGGAAGAAAGAATATCCAAATGAGACTCATTTCAATCTTCAATCTGATAATAAACTCAATACTTGCAAAAATGTTCATAATAAGCATCATTCTGTTACTTGCAATTATTGTGGTAAATCTGGTCATATTTCTCACACTTACTATATTTGGAGAAATTCTAATGTGAGAAGTAGATTTGTTTGGATTTCAAAAGGACAAGTAAGGTCCAATACTAACATACAAGGACCCAAGTATAAGTGGGTGCTAAAACATCCATTTAGTGCCTTATGTGTGCAGATTGATTCCAAGGAGAATGGACATAAGGGTACTATGAAGAAGAATTCAAGAGTGCCTCATGAATCTAACAAGAGAACTCTTAGAGCACCTATTGCTAGAACCACAATGTCTAATTATTCAAAGAAGCATTGGTTAAAAGCAAGAGGAGTATGTTCCACCTTAAGAACAAACTACCATGGAGTACCATTCAACTATCTTGAGGAGAACAAGAAGAAAAAATTCTCACAAGTATCAAACAGAAGACTCTTGAAGTCTTTATCCTATGTGAGAACGTTGCAGACATACGTGGAAAGACATATGAAGAATCAGGTGAATTTGCAAAACGAGTGAAGTTTGCTGTCAAAAGAGGCAAACTCGAGGCAAACTCGAGTTTACCAACAGCAAACTCGAGTTTACAGAAGGCAGAAAGCAAACCCTGTTTCTAAAGGAAAGCCAAACTCGAGTCTACAAGTTGGAAACTCAAGTTTTGGTAAGACAGAGAACGACCAAGTGCTAAGAAACCTCTAAACTCAAGTCTGTAAGTAATAAACTCAAGTTTACACTCTTAAATTCAAGGTTTTGTCATACATATCTTGAACTCAACTGTTGCTCTTGTTTTTAAAACCTCCTACTCTACTATTTGAAATATCCATCAAGGTTTTTCCTAACCTTAAGAATGAGCATTGCAACTATTTAAAAACTGATTCTTCACACTTCCTAAAAATTCACTTTTTAGATTTATAAAAACAAATTGCAAAGTTCATTAGTTCAAACCTTTATGCATACATGATGATTTGAAAAATAAAATGTTTCTTTCATGCATAAATTCATGATTAATTCCTTGTGCTCAATTATTCTGAATTGATTATATTCATAAGAGCATGTGAGTTTTGGTTCCTACAAGCTAACAATGATTGGATCTAAGTAAGGTTGGATACCAAAGAAGAAAAACATTTATACAGTTTTGTAGGATCAAAGAAAGCTTCTCCAGAATGTGCCTATACAGAAATAACTCCAAGTCTTGAGGAAGTTAAACAAGCTATGCTTGATGTTGATGGTGAACATTAAAAAGGGAGATATCTACATGAATTCATCTTAACCAAGCAAACTACTACAAGGACAAGAGGAATTGTGGTGATATCTAATCCTTACCCTGTCTTACTCTTAAATGATTATATATGTGGGTAATGAACACTTGTCCATTATTGCACTTCTTTAGCAATCAATCATTTATGATTTTCAAAATGCTTTCAGATTGCTAAAATAATCATAAGTGAATTTGTGCATAACTTTCAAAGTTTAAGTTTTTGAAATGCACAACTTTAAACTTGTTTCGATTTCAATCACTCTGTGTCTATAAATATCCATGCACATGTTTTTGAAAAATATTCATGTTTTGATTGCATTCAAATGAAATTTCAAAATTGGAAGTTAATTTGTATATTGAATGTTAAATATGCTTCAAATTTGTCCAGTTGAGCTTTCCCTATCATACACATATTGATCTTTGGTATTTAATGCAATGCTTGAACTCCTAATCCCTTATTCTCTAACTAGTCGGACTTTATGTCTAACAAGTTGATTATCTATGAGTTTTGAAGCTTGTCTCCTATTAAAGAATTCAATTTGTGAATATTGTGCCTACTGCATAAATTCTTATTGATCATGTTATTCCAAGTTTTATAAATATCATTGATGCATTGAGTGTTAATGAATTTATCATTAGTGGAACAACTTACTAGGATAATATGCTATAGCTCTAGCCATGTGTTTCATCATTTATGAATCCTAATAGTCACTTTGTTACTCAAATACATCAACTTTGTTTTCATTCATCTTTTGAGTAACTATAGCCATGTGTTCAAATTCTTGCCTTAAATGCTCATATGTTTTATGATTCAATTCTAAAAGGCAAGATTATGTCTTGGCAATAGCAAAGTCATTGTACCTATATATTTCAATCCTACTTGGCTTTATTGGCTAATTCATTTACTTCATGACTTTTGCTTTTGAAAAACTCTTCAACATGTCATTTAACCTTGGAGCATTCTGATATATTCTTTAGCATGTTGACTTCCACCATAATGAGAATGAACATCGATTTTTTTTTTTGCATGTTTCAAAAATAAGTTTCCATGTCTTCAAAATCTCAATTTCATAATGCATTATCTTTATTTGGAAGAACATTTGAGATTTGAAACGATTCACATATTTCATCAATCATTCTCTTTGGAAAATCTGATTTCATTCATGAACTATAGTTGATAAATGTTTACTTTTATGGATAAGATTTTCTATGTTTTTGATCAAACTTTCATGCATTCTTATCAATGAACGTCGTTTCTGCATAAAATGTTTTTGAAATTACTTGACTCTAGTAATTAAGAGGCTACTCCAGTCAACATGACACAGAGACAGCATGAGATTTAATGTTACTCTAGACATTTCAGAGTTACTTCAGTCATCGGGTCACAGAAAAGACTCTCAACTGTTTTATGAACCATGATGACTCCAGTCACTTTAGGATTACTCTAGCCATCGTGTCTATAAATATTGGTTTTAAAAAATGACTCAAGTCAAGGTCATGTTAGCCCGAGCAAACTCATTTTTAAAATAATCCTTATGCTTTAAACTCTCTTTGATTATTACAGAAAGCATAAGTGATTTCTTCATATCAATTTCTAGTCCACCTAAATGAACTTGAAAGTTCTTAATTTTGAGATACTATGTTGTACGCAAGGATAACTTTAAACCTCTAACATTTAGTGTCACATTATTATTGGGTATCATTAAAGGGTGCTTCACATTTTGTTTGGTAATGCATTTATTAAGGGGGAGCTTCACATTCACATGTGTTTACATCTTAAAAACTCATCTCCTATAATTGAATAAAACTCTTTTAATCATACTCACCTGCATTCACAATGTTTTTATTAGTTTTGATGATGAGTTAATATCATAGTTTCCTTTCATTATCTTTATTTGAAAATATCTTATAGAAAGGAATATCTTGATATCTTATTGCACTAATAATTCTCTCTTGCAAGAAAGTTTTACAATTGTAACAGGAGAACTTAGTTGTGCAAGAACTTTCCTTAATGTCCTACAAGGAGATATCATTAAATTAAGGAAAGATGCTTTGATGTTCAGTCACATTGAAGCTAAATTATGCTCATCTGAGACATGTGTTTGCAGAAAGCTATATACAGAAAAGGAAAAGGATGGAAATAATCTCTTACAACAAGAAAGCAAACAAATGAACCTCGTGGATTATACATCAACTTGCTGCCAAATCTAAATGAGCATTCTAAACTCTACCTTTTTATATTTAGTAGAACTTTACACATATTTGGTATCTCTATGCTTTAATTGTGAAAGATGTTTTGAAAAACTCTCCAACTTGTTTTCAGATATATTTTCATGAAAACTCTTTCCTACTTGCATCATATTGTAACTTGAGTACTATCAAATAAGGGGGAGAGAAAATAAGGTGGAGAAAATTTGATTTCATATTTGCCTCTTCACAAGTATTTCTTCTCTACTTCAACTTTTTGCTAATGACAAATAAGGGGGAGAGAATGGCAAGAAAAAATATGTTGGTCTCATATACTTTCATATTTATACATATTTTTCTTAGAGTATTTGTCATCATCAAAAAGGGGGACAATGTTGGTTATGATTAGTTTTGATGATGTCTTATATAGATGCCATTAGTAAGAGCAAAAAGTTTATAGCACATATATTGACTAATTGCTACATTTAATGTAGATTTGTTTATATGGAGAAATAACAAGAGAAGAAAAGAAAGAAATAGTTCAATCATGAAGAATGATCAAGAAAAGAGAAGAAAGAAAGAAAAACTTGTCAAATAGAATGAGAAAATTATCATACAAGTTTTTAAATTGATTCTTGAAGTCTCCACGATCAAATGAAAGTTAGAACAGCTCAATTTAGAGTTAAAACAAGCATATATCAGGTTCTGGATGAGCAAAATCGAGCCAGATACTTAAAAGTCAAGTTTACTGCATTACTGGAAGTGATCTGCCTCTGGATTGTGAGAAAACTCGAGTTTAGGACACAAAACTCGAGTCTGGAACTCAAAACTCGAGTTAGTCACTTAATGACTCGAGTTTGTAGTGTCTTCAGCAACTCTGACGTCTCTGGATCATCAAAACTCGAGTTAGATAATGTAAACTCGAGTTTGGAACTCAAAACTTGAGTTAGTCACTTAATGACTCGAGTTTGTAGTGTCTTCAGCAACTCTGGTGTCTCTGGATCAGCAAAACTCGAGTTAGCCAATGTAAACTCGAGTTTGGAACTCAAAACTCGAGTTAGTCACTTAATGACTCGAGTTTAGCAAGCTTTCAGCAATTCTGTCCAACTCTGTTTCACGATCAGAACTGGCGACCTCTGGTAATTCGATGATATCTCCCAAACCAGAGATCGGTTTAAGGTGAAATCAATTTTGTATGAAACTAGACATACAATGCGTCATCTGGACAAATTTTCATGCCCAAAGAAGCTGAGATGAGAGAGCTATGAATTTTTGAAGTTGACCCATATGTTAACGTCACCCAGCAAACCCGGGTTCAGTAATTTGAGGATATCTCACAATCTACAAATCGAAATGAGCTGAAATTGGTGGCATATGAAAATAGACTCACATACCTTTTCCAGAAACATAAAGATCATGGAAAACAAAGATCAAATGAGTGAGGTATGAATTTTTGAAGTTGACAATCAATTCAAGATGCTGGAAAAACGTTAGCTAAAGAACAACCTTCGTTCATCGGATCATAACTGTCAGATTGCATTGAGTTTGGAGCTGATTCTTCTTGCATTAGAAAGAAGACTTAAAGAGTCTTATAGAGATAGGTACTGGATTTCAGGAATTGATCTTCATCAAGTCAGAGAGCAAAGAACTTGTGAGAAGAATATTTAATTGGACCATAGAGAAGAAAACTCGAGTTTGTGTTAGTAAACTCCAGTTTTGGACTTGACAGAGAGCAAGATGGTTTCATCTCTTAAGGAAACTCGAGTTTACTTAGTAAACTCGAGTTTGTGGCAGACAGAGAGCTCCTCAATATTTTGATTTGACAAACTCCAGTTTGTGTTTCTAAACTCCAGTTTGGAAGTTCTTGAACTTAGGCTTATCCTCGTAACAAAGCCTCAAACTCGAGTTAGTTACTTAATGACTCGAGTTTAGCCTTATGTTCAAGTGTGTTCCAAAACTCAAATCGTGACATTCCTCTCTGGAAGACCTAAACTCGAGTTTGGATTTCTAAACTCCAGTTTAGCCCGCTGCAAACTCCAGTTTAGTTTTCCAAACTTCAGTTTGCATCGCTGAAGTATAAGAACCAGATTGCGCCAATTTGCGAAATCTTTATGGGTTAATCTGGAATTATCATATCATGTTATATTATTATTCCTAACATTATTGATCAAGTTTTTGATAAGTTTCAGACAGGTTCATCACAAGATCAAGGCGAAATCAAGATCCAGAATAAGTGCATTAAATGAAGAACCAAGAACAGGGCTAATCTTTCTCCCTTATCCCAAATGTTTAGTTCAGATCGTTGCAACACATTAAGATCACTTCAAACGGTTGAATTAAGATCATGGAATGACTAAAAATCTGGAAGACGCTCTGCAACAACATATTCCAAGATTCCAGCTGAGAATTGAAAGAACAGAGCAAAATATGCAACTGTCATATTCCAGATTTACAGCTGAACTTTGAAGAATCAAAGAGAAGAAAATGCAACGGCTAGTTCCTCTTCTTCATCTATATAAGAAGCCCAGAAATGAAGAACATGAGATACAGATACAAGAAGAAGAGCAAGAACAGGGACGTGAGCTTACACAGTGAAAATGTCAATACTCTAACGTCTGCTTCATCTACTATCTGAATATCTCAATGATCATATATCTAGCTTAGAGAGTGAGATTATATGTATTGTGCTTCAGTGATTATTCACTTACTTCTGAGAGAGAAGATTCATTATAATCATCCTATTATTCTGAGAGTTACTCAAGATTGGGTAATCTTGAGTGGGAAACACTTTGTTGTGATTATAGCTTGTAAGGGGAGTGAATCTGAGTGTGGGATTACTTCGAGTACGGAGTGTGTGATCAAGCAAGTGAATTGATTACGGTTTGTAAGGGGAAGTGAATCTTAGTGAGATGATTACTTTAAGTACAGAACGTGTAATCAAGTTTAAAGCAAATAGTGGATTGAAAATCTCAAGTGAAGCTTGGGGATTGGACGTAGGTCAAAGATTGGACCGAATCAGGATAAATCACAGTTTGCATACTCTCTTCCCTTATCTTTTATATTTCCAGTATATGTTCATTTTTGAATATCTAATTATCAATTTATAAATTGCGAAAAGTTTTTTTTTTAAGTTCCTAAAGTTTATCAAATACTCAATTCACCCCCCTCTTAGGTGATAGCCAGGTCCAACACTAAGGGGAGGCCGGCCACACCACGCCAGCGGCCGTCATCGGTGACCAGCAGTCGCCGACGACCACCTCCGATGAGTTTTTTTTTAAAAACTAATTTTATTTTTTAAAAAAAAAACACTAAGGGGAGGCCGGCCACCACACACTGGCGACCTGCTACCGCCTCACTGCCGGCGACTTTTTCTCTTTTTTAAAGTTTTTTTTTTAAAATCGTCGGAGGTGGTTGCCGACGATGGGGCGGTGGCGGCCAGTCGCCGGCAGTGGGGCGAGCAGCGGCAGGACACCAGTGTGTGGTGGGGGCGGTAGGGTGGCCAACCTCCCCTTAGTGTTTTTTTTTTTAAAAACAAAACAAAACAAAAGTCGCCGAAGGTGGTCGCCGGCGATGGGGCGGCGGCGGCCGGTCGTCGGCGACTAGGGTGGCCGGCGGTGGGACCCATCAGCGTGGAGGGGGTTAGGGTATTTTAGGTTTTTTTAATTATTTTAAACTAAGGGCAAAATGGTAATTTCACCATAGTTAATGGTTAGTTAACGGTCAACTAACGGCTGTGGTATTTTTGCTCCTAAAACATGACCACGTGTGTATTTTGGTCCAGAAAAAAGCACATGGTGCTGAGCTCTCCCGAGGGGAAAACTCATGTGTATTTTTGCTACTTAACCCAAAAATTTCTTATTTTGAACTTTGTGTCAACGGATTTAGAAAACAAAAAAATGAAGAGTGAATTGCGAAGAATTCGTAATGGATTTTCATTATCTTGATCTAAGTACAACGTTTACTTATATATTCAGAAAGTGAGTAGTAGCGCTAAACACGTGAGTGTTAGTGCAAGCACACGTGGTGAGCATAATAACATATCACTATGACAACTGTTCTAATATTGTTAACACCCCCCTACTGAAGAAGAAAGGAAACAAGACCAGACTAATTTGATTTAAGTATATTATGACCAACTGAATCAACAATGTTCAACTTGTCACGGAAATACATGAACAGAGTATTGAGCAATGGTTTTGTGAGGAGTCAGCAATCTGATCAGCAGCAGGAACATCGCTAACCTGAACAACATCATTAGCGACCTTCTCTCAAATGAAATGCAAGTCCAATTCAACATGTTTGGTTTTGGTACGTAGAAGGGGATTAGTTGTAAGAGAGACTATACAAGAATTGTCACACCAAATGGTTGGAATCCCAATGAGACTAATGGACATTTCCTTTAAAAGAGCAATCAACCAAAGTGTTTCTTGGACTGCATCAACAACACTTCGATATTCTGCTTCAGTAGAGAGACGAGAAACTACTTGCTATCTTTTTGAAGACCAAGCAATTAGATTGGAACCTAGGTAAGCGTAGAAGCCACTGACAGAACGCCTGTCATCAGGATCATTGCCTAAGTCAGCATCAGAAAACTCGCAAAGAGCGAACTAAGCGTAAGGGCAAATGTTGAGACTGTAATGGCTGGTATGATTAAGATATCCCTGTAATCTTTGAACACACTCCCAATGCAATTGCAATGGTATTTGTATGTCTGGTCGAGTAATGCATACATACTGAAGTGCACCCACAATGATGCGATAAAGAGTGGGATCAGCCATTGGAGCTCCTTCCTTCTTCTTTTTTTTTTATAGTACCAGGGGTGAGCGACGGGCATGCGGGACTAACCTGTGCTCTAACCCGTATCTCGCCCATTTAAAATATGCAAGTACGGGCTAGCTTGTAACCCGTGGCGTAACCCATTTAACCCATAATAAATAGGTACAGGAAAATACGGGTGGTCCTGAGGGTTCTGGGGAAACCGTTTAGATATGACCACTTTTTTAAAAAACACACGAGAGAAACCCAGTCCCTCTCACAGACTCGCATAAGTCGTTGTCCACTATGAACAAAGAAGAAGAAGAATAAAATGAAAAAGAGAGAAATCCTTATTCTCCGGCGAGAGATCTGAAAAATGAGACAGCAAGATTTGAAAAGGTTGATGAGGGAGGAAACAGATCTGTAGATGTGATTTGTGATGAGATGGTGAGATTGTAGATTCGATCAAACAGATATGAGAAGAAGAAGCATGGAGTTCATTGTTCAGCGACGAGAAGGAGAGGTTGTGGGCGAGAGGGACAGCTCGAGGGCTATGAGAGCTGAGCCTGGCGAGTGTCCGAGAGTAGCAAGGTTCGTGGCGAGGCTGAGGGCGAGTCTGAAACTTTAGAACACAGCAACTAGAGGTCGCGTTGTCACAGGCTCGTAGCGAGGTTGAGGGCAACAATGGCTAGCGTCCAAGAGTCCGAGCTACCCCACGACTCCGACGAGACTAGAGCCTGCAATCCAGTCCAAGAGACAGAATCAGGGAGGGTTACTACTGGAGCAAACGAGTGGAAATGGCGGAGTGGTTATGGGTTAGGAATTTGGAAATGGCGAATATGTCAATGGGAGGTAAGGAGTCTGTATGTCCGTCTGTATCTACTCTCTAGTCTGAGTAGTCTCTACTGTCTGAACTAACCTGTCTTTACTCTTCAATCACATCAGCGTCTCTCACTCTCACTGTCTTCTTTGACCTTTGATTAAATATATATATACACACACACACTACTTCTTTGTAGTAGTTTATAGTTTGTCTTAGCTAGTTTTTTTTTTTTTTTTTTTTTTAATCCTAAGTCTGGCATAAAGTCGGTTAAAAACGACAACATTTTTAAAAACTTCATATAGTCAAACAAGTTATAGTTTACATAAATTAATCTAAAATTACAATAATTCGTTTCAAATCAGTCAAAGTACATAACAAAATCTAATATAATATAATCAATCCATAAGAAAACACCAAATATAACAACAACACAATTTTGATTACAATTACAACAATCTAAACCAAATCAAAGTATAGCCACCAACCACAAAGTGTTAAATCTTCAACATAATTTTTACAAAGTTTTGCATAATATTATAAATCTATAATAGGCATAGGCTGATATGATGGGATCAAAAGGTTTCTCAATTATCCTAGGTCTAGCTTATTAAGGGAAATAGGACTCCTAAAGGGCTTCAGCCAACTCTTATTCCACCCTCTAATCAAGATTAACACATTTATAATTGAAATATGCAAACTATTCATATGTAGTAACTCTGAAAAAGTATAATATTTTAAATAAAATAGGCATTAATTCACAACTGAATGTAAACGTGCCGTTTATGTATAAACCATACATCATCTACCAAAACAATTATCAAAACACAAATATGATTAACCACATTCTTTAAAAAAAAAAAAAAAAAAACTCTAAACCACGTCATTTTTGGCGCAGTAAGAAAATGCAAAAAAAAAAAAAAAAAAGCTTCAACCCAGGGACCATGCCAAAAAAAGGGAAAAATTGCACCTAAGTCTCAAATAAAAGAACATACAACAAAAAAATCCATTGAAATATCAAATTTGTAATGAAGTTTCGTGGGACAATTTTATAATATATTCCAAATGTGAAAAGTCCAAAATACACTTAATGAGTACACAATCATTCGTTACGTCTCTCTATTTAATCAATAGGGTTTTTTTGAATTTTCATATTTAAAATATATTACAAAAATATGCCTAGGAACTTCACTGTTAATTTGAGATTTCAATGGTCATTTTTATCATATGTTCTCTTACTTGAGACTTATGTGCAATTAAAAAAAAAATGTTGGCTGAATTACGCTTCCAACCTCCAAGAGTAGACTGAAAGCTGTTGAAGGAAATCAAGGACGATGGAATGTGTGCTAGTTTGGAGAAGTCATGTGTGAAGTATGAGAAGACTAACAAAGAACAGAAAATCAAAGTAACTAGATGTTATTTTAAATAAGGACATTTTAGGAAAACAAATATAATTGACTAATTTAACTATTATCCTTAATCTCTTAAAATTAGGTAAATATATCCTATAATTAGGATAAGAGGGAGTATAAAACATTAAACCAAAAAAAAATTGATGTTTGAAATGATTTTTAAAGACAGTCAGCTTGTAGTTGAAATATCTTTTTTTAAGCTTTTGACTTTTTCTTAGTTGAACATTTTGAAATAGAGAAAAAAGAGTCGTATTGTAGAGTAAAATGGCCACACTGAAGCCGCTTTTGAGGGAAATTAACGTTTGGATTGGTGATACACCCAATTAATGTGCTTTTGAAGTTTTGTTTGAAAAGCTACGGCAGCTGAGAACCAAAAATTTGTGGCTTGTATATTGATAACATGAAGAGAGCGGATTTGACCCATGATCAAGGGAGAAAAAAGATGACGTTTCTCTTAACATTATTTTTTTCATAATTTATAAATTATATCCGTTCAATCATTATAGAAAGTTACAGTAGTATTTTAATTTTTCTGTTTTCTTTCTAATCAATAGTCTAAATAGACTCACGAGAGATAATGAGAAAAACAAACGATGAGAGAATCTGCTTCCGAAAAAAGGCTAAAGCTTAAGTAGATCTCACTAGGGCTGTGCACGAAGCCCAGGCACCCTACGCGCTCAACTCGGCCTAGCAAAAAATGGCCTTGCCCAGCCCAGAAAAAAGAAGCCCATAAAAAATGGGCATAATTGGGCTGAACATTTTTACGGGTAGGGCCGGGCATCGAGCAAGGTATGCCGCCCTGCCCATTTGGCTCTGCCTAGTATTTATATATATATATATATATATAAAATAGTTGATATAAATATTTTTTTTATAATAGTTAATAGACTTAATTCTTTATTATATCCATTAAGTATCTGACCATTAGTTCATTATATTACTAATGATGCCTTGTATTTAATAGACTATGGATGTTATTTAATTCTTCAGGTTATGTGTATTTGATTATTTGTTAAGACATATGATAATTTTTTTAATTTCAAGACTCAAGTTGTAGATTTATTTTGGAATATTCTAAGGTGTTTAATTATCGATTACATTTGAAGTTTACAATATTATTAATTAGGTATGATTGAAATTGTTTTTTTTCACATAGGGTGTAATAAGATATCATCACTTAGGCATGTGAAGCCCGCCCTACCCAGCCCATTATTGCCCAGCCCAAAAATGTTAGGGCTTCTATTGGGTAGGACCGGGCACTGGGCTGCATTTTACTGCCCAGTGATTCTTTGGGTAGGGCATCGGGTAGGGGTCTCGCCCTGCCCAGCCCTGCCCATGCTCACCCCTAGATCTCACCCACTTTTAGTGATTCACCCTCTTCATTGAGTCTCACCCATTGACACTCCCGTATTTTTTTTAATTATTATAATTTTTTTATTTTCAATATAAAACTCAATCTAAACAAAAATAAGATTATATTTATTTTTATCATCCCTTATACAAAACACACAATCATACATACAAGTTTATGTCAAAATACATGATTTTTGAAGTACAACTTATCAAAATCCAAGTCACATTATACTCCCTTTGGTCCTTAATTTAAGAGTCAGTTAACTTTTTTTAAGAGATTAAAGATGCTAAAACAATTATATTAAAGTATTTATATTTATCATTTTTTTTTCAAACTAACTTATCTAAATTAGAAATTGATATATAATCTAATTATATATAATATATGTTATGATTAAATAATTTATTTAATTTTTTTACTATTTCCAAATCAAAAGTCAATTGACTCATCAATATTAAAAGAAGTGATAGTAGTAATTAAGCTTTACTCAAACTTTAGTTTATAGAAGTTAGCTAGAATAAAAACCATTTTTACCCATCTTAACAACTCAGCCTTGTATATGATGCTGCTCATGGGGTGTCGCAAAATAGCGTTTGGGTGGCAAAAGTACGGAAAAAATCTTAATTAAATAATTAATTACCAAAATATCACTGGAGCAAAACTATTAATCTATTGCCCCCATGTAATCGATTACATGGCTTATGTAATTGATTACATGGGGCCAGATGATTTTTTTTTTTTTGCACTATGTAATCGATTACGCACTGTAGCGTAATCGATTACAAAGAAAATACACTATGTAATCGATTACACTAGTATGGTGTAATCGATTACACCAGGTCTAGAAGGAAAATGAATCTTGATTTCGAATTGGTTAATGTCCAAACTGATATCTAACTTGTTTTTACTTATAAGTGTGACTGGGGGAAGATATTTTACACAAAAATTAACCACTTACCCTAGGCCTAGTCCATCATTGTCCTCATATCATGTAATTTGCAAAATTCATCACTGGAAAAACATATGAACTGAAAGCATAAACATTCATAACTAAATTAAATGTCATAGTCGGTGCAAATACACCATGTCCAACAAATATAAAAAAAAGGTTACAGGAACCAAATACAAACATCAAGTTCAACAAAAAATAAAAACAGAACTATCTAATCTGCCTACTCCTCTGTATCATCCTCCTCCTCCTCCTCAGCTGCCTCCTGGTCCTATCCGACCTGTAACTGTCACAGTCCTTCCTCCAGCCCCCGCATCCGGCTTTGCATCCACCGCCACCGCTCGTTCTCCTTCTCAACGTGGCTCTTCCACTGCTTCCATTGTCAGAGGTTCATCTGCCTCATCTGCATCATCACATTACGGAGGGAGAATCCACCATCCCTCTCAACCATGTGCTCATCCTTAGCCTTATCATCATCCGACATAGGGACCTCAGGATCAACCACGGGATGAACAGTCGGTGCATCGTCCTCATCAGCAGCAGTGCATATCCAGACACCATGTGCATTCTTCTGTATCTTGCACTGCTCCAGTAGGTGCCTCCCGAAGATAGCGTTCCAATGCGTCTAGTCCACCATGTCCTTATTGTCCATTAGAACACCAAAATGGGTCAAAATACGATGGACTAGATAAGTGAATGGGAGTATGGCGTTCTCCTTATGCTTCACCTTGAACATCATCCAACAAATATAATGTCTACAATTCACCGGCTGGCCGTGACGGATGGCCCACATGACCGATATATCAACCTCTAACACCCTGGAATGGTTGTAGGCCCGAGGGAACACAATATGGGTCAGCACGTAGAAGAGGATCCGTGCATCCACAGTTAACTGCCCCATAGTGAAATGGGCTCTCTGACCCAATGGCTTCCTGATGTCATGGATGGCGGCGGCATAGTCATATCTAGGCAGGTTGACATTGGTATCCCCATCATACAGAATGGTGCTCGCCCCATCAAAATCATATCCCAGTATGTGGGTCCATATGGGAGCTGTCATCACTATATCACGACCACATACGTGCGACTTCAGGTCTTTGTGAATGTAGTTGAGGTTGTGGTAGAAAGCTCTAACCATATCCTCTGAGTAGGGACTGACAAACTCCGCCAAGACACGCAGATGCGAAGCCTTCAGCAGTAGGACTATGTCAAATCCCTCATCTACAAAAAACGCCATGTCCAGTAACTTGGGTTTGGATCCGACGGTTTTTGGCCGAAAATGAAGATAGAGGAGAGTGGGGGAGTCTAATCGGGTATGAGAAATGAAATGGAAGGGTTACGGGTGGTTTGAGCTTTTTAAAAAACGAAAACCGTGCAATGTAATCGATTACGGCCCGTGATGTAATCGATTACATGACATTTTGCACTATGTAATCGATTATGCCACATCACGTAATTGATTACATAGTGTGAAGATTTATATAATCGATTATGCTACAGTGCGTAATCAATTAAATAGTGCAAAAAATGAAAAAAAAAATCATTTGGTCATGTAAATTATATAAGCTATGTAATCGATTACATGGGAGCAGATGAGTTAATAGTTTTGCCTCAGTGATATTTTGGTAATTAATTATTTAATTAAGGTTTTTTCATTACTTTTGTCGCATTTGGGCAGTCAAACTTTTTCATTTTTTTTAGCATAATTGTTTTTTTCCACGTGAACCTCCACGCAGCTCTTTCGTATACTGTACAAGTCGGGATGGAAATAAATAGAGAAAATCCTTTAAAATTCTATGGGGCCAAATAAAATTACAAAAAATTCTCATATCTACAAAGTCCCAAAAAAAAAAAAAAAAAACAGTTATATGATAAAATTGGGAAAAGAATGAAAAAACAATGCCGCCCAGGGTACCGTTTTCTTCACCACTACGGTTCCAGAGGCCAGTGTTCTTCACTACTTCGCCGCTGCCGCCCACTTCTCTTTTCTGCCTTAATTCCCTAAACCCCCGAATGCTGATCCGAATTCGTCTGCCTCTCTAAGCACTCCCGTCTTCGCATCGAACTTTTCTGCTTCTCGTCTCCTCGCCGTCGCTGTAGTTCTCTTCAGCTAATATATTCTAGTATTCTGGCTTTTTCTTCCATTCTGGTTTGTAATTTGTATCGAATGATTTTTTCTGTTTTATATATTGGAAATTGAATTATGGAATACCATGATCTCTTGATGATAGATAGATAGTCTAAGTAATCACTTTAGATAATACAGGACCTTAATCATATTTTGGCCTATAATTACCATTATTACTATGATTGTACATTGGTTATTCTGTTTTGTGTTCCTCTTTTATATTCTTTCCACAAGCTTGCCATGTTGAGGTTTGCAGTCACCACAAAGTATGCATTTTTCCTGTAATTTGTCATCGTTTTTGGTGTTGTTATCTTAGTGATGGTCTTCATATATTCATTTCAAGAATTTCTGGCCTTTTGTTTTGAGTTGTTCCAGAGTCCTGGAACTAATTTCGAAGAGGAATTTGCAGTTTTCTCAGAGAACAGTGCCTTAAATGTCATCGGGTTTCATGGCAGCAGCCTGGTTTTACTAGTTTTGCTAATAATTATTGAATGATATTTCTATTCAGGCTTGTGTAGTTTGTTACCTGTATCAAATATAGCATTTTTGAGTTGATTTGGAAAGCCAAGTCTTAGAAGGACGAAAAATTCGCAAAAAACAGGTAGAACAGGTAGACATCGCCCTTGGGCAAAAAACATTAAGGTTTCTAGAAGTTCTTCACAATACTGCCATAACCAGTAATACACAACTAAGCAAGTACACTTACAAATTCTGATTTACATGCTACTCAAACTTAAACTACAAAAACTATAACAACATTGTTCTTTAGAAGGAATAGGTCAATAGCCACATAAATCACCCAAAAAAAGCCCAGAATGAGTTGTAACGACTTTAGTTCATAAAAAAAATGAACTAACACAGTAACACTAATATACCATTACCTTGTTGTGTCTAACAATATCCCCACAGTTAGATTCTTTCGCCTCTTCAGTATCACATCTGCAACTGTATTAATGAATTCACGATGATTCAAGAACAGAGGTAAGGTCAAAGATTTATTCCCTCAAGTTATAGGGCAAAGTTGAGTAATGGAGAAATAAAATGATGGAACAAAATGAATGAACATGAATATCATTGAGACGAAGAGGGCATAATGGAAGAAATTATAGACTAATAGTCGAAAAAATCAGCAAGAAAGCTGAGAAATTAAAGAAGAACTATGGGATTGGATTCACCTCCGAGGATTTCAGGAAGAGCTCTGTGCCTATTGAACAATCGATCAGTATCAGATGAACCCATTTGGGGAAGAAATTGTTGAATCCAGTAAATATAACTGGACTTCAAAACTAGGTATAATATTGCGAAGGCCCTCTCGCCGATCTCCAATTTTTTTTGAGGTCATAGTTGCTTTACTTAGACTCATGCCATTTGACTAGTTTATGAATTTACAAAAAAGTACAATGATTTAATTATCGTTGCATGAATTTCCTCGCCTTGAACTTGAACTTAGTAGTACTCTGATGCTACGTTATTGTCAAGTAGAAGACCATTTGACACGGAGCTTCCATTACTCACTCTATTTTGGTTTCCAAAGGAGTCACTATTATTTTTTGGTCATAAATTGTTTTTTCCTCCTACCCGCCCTTTGTTTTGGGTAATTTGCCTAACATCTCCTTTTCACTGAGCAATGTATATTGACATAGAATAGCCTGGCAATCTTGCCTGTGCAATGTTTTTACAAGATTACCACTTTATATTAGGCGTTTGATATATACCATTGAGTTTCTCAATGTCTGTTAGAACTATAAAATAGAAGTTGAAAAAGGGGAAAGGGGAAGGAAAGGAAGAGTAGAGGGAAGAAGCACTCTAGAATCAGAATCTATAATAACCCTAGAGGGGGAAGAAGAGAGAAAAGAGAAGAGAAGAGGAGGGAGGAGAGAAGGAGGGAGAGGCTAGAACCAAAATCTAGTTCTAGGGGAAAAGAGGAGAGAATTATCTCAAAAATAACTTCATTCATTCATCCATATTTTTGACAAAGTACATAACATGGCATTTATACTTTTGACAGCATAATTGAAAGTAACTACCAACCCCTAAATATATAGAACTGCTAATAACCAACAATGGACGCTTGTCACCATTAACCTAAGACACATTATAAAACATAAAACACAAATAACTTCCTAGAATACACTAGAAAAGGTCACTGGTTTCCTATCAATGTCACAGAAATTTCCTCATAGAAAAGGGAAGAGCTGATGTAACTTTTATATTAATGGTATTTAGTATTGTCTGGTTTATGTTTTTCTATTTTTTATCCTTTATTTTGGTCATTTCAAAAATTGAATTTTGAAGTTTAGGTACTTACCTTGGGCATTGAAGTGAGAAAGCACAATGCTACATATATTCACTTTGAGTTATTAAATTTTACCCATGTAGTACTACTAGTAGTAATTATCTCTAGAGTATGATTTCTTTTTGTCACAGGACCTAATTGTATCTATTTGCTGTTGAAGAAGCATATAGTTTCATTGCGATTGTTCAGTTATTTTCCTTTTCTATTTATTAATGGTTGTATTCATTTGTTTATTCAAGCAATGTCCGCCATTGCTGTGGGAGTGTGGGGAGCTTATTGCTCATTTTAGTTGAAACACTTGGAGGGAGAAATTGTTTTGATTTCATAAATGGATTTGTGAAAATCAAACATAGATCTCTCCTTTACTCTGTAATCTGTCATATATATGTTTGCTTATAAATTATCACTAGTGAGTTTGTTTTTTAATCTTTTCTATATTGCTATTACAAGTTGAGATATTTGTATCTTGTACGCTGGATGTTTATGTAAAATTATTTGTATTTGATATGCTGTTTTTGTAGCTTATGTCCAAATTCTATGCAGTTAAATATATAAAGGTGTACATATTTGTTTTGAGCATAAATTATGATATGAGAGCTTTCATAATGGAATGGGTTTTAGAGTATGTCTCTCTGATATGCACTGTTACAAATTAGTTATGAACTTGAAATTTATTGATAGGGCTGGGGCTAGGTTCTCCATTTATGTTGCTAACGTCATTTAAGAATTGAGATTGAGAAAAGCAACTTGGGTCTCCAGGTACAGCTGAAGCAATTTGATTGTTGAGTTCAGACCGCACGAGAAGGTCACCTCATTCCTCTGGCAACAATTTTGGGAATGAATAAAAAATTTGGAGGTGGAACGAAGCCGACAGGGACTCCGTCCATGGCTTTGTCCTCTGCCGTCGTCGTCTTGTCTCTTCTTGCTGGTGCCTCCATTGTCCATAATACCTATAAGCCTAATCTTGTAAGCCTGTAATTGCCTTGCTGATTTCAAACTATGAATTTAATATGTGACAGAATTTGGTTGTTTGCTTTGTCTAAACTAGAATTTTGAAAGTCCAAGACAAACCATGATGTGCATTGGGGCTTCGTGCTTGACTGAAATCTTGGCCATTCAAGATATCCTTCTTCTTCTCCTGCTCGTCCTCCTCCTCTTCTCTTTTGAATTAATTTTGGGGAAGATAACATTGGCCTCTCTGATCTAAGGCTTAAATACATAATGAATTTCAGAAGTTAACAAAACATCTCTAGTAGTTTTAGGATAACAAGAAAACATTCTAGTAAAATTGGTTACAGGAAGCTTCTTCCTTGCAAACAATATTTATGAGCTAGCACCTGGTTCAGGCATAAAATTTAGATAGAGGCTGCATGAAGATCATGTCGTGGATGCACTTGTAATTAATTTTAATTGGGATCCTGCAATTTTATTTTAGTCTAAATTTTTCATAAATTATTATTCCATTTTAAAAGTTCATGTACCAATTTTGTAATTAAGTCTTGGTTTGGAAGGTAAAATGTTGTTTATTCAAAATTTATATATCAATTGTTTCTGCTGGGTGTTGCAAAATTGATAGATGGGTTGAGATGAACCAGTTTTTTCCATTTGCTGTTGCTTCTCCTCTACAACGTTTACATGATGACAGAACAGTAAGATTATTTCAGCTATGAAGGTTTCCTGTAATGTCCTAAAAGTGAAAGTATAATTTTTGTCCTCTAAGATTGATGTTAATTTTCAACTTTCAGTATCATCTAAATGTTTTCTTTGGTGTGTAATTCATCTTACATGGTTATAAAACTTTGATGTCTTCTGACCTTGTCGTGGATGGAGCTATTAGATGATGACAAAATAGATATTACATGATGTGAATATTGATCTAGGTTTAAGAAAAGAGATGTAGAATAGAGACACAAGAAAGGAGATTAGAATAGAGATAGAGAAGAGAGCTCTTAGGCTCTCTTACAATGTATTATTGCAATGCTATAAAAGTCTAAAATCTGAAATCTCAATGTACAATTGGAGGATGGGCTATTTATAACACTATAGCCTCCTTCAAGACCTAACTAATGTCTAGTTTATGATTTATGACTAATTACCCTACAAACTATCTAGTTTACAATTAGGTCCCTAGTTTTATCTTACAATTAGGTCCCTAAATGCATATTATTATCTTTACATATCATTACATTACCTATTTGGATATCTAGCATATTATCTCTTGTAAACACTTTGCTAAGTAAGAAGGAGGCTAGGGTTAGAAAATTAAGAATGGTACTGTTTTAGGTTTTATTTAATTCAATAAGATATTAGGCCAAGTAACCAAACCATATTTGCGTCAGCTAACTGTGCCAACAATTGGATGAAGTTAGCAATTAGAGAGATATACATTTTTTATGTACCATAAAAGGATGAAATCAACATGAACAAATCAGGATAAAAGTGAAACAAACCTAAATTTAAGGGATGAAAAAGGTATTGTGGCCTTTTGTTGATACCTCTGTTTTGGTTGACATCACGAGTAAATCTTTCATGTCAAGTGTCCCCCCCCCCCCCCTCCCCCTGACTTTGTTCATCTTTCATTTCCCAACCATGATTTAAGCTCTTGATTTTTTCTCTGTAGACATTGCCTCCAGTTGATGGAGATGATGGGACCAAAAAGAGTTGATGAGAAAGAATAATTATGTCTTACTTTTGAAAAATTCAACATTTGGAAGGTGACCTGATCTTACGGTCTAGAAGGCTAATGATTACACATGCAAGTGAGCACGACATAAACTTGAGGACTGATCTCTCCATTATTTTTGGCGCGATATATATATATATATATATATATATATATATATATATATATATTTTTTTTTTTTTTTTAATTTTTTTTTAGAAGGGAATATTGTGTCAACTTCATAGACAATAGTTTGTGAGAGGCATAATGGGGAATTGTAGCAATACCCAACAGATTAAAAATGATTGGAAGGACAAGAGAGAGATGTAACTTTATCACTAACTTTAATTTTTTCTCTTGATTGGCTGCTTGATTTATTTGTTAATTGCCACATCTTTTCCCCTTTTGAACTTGATATTACCTTTAACTAACTCAAAATAAGATATCTTTGGGTCAAAGTTGTTTGAGAGAAACACAGTTGTGACCCTGGTTTAATCTTGAAAATTGTTCAACTGTCTGATTCCTCTAATGCTTGGAAGTTGGAGGGTTTTACTAGAGTTGACTAGTTTAGCAGTCTTTTCCCCTTAAGTTATATACTATAGTACTAATAATTTTGGAATTTAGGTGATGGGTCTAGCATTAGTTCTGGCATAGCACTGGACCAACTCCGTTTGATCTTTAATATAAGACATATTTACCTAATTTAAGTAGATTAAGGAAGTTAGATAATTTTGTTAATATAATATATATTTTCTAAAACATATTAGTCATCTTCCTTAATTATCTTATTTCTTTTCCTCTTTGATTATTGTTAAGAGAGCACCAATAACGGTAAATTAAGAATAGATTGACAAATATAAAAAATAGATATTATATTTAGGATCAAGATCAATTCATCAAATATGTTTTATATTGATCATAAGAGGGATACACTTAGTGGGAATTGTCTGAACACTCATCACAATCTACTGTAGTAGACTTATCACATGGCTACATTTTGAATGAGTTGGCCATGTGTCGCATGAGATTGCCTTAAGGGGTCTTTGCTCAAAAGCAAAATAGAACTGAGAGATTGCCTTATGGTAGCATCAAACACTGGAAATATTTTTTTAATAACATTTAATATTCTTAACTAATTTTTGATATATTTAATACCCTAAAGTTTTTTTTCCAGTAATACCCAGTATTATCAGAAAATTACCTTAGTGCGATCGATACTCCAAAAATTACTTTAAAATAATGGGTACTATTGAAAAAAATAAGAGCATATTTGAAAAAAAAAGTTTATTTTAAGACATATTTATTATGTTTAACTACTTTTTTAAACCGCATAATTTAATTATCAGATTCTTATAAATAGGACTGAAAGGAGTACATCCTTTTATAGATCCTATGTAGGCTCACAATAGGGGAATCTTGCTACCTCTAAATAATTATTGCGGCTGTACACCCAAAACTCGAATACAAGACCACTGGTTAAGTTAGAAAAACCTATAGCTAGGTCAAGTGTTTGGTGGTAGGGCCAATTTCATTTACTTACACATGTGCAGTAACTTTTTTTCTTTTAAATAATACTGAAAATCATTATCTCAAGATAGCAATACATACAAGTCAACGTCTAATCTCCCTCATTATCTATTGCCCCTTGATAAGAGTGGGTGGTGGATGATGAAGGATACTAAAGTTTCCTACCAGGGTGTGGGGCATCTTAGCTAAGTAGCCTGCCATGTTGTTTTCTTCCCTCGTGTATTTCTCCCTTGCAAATTGTGATTTGTGATGCGAAATAGTGCCAATAAAAAGCTATATGTCATGACTAGCTTTAAGTTCTCTCCAATCTAACCTTTTTTCGTATAATTAGAGAGGAAAAGGCACGGTAGTGAACCATTTAACAGTAGGTAGGATCTGCTCCTTGCATATCATCTCACTACTTGTGCATTTCTCTTTGATTGCTCGAGTACGCAGCTAAAAAAGATCCTAATTAATGTTGGGATTTTCATTCAATTTTGTTTTTTGGATATGGTTGTTGGATCTTGTGATGCTAAACCTTGTTAAATTCATAGAAGATACCGCAGTTGAAAATGATGATGGCTCACTCTATAGGAATAGTGCCTGTTATTATTACCAGTAGGTGATGAATTACTATACTGGCTTCTGCGCAATAATAACCCCAACGTCATTATGCATTAGTTAAAGTAAAAAGACTCTTTTGACTTCTTAATGACGTTATCTCAATTATCCTTTTTTTTTTCCTGGGTGACTTTTTCATGTCTATATACTCCCTTAGCTTATTTGGGATCAAGATTGATAAACATGTTTACATAAGCCGACGAGATAAAACATTTTTTATATGTTTATCTTCTACACAGTATATTATTATTGAAAAACTATTCTTAAAGACTCCAATTATTGTTTTAAACATGTCTTTTCTTGGTCTCATTTATAAGTTACTTTGAACCATGTTTTATTAGAAGTAAGGACAATAGATTTATTAACTCCATCTAAAAATTAAAATAGTTTCCAACTTATTAGCTCCTATCAAATAAATTTTCTACTTTATAATTTCAACATTATATATAGCTAAAAAAGAAAATTTGTCTTCATTGTAAAATGTAAGAGACAATTGAAGGGTTTGTTTTGATCTTAAACTTTAGACCTCAATCTTCTTTGTCTTTTAAGATTATAATTGTTTTAAATTATCTTTATTAATTGCACATTTGAAAGGACATTTTATGAATAATAGTAGTTTTTATTGTAAATAATCAGAAAGGAGATGTTAGGAAAATAAACTCATATTCTTAAAAATAATCAACTTAACAAATATTTTTAATATATGTAAATTAGTCATATAATTCTTATATTTAAAATTAATTGAAGTAATAAATAATCAATTTGGTGCCTTATAAGGACAGTAAAACTCCCCTCCAAGTACCTATAAATACAAGGGTTAACGAATCAATCAACCCATGAAGCATTCTGCCAAAGGCACTGGACATCATAAACCTTTTTTTTTTTTTTTTTTGGATGTAAAAGTGTACATGAAGTTTTTGAAATGATGCAAAAGTACCGTAGTTGTTAAATCAACTGACATGGCTATTAAGCAAACATATAAATCAAGAAAATGGTGTAAAAATTTAAAATACACATGAGGTTTTCAAAATGGTTCAAAAATACTAGGGGTGCTGGAAATTTCATATGTGATTTTGCACCATTTTCTTAGTTGACATGTTTGTTAAATGATTTACGATTTGACTTAATAACCATGATATTTTTGTACTATTTTGAAAACTTCATGTATATTTTTACACCTATTAAAATTTATGGTGTCTAATACTTTTAACGGAATACTTCATAGGTAGATTTACACCTTAACTGTAAATACAATATCAGGGAATTGGTGTTTTAACAACTTTCTTAAAATTGATTGCCGGGAGACTTGTTGCTAATTTGATGATGGACGACTGCTTATGCTTAAAGGGAAGTATTGTGGCTATATATCCGTTACCTTAAATTTTACAAGGCAAAACATTTGGATAATGATGTTGAGAGTTAGTATAATACGTTGGATTTAAGTAACACCTAGCAACTAAGTTGTCCTAATTTATTCCACAAAAGAAGTCACGTAATTTTTCTAAACATCCTCACAACCCTATGACCAACAAAAAAATTTAGTGCTAGTTTAAATTTAAATTGTTTATAGAAGCTAACTGATCAAAATAAAATAAAAATAATAAAATTAAACCTATAATTTGAAATAAAGTTAGGAAGATGAAGTAAAATAGTTGATATTATGTGACTGCTCCGACTTGATACATGGTCCATGGTTATCAAATGATAAGCCTAAGAATGAACTGAACATAACTTGTATCTAGAGCCAGTAATAAGAACTGACCCTTTGTTTAGGTTTTGAATTTATAAGGACTGGATTTAAGATTTTTACCTTAAAAATGAAAGCAGGTATAAGAGGGCTAGCCTTGCAGGGCTAAGAGTATAAAAGAGCCATCCTTGTATGGCTGAGAGCCAATAAGCTTTTTTTTTAAAAAAAAAAAATTATTGATATGATAATAATATAATTGATTTTTTATACTTTATTAATGATGTTGGAAATATTTAATTGTTATTATCTATTTTAGAATTAAGTTTCATAAGAACGTCTTGCATTAAGAATCCTAAAAAGTTAAAACTTATAAAAGATATTTCTTATTTAACAAGTATTCTCACTAATTTTGTATTTTTTGACTCATTTTCTAATGATTGTTTTGTTTATATCATGTGTTGTTTATTTTGTTGACTACTTACACTTTTCAAGATATTTTTATAAGAAGTATATTTGATTTTGTTAAGTCTTCTTATTAATTATTTGTAATTGTGGTATATGACAATAGTTTACCTTTAATTATGACTTAGTGACAGTGTGTTATTTGTTGTACTATGTGTATCATTTACACCTTCATTATGACAATATTTATATGTTAAATTAAGACTTTCATTGTTCTAATTTTATTTCTTTTTTAAAAAAAAAGCTGAAAAAATAGTAAAAGATTGTTAAAATTGGCTCTAGCCCTTTTGCTCAAGAGCCGGGCTTAAAAAATGACTGTTTTTCTTTAGCCAGGCCTAAAAGAGCCAACCCTTTTAGGTAATAGCCTGTGAAGGGTTGACCTTTTTTACTAGTTCTACTTGTATTAGAATCTACCATTTCTTTTTTTTTTTTTTGGGATAATCTACCATTTCTTTTCCTATAATAAAATATCCATTCCCGACAAATAAGTTCTTTTTTGGGTTTAAAAAACAATTAATTTCAAATAAAATAAACTGCTCCTTCCTGTCCTTAACTTAAGAGCCAATTGTTTTTGTTTTAACTAATTTTTCTGACTTATAAACTGATATATTTCACATAATTTAATGGTACGTAATATATGTTATAATTAAATAATTTATTTTGTCCCTTAATCTCTAAAAAAAAGTCAACTCGCTCTTATTTTAAGGATAAGAGGAGGCAATAATAAATAGGGGTATCTTCATTGATTTTTCTCCTCCCATTTTCTCTTTTGCTTATTAAATCAACTTCCAATAGTTGAAATTTAACATTTATAATAATAATATTATAATATTAAATACAAAAATATAGATAAAATTTAAAATTATATTTAAATATTTCGACAATGTAAACTTTTATTAAAATATTTTACTTTTTTTACTATTTATTTATGTCACTTTAAAAATTTTAGGTAAAATTTTAATAGCTTAAATTTATTGTTCTAATTATAAGACAAAGTTGATTTTTTTTTTTGAGGGATTAAGGAAGCTAAATAAGTTACTTAATAATTTCATATGTTTTATACTCTTAGATTATATATTAGTTTATTTGTCAAATTAACTAGTTTAAAGAAAAAAATAAAAATAAAAATACTCTAAAGTAATTTATTTAGCTTCCTTAATTTCTCTAAAAAAGTCAACTATATTTTATAATTAGGACCGGAGGGGTATATATTTTCTGGTATGTAAGAGTATAATATATTATTATAAAATTTTAAATCCAAACAATTAGAAGTTGATGTAAAGGTGGGGAAAGTAAAAAGAGAGAAAATGGAGATGAAGATCAATAGAAAAAACTCTCTCCTAATTTTTCTCTCCATTTACTTTCCCTAGTCATTGAATCAACTTCCAATGTTGACATTTAATATTTTATAACAATATATTTCAATTTTGAATAAAAATAATTTGGGAAAAATATTAATAGTTTAAATTTATTTAAATGTACTTTTGTATTTAATATTATAATAATATTATTATAAAATGTTAAATACAAACTACTGGAAGTTTATCCAATAATGTGGAAAGTATATGAAGAGGAATATATATATACAATAGAGACACCCCTCTACCAAGAAAAATTGTTGGAGATACTTTTTCCCATAGATTGGTGCTTCAAATTATATCCCAAGATTTCCATATTAGCTTTTATAAAATAAGAAGTACTATAAAAGTGTATAAAAAATAGAAGTACTATAAAAAGTAATAAAAAAGATTTGAATTTACTATCATCGGTGATTGGTCCAATAATTTTATTAAGAAGGAACAATTTCATACTTTTTTTTAAAAGAAAAAAAGAGATTATAATAATTATAAAACTCATCATTCATCTAAGTTGTTTTACTACATATACCTTTTATAAAAAAACTTTGATTTACACAAACAAAAAATACTTGATATATATATATATATATATATATATATATATATATATATATATATATATATATATATATTAAGAAACTAATTCCATTAAAGAAAGGAAAAATCAATTAACTTAACTTGGTTGTAATTCTACCTGATCTGGTGTAGATCACAAGTTGGGTTGGACTTGGCCTGGGGTGAAATCCCGGGGTCCTACGTACCACAGTGTGGATCAAAGTCCACGTAGTTCGAGAGTATACGGCAGGCTAATGATAGCCAGAGGGGGTGGTGTGTGTGTTCTGTGTGAATAGAAAAGCTAGGGTTTCAGAAGTGTGTACCTTGTAAGGGGTTTACCTTATTTATAAGCGTACCTGGGCCCTATCTTAATCAGTTAGATTTGTCCTTTATTTTAGGGATATTAAGATATGCTTTTTTGAATAATCTCCTCCTTTTATAGGCAGTTACCACCATGATAGATATTCTTGATAAAACCACTCCTATTTTCAAGGAAGCGGTTATGAGCATAACTGAAGCCATTTTGACTGGGCTCTTTGGTTATTGGGCTGGGCCCATTTATGAGATATCCGTAACAGTTGCCCCCCAGCCCGGTTGGTCAGGGCTCCGAGCAGCCGGGATGTATTCGTCAGGTTACGTCCTGTGTTTTAGTTCATTTCGCCGTCCTGAAGTTTTTGATTTCTTGTTGTTTCTTTTTCTGAGGTCGGACATTTTTGGTCCTCGGGCTACCCCATCTGTCATTAATTTGCATTCCGGTTTATTTGGGTGGGACGCTGGTGCCCCCCAGCCCGGTTAACGTGGGTCGTATTCGTTTGCTATCCCGAGAAAACATTAATGTTCTATAATTTTGATTCTAGGCCGAACTCCTCCCATGCCTTCTCGAACTTTCCTTCTTTATTGGTGTCGGATAGTATTAATATTTCTACCTGGTCTTACTCCCCGTTTACAGGTACTTTGTCCAGTTTTTCGTGGATCGGGACTTGTTGCCCCCAAGTTTGAGATTGCATGGGGAGTTAGGTCAGACGACCGGGGTGTATTCATGTGGTCGGCCACGTGAGCATTTCAAGCCGGGATCATTGTCCGCCTCATGTGTTGATTCAACGTTCGTCTTATCTCGAGGCCACGAGTGTCATCATTGCCTCCTGCTGATTTGATGTTTACTAGCCGGCCTCTGAGTGGAGCAACTGCCCCACTATCTTGGTTTTCGTGTTTGCTTAACATTAACATTAAATGCGCACGCCTTTTAACATCCACGTCACCATTCGTGTATGGGCCCTTTGGGCCTTTGGCGGTTGAGTTTCTTGACTCTTATCCGCCTGCTTGCTTTGCTTATAAAAGCCTTCGACTTTCCGCTTCTTGCATTTTGAAAACCGCCAAACCTTGAGTTTTCTTTTTGAGAGAAATTTGCAACCAGTCACCAGTTCATTTTTCTCAGATTCCCAGTTCTGATCTTCGTGGCTCGCGCATTTCCTCTTCCCTTAATTTATCTCAAACCAGGTATTTTCCTTGTTTCCTTCTCTGGTTATTTGGCTATGTTCTTCTCTTTCTCTATCTCTTGATCTTTCTTTTTTCTGGGTAGGTTATTGTGAGTTCTTTCAAGTTTCTTCCTCTTTGGGTTCTGGCTTCTGCTTTGTTCTTGAACTTCTGGTCTATTCAATCCTTTTTCCCTGTCTCTGGGTTCCGGTTTCCTATTTAAATTCTATCTTCTCGGGATGAGCCATCAAGGTTCTCCTCCGCCTTTGAATCCAAATGCTTTTTCCCCGGAAGAGGCCGAGCTTATTCAGCGCATGCCTCCTCGGACAGCTTGGTGGCTGTACGGGAAACCTCTGACCGAAGAACAAAAGAGGGAAAACGTTCTCCGTAGTTATGGCGGAGGTGGTAGTCAACCAGGACGGTCTGGTCGGGTTAGGGGAAGGGCTCGAGGTCGGTCTGAGTCTGTAGAGCCTGAAAGTCTAGGCCGAGGGAGTGCTGGCACTAGGGTTTTTTCTTTAGAGCCGCCCTTGGGAAAGAGTAGGAGGGAAAATCCTCCTCTACCCGTTTCTTCCTTTCCTCAACGAGCGGAGCCCCTCATCTACCTTACCCGGCCTATCGGCCCGTGCGAGGAATGTTCCTGGCTGATATCTGAAGCCACGATGGTTGGCCGGTCATGGGAAGCTGAGGAAATAGCTTCGCGATGCCGGCATATCCAACCGCGGGTTGTTGAAGCCGTTTCTACCCGTCCCGCTTTACTACCTTCAGGTATCATCTTCCTCATTTCTAATTTATTTTTGTTTTGCCTTTTCTAGGTAGTATGTCAACTTCTCCCCGTCCTGTCGAGGATTCCGGATCCGTGGAGTCAGCGGCCGCCTGTATTCCAGGCTCTCGAAAGCCACGACCAATCAAATCGCCGAGCTCCCATTAGGGGACCGGAATCATTGTTCTTCATCTCTTCCTGGCCCTTCTGAACCGGTGTGCATTGCCCGGGAAGGGAATGAGTGTTCTTTTTTCTTCTTCTACCTAGATTTCGTTAAGAAACTCGGCCTTCGTTTTCCATTTACCAGGTTTCAAGTAGATCTTTTAAACATTCTTCAGCTGGCCCCTACTCAGCTTCACCCTAACTCCTGGGGTTTCATTATTGCGTTCGAGCGGCTTTGCCGATTTTTAAGTCGTACCCCCACCACCGGAACATTTTTTTATTTTTTTAATATCCAAAGGGCTCGTCAACCCGGGGAGCTCGAAGAAAAGAGGGGTTAGGTTTCTTTTCGGGGGAAACCGGACAAGAAGCTTTTCCACGTGGCAACCGACACCTGGAAAGGCTTCAAGGTTTTTTTTTTCAAAGTTAGTGCCGAACCCGGTCATAAACCGTGGTTTCTTCAGGGTGTCGATTCCAGCTCGGTGGAGCTGCTGTTTCCTCTGTATTGGTCTAAAACTCACTATGACCAAGACCAGAACATTTTTGCATCCTCCGATGATAGCTTAGAGCCAGCCGAGGTTGAGACTGTGATAGCTCTGGTCGACCATGTGGCCGAGAGGGATGTCATTGATTCCCGGATTTTTATTCGACAGTCGGTGGAGGAATTGTACCCACCGAGTATGATTTCTGTTGGTAGTTTGTTGTTCTTTGGATTTTTTTATGCCTTGTCCTTTCTGATGTTCGTTATGTTTTTTGTAGTGCCTGAAATGGGGAAGGCTTCTTTTCAAGAACTGGCCGAGAAGCTCCGAGCTAAGGCCAAAAAGAAAGGGGAGTCCTCTTCCTAGAAGAAGGCTATGGTTGCTCCTTCGCCTAAAAAACTACTTCTGAGAAGAGGGCTGCGCCCTCTCCGGCCAATACGGAGCTCATTCCGCGTAAGCGATCGAAGTCAGTGGCAACGTCATCAATTTCGGTCGAAGAAGAGAGTCCGGCCTTTGTCCCGGACGCCGGTGCTGCCAGAAGCGTCCCTCCTCCTCCACTTCCTGGCAAGTCTCGCCTTCACTCGCGGGGTGAGGTATGGACTGATGGGGTCTCGGAGGAGCTTAAATACGCGGTGAAGCCCCCCAGCAAGTATTTCAGTGATGAGGCCTTTGTCGACTCCGACCTCGATCATCTACAGGTTCTGCAGGACCATCTGATAGAGACGACCGGCGTGCTGGACGCTTATGCTGCCGTTAAGCACAAATATGCCAAAGCT
This sequence comes from Acacia confusa, assembly GCA_037074495.1. NCBI lineage: Eukaryota > Viridiplantae > Streptophyta > Magnoliopsida > Fabales > Fabaceae > Acacia > Acacia confusa. The sequence continues at coordinate 45,108,735 of CM073503.1, forward strand.
GCAGCCGAGGTTGCCAAGGCTCGGATTGAAAAGAGAGAGGCCGAGATTAGGCAGGCGGAGGCTGAGGAGGCGTGCCTGAAAGCGGAAGAGGCTTAGATAAAGGCGGTGGAGGAGCTATCAAAGGCCCTTACTGAAAGGGATCGGTTCTCCGCCGAACTTAATGCCAGTCAGGCCCGAGAAGACACGCTGAATGCCTCACTGCACACCTTGCAAGGTCAGTATGCGGGGGTGGTGAAGGACCTTAATCTCGCTCACTCTGACCTCGACGCTTCGAAGGCCGAGTTGGTGGCATCTGCCGCTGAGGTGGATAAGCTGGAAGTCTTGGTCGTTGAGACGGCTGCTGAAGCTTTCAACCTATGCTTGGCCCAAGTCCGAGCTCTGAATCCCGATATTACGATGAATTTGGACGCTGTGGATTTCAGAGCTTCGGTAGAAGACGGGCAATTTATACCAGCGCCGTTTTCTCCAGTCGAAGAGTCCGCGCATCTCACGGAGAATGACCGTGGTCAAGTAGCTGAGGAAGATGCTCCGACGACTGACGCCCCTGGCTCCCCTGTGCCCGGCCAAGCCCAAATTTGACGTTGTTCTTCTAGGACCTTTTTATTTTTTCCTTTGATGTGTAGTATTTTTACTTTCATTTTTGTTTATCTGTAATCTGAGGCCTCTGCCCTCAAAATTAATACCATGACAAGCCGGTGTTCCCGGATATTTCTAGCATCTGCAACTCGTCTATCTTGTCAGTTTTTATTTTCATCCTTTAAACCAAACTCGTGTTTTAATTCACCAGTTGATGAGTAAAGGGGAACGTAATCCGTGCACAAAGCTCGGTTCTTTATTTTATGACTTGGCCAAAGTCAAGATATATTGCGCAGAATCTGCTGGATATTCAACCGACGTTTTAACAAATGGGCCACGTTTATTAATGGTCAGACATTCTAAACAACAGATGATTTTCAAAAATCATCTAAGTACTTTATCTTGTAAAGTACCTTACCGAGATGGTAGCCAACTGCCACATGTTCGGGCCCTAATATCCTTTTTGAATAGGAGCCTAAACATTTCGACCTGATCAGGATCTTTTATGGCAATCTCACACCACCCCAGGGGACAGTTCCGATGCACCGTAACGTTTATAAGATTTGTTGACAAATCTTATCATGACCGGGATCGCGAAACCTAAGTCTTTGTTTAATTATCTTGCCTTTGTCACGGCCTATCTTTGCATTGATTTCACAAGTAATAACTTGGTTGGCCTATGAATTGAACCACCTTTTTTATTGATTGAAATAATCGGGATTACAAAGAATTTAAAGTAAACGGAAAATACTGCCAAAAGCAAAACAATGCTTAATAAAAAACGGTTCTCGGTCACTACCGACATCCGTTAAAACTGAAAAGCGGTTCTCAGTCACCAATGACATCCGTTGTACGCTTATTCCGAGTGTATCCTGGTCTTTAGCTGTAGTAAGTCCTTAGTTTGTCCGCGTTCCATGTTCGTTTAATGGGCGTGTCATCTAATGTCTCAAGGACATAGGTCCCGAGCCCCATTTTGTTTGAAATACGGTAAGGACCCTCCCAGTTAGCTGCAAGTTTTCCGTCCCGGGCATTCTTATTTCCGATATCCGCTCTGCGTAATACCAAGTCACCTTTATCGAATGCTCGTGGTCTAACTTTGCGGTTATACTTAGCCGCCACCAGCTGCTTCGTTGCCAGATCTCGGCAGTGTGCCGTCGTTCTGACTTCATCGATGAGGTCTAGCTCGACTGCTAACTGTTTGCTGTTAGCGTGTTCTCCCTCCTCCATGACTTTGGCTTTCCTTCATGATGTTTGCCCAATTTCAACCGGGATCATGGCCTCGCATCCATATGTCATTTGGAAGGGTGTTTCCTGGGTCGAGGTTTCGACACTAGTTCGGTATCCCCAGAGTACCGGGTATAGTTCCTCGACCCAATTACTTTCTGCATTGGTCATCCTTTTTTTTGAGCCCGTCAACAATGATTTTGTTGGCTGCCTCAGCTTGCCCATTAGATTGCGGATGCTCTACCGAGGCGAAATGGTGCTTGATTTCGAGCTCGGACATCAACCTCTGGAAGCCTTGGTCAACGAATTGAGTACCGTTGTCAGTTATGATCTCGGCAGGAATCCCGAACCTTGCAACAATATTTCGAAGAATTTTTGTATTCGAGCGGCCGAGATGGTTGACAGTGGTTCGGCCTCGATCCACTTAGTGAAATAATCCACCGCCACCACAAGCCATTTCAGTTGCTCTGCGGCCGGTTTGAACGGTCCAAGGAGGTCCATACCCCATTTAAAGAATGGCCACGGAGCCGTGATGGTCTTCAACTCGGTCAGAGGTGGCCAGAGGATCCGAGCATGTTTTTGGCAGCTTTCGCATGTCCGTACATGCTCTCTGGAATCCGCGACCATTGTCGGCCGGTAATATCTAGCCCTTAGGGCTTTCCGGGCTAACGCCTTTGCCCCCATGTGTTGTCCGTTTATTCCTTCGTGTATCTCTGATAGCACATACTCGGCCTCTGACTGGTTTAAACATCTCATCATTGGGGATTGGAGGCCTTTTCGGTACAGTTGGTCATCGACCACCGTGTACGTTAACGTGGTTCGTGCTACCTGCTTTGCTTCCTCGGGATCGTCTGGGCTAACTCCCTTTTCCAGGTAATTTAAGATGGGCTTTCGCTAGTCTTCTGCTGCTGCGATGACCATGATACACGTGGGCTCCTTCAGACTTTGTTGTATTACAGTCCGATTATTTCCCGGGTTCCTGGTGCTTGCTAATTTGGAGAGGATATCTGCCCTCACATTTTCTCCCCTGGGGATGTGGGTGACTACGACCTCATCGAAGTCAGTCATTGCCTCTCTGACTTTCCCTAGATACTTGATTAGCAAGGGTCCCTTAGCCGTGTATGAACCGTTGATTTGGGCCGCGACTAGTTGAGAGTCAGTGGAGAGATGAACCCGCCTGGCCCCATTATCTTTTGCCTGTGATAGCTCGGCCAATACAGCCTCATACTCGGCCTGATTATTGGACGTTCTGAAGTGCAATTGCAGGGAGTGTTCCATGTCGACTCCTTCCGGGCTTTCGATTATGATCCCAGCTCCACTTCCTTTGGCGTTTGACGAGCCGTCTACAAATACTTTCCAAATGTTAAGGTTGGCTTTCGGGACTACCTCTGTTGGTACCAGTTCTGCAATGAAGTCGGCTAAAGCCTGAGATTTAATAGCATGCCGAGCTTCATATACTATGTCGAATTCGGACAGTTCGATAGCCCAACTGGTCATTCTTCCTGCCAAGTCAGGCTTATGGAGTATTTGGCATATCGGCTGACTGGTTCGCACAATTATTCTATGCTCCTGGAAGTAGGGACGTAATCTCCTAGCGGCAGTGAGGAGCGCAAAGGCCACCTTTTCCAACCTTTGATATCTTAGCTCAGAACTTTGCAAAGCCCGGCTTGTAAAGTAAATCGGTTTCTGTTCTGTCGATTCTTCTCTCACCAGGGCGACGCTTACTGCTTCTGGGGCCATGGATAGATATAATATCAAATCTTCCCCGGGCTTAGGTTTCGACAGCACAGGTGGTGACGACAGGAATTTTTTGATCTTGTCAAACGCGGCTTCACACTCTGAGTTTCATTCTTCATGCTGTGCTTCCTTCTTCAATAACTTGAACAAAAGAAGAGCATTTTCTGCCGATTTCGGTAAGAACCTTGTCAGTGCGGCCAGTTTGCCAGTCAACTGTTGTACCTCTTTTTTATTTTTTGGGGCCGCCATATTGAGGACGGCCTGACATTTATTTGGATTGGCCTCAATGCCCCTGTTTGTCAACAGGAATCCGAGAAACTTACCCGCTGGTACTCCGAATGCACATTTAGCTGGGTTAAGTCGGATTCTGTGATCCCGGAGCTTATCAAATGTTTCTTGCAAATCTTGGATGTGGTCGGATTGCTTAACTGACTTAACGATCATATCGTCGATGTAAACTTCGACGTTCCTGCCGAGCTGTGCCTCAAACACTTGATTCATCATCCTCTGGTAAGTAGCTCCTGCGTTCTTCAGCCCGAAAGACATGACATTATAGCAATAATTAGCTTTTTCCGTGATAAAATCTGTTTTTTCCTGGTCTTCGGGATGCATAGCTATCTGGTTATAGCCGGAATACGCATCCATGAATGAGAGCAGCTGGAATCCTGAGGAATTGTCCACCAGTTGGTCAATATTTGGCATGGGGTAAGCATCCTTGGGGCATGCTTTGTTGAGATCGGTGTAGTCAGTGCACACCCTCCATTTGCCATTGGGTTTCTTGACCATTACCACATTAGATAACCATGTGGTATACTGGATTTCCCTGATGAATCCCGCATCCAGCAGTTCTCTTACATGTTCGGCTAGGGCTTTCTGTCGGTCCGATGCAATCTTTCTTTTCTTCTGCGAGACCGGCGTATATCGTGGATTTATGGTCAATTTGTGACAACAGAACGTCGGGTCGACACCTGGTAACTCCGAAGGTTTCCATGCGAACACGTCCTTGTTCATCCATAACAGTTTTTTGAGCTCGATTTTTTCTTGCTCGGCAAGCGAACTCCCGATCTTCGTTATTTGTCCGGGCTCCTCTCCTAGTTGGTAGTCTGTGAGCTCTCCATCAGGCTCTGTTTTCATCAACTTTGCTTCTTCTCTTACATCCAGCTCTACCACGTTGACCGAACTCGGCGCAATTGGCGCTGAATTTTGAATTCCTTTCTGCTGCGAGATGGATGTTCCGGGTTCATTGTTTTTAACCGTCGAGAAGTAGCATTGCCGGGATTCCTTCTGATCACCTTTGATGGTGACGACTTTATTCTTCCGACTTACCATTTTCAGCTTCTGATGCTTAGTTGATATGAGCATGTCCCAACTATGAATAGTTGGTCTGCCTAAGATTATATTGTAGGACGAAGGGAAATCCGCTACAATAAACTTGACTCGCTCAGTCTTAAAGGCTTCTTTAGAGCCCAAGGTCATTTTTAGCTCTATACACCCTTTGGGACTTGTATCCTCTCCGTTGAACCCGATTAAGGTTGTCCTGCTCGGCTTTAGCTTTTCTGGGTCGAGGTCCATGCGCTTAAAGGCGTCCCACAGGATGATATCTACTGCACTGCCAGGATCGATGAATATCTTCTTTACGCGACATTTTCCCAGGAGGCCGGTTATGACCAGTCTGTCTTGATGACCCGGGATTACGTCCCTCAGATCTTCCTGAGTAAAGAACAACTTAGGAGGCTCTTTTGTTTGCGATGGTTTCGGCTTGAAGGTCAGTCGTCCCCTGATGGTTAAGACTTCCCGAAGGTATTTCTTCCGCTGATTGGCGGTATCGCCGCCACCTCCGTAACCTCCACTAATGACATTGCAGTCAAACTCTGCTTCCGGGAACTCGTCCTCATTGTCATGCTTTCTCCGGCCTTCGTCCGGCTTTCTCTTCTAGGAGACCGGGCTTGTACTCCGATCCGTCTGCTTGCGCTTGGCTTTTTGCCCTTGTGTTTTGATAACGTACTGACGTAATTTTCCATCTCGGATAAACTTCTCAACCGCATCTCTAAGGTCCCAGCACTCATCCGTTGTGTGCCCGGGTCCATTGTGGAATTCGCAAAATCGTGTGCGGTCCAACTTACCCTTGTTATAAAGTGGTCGTGGTCGCTCCACCTTCCTCATCTCGGTTAAGGCTACCTCTTTCCATAGTTGCGAACGCGAGACATTTAGTGGAGTATATCTCTCATACTTCCCCTCATGCCTTTGTCCTCGTGTTTTCTGGTCCGAGTTCCTGGGTCGGTCTCTCGCTTCCCGGTCCTTCCCTTTCGGGGGTGGGCTTTTCTGTCTCTCTTTTCCCGACGCGTTGGCTATCTGCATCTGCTCGATGTCCAGATACTTTTTGGCTCGTCTATGGAATTCTTCCAGCGTCTTGATCTCGCCAGATATGACCGATCTCCCCATTCTGGATTCGCTATCTAAGCCCGAGATGAGCAAGTGTACGTGGACTCTTTCTGTTAATCCCTGGATTTGCAATGCGACAGCCTTGAAACGATCCAAATACTTCTGAAGGGTTTCACCGGGTTGCTGCTTGATTCTATCCAGCGTGTAGACCGACCTGGGTTGCTTTTTGCTTGTCGCGAAATTCAGCAGGAACTTCTCGCTCAGGTCGTTGAAGTCGGTAATGGACTTGGGAGATAGGGTCCGGAACCAAATTTGAGCGGCTCCTCGTAATGTTGAGGTGAACAGCCTGGAAATGATCGGCCCCTTGAATCCTCGGACCAGCATCTCAGTGTTGAAAGTACTCAAGTGTGTCTGGGGATCCTGACTTCCGTCGTACCTAGGGAGGTCGGACGTATTGAATTTCCTTGGGTACTTAGCTTCCGTAATTTCATCTGAGAACGGGCTGTTGTTTTGTCCTCTGTCCCCATACCACATCTTATACCTTCCGGAATCTGGCCGAATTCCCTGATTGTTCGAGGTACGGCTGTCTTTCCTATGCGCCCGGGTTTGATTCTCCTGACTCGCATCCCGGTGATTACTTTGCCGAGAATTTTTTGTTGAAACTATTCGGCCTTGCCCGGGATGGTCCGCCTGTAGGGGATCAACAGTTTGGTGATTGGTTTCTTCGTCCTCATTCTGCTGATCATCCCGGCGTTCCTCCTGAAGAGGGTCTTGTAAGTGTTCAAGGATTTGGTTCATTACCTCGGTCATATGGTCAATCTTTTGATTCTGAAGATTGTCGCGTTCTTCCACATTCTCGATTCGTTTCAGCATTGATTCAACAATGTTATGTAAGAGCCGTATGTCCGGGCTGCCAATCTGAAACTTTGTTGAGGAACCAGCGTGGTTAGTATTTTCCAGCGTTTGGCCTACTCGTCCATCTTGAGATGGGAGGTTCGAGTCCGGGGGCTCCTCAATTTGTTCCTGATTAACGCCTTGAACGTCCTGCTGTTGGGTCTCGCTAAAATTTTGTTCCTGACCTTGCTCGTATGCATGCGGGTGGCTTTTGCTTCTGGTATTAGCCATCACGGGTCACGGGAATAGGACTTTACAGTCCCCACAGACGGCGCCAATGATCTGGTGTAGATCACAAGTTGGGTTGGACTTGGCCTGGGGTGAAATCCCGGGGTCCTACGTACCACAGTGTGGATCAAAGTCCACGTAGTTCGAGAGTATACGGCAGACTAATGATAGCCAGAGGGGGTGGTGTGTGTGCTCTGTGTGAATAGAAAAGCTAGGGTTTCAGAAGTGTGTACCTTGTAAGGGGTTTACCCTATTTATAAGCGTACCTGTGCCCTATCTTAATCAGTTAGATTTGTCCTTTATTTTAGGGATATTAAGATATGCTTTTTTGAATAATCTCCTCCTTTTATAGGCAGTTACCACCATGATAGATATTCTTGATAAAACCACTCCTATTTTCAAGGAAGCGGTTATGAGCATAACTGAAGCCATTTTGACTGGGCTCTTTGGTTATTGGGCTGGACCCATTTATGAGATATCCGTAACACTACCTTTAAACTTTAATTTGATGTAATTTAGTTTCCATATTTTTTGACTAAGCTGAAACTCAATCTCTAAAGTTTAACTCAATACAACTTAGTTTATATAATTTTTGTTATTTAAAACATTAGTCCTTAAGTCTGAAGAAATAACTTTAGTCCTTACAATTTTATCGTGTTAATATTATTGTTAAACCTTACGATTTGATTAAATTTTTGTTTTAGTCTTTATAGTTTCAAATCATGATTTTAAATCCATATTGTTTCTTTTGTCCGAAACCTTAATCCTTATAGTTTAATAAAAATTTAATTTGAGTTTAACCACGTTAACAAAGTTAAATATAATGACATAATGTAAAACTTGTTGAGAGTATAGGGAAAGCACCAAAATTTGTTGGAATTAAAAAAAATCATTAAAATTGTAGGAATAAGAATTAAAAGTCGTTAAAAAAAAGTGTAACTAAAAAAATTACTCTAATTTCTCTTTTTGGGAAAATTAATTTTTTAGTCCTTATAGCTTTGAATTGGTTGTGATTCGTTAATACTTTTTGACTTCATGCAGTTTAATCCTTACTGTTTATATTCAATTGTATATGGAAGAAATTATATGGACAAAAAAACCACCATCCGTAGGGACTAAATTCAAAATTTAATTAAATTGTAACAAATAACAATAATATTAATCCGTTTTATGATTTTTCTAAAATATAGCAATGTTTTAAACAACGGAATTTATATAGATTGAATTACATCAAGTCAAAATTTAGAAATTAAGTTCTAATTAAGTCAAAAGTAGAAGAATTAAGTTATATGGAGCAAAATTTAGGGAGTAATTTTTTATTGGGTGAAAATTATGAGGACCACATGATTAAATTTCCCGAGAATAGAAATAAGATAAAAAAAGAACCAATTTAGAGGAAGGGCCAAAACGTGAATGCACTTTGAATGAAGGAGGATGACCGGAAAACCGGAGGGGAAGGTGAGGAGAAGAGGAGCTTGGGTCCGCGGAATGCACTCCAGAGACGGAAGATGGCATCCCAATAGACCGGTTCGCCCCTCTTCCTTCCTACCATTTTCAAAATCTCACATTCACATCTCATCCAACGGTCACCATTACTTCTCGTCTTTCATACATCTATCTGTATACATTCCCAATTTTCCATTTCCTCCCTCCCTCCGCTTCTCATTCCTCTCTTCCCTCTTCGGTCGCCTTCTCATTCTCTCTTCCCTCTTCGGCAATCCTTTAGGTCTGTTTCTTCTCTTGCTTCGATTCTCTTGCGTTATTATTTCGATCCGCCTCATTGCCTCTTAGATCTGTCCCTTTCATTTCTATTCAGCATTTTATCAAGGATGCTTTTGATGTCGAGTGGATTTTTACCTGCATTGTGATTTAGATGATGTGTGCCGCGTTCATTTATTTTTATAATGATCTATTTTCGTTTGGTCTGATGTTTGTGTTGAATGGTGGTTGGATTTCTGTGCTCAATTTGAATTATTTGGTGTGTGCATGTGTTTTGGTTGTTTTGAATTGAACGATCCAGGCTTTGTTCTCGAGGTGGGTGGTTGACTTTCTGACATAGTTTATCGCTTTCTTTGTATGTCGTAGATTTCTTCTTAATGGTTTGGATCTATTATGATTATGGGTTGCTAGTAATCTTGTTCGATGGAATGCGAATAGTGATTTGATTCACAACCTTTGGTGCTGGTGTCCGTCTGAAGCTATATGTACATTTTCCCTTTGAAACGTTCTCAATGCATTCCCATCTAACTAAGCATTACTAAGGCTGACTTCATGGTGTCTAGCCGAATTCTTGTTTCTCTTTTGCCAATGGTGTTTGTAATCCTCTCGATGATGAGGATGACGATTAAAAATTTGATAATAAAAGCTGGGGAATTCGTATGGGATATACTGCTTATATCGCTTCTTCAGAGTCTTGGGCAGTGGTCATTTGATACCCGGAAGCATTTATTTTATTTGTGTTATAAAACAATATAAGGCTGCGTTTATGGTCATTTTGTGATATTTTAATCAGAGACTCGCTGCTGTTTCATAATCTGAGATCTTTCTGGCTTAATGTCAACTTCTAGTATTAGTGGTTTTGCCTATAGAAATGACACGCATCTCACTGGTTGTTTATGTAGCAGGTAGCAGAAGATGGCAGATGCTGAGGATATTCAACCCCTTGTCTGTGATAATGGGACAGGAATGGTGAAGGTAGGAAATAGGTCTTCTTTTATCATCATTCCTTTTTAAATGCACCAAGTTAAACCTAATTTCTTCAAATGCCTAGCTCTTTGCTTCAGTAAGTGTAAAATAACCCATTGCAATGTTCAGGCTGGATTTGCTGGAGATGATGCACCACGTGCTGTGTTTCCTAGCATTGTAGGTCGTCCTCGTCACACTGGTGTGATGGTTGGCATGGGCCAAAAGGATGCATATGTTGGCGACGAGGCACAATCTAAGAGGGGTATTCTGACTCTCAAGTACCCAATTGAGCATGGAATTGTTAGCAACTGGGATGATATGGAAAAGATCTGGCATCATACCTTCTATAATGAGCTTCGTGTTGCCCCAGAAGAGCATCCAGTTCTTTTAACTGAGGCTCCACTTAATCCCAAGGCTAATCGTGAGAAGATGACTCAAATTATGTTTGAGACTTTTAACACCCCTGCTATGTATGTTGCCATTCAAGCTGTTCTTTCACTGTATGCTAGTGGTCGTACAACTGGTAAGCTGCTGGACTTGCTTTGAGGCTTTCCCTTTTAGGAAAAAAAAATTATCTAAGGAGTTTTAAGTTATTGACTTGTGACAAACTCCTAAAGTATCTTGAAAGCATATATTATAACACTATGCTTAAACATGGGATGGGACTGAGTTTTTTGCAATATTCTGCTTGATTGCTCTTAGCTTGCCATTTGAACAAGGATAGTATTCCTTGAGTCATTTGGGATTGGGACCATATGAAATAATGAAGAGTTTTACCTTTGTTGGTTCGCAATCATAGATTGGGCTTTTGTCAAATTTGTCAATTTTCTATCTTAGGATGACTTAATTTCTTTCCCTTTGCAGGTATTGTGTTGGACTCTGGTGACGGTGTCAGCCACACGGTTCCTATCTATGAGGGTTATGCTCTCCCTCATGCCATCCTTCGTCTTGACCTGGCTGGCCGTGACCTCACTGAATACATGATGAAAATTCTGACTGAACGTGGGTATTCTTTTACCACCTCAGCAGAGCGGGAAATTGTTAGAGATGTGAAGGAAAAGCTAGCTTACATTGCCCTTGATTATGAGCAAGAGCTAGAGACATCCAAGACCAGCTCTGCAGTGGAGAAGAGCTATGAGTTGCCTGATGGCCAGGTCATCACTATTGGTGCTGAACGTTTCAGATGTCCAGAGGTTTTGTACCAACCATCTTTGATTGGAATGGAAGCAGCTGGCATTCATGAGACAACATACAACTCTATTATGAAGTGTGATGTCGATATTAGGAAAGACTTGTATGGTAACATTGTCCTCTCAGGAGGTTCAACTATGTTCCCAGGCATTGCTGATAGAATGAGCAAGGAAATAACTGCATTAGCCCCAAGTAGTATGAAGATCAAGGTGGTTGCACCACCTGAGAGAAAGTACAGTGTCTGGATTGGTGGTTCCATTTTGGCATCTCTGAGCACCTTCCAGCAGGTTTGTGCTATTCTGTCCTTCCTGGTTTCTCTGAATTTTGTTTTTAAGGGTTTCCATTTGATCTCTGATGAGATGTTGTATTGTCTATTGAGAGCAGATGTGGATTGCAAAGGCAGAGTATGATGAATCTGGGCCGTCAATTGTGCATAGGAAATGCTTCTAAAAATGTGAGAATATGGCTTGTATACTGAGGAAAAATTGCAGCTTGGAGTCTATTCAATGTAGCTTTGTTGTCCTTTCATGTTCTCGTGTTGGAGTGATGACTGAGAAGGCGGGTATTTTCATTTTGCATATTTTCATAACCGTCCAATTCTTTGTGTTGTATACTTTGACAAGATTTTGACTGTTAACTGTCTGAATTAGCTGGAATTTTTTTAATACAATTGCTTCCCCCGTGCGTCCTTTGCAAAACGATTGGAACCCATTTAATTATACATTGCCAGTAAAGGCAATTAGCTACTCTGGACATGGACTACAAGTGTTGTGTTGAGGTGATTCACCCAGAACCCTAATCTCGTGGCTCTTCTACGAGTGGTAAAGAGCATCGCTTTCTTACCTCTTTTTTGGTTCTGTAACTCCTTACTTTGCATATTTCTAAAATGTTACGAGTGTTTAACATCTACAGCCGTGTGCTGTGTTATAGTCAATGGAATATAGACAGTAAACAGACCATTGGAATGAGAAATATGGTATGCTTTCGCTATTAAATTTCAGCTAGAACTTTATGGGCAAGGTCCATATGACGAGCCTCATTCTAGGAAATGCTAGAATCCCGTCATACATGGTGTTAGAACGTTTCTCTCTCTCTCTCTCTTCTAGCTTTAGGAGTTGGCTGAACAATATATTAGGTACGTCAATGGAAATCTGTGATCGACCCAACCCTTTCTAAACTTGTTTTTCATCCCACAGATGTTTGATTCCCATCACCAAAATGATTCAATCACATTGACATATTCCATTCACACCTATCTGATTTGCACATTTTCATCACTTGGCTTAGTCAAGTAATCCTGTCCATGGGAATTTTAAAGTATAAAATTTATCCCTTTTATATCTTTTCTATACTGGCTTTGGATTGTGCGTCCCTAGTTAACTCATCCTTTCATGGAGTTAGCTGAGGGTAAACAGTGGGCAGGATGTTGAGTACATCTCAGATGTATATGTTGACTGCGTAATGTATTTTTTTGGGGGGTCAATTTTCAAAATATGTGATTAATCTTTGTTGATGTCCTATGGGCTGTCCAACAGGGAAAAGTTTGTCCTTAGCACTCCAGTATTCCAATGAAGATTAGTCTTTGCTGATGTTTCGTGAGTAAATGAATGCCAATGAAAACTAGGGTTTCCAATGCTGTTTAGTAGGGTCTATTGATAGGGATGAATCTTCTATTTTTTTTTTTGGTCGAAATGAATCTTCTATTTTTGGATGCATAGATATTCGTAGTTTTCTCTCTCGCTTTAGATGTTGACAGGGGAAGGGTTAAGATTAGGGTCAGGATCAAATATAATTGTGAGAGTTTCTTTTAGACTTGTGATATTTTCAGTTAAGTCTAATAAATTAAATTTTAATTGAAAAAACAAAAAATATAACGTGAATAATATTCCAGGCTAGGTACACAGACACGACACCATGTTTGAAAATATGTCAATTAGCAAGAAATTTTTATTTTAGATTTTGCAAAGGTTAATATATATATATATATATATATATATAAATATATGTAAAGGAGATAGATATGAAAGCATTTTGGTACTCATCTGTTTGGGATCACTTCCAACCACTGTTCCAAACAAACACCATATCAATATTGTCAAGGAAATTTAATAGGATTAAGGTAGTGTTTGAAACCTCCCAAAACCTAAATTTTAAAATTTACAAAGTAAGTTTGTAAGAGGAGTTTTATTTTGCCTTACACAAAACCTAGATTTTCAATGGTTTCTAAACACTTCGTAAGTTTGCTTGACTGGTTGAATGACCCCAACATACACGCACACGTTTTGCCAACTAATCCCACCATGCTTAAATATATTGGATGGGTACGCACCATGAACACCAAAACTCTGAATTTGACTTTATATAACCTCTCACACCCAGAGGTTGTGATGGAAACAGAGTGCTTAAACAAATATTCATCTTCCCTGATAATTAAACATCAATAATTACAAGTTTTTTTAATTACCCGGGAGAAAAACTTAAGTTTCTTACCTCTTTGAAACAATTTTCCTGCATTAAAACTTGTGTAAATTTACAAATTCAGTGTCTTCACTTAACTGCAAATTTCATCAAATATCCGAAGGTCTAGTTCATGTATTAGGACCGCCAATGAATAACAACTCCCATGGCAAATCATTTCTCCACCTCCATCCCAAGGGGGAAAAAAAGCCTATAATTTTTTTTTTTTTGATGCAGTTCTTTGAAACAAGCTTTTTTTTCCTCCAAGACCCAAAATTATATTTATGCTTTAATGGATCAAAGTTGGTGAACATCCAGTACCAAGTGAAGTTTCTTTAAATTGCATATATTTCATGACACCAACATTTGAACCTTGGACACAATGGTCCAGTTACCAATGTCCCATCATGGAGACCAACTTTGCCAGTCAGTTCTGCATATTACAGTCAACGTAAAATTTAACAGTGTACAAAATAAAACCCATCTTTAATACTAAATGACACATTTTGCCCTTAATGACCAAAACAGGGGGAAGATCAAAGAAAATACATTATTGTATAACCTAAAGAGAAAACCTGTATAGTTAGTTCATATCCTCAAGGTGCTTGTTTCCAATCAAATCAATATATGCAATATGTTATTTATTTTGTGACAAACTCTTGTTATTAATACTAATAGTACTTTAAAATCCATTTGCTTTGATTTGATTGGACAAAACTATATTGAGCATATAAAACTAAGCCTAGTCTTCTCCTTACCTAAATTGAGCAGTGAGAGCTTCGACTTTTTCACGAAGATTTGAAACTTTTTCACTACTCACATAATTGAGCATCTCAAGCCCCTCAACCTTCCCCTACTACCCCACTTAGACTCCAGGAATTGGATACTGAGTAGTGAGAGCTTCGACTTTTTCACGAAGATTTGAAATTTTTTCTATAAGAGGAAATTCAGGTGATGCCACAAACTGCATAAAGTCTTGGAGCTTTGTTCCCGGAGCCAAATGTTTGGCTTCAAGTGTTATTTGCACACCCTCATGAATGAAGTCTGCGATTAGAACAAACTCTTTCTCTCCTAGTCCTCTCGTTGTCATTGCCGGCGATCCAATCCGAATGCCTCTGGGAACCAGTGCACTTTTATCGCCTGTCATCATTTCACAGGCTTAAGTAAGAACAGGGGGATAAATATTTTAACGAAAGAAAAGGAGGAATAACAGGGCCAAGAATATGGTACACAAACAGCACGAGTCTCACCAGGCACTGAGTTTTTGTTGAGAGTTATTGAGGCCGTGTCTAGAATTTTCTCCACCCGAGCACCATCAATACCCTAGGGAATGTGATGCTGGTTGATGTAAGGTATATATGAAAGGAACTAACTTTTAAGTTCATAAACACTACGTTATATAGATGGAACACCAGATAATGTTAAGTTTATAAATTCATAAAGAATCAAACAATCAATAATCACTTTTCATTAAAAGCAGGGACAGGTAATTTTGGCCCACTGCAGTGTGTCACATAATAAGTACTAGATTACACTGCCAATTGTCAAAGAAATAAAAATCTTTTCCATTGACATTTTTTTTATCTTTAATCCATTCACTTTTACCTTGCTTAATATGAAATGCAAGAGACTTTTCGAGCAACATTTAAACTTCAACGCTTAAAGCAATAAAATACTAAGGTGCTGAAACAAATGGGGAATTGAAAAAAATACTGGGTTTTATTTTCAAATTTGATATAAAGAGCAACATGCTTACAGATGGCCTCAGATCGACAAGAACCAGGTGATTATCACTTCCACCAGAAACCAATTTGTAGCCATGTTCAATTAATCTATTAGCTAGAGCTCTACAGTTAGAGACCACCTGCAAGATTGAAATTATGAGTGAATCTGTCATTGATATGCCTAGGAACACACTTATCAATAGCAGAAAGAGAAATACCTGGTCTTGGTAAACCTTGAATTCAGGGGCCTGGGCATATTTCAAACAAACTGCTAGACCTCCAATTGTGTGGTTATGAGGACCACCCTAAATAAAGAATTTTAATACAAAATAAGGAAGCTAGAGATATTTACATCCAATTTCATAGTTCACAGGCACAAAAGATACTAGACAATATATTCCCAACAAGAATAGCAAAGAGAGGTCTCTGCAGAATATTGTCTTACTTGTAGGCCTGGAAAAACAGCATTATTAATGGCAGACTCTAGATCAACACCATGCACAGAATCTTTCTTGAAGAATATCATGCCACCCCTAGGACCTCTTAGAGACTGGAGAAAAATATTCAACCATACCAAGTTATGGGTGAAGAAACACCCACATAGAGATGTGTATAGTAAATCTTTTACTTGTTTAAAAAATAAAAGCAAATCCTGCTCCTTTTATCCTTTGAACCAAAAAATAATTCACAACATTCAAAAGGTCTTGAGGAAACCTTGTGGGTTGTGGTTGTCACAATATCACAGAATTCAAAGGGATCAGCAAGCACACCAGCAGCAACAAGTCCGCTAATATGAGCCATGTCCATCATAAGAAAAGCCCCAACTTCATCTGCAATCTTCCCATGCATATTATGTGTAATTAGCTTTTTTGCTAAGAAAAGAAAAATCACAATCACAGAAGATATTCAATCACAAACAAAATGTTCTAGAAAATACATCAGAACAGGACTCACTTTTCTCATTCGTGGATAGTCAATGTCTCGAGGATAAGCACTAGCACCAGCAATGATGAGTTTTGGTCGGAAGAGGAGAGCAGTTTTATTAAGCATGTCATAATCAATGAGGCCTGTTTACAGTTTAACAATAACTTAATAAGCTTCTTGTAGTCATCCAATAAATTGGTTATAATTTAATAAAAAAATATGAGTACCTGTCGTTTCATCAAGCCGATAGGGCATAGATTCAAAATAGATTGATGTGCCTGATACACGCCTTTTAGGAGTCATGAATCCATGAGATAAATGTCCCCCATGAGGCAAATCCAAACCCTGCAAAATCACTTTTTTATATCAACACAGCCGGGTGACAAGCACTATTTTGGATTAACAAAAATCACACAAGTAAAAGTTGTTTACCATTATTCGATCATGTGGCTTAAGAATTGCAGTGTAAACCTCAAAATTGGCCGGAGAGCCAGATAGGGGCTGAACGTTTACACCCCACTTGTTCCCATCCAAGTGAAATGCAGCTAATGCTCTCCGTTGGCATAGTATTTCAAGCTCATCAATGTACTCATTTCCACCATAGTACCTTACATGCAAAACAAGAATCTAATCAATGTACTTAACTTAGTGAAAGAGGGAGGAAGCATTTAGTTAAATATCCATCCACTTAGTGAGGGAAAATGTTATGTAATAAATAAAATGAGAGAGCTAGTTTTGGGGGGGGGGGGGTTAATGGATAGTTAGTTAGTTAGTTGGGTTTAGGAAATATGTTCTAAATAAAGATACCCAAAGGAGTTATTTAGTCAGTTTTCGGGAATAATAGAATTAAGCCTCCTCCCTGTTTCTCTCTTCCTGTCTCTTGTCTATCTATCTCTCTCCCCCTATTTCCCTCTGTTTCTCTCTCTTCCTACCCTTTCTACACATCAGAAAAAAACAAAGGAAGAAAATTTACCTTTTGCCAGGTAGACCTTCTGAGTACTTATTTGTGAGGCATGAGCCAACTGCTTCCATCACTGCCCTTGATGTAAAATTTTCAGAAGCAATAAGCTCAAGGCTTTTATACTGTCGATTCTTTTCCTTGCCAACAATAGCATAAACCTCAGGATCAGCTTCATTCAAGCCATAATCCAGAAAGCTGCTTTGATCACCTGAAAATACAATTGGAACCAATAGACTTTTTATGTCAACCTTTGTGCTAAAATACCTTGAACACTGAACAAAAGAAAAGAATGAACTACTGATTATGACATCAAAGTTTATAAGTCTTAGATATTCCCTTAAGTCCTTAATATAAGATCTACTTAACTAATTTGGGTAGATTAAGAAAATTAATTAAATTAGTTATTTGTTAAAATGTGAGTTAGCTTTCCTAAGACACCCTCTAAAGTTATTCGCATTGAAACTGCCCCTTGATACAAACTCCCTTGACATGTGCAATCAATAGGGATTAGTTTAAGTAAAAAATTATAAATAGGGGGAGCAAGCTGGAATTTTTTTGTTACCAGAGGTACAAAATGGATTAATATCTTATATCTAGGACCAAACCCAACCCTCCAACTAGTTCTCATATTAGGGACAAGAAGTAGTATTTATTTGGTCTTCAATAGTAAATACTAGCTAGCAAATCACGTAAAATCTTTCCAATTAACGAGTATTATTACCTCCTATCTCAGGCACAGAGGCTGAGAGAGTAGATGGTCTTCCACTGACCAAACTTCCTTCAACATAAGATGCTCTACAAGCCTTCACATTATTTATCTTTACTTGAGGTGAAAATCCATAACTGTCACAGCCATTAGCAGGAAAATTCAGCACCTTGTTCCATGCAATTTGTTGCCCCAAACCCATCATTGCAACTCTGCCACAGACCTGCATCCTCGTTTATGATTTTTATAATAGAGAGTCCTGCAGGGTTCATAATACATTATACAACAAAATAGAGCATACAGATGTGAATTTCATGACATGGAATTCTTAAACGTTAGAAGAGCTAACTCATCGATATTTCATTTAGAAACAGACAATCTAACTGAAAAGGGGGAAAAATAGCGACTATTGATCTAATAATAGTTAGTTTGTCCAGAATCCATGTAAGGACTCAAAAAATGCCGTTTTCGGAAATGCCAAACAATACTAAAATAAAACGGTTACCTTTTTAACTTAAAATGCGTCCCAACACGTTCAACAAAATAATCCCTAAGCAATAATCTAAAATGCCTGTATCAAAACATCACACACACACAGAATAACAGCAGAGCAAAGATTAACCCTTTTACACTACTCGTATAAAGAAAAGACAGCAACGAGAAGTGAGCAGAGGAGGGAGAAGACGAGAAGAATGGCATCAGAGACAAAAGAAAACACAGAGAGAGAAAGAAGCGAGACGATGATTACTCTACCCAAAGAAGGGACGAACTAAAAGGACTCACCTCAGAAAAAGCCAATATGAAGACGACTGGTGCTAGTCAAGTATATGATCAGAGCACCAAATTTTCTCAAGAAAAACCTGAGAGTAATCGGACAACAAAAGAACAAAGGGAGAGTAAGGCGGATGGGTGGTGGAGTTGGGCAACGTTTTTGGCTTCAGGAACGGCGCAACACGAGCGATGTGGAGAAACTAAGGTTGATAGATTTGAGATGGGACACCGTTTGGCTGTACAAAATCCCTCAAACCTCACAATTTAAAGTTTTTTTTTTTTTTTTTTTTGTAAGTTCAAATTTAATCTCCCTAATGTAACTCCTACATGTCATTTTATGTAAGTTGCTAATTTTTTATTTTTTTTAACAAAACCCCCTGAAGTTTGACCAGTTGTAGATAAAGCCCCTAACATTTTTAAATTTAAAGGTAACTCCCTTAATGTTTTAATATTTTGATATAACCCCATTAGGGGCTTTATCTACAATGGGTCAAAGTTTATGGGGTTTGTAAAATATTAGCAACTTACATAGAATGACATGTAAGAAGCCACATGTCTTTGATTAGTCTAACATGACAATTTTCATTAAAAAGATAACAATAAATTAAGGATAAGGGGTTTATAATAAAAATATGAAAGGATAGGGAAGTTAAATTTAAACTTTAAAATATCATGCATGTTATCTATAACTGTCTCAAAATTTAGAGAGGTTTTATGTAATTGAAAATCTTTTAAAATAATTGTTAAAGCTAACATAGGGAAGATCACGTGAAAATCCCTCTCAAAATACGTATTTGCATTAAAACCTCAGTTATCTGAAATTATTCCACAGGATCAAGGGATCAAACGAGAAATAAATTTATGCATGAAATGGTAAAAATACAAATTGTTGGGGAAAAAAAAAGGGCCAATGGCCATCGTTAGCAAGGTTGTCAGTACAATTAAATAATGGATTAAAATTCAAATTATTATTTGTCAATGTTATTAGCAAATAGTGACAGAATGAGAAAATATATTTAGTCTAGGCAAAAAAATAAACATATTGAACCATTTACTAAATTATATCACATAACATTGAAAATAAAAATAAATAATAACCAATAATTATAAATCAAAATAAGATATAAGATGATAGTAACATCTTCAATAGGTATTTCAAACAAGAATTTTATATTTCTCTCAGCTAAATGAGTAATAAACCAAATATTATCTTTATAGAAAATATAAGAGATTAGATGAGACCAAATTATTGGCCAAAATAAAATATTATATAATATATATATATATATACACACACCAACAAATTCTAGAGGGCTAGTTGGGATGTGGCTACACTACTGTTGGCAAAAACAAAAACAAAAACGATAATTAATGGTCAATGTTCAAACACCGTTTAATGAATAATTTGTCAAAATTTGATTTACAACTTATATAAGCTATAAAATGTCAAAATCTAAACTATAACTTGTTTCCATAACTCCAAAAACTGGTCATAATTTAAAATACAATTTCTAGATATTTTAAAAAATCGTCAAAATATAAACCAAAACTTGTGAAAATTTGAATTATAACTTGTCATTAGAGCTCTAACCATAGTTTTAACTTTTGATGAAAATTTAATATCTATTTGGTTAGCGGTAGAAAAATTATTTTTTTAATGTGATCTATGGTGTATTAGATGAGTTTTATCTCGATAAAAATATTAGTTTATTCATCATATATATCTAAACTTATAAAACTCCCTCTTGGAGTCTTGGTGGAGGAAATTAAAGTAATTTCAGAATGCTTTGAGACTTTAATATAAATAACTCATTTGAGTGAAACTTTAAACTGAGTTTCCCATTAAAATATAATATATCTTTTTCACCACAGCATTAAACTCAAATCCTTATTCATGAGTTTTATAAGAGAATGCTATTGATTTAATCGCAGATTTCTTGGATAATCAGGCTTTGACTTTGACTTTGACTGTGGCATTCATGTCTTTGACAGACCTTCAGTGTATACTGGGAAGATTCGGAGAAAATATTCTTCAACTTTTGTCTTGTATTTCCTTGTTAATATAAAAAAAATGTGTGTTTTGTTACTCTTCTATTTTTTAATTTCTTTAAATTTTAATTGTAATCGTAAGTTGATAAAACTCTTGTGTTGCCCTCGCGGATGCCCACCTAGGTTATAACGGTGGGTTCTATTTACAAAATTTGGCTTTTCTTTTCCAAGGCCACAAAAATTTGAAATTCATAATCTCTTAATATCATATTTAAATTTACCAATAGGTTAAGTCTATGGTTAATCATTCATAATATGACGAATTAAAATTTTTAGACACTCAAATTTTAGTGTTCAAGTGTCTCAAATAAAATTGTCTCTAAAAGGATGATATATGTGCTAATAAAAAAAAAACACATATACAATTAATTTTTTTTAAAAAAATAATTTACAAGTAGCATTTTAAAATGAGAAATTTTCAATTAAAACCAATTGAAATATTAAAATTCAAATTCATGGCTACACTATTAACAAATTTCCAATCAAGCCAAGAGGCTTAATTAGATATATTTGTTAATAATGTTAAAAGACTATAATATCCCTTGGTAGTTAAAAATGGAAATTGAAGGTATATATGTTTTTAGCTGGATTTAATTTAATGGGATGCTTGGATTCAATTGATCATTGGGCATGCCCAGGGGGAATTTGCATTAATTTTATTATGAAAAGTAGTAATTTGAGACAATTTGATATTGAAGAAAAGAACAAAATAAAAATATAAAACCAATAAAAAAAATAAAAATATCAATTAAATCCAACTGGAGAAATTAGACCTACACCTATCTTCAATTTTTCTTTTTAACAATTAGCATTATGATGTTTTAACAACGTTTAAAAATCGAATCTCTAAGAAATGTGTTGAAATTATACTGCTAAATTTAAATTTTGATATATTAGCTGAGTTTTATTGGAATTTGTCCTTTTAAAATAGTAACATGTTTATAACATTTTTTACGATCGTTTCAAATATTTATATATTTGTATTCTTACAATCATAATTATTAATTATTATTATTTTTTAAAAAAGTTAAATGCATCAACTATCCTAATGTCCATATATATATTTTTTTATTGTATTTCGACAACTTAAGTTATTCTTCTTCCCACTTTTTTTATCCATCTTGTATCTCATTCCCTAAATTTATTTTCTGTATGATTTTGACTAACCTCAGTCAAAATCTAAGCTTGGTTGTAAACTTATTTGATTCATTTTTTGTCTCATTCCCTAAATCTTTTATATGCGTATGCCTCTCTCTCTCTCTCTATATACACACACACACCAATTATATATCAGAATTAAAAAAATTGTAGACAACTCAATATATATAAACATAATAGATATACTTTTTTAAAAAATATGAATTACATGCATTATTTATTAGCGGAGTTAAAAAAAAAAAATCTTTTCAAAGATGTATTAGATGGAATAGATTTAAACATGTGGTAATTTAATGGTGTTACAAGTGGCAAAAATAGTTAGGCCTACTATATAAGCAGGCTAGATATGTATTTCTAGTTGCACATAGAAGTTAAATTTCTTGCAAACATGCATTTTTTTTTTTAAATTTTTATAATGATGTTAAAATATAAGCTAATGTTTTATAGATCTTCTAGTATGTGACGTATATATAATTTGGCAAGATCTATTCAGAATATCGCAAACCATAATTTGGGTCCGGTGACTATAAATTGAACGATACAAGATCACCACTATTCTGTATTTTCTTATTACTGTTCACAACTTAGAGGAATCATTGCTGCCTAACAGAAAACATGTCAATCGGTTCTTCTTCAAAGAATCCAAATTCCAAAGCAGGTGCTACTTCATTGCTAGAATCAAATCCTCAATGGGATTATTGAGAGACTTGAAGATCTGAATTGCTGGCAAATATTCATGTGACTCTAGCGCTTCATCACTGTTTATATTCATTTCCAATATCAGTGGCTCGTCGTTCACAACCGGCGTGCATTGCCCCATTAATCTATAGCAACGGCAGTTCCACTACTTCTGCAACGAATGTTTTTACAATGGTTTGAGCCTGAGGAAAGTTACTTTTATTCCTTCAAAACTGTAACAGTAGCAGTAACCATATTGAAGCTCCCTGTTTTATCATTTACCACACTTCACTTCATAGAGACCCAACTTTTATGTTGAGCGGATTGAATTCAAACTTGAAAGTGAATTAGTTGTGATGCGATGTGTAATAACGTTTGAGGGGAAGTACCGAAATTTAAAAATGAAGAGATATGTAAGAAAGGAAACAGATTAAAAAACTTTCTTTAATGGAGTTGCTAAAATCCATCACTATTAATTTTAACTTTGTGTCAATCCAAAATATATATTTCTGGAGAGATTATCACTCTTCTTCAAGTTTATTAAACAAGGACTGACTACTGAACTAGTAAGGTACTAAGTCAGGAGTCAGTAGGTTACATCAAGTCAACCCAGTCATATCGATGAGAAATAAAAAATAAAAAAAAAATTAATTTCTCATTACACCCTCCAAATTTGAACACTATATATCAGAACGACACAACCAGACCAAACACACCTTTGAAATTTAAATAAGCAAGCACCAAGTTAGATAAATAATCAATTCAACAACGAAAGAAAAAAAGCCCATAACACCATCAACACAAAAAAACAAAGCATCGGCCTACGTGCTGCCCACAAAACAATATTATATATACCTATATAATGTATCTATTTTTGATTAATATTTTCCTTTACAATTCAACAATTGGCTAAGTTTATATATCTGTCCAAATAAAATTTCCTCTATGCTTAACAAGTTATGGTATTTTCTAAAAAATAAAACAATATTTCCTTTAACTCTCACTTTAGAAAAGAGTAATTACATGGTAAATTTTAATTACTGTAAATTAATCTCTCCTATAATATTACTTTTAGAATTTAAAAAATTGGGATGTTATATTTTGGATTTTGTTAAAGATAGTTGGTCGTCGATGCAGAAGGTAACACTACAAAAAAAAAAAATTTGTAGCAATTAAAATGACAATTTTGTGGCAATTTTAACCGTTACACAAGACTATTGAATATACTTAATTTCTAATATAACAATTTTAAAGAAAAGATGACATATAAAAGGTTAAACATAATGATAATAGTTGTACAGTGCTGAATTGAAAAATGTTCTTCCATGAAAAAAAGTAAAAGATACTTCAAAGAATTACTTCATTTACAACGTATTTTGGGGAAAAAAAAGGAAGACGCCATGCATTATTCGTAATAGTTTTAAATTTAAAATAAAGTAGAATGACATAGTCTTAAAATTTAGACACGGCAATTATTATATAACTTGCAGTAAAAATAAAACTTTTATTATATAAAAGTTTGTTAACTTAAATAACAATTAGTATTAAAATATTTTGACAACTGAAGAAAATAAAGGGTAATATTACCGTGTTTGTTTTATTGAGGATAAACGTAGTGCGTCTTTATTTGTAACAAATTAATAAGGTGTTGCACAAAAAGTAATTAAACTAAGGTGTGAAAGTGTTAATTGATAAGAGGGTCATCATCAAACTTATAAAAGCATTACAATAGAAATGAAAAGAAGTTTTTTTGAACAATTAAAATGAAAAGAAGTTGCAACAACAAAAATTCAGCTACTGTTGTAGATGAAACGATGTAACAGACAAAACATTTGCAATATAAGTAGACGAAGTGCCTTAAGGCAAAACATGGCTGGGATGGCGAGAAGATCCTAGATAGTCATTGTCATCAGTCAGATGAGCATCAGAGATACGATTAAGTTTGAAACGGAAGTCAACAACGGCATGGTGATTATAATTAAAAATAGCTTCGGAAATGTCACAGTGGCTTAGGAACATAATTTCTCCATCTACAATGAAAAGAGTAACAAATTAGTCCATGGATGTATGTGTTATTTTTTTTTTAAAAAAAATAGTCATTTAAGCAGTTGATATAAAGTAAAAAACAAACCAAGGGTTCTTATCATTTTAACAAAAAGCAACGATGGAGTTAAATATATATCATATTGCTATTGACTTATGAAAAATACATGAATAGACAATAAAAGAATTTAAGAAAAAATATATACTTATGAGTGTGGTCTCGAGCAGTGAGGTTGTAGCTAGAGGTAGCAGTGACTGAAAAATTGTGTTAGGGGTCCTTATAACGTCACTAACCAATTTGATCTCAGTAAATGGTTCAATTACAATTTTAAGATCTGGGTTGATTAGATTAGTTCCATGTTCGACACAAAAATGTTTAAGAACAAAACAAAATCCAGGTACAAGGACACCAAAGAGTCTAAGCATAATGTCCCGCCGACGTAACACGACCAACCACAAGTAACCCTAATAATAAGAATAAAACATCATATGTGTATGAGTATCGAAGTAAAATATAAGTGTGTGAAGAAAAAGAGAAAATGATGTAGACAAAGAACCTTCGAATCAGAAAGAACAACGTTGTGGTGATAGGACGATGCATTCTCGTGTAGGGAATGTTCCAAAAGTAGGAAACCACCTTCACTGTAATAGACCAGTTGATTGATTTACCATCGACCTGAAGGAAAGAGAGGACGTTGCAAGTAGTCATTTTAGTCAGAAATGGATAATGTGAAATAAGATTATACGATTGTCGTAATTGAGAGAATATAATATGA
This sequence comes from Acacia confusa, assembly GCA_037074495.1. NCBI lineage: Eukaryota > Viridiplantae > Streptophyta > Magnoliopsida > Fabales > Fabaceae > Acacia > Acacia confusa. The sequence goes on from CM073503.1 coordinate 45,133,899, forward strand.
TTTGAGTTTTGCAACTGATTGTAAAGATGAACAAATGAAACGATTAAATAGCCATACAAGCACGAAGCGAAAACATAAACTGATTAAAATATGATAATTGGTTTTAATTAAGGTGGTTGATTTGTTCAGCCAATAGTGCAAGCATTTTGCACATTAATCACGACATTCATATTGCTTGAGGAAAACACAGCTTTCTTGGGGAATAATCTTGCTTTGAATAGGGCAATTAATTTGAAGAGTGAAATAGCCAATGGGTTTCAAAGTTGGTTTGAATTGTTGGTTGAACAATGAATGAGATCAAAAAAGCAAAAATGTGGACAAACTGCTGGTAATATAGGTCAGCTCCATTCACCACAGTTTGAATTGCCATGTAGGTTTGACAGGTGGGCCAATAACTAATGAGTTAGGAGATTTAGATGGATATATTTGATTTGTAACAGTTGGTTAAACCGCTACAAAACACATCATTGTAAGCAATTTTGTAGCAGTTCTTAAACCTCGTTACTACATGTAACTTAACCGTTATTGTAACTATAGCGGTTTGTCATCACCGCTACGAAGATGAGGCTGGGAGATGACGTCGTGTGTGAAGACTTTGTAGCGGTTTAGAAGCTACAATTGTAACAGATATATATATCCGCTACAAAATACAGCAATAATGTTTTTTAAAATGGTGGCAAAATTTTGTAGCGGTTTCTAGACTGCTACAAAATTGGATGAAATTTCAAAAAACTGCTACAAAATTTTGCCACCATTTTTTAGAAAAAATTCTGTTGCTTTTTTTTTTTTTTTTTTTTAAATCCAATTGTATAGCCATTATAAAACCACTCCAAACTTGCAATGAAATTTATGTGTCAGAATTTGTAGCGGTTAGAAAACCGCTACAAATGAATAACAAAAAAAAAAACTGAATGAGTCGTTAATACTCATTTTAGGTTATTTTATTAATTAACTAATAATTTAAGCATAAATGATAAATATTAATATTAAAAATAATTGATATTAGTATATGATATTTGATTATATATGGTTATTTTATAGGTGTATAATAATGAGAATGTGTAAATAATAAGAACTGATTATGATGTCCTTTAAATACTATTTGATTATAAAATTAGTGTACATGAAAGTAGTAGGAATGCTAAACAAGATCCTTAAAATTGTGAATAATAAAAATGAGTATCACAACATTAAAAGAGAAAAAGTTAAAAAAAATGTTCATCATATTTGATTCGCTTGATCAACACTTAACCTCTTCAGAAAATGTTGACAGATGAGAGAAAACAAGGGAAAACATGAGTGGGAAGAGATAATGAAGTGTATGAAATGAGGTGTGGTAGGGTATATAGGATATATGTGTAACACTTGTAGCAGTTAATATGACATTTTTTGTAGCGGTTTATGCGCATGTGTTTGTATTGGTTGGCTTATTTGTAGCGATTGGATTTACTTTGTAGTGGTTAGAGAATAGCTACAAATGTTATTATGGTTCCTTTTTTTTTTTTTGAAATAAAGTAGATGATTACATATTAAATATGTTATCGTAAGTATAATTTCTTAAATCAATCTTTATCCTCATCCCTAAAAAAAATATGTGGAGAAAATGTTACTTCTGAGTTTAATATGTTTGAGCACAAATTAAACTTAAATTAATATTATTTCATAAAGTGAATTTTAAAAAACTCACTGAACTATAGGTGAATTGACATTGCCATCTCGGAAGAAGTTTTCGAAACCGGCAGACTGGAACGTCTCACTCTCATGGGCGATGTTATCACCATCGTCCATGTCGTAAAGGTCCCGAGACTTAAAGTGAATCACCATATTCCAATCTCTATGCTGTTAGTTCTCTATGTGTTTTGATGATAACAGACTATTGTAAAAAGGTTTTTATTGTTGCTAAAGTTCAAACATGTTTAAAGATGGTCGAAACTGATTTAAATCTTATGATGTAAGTTAAAATCGAGTTTAGTTTTGATAAACTCAAGTTTACACTTAACAGAAAGCAAAACAAGCATTTTGAACATAGGCAAACTCGAGCCTAACTTAATAGACTGGAGCTTGCTTGTGACAGAGAGCAAATTAAGTTATTGGCTCTCAGTTAGACTCGAGCCTACCTAAATAAACTCGAGCCTGTGCCTTACAAAGAGCATGTTGCATTTTTCAGCATGCATTTCTTAACTCAAGCCTAAGTCTTATAGAGAGCTCTTCAAACAAACTTTCATGTGAATAGACTCGAGCCTATGAAGTTAGACTCGAGCTTGTCTCTTCCAGAGAGCAAACAAAGATTTACTCAAAAAATAGGCTCAAGCATAACTTTGCTAACTCAAGCCTATTTCAGATTGAAAAAAGTCTCAAAAGCGTTTGGCTGAAGCAAACTCGAGCCTAACACTTATAGACTCGAGTTTGGCTCAGACAGAGAGCTATCAAAATTTCATATCCCGATTAGACTCGAGCTTGTATAGCCAAACTCAAGCCTACGCCTTTGGACCAAAGTTTATTTTCATTCCAAACAGTTCCAGACTCGAGCCTGTCACTAATAGACTCGAGTTGGCGCACTCTTTCAAAATGATTTCAAAAACTCATCACGATAAACTCTGATTTCTAAAGGATAAACTCAAGCTTACTTATTTTATGCTTGAGAGTTCATGAACAAACTCGAGCCTACTGAACTTCGACTCGAGCCTAACAGATCTCTGTTTTACTCTTCACGTTTTTCATCTTTCTGATTCACTTTCATGATCTGTTTTGCACTTAAATGAAATTACGAATCATCATATATATGTTTGATAAGTTTGTTTATGAGTTACATATTACATTAACACATTTCAATCTTCAAATTACAAGCAAACATGGATAATTACAACAAATCAGATCTGGGTTAAGAGCATTTAATGCAGAACCAAAAACCTAGCTGAAACTTCTCCTCTATCTCAATGGTTCAGCACAGACCGTTATGAATCAACTAAATCACTCTCCAACGGTCAAATAAAGGTTATGGAATGACAGAATATCTGGAAGACCATCTGCATCAACGAATTCCAGGATTCCAACTAAGAATTGAAAGAACAGAGGAAAATATGCAACAGTCATTTTCCAGATTTATAGCTGAACGTTAGAGAAGAAAATGCAACGGCTAGTTCCACTAATTAGCCTATAAATACCCATGAAGACGCAGAGCAAGACACACAGCTGAATCACAACTGATTGTATTTCTGATTTCTTGCTCTGTTGTGCGAAAATATTTTCTGAACCTCAGTGTTTAAGCTTATTTACTCTTTAAGAGAGTGTGATTTCGAAAATCATTTCTGATTACTTGTTTTGTGAGAACTCAAGGTTGTGGAACCTGTGAGTTGGGTTGTTTAATTACAAAGTGTAAGGGGGAGCAAGTCCTAGGTGATTAGGATTGCATGTGATTTACATTGTTGTAATTAAAGCTTGTTGAGATACTGAAAATACCCAGAAGATATCTGGGGACTGGATGTGGGTCAAAGTTAAGACCGAACCAGTATAAATTCCTTGTGTCTAGCTTTTCTTCTCTTACTCCTTCATTCTCTGTTTTTCAAGTTTTTTGAAAAGATTCAGACATTTTTGAAAAGAATTTTTGAAATCCCCAATTCACCTCCCTCTTGGTGATTTCTTCCATTTTCATATGCCTCTCATCCATGACATAATAAACATGATGTGTCTCTGAGGCAAGAATATATGGCTCATCATCTTGAGACTGACTAGTGTGAATAAGCCAGGAGAAATTTACTAATGTGATGCCTAAGTCGTCAGCTGTGAGTCCTCAGAAAGTTTCCGTATTTACCCACAAACACTTGAATAAAGTCACGATGAAATGGCCTTGATAATTTATTTTGACCACATTAAGAAACTTTCTATAATACAATATGTCACTGAACTGCATGTTCCCGTCACTGTTGCTCGCACAACTCCTTGTCCCAAAAGTGCCACAGACACCTGAGTTGTGAGTTAGTAATCATTGATCTCGTGAAACCATGCAAAATTTGAAACTATTAACATTCTATGCCGTAAATCTTTGGGTGTGGTCAAGTTAACAAAGTGTGAGAACTCTGAATCCTTGATCTTGTGAAACTATGCAAAATTTGAAACCATTGACATTATATGTTTTAAATGTTTGGGTGTGGTCAAATAGGCCAAGTGCGAGAGTTCTGAACTCTACTGAGTGTGGGTTGTGGTCATTTAGTATTCTCCACATAAACCAATATGACAATTCTGTGTAGACCTTTCTATCAATTTTGGAGGATGTATGTGTATGAATTCCTAGTTGACACTTCACATGACTTCTGAATTCCCTGGAATTAACCATGTGATGACGATCATGGAATGTAATTATAAAATGTAGCAAAATATATAGGATAACATATATTTGTGTACAATTCTTACTGAAGGAAGAGTTCAACTTTAGTGAAATTAATAAAGACATGTCTAGGTGCTTGGAACTTCTCAGTTGTTGTTAGTTTGAAGTTCTCACTTCCGCCAACTGGTTTACCAACACGAGAGATTAACAACTTTGTTGATGATGGCTCAGGCTCAAGACAATCGTCTACATAAGGCAATCATTTGAAAGACGTCTCAATGTTATCAAAGTACCTTGACCAAAAATACAGGACCTCATCCCCTATATAACCTTCTTTAATTGAACCTTTAGGCCACGCCTTATTCTTTACGTAAGATTTACATTTCCCAAGAAACTTATAAAAGTAAAGAAGGAACAATATTGATATATCAATGCTGAAATGTGTGACTAGTAAGTAATATTGATGTAATTTATTTTAAATGAGTACCTTTGAATAGGATATATCCATCGGTAGTGAATTGGGCGAACAAGATTTGTTTTGTTAACAAGATGCACTGTCAAGTGAACCATCACCGTGAAAAAGGATGGAGGAAAGATCATTTCTAAATGACACAGCTTAAGGATGATTTTTCGTTGTAGCTGCTCGAGCTCTTTCACGATCAAAACCTTGGAACATAACTTTCGAAAGAAAAAACACAATTTAAAAAAAACAAGCGAAACATTAAGAGGCAATGCATTTTTGATGGCCAGCGGAAATAACTATTGTATAGGCACATGTGAGTCATGACTTTTCAGCCCAGCAACCTTTCAAGCCTGTAAGTCAATACATCCTGAAATGTTGCTTGAATACACATTAGGAACTTTTATTTTCTTTAACGTAACGAGGAGGATTTCTTTATTTGACTTTGTTAGGGTGAATTTTGTCAATTGAAATCTAGCATGCTCATTTGGCCATGCGTCTCCATGAACTCTCATGCCCTGTAAATCTTTCCTCGCTTGAAGATGATCTTTTTACTTGCATAGTTCATCAAGAATCGTGTATAGCACATTGTTGCACACATTTTCTTCAACGTGTATGACATCAAGATTGTGTTAAAGTAAATTATCTTTCTAATACAGAAGAGTGAAAAAGATGCTTATCTTCCATCATTGCTAAGGCGTAGAAGCAAAAGTCCTGGCAGTCTTTCTCCGAGCTTCTGCTGCATTGTTATTTTTTCCAAACTCACATTCAATATTCTGAAGCTACTCTAAGATTTTTTCACCAGATAAATTCTGAGGAGGTCCTTTTGTTTCTTGTTGCCTATTGAAACAATTATGTTGCAACATAAACGTGTGCTTACCATCGAGGAACCTTTAATGACCCATGAAGCATCACTTTCGATTATGGGGAAGGCGCATTGAGTCAAAGTCAAAATTACAAGTTGGATACGCAAGACCAGTATGTACATTCCACCTAAATAATTTTCCCAGGGTAGGAAAGTCACTTCCCATCCACATCAAGGCTGCACACAAGTTGGATAGTGTCTTCTTGTGTGCGTCATGCGTCATAAGTAGTTGGATATACACATCGATGTCATTTCCTGATACCTTTTTGCCTAGAATGATTATAGACAAAATGAAGGAGTTTTATTTCATACATATCTAGGGGACAAATTGTAGAGTATTAAGACAGCTGGTCAAATACTATCTCTTGTCTTAAGATTCCCAAATGGATTAAAACCGTCGGTCGCCAAAGCAAGCCGAACATTTCTAGGGTCCACTGCGAAAGCTGAAAAGTCTAAGTCAAATGCTTTCCACACTTCAGCATCCCTTAGAGGTCATAGTTTACTATCTTAATTCTTGCCAATTACATGCCACATCATATGCTTAACTGTCTTAGACAACATAATCAATCTTTGCAAGTGAGGTTTTAAAAGAAGGTACCTGAGAATTTTTGCTGGTTTCTTCTTCTGCTTTTTCCCCTTCCGAATTGTCCTGAACCACGAAGTGTGACACTTTTTACAAGTCTCCTTGCGAGCATCATCTCCCCAATAAAGTATACAATCGTTGAGGCATGCATCAATTTTTTCGTAGTTTAAGCCTAATTTGTTAATTATCTTCTTGGCCTCATAGAAGCTTGTAGGAATGTCTGTGTCAAGGAAAGCATCTTGTAGTAAGCCCAGCAACATTGACATTTCCTTATCAGTGATCCCACACAAACACTTGATATTGTACAATTTGATCAAGAAAGATAGAGGCTGCAAAATTCCCGAGCTGCATCATTTATGAAGAAGCCTGGTTCGGCACCCTGAACTTCTTAATGAAGTTGTCATCTTGAAAACCAAAAGCATAACGAACAGCTTCATTTATAAGATCATCTTCATTTAATTGATTTCCTACTTGTGAACTTCGAGGAAGATGATCCCTATATCTCATACCATATATCTCGCCATGAACTCCTTAGACTGTATATTCTTTCGGGAAAGACTTCAAAAGCAAATAATCCTTAGAAACTTCTCGTGTATGCCATTTCTTAAACTTGCATTGACAACATGGACACATGATCTTACCATTATAGCTAGCGTGAGAGAAAGCAAAATCTAAAAAAGTGTTTGATCTCGTCAAATATGCGAGAGAATTGCATTGCAACTTGATCCATGACTTCTCCATATATAAAGAACAAAGTTAGGATAGAATATAGATGAAGATAGAATATTTAATTATCTTTAGGATGTCTGTTGGGCTTATATGCAAGATTGGATCATTTGTAGCGGTGCTAAAACCGCAAGACTATGCTCTACAAAATGAAGATCGTTTACCATTGTAGTAATTTAGGATTGAAATCACTACAAAAGTCTGGTGGGTTTTTAAAAAAGTTTGAATTTCAAACCTGTAGCAGTTTTTGTCTAAGAAATTGCTACAAACGGCAAATCTTTAAACTTTGCAGCGGTTGAGTAATAAAACTGCTCCAAAAGTCTGGTGGGTTTTTAAAGTTTGAAATTCAAATTTTATACCTTAGTAGCGGATGTAGTAAAATAACTACAAAATTTTTGTATTAAATTTAAATACACTTTAATTAACTGTGTGAAATTTAAATTTTATCATAAAAATAATTAAACTTACCTTCCACATCCACCTTAAATCCAGTCGAGCATGAAGACGACGATCAGGGAGTTCCCTTGGTCTCGCTGATCCTCTTGATCTAGAAATCGATCTACCTCGCCTAAGGGAAATTGGATGTCTATCTCATCATCTTCCCCATAGTCGCTAACTTTTATCTGCACATCCTTTTCTATAACATTTCCCTGTAGGGTCTCCTGTTGCGGTTCCTATGGGATTGGCTCCTTTAAGAAGAGCTGATAAATTTGGATCCCTACTTGCGGTGGCATAGGGACATTTGTACCCCCATGCCCCTATCATAGCCCCCTACTACTGCCCCCTTAGAGGCACTCTACCACGTACCACCTCTTTCCCTTTCCCTATATATATGTCTCCTAGAATCCATAACAAATATTGTAGCTAAATGTAGTAAGAGAGCATGAGATAATGAAACTTGAGTTGCGATAACTTAAACCTTGCGTGTTTTACTTTGTGGTGGAGGCGTGGCTTTAAAGGCTTGACTTTTGTAGTGGTTTCAAGTCCAAACTACTACAAAGTTCAAACATTTGTAGCGGTTTAAAAGAAATTGCTACACAAAGCGCTACACAATACAAAACCCTACCTCGTCCAATGTGACATTTTGTAGAGGTTCTATGTAACTACTACAAACGTTTTGACTCTTTACATTCTTTAGCATTTTTTTAGGGAAAACCGCTACCAAAACATGAAAATCTATAACGGTTATATATAATGGCTACAAATGTTTTGTCTCTTTGCATTCTTTAGTGATTTTAAGGAAAAAATGGTACAAGTTTTCTTCATTAATGAAGATAGTGCAATGTGCAATGAAACATTGGTTTGCAAGATAGATGTCAATCTTCGATGAAAAAGTCATTGACTTATTTTCATCAAAGAAAGGTAGCTATGTTGCAACCAGTATTTGGCTATATGTTGTAAAATCTTCACAAAATGATTTGAGGGCTGGGGTATATATAGCTTTAAAGTTTGTAGTGGTTCTAAAGATAACTACTGCAAATGTTGATCATTTGTAGCGGGTTATGCCTAAAACCACGACAAAATTTCATTATGTAGTGGTTGTTTATTTCCAACCATGACAAATGTTGTGACTCTTTGAATCATGTAGCAGTTTTTATCCTCAAACCGCCACAACCTTCCCGCCATTACGTGCTAAGCTTGTGCCAATTTTGTAGCGGTTTATTTTTAAAAACCGCTACAAAGTTTGTTACAAACAATTGCGCATTTTGGCTTGAGTGTTGCTACAAATTTGTAGTAGTTTTGGTATAAACCACTACAAAATCTGATATTTGTAGCAATTTTTTGTCACCACTACGAATTGACAATTTTTTTGTAGTGTAACTTCTTTTGCTACAAAGGCAATTGGGTGGAGTAGGGTCAATTTGGGAAGTATTCATCATCAAAAACAAAAGATAGTGAGAATAATTGAGGGGATGGAGAAGGCAAGGTCTCGAGAACATAGTCAATATCTGGTCAAACTGATGCCATTAAAGACTTTTAGCTTATTTCCTTATGTGATGTTAGCTACAAGGTTGTCACCAAGCTCATTAGTAGAAGATTAAAAACAATCATAAGGAAGGTAATAGGGAATATCGGTGCAGTTTTATTGTAGGATGATGGAGTAGTGACAATATTGTTATTGCTCAAGAAGTGATTCACTCTATGTGAAATAAGAAGGGCAATATAGGGAGGCTGGTTATGAAAGTTGACCTTGAGAAGACATATGCTCGCCTAGAGAAGAAATTTATTCAGGAAAACCTTCATGTGGTGGGAATTGATCAAAAGCTTTGTGAGATTATCATGTCATGCATCTCTAGTTCATCATGTCAAGTCTTTTGGACTGGTGAAGCTTCAAAAAGCTTTACTCTATATAGAGGAATCCGGTAAGGGGACCCCATCTCTCCTTACATTTTCACTTTATGTATAGAAAGACTTAATCATATCATACAAGGATGAGACATATAGAGGAAGGATTGTGGCAAGCAATTTAATTAAGTTTCGATGGTTTGAGGTTGTCCCATTCATTATTTGCAAATGATATTATGCTTTTTGGACAAGCTTTAACAACCAAGTTAATGTTATGATGATGGGTTGTATTGACAGATTATGTGTAGCCTCTAGACAGAGGATAAACAAGAAAAAAATCAGGGTATCCTTCTCCAAGAATGTATATGGATATAGGGCACTAAGCATGAGTCAAAGATTGGGGATGGGTCTTATAGGTGATTTGGGCAAGTACTTGGGTATTCCCCTTCTTTATAAGAGAGCATCCTATACATGACCTTTCTCCAATAGTAGGAAACACCAAGAAAAGATTATCAGGTTGGAAGAAGAATTGTTTAAACATTGCTGGCCGAACTACTCTAATCAAGGCCCTGTTATTTGCCTTGCCTTCCTATCACGTGCAAACTATGTTTCCTCCCAGTTTCGTAATTAAAGAGCTAGAAGAAAGAAGCAAGAGTTTCTTGTGGGGAGAAGATGAGGGTGGTCGAAAGCTTCATCTCATCTTTTGGGATGTCGTGTCCAAGGAGAGAAAGGAAGGAGTTCTGGGAATTTGTGATTTTAGGAAAAAGAATGAAGCTTTTATGATGAAACTGTTGGGATTCGTACACGCAGCGGAATGAAATTTATCCAATAAATTACGAATCTTAAGAAGAGGATCTATCAACAACGTTTAAATTGAGTTAGTAATTAAGAATCGTACCTCTGTGAACTCGTGTGTGTGCTTTGTGAACTCGTGGGCTAACACCCTCATAGTCGATTAATCTCTAAGAGCCGACTCTACAAATCCACTCCCTCTACTGTTATCCACACCGAATAGCACTCCAACATGAACGGCAGCGTGCTAACGCCTTCAAGCTTTTGTCTCACGTCTCTCTTCTAGGGTTTCTTTGTGGCTCTTCAATTTTCTTGTGTGTCATCAAATTACTCACAACTTAAGGGTATTTATAACCTTAATAGGCTGCATTAAATATTCAAAATCAATTTTATTAATTTTAAAATTGAATTAGAAATTAAATATTTATCTATCTTCATAGATCAAATTTGAGATACAATATCTCAATTAGTCTAAATGATTAGCCTCTAGGATATAATTTCCAACAGAAACTATGTCCGAGATTATTGTGCAACAAAGACGCTTTATGGGTCCGAGTCTTTCATTCAAAGTATAAATGTGAGTGACATACATGCCTCAAGTCATAAAGAAACATAACTCCTCCTACACTCAGAAAGGTATCTGCGGAGTCTGGGAGAAATTTAGGAGGGGTGTCGGTAAGAAAATTGGTGACGTGCAATCTACCTCATTCTAGTTTGAGAATTGGTCAGACCTTAATTTTCCTCTTATCGATTCTATACCAGGGCTTGAAGGCCTGGTAAACAGGATTGAGCGAGTGGTTGATTATGTGACAAGTGAAGGTGATTGGGACCAGTACAAGATGGAGAGACGGCTTCCTAATAATGTTGTTCACCGTATTATCTGTGCTTACCCAACTTATGAGGAGAGAAGAGAGGAAAGATTTTATTGGAAACCATCCACTAATGGTCGTTTTACCGTAAAATTTGCCTATTACTCTCTTTTTGCAGATAAACCCAGTAACACGGACAGAATTTGGAAGTTGCTATGGAGATGGCAGGTGCTAGAGAAGATTAAATCCTTCATGTGGCTATTTTCTCATAGAGAAGCGTACACAGCATAACTCAACACTAGGAGAGAAATCCAGACTTCAAGTTCATGTCCATTTAATTGTGAACGTACAAGAGGAGGATTCGATGCATTTGCTTCAGGACTGCAAGGATGCTTCAGAGAGGTGGAAAGATCTAGTGGCTCCAGAGTATTGGAGCAACTTTGAATCTCTGCAAGGGACGGAGTAGGTAAGGAAGAACTTCACCAATAATATTCCTTGGCCAACAGTCTTCGAGTATGTTGGCTGGGATATATGAACATGACGGCGTAAGTTGCTTTTCGGGGAAGAGAAGCCAGGGGATCACCAGAGGGCCGAGTCAAACTTCTTTAGAGCATATATGCAGATCAGGACCTACGGCGGAGCTGCGACTTCTACAGTTCCCGACAATAGTCAGGATCAGAACCTACTTCTTATGGCATAGACGCATATAGATTGCAAATGGATGGGTCGGTTTTGAGAAATGGCAGAAGGAGCAGTGGTGTGTATGTTGCATGATGCCCAGGTAAATTTTGATGATTATGAAGGAACTTAGTTTTTCTTTCGTTTTCTATTTCTTTTAGTTAGTAGTTTAGTTTGCTTTTCTAGGTAGATTTGCACTTTCTGAGTTATGAATTCCAAATTTGATTAAACAAAAAAAATATGTTCATCTTAATATTTTTAAGTAAATTCAAAAAGCATGTTACAAAAAAAATTTCATATCTAAAATATCTACAAATTTTGTCAAACTCGAAAACTTTTGCATTTGAATATTGTATAGCTCCCATTACAGACGCTAGGCGGAATGCAATATTGGAAAAATATATATTGTTATGGCATTTAATTATGAAATATTAATTATGATTATATTTAATTTGTTATCGTGTTTATATAACTCAAACCCTGTTATTTTCTTTTACAATAAAAGCGTACATTATTTAGAGTACAAAATTTCGTTCAAAAAATTGTTACAAAATTTATAAAAGCACGGCTGAAAGCAAGACCCTGCGAGACTGCCAAGTTACATCCTGCTTGAACAGTATTTGACGAGGCACTCCCTCACTTTTATGTTTACGAGAAGCAAATACGTGTACTTAAATGTCAATAAATTAACACATTTTTATGTAACCTTTAATCTATAAAAGCATGGCAAAAAGCAAGACGAGACTGTATGAGTGGGATTTCAAGTACATGGCAATCGCGATTTCTACCCTGTTTATTCATGTTATTAATTTTTACCGTTGTTATTTTTTAAAAAAAAAAATTAAATTTTCTGAGAACTTATTTTGAATATTTTAGCTTCATAAAAAATCGCTTACATAAATAATCATGTTTCATTTACACACGCGCATTGCGTGGGTTCTGTCGTTTAAAAATAAATTGTAGAGACCTCAATATATATGAACATAATAGAGATATCATTTTTTAACCATATGAATTACATAAATTATTTATTGACGGAGTTAAGAAAATTCTTTTAGGGATGTATTAGATGGGATAGATTTCAACATGTGATCATTTAAGGGTGTTACAAGTGGTAAAATCATGGGAAAGAAAAAATACAAGTGGCAAACTTACTCACTGCTGCTATATAAGCAGGCTAGAGATGTGTTTTTAGTTGCATGTATAACTTAAATTTTCTGTAAAGATGCACTTCATTTTTATAATTTTTATAATCATGTTAAAAAATAAGCTAATATTTTATATACCTTCTAATATTTATCATATTTTTTTATCAAAATAATATCTATCATACTGACGTATATAATTTGGTAAGATCTGTAGTTGAAGTATGATGGCAACAGTACCAAAATTTGGGTGGCTATGTTTACTGGTGACTATGAATTTATCTTTACCTTTTTGCTACATTTAAATAGGGTAGAAAGTAATTAACAAAGTTTCAGCAACGCAGTGTTTAAAAATTGCTGTGTACTTGTGTGTTAAAAGATTTTCTGGATATACATCTATAAAAAAGGATTAAGGAGTGGAGAGGAGTATTAAGCATGAGTATGAGTCATTCGGGTTGATGAGAAGAAATTGACAGGCTTCTTTTACGGGAGGCATATACGTATTAAACGGAGAGGCATGCACTGCTGCAGCATTTCTGTTGACACTATCAAAAGCAGAAAATGGTGATGGATGTGCAAAAATGGCGTCGGATTATGGTGAGAAAGATGAGGATGAGGAGGATAAGGAAGCAAGGCTATTGTTGATAGTGAAAAATTGGCTTGTAGCACAAAGGATGAAGCCTTTGAGAGAGTCCCAAAAGGTACGAGAGTCACCAATCCGTTGAATACTTTAAGTGTTGTTGAAACAATCATGATAAGGAATCCATAAAAGTCACCCACTCATCCTTGGCTTAGTTCATGATGTCAAGTGCCAAAGAAATCACCTATAGTTTTGATTTTTGTATACTTCATACCAATCTCAGTGTCACTTTTACTGCGAAATATAGTAATCTAAAACTCATTTTGTTAGATAATAGAGAAAACAGATATTTCAATGAAGTAATTCTTGGAATTGCAGACTAGTAGTAACTACCCTTGATCATCCAACAGAACTAGCACCGACACAGAGAACTGAAACATGACATTATTTTATTACCAAAAAAGCATTTATGACATTTAGAGTTCATGTTGAGTGTAAACAAAGTGAGTGAACCTGAATAATCAATTATCTCATTAAACTAGAAGAATAAGCGTTTTGTACACACATTTATTCTCTAAGTCTCTATTTATATCATTCAGGCTTTAAAGAGTATTAAGGCCCATATCAACTATTATCTACCCTATACAATCATATACACAGTCTTATCACTAAATAATGTTTTTAACACATTATTTTCCACACTCCCCTCAAATTAGGAGTAGAAAATACATTAACTATGCCTAATTTGCCAAGCAATCTACTATGAGCTTCTTTGCCCAAAGCTTTGGTAAAGATATTCGCCTCTTGATTGTGCAAACTAACATGGTGTAATCGAATCAGATCTGCTTGAAGTTTTTCTCTTACAAAGTGAAGGTCTATTTCAATGTGTTTAGTTCGTTTATGAAACACAGGATTTGAGGCAATATGTATTGTTGCCTTGCTGTCACAATAGACAATAACTGAACCTTTAGCTGAAATAGCTAAGTCTTTCAATACTCCAATGGCCCAAACCACTTTTGCAACTCTTGAACCTAGAGCATGATATTCTACTTCAACCGACGATCATGACATGGCCTGTTGCTTCTTACTTTTCCATTTGATAAGAGAGTCCCCAAGCTTAAGTAGGTACCCCATGATTGATCGTCTTGTAGTTCCACAAGCCCCCCAATCTGCATCGTTGAAGCATGACAGGTTGAGATCCTGATATGAACTCAGTAAAACCCCAACACTAATACTTTGTTTCAGATATCTAACAATGCTCCTTGTAGCTGCCATATGTGCCTTAGTATGTGTTTGCACAAATTGACTCAACCTGCACATGAAATGAAATATCAGGATGAGTATTTGTAAGGTAAATCAGCCTTCTTACTAACCTTCTATAATGTTCAGGATTTCTCAACAAGTCTTCCTTACGGTTTCTACCCTCTTTCTAAGCCAAAAGCTTCAAGTAAGGCTTCATTGGTACCGATAATGGTTTGCATCTAGTCATTCCCATATTAGATAGCAAAACCAAAACATACTTACATTGTGAAAGAATAATCTCCTTATGAGACCTTGTTATTTCTATTCCAAGAAGTACTTCATCTCACCCAAATCTTTAATTTTGAATTGCTTATGGAGAAATTCCTTCACTTCATCAATTTTGCTCTCTGAACTACTTGTTATGATCAAATCATCTACATAGACAAGGATTAAAACACAACTATCAACATATTTTTTTTAATAAATAAGGAATAGTCATGTTTACTTTGCTGAAAACCACCACTTAACAAAGCCATAGTTAATTTATAATTCTATTGACGTGATACTTGCTTAAGTCCATACAAGGATTTCTTAAGCTTGCATACCATGCCTTTTTCTATCTTTTCAAAACCCTGTGGAACACACACATACAGTTCCTCGTTTAAATTTCCCTGTAAAAAAGTGTTATATACATCTATTTGAAACAAACTCCATTCAAATATAGCAGCCATCTTAAGAAAAATTCTAACATTAATCATCTTAGTTACAGGGGAAACGGTTTCATGAAAGTCTATGCCCTCTTGTTGTATATAGCCTTTTGCTACTAGCCTAGCTTTGTACTTGTCAATAGACCCTTCTGAACTATATTTAATCCTATAATCCCATTTATAACTAATTGCCCTCTTTCCCCTGGGAAGAGGCACAATATCCCATGTTTTATTAGCCTCTAAGGTACCTATCTCTAATTTCATTGCATTAATCCACCTACTCTCCTTAATTCACTAGAATCTATAGAACATAGGAAATATAAACGGGATGATGAAACAGTTTCATAAGATATATAATCTTCAATAGGATATTTACAATTAACTTTGAATCCTTTGTTTAATTGAGACACAGATTTACCTGTTTTACCTTGTGAAATCAGATTGCATACATAGTCTTAAGACTAAATAGGTGGCCTTCTTTCTCTCATAGGGCTCACTAGACTTGTTTTAGGTTCTGATTCAAAATTCGATTCACCAATATCATTAATTTGATTCTCTGGTTGATATTCATGTGCTATATTCCTATTTTTTAGAGGGTCATTATGTGTTGCATCCATAACATCAAACTAGAATATGTCACCTACAGTAGCTCCATATACTCCCCCTTTCCGAGAGCCCTTGTCCTCTATAAAGGGAAACTTGTTCTCAATACATCTTACACGTCTACTTACAAATAACTCTTGATTTTTAATATTGTAAATTATAAATCCCTTTTGATTACTTGGGTAACCCAGAAAAACACAAGCAATGGATTTAGGTTGCAATTTGTCAATATCAGTCACTTTTGTTGCATATGCAAGACAACCAAACACCTTAAGATGAGAATAATCAACCGAAGTCCCATAAATAAGTTCATATGGTGTTTTAAAATCTAAAATCCGAGATGAAATCCTATTAAATTTTATAGGCTGCAATTTTTACACATTCTCCCCAATATCTAATTGGAATATGAAATTAAATCATTAAGCTACATGAAACTTATATTAATGTTCTGTGTTTCCTTTCTACTATACTACTTTGCTCTGGCATGTACACACATGATGTTTCATGATGGATTCCCTTTTTCGAACAGAAATCTCTCAATGTATGGTTGACTAATTCTAACCCATTGTCACTGTGAACCCTTTTAACATTGGTAGAAAATAGATTTTCCACATATGCAATAAAGTTTTGAATATGTCCAGCAATTTCAGATTTTTGTTTCATCAGAAATAACCATGTTGCATGAGAAAAATCATTCACTATCGTAAGAAAATATTGAAAATCAGAATGTGTAGGGGTTCGATATGGTCCCTACACATCCATCTGTGAAAGTTCAAAAATCTTCTTGGTCTTAATACAACTATGAGTAAATGGAAGTTTTGTTTGTTTTGATTGAAAACTGATATCACAACTTTTATTGAAAGCAACACTTTTATCATTAGCAAGTTCAGATGGCTTAGTACAGAAATGGAGGCATGACCTAATCTAGTGTGTGACAAAGATTCATCAACATGTTTATTTTTTTTTTTTGGAACAAACATTAGCCATATTCATTATATCAGTTTGATTGCATTGCAGTACATATAATCCTTCAATCAGCTTACCAGTCCCCTTTAGTTTACCACCCTGAAGGTATATCAAACAAAGGTTAGGGAAAAAAATGCTACCATACATCTCTGTTCTTTAGTTAATTTTGATACATAAATTAAGTTAAATTTAAGCAGGGGAGCATATAAACACCAGACAATGTTATGCCATTATAAAATTTTACAGTTCCTATAGTTATGTGCACTCTATCTCCATTAGGGATTTTAACAGTTCTAATTGACCCAGAATAGATTTCATAATTGTCCAATAATGATAAATCACTAACTAAACATGTGCTTGCCCTAGAATCAATAACCCAAGTTACATATGCATTTTTATAAAAGGAAGGATTAGTCAAACATGTACCAGTCAAAGCATGTATACATCATTCTGGGTCTTTCTTCAATAGCTCGAGTAATCTGTCATATTGGTCTAGTGTAAGAGATGGCGAGATCATTCTTGAAGAATGCATAACCTTTTCTGTATCCTTCTGTTTTTTACAGCTCCCTGGTTGAACTCTTGAATTTGCCTCCCCTTCAGTCCTTTGAAGTTAAGAGGATACCCTACGAGTTGGTAACAATTTTCCTTGGTATGTCCATTCTTTTTGCAATAAGAGCAGTTAAGAGGAAAACTACTTCTTCCTCCTCTGCCTTTTTCTCTCCCTCTCCTCCTAATTGTCATGGCTATAGATTCAGTAAGGATCATCTTCATTGCCCCTACTAGAGCCCTTTGAGCCTCATCTTCTGCAACCATTGCAAAGGCTTGATTCACGTTGGGGAGATCAAGAGGAGACATGAGCAGTATCTGACTCCTTGTGAGGTGATAGGTCTCATTTAAACCCATAAAAAACTGGAGTAGCTTCTATTGCAACACCAAATTACCTTGAATGTTCGATGCCCCATAATTGCAACAGTTACAAGCCAATCCTATGACCACAAGGGAAGACTGTTCTTCCTACCACTCCTTCCATCATGAGTAATACATAGCAACTGACAAATCCCTTTGTTGCAGTGAATTAATTTCATAGAGAGCAAAAATATGAGACCCTGTCACTTTATCATTAGAGGACTTTGTATAGAGTCTACTTCTTTAATGAATGATTTTTGTTTGTTGATTTGTTCTGTTATCAGCTTCTTCCATCCTTAATTAAGCAATATTAATTAAGAATTTTATTCATATCAACACTTGTACATGTGTAAAAATCTCTACAACATTATAGTGTTGTTTAGAGTTATGGAGGCATGAAAGCGTTTCTATGTTATATTTCTCTTTGTACAATGCCAACTCAGATCAAAATCAAAGAATAGTGTTATGCTTTGATATAAATGCATACCATTAGTAAGGTTAACCTTATATTATTTTCAATCCTCTTGGATACAGCCTGTAGTTTCTTGCGACTTATGCAATTAAATGTGGATAAATTGTTATCTTTTAATATAATATTTTTATACTTCAAAATCAAAATATAAAAAATATTATATTTCTTTGTTTGTTATAAAACTAATAAGAATAAGAGAAGAGATTATAGAGAGAAAGTAGAGAGAGAAATTCTTATTTCAACTGTCTATTGAATAGTTACAGAAGACCTCTATTTATAGAAGGAAAATGGGTCTTTAGTGTAATTTACACCTCAGGGTCATTTGGTGTAGTTTCCCCCTAAACATAAACTATACACTCACGGATTTCCTTCCCGTGGGTGTGTGTATAATTGTGTGCGGGTCCCACCAAATAGTAAATCACTATGCATGATACTATGCGTGGGTCCCATGTCATTTTGTAGTATTTTGAGACCGGGAGTCAATGGACATCCACATAATAAGTATATTCATAACACTCCCCCTTGAATGTCCATTTATGAATGTGCCTTATTAAAAACTTTAACTAGGAAAAACCCAGTGGGATAAAAACCTAGCCAAAGAAAAGAGTACATCATTCATTGATACACTATCCAGTGCTGCCTCATTAAAAACCTTTCTAGGAAAACCCAGTGGAACAAAACCTAGATAAGGGAAAAAGAGTACAGCGTGTATAGTCTCCCCCTCTTGATTACATTAGTGTTGCTCCCCCTGATGACTACATTGCTTTAATGTCTTTCTGTATCTTTCATTCTGTCATCAAAAATTGGTTTGCTTTGGAACAATAGAAACGCTCAGTCTGACTGTTCATTGTATACATGTAAAATCTAAATCTTTCAAATAAAATCATAATAAGATACATCTAGATCTTTTCATAAACATATATGTGCATATAGAACTTTTAATAAATGTTCATAATAATACTATATGTACTATTATAGCTTCATGAATTTATTTAATTGATTATTATCGAGAATTTGATACTCATAGCATCTTGAGTCCTTCTGGGACTTTTGTATTTTTGGCCTGGGACTTTTGTATTTTTGGAGCCTTATGTGCTTTTGGCACACACAAATATATTGTGGCTCATGATCCTCATTATCATTCATTACAGCATATGCTATCATATAAACATAAATATCATCAATGTCGACTTTATTTTTCGGTCTTTTCGGGTTTCATTTATTGATATCTCTTTATATTCACATATATTAGGTACCTGGGTCTCTTCTAGGACCATAATATTCAATTATGGAAATAATATCTCTTCTGGAAATAACATCTCTTCAAGAGATGGCTCTTCTGAAGCTTTTCTTAATTATCCTCGATTTAATCATCTATATTCTTATAGCTCCTTTTCTCATTCGAGGATTTTTATCTTTAAAATCGATGGACCTGCAACACTTCTGGTGTGCTTTATAACAATTCATATAGGAGTATTTGCAGTTGGGACATGTGACTTTGTCACTTTCTTTAGGTCAGTGAATGCTTATGGCATTCGATTAACTAAACTCTGCAACTGAATTATCATTTTAAACTCTTAGTACACATTTATTCATGAGTCAATGATAATTCATTCCACTTTATCTTTTTTACCCAATCTGCTTATTTTTCTCCCCCTAATCAAATCATGCAGTATATATCCATCTGTGTGCATTATAGTGGATCATTGCACATTCAAAACTATTAAGATGGAATTTATCTGGCTCCTGACCAAAAGCCAATTTTACAGGGAGAATTTTGTTAGCTTATATAATTGCTGCAAATATATATAAACAATGTTCTCATAATCATTGATCTACTCATATATGATTTCTGGATCATTCAATCTGGAAAATTGCGCGCATAATATATTGCAAATTTCTAGTTGCAAACATCACTGCAAACTTTGCAGACTTATAATCTCACATCTAATCTTTCAATTTGATATATTTCTAGAGATCCATTTCCAATAATTATTTCTATTTGAGAACAAGCAGCACATAATATATGACTCGGATGATCAAACAAGTCATGCCAACTTTCCATATGATTTATCATCCATATGATTTATCATCAAATCTAATATTCATTTTGGGGGAATCAACAAAGAAACATTCACAAAGAATTATCACATAAATATTCACACTTGATATATATCATTCTCCCCCTCAAGTGTGAGATCTTAAAAATTAATTCATGGAATTTCCATACAATATTCCATAATAATAGCATATATGATATCTATTTCATTAAAATTCCACAGATTTCTTAATGTATTATCAATGCATAATTTTGTTACTTATGGTAACAAAATTTTCATTTTCCAGAATCGACAAATAAATATATATTAAATACAAAATCATCAAATGGATCACTGCAAATTCACGAGCGCAATACTGTGTAATCATAGATGCATCACTGTGGAATCACAGGTGCAACAACTCGAATTGTCGTATGTATTTAAAGTCAAAAAGGTTCTAAGCTCGTGCTTTATAGGGAGCAGATCTGCAGAGATTTAACAGGACTGCGCAAATCTGCAGAGATTCAATAGGATTTAATTCAGCTATAAATAGAAGAAGGCAAACGAACATGCCTCACAAACACACAAGCATATGATAATATCAATTACCAGATACTCACATATTTCTCTAAATTCTATTGCCATGGCAGGACCTAGCAATTTTATCCCAGTTTCTGATACATCTGAAACAGCATTACTTGATGCTTTGTTGTATGATGATAAGCCCAACATGTCATTTACTTCTTTGTTATCTCCTAATCCTTTTGAGATGTTTATTCCTCCTTCTACTATTCCTCTTTTTGCTTCAAATGTACCTACTTCTCCCCCAATAACAAGTGTTCTTCCTCAATCTACAAGGATTGAAGGTACAACTGAAGCAGGTTCATCAAGAAGGCCTGTTAAAAGGTGTAGAACTATGGCCGAACTGATGGAGTCTACCAGTCAAGTTCAACCAATAGTCACAACAATCAATGAGCCAGCACTCACAAGCCAGCAAACAACCACCAGCCAACCAGCCAACAACAATCATCCAGCCAACAACTACAAGCCAATTAGCAACTACTAGCTTATTGGAATGTAGTTGCTGTCATATTTTATGGGAAATTATACATACCAACGGACTTCAATATCATAAACTTGAAGTTCACGGAAGGAAGATAGGTATGATTTCCCATGCTGTTTTATTTGAAAATGTATAAGATAAATCTTACAATACTGACAGGCTTCCAATGTTTGATTTTAGTAATAAAAATTTTGGAGAAATCAAACATTTTCTGACACAGTATTGTATAGATTTACAAGTATCAGGATATAACTTGATGCGTGATCCTGTATTAGCCTATTATGAGGTCCTTTGTGTTGGTTCGGAATGGACGAAAAATCCAAATGAACCCCGCGGGAGTTCATTTCAAACCAACATTGTAAAAAATTTTGGAGAAATCAAACATTTTCTGACACCGTATTGTATAGATTTACAAGTATCAGGATATAACTTGATGCGTGATCCTGTATTAGCCTATTATGAGGTCCTTTGTGTTGGTTCGGAATGGACGAAAAATCCAAATGAACCCCGCGGGAGTTCATTTCAAACCAACATTGTAAATCTATTAGATAAAGGAAAACAACCTGCGGTTAATATTCCATATGATACTTCATCCCTTAATCAGGGTGAATTATATAGATTAACAATGGAGCAACGGGAAAGAATAAAGAAAACAACGCACCATGATTTAAGTGATTATTTTCACTTAACCCTAGATGATGCGAGTAAACAATTAAATATATCTACTCACACTATACAAAAGATCTATCAAAAAGGAGGGTTAACTGAGTGGCCACACAAAAAGCTTAAGAAACTTATGATGCAAATTTTGATATTACGAAGAGTTTTGCCTCATCTGGATCCCATCTCAAGAGAAGCAAAAGAAGAAGACATTAAATATCTTCAAAATGAGATGATTAAGGTTTGTAATGGAGTTGAGCCACTCGCTATTAAACTTTATTGAAATAATATTGCCTTTTGTTTAATTGTTTTATTTATAAATATTCTTTCTCTTGTATTCACAAAAATTGTTATAATTATAGAAAATCAATCATAATAGTAAAACAATCATATTTCCATAATAACAAATTTATTTATTACTTCATTCTCTTCTAAGAATGAAGTTGGATAAAAATTCATGATCCATAATTCACTAATCTTATTTGATCATGACAAGAAATTAATCCACAATAAGAAATTGATCCACAATATTTCTTGACTTTATCACAATATTGCTACTGCAATAGCAAATTGGATATATAATAATAATTATGATTATACAATCCCTTGTCTCATAATTTGAGGGAGTATTTAATGCCAAATACACAATTTTGAGGCCTTTATACAACTGATGGCGTACAAAATTTATGGATCAAACCTTGTTTCATAATTTGTCTCTTTGGCTTCAGGCCAACTTTCCTCTTAGCTTCAGGCTAACTTGCCTCTTAGCTTCAGGCTAATTTATCTCTTAGTCAATTTATGCCTCCTTATAATCTCAGGCCAATTAATGCCTCATATGTTCATGGCATTTTGATCTCATGATACATATAGCCTTTAACAATTTTTCGTCAGGATAAATATAAATATAAGCATAATAAAATAAATAGATGGAACCCACTAATATGTATATATTAGTGTCGTTGCCATAAATAATAAAAGGGAAGGGGATTTATATAAAGCGATAAATAAAATAAAAGATAAAAGATAAAAGGGAAGGGGGATATGAAGCGATAAATGAATTATAAATAAATGGAGTCCACTATAGTGCCACCACCATGAAAAATAAATAAAGCAGTAAATAATAAAATAAATGGTGCTCATTATACTAGTGTTGCTACCATGAAAAATAAATAAAGCAGTAAATAATAAAACAAATGGTGCCCACTATACTAGTGTTGCTACCATAAAAGATAAATAAAGCAGTAAATAATAAAACAAATGGTGTCCACTATACTAGTGTTGCTACCATGAAAGATAAATAAAGCAGCAAATAATAAAACAAATGGGGCTCACAAAGTGTTACCACCATAAAAGATAAATAAACACTAAATAAAATAAATAGAGCCCACTAATAGATACTAGTGTGCCTCCATGAAGAATAAATAAATGTTAGGAACATAAAAATAAATGCGTAAAATAAATGTTAGTGAAGTTAGTAACAATAATAAAATAATTAAAGGAAATATTAAATCTAGACTACCAATATGGAGTCAAATTAATAATAATAAAAGAAATATTAGAGAAATACCATAAAGAAGATATATTTAAAATAATGTAAATAATTGCAAAGGATAGTTACCTGAATGTCTGCTTATATTCTGGCGTCAATAATTATTGTTATAATCATATTACACAACACATATACCTCCTATTCAATTTTTTAGGTTATTATAAATAGTTTAAATATTTTATTTTTCTTTTCACATGAACTTCTTCACGTGAACTCTACTTCCTTTCATTCATTCTTTATTATTTTTTCTTTTTCTTTCCTCTTCTCTCTCCTGCGTTTTCCTTTTTTTTTTTTTTTTTTATAAAAACACTATTCTGTCGGCAAGAATTGAGAGAGTAGAGAATGATTTAATCGAAGGAAGAAGCAGACAATCAAATAAAAAGGAAAAATTGGGCCCCACGAAGCATCTATCTTCTTCCTTTTTTTTTATTTCGTCCCCAAGCTCTCCCTTTCTCTCTCACAAGGCGAATCAATTGAGAAAAATTGGCATGGTACTGTGCAGATCAAACGAGAGTGAAGAGCGAAAGTGATAGAGGTTCGATCTGGTACTGGGCTATGGAAGAAAGGACGAGATGGCTAGATTGAGGTAGCAGAGACAGGGACACTAGGCAAGAGACTAAATATGACGGCTGGAGATGATGATTATGGTAGATTCTGGCCGGTGTCTGCGGCATGGTGAGAGAGGAAGAGAACAAATTAGGAAAAGAAGAGGAGCACACGATTGAGAAGCAATTGTGCTGATAACGTGTTATAAAACCAATAAGAATAAGAGAAGAGATTATAGAGAGAAAGTAGAGAGAGAAATTCTTATTTCAACTGTCTATTGAATAGTTACAGAAGACCTCTATTTATAGAAGGAAAATGGGTCTTTAGTGTAATTTACACCTCAGAGTCATTTGGTGTAGTTTTCCCCTAAACATAAACTGTACACTCACGGATTTCCTTCCCGTGGGTGTGTGTATAATTGTGTGCGGGTCCCACCAAATAGTAAATCACTATGCATGGTACTATGCTTGGGTCCCATGTCATCTTGTAGTATTTTGAGACTAGGAGTCAATGGACATCCACATGATAAGTATATTCATAACATTGTTAAAATTATATGTGTGTGTCTATATTATACATACACACGCTTACGTAGAGTTAGGAATAATGGCTCCAAGCAAGAGCCTAAAAGTTTTGATTAATATTATGATCAAATTTTAAGAATAAAATGTTTCTGCTTGGGATATTATTTGGTGTCTTTATTATTGTGATTATGATGAATATAGTTGATGATGAACATAAACAGTAAGAAGCAATAATTGAGGAATTCAAAGGTGAAGAACTATGCATATAGAATCATCCGTCAGTGTTATTAGCGGGGGACTTTAACCAGTTAAGTTGAGGTTTTAAGTTCATGCCGTTGTGCGAGGTTACCCTCAATTATATTTCCTCTAATCCTTATTATAAGGAACTAACTACTTTTTTTTCACAAACCAAGAAATATAAATTAACTTATTAGTTAGGTCTAAAATCAATAAATGTTTCTAACTTCACCCCTATTTTAATGATATAGATTTAAATGAGTTAATTAAAAATGAGGGCATAATGAGAAAATAGTAATAAATGAGTTAGTTAAAGTAAGTTGATGCTTTATAATAAAGACAAAAAAATATTAGTAGTTGGTGCCTTATAATAAGGACAAGGAATACCTAACAATATTTAAGTATGACTCACTAATATATATATATATATATATATATATATATATATATATATATATATATATAGGCAATGAAAGTAATTTTGGAAGGAAGAGGGGTTGATGAAAAACTTTGAATCTTTGCAAAGGACGAAGTGGGTAAAGTGGAATCTAACGCACGAAGCAAGGAAGAACTTCATCAGGAATATTCCTTGGCCGACACTCTTCGAGTATGTCGGCTGGGATATATGAACTGCAATGTGTAAGTTGCCTTTCGGCGAAGAGAAGCCAGGGGATCACTAGACGGACGAGTCAATCTTCTTTAGATCATATGCAGATCAGGACCTACGGCGGAGTTGCGACGTCTACAGTTCTCGACACTAGTCAGGATCAGAACCTACTTCTCATTGTATATTAAAGCAATCAATCCGGCCGTATTAAAGATGGGTAGATGGGTAGGGAGAACTCTTCTAAATCCAGGTCATCCAGATTTAATTTGGGTGGTCCAGATTTAATTTTTTTTTCAACTGTCAATTTTTAAATGAAAAAATTATTTTTTTAAAATATCTTAGTTGAGATATTATCTTTATTTTAGATTCTCTACCTATTAAAATTATTTTTTTAAAAAAAAAATTAAATCTGGACGACCCAGCTGATGAAAAAAGATCTCCCTACCCACATCTTTATGATGGGTAGGGAAACTGATTCCATGAATATGATTACCCTTTTAGGGATCTAGTCAATGAAGTGAGGGTGATTATTCATAGGGGCTGGCAAGTTAGATTCAGTTTTGCATCCTTCATCATCTACCACCTCTCTTCCAAAAAGAGGATGATGATGATGAAGGAACTTAGTTTTTCTTTTGTTTTCTATTTCCTTTAGTTAGTAGTTGAGTTTGCTTTTCTAGGTTGATTTGTATTCACTGAGTTATGAATTCCAGATTTGATTTTTTTTAAAAATATTTTCATCTTCATATTTTCATTTAAATTTAAAAAAACATGTTACAAAAAATTTCATATCTAAAATATCTCACAAATTTCGTTAAAATTGAAACTTTTGCATTTGTATATTGTATAGCTCCCATTACAAACGCTAGGTGGAATGCAATATTAGAAAAATATATATTATTATGGCATTTAATTATGCAATATTATTTATGATTGTATTTGATTTTTTATTGTGTTTATATAACTCAAATCTTGTTTTTTTTTTTTCTTTTACTAAAAACGTACGCACGTTATTTAGAGTATACAATTTCGTTCAAAAATATATAGCACAATTTACAAAAGTAGGCCCAAAAGCAAGACCCTGCGAGTCTGCCAAGTGGCATCCTGCTTGAACAATATTTGATGAGGCACTCCCTCAAATTTTTTTTTTATTTTTTTTTTCGTGAAACAATTAGCAAATATGTGCATTTAAATGTCTTTTACCTAGTAACTGTCAATAAATTAACACATTTTTATGTAATATTTAATATACAAAAGCATGGCCATAAGCAGGACCAGCCTGCGTGAGTGGGATTTCAAGTGCATGGCAATCGTGACTTCTTCCCTGGTTATTCATGTTATTAATTTTTACCATTGTTAAATTAAAAAAATATAAAATTTTTAAATTTTTTTAGAACTTATTTTGAATATTCTAGCTTCATAAAAAATCGCTTATATAAATAATCATGTTTCATTTACACATGCGCATTGCGCGGGTTCTGTCGTTTAAAAAAAAAAAATTATTTTAGACACCTCAATATATATGAACATAATGGAGATATTATTTTTTTTAATAATATGAATTACATAAATTATTTATTGATGGAGTTTAAAAAAAATCTTTTTAGAGATGTATTAGATGGAATAGATTGCAACATGTGATAAATTAATGGTGTTACAGGTGGCAAAATCCTTGGAAAGAAAAAATACAAGTGGCAAAATTACTCGCGCACGGCTGCAGGCAAGAGATGAGATTTTAGTTGCATGTAGAAGTTAAATTTTCTACAAAAATGCCGCTTCATTTTTATGATTTTTATAATGATGTTTTAAAAAATAAGCTAATATTTTATATACCCCTAATATCTATCATATTAACGTTATTAACGTATATAATTTGGTAAGATTTGTATTTGAAGTATGATGGCAATTACCAAAATTTGGTTGGCTATATTTATTGGTGACCATGAATTTCTCTTAACCTTTTTGCTGGATTTAAAGAGGCAAGAAAGTATAGTAATTAACAAAGTTGCAGCAAGTCAAAAAGCTAAGTGCCTGGATCAACAGTAGACCATCCAGCCTAATCCTGAGATTTTCCATAGTGACATTGGTTAAATCATGATTTCTTTTTGGATTGTTGTGTGTCACAAATTATTTTAATAATTCTGATTATGTTAGGCAACAAAAACGTAACAGAAAGAAATTTGATGCTATAGCGTTTAGATGAAATTGTGTATTTTATCCCTCTGAGATGTCCTCTGAGAATTCCTCTCCTCCGCCCTCTGATGAGTGTCTCCGGTCAACTAAGAAGGTCCGTATCCGACCGGAAGAGGGGCCTAATGTGGAAGCCGGAAAGGATAAAGGTGCTGATGCGGAAATGGTGGAGATGACGGATGGCGACGGCGCTTCTTACAGGAGCAAACTGCTAAATTTGATCAATGCAGGGAAAACTGATAGTTCAACTACCGATTTTGTGATAACTGAAAAGGATTTCTGTATTTCCAGGGCTGAGGGAATCCCTTCCATAGAGTTCTCCAGAGAAGTTCGTACTGCATTAGTGAAAGGTATGGAACGTACAATTGTCATTAAACTCCTGGGTAAATCCATCACGTACTATGATCTCCTGACAAGAACCCAAGCCTTATGGCGTCTGAAAGGCTCTTATAAACTAATTGATATGGAAGGGGGTTTCTATTTTGCCTCTTTCGATCTAGAAGAAGACTACATCAAGGTTCTTATAGGTGGTCCATGGATGATATTTGGAGCATATTTAACCGTTCAACCTTGGTCTCTGGATTTTGATTCCAACTCTTATGTCATCTCTAAAGTAGTAGCTTGGATACGGATCCCTGGCTTGTCTTTCTGGTACTATCATAAGAGTACACTTAGAGCTATTGTCACGCTCCTGGGGGATGTTTACAGAATCGATTATATGACTGAATCAAAGGGGACAAGGGAAATATGCTCGTCTTGCAGTCCTCATTGATCTCGATCAACCGCTTATTCTCTGGATCTAAGTAGATGGAAAGACTTATGGAGTAGAGTATGAGGGATTGCCGCTTATCTGTTTCGATTGTGGGAAATATGGACACTCTAAAGATAAATGTCCACGTACAGGTCCTTCGACAAGTAACAATGACCCTCAAGGCAACAAAACTTCTATTCGACAACAAGGGACACTAAACTCAGCGTCCTCCGACGACCACAATACTCAGATTATCCCTGCATCCCTTACCGTTAACACGCCAGAGCCGCTGCAGTCACAGTATGGCTCATGGATGCAGGTCAAATATCCTAGAAAAGGAAATAAACCAAATAGGTGGAGAAAAGCGCAGAATCCAGCCTAGCACTTCAATGGTGGATCTCACTTTAATGTATTATTTGAATGTGATGATTCAATGGCCCCATCTGCACAGGAAGTCAGCACTAAAATCACGAGAAAAGACCTATCTATCAACGGAAAATCAGTTATTCAATCCCCTCTTATTTAGGAATCCAGGCCCGTTGGAAAGGATATCACCAGAATTGATACGTCTAAAAAGAAAGGATCTCCTAAAGTCATGCATGGTAAGGCCCACGTGGCCCAAGAGTACAGGAAAACAGAAATGAAAGGCGTTGAGAACAATACCCCAGTGGACTAAACCCCTAACGTGGATAAGGCTACAGCTATTGGGCCTTGTAATGAAATTAGAAATTATGGGCCCCTTCTGGCGCATGGGAGCAATATATTAGTGGAGCAGGGCAAGTATAACGACATGACAGATGAAGGATACCTTAGTCCGATGGAGATAAATAACGCCTCTTTCAAACTCATTGAACACGTGACTTCGCTGGATAAAAACCACCATATAGTAGTGGAATTGCAGCGTTGCCGTCTAGCGTTGGAGGAATAGGGGTCGCAGACACAGAATATTCTTGATCATGATTGCACGGGAATACAAGAGAAGCCTAAAGAGGGCAGAGGTAAGGAGAATATATCATTAACTAACCCTCTAAAGAAGCAGATGATGCAGGGGATAAAGCTTCAATCTAATATCTCCATAAATCTTAAAGTTTGAAAGAAACCTCAAAGCAAACATATATCCAAAGACGTACTAGAAGTTCTCAAGGAAGAACCTGAGACACCACAACATACTCAAGTGCCCCTGTTTTGCTCCCAGGAACCAGACTTGCATCGAGATGAGAACGATGAAGACCCATCTGGGTCTAGGTTGATTGCCTAACTTTTATTTGTCTTATGATTTTACAAATTCTAGTTTGGAACTGCCAGGGGGCAACAAGCAATAGCACCTTTTGGCATTTCATGTTCGAATATAAACCTGTTGTGGCTGTCTTAGTCGAACCACAGATCTCTGGTCTTAAGGCAGATAGATTTATTAGATTCTATGGATTCAACTCATCGTTCAGATTAGAAGCTCGTGGTTTTTCTGGGGGAATCTAGTTGATGTGGAAAAACATGGTGGAAATATCTGTTGAGCGATGTCACCCTCAATTTATCCACACAAAAATCAATCCACAGGGAAGAGCTGATCCATTTTTCTTCAAAGTGGTATATGGGAGTCCAAATAACTCTTTGAGGAAGGAGCTATGGCAGGAACTTTTCGTTATGGAAACTACAACATTAGGTCCATGGCTCATAGCTGGTGATTTTAACACCATTCTCAACGGTGGGGAGCGTGCTAGTGGTTTTGATAGACATGTTCATGGTTGCGACATGTTTCAAAACTTCATGTTCAAAAGTGGTCTCATAGACCTGGGGTTTTTAGGGCCGAAATTTACCTATAGACGTGGCACCCTACTTCAGAGACTAGATCGAGCCCTTGGTAACTCTGCTTGGTTGCACAGCTTCAGCAAGTCCTTAGTGAAACATCTATCGAAGGTCAACTCAGATCATCGTCCTTTATGTATACAAATTTGTTGAGAAGCTAGGCGACCTACCCAACAATCAAAGTTCAGGTGTCTTTCTGCATAGGCTACATCAGATTCATTTGCCCAAGTCGTTCATGACAGCTGGTCCATTTCTAATCCTATTACGGCAAATATAAGGAAATTTACCTCTTCAGCTCAAAAAATGGAACTCAAAAGTGTTTGGAAGCATAAACGCCAGGAAACACAGGGTTATGGCAAGATTAGGAGGAATTCAAAAAACCTAGGAAACTCGCCCTTCTCCCCGTCTGGATCAGCTAGAGAGGGATTTAAAGAAGGAATTTGAAATCATATGTGAGCAAGAGTACTTGACATGCAAACAAAGAGCTAGAAGCGACTAGATTAAATTTGGCGACCGTAACATAGCTTATTTTCATGCCAAATCAATCCAACATGCCCAACAGAGGACCATCTCAGCGTTAAGAGGTGAAACAGGTGAATGGTGTTATGATGAGGAAACTGTTCGAAATTGGGCTTTCCTATTTTATAAACAGTTGTATACGAAAGAAACCGAGGAGTGTATCCCCTACACTAGTCATGGCCTCTTTCCTGCTCTAGATAACTCAATGGTAAGGGCCCTTGAAGCACCTATCACTCTTGGTGAAACTCATGCTGCACTTTTCCAGATGGAACCTCTAAAAGCGCCGGGAGTTGATGGCTTGCATGCTGCATTTTTTCAAGATCAGTGGAAAATAGTTGGCCCATCAATCTTTCAAATGAGTACTCAGTTTTATGAAGAAGGAGTACTGGATCCAGCCCTAAATGAAATTCTCATTACCCTTATCCCTAAGGTCCCAGCTCTGGAATATATTAAATAATTTCACCCAATAAGCCTATGCACTATCCCATATAAAATTATCACTAAGGTGCTAGCTAATCGTCTCAAGGTGTGGCTACCACAGTTAGTTCTTCCCAATCAAGCTAGCTTTGTTGCAGGTAGACAAATCTATGATAACATTATCACTGCCCAAGTGGCAATACATACTATGCGATCAAAACGTGGAAGGAAAGGATGGATGGCAATCAAAATAGATCTTGAAAAAGCATATGATAGATTGAGATGGGAGTTTATTTAGGATACCCTATAGGATGCGAGATTACCACAGAAATTTATTCAAGCTGTTATGAATTGTGTATCTTCTTGCAACATGCGAACTGTTTGGAATGGAATCCATTCAGAAAAGTTCTTCCCCTCTCGTGGTATTAGACAAGGGGACCCTTTATCTCCCTATATATTTGTATTGTGTATGGAGCGACTATCTCAAATTATTACAAAACAGGTGGAAGATACTCAGTGGATCCTACTTCGAATGGGAAGAGGGGGACCACCTCTTTCTCATTTGTTCTTTGCAAATGACCTGGTTCTTTTTAGCTCTACCTCTAATTCTCAAATTACAATCATTAGTAACATCCTCAATGAATTCTGTGCAAACTCAGGTCACAAGTGAAAATCCCGGCTGAACCCAAGAGAGGGGGTGAATTGGGTGAAGATAAAAACTTTGGATCTTTGAAAATCTTTTTGCAATATGGTAAAATTAGTTTGAATGATAGTAAAGAGTTATAAAGATATAGACAATCATTTCAAACATATATGATGGAAATAAAAGAGATTAGGAAGAGAATTGCAAACTCAGATTTATACTGATTCGATCCAATCCTTGACCTACGTGCAGTCCTCAAGCTCCACTTGAGATTTCCATTATCTCCTTATTTAACCAGGCACAAGAGAAAAGCCTTTACAACCTCACAAGTTTATCCAGGCACTTGTGCAGCCAAATCTCTCACCGAGATCCTCCCCCTTACTTCCCGTAAGGTTACAACCAATTTCCCACTCAAGGTCACCCAACCTTGAGTATCTCTCAGAAAATGTGGTTTATAATGAATCTTCTCTTAAAGAAGTGATTATGATAAACACTGAAGTGCATTACAAATGATTTCACACTCTAAATGATAAGCTATGTAAATATGGAAAACAGAGTGTGTATGAGATTCAGAGTTTCAACATCATTCTGCGTTTTGAATCTGACTCTATTTATAGATGAAGATCTTCTAAATGTTGAGAATATGACCGTTATGAATCAAAACGTTGAGAATATAGCTGTTGCAAAAATATAGCCGTTGCAAAAATATAGCCGTTAGTTCTTCATTTTGGACTTGGCAGCTCAACATTTTGATCTTCATGAAATCCTTTGTTTCATCATCTGAAACATGTCCACAAATGATATAAATGATGATAATAAGTGTTATAGATCATTTGGGTAATCATCTGGATGATCTTGATCAAAATCGTGATTTTCGAAAATTTGAATTTTCTGAAGCAACGATGTATACTTGAGTATTAACTTGAATACTGCAGTATTGAGCTTGTTTCATTACTTTAGATTCGTCTCTGTCTGTCTGATACTCGAGTATTGACTTACATACTCGAGTATTGAAGATCTACTAATATTCATTGCTCTCTGTCTGAGCTATACTCGAGTTTTCACTTATATACTCGAGTATTCAACTTATTCTGGCCCTTGGTTGCTTTCTGACTTGATATAGCTTCTAATTTGGAAAACCAAGTATCCCCATATAGCTCTTTGATTCTTCTTTCCACAGCAACAAAAATCAGATCTTAATTTGTTGGAATTTACCCGTTATGATCTGATGAAAGAAGATTGTTCTTTAACCATCGTTTTTGCAACGTCTTGAACTATCAGTCAACTTTAAAAGACCATATCTCTCTGTTCTGATCTTCATTTTAGTTGAATTAAGTATTGATGGAAAGCCTTATGAGTCTTCTTTCATATACCACCGATTCTAGCTCATTCCGATTTGTAGATTGTGAGTTACACTCAAAACATTGAAGCTTAGTCTGATGTGTGGCGTGAATATTTGATCCAACTTTGGAAATTCAAATCTCTCTCATCTGATCTTCTTTGGACTTGAAACTTTGTCAAGATGACACATTAGATGTCTAGTTTCATCCAAATTTGATTTCACCCCAATCTGATCTCTAGTTTAGAAGATATCATCGAATTACTAAAGCTCGCACAAAGCTGAACGTAAAATAGAGGTGAACAGAGTTGCTGTAAGTGCTGGATACTCGAATATAGTATTGAAGAGTATACTCGAGTATTGTCAGGTCCAGAAGCGCCAGAGAAGCTGAAAACATCCCATACTCGAGTTTTTAAGTTCCATACTCAAGTATTGACTCCCATACTCAAATTATGACTTGAAAACTGAGTTTTGACCCCCAAACCGTAGTTTCCCAAACTTGAGTTTTCCAAACTCCAGTTTTCTCGTCCGAAAGTAAATTTCTGCAGTAAGCTTGTATACTCGAGTTTTGACCTGGATACTCGATTTTTCTCTTCCAAAGCTTGATTTTTGTTGTTTTTGACTCTGAATTGACCCATCCAACATCCAATTGATTGTGAAGACTTATAGAATCAATCTAAGACCTTGAATATTGATTTTTCTCATTCTTTTTAACAAGATCTTCTCTTTCTTTCTTTGATTCACTTGATCATTCTCCACAACTCTATTCTTTCTTTCTTCTCTTCTCTTTTCTTGAACATTCTCCTTATTTATATTTGAGTTGATGTTGATATTCTCATTATATTTATCAACTTCTTCCATCTTCCATCATTCTTCAATTTCTTCTTTCTGAAACCTCATCTCTTGATCATACTCCACCATCCAACTCTTTCTTTCTTTCAACTCTCTTGAACATTCTTCACAAATATGTTTGAACTGATCTTGATTGAAGATGTTCTATTCAATAAATTCTTTTTTCTTCAATTTCTCCTCCTCTTCTTTTTCTTCTCTTCATTTTCCTTATCCTTATCTATATCCTCGACCTCCTTGATCTTCTTCTCTACCGATTCTTTGAAGATTCTTCTTTCTGCAATTTTTGATTTCCTTCTTGATTATTTCTCATATCTGAACAATCTCTTGCATTCAATACTTCTTTATTGATCTTCTTCTTGACCATTCTTCATAAATGATCTTTACATCTTTAATTATACATTAAATTCAAGAATTAGTCAATGAAGAAGATAAATATAGTATGCAAACTTTTTTGCTCTTACTAATGGCATCTCTATAAGACATCATCAAAACTAATCATATCTAACAACAAGGTTAGCAACTCTAAGTCTGCCATATATTTCTCATCGAATGTCCGGTCCAGTACCCAGGATACCATGTGTGAAAAGCTAAGTTTTAGAAAATCTACAGACTTAGGCGAGTACCTGAGTTCCATTACTTCACTGTGCTCTCAGGGACTTATGGGTATCTGGAGCATAAAGTTCGGAGTAAACTCTCAGGCTGGGCCGCCAAATCCTTGTCTCTTGCAGGATGCATTACACTTGCAAAAGCAGTTCTAGAGGCGATACCTATGTACACGATGCAAACAACGAAACTCCCATCAGGTTTATGCCACTGCCTTGAATGACATATCAAATCGTTTGTATGGGGAGGAACAGAAATTGAACGAAGACCAGCTTTGGTAAAATGGAAGAATATGTGCCAATCGCCGAA
Source organism: Acacia confusa (assembly GCA_037074495.1). Lineage (NCBI taxonomy): Eukaryota > Viridiplantae > Streptophyta > Magnoliopsida > Fabales > Fabaceae > Acacia > Acacia confusa. The sequence goes on from CM073503.1 coordinate 45,168,691, forward strand.
GGTCGGTGGCTGTGGGTTTAAACGCTTAGAGTTGCAAAATCAGGCGTTCCTTATGAAACTGGTCTTTGCACTGTGATCAAGGCCGGATCTAATATGGGTGCAGATTCTGCGAAACAAGTATGGATGGGATGATTTCAAAGGGCCTTAACGACGCAACCGGAATTGCTCCTATTTGTGGTGACATTTGAGGAAGCTTTGGGATGAGGTGGAGTCCAAGTGATGGTGTTCGGTTGAGTTTCTGGGCAGATAGTTGGGTACCAGAGGTGGGGCCCCTCAAACATCTTGCTTGTCGAGATATTACCAAAGAGGAAATGGAGAAATTAGTCAGAGACTTCGTGACGATTGAAGGCCAATGGAACTGGGCCCTCCTTCGCGACATTCTACCTGACAGGGTGCTCTCATTGATATCAGGTTGCAGAATTCCATCTCAAGAGGACGAAGCTGCTAATTGCTTCTAGGATCCCTTCCCAGATGGTAGCTTATCTGTCTCCTCAGCCTACGACCTACTATATGGTATGGAAGATGTGGATCCTAATAGGCTTTGGGAAGTTATATGGAATTGGCAGGGTACCCAGCGAGTGAAGGTCTTCCTTTGGCTTGCTGCAAGATCTAGTCTTCTTACAAATAAGGAGAGGAGACGGCGACATATGACTGAAGTGGATACATGTTCAAGATGTGGGGCTGCTCCAGAGAATATCGACCACGTGCTAAGAAATTGTAAATATGCCCAGGAGGTTTGGTCTTATCTTGTTTCTGCTTCTCAGATGACTCAGTTTCTTCGATCAGATTTTCAGCCCTGGTTAACACAAAGCCTTTCCAATCACACCCCATACAAGGAAAGTTGCTCTCAGTGGACAAGTGTTTTCAGCTTGACGTGTTGGAAATTATGGGACTCACGGAATAAGGCTATCTCCCAGAATATGAATATTCAACCTTTAAATCTTGTACGAGAGGTGCTTATTCTAGCAGAGATTTCGATGAAGGTTACAGATTCTCAAAGTAAGATTTCGACAAATAGGCCTACTCTACAGGAGACCTTCATTAACTGGGTCAAACCACCTGATACATTGGTATCTCTCAACTGTAATGGGTCTAAGAAAGGAGAAAACTCACGAGCAGGGGTTGGTTGTTTGATACGTAATCACGAGGGACGATGGCTGGCCGGTTGTGTTCGAAACATAGGTATCTGCTCTTCCCTTCAGGCGGAGCTATGGGCCATTATGGATGGACTTGATCTTGCTTGGTCCCGTGGCTATAAAGACGTTGTTGTCCAAGTTGATTGTTTGATTGCGATGCAATTGATTACCAAACCAGATGGAAATCCACATGCTAGCATGGGCCTGGTTTCTCGCATAAAATGCTTGATAGCTCAGGATTGGAGTGTGAAGATAACTCATACATACCGAGAGGGCAATAGATGTGCGGACTTTCTGGCAACATTTGCGTTGTGTCTGGAAGAGGGAAATCATTATCTTGAGGAGCCACCAGAAGTTTTGCAAAGGCTTCTTAGTGAAGATGCTGATGGTGTTGGCTCTCTTAGAGCTATCCCTATTGTAACCTAATCCAATTCGAATTAGTCCCTTACTGAACAAAAAAAATAAGTTGTAGCAAGTCACCGTATTTAAAAATTGGTTGGAACTTATGCATTAAAAGATTGTCTGGATATACATATATAAAAAAATATTCGTAAACCGTACAAGACCAAGACTATGGGTCATCTTCTTGATGTTGTTCAGACAGTCACAAAACTCATTACTTCTTACTTAGGGGTGGAAACAGGTCAGGCCAAGTCAGGCTTCACCCTTAACAGACCAGGTCTGTTCTGTAACATACTGGCTTGAGCCTGGCCTGTGGCCTGTTACAAGCTTATTTTTCGGCCTGTGGCCTGGCCTATTACAAGCCTGGCCTGGCCTGTGGCCTGTTAAGGCCTATTTTGTTCTTTAAAAAAAAAATTATTTTTTTTAATTATTTTTATTTAATTAAGCTAACAGGCCACAGGCCGAAAACAGACCTACTAAAAACAGGCTAAAATTACATAAATTAATACTAATAATATAAATAACAAGCCACAGGCCGAAAACAGACCTACTATAAACAGGCTAAAAACATGTCAAAATTACATAAATTAATACTAATAATATAAACAGACCGGCCTAACAGGCCTAAAAGGCCTCTTATCAGGCCTGAGTCTGGCCTGTTAAGAGAAAACAGGCATCATAACAGGTTTTGACTTGACCTTTTAACCTAACAGACCAGGCCTGACCAGGCTTTTAATTACCCAAGCCACAGACCCCTAACCTTTTTCAATCCCTATTCTTACCTTATCGCAATGTAAAGAGGCCGATGATGGTTCACATAGAACGAGATGAGACAAAAGAAATAATCTATTTTAACAAAATATTAGAGCTGAAGATATCTGAATTGTCAAGATATTTTTTATCGAATGCACCAGAGTCATAAAAAATGGCATCCACTTATTGAAATGTGTGCTGATGATTGAGAAAGATTTTAAGAGGACTTTTTGACCTGATAAAAAATATTGTGTTCAGAGCATACTCCGTTTTGTTCTCCATTTTCAAGGTTGTTAGTAGGGGTGGAAATAGGCTAGGCTATACCAAGCTTCTCCCTTAACAAGTCAAGCTATTTTTTTAACATAGTGGCCTAAGCCTGGCCTATGGCCTATTACAGGCCTATTTTTCAACCTGAGACTGGCCTGTATATAGGTTGGTTTGGCCTGTGGCCTGTTAAGGAGGCCTGTTTTTGTTTTTTTAATGATTATTATTATTATTATTTATTTAATTAAGCTAATAGGCCACTTTTTTATTTTTTAAAAAAATTCTTTATATTATTATTATTATTTATTTAATTAAGCTAACAGGCCACAGATCCACTTTAAATAGGCTGAAAACAGGCCAAAATTACATAAATAAATAATAATAAATAGGCTGGTCTAACAAGCCTAAAAGACCTCTTATCAGGCTTGAGCCTAGTCTGTTAAGCGAAAACAGGCCTTATAAGAGGCCTTGGTCTGACCTTTTAGCCTGACAGGCCAAGCCTGACTAGGCTTTTAATAGGCCAAGTAACAAACCCCTAGCCTATTTCCACCCCTAGTTGTTGGAGCCCTTCTAATTTATTTATTTATTTTCTTGACAAACAAGGTTCTTGGAACTAGAGGAAAAGAAATATTGGTAGAAGTATTCATAGAAGTCTTTATATAGAGTCTACTTCTCAATGAATGATTTTTTTTGTTCACCTGTTTTGTTATCAAATTCTTCCATCCTTAATTAGCAATATTAATTAAAAATTTTATTCATACAACCATTTGCAATGGCGGACTACTCATGTATGAGAGAAGGAGAGCAAGTGCCCACCCTTCAAACCATGTCGTTTGGGGAGTTTTTTTTATAAAAAAAAATAATACATATTTGAATGATTGTCCTCCTTTAAATTAAGTGTACACCTTTAATACATCAAGACTACACTTCATAATCGGATGAGGGACAAAATGGTTGAATGATTGTTTAATGTTTTATATTAAAAAAGTTGTATTCGATAGCATTGATAATAAGACAATTGTAATAAAATTCTAAAAAATAAAGCCTAGAAGGATGGCGTTATAATTATTTTTATTGTAATATATTTTTGTTATTAAAATATATGTACTTGAACTTATCGAATGTCCTCCCTTTATTGTAATTTATGTAGCTGCATTTCTAACAACACTTAGCCTTACTCTTCTAACTAACAGGTTTGTAAAATAATTAACTCTCTTATTTCATCATCATTATTCACTTGATTTCATGAATACTTTTTTATATTCTTTTCTTTTTTTGTTTTTATTTTTTTATTTTTAATGCATTTAAAACTTTCCTTAAAAAAAAATTCAAGTGCACTGCCCCTGAATCTTCCCGCCACTGATACCCACCCTTCATAAATTTTTAGCTAAAGTATACTTTTAGTCCTTTAAATTTACATGAGATATACTTTTGGTCCCTTAACTTTATAAAGTATACTTTTAGTCCTATAATTCTAACACCGTTAAATTTTGCTAATGGAAAATGCAAACTCAAGAAATAATGGTGTAAATTTAAGTGATGATTATGTAATTAAATGTTATTAAGAATATGGGTAAATTGAAGAATATATAAAATATGTGTAATTAAATGTTATTAGTCATCACTTAAGTTCGTTGCGTCAGCGTTTTCCGTTAGCAACATTAACGGTGTTAGAATTTTAGGACCAAAAGTATACTTTATAAAATAAAGAGACTAAAAATATACTTTAGCCTAAATTTGTTAATCCGTCCCTAAAACATTTGTACATATGTGTAAGAATCTCTACATCATTGTTGTTTAGAGTTATGGAGGCATGAATAGCATTTTTATGTTATATTTCTCCGTCTGCCATGCCAACTCAGATCAAAATCAAAGAATAATGTTATGCTTTGATATAAATGCATACCATTTAACCTTATACCATTTTCAATCCTCTTTGATATAGCCAGTAGTTTTAACATTCATCCTTGTTGCTTGCGACTTATGCAATTACATGTGGAGAAATTTTAATCTTTTAATATAATATTTTTATATTTAAAATCAAAATATAAAAATAATTATATTTCTTTGCTAAGAATATATAGAGAGAGGGGGGGGTTAAGGTGCAGATTTAACAATAATGTTTTGTCAAAAGTGTCCTCGGTACAATTAAGTTTCGTTTGTTGTAAAATTACTTATAAACATTTTAAAATGGAGGAAAAATAACAAAATTATCAAGTCTAAGAAAACACTTTTTACTTTATTATTTGTGGGGCCCACGAAGTCAAAGATGAAATGCTTTCTCTTGTTATAAACATCAGCTTTCTCACTCAACCCCATCTTCCTCCCCATTTTTCAAAGTGATCGGAATGAATCCGAAGATCAACCTTCAGCAAAACACCAACTTTTTATTCATGAAGGAGTGAGTGACCAGCGATTCGGTGCGAGAGGGGGAGAAGAAAGAGAAAGAGAGGGGGAGGTAGGGGAGGGTTGAGAGTGAGAGAGCTTATGTGTACAAGAGGGAACATTCCGTGCGCTCCACAAATAATAAAAGAGTTAAGGTGAAAAAACACAAATGAACTTTCAATCCAAGGTGCAATCCGATATTATATATTTTTTTATGGTGTAAAAATACTTATGAATTTTTAAAACTATAGCAAAAATACCAAAACTGTTAAAGCAACTTAACTGCCATTAATTTCTATGCTATGGCCCATATTATTGTTGTGAAGGTTCCAAAATACCCTCAATTAGAAAAAAAACAACCACCCTCTCTCCTAGATATCCTTAGGAATGCAAGTTCAAGTAAATGACGCAAAAATCTTTGAACTTTTAAAATTCATGGTAAACAACCCAAACATCTTTAAACTTCTAAAATTCATGGCTTATCAAATATAATAAGCAAACCCGCTTTGATTCAATGGACAAAACCAATAAACCAATTAGAAAGGCAGCTCTAAAACTTAGGTGGGTATGACATTGAAGGGATTGAATTCAAAGAAGCATAAATCAATCTCAGAAGATGTAAAAAAAAATGTGGAAGAAGGGTCAAATGAAACTCAGAACAAGGCTGATTACAGGCCACAAACTAAAGGCAAAAATCAAGGCATGAAGAACAGAGAACATAAATCAACCAGCAAATCTTTCAACAAAGCAAAAATCGAAAATTAGAAACTAATCAGCAAACTAAAAACTATTGGCTTGTTGTTGTTCAGAAATCGTGACTTTTATCTATGATAAGCTTCGACCAAACTAGAGTAGAAGAGGGAGCACATGAAAAGGGATCCAGGTTGGTAGCAGACCCAGTCGCAGATCAAGAAGCCGCCGTCAACAGTAAAGACCCAGTCACGATGATGGTTTGTTACGCATCTGCCATTGAATAATCACGACCTCCATTATCACTATTGTCTTTGAATACCAGTCAAGTCCCTCAACTTCTTCATCTCTAAATCTAGCCTCCATAACCAAGCCATTGAAAATTGATCAACTCTCATCCACTGATCAATGAACAAGAGGAAGAAGTCAAGTCATCTCTATGTTTGTTTTGCCACTGTCGTTAGTGGATAATGCCACCATCATCACCAGCATTTGAAAATTGTGGGGCTGCTATCTTGTACACCTTTGGGCCAATCGATGAACAAGGGTTGGAGGAAGAGGGTTTTTTTTTTGGAGTTTGGGGAATTTTGGTAACTTTCTTTACAATATCTAAGCCCACAACATAAAAGTAACAACAGTTATGTCATTTTAACGATTTTGGTATTTTTGCACTCATTTTAAAAGTTCATAGGTATTTTTACACTTCCAAAAAGCATATGGTGCTAGATGCAATTGGGATGAAAGCTCATTGGTATTTTTGCACTTTAACCCAATAATAAGATAATACAATTTTTGGGAAAATTTCATATAAATACCAGTTGAATTTGAAAAACCCTCAGAAATCCATTGAATTTGTAAAATGACTGAAAGGACATGTGGACATTTGAGGGATATACAAATCCAGGTGAATTTACCATTTTGCCCTTAATTTTTAAATAAACTAACAAAAAGAAATATGACCCTCGCCAAAAGGCCACCGTGGCCGGTGGCCAGAGGGCTGCCAAACGACTTGCAACCACCGGTCGCCAAGCTCTAGCGAGGTGTTTTTTTTTTTTTGTGGGGAATTGAATCTTGATTTTTAGAAAAATATTTAAGGAAAGTGAAGGAGTGGGGTTCGATTCAAACCCACCCCCTGAAGGTGGAAACCAAGTGGCCCAACCACTGGGCCACTTAGTTTCTAATATTAGTTATTTACGTAGACTTTGAAAAATGAACTGAGAAATACCATTGCTAAACGGTAAGTACCATTGAAAATTTCGTAATTTCCATTACAACTTTTGTAATAATTGACTTTTATTTTTCTTTTAATCAGATACACAAGTGGTAAGCCTGAAAAACGAACTGGTAAATACCATTGCCAAACCAGTAAATGCCAATGAAAATTTCAGAAATAAAAGTCAATTATTACAAAACTTGTAATGATAATTATGAAATTTTCAATTGCATTTACTGGTTTGGCAATGGTATTTACCAGTTCATTTTTCAGGCTTACCACTTGTGTCTCTAATTAAAAGAGAAATAAAAGTCAATTATTATAAAACATGTAATGGCAATTACGAATTTTTCAATGGCATTTACTGGTTTAGCAATGGTATTTAATAGTTCCTTTTTCAGGTTTATCACTTATGTATCTAATTAAAATAGAAATAAAAGTCAATTATTACAAAACTTGTAATGGCAATTACAAAATTTTCAATGACATTTTACTGGTTTGACAATGGTATTTACCAGTTCGTTTTTCAAACTCTACGTAAATAACTAATATATATTTATTAGTGCATATATATGTTAAAAAAACCTTGGGCCACTTGGTTTCCACCTAGAAGGGGTGGGTTCAAACCCCACCCCCATCACTTTCCTTAAATATTTTTCTAAAAATCAAGATTTGACCCCCCTCCCCCCACCGAAAAAAAACACCTCGTCGGATCTTAGGCCACCGGCCACGGTGGCCCTCCAGTGAGGGTCATATTTATTTTTTAATTTATTTAAAAACTAAGGGCAAAATGATAAATTCACCTGAATTTGCATATCCCTCAAATATCCACATGTCCTTTAAGTCCTTTTACAAATTCAATAGGCTTCTGGTGATTTTTCAAATTCAACTGATATTTATATAGAATTTTCCCAAGCTTTTTTTTTTTACTTAACGGTTTTGATATTTTTGCTCCATTTTAAAATATTTATGTATAATTTGCAACCAATAAAATTTAATTGTGTCAAACGCATATTTGGCAAATCATTATTGTTAAATATGTACAAAGTATGTATGTGTGTGTTATATTGAAGGATTAAAAAAGTAAAATTTAACCATGATTTCTTAGCATTTAATGTGAGAAGGTCAATGTAAAGTTCATTTTAGAGATGTATTAGATGGAATGTATTTCAACCAGTGGTAATTTAATGGTGTTACAAGTGGCAGACTTGCTTCTTGGCAGCTTTTGTCCCCTTTTATAGGTGTTTGATAGAATTAGGTTAAATAAATAAGATTCATAAGTACTCCTTTTTAAACACTTGATTTTTATTTTAAATATTAGATAAAATTTTTATATTTTTTAACTTTCTTTCCTAATTTACCTTATTAATGTTGCCTCAACAATAATTAAAGAGTAAAGTGAATAGAAGAATTGAGAAAGATGGCTAGACATCTTAAAAAAATACATGTCATATTCATTAACTGATCAAACTTCTTTAATTCTATCAAATTAAATAAATATGTCTTATGTCAAGGACGAAAGGTAGGGCTTACTTTTAACATTTTAACCCAAAGCTAGCCATAAGTCCCACCCAACCCAATAAAATACCTGCAAACCAGAAAACTCCTGTGTAATTATGTTACTTTGGTTTTGGTTGAATTTTGTATCCTATTAGATAATATATCATTGTCCCATAGAAATGCTTATTCACGTTTATTACCAAGTGTTTGATGATAAATTACTTTGAAGGATCAAAATTTGAGATTCAATATGATGATCTTTTGTTTGGGATAAAACTGTGATATTTCTTTTTTTTTATCAGAAAAACTGTGATATTTCTCTATTCTTCTCTTTGCTAGCTATTTTGTTTTGTTTGGGACAAAACTGTAAAGTAAGCTAGCGGATGCTTTTTTTAGTTGCATGTAGAAGTTAAATTTTAGTTGCATGTGATATTTCTTTTTTTTTTTTTATCAGAAAAACTATGATATTTCTCTATTCTTCTCTTTGCTAGCTATTTTGTTTTGTTTGGGACAAAACTGTAAAGTAAGCTAGCGGATGCTTTTTTTAGTTGCATGTAGAAGTTAAATTTTATGTAAAGATGCAGGTACAATTTTTATGGCCAAGATACTTCTTACAACATGTACCTGAGTCATAAAAAGGAATGGAATCTACATATTGAAATGTGAGCGAACAATTGAGAAAGACTAGAGGATTAATTTTTGACCAGGTGAAAAATAATGTTTTTAGCTCATTAAAAAAACACGTTGCGGTTTCTTGGATCTTTTTTTGTACATACAAGGTTCTTGCAGCCTAGGGGATAAGAAATATTCATAGGGAATATTCGTAGAAGTCTTTATACTAACTCTTCTTCTCTAATATATGATTTTTCTATGCGTCCATGGTAGGAATTAACAAAGTTGTTCATATGAGTGTTTGTAGTATGTTAGTAGCGTAAAGATCTTTACGGCGTTATGGTGTTTAGGGTTATGGAGGCATGAAAAGTATTTCTATCATTTCCAAAATATAGCTACTGATATAATGGCTATATTTCTCTATCTACAATGTCAACTCGTATTTAAATCAAGGGTTAAGTTGGCAAAATATCCCTACAATTTTTTCATATGTACGTCTGGCACTATATACATTACTTGATGTAAAAATATTTAGGAATATCTCTAAATGAGGTAAAAATGTCAGCTCTATTAACGAAGTTAAACGTCCGTTAACTTTTGGTTTTGTGGCTTTGTATTAATTATTTTTAAGAGTTAAGGTGCAAAAATACCCATATACCTTTTTTCAAATATGAATATTGCACTATATATAATTTTGGATGCAAAAATACACAAAGCCTTTTCAAATAAAGCAAAAATTCCATATTGAAGGCACCAATATATATGCATGTTAACACTAATGGATTCATTTTGCCATTTGCTAATTGAAGGAAGAAACTAGGAAGATATTTTTAACCCCTTGTCTGAAGATGGAATATCACTTAGAGGGGGGTAAATAGGTGATTTAAGAATTTAATCGCTCAATCAAAATTTTGCAAATTAAGGGACTAACTCAGCAAGAGTAGGAGTTTAAAGAAGAACAAATACGAGAGAATTTATCCTGATTCGATCTATCCTGACCTACATCTAGTCTCCAAGAACACCTTGGGATTTTTCACTTTCTTTGCGATTACAAACACAACTTTGGATAATTCTCTCACTCACAGAATCACTCCCCCTTACTACTTGTAATCGTACACCCACACTTAAAGTTCCACAACCTTAAGATTTTACAGCCGAATGAAATGAAAGTTTAAATTAACTCCTCACGAGTAGATAAATGAAACACTGAAGTACAGAGAATATCCAAAGATATTGAGAGTAATGAAATGAAACCAATAAGATAATAACTCAGAGTAAATGCGCAGAGTTTCGGTAGTTGGCTGAATTGAATGCTTGGGTATTTATACTTTTTTGTTATTAATGCCATTGGGAGGAACTTGAGAGTTATCGTTGTGACTTATTTAATTTTCCGTTAGACACAGCTCTGTTCCTTGGCTGGCCAAATGGATCGTTGAAGCTTCATTAAATGAAATCTGTTCTTTCATTAAATGCGTTGATTGTTGAGAGTGCTTTTGTAGAAGAATGTCTTGATTAAGTAATTCTTAGGAGAATGTTTCTCTCTGGTGCATAGCTCATTCCGTTTGTTGCTCTGTTTCTGCTACTATGTAATAAATACAGTGACGTGAGCATTATGTTAATTTTGAATAATACAACGTTTAAGTCCCTGAAATCACTAGCAAACACATTAGAAACACTTTAAATATCATTCTAAGTGATTCTGGAAGTTTTAAGTCAAGGATCAAATTTTCGCAAAACCAGATTTCAGTAACAGCGATAAGAACTCAAGTTTTCAAAGCAAAACTGGAGTTCTAGAACTTGAGTTCTTAACCAAGAACTCGAATTCTTTCGATTTCATTTCTAGACACCTGATCTGCAAGATGAGAACTCGAGTTGATCATCAAGAACTCGAGTTCTTCATTTTTCCTTCAATTTCGTTTTTCAAAGAACTTGAGTTCTCAGACATGAACTCAAGTTCATGAACTCGAGTTCTAGTCTAAGAACTCGAGTTCTTAAACTTTGATCAGATGCTTACAAAGGAACTCGAGTTCTTCACTGAGAACTCAAGTTCATGAACTCGAGTTCTTTACCAAGAACTTGAGTTCTTAGTCTTGTCCAAATTTCTTGCAGAGAGAACTCGAGTTCTTAACCAAGAACTCGAGTTTGCTACTAATGAACTCGAGTTTTTTCAGACTTTGTACATTTTCCATGGACCAAGGGCCGCGAACTAGAGTTCTTAACCTAAACCACTAGTTCTTCATTTTTCTGAAATGAGAACTGGAGTTTTAAAGCTTGAAATCAAGTTCTTATGTAAACCATTGATTCACAAGTGTTTAATTATCATCAAAACTTGGTTGAGAACTAACATCGTCCTTGGGTTCAACTGGCAAAGGGATCGAACACTCTTATCAAGGGGAAAGGGTTCGATCCTGGAGTTGGTCAAGGTGTTAGAAGAGGCATCTTAGCTCTTGGGTGTGTGGTTAAACATCTGAGAGTAATAGATAGTTTGTCTTGCCCAACATTGGTATCACATAAAAGAAAGGGAGATTTCTCTCTACCCTAAATTGTGGGTGAGCCTAACCCTTTCCTAAAATTTGTATACCAAAAACAAAAAGTGAAGATGTTTTTAGCATTGCAAGAAAGCTATATAATGTCTCTTCCGGTAAACTTCCTTTTTTTTTTTTTGAAATATTTGAAGGTAACAAGCTATAACCACCATACATGCCTAGATTGTTACAATTAGCTTGCATTAAAGCTTGTAAATCCTCACCAGGAGTCTATATCACCTTCAAACCGTATTTTGATTATAGAACCTGGAAAGCTAGATGGTCCCCTATAGTGTTGGCTTAAATAACGAAAATCCGATTCAACAATAATCCTACAGCAACTAAAGCAAAATGCAAAACAATAATCCGGTGGCGTCAAGTGAGATAGTGAGAGAGAGGGCTGAGGGAGATTGGAAGGGTGAGTAAGAGGAGAGAGAATTAATAGAGATGAGAGAACATAGAAGAATAAGGGATTAACAAGTGGACAAGTGTTGGTGTATATTTTTGCACTGAAGAAATGCATATGGTGCAAGATGGTAAAAGTACATAGACATTTTTGAACTTTACTAGATTGACTTTTGTAAAACAATGTGGGCCGACTACTAAAAAGTAGTGCAAGATGGTAAAAATACATAGACATTTTTAAACTTTAATAGATTGACTTTTGTAAAACAATGTGGGCCGACTACTAAAAAGTAACAAACAATAGTTCAAATAAATGAAGTTGGTATTTTTGCAACTTTTTGTAATTTTCATAAACATTTTTACGCCCAAAAAATGTGTATAGTGCTAGGTGCACATTTAGAAAAAGTGCATAGACATTTTTGTCCCTTAACCTTAAAATCAAATAATAACGTCATTATCACACAAAAAAGAAAAGGACTAACGTCATGCTTTGAAAACAAATATTAGCTTCTTGTTATTTGTAATGTTCTCTGTTATAACCAGTGGGGTTAACATTCATTCTTATTGTTTGGGACTTGTGTAATTAAATGTCCACAAAGTATAATTAAATTTTAATATTTTAATATAATATTTATATATTAAAATATTATATTATATTTCATATCATGTTTTTATATTTTATTCTATATAATATTATACTAAAGGATTAAAGGTTTAAAATTTAACCATGATTTTTCTGCATTTATTGGGAGAGTTTGCATTCTTCACTAATAAGATTGGATTAGTGGTGTTAAAATTAAAGACTAAAAATATACTTTATAAATTTAGAAAAATAAAATGAAACCCAATACAAATTTAAAAAAGGAAATTAATATTTTATTCACTCTCATTTTATTACAATCAATTTACTATCATCTTGCTAATAAATGCTGATCACACTCTTGTTTTCTGTCATGCAAGGAAGAAAAATTGTTGTATATTTAAAGCATTGCTTAGAAGACATTTTTTAATCTTTAGGCAACATATTAATTATCATAAATCAACTTTAGTGTGTAGCCTAGTTATTTCTCATAAGATGAAACGAACCTTGTCATAATTGCTTGAAATCATATTTCATGCTCGCTTGGGAAGTACCTAGGTAATATTGATGATCCAAGATTTGAGAAAAGAAAGCATCATGAAGTTTTCGAGAAACTTGACAAAAGACTTGCCAGATGAAAATGCAATCTTCTATCTCAAACAGGAAGATTAGTGTTAATAAATTACTCGTCATCTCTAATGGTGTGCCCTTTTTCATGTCTGAAATTTTCTAGCCAATTATGTCATGCCACAACAATGAAGATGACTAATTTTTTATGGGGGTGTTATGATACTTCACAAAAAACTCATCTTCTGCGCTGGGAAGAGTTATGTATGCCTCGTGTTAATGGAGGTTTGTAAATTATTCAATTGGAGGACTTCAATAAAGCTTTGTTAGCTAAATATTTATGGCGAATCATTTATCATCAATCTACCTTGCTAAGTCAAGTAATGATGACAAAGTATTCAGATCTTGATTGATATTGTCTATTTAAACCTGCTTAAAACATTTCATATCAAGTCAACTAATGATGTTTAGATCCTGATCGACCTATCTATTTAAACCCACTTACAACAATTCATCTCTATGGAGGCAAATTCTTAAAATAGGAAGTATAATCACTAACCATTTTACTTGACAAGTAGGTGAGGGATCTTCCATCTTTTTAATAGTCAGCTCTAGTGCCCTTTATAGTAGTCTGGTCTAGCATTCCCTGACTAAAAAGTGTCAAACCTTATACTGCGCTCTTACGGAAAGTGGAATGTTCCTCTTTTATCCTCACTCTACCCTAGGAAAGTGGTGCGATAGTTTGCAAGATATATGGTTCCTTTATCTAGAGCCCCTAGTATTATCTGATGGTCAGGTAATAGTACATGCATCTATACTATCAGAGCCAGTTATCCTTTGTTTCAGTCTACTAATGGGCATTGCACAAAATGAGGTATGGGAATTGATTTGGAAATCTTTTCCACTCCTAAAATTAAGCTGTTGATGAGGAAACTTGTTAGACATATTTTATTAAAAACTCAGTTACTTAGCGCTAGACATTTGGTTGCTTCGAGGTCCGTTATTGTTGAGGATGTGGTAATGAATCCTTAAAACATTTATTCTCATATTGTCCTTTTTCCAGAGCTTGTTGATTTGGAAGTATTGCAGGTTTTAGAATTGATACTGATCCTAATATGGACCTTCAAAAGTGGATAATGACATGGTTGACAAACCACAGGACTCCTAGTAATTTTATAACATACTTGCCTTTTCAATTACTAGAATCTCTGTGGTTTGCAAGAAACAAAGTTTGTCTTGCTGGAATGAACAAATATCATTGGATGAAAGAGGCCATCATGTTATGGGTAACTACTACTTTGTTCAATGGGATGTCATCTTCAGCTTCAAGAAATCAAGGATAGGACAACGCAGCTTGATAATCAGGTATATTTTAACCATGTTGCATTTCATGAGTGGGTATTTACTCTACCAATTAGACTTGGAATCTTGCACTTGCAACTACAAGTTCTACGGGATGTCATGGCATTCATCCTCAAACCACATCAACTAAACCAGCCAAATGGGTTTCCTATACATTGTATGCTTTTAAGCAATCCCATATAAAAATTATTACTAAGACAAAAAATGTCAATTGGAGTCTGCCTTATCTTTTATAAGATATATGTACATTATTAAAATACTTTGTAGCATAAACTTTTGGGAAAATTCCACTCAATGCCCAAATTATCAAAATATTGTCAAAAAATACCCTAAGAAAAGTCATATGTCAGAAAAGGCCCTAGGGCCTTTTCAGGTATTATTTCAAAAAAATTGTATGGATATAGTTGTTAATGGCTACTGATATAATTGTTAATGAGACTAATTTAGTTGTTAATTATACTGATTTAATTGTTAACGGGGACTGATATAGTTGTTAACCGCTACTGATACAGTTGTTAACGCTTTCTGAAATAATACTAGAAAAAGCTCTAGGACCTTTTTTGACATTTGACTTTTCTTAGAACCTTTTTTGACAATATTTTCCTACCTTGGGCCCTGAATGAAATTTTCCCTAAACTTTTTCATCATGAATGTATAGTTATACTTCAAAAAAAAAAAAATTATTATCCTCCTGCATAGGATGCAATTGACATTTTAAAAGAGAAGGATCTTTAGTACGTGTGAAATAAATTAGTTAATTAACCCAACTTAAGGAGCCGTTTGGTATGAGGTATTTGGATGGAAAGGTAGGCAAGGGAAAAAAATTTAAGTTGGATTTTAGAAAAATTAAAAAAGTGGGGTTGTAAAATTTTAACAAAGATAATATATAAGATAAAACAGTAAGAAAAATTAATTAAAAACTTTCAACCCCACTTTTCTCTCTTTTTAAATTCAATTCAAGAATTTTCTCTCCGCTCACTTTCCCTCTCCTCCCTTTCCTTCATACCAAACGAACCCTAATAGATTGAGTTGAGTAGCCAAAACACAACTGATTTTAAAATAGACTAATTGCCTATTCGGAAAACAGACAAAAAATAACCATGGTTTTAAAGAAAAATTTTACATAAACTGAGACAAAACTCACCCCACATACTTATATCATAAATTGTAAAAGCACGTAAAAAACTAAAACAAACAAGGAGTAAATGCCTATTTTGGATTGACGGTTGTAACTCTAAATTAACGTGATTTTCATGACACTAGTTACAAGTGACACTGGTTAATCATAATTTTTGTTTGGACACTTTTTTTTTTTTTTTACAAGTGACCTTGAGAAATTTGATTATATTTAGGTTTCGTTTATTAAAATAATCACTTGCAGTCGGTAAGTTACAGATATATAATTAACCAGTTCTGTTAGAATATTTTCCTCCAATTCAGCACAAACAATTATGCACCGTTCAAAATTTCTACCTCGTTCAAAAGATTAGGACCTTCCAGCCGAAACCTAGAAGTTGAGTCTGAGTCTGATTGCCGCTACAAACATTTAAAATATAGTTGTTGCCCCAAATACTTAAAAGAGTGTGAATAATCTTAGGTTTTCTTATAACCTGACACTTATATTTCTGATGTTAAAATACCTCAATGTACAGCACAAAAGCTCACGCAGAAATTCTCCAAATACCAGACCTGTATCCCATAGACATGAAAAGAAGCTCCCATAGCATGTTAGGGATACTCAGAAGATTCACCTTAGATCCTGGAATCTCAGACCAATTCACAGAAATTTCCGAAACGGGGATTCCAAACCATTTGCACAAGTAAACTAGCTCAACATCAAAGCACCACCTGCAGAAAATAAAGGCTAGCCCCATAAACAAAAAGCACCAGAAAATCAAAGGGGGGGACAGATAGACCAACTCTTGCTTATTAAAAGGCAGAGGAAGTCCAAAGATCACTGTTCCCCAAGGGCTCAATCATATATTGAAGGCAGTAGCATAGTAGAAGCTTCTAAAAGCATAGCTTTTTCAGACAAACCTGACCTAACTGCTCTTTTTTTTTTTGAGTTGGAAATGAGGTCAAACCCACCACCTCCCCTATACAAGGAATCATCTTGCCACTAAAGCAAATGGGCAATGCACAATGTGCGACAACACTATTTGTCAGACAAAAGAAAGTTCAAATATACTACGGATTTCCGTAGTGGATATTCTTATATCTAATTGGTTTTTACCAGAGAACTGATTCTAGAATTAAAGAAACAACAGAAAAACAAGTCTGATCAATAAACATGGCAAAATTACAAAAACAAGTGCTCAGAGAAATACTAGAAATGAAAGGCATTCAGTAAATTATTCCACATCCGGTCCTTAATATAAGACCCAATTGATCATAACATATATTGTATATCAATTGATTATATATCAATTTATAAGTCAGACAAATTAATTTGGTATAAAAACAATAAATATAAATACTCTAAACTAATTTATTTAATTTCCTTAGTCTTTCCAAAAAAGTTAACTGGATCTTGTATTAAGAATTGGAGATAGTAGCCAGGAAATATTATTCAGACCCTTAGAATTCGGATGTGAGATACACATTTTTAAATATCACATACAAACCAGATGAGGGAGTTACAGAAGATTGGATTTTACAAGCAATTATAACAAGTAAAAACTACCAATCTTCTATTATTTGAGCATCTTATTCCTCTGAACTAATTTAAGAAGCCATTGTACTCTGTAGAGATTAGGTGTTATTACCTTCTTAAGCGGACATTTGGGAAAAGCTTTCTGGCTGCAGCCCGAGTAAACATCTTGAAACCACACTGCAAGTTCAAAGTCAATCGGAAGAGCAATGAAAACCAACATCATTATCATGAGACAAAAAGACAGGCATCATACAAGCAAATCACCATCTCTGAAGAAGGTTCTAGAAGGCTGCCTTCTAGATACAGAGAGAACCATATACAAGCCAGACTGGGTAATGTGGCCAGACTGGGGTCAAAAATTAAACGAGGTTACCTGAGTATCACGAATTCCAGGACCAGCGGCCAACAGAACCACAAGATGGAAACCCTTCATCAAAAAATTACGGTACCACTTCCTCTGGAAATATTAAAGCTAGATGGTTTAGCCAAGACGATCAAGACAAATGTGACAAAGATTAAACTTAAAACGCAAATACAGAATGGCAAGACTTAACTGTAGCCAAAGCCTTCTCCTCTAGATGAGCCCTTGAACCAAATGCAGCAATAGGGATATCAGATATTCTAAAACTTGAATCACTAGCAGCTGAATCTCCACTCTTAAACTCTTGTTTTGCAACAGCTTGGATCTGAATGTTTAGAAACAAATCTTAAAACAAGTATCATATCAAAATACAGAAGAAATAAAAATACTGATCATAAGCAAACCTACGAAAACCACAGATCATGCAAAAGCATTGCACCGACCCGATTCTCAAGCTTTTCCAGGTCAGTGACTTTAGTTGCTCCATCAGCATCCAGCATCAGAAGTAATTCACCACGCGAATGAAGCATTCCCTGCAGTAATATAATGCTTTTAGAAAGAAAGAGCATTACTGAATTGTCGATGAGAAGAGTATGATGTGCAGACATTCATTATGGGGAGAGAGATCTATAATTGTTCAAACTAAACTCACTTTTCTGATTGCTTCTCCTTTGCCATGATTTCTTCCAAGAAGGATAACCCTCACTTTGTCCATTGTATATTTCCTCACGAAATCAAATGCTACTCTTTTAGTCCCATCAGCACTCCCATCATCAATAATCAAAACCTGCACAAGTATACATTGATTCAATATGCCCTTGATCATCTATTGCATCGAACCTTAAGGAAAATCAACATACACACACAAGAGCTAAATCCCTAAAGGTGGGTTTTCCTACTCAATGCAGGCTAGTCACATAACCTCCTCCAAAAGCCCAAATTGAGTCAAGACAGACTCATCAACATAACGAAAAAGACCCAGTGTACCACTGATTCAAGAAGTTCTACCTGGTCTCCTATGCCTGATCCTTAAATCTGATATGCTTATTGAAGGTCTGTCATGAAGAGGCACCAGCGCTAGATAGTCTTGTCTATTACTTGTGTTATAGAAACACTGACCAGCTGAACTAGGAATAATCTCCCAATTATCTAGAACTTATTGAAATTTCAGATTTTAAAGCCTATAAAAAATCTTCTAGTTAATCCGTGCAATTCATGATCACATATTCAACTTGCTTTCAATCATTCTTAAACACGAAGGCCATAAATATCATGGGAAAACATGAGAACAAGTATATTATTGGAAGAAAATTGCACTCTGAGGTAGAGCTATTAAAAGTAAACATTAAACTGACTATGCACCAGAAAAGAGATACACCAACTGGAATAGCAGTATGCAGAGAGATTTTTTAAGTTACGAGGAATTTTGTAAAATCAGTCACTTCAACCTACTATTTCACAGCTTCAAATAATATTATCTAAAAGATATTGTCAGTAAGCCTTCCAGGAAGAATCCAGTAATTATATGAAATGCAAAACTATCATAATTCATTGTTTTTACTCCATGGACTGTACATCTTCTGTACATCACTCTGTGTAAAACTGTAATATAAACATAAATAGCCAGAATCTAACTTTTTTTGGCAATAAAAAATTATGATTCCTCACTTCAATCAATTGAGCATGAAAGTAAAGAAACCGGAGGTACCTCATATGAAAATGAAGGATCCTTTGAAGCACGTTGTTGGAGATAACTACAAGGTAAAGTTATAAATATCACTATAGTTCCATATAGCAATCCTCAGCAATAGCCATGAACAGAAGAGTCCATTACTTCTCAGAATAAGGTGCCTTAAATAACAAAACACCCCATTCTAACAAGCACTTAACAACACAAATATGTAATAATAAGGAACTAAATGCATCAAAATAGGCATCGGAAATAATCAATAGAGCACATACATATTTAAATGCTTTATCTTCTATGAATTCTAAATCTATCCTACTGATCGTTTTGGAGCTTTTTCTGACTGGAAGGCAGGGGAATAAATCTGTTGCTAATACCGTAATACCATATTACGTGACAAGTAACATGTAAGGCAATTCAACTGTACTAATGGACATAGACACATCAGCAGATTTATAAGATAGGTTGACCGAATTTTGCACCACACACATAACAGCAACATAAATAGCAGGAAGACCAACATGAACCAATAAGTTAAAATAATTGAGTCCAATTTCATATATTGAAATCATGATATTGATAAAAAGGCATGCTTTGACTTACTTCATTGCTTCATCAAGAGCTCCAGGAAGCCTATGCTCCTCGTTAAATGCAGGAATTATTAAAGACATATACTTCGCTGCTGGATCAACAATGTGTGGGCAAGGAACCTATCAAGAATCAGTCAAAAGACTCAGCCAACTGATATAAAACACCCATCCTCATAATATGTTACCTAACTTCACAGGGTAACACAAATTAAAATCAAACTAAAAAATATCATATAAACAAAAGAAAATGAAATTAAACAATCATTCTACGCTGACTAATATTTATTTGATGTGCATGCTTAAAATGATTATTCAGCTGACAGAATAAGTTATACATATAAATGCGTGAAATATTCTCATGTGACCTTTAATGCAGACAAATTGTGAATATGTATTGCTTATATCATACTTTATCGTGAAAGTTTAGTACTCTATAATTTTGTTAAATGAGCATTAATATATATTGCCAAAGACATCATAAGTCAAAACTTTAAGCTGTTAAATTATGACCCATGAATAGTATAATTACAATCGCTTTTTAACTCACACATGGCCTATGGACTTGAAGTGTGATTCAAAAGAATAAGGGCTAAAATATCATCTTAAATTTGTAATTATGAAGTTCAGGGACGGTAAGGATCAAATTCACCACTATTTGGTCACAAGACTCTGAAATCGTGTCAAAAACCATTTCAACTTCAAAGCTTGCACTATAAATTGAAAGCCTGTAAACACCTTTATAATAATACCTAACATATGATAGTTTTATATATCGAAGTTAAAATTAAATTATTCTTAGTTTATAAGGGTTCTAGATTAATTTCCTGAGTTTTCTAGGAATATTCAAACAAAAGATCAAACATTAACCAAGAATAAGAGGCCATAGACAGACCAGGAGAGGGGAAAAAAGGAGCATGCATTCTAGAGAAATTGACACACCACAAGGCACCATCATTGGCAGAGGTTTTTCAGAATGAGCTAAATACCATGGTTTTCCCTAGTCAAGCTATTATATTTCAACTTCGTTAATACTCATTTTTACTAGTTAAGAAAGCAAATTTTACTTTCCCATGTTGATTGTAGAAACAGACAACTAAGACGCTTGATGCACCTGACTTTTAGGCCAACAGACATAACTCTAGGCTAGAACTCATTCCATATAGACCTGAAAACACACTTGCTTCAGGTTCTATAATTACAGTTTTCCTTGGTTCCTTGTGCATTACACAGTTTTAAAAATGAGCCACACTATTCACTCCAAAAAAAAAAAAAAAAAAGAGCTACACTAGAAAAGCCTTATGGATTATACCGCTTGCTTCAGATCTTATTATATTTATCCTCCATGTTTCCTTGAGAGCATTAACCTAAGTAATTAAGGGTCCTGATAAATATTTTAGGCCCTTGAACAGTAGGGCAAGCAAAGCAGGGCACTCCAGAATTTTGCATGACCAAAAAATAGTTGGGTCATAGCTGCAGAGTAAAAATGTGAAGTAACCTTGGGAAAAAAGGATAAAAGAGCATGGCCTCATAATAGAAAATTCTAGATTTCCTATCAATCAACTGCATAGTTTATTGCCTTACAATACTCCCAAACACCAAAAGGAGATATGGATTAACACAAAACTAAATGGTTAACCTGTTTCAATGAATTCGGATCCTCAAAAATGGCCGCACCTTCAACATGCCTATTATTATAATAAAATATCACAATGAGAAATAGAATAAATAACTGCATGTTTTTTAAAATAAATTAATTGAACATACTCATGGTTATTTCTTCTTCTATAAGCTTCAAAGATTATTGCAGAGCCAAATCCTACTACTGCAACCAGAAATAAGATCACAAAAAGATCAACCATTGTCCATAGAGATTCCATTCCTTTGGATGCTGTACAGGTTGCTGCAGTTGTTGTATATATGTTGCCCTTGTTACATATGAAGTAGTTTTGTCTGCACTGTTGACAGTAAACATTATGAATCAGAATCACCAAAGAGGATCCGTACAGCATGAACTGTACACATTCACACACTAAAAATGCATCTAAGTAAAAGCAGTTAATAGATACTGAACATCTTAGTTTTCAGGTTATCAAATGTGCATATGCCCTACAAGCTATAAATGCTAAATCATAAGTCCCATTGAAAGATGTTTCGAGATGATTTTACTATCTATTTTCAGATCAAGCAAAACGAGTGAAATATCAAAATAACGTGGTGAAAACATGATATTTGAAGTTGGATGGGTCTCCGTATAACCCAGCTATCAGTCCCTACGTAGTGAAACAGAATAAGCTCTTTATGGATTGTCCTATTGGTCCTCATCTAAGGAATGTTATCCCACATATGACACGGATACCCTCCAGTGCAGCTTCTCAATTGCGAGTTAATTGTCTAACTGACCTTCGTGGGATTGATACGAAGGTTTGAAGGATGAAATACTTTTTCATCCCAAATCAACATTATCAATGGTTGATTTTTGAGAAATAGGAAAAATGCTTTTCCCCTGGTCCAGTATAATAAAAAACAACTCTAACGTTTTAATATTATTTTAGAGACGCAATATGGATTGAAAAAGGGAAGCCTGATAATTTTTAAAAAATTTAAATCAAAAGAGGAGTCCAAAAGCACAAGGATGAAGCTTGAGTTTTCAAATGAGATGCCAAGAACAAATACTGAGAAAACTGCAGACATTTCCATAAAATAGCTAGTCCATTGGATCAATTTAATAGAGGATAATCAGGCAATTGACACGCGCTTAACATTTTGGCACGCGAGGGATCCACTTCCATTCCTCATATGCTTTTTTTTCAAGAACAATCGTCAACTTTAAAGTAAGCAAATCATGCAGCTGAAAATAATAAAATAGGTAACAGAACTTCCGTATTGAATTTCCAAATTACAAACTTCAAGACTAACAAGAACAAAAAACCATGAAAAGCTCATAAATTTATGACCTAATCATTCATTCCATACCAATTAAAAACATAGGATATAACTTGAGACGCATAAAAAGAAGAAACCGAACACAATTTAATCACATTATGGGATAAATATGAAACCATAGAACAGGAAAAATGTCCAGAGTCAACGCGACGACACTATGGAGGGATTGAAATATTACATTGAACTGTTGGATTCAGTCCAATATCATTTGAAGCAAACCAGTTTGGATCAGAAAAATTGTACTAATTTGGGCTCTGATCCACGGCCACAGGTTTGACCAGTTGATGCGAAGAACCGAAGGAAAACCTCAGCACTCAAAACCCTAATGCGTGGAGGAGAAGGAGAAGGACGACGGACGTGGCGGAAACGGACGCAGCTGAATCTTGACTCCTCCCCTAGAGTTTCTGTATTGTTTTTCTGCCATCGGGCTAGTTTTTGTTCTTTTTTTTTTTTTTGCATTTTAATGTTATTTTAATATTTTGATTCCTTAAAAAATACGTCACATTTTAAATTATTTAAATTATCAATGGCTTTTGACCAAAAAGAAATTTTTTCGAGCCCCGCCAGCTAGGATTATTAATGGATGTTCAACGAAGAATGGTCCTATTTAACATTAATATTTATTGACTAAAACTATATTTTTTTGTAATAAATTCGTAAATTTTGAGTTATGGATGATATTTTTATTCATTTATTTATAGGAAAAAAAGATAAATAAAGAACTTTAAAAATGGGAAAAGATAAAAATATGTTACGAATATTCATAATATCATAAATGTGTTATCATCTGATTTATCCTTTTTGAAGTTAAGAGAAAAGGACGCAAATGCCGATATTTTTAAAAAAATTAAAAAAAAAAAAAAGAAGAACAGTGAAGTGAAGTGAACCCCACCCCTGCCAATCGGCACCTACAACATACCCTTGCTACCACTAGAGCTTCGATGGCTAAGAAGTCGATCGCTGGCGTCAAAGCCCCGGTGAGAATAATTATTGGCAAAGTAACAAGATTTGTTAAGGAAGTTATGACGTTTTATTAAATTTTAACAACTTTTGTTAACCAAATATCAAATCTAAGCTATCAAGTATTTTTATAAGTTTTGTCAAGAAATTTCTAACATTTAATTAGATTTTAACAATTTCTTTTACTAACTTATGATAAGGTTTTAACAAGTTTATATATGAATCTCTTAACAAATTCTAATATCATTTTAACAAGTTCATATATGAATTTCTCAACTTCACATCTAAATCATTTGAAACAATGACAATTGTGATAAGGGTTTAACACATTCATATATTGATTCCTATAATTAATAAGGGTTTAACAAGACAAGTTCTGGTATGATACGAGTTTAACTAGTTTACATATGAATTTTCCAAAATTTCCACTTTTCATCCAAGTTAAAATCGCTTCTTCTTGTTCTTCTTCTTCATCATCATCATCTGTCATCACTCAACACCAGTCATGTTCATCAAACCATCAGCAAGCCAACAATAAATATAAAAAATCATATTAACATTGCACATATTTCACCACAACCAAATGAATCTAAAACCATTTTTGTTTAAAAAAAGGGTAAATGTGCAATTTTAAACATAACCTTTACTCTGAGGAGCGCCCAGCACCATAACCTTTTTTTGGGAGCAAAAGTACACATAACATTACGTTTTGGGAGCGTCCAACACCACGGGCCGTTAGTTGACCGATGTTGACCGTTAAGTCTGACAGAAACGAACAGTAACCCAACTGAAATTACCATTTTGCCCCTAGTTTTAAGTTGAAATTACCATTTTGCCCCTAGTTTAATTTTTTTTTTCAAAAAAACACTAAAATAACTCCTCTCCCCGATAGGCCCCACCATCGGCCACACCGCCAGCGACGGCCGCCCTCCCCACCTCCTGCGGCTTTTTTTTAAAAAAATAATTTAAAAAAAAAACTAAAATGACCCCTCCCTAGCCGGTGGGCCCCACCACCGGCCACACCGCCGGCGGTGGCCGCCCTCCCCCCACCGGTGGGCACCTGCCAGGTCCACATTAAAGACTTGAAGTCTTGGAAACTTTTCATGCAACTGTAAATTCCCCAAAGCTCTATCAATACGTTCACGGATTATATTCGGAGATTCCCAATTATTGCACTAGGTAAAACTGGATCCATTGTAACCCAAATCCTCAAGCTCACAGTCCGCCACGAAGCACTTAAAATTTAGAATCTTCCTCCATGCTCTAGGACGACCACCACTCTTCTCATGCTGGAATAAGATATCATTAAAATCCCCCAGGCACAACCATGAAGCATTGATGTAACTGCTGATCCTACGAACCTCTTGTCAACATAACATTCTCTCATCTTCATCAGTGGGCCCATAAATGAAGGTAATATAAGATGGGGTGGCGAAAGCATCTGAAACCACACTGGTATGAATAATATTATATGACGAGAACATAATATTAATTGTAATTATTTCAGACCACCATAAAACAAGGCCACCACCTCTTCCCACAGGGTTAACTATCCACTCTTCATTAAAACCGCATCTGTGCCTCACCTTCCTAACAACACTCGTCTTTTTCTTAGTCTCCATTAAGAAGACTAGATGGGGCTTTTTCCGAATGCATTCATCCTTCAAATTTTTTACTGTCAAGGCAGCACCTAAACCTTGACAGTTCCAAAATAACAGATTCATGGTGAACCATTGGCTAGTCCCATCTAGCCACTGGCTTGAGTCATCGAAGAGGAATCCTGATCCATTACCATATTACTATCAGGTGTCAGCCAACTCATAGGAGAATCTTTCTTGATCTTAGGTAACAAATCCTTAGAAGAACTTGAATGAACTGGGTTCCCATGCTGCCTGAGATGTTTTTTGACCGATCTAAAATTCTTTTTGCGCACTTTGTGGGTGTTTCCTCTAGTAGGTTTCTCACTAGTCTCATCCTCAACCAAACCAAAATCAAGTTTCCTACATTTAACACGCTCAATCGGATAGACATCCTCTTCATGCGATCTTTTTAGACGAATTCCTTTCAAACCAGCAGAAATAGTAGAAATAGGAGACAATCCATTGAAAGGAATAATAGCCTTAGATTTAGACTCATCATCACTAGGAAAGTCAACACTAAATGGTTGAGAAATTGGGGATGATTTAATAAAATTTCCATTGGTAAATAAAGGACTAACCAAGGGAACACTTGAACAATTGATTTCATAGATAGTTGGGCTCTCAACAGGCACCAGATGAAGCTCCCCTGCAAAATCTATCGGGCTGGGCTGTAGGTCTGATGACGGACAATGTAGAGGTATCTCTATAAGCCCAATGCAAGCCCTCCTTTCTTGAGAAAAAACATAATTTCCTTTTGCTTGGCCCACGGTTACATGCCCATTACTGCTCCAATTATCCATCCACGAAGGCCCACCTTGGTTATCTTCAAAAGTTTGCTCCAAGCTGACGCCAATAAGAATTGACACAGATGGTAAGGGATTTAGGACTAGGCCCTTGGGTTATGGGTTCGATCCCCTCTGCCGTCACTGGGACTCATAGAGCCCGGGGCCGTGCCCTAGCCTTGGTAGAGGACTGGTGTCGAACCCTTCCAAAACTTTTTTATATCAATATATATATATATATATATATATATATATATATATATATATATATATATAATTAACTAGTCTCCTCGTGGCTTACTGGAACATTCTTCTTGAATGTTTCAAGAGGTTGCGAGTTCGAGACATGGTAATATATATACATACAAATATATAGAATTAGGTCAATGAGAGTTGACACAGATAGTAAGGGATTCAGGACTAGGCTCTTGGGTTGTGGGTTCAATTCCCTCTGCTGTCACTGGGACTCATTTGGTAGGCGATCTCGTAAGTCCCCAATAAGTGCTCATAGAGCCCGGGGCCGTGCCCTGCCCTTGGTGGGGGCTGGTGTCGAACCCCTCCAAAACTTTTAAACTTTTATATATATATATATATATATATATATATATATATATATATATATATATATATATATATATATATAATTAAATATATAGAATTTTTTTGCGTTGTTCACAAACAAATATATAGAATTTTTTACCCCTCATCTTTAGACTCAACTAGCAAAAGGGTCGGACTTTCTCACTAAAAGGGAAAGAGTTCGATCCTGGAGTCAGTCAAGGCGCTGAAGAAAGCATCCTAGATGATGTGAATTTGTGAAAACGCAAGCTGAGGTGGAGGCATACATACTTTCAGTCATGTAACCTTAGGGAGCAATACCATAGCACTCTGTCATTGGTCTGTGGGTGAACCCAACACCTTTCCTAAAATTTTTTAATCAATATATATATATATATATATATATATTGTACCAAAAAAATATATAGATTTTTTAGCTAAAATTTGGTATAAATACAAAATGGGAGACATATTCTGCGTCAGCAAAATTAACATCGTTTTTGTTTGCTCATGGTCACTCTGAGTAATTTTCATGGAGGCTAACATTTCAAGTGAAGCAAGTAAAAGGATGGGAACCACAAAAATAAACTATATGGACTAAAAACACAGCATGATTGAAGTATAAGGATTGATATTTTCTCTTTTTTCTGTTTAATCAAATAATTTTGTAATTTTTTTCAGTCGAGTATGTTCTTTTCTTATTCATTTGGTGCAGTTAGCAAAGTTTTCACTTCAGCAAAATTAACACCATTTGGCTCAATTTATAGTCCTTTTGAGTGTTTTTCAAAATAAAGAGACTAAAATTTAAGGGAAAACAAATAAAAGGGATAGGCAACAAAAAAAATAAACATAAACTAAAACAAAAAAAAAGTATAGGATCCTGAAGTAAAAATTTCCCCCATTTTTTATATGAAAAGGGCATAAAAAAAGGCTTTTTCGGCATTAAAAAAATACTAAAACTTATTTATTTATTTATTTGTAAGCATTGGCTATCTTGGATCTATCTTTTTTAACTCGAGCATTTTCATAAGACCCAGACTAATCTGGATTGAGTCGGGTGACCCTATGAGTGGTCTCTAACAAAGCTGGATCAACTTCCTTACCGGTTGATCTATATAGGCATGGTGGTTACTACAATTTATTACTACCCAGACTCCATCTTGCCTTTACACTCTGGTCACTCACAAATGTCATGTGGGCATTTGATGAGTTGAGCTTAATAATCCCATGTAACATCTATCATTTGGGTGAATGAGTAGTAGTACAGAAGCAGAGATGAAGCGTAAAAGGAAGCCAACGAAATGAAAGAGGCATAAAAAAATTTTATAAGTTGAATTTAAAAAAATTAAAACAAAATTTTTTATAAGTTTGAGCCTAACATTTTAAGGAGGCTAACATTTCAGGTTTATTTGGTATGATGGATTTGAAGGAAATGAGAAGGAAGAAAAAATGTTATAAGTTGAATTGAAAAAAAAATTAGGGAAGTGGGATTAAAATTTTTTTAATTAATTTCTCATACTTTTTTATGTTACATTTTTAAAATGAAAATTTTATAACTCCACTTCTTCAATTTCTTTAAATTCAACTCATAAAATTTTTTATTTTCCCTCCCTTTCCCTTCATAAGCAAGTAAAAGAATGGGAACCACAAAAATTAACCATATGGACTAAAAACAAAGCATGATTAAAGTATAAGGATTGATACTTTCTCTCTTTTTTTTCTTTAATCAGGTAATTTTGTAATTTTTTTTCCCAGTTTAGCATGTTCTTTTCTTAGTCATCTAGAGCAGTTAGCAATGTCAATTTCACTTTAGCAAAATTTACACCATTTGGCTCAATTCATGGTTCTTCTGGATTGTTTTCAAAATAAAGAAAATAGTATTTTAGACAAAACAAATAAAAGGGATAAGAAACCAAAAAAATAAACTATATAAATTAAAAACCAAAAAGTCCAGGGAACTCGAGTGAAAATTTTCCCCCTTTTTGCTAGTTTTAAAAAAGGCTTTTTGCCACAAAAATACTAAATTTTGTCGTTGTTTTTTTTTTTTTATGAGCGCCCCGTATTTTTTTAACTTGAGAATTTTTACTAAGTTTAGACTAATCTAAATTGAGTCAGGTTACCCTTTGAGTGAAAACTCTATTACCTTACGCTACTCCATTCTCAAATTTAGAGTCAGTATTTCTAGTTAAGCAGATCGAGTTGCCATACTAGTTGGATGATTGCTACAACTTATTCTTACCTACACTTCATCTTGCCTTTATACTCTGGTGACTCACAAATGTCATGTAGTCATTTGTTGAGTTGAGCACAATAATCCCATGTTACATCTGTCATTTGGGTGTATGAGTAGTTGTACAAAAGCAGAGATGAAAGATAAAAGGAAGGTAATGAAACTGAAACGAAAGAGGTAAAAAAAAAGGTGGATCTAGAGGACAGAGATGTGCATCATTCTTGTGAAACCAAAAGCTTATGGGTCCTTCTCTTGCTATGATTAAAGGCAAAGGTGGTCGCTGGTGGGTGCAACCAAGTGTGACTTTCTTTTTTCTCCTCCCACCTTCTCTCTTTTGTGAACCTTACAGCTTTAATAGCTTCCACACACTTTATTGCCCATTTTGCATTATACTCCATCCTTGGAACCAGTTTTGAGCTTAGCCCATCTAAGATTTAATTTTTTTATTTAGTAATTTTTAAATGAAAAAAATATTAATTAATAAATTATCTTTATTTTAGATTTTTTACCTATTAAAATAGTTTTTTTTTTAAAAAATAAACAAAATTAAATATAAACCATTTAAATCTTATCTGAATGGTCTAGATGAGCCGTGCTCAGGTAGGGAAATTGGTTCCCTCTATCGTCCCATGAACCATTTTCATATCAATCATCTATTCAAGAAAGCTAAGCCTATAGTTTGAGTTTGGCTTTTAGCGATATTTTTGTTTAAATTACATTTTTTATATTTTAAAATTTTAAAAAAAATTTAAAATGAAAAATACAGAAAAATTCTCACTTGAAATTTTTTTGTATTGTCTGAGGATATAATTGTAATCTACATATCTTCATTAAGCACCAACTCTTCCTCAACTGGATGCCTCAAATGTTTGCACTTACCCTGGGATCTAGGTTTATAGGTATCTTTTGTGTAATAAATATTGTAACGAGTGATTTTTTTAAAATAAAAATTACTTTTTTATATTTTAAATTTGCTTATAATCAAAAGGGAAAAATATTGAAAAATCCTCATAAAAATTACCGTTTTTCTCTTAATTTTGCTAAAATGATATACATCTTTTAAATCATACAAACTTACTTTTTATTTCTGGATAAAATTAAGTAATTTTTTGATACATGAAGAAAAATTATTCGAGGAAAATTTGCATAATAGAAGAAAATAATTCATTTAATGTTTTAAATTTTAAAAAGAATGTAATTTTTTTTATTTTATGTGCAGACTACCGAAGAGCTTTTTAAAATTTCGAGAACATTTGGCATTTTTTGTGGAGAAAATCTTAATTAAATCCATTCAAAATAAAAAATCCAAATTCTAGCTTTTACTTTCAACAAATTTCCTTATTAAGAATTTTTTTAATATTATTGAAAGACTAAAATGTCCTTATACAGTTAAAAATGATTTTTATATTGCAAGTCCCCATATACTTATAACCCTAAAACTAGAATCTTTTTAACTCAGGTACTACTCTTCTCGTTTCTCCTCATATCTATAATCTCTATACTTGTCGCTTTTACCATTTTCTTTTTTGTTTTCCGCAATTTAGAACCTCTTTACTCTGTTGAGCCCAATCGTTGACTGCTATAAGCTTCAAATATTACTTGCAATTCTTCTTCCATTGATCTGTCCAATTGGAAAGAGAGTCATTCCTCGATCCTTAGGTTTTGTGAGTGCACGAAAAAAGGCAATAAATCCTTTCTAACTGCATATTGGTTAAATTAAATGCCTCCATTGCTCTTCAGCCTCTCTTACTCATCACTCTTGGAGGCTAATTTTTGGTAATTAACCATGGTGAAGATGAAGATTGGTCCCTTTGGGCGCTTCATTGTCCTTAATGTGTTTGGTTTGAGGGGAGGGAGGGATGAGAGATAAATTTTTCCTCTCATCTTTACTAAATTACCTATGGAAAATTTTCAATATTTCAAAAATATATTCTCAACAAAAAAGAATATTCCTTTCATTAATGGCGATTTGGTCAATACATTCCCTAAGAATTATTCCCTCCCCCTCCCCTCCCTCAAACCAAACAGGGCCAAGTGACGTGAAAAAAACTAGCACATTTCATCACAAGATGATGTCAAAATTCAATTATGAATGCAAAAATGATACAAATGCCAATTTCCCCCGTGTAAGTAGGAAAACAAACAAGCTTACAACAAATTTAAGATTATAAATGAGGCTCGTCTACTTGCTCGTTGCTTGAAGGAATTGGGTAAAAGATTGCTGGGTTAACTCTTTTGTAGAAAGGCTCATATGGCGAATGCATATGGGATGACGTAAACCGAATGAGAAAAGGATATATAGGTAATATCACTACATTCAGAAATCCCTAACTAGATCTGTAGGCCATGATTAGAATTTTATTAAAAGTGTAAGCCTAAATTTAAATTTTATCATTTCGGTTGGATTTAATTTTTTTTTTTCTGTTGCTATTTCATAAATCAATTTTAAACATATACAATTGGATTTTATCACAATCACATGCAGGTGTAGTTCTTCACGGGTTAGACCGATCGTTGTACAATTTGCAGAAAAGAGTGCCATTTAATAATATTAAATAGGATAATATAAAAATGATACGTATGTACTTTTTGTTTCTAGGAAATGTATTTCATTAAAAATAATCTAACGAGTTCAAATACATAACAATGCAAATAACCTAAATATAACATAACTCTAAAATAAGTGAGAAGAAGCCGCCACCATAGTTAAAAACCCTACCACTTTATAATCCCTTTACTAAAATATGTGGATAGAAAAACGTCATCATCAACAACAAATCAATTATATTAAGTGTTTGTTCAACAAACCATCTCAAAGGACCATCGATTTTATCGGTAATAGAGCAAATAGATT
Organism: Acacia confusa; assembly: GCA_037074495.1. Lineage (NCBI taxonomy): Eukaryota > Viridiplantae > Streptophyta > Magnoliopsida > Fabales > Fabaceae > Acacia > Acacia confusa. The sequence continues at coordinate 45,200,343 of CM073503.1, forward strand.
GATCGTTGAAGAAGCTTTATAAGAAGATTTCAAAGAAAGAAAAACACCTACAAACTTGAATGAAAAAGATGAAGACGGAGAAGCCATCAATTGCACAACAAATTATATGTTCTTTATCATGACATACGTTTCAAATTTGCCGTTGTTAACAATCAATAATATTATTTTGAAAGATAAAGCAAAAAATATGTTAGACTATAGTTATCAGTTCTCAATCCTTAAAACTGTGAAACATAGCCACCAGATGAGATTTACTGTCATTGAAACTCCTAACTTGATTTATTGCCGCAAGAAAATCAACACCACTATAAGAATTCTAAAAAAAATGAAAATAAATAGAGATTAACACAAAATATGGATGTTTTTACCCCAATCATAATTGAGAAGAGACATTGTGAAAAAAGCTCACCCAACCCAACGAAAAGAGCTCCCGCCTCCCAACTCATGCAGTGGGGATGGGGAGAGGAAAAGGGACTCTTTTATTTATGTACATAATTAACTAAATGAAAATAAATAACAATTAGGGTTAATTGCTTTATTGGTCTTTTAATTAAATTGAATTTTCATTTAGTCCCTATATTTTTAAAGCTCTAATTTTTTATCCCTAAAATTTTATAAAGATTTGGTTTTAGCTTAACCACTGATTATTATATTTTTAAGGAGTATTAATTTTGGTTCATATACTTAAATTGGGACAATTTTTTTTTTTGAAATTATAGGGACAACAACTAATCATTCAAAGTTATAGATCAAAATCAAATTTTAATCAAATGGGAGAACTACCAATTACCATTAACGAATGACATTAACTCATAATTATTAAAACATGGTATGTTTCAGTTATTTTTAATAAATAAATAAATTTTCTTTTTTTTAATTAAAAATATTAAGCAGATCCCATCAGAAACTACAGAGGCAAGTAAACAACCAGAATGAGTTGTATTACTATGATGATGTCCCATTATTACTCATTATTCATATACTCAAATTACAAATATCTCCCCAAAACAAAAGGCAAAGAATTAATACACATCAAGCAAAATCACTAACAAATCAATCAATAATTAGTAACCAGCCTCTCCAAAAACCAAAATTAATCCCTTATAAACAGATAATTTTTTTCACTTAGTCCTCCACTCCTCCTTACATAAATTTAATCCATTATTAAATACTTGCAATTTCACCCCTTCTTGGACCCAAAATTCTCAATTAAAGTATAATATTATGTTGACTTGAATGTTAAATTTGAGGTATAAATTAGCAATATTTAAATGAAACACACAAACATTCAAGTCAAACAACGATTGTTTTAACACCAAATCTAACCAAACCCCTAGTCACAATTTAAATGCTCAATTTGATATGTGACTTCATCATTCTTGATAAGTCAAGAGAATGGTTAGATTTGGTTCAAGACACAATATGAAGAAAGGGTATACTATTGCAAATACTTAATAATAAAAGGATTAAATAGAAAAAATATTCATAGGGAACCAAATTGAAAAAATTACCTATTTGATGGGACCCAAATATCATTCTGGTGAAACAAAAAAGCTAATCAAGAAAATGCTAACGGTATGATCAAAGAAGGAGAAGGAGAGGAAGAGGACGATAATGGCGGAAGCTAGTGAGCCATGGCTACGGCGTCTTGGTAACGAATGGTTCTCTGGTTAGGCATGGCGAGCATTGTAGTATGATCCAAGAAATCCTTAAGAGCAACAACGGATTGAAGAATAGTTCTGAGATCTTCCGAAGAGGAGAAGCCGAAGCTTCCGATACGGCGGACGGCGTAAACATAGAAAGTAATACAGCCCTTTCTGAACTTAAACCTGGCCATCTCGCAACCGGAAAGGCCTCGAATCAGTTTCTTGTTTACATCGCCAAGGGGGATCTCGGAGGGCCAAGTCCGATCGACGGAGGATTTCATGGTTTCAGAGTCAAAAACGAAGAGAAGCACTTTGGATTTCTTAGTGCCGAGGCCGAGAGTGAGGGTGTGCCAAGCTTGGTGAGCGAGGATGGTGAAATTGGTCGGCAAGTAGGCGGTGGTGGAAGGGAAGGGAAGGAGCCTATTGTTGTCGCAGTCTTTGTTAGGGGCCGGTGGGTAAGAGAGGAGTTTGAGGAGTTCGAGAGGTCTGGCTCGCCGGATGGTGAAGGATTTGACGATGAATTGGCCGCCAAATCGTAGTCCTTTAACGTCGGAGCAGGGCTTGAAGGAGAAATCGGAGGGTTTAGAGGATTGATCGTTGGGGTGTTGGTGCTTCTGCTTTTTGTTCTTGCTTTTGCTCTTGCTTTTGCTCTTGTCTTTCTCTTTTTCTCCCATGGAGGAAGAGGAAGAAGATGAAGGCGTTGATGGCTTTTTTGGGGAGACTGGAATTGAGAAGTGGGCTTTTGTGAAGCGGTGTGGATATTGTGAGCCTTGATTATTGAATCCACTCCTAAGCTCTTAACGGCATGTCGTTTTGGGGCATTTCTTCCATTTCCCCACTTATTTCCTTTCTTTTAATTATAAAATAAAATGTCAGGAAAATCACTGTAAGATTCCCAAAAACGAATATAACTACACAAATTTTTTTAGTAAAGTATAAACATGTTGTTGTTTTTTACAGAGAAATTTATCATTATATATTAGTATTTACTTATTATAAAACTTTTATGTGATTATATTTCTTCCTTTAGAATTTGAGAGGATTTTCCCAAAAATTATAAATGAAAGAAACCAAGTTAGACAGAATGATTAGCATCCATCTGCTATGAGCTTTTTTTTTTTTTTTTTTGGGGGGGGGGGTAATATGTATATGTAAAAGCATGAAGGCTAGGTTGTAAGCAGCTGGGTCTAATTTGTGCTATATTTTCTTTTCCTTTTGTTACTATATGCATGCATGTTATATTGTTTTTACCTTTTAATGAAACTTCATGTGTGTGTGTAAATATTTTTTTTAAGAAAATAGAAAAAATGGTCTCGTATCTTATTTAAATATTGCTAAGTTTGAATATTAAAAAAAACTTCAACACGATTTTTTTTTTTTAATTTACGAAGTTTTTTTATTTGATATAATTTACGTTTAGACGTTGACAGTCAACCTTATTTATGAAATATTGAGATATGGCGAGTTTTTTTTAATTTAATAACTCTTCCTTTGGTTATATGCTTACACATTTACGAATTTTTAATAGAAGATTTTGGTGTCATTGGGCTATGAGACCCTACTATTAAGCCTGTATTTTGATTGAGAGAAAATAAGGAGGAAAAACGCCTAAAAATAGTAAATTAGTTTACCATTTTTAGATATTTTCTTTCCTAGCTAGTATTCACTCCTATTTTTTCCCTCAATTTTCTGCTATCCAAACACAACATAAGTAATATTTGAGAGAAGTAATGAACATATATTTAGTACCGAGGCATTGACATTGAGATTGTCTCCAATGAGAATATATGTACTTATTTTAAAACAATATGATGTTGGAAATATAAAATATAATAGGGTTAAGGTGCAAAAATACACATGAGCTTTTTCCTCAGAAGCGCTTAGATACATATGTGATTACCATTTTGGAGCAAAAGTTACATCCCACCGTTAAATCACTATTTACCGCCGTTATATTACTGTTAACTTCATCTCATTCTCTCTCATCACGGTGAACAGTGATTTTTGCTCTAAAATAGTAACCACATCTGTATTTTTGCTCCCAAAAAAAGTTCTTGATGCTGAGTGCTCCTGGGAAAAAACTCATGCGTATTTTTACACTTTAACCCAATCAATAAATAGGTTGTATTATTGTAACATATAAACAAAATAGTTAGTTGATATTTAATAATATTAACATTGAATTTCTTTTTTTCCCAACATTAATATCCAATTTCAATGAAATTTTTTGAGCATTCGTAGTCGAGATATGATAGAAAAGAAGGGTAAATGTCGTAATTACACCAAAATCTTTGGTCAATAGTTTGTTTCATGCATCTTTTTTAGGGGACAAAAAGAAAAAAATCTGGAATATATATGTGATTATGTTGTCGTTTTATTTGTTTCTATATATTCTGATTTGAACGTTTTCAAAAAAAAATTCTAAATTCAATCATTTTTAATGTATCGTCAGTATTCACATTTAACATTAAAAAACATTATTGGCACGAACTGGAATGTCGTAAAGGCCAAATAAATATAAAAGAGTGATTCTTTTTTTTTTTTTGGAGAGAAAACGACATATTCATATTCACTAATCAAATGATTTGTTGTACATATTCTTCGAATCTGAACAATCATAGTATTATATTTGTCACTAATATATTCGTTTTAATCATATTCTTCGAATATGAACAATCATAGTATTATATTTGTCACTAATTATTAGTGACAAATATAATACTATGATTGTTCATATTCGAAGAATATGTACAACAAATCATTTGATTAGTGAATATAGATATCGACTGTGGGGATACCTCGATGAAAACCAAAAAAAATATATTCGTTTGTTCATAAGAAAAGAAAATTAGAAAAGGATATACATGTGGTAACTAAGTAACTTGAATCACATCAAAGACAAATTAGCACTGAATTTCTATTAAACTAGGAGGTGGCTCGGTGCATGCTTATCAGTGAACTGTTGATCTGATCATGCAATGTAAATTTATATATATATATATATATATATATATATATATATATATATATATATATATATTTGTGTGTGTGTAATTTCAGTAACAAATATTAAGAGAAATAAATAGGGAAAATTTCAGAAAAATGCCTTCAAAATATGGAAAAAAATCTGTGATTTTCTACTAAAATGAGTTGTAATTAATACTTAAGTGTAGTTGATATCTAAATTATTGTAAGAAAGATTTAGGATTTTCATATCTTGATTTTGCTAAAGAAATATGTAAAAAGATGTGTGATTGCAGCTATTTGCAGGATAAAATATTCAAAATCTGGTGGCAGGGAGGAAGGGAACGGGAGGTGGGTGGTGCAGAGCAGGAAATAAACATATAAGGCACCGACAAAATTTTTTTTATTTTAATGTGTGTGTATTTTGTTTTATAATAATGTGTATATATATTTGTGTCAATTAATTGATTTTTCTTATAATATATTAATTGTATTTAGAATTTTGTAAACTTCCTTGTATACTGAAGCATAAGACTTTCTTTTTTTTAAAAAAAAGTGTTATATTTGATACGGAGAAGGTTGAGTGCTATTATTTGACTCAATATTCTTTAAAGGTCTATTTGACAGGAGGGAAATGGGGGAAATCGAGTTAGATTTAAAAAATTGGGAGAAGTGGGTTTATAAAATATTAATGAAGATGAGATATGAAATGAAAGGTAAGAAAAATTAATTAAAAACTTTTAATCTCACTTCTCTAATTTTTTTAATCTCCAACTCTTAAAATTTTTTCTCCTATTTAATGTATTGGCATGACTTGATATTTATTGTTTGTTACTTTAAGAAAGTAAAAAAAAAAAAAACCAAAAGGATAATGTAAACGAGTCAAAATTCATATGTTTTAAAGTTGTCATTTATTTTTTCATATATTATATTATAATTTACCTGAAGACTGCAACAAGTTCAGAACATTGTGATGCCTGCAAGATCTTATTATATGAATTTTAGAAAGACAGGCAATGACGTTGTAAAAGTATAAATGGTCCTTGTTATATTATTCTTAAAGCTTAAAAGAAAAGTTGCCTTTTCAATTATCTGTTAATATAAATTAGAACAAATTGCTGAAAATTTTTCATTTTCCAAAATTTATTATTCGAGGCATTTAAAGACCTGAGTTCTTAAACATCTGTAACTCATTTTTACTCGTGTATTTATAATCTTAACTATGTGTAAAATTGAAGACAATTAAACATAATTAAAAATTATGTTGTATACAGTTAAAAGGTTGAGTGTGGGTCATTTAAAAAATTTAAGGTACTTTAGCGCAATAAAATTTACAATGAATGATTTGTTTGCGATATTTCTTATAAATTAAGGCTATATTTGGTTTGAGGGGAGGGCGTGGGGGAGAATTTTTTTTTTGGAAGTATATTGACTAAATTGTCATTAATGAAAATAATATTTTTTTTTGTTAAGAGTATATTTTAGGAATATTGAAAATTTGCTATGGATAATTTTGTAAAGATGAGAGAAAAAATTTCTCTCTTAACTTTCCCTCCTACACCCTTCCCTCAAACCAAACAAACACAGTGTGTAAAGGGTATTCGCTGTCAATTTCTTTAAATAAAGGGTATTCGCTGTCAATTTCTTTAAATTTTAGGAATGCATGGAAGCATGTGATGAGCATGGGACTTTGGTCACAACCCATAATTACACTACAAAATTAACTTAATTAAGGGAGGTGGGGACCACAGGATTGAGTGTCCTGATGACGATGACCATCTCCATGCAGCTGCTTTAAGCCTCCATTATTTTAATTCTTTAACAATTAACAATATTAATAATTCCCATTTTATGTCGCTATTACACCAAAAACTTTGCTCAATAGTTTGTTTCATGCATTTTAGGGGACAAAAAGAAAAGAAAAATCTGGAATATATATGTGATTATGTTGTCGTTTTATTTGTTTCTATATATTCTGATTGGAACGTTCAAAAAATTCTAAATTGACCCATATTTAATGTATTGTCAGTACTCACATTTAACAGTAAAAAACATTATTGGTAAAAATTGGAATGTTCGTAGAGGCCAAATAAATATAAAAGTATAAAAGAGTGATCTTTTTTTTTTAGAGAAAACGACAGATCTATATTCACTAATCAATGGATTTGTTGGACATATTCTTCGAATCTGAAACATCATAGTATAAAATATTTGTCACCAATATATTCGTTTCTTTATAAAAAAAGTAAATTAGAATTTTACCCAAAAAAAAGTAACTTGAATCACATCAAAGACAAATTAGCACTGAATTTCTAGTAAATTAGGAATTGACAGGCGGTGGCTCGGTGCATACTTATCAGTGAACTGTTGATCTGATCATGTAATGTAAATTATTTATATAAAAAAATAATATAATATATATTAAGAGAAAATAAATAGGTAAAATTTCAGAAAAATGCCTTCAAAATTTGAAAATGGAAAATTATACTAAAATGAATTGTGGATTACTAATTAAATGTAGTAAATACCTAAATTATTGAAAAAAAAAACTGATTTAAGATTTTGATATCTTTATTTTGCTAAAGAAATATATAAAAATTGTGTGATTGCAGCTATTTGCAGGATATTGTTGCAGATGAAATATTCAAAATCTGGTGGCAGGGAGAAAGGGAACGAAAGGTGTGTGGTGTAGTGTAGGAAATAACATACAAGGCACCGACAATTTTTTTGTTTTTAAATGTGAGTGTGTATTTTTTTCTTAATACTAATGTGTGTGTGTGTGTATTTGCGTCAATTAATGTGAGTTTTCTTATAAGATACATTTTACCTAAATTCTGAAAAGAAACTATTGCTGTTTGTCTCCAGAAATTATATATTTAATAAAAAAAACAAGGTACTTTTGTTGCATATTATCCTTTTATATCTTCAAAATTATTTTATTCTAAATTTTAGTAAAATTATACTCCCTCAGTTTTATTTTATTTTTCACTTTGTCATCCTTAAATACCAATTATAAAACTAGTTTTTTTTTTTCTATGGACTTCTAATGACATTTTACGTAAAAATATATTAATCGTATTTAGAATTTTGTAAACTTCCTTGCATACTGAAGTACAAGACTTTCTTAAAAAAAATGTGTTATATTTGATATGGAAAAGTTTGAGTGTTATTATTTGACTCAATATTCTTTAAGGGTATGTTTGGCAGGAGAGAAATCGAGGGAAAGGGAGGAAAGGAAATTTTTTATGAGTTAGATTTTTTTAAAAAAAAGGAGAAGTGGGGTTATAAAATTCTAATAAATTAAAGATGAGATGTAAAATAAAAGAATAAAAGAAATTAATTAAAAACTTTTGACCTCAATTCTCTAATTTTGTTTTTTTAGCTCCAAGTCCTAAAATTATTTCCTCCAAATCCCTTGTACCAAACAGTCTCTAAGCAAAATCTTCCCTTCTAAATATTATTTGACTCATATTATCAAATTTTCCCCTTAATTAGAGCTCAATTTAACCTGAATCCAAATTAAATGTTGATACATTATATTTATGGTTTTTTTTTTTGCCTGACATGATATCTATTGTTTGTTACTTTTAAAAGTGTAAAAAAAAAATAATAAAATCAAAAGGATAATGTAAATGAGTCACAATTCATATTTCTAAAAGTTGTTATTCAATTTTTCATTTATTATAATTTACCTGAAGACTGCAACAAGTTCAAAACATTGTGATGCCTGCAAGATCTTATTATATGAATTTTAGAAAGACAGGTGATGACTTTATAAAAGTATAAATGGTCCTAGTTATATTATTCTTAAAACTTAAAAGAAAGGTTGCCTTTTCAATTATTTGTTAATATAAATTAGAAAAAATTGCTGAAAAGTTTCCATTTTCTAAAATTTATCATTCAAGGCATCTAAGGACCCAAGTTCATGAGCATGTGTAACTAATCTTTAGGGGTGTATAATATAATTTTAACTATGAGTGAGATTGAAGACATTTAAACATAATTAAAAATATATTGCATATAGTTAAAAAAAACAGTTAAGGCAGGTTGAGTGTGGGTCATCAAACAAATTTAAGGTACTTTAGCGCAATAAAACTTACAATGGATGATTTGTCAGCAATTTTTCTTATAATTTTGTAAACTGCCTTGTATACTGAAGCATAAATCTTTCTTTAAAAAATGTGTTATATTTGATGTGGAGAAATTTGAGTGTTATTATTTGACTCAATATTCTTTAAGGGTCTGTTTTGCAGGAGGGAAATTTTTTATAAGTTGGATTTAACAAAATTGGAGAATTAAGGTTATAAAAATTTTATAAAGATAAGGTATAAAATAAACGAACAAGAAAAATTAATTAAAAACTTTTAACCTTACTTCTCTAATTTTTTTTTTTATCTCCAGGTCCTAAAAATTTTGCGTCCTCTTCCTTCCAAATCCCTTGTACTAAACAGTCTCTAAGCAAAATCTTCCCTTCTAAATATTATTTGACTCATATTGTCAAATTTCCCCCTTATTAATTAGGGCTCAATTTAACCTGAATCTAAATTAAATGTGGGTACATGATATTTCTTGTTTTTCTTTGTCCTGACATGATATTTATCGTTTGTCACTTTAAAAAAGTTTTTTAAAAAAATCAAAAGGATAATGTAAATGAATCACAATTCATGTGTTTTAAAGTTGTCATTTAATTTCTCATATATTATAATTTACCTGAAGACTGCAACAAGTTCAGAACATTGTGATGCCTGAAAGATCTTATTATATATATGAATTTTAGAAAGACAGGTAATGACTTTATAAAAGTATAAATGGTCCTAGTTATATATTATTCTTAAAACTTAAAAGCCAGATTGCCTTTTCAATTACTACTTGCTAATATAAATTAGGAAAAAAAAATGCTGAAAAGTCTTCATTTTCCAAAATTTATTATTCGAGGCATTTAAAGACTCAAGTTCTTAAACAGGTGTAACTCCTCTTTAGTTGTGTATAATATAATTTTAACAATGTGTAAAATTGAAGACATTTAAAAATAATTAAAAATATGTTGCATATAGTTAAAAAAAAAAAAAAAAAAACTTAAGGCAGGTTGAGTGTGGGTCATTAAACAAATTAAGGTACTTTAGCGCAATAAAATTTACAATGGATGATTTGTCAGCAATTTTTCTTATAAATTAAGGTATTCAGTGTTAATTTCCTTTAAATTTTAGTAATGGAATCATGTGATGAGCATGGGACTTTGGTCATAACCCATAATTACACTGCAAAATTAACTTAATTAAGGGAGATGGGGACCACAGCATTGAGTGTGGTGATGACGATGGCCATCTCATGCAGCTGCTTTAAGCCTCCATTATTTTAATTCTTTAATAATATTAATATTAATAATTCCCATTTTATGTTGCTCAAGAATATTTGAAAGGAGCACGAATTAATAGTTTGATTATTAACTCACATTTGCTTTTAGCTCATCATTCTGAGTACTCAGTAAACAGTGTTAACATATGATATCAAGGGCACGAACTTGTGGAGCAAGTCACTCTTTGTTTGTTGAAAAAATGTGACCCCGTCTTCAGTCAACGAACAAGGTTAGTGCCCCAAGCTTTTCCATCAGCAATAATATAGTCTTGGTCACTTAAGTACGAGATCTGTTTGACCTAATTTTAGTTAATTAGGATCTTACATATATGATCACCAACAATAAAAAGAGTTACAGTGAAAAATGGTATAAAGAGCAAGGGAGATAGTTTTATTAATGACTTCTTAGACATGTATACACAGAGAAAATGTCGAGAAATGAGTGAGAATTCAATAATGATCCAGTGATATAAAAGAGAAACATGTTAAAGAAGAGTCTGTGGTTTTCTACATACGATGGTCCTTCCTCCTTTACCCCTTCATTTCGTTGGTTCGTTCCTATCCTTTTGGATCCTGGGGAGGTGGTCGTTACCATATTTGCAGGTGTGGGGATCTTCTCTCATGTTCGTGGTTTGATAGGGTATCTCATGCAGGGTTACGAAAAGTTTAGTCAAGGCTCGTGGCTTCATTGGACTCTGTCTTCCTTATTAGGCTTGCTTCATACGTCGGGCTAAAGGTTGTTTTTTGGAGCATATAGTGTCCCAAATTCCAATATGGGGAATGCAAAAAACACATTTTGAAAAGTTACCTTCAATTGGTTCTTACAATACTTAAATTTAACCTAATCAAATAACTATATGAAGAAGCATTCTATAGAACTGTAAGATTAAATTTAGAGTTTAATTAGTATATCTACAGAAATTCTTGTGTGAAACTGATTTGCCATGTCATTTATGGTCTAACTAACTAAAATACAACAATTCAACTAGTATTAATCCTGACCGGTTGCTAATGTAATCCAATTTTTTATTTTCCTTAAAAAAATAAATCTCTTAATTAAGATTTCACAAGTAATGAAAAAGTAAATATTGTGAAATCTCTTAATTTTATTAATATGCCTGCTAACATTTAGGAGGAGTTAAATCAGCTCATGAGTTGTTGTATTATAATTGGTTATACCACAAATGATGTGGCAAACCAAATAGAATTTCTCAGTACATCTATAAAATTCTCCTTTTTTATACGGTTATTTGATTGTATTAGCTTTAAATATTGTTGAACTCCATCAGGTATATCCTTCCCAAAAGCGTTTTCTATATTCATGTGAATTTGAACTCGAGATCTTATGTTTAAGTCCTTTATTAAGACCACTGTCTATTAGTTCTATAAAATACTCTTTAAAAAAAAATCCATATAATATAGGAAGTCATTTTGACTAATTCAAATTCAAGTTAAAATTAGGCTCCACATGAAAGATATAAGTCTTCAAAAATATTTTTTAAATATACGAGTATTTTTTGGATGCAAAACAAAAATGTCTTGGATGTGGCTGGCTAACAATAGATGCTTTCCTCATTTGACAACCAAAAAGTGGTCGCAATAGTATGTTGATAGATGAAGGGACAGCTACATTTAATCATTTCGTGAGAAGGAAGACTCACCAAACCAAAAGCAATTTACTTTACCAATGGTCCTACCAAATTAACAATCAAATTTGTACAAACTATATGGCTTCACTCATATTTTATAAAATAAAGGATTAAATATCATTTTTGTCATGAAAGTTTACCTTGCGGAGTACTGATCACTCGAAAGTTTTTTTGGTCTCATTTTTGTCGAGAAGTTTAAAAATGCAGCAATCTTACCCATTTGTTGATTTTAACAATTGAATTGTTTTTTTTTTTTTATAAACTTTTAGGGGCAAAGTTACTGCTAGAAAAAAACTTTCAAGGTATATTTGTTCCGTTTTTAAACATCCGGAGAAAAAATGAAACCAAAAAAACTTTCAGGTGATCTGTTCTTTTTAGGGTAAACTTTCATGACAAAAATGATATTTAACCCTAAAATAAATATCACATATTCATTGATGTTATTTCTGTAATGATCAAATTTGTTACTCGTATTTCTTATTTAATAAACTTAACTATAAAAGATGGCGAATGCAAAATTCTCTAACATACACGGCATGCTTCATGTGCTATATTGGACACCAGCAAAACATAAACTCATGCTTTAATTTATGTGTTTGTGATGGTGTGTGTGACTTCACCACGCATTCATGTCTCATACTTCCATGTTGGTTTTTATTATAAGTCACTTCTAACTTATTCGTGGATAATGATAATATTGATCTTATTAACTACTTTATTTGATCCTTAATATAAGACATATTTACCTAATTTGATTATATTAAAAAAGTTAGTTTATATATGACAAGATTTCTTAAAACACTTTAGTCATCCTTCTCAATTCCATTATTCCCTCTTATATATATGATCAAGATCAACTCTTTAAATATGTTCTATATTAAGAACTATAGGAAGCATATTAAATCTCAATATCTATTAATTTATTCGCTCTTTCATTGCCCTTATTATACATGTGCTCATACACACAGGGGCGGACCCAGAAAATAGTTGAAGGGGGTGCCATTGGTGGGGGGGGGGGGATTTGGGGGGGGGGGTAGCGTCCCCTTTCTTTTAAAGCAAAGTTTTAAATGCATTAGAAAAATAAAAGAATATATGGAAAAAAATAAGGCAAAGTGCTGTTAGAAATAGTAAAGTTGAACACTAAATAAGTTTAAGTATATATATTGTAATAACAAAAATGTATTACAAATTACAATGTCATCCTTTTATGCATTATTTTTTAGAATTTTATCATAATTGTCTCATTATCAATACCATTAAATATATCTTTTTCAATATAAGACACTAAGCAATTAAGGGGGCATTTCCCTATCTTGCTAGGTCATAAAAGAACAAAGAGTAAAGCTGGACGTGTGTGTTGAAAAAGGCATAGAAGGGAATTTTTTTTTAAAAAAAAGAAAAACATATAAGAGTAAAAAATTGGGGGGGGGGGGGAGGTGCCCCCAAATGTCTTATAAAGAGGACTAAGAACCAAGTTATTCAAAATTGGACCGGTTAGTAAAACTAGTTGAGGTAATAATTCCAAGGTTAGTGATTTAAATATGGGTCAACTTAGAATTAGATCGGCCATAATTAAAATAATGGTTGAACAAAAGGGTGTTCATTCATAAGTAAATAGAACATCTCCGTATAAATCATATATAATTCAATAAAGAAGAGTTGCTAAAACAAAAATACGATGAATTGGTATTTTTTTAAAAAAATCAAAATATGTTGTATCAAGCACAATAAGGGTTTAGTTGGGATATCTAAAACTCTTGACTGAATCAACTAGGATAATAATTCACCAATTCACGGTTCACTGATCTAATTGAGTGACTTGGGATGAGCTTCAACACAATGCTAAAAATACCTTGTAGAAGATGTCACACACACACACACACACTTGTATGCTAAAAATTTAACTTATATTTTGTTAAAACATAACAGTTCAAGAAAGATAATATTTATTTTCATGGTAAAAAAGATAATATTTTATTTTAGATTTTGTATATATTTAAATGAAAATAATAATAATAATAAAATTAAACTAAATTCTGACTATCCAAATATAATATAAACCTCTGATTGTTAAAACATCTGCATTGATCTAGCTAAGTTGACTCGTAAGTCTCAACAACTCTCTGCTTTTGGGATTTTTGTGATTCCCGTGTCCCCTCGATTGACCACAAAACTTCCAAAAGTGTAACCACTCATACGTTGCTTGGATCTCTATCTCTCTCACTCACACAGGTGTCATGATTAGAGCCATACACATTGTCTAGGCTTAGAAATTGACAAAGAAGAAGATTGAGCAATGTTCAATCTTGTATTTGCAATTTCAAATTGGAAGATTTATATTTTATCTTTTATAACTTGGATTTATATTATTCAATTTGGTCATATAGAGCTCTGAGTCATAGTCAAAACTCAAAGGCTGATTATGATCACTATTTTAGTTCAAAGTATAATACAAATAACTGTATAAAAATGTATAATAAAATTAAGGGTTAAAGTGCATTAAGCACTTTGAAGTATTTTTATAAATGCATCCATATCATCTTAAAATATTTTATGTTATATTTAGCATCATGAAATTTATTCATTAGGGCACTTAGCCTATTAAAGTACTTTTTTTTTTTAAAAAAAAAAACTTTAAGATACTGGATATACTTAAAAAATATTTCAAGATGTTGGATGTACCGCAAAAAAATTTAGTATGCTAAATGCATAGTTCAGGGTGTTAGATATACCTTAACCCAAAAATAAATCATCATGGTCAAGTTGAATTTGAGAAATTTGATGTTTTTCAAAGTTAAAAATTAAACCTGAGTCAGATATAAACCAATTGATAATACTTTAATGGTTTTCATAAAAAACATTGGGATAGAATATTTTTACTACCATTTTTTGTTATTACCAATGTTACTACCACTTTAAGATTTTGATCTAACGGTGAAAAAGTAGTATTAACATTGGTAGTAATAAAAAATGATAATAAGAATATCCTATCCCAAAAACATTATATACGTAAGAAGAAACATGTCAAATCAACCTATATACAAGAATACAGTTCATAAAACATAATGTTCTCAAAATAATGTGATATACATATTTGCAACATAATACTCACAGGAAGTGGTCATGAAATTCACTGAAAATTAAATCTCACACATCCTCCAGTTCTTTTTTTTTTTTTGGGCTCTTTTCCTTCCCTCCCCTTTTCACATGTTACAATTACCATGGCCTGCACACAATATCAAGAAACATGGACACAACATGGTAAGTCATAAATCATAATGAAGTATAAGAACAATAAATATTTTTGCCGGCTTATCTTAACAACTAAATTGTACTTTCTCTAATTCTTGAGGTAAGAGTTAGATAATTAATTTGTAAACAATAAGAAAATTAGTTCTACGTAAAAAGATGTATGTTGATTTTTTTAAAAAAACCTCTTGAATTATTCGTATAGGAAAACCCCTTGATGGAAACTTTCTAATATGTGTAATTTATAGGCATAATTTGGAGGCAAAAACATATAAAGTTGAGAGATAAAATGAATTAAGGTTTTATATTTAGATTCAAACTAAATCCTATAACTATCTGCTATATTGGAGTGAGTTTTTTCTCTCTCCAAAATACAAGAACCTCCATCTTATTTATAAGTCACATTCTAAAATTTTCTTATGTTTCTATATATCAATTCTATGAAGCAACTGATATTGTTTCAAATATAGCCTTTTTGACATGGTTTTGTCTAATGGTTACTCTAAGAGATGACCAAGAATATGATTGTAATCAAGAGTATTTATAAAAAATATAGAATAATTTTACAACAAAAAAATAATTTTAATTAATTTTTTAATTTAAATGAATTTCTAGTTTTTTTAATATATGAATTTCTACTTAAATATAACATAAATATATATATAAGAGATAACATGATTTTTTTTTTTGGATATGAGATAACATGAAGTCATGAACTTACTTGGGTTGACATTGGTAAGTTGACCAGAACCTGAGAAGTCGCAGTTGGTTTGGGCCGGGCCTTTGGACTTATAGTAGGCATTCATGGCATAAGTAGCATGGGCCTGAATATTATTGGGCTGAAAACAGGCCCCACCGGGCTGAATGGGCCTACAATCCACACCCTGGCTACAAACGTAATCAATGTTGGCTTGAAGGGCTTGATTAGCTATGTTTGGTTTAGGGACACACCAACTTGAACTTGCTCCTCTTCCTTTATGATGTCCCCCTCTTTTATGATGCCCTCCTTTTCTTGGGACTGGTACTGCTGGTGTTGCCGGTGCTGGCTATCAATTAATATATGAATAAATGATTATTTTTTTTAAAAGACACCATAAATAAATCATAGACATAATCAAGATATGTTTGGCAAAAAAGAAGAAGATCACAGACGATATATTTAGATATGTTGCTAGAACTGGTTTCGTTACTAAGCTTTGGATCTAAACAGATTTAGCCTGTTCATATTTGATTTTGAATCGTCCAGATCAAAATGAACATTTCTTAAATAAAAACTTTTTTTTTTGGAAAGAATAGCAGTTAAAAGACTACCTTTATTTTAGGTTTTATACCCATCAAAATAACT
Source organism: Acacia confusa (assembly GCA_037074495.1). Taxonomy (NCBI): domain Eukaryota; kingdom Viridiplantae; phylum Streptophyta; class Magnoliopsida; order Fabales; family Fabaceae; genus Acacia; species Acacia confusa. The sequence goes on from CM073503.1 coordinate 45,216,551, forward strand.
TTTTTAAAAGGGTGCAGGTACAAAAATACACATGAGTTTTTTCTTCAAAAATGTCTAGCACCATGTGCTTTTTTTTAAAACAAAAATATACACGTGATTACCATTTTAGAGCAAAAATCACAATTGTCAGTTTTAGTTTATTAGATCTTCAAGCAACAAATGAGTTAATAAGGGCTATTCCTAATAGGATGAGGGTCCAAGCAAATCGTCCCTTTAGGACTAAAGGTTGGCCTATTTAAATTTTGGATAATAATTTGATTTATGATATATATATATATATATATATATATATATATATATATATATATATATATATATATTAGAGCCTATTTATATAAGGGAGGAGTAGGCCAAGCTTCTAACAGTGCCCTACATCTTAACTTACATAAATGCTAGTAGTCTTATTGTCGAGCCTATTTAGATAAATAGGCCATGTTTGTTTTCATGAGGCCTAACTGTCAAATCTATAAGCCTAGTCTCTTTAAGTTTTTTTAATTTATACTATTATATAAATACATATAATATCATTTAAATAATTTTATAAATTACTTATAAATTTACCAACTTAACCTTGGTTCCAAATTTTTTTACATAGACCTTAATCCTAAATTTTAAATCTCATCATCATTACACTTAGCTCTTGCTTTTGCATTAATCATTCACCCATAGCTATCTCTCTTTTCTTCATTCACTTGAGATAAGAGTGCTAACTCAATTCCTCTTCCTGATTTTCATTATCCACTAAAGCATAATAATTGTTATGAGTTTATTTTAGTATAAAATGAAATATTATAATAATAGGAGAATGAGTTTGTCCCAATTTATGAATTTATGACGAGAATGAATGTTAACCTTTTAAAACATAATGTAAGATTGTAAATAAGTATGAAGAATTATATATGAATTTTGAGGCATAGGCTTTAAATACTATTTAAAGATTTATATTTAAAGTTGACCTTTATCAGGCTTCAGACCTTGTCAGACTTTTTAAAGATTTATATTTAAAGCTGACCTTTATCAGGCTTCAGACCTTGTCAGATTTTTCAAAAGCTCAGGTTTAAACTCAGACTTTAAATCTATATGTTGCAAGCCCATGTCTATTTAGGTAAAACATGATCTATTTTCACCCCTACTTTTATACTAATATAACTTATAATTTAATGGTTTGAATTAGAAATTTATGAATTTTAATATGTAAGAAAAATATATGTAAAAGGGATTGACGCTTGTAGAACCTACCCCGGGATGCAACGTTGAAAACCCCCGGCTTTGCAAACAAAGCCTTCTTCTTTTTCTTTTCTTTCTTTTTTTTTTTTTTGCATAAAAGCTTTTTAAACCCAACCCATTTTTCTATTTTTTTTTCTTTTGAAATTGGCAAGCAAAATTTTCCCTCAACCACGTCCTCAATTCAAAATGTAAGAATAGAAAAATAGTGTTGGGACTTTCCCCTTAAGACCGTGAACCTGGCTTGGAGCGAATCTAGATTATTTGAAACCAAAAGTTCTGATGAACCGGGTGGGTAACCAAAGCAGACAGCATCGAACCTGATCAAAGCTATCAAAACCTGATGCATACCATTGCACCACCAAGGTGCTGGTTCATTTTTCTAATTCTAACCTTAGTATAAACTGGCATCTTAACAATAGTCTATCTATGATTAAAAACAAGTAGTAATATGAATACATACCTGGGCATTGCGCATGATTCCAGAGTTGTAGACTGGCGTCAAATCCGGCCGAAACAAACCCCAGTTCCTCTCAGCGGTCGGACCGGGTTTTTGGTCCTCATTAAACAACGCAAAAATGTAAGTCTCAAACCGCCGGTTCGGCATCAAAGGTGTTCCTCTTTTGGACGCGACATGCCTGACGAGCTGGCCGTTATACGACGCTGCATTATCCACACTACAAATTGCCGGGTTGTCGCAATTAGAGGGCCACCCCGTCTCGCCCACGGCCAAGTCCACGTCAGCATACCCGACGGCCATCATGGCGGCGTGAACAGCGTCGAGGAGCACGTCGAATTGATTCTTGTAGTGGCGGCGCGTGAAGGGGTCAAACAAGGAAGGGCTAGGCTTGAAGATAGAAAAGTTAACATTATTAGGATCTAAGCTGAAGTAAGGGTAAGGATTGACCATGAAAGGTGTTTTGGTTTGCCTCAAGAAATCAAGCATTGGCTTTAATATGGAATCTGAGTATGCTGCCCTAAATCTTGCTGTACTTGGTGGTGTCACTGTTTCCATGATAATCAACGAGTGTGCTGTGGTCACCTGAACATAATTCATCGATCACAATCATCAAATGAGTTTTGATGCTAAATTAAGATACTTCTCCTTGATCTTAGTATGCATACTAGCTAGATAGCTAATTCACGGATAGTAAAAGAAATAGTTAAGTAAGTTCTGTGTAATAAATGAGTACTGCCTCTTGTTCAGAATATAATAACAAAAAAATGACTTACATAATTCGAAAAGGGAAAAAATGTAGCTTACATTCCTAAACACCCTTATTTATGAAGATGATGAATGGGAGAGAGAATGAGTGAAAAAGTATACGAGATAAAATGAGTGGAAAAAAAGACGTGAGAAGCATCAAATTAATTAGGGATAAAATTGAAAAAATAAATAAATCATGAGACAGAAAAAAATGTATCTTATACAAAAAATCACATTCCCTCAAAAATTTGGTGCTTATACTTTGAACAAGTGGGAGTACTGATTTTCCTAAAATATTCTCTTTAATCATGTACAATGGAACTACCTCTAATTAAAACCCTTGAACATGTGTAATCAATAGGGATTTTTTAAGAAAAAATTATAAATTTAGGAGAAAAAGTGGATTGGGATGTTATATTTAGGACTGAGATAAATTGCTTGTATATCTCTCTGAAGGGAATATTAGCTAATAAGAATATAATGGAGAAATTTTTTTAATTCTTGCAAGGCAACCAAACCTTAAAAGTTACTTATTCTCAAGAACTCCAAATTCACCACTAATATAAGGGAAATTTACTAGTCAACTAAACTAGAAGTATTTATTACTCATTCCGGTCCTTTTTATAATAAGGACCTAAAATTTAAATTGTTTTAGTCCTTTTTATAAGAGTCTGACATAAGTTGTTTGAGGAATTAATGATTTTTTCCCTCATTAATATAATTATATGTATTGTATTAATAAAAAGATGGGTGATGCTTATATTTACCATTTTTCTCTTTCTTAGTTATGCTTGATAAATAATGACATACTTAGTCAAACAAGTTTAATTATACTTGCTTATTATTTTTAACTAATTAATTTTAAATTGCATGATTCGGTTATTGATTTCTTAACCGGATGGAGTAATAAAATTGAATGATATTTACCACTATTACTATTTAAACTACAAAAGTGGAACTATGAGTAGGCATTCTTATGAATAAATAGCTGCTGAATTTTGTTCTTAATACTAATTTTCTCGATATAATAAGCATTATACATAGCTTCCCTTTCTTTTTGTTTTTTTTTTGTTTTTTTTTAAAAAAATTTTAAACAAAGGAATTTGTTTCCTTCAAGGAGACTACAAAAGCAATTAGTACAAGAAATTAAAGCAGGGTCTAATTTTGATAAAATATGAATTTGAGAATGCAACATATATATCAGTATCATAATTAGTCCAACCACGATAAGATATTAAAATATGAATTAAAATATAAGTGTTCATGATATTGAAGTTACAATCGCATAGAGTTTATTTGACTTACCATAATGTCAGTGATTCCCTCAGCTCGAAGGGCATCATGGAGGGACTTCATGGCAGGTACGAGGTTTTGTAACATGTTTTGATCTCCCCAATGAAGCACTTCGCTGCCGACAAGAATGTACCTAATCTTTGTTGCAGGGTAAAAAGGTTTAATTTTGTTGACAACCCATTGGCGTGCAAAATTCACGTCGGCGAGGGGCACTACATCGCCGTCAGGGGCTGTGACGGAGACGGAGATGCCGGTATTGGCAAAAGCCTGTATGTAATCTGGATTCACGTCAAAGAGCTTGACGGCGTCAATTGTGGTCATCGTCTTGAGAAAATTCGCGACCGTTGCTGGTGGCGGCAGGTTGTTTCCGAGGGCGCCATAGTTGACGCCAATGGCATTCGTGGTGGCGATTAGGCCGAGAAAAAGGAAAGAGGCAAGAACTGAACTATCCATGGTCATTGTTTTTTCTTATTTTTGTTGTTTAAGTTAAAAATCAGAAGTAAGAAAATGAACCATCTGTATAAGAGTGGTAATTATCCATGTTGTCTAAAACAAGACACAAGACGAGGAGCGTTGAAGGAGCTATATATGGACGTTGGAATGTCTATTATTGAATGGGTTGGTAGTGAAGTTAGTTAAATTGTTGGGTTGGATTAAAATGTAACGATAAAAATTATCTGTAATTTGCAATTCATCTCGAAAAATAGTATACAAGTCTTAAAAAATTTCAAAATTTTCTTCACTAATTTTAGACTGATTTTGACTAAGGAATGATGAGTGCGGCTATGACAAGTTAAATCTCAAATAGCAAATTTTGGGCTGTTTGGTTCAAGGAAAATTGAGGGAATGAAATGAAAAATGCATATTTTACCGTCGAATGGGGCTATTTTGTTCACATTTTCACATGAAAACGTTTCCTGGCGGCGGGCCATGTTCTCTTAAATATGAGAAAATCAGTTCACCTATTTTGGTGGGAATCCATTTTCCACTGGAAGAAGAAAACCAATCTACCATTTTCAACGCCAAGCTTTCTGTTTGTACGAGCAGCACCTAAAACCTAATTAATGATGTACATGTCCATGACCATGTACATGTCTCACTTGTCTATGGAAAGATTCAAAGAAGGTAATGACGATTGATTGAGCTACTTTTGTCGTTAAAGCAATCAATTAAACTAGGTCCTAATTAATGATGCAGTTTAGGGTCAACCTAGGTCATTCTCTCAAGGAGTAAGTTGTGGGTTTTTTTTTTTAGGATTAACTTTCAAGTGACAAAAGATGTAGTGGAATGTAAATGGACCTAAACTAGGATGTAAAACACTACTACATATATGCAATTAACTAACTAAATGTACTAATGCAATTGACTCTAAAACCTATATGAAAATGAAACTAATCTAAATTTTTAGGGGGTTTTTCTTATGAGAGAAGAATTAAAATCCTAATAAAAAGATTGATTAAAAGCAAGTAAAATAATAATGGATCTAATTAAGTTATGATGATGAAGGGGACAACTTAGGATTCATATGGAGTTAACTTTCTTAGCGCAAATTAATTGATTAGACCAAAAGGAGGTTAATGAGATATTGAAATTAATGAGTTCAATTACTTAATTGAAACATGGGAAACCCTCAAGTTCAATAACATATATTTCACTAGAAAACTCATAATGGAATAAGCGGTGGCTAGTTAAACTCATTAAAAACTAATAACATTTAATTCCAAAATAATCTTAGAAATCTTGTTTACAATTGCCTAATTAAACAACTAGACAATTAACCAACTTAATTAAACAATCAAGATGATAAACCTAAATCGATAATTACATTAATAATGAAAACTCAATTAATAATATAATTGACAATCAAATGGTTTGCAAACAAAAATCCCAATAATTATCTTGAGGACAATTTAAATCCAAATTATCAATTCAATCCAAATTAAATAATATGTTTCCAATAAAAAACTAGACTGTTCTCAAGAAAACAACTTAAAAATATTTAAAACTAAATAATCCCAAGTCTTGAACTAAATTAATAAAAGGAAAGACACTCCCTTATGATCTTCAAGTGTAAGCTCTAGGCCTTAACTTCCTCTATGCTCCTCCCAAGTTGTCTCCCAACTAGCTTAAGCTTCCATGGAATTTCCCTCACTAAGATTTAAACACATCACCGCTGCCATGAGGAAATATTGAGGAGAATTGCTAAATCCAATTGCTTGTAGCACTGCGCATCCACAAATCTCCTCTGCGTCTCGCGTCTCTCTTCATCTTCGGCCTGTAGTTTGCGGCATTTTTGCGTCTCTCAATCTCACGGCGTGCAGCGTCTGTGTAAAACCTAGCAACTGCTAGGTTAATTATAGGAAATGAGAGGGAAGCTATGAGTATTCATTTGAGCCCATTAAAATTCTAAGAGGCCCAATAAAATTATATCATTGGATTTCTTTTTGGCTTCTCTAAAAAATTCTGCATCATAAGATTTTCCAATATATTTTTTTATTGGTAGAAATTAAATAAAATCATGATATATCATATATTCAGTAATATTATTCAACCACAAGATAATAATTAGAATATTATTAATTTAAGCCCAATAATCTCATGATTAATTCATATTTATATTATTTCCTAAAATTGGCTAACAACCCAATATATTATCTAATAAATCCAAATTAGCCAAAAATAGTCCCCAAAATAAATAAATAAGGTGGGATAAAATATATGAAAATTGAGATTTATCAACGATACAGATGGGGAATTATCTGATGGCAAACAACCACCTCCTGTTAGCTTGATGCTTGTGGTAGTGGTGATGATGGTGGACAGAGAAGATGAAGGTGAAGAAGGAAAAAGACTTAGATGCAGATGGAGCTGTCAGTAGGGAAGAGAAGAGGAGATGCAAACGCCTACCAAATATTTTTCCGATCAGAGAAGAGGAGTTTTTTCAATTGTGTTGAGAGAATGAAAGGAGAAGACACGTTTTTTTATTAAGTTTTGATTTAGGTGATTTGCATTTATATCTTTGGGGTACTCGAGTGTGCCTGTGAGCACTTGAGTGTTTGGTAATCTTAGAGTAAAATGATATTTTCTCTCATTTTCCTATCTATTTTCTTTCAACTAAACAAATTTTTTCTATCAACTCATTTTCATTTTCAATACAAACCAAACGTATTGAGATAAAATATTTTCCATTATATTCCCTTCTTTTCATTTTCATTCAAACGGGCCTGAATATATCAAAGTCCCATAAAAAAACACAAATAGTTCTTAAGTCCCAGGTCTCTTATGTGTAAATATGTTTTATACTCAATTACTAAAATATTATTTTTTAAAGAAAAAAATCTTCACCCCTCAGTTTTTAATAAAAATAAGGATATTTTGACAATGGAGTATATATGGAACTTCTCATGTCCTTTATATAAAACATATTTAGAGAATTGATCTTTGTCCTAAATATAAAATATAGTTTTTATATATGTCAATCTTTTCCTCATTTATCTTTATTGATGTTTTCTCAACAATAATTAAGGAGAAAAGGAAAAAGGGAATTCAAAAAGATTACTAGGGTATTTTAGAAAATATATGTTATATCAACTAACCCAACTAATTTCTTTAATATAATCACATTATATAAATATGTCTTATATTAATAATCAGAGAGAGAGAGTAGTATATTTATATATAAAGGACTCTGAACTTGAAAGCTATTTATGCATTTTTTGGGGCTTTATTGTACTTAGTGTCTGTTTGAATTAATTTCTTTTATGTGATTTTACACTTTATAGATAAACACATGAGAGTTGTCTTATAAATCTCAAATGTGATTATTTTTAAGATGTTCCAAGCATAACCCAGAAGACTATGACTGGCAAAGACGAACGGAGCAGACGATGATCGGCAATGATGAGCAAAGCACAGTGACTCCTGGCATTGTGAGACGTGAGTGTGAGGGAGGAGAGTTTTCTAACTTCAAATGTTTTTGAATAACTGAGCCTTAACCCTTGATTTTGTTTCAAACTAAAAGCGGGCAAAATGATATTTTTTACATTTAAAATTAATATCACTCAGGTCCTTTATGACTCCACTATAATTTAACAATTTAAAGGACATGGTTGTAACTAATTCTGTTACTTGGAATATGAGTGCAATCTTCCCAAAATGTTTCCTTCTCCGATAAATCTAAGAATTATACTACAGATTTTCATTTCTTTCAAAACAAAAATTATACAGGGAAGGACAAAGTTAATTGAATCTAATTGCTTCCTAAATTATAAAGAAATGTTGATTAGCCTTCACACGATTGGCCAAGAGCTTCCATAATTTTTTAGATGAACGTATTCTATACAATTCACAAATTTTCGTAAGTATCATATAGTTGGAAAATTCTCATTGATCTGTTCATTTTGATCAAATGGTTGTCATATCATTCAACAAATCATGCCATTTAAAAATTTGCAAAAAAAAATGAGGTCACGCAATGACAATCATCACAACAAAATAAAAAGACGCGTTTTTAGAGTAGTCCGTTGCTAACTAACTGGTCATATATTTAAATTTGGGAAGATTTGATTCATTTCAAAATCCTTTTTTCGAAATGAAAAATTTTCCCCAATTGGATTGGATATAATGTCATTGATTACATGGGATCCAAAGCATGCTTTACATTCATGAACACATAAGGGCTAATTTAAGGGAAAAATTGAAATGCCAAAGATTTATAAAATGAGTACTAAGTATTTTGTTAGATACTTCATAATATTTTGTAAAATAATGTAATTTAATTAAAATATATAAAAACATTCATGCATAACTTAAAAAAGAGTAATATTTAAATAAAAATGAATTAATATATAAATATAAGTAAAGGAAACACTACTCATATATTAATTACATATAAACTTGGTCATAGGCCTCCTTCACCAAAAAAAAAAAACCACATATAATTCAACCAAATAAAGTTACTAAAGTACACATTAAGTACGATGTATTGCAATTTTTTTTTTTTAACTTGAAAGTTGAAACGACATCATCTCAAGCTCCATAAATGAACACGACGACAATCAAATTTTATCTCACTATGTGAGATCGGCTATATAGAATACATGATTTTATTGAGTTCAATTTAAAGTTAAATCTTTAGATAAATTGTTATGTAACACCCCGGATTTCTAAAGTTCAAATAACACAAATATTCCAATGGTTTTCATAAATAATAATAAAATCCAAAATAAACTACTTCCGGAAGGTGTCACCGCCGCACTTGTATGGAACAAGTGCAAGGCTTCTTATTACAGGAAATATATCAAAACTTAAGCAGAATGTTTATTTCGAAAAATAAAAGGAAAGAAAATAAATGAAAAGAAATTAAATAACTAGAATCTGTTTTCCGTCATCCTCACTTCTCACTGCTAGCCCCAGCCCTTGGCACCTGTTCACTAAAATTCTGCTCCCCCAAAGGATCATCACAGCCCAAGAAACACAGACATCAGCAAATGCTGGTAATCCTAACTAAATAAAGGTAGACTGAAAAAAATAAAACCGAAATAAATGAATAAATAAATAATTGGATATAAAATAAGTTAATTGCAAAGTAAAATAAAATGATTGTGAAATCAAGTAATTCTAAAATAAAATGATTATAAAATAAGATAAATTAATTACAAAGTAAAATTAAGTAAATGTAAAATAAATTAATTTCGACATAAAATAAAAAAAATTATAAAATAAGAGTAAATTAATCGCAAAATGAAATAAAATAAGGACTTCATATGTGTATGTGTGTAAATTAAAAGGTATCGTTGTTTTTAGAGTTTTCTAGTAGGAAGAGAACCATGGTAGACTCGGATATCCGGCCGGTCTACCCTGTGACCCGAAAACCGGCCAGTCACAAATCATCATCAGTTTGGCCATAATTCGTATTCTTCCTAGTGTGCACACCTCTTCCTAAAGTTGCTACTAGTGCCCCGGATATCCGGCCAGGCACCACTTTGGGAAGAACGGATATAATCGGTTCACATCAAATAACATATCAAAGGCATAAAGCCTTAAAAGTGTGTTCATCACTTTAGGAGGTACCGTCCTAAAGTTATCCTCCCACTTGCTAGTTTATAAAAAAAATCTTCTCTTAAGGAAGTTAAAAGTAAAATAAAATAAAATAAATAAAACAAAATAGCATCTTATATATATATATATATACACACATGAATAGCCTTGAGCCGTGGACCCCACATGCACAACTCAAAAATGCAATCCGAAAGGAATAAGGAAAAGTCAAACATACACACATATATATATTTGAATCAAGAGGTTTTGAGCAAAGGGTGGTGGACCCCACGACAATTATAATGGGGTAGGAGTTCTTGGAATTGGTTCAGCATGTGGTGTTCGAATGAAAAGAATGGGCATTGAATAAAGTATGGTGGACCCCACATAATTTACTATGGAATAAAGTAGTAACACAAAGGATAAAATAAAAATCGGACCCCACCGAAACAAGAGAGGAAGACCTTACTGTACTGATTAGGCAATAGCAATTGGTTTCTATATAAATAAATCAGGAAAGATCTATAAAAGAAACGAAAAAGGTATTTCCTTGTTCACGCACGTGAATCGAAAACATTGAAGGAATATATATATTGATTGCAACTGAAACGAATTCCTTTTTTTTTGAACAATCAGAATGAACGGATCAAAAGAAAGAATAATAACAATCCTTATAATTAGGCTCCGTGGTACATACGAATTAGAAGGTAAATAATGGGTTCTAGGGTTTAGGATTACCTGGCCTCCGTGGTTGCAGAGCTCCTTGGAGAGAATTTCTGCCGCAAGGAATTTTTAGGGAGGGAACTGATAGGTGATGGCTAGGGTTAGGTGACTAGTCCTAAGTTTATAGTTGAAATTAGGGTTTGTTATGGGTTGGGTTTTTAATTATTACCCATTTAATAAATAATGACAAATCACCTATTAGATTCTAATTTAAATTTTTATCTTTACCTATCCATTTATCATTATCATTATCATTATAATATATATATATATATATATATATATATATATATATATATATATATATATATTAGTATTATTAATATTTATTATCATTATTATTATTATTAAAATAATAATAAAATCTAGGCTATTACATGTTAACTAAGAGATCTTGCTTAATAACCTTATAGAGCATTCTCTTCAATATCTCTCTACCTCTTTTTACTAGGCTCTAAACAATTTGATCTACATTTTTATTGGCACAACTAATAGCCTTTTTTTTTGTGGGTTAATAAAAGATTGAAGTCAAAATTAAAACATGAGAGTTCGGGAACTAATTCCCATACAATCATGAAGTACTAAGATCCTAAGATTGATAGGACACCAATCATCATAGAAGGAAGTTTTAGAAAATCCTTCTTTAGCTAATCTGTTTGCAACCTGATTATGAGCCCAAGATATATGTCAGACTTGTAAACTCCACTAAAGCATCATCATTCTTTTAATAGTCTTTTCAGTATGTATACAAACCACTTCAAATGATTTTCTATTATTTTTTTTTAATAAGTGTCACTTCAACCATTCCTCATATAAGTTCATTACGAATCTTATTTTTCCTTGTATCACGATACATTGATCTTAGCATCCTTATATCACTTTATGCTTATGTAATCCCTTCAAAACCCAACATTCACAATCGTAAAGTATTGCTGGTCAGTAATATGAACTTACCGCTTCACCACTCGTCTAATAAATTGACTAGAGCTAAGCTGTAATAGCATGATATAATGTGATGGGCTATAAAAGATCCAAGTCATTATGCTTTTACAATATTCATGAACGCGTAACACCGATTTAAGGGAAGAAAGTAATGTCAAAGATATATAAAGTGAGTATTTATTTTGTTAGATACTGCAAAATCCTCTACAAATCCTTTTATATATATAGCTATTTCATTACATTGAAGCAAAACAAAAATTTGAAGACAAGATGTTGAAACACCATCGTCCTCTGAGTTTCAAACATTTGCTGGTGCAAGATTCAGAGACAGAGTCAGACAATGATATGTACAATCATCGTATGGCTCAAATACGATTCACATATAATCGGAAGCACAAAAGCATTAGTAAATCTAAGAAGAAAGGCAAAGAAAAGTTGAAATCTGGAGAAAATCATCATGAGCGAATTATAGAACCTACAACACCAAATGTTGATCCAGGTTCGAATTTATACATCATTGAAAAGAGATTGTTTTTTTATTTGTTAGTGTTTGGTTTAAAATTTTTTATTCATGATTTATATCTTATATATTGATTAGTATAATCTGATTTCTTTTTTTTTTTTTTTTGACAATGGTCAAATGAAAGAACACATAAATTAGTATATCGTACAAATTCTCACACATAATTTGATTTCAGTTATGTCCGATAAGAGGATGAGATTCTTTTATAAATGATTTATTGATCAAAGAACTATATTTTGAAATTAGAGTTCCAATTGGATTCAGTTACAATTCCCTTCTCTTTAACATCAAAATTTATAACACACAATAAATCCTCATGATTTAAGAAGTTACACACTTATTTAAAACTCAATTTTAGTCTGTCACGCTGACCGATAAATAAGTAAATTAGTCTTATAATCAATCTAACTAAGGACCTGTTTGGATGAGCTTTTCTCATAAAAAAAAAAGCACTTTTTTTAATGCAAAAAAAAAGTTTTTTTTTAATTAATTTATGTGTTTAGATGACTAATTGGAGTTTTATATTTTTTCCCCCTTCCCCTATTGAGCCTGAAACGTCGTCATGAGTTAATAAAATAGCATTCAATTGTATTTTTGCTGTAGTAATTAGGGAAAGCCATGACTCAAAATTGCTGACTCTTTTTTTTTCCCCTCTTTTTCCTTTAAAAAATATTTACAAATTTATAAATGTACTGCTAAAAAATCTCATTATTAATATGTCTTAAATAGCACATTTACATTAGCTCCTTCTAGTTACAAAAAATGAGAGGATCGTACCATTTTATGTTTTTAATTTTTTGTCATTAATTTGGAAAAAGAAAGACAAAGTATGTGCATATTTAAATAAAATCCGCAGCCTAAATGGATACTCCCAACTTTCTTGTTGTACTCTGATGAAGAAAAAAAGGATCTCTTAAGTATTGTATTTTATAACGAAGTCAGAGAAATAGAGATGGGGTCTTTGCCCAATATTTTCTTTTTCCAAAAACAAAGAATTTAGTATTGGTTCAAATTGAAAGTAAATTTTGGGCTTCACCCACCAATTTATTTTCAAGAGTTCAAATTTGTTGAATTTGCTTTTCCCCCTTTGGGCTTTGTGTGCACTGATATTGACCCCACTTTAAAGCTTCAGGTGGCTTCAGTAAAATTATATTTTACCATTAAATGATACACATAAAACTGTTCATGTGAAATCAACTAATAACAATGACATTATGCACTTAACTAACTAATAACATTTGAGTCAAGTGAAAAGAACATGATGCCTTTTAAGTAATTTCTTGTGTTTGATTATTGTATATGTGGGCAAAACAAATCACATGTGTAAAGATATGGATTAGTCAGTGATACCATATATTTGATAGCTCTTAAATAAATCTTATAAGATAAAAATCTCAAGAGAAGGAATCTAAACAGGAGATCTTGCTCCAAAACCTTGAGACATTAAGTTTTTATGGGCATTTCACTATTTTATGTGTATTATGAAGGTACAAAAGCTATATTGAAACATCCCTTGGTGTATTGTCCTCGTGTTAAAGTAGTCCCCTTGTACAGGGGAGGTGGAGGGCTCTCTCTCCCATCCCATAGGGTTAATTTGGCATCCTTTTCAATTATAAAAAAAATAGATATATTGAAGCAAGAAAATGAATATGCTTAATTAATATAATATATTGTCCGAAATAACCTTAAGACATTGAGTTTATGAGTCTTTTGTACATGTATTGTGAAGATGCAGAAACTATATTGAAGCAGGCAAATAAACAGGCTTAAAAGAATATCTTGTCCCAAAACCTCAAGATATTGAGAGTTTATGAGTCTTTTGTACATGTATTGTGAAGATGCATATTGAAGCAGGAAAATGAATAGGCTTATAATAGAATATCTTGTCCTAAATATGAATCTTTTTTTCACTTGTATTGTGAAGAAGCAGAAGCTATATTGGAGAAGGCAAAAGAATACCAGAAGATCATGAAGAAGACAGCAATCCCAAGAGCTCGTCTATCAAATCTAGTGGTAGTAAATTGGAAAGGATTGGCAAAAACACTTGAGAACTCTTATGGACAGTCAATGCATTACATGACACACAGGTTGTGTAAGCAATGGGACAAGGCAAGGTTTGGAGGAGAAGATAGTGAGAAGGCATTGGATAGCATCATGAGTGTAGAGAAAGCTGAAGCTTTGTTGTGGGAAGTTGAATCAGTTCACAGACTCACCACTTCTCATGTTCATCTTGCTTCTCTTTGGATCTCTGATCCTCATCACTTTCAAGCTTTTGTGAATCAAGTTATTGTTCCCCCTTCATCAAAATGATTCTGTTCAACTGTGTGTGTAGCTTTTGTCGTGAATTTGTCTGTCATGTGATGTCATGGTTTTCTTCGAAATTTGAATGTGATGCATTTGCAATTAGAATTTTGTTACATATGATTAATAAACATTATATTAATTTGTTATAAGTGTTGTTGTTATAAATTTAGAGCTAGTAATGCAGGTCGGGTCTGTGTGTGTATGTAGCTATTGTTGTGAATTTGCCTATCACGCGATGTAATTGTTTTCTTTGAAATTTGAATGTGGTGTAATTGCAATTAGGACTTTCATTACATGTGATTAACAAACACTGATTTGTTATAAATAAGTGTTATTTTGTTGTTAAAAATTTAGAGCCAGTAATACGGATCCCGTTAGTGTGGAAGTTGTTTCAACCCACACAGCCTGGTATGTGGGTTGCAGCTAGTATTTCAGACTCTAATTCAAATAATAGACTGATTTCATCATGAAGGAAAATAATAGACTGAGATTGTTATAATTTTTTTAAATTAAAAAAAAAAAATCATCTGTATTGTTGTAGTTTTTTTTTTTGGGCCTAGAATAGTGGTTGTGTTAGGTGGAAGGATTTGTTAAATAAAATTTAAAAAGAAGTAGGAAAGTCAATTTTTTTTTTTTTTGGTAATAATCGGGGCATTTAGCCCTTCCTCATTCCTGTATCAATATATCACGTGGGTAAGCAATTCCCACACAGTCATCATACAGACATCCTATCATAGCCTGAGGAGGTCTATCAAAACAAACAAAAACCTCCTTTTGCACAAAGTTAAAATTAGCAAGAGCATCTGCACAAGTATTTCCCTCCTTATATACATGAACAAACATACAATTTATAAACTCTCTGAAAGCAAACCGTATTAGTGACAGTAGCCTTGATTCTTCTCCATCTGCCACTTGCAGATTTTCCAACATGCTAATTACAGCAACAGAGTCACATTCTATTACAATGTTCTCTAGTTTATATTTTTTAGCTAACTCAAGACCATGCAAAACAGCCCATAATTCAGCCTTTATAGCTGAGCAAAAACCCAACTTTTTCGCAAAACCACATCCATTGACCATTGCTGCCTCTTATTAATTTGCCACACCCAACAATCTTCTGCCTCCCCTTACAAGCGCCATCAACATTCATTTATACCCAACCCTCTCTAGGTGCTATCCATTTGATATATACCTGCTGTGATGTGCCCCTGACTCTCCCAAATTCCTCTCTTGCTTTTTGTGTTTCTCTCCTGTACCACTGTACAACCTCATTCTGGTTAGCAGGCATTACAAAACCCTCCTCAAACCTACTTCTATTTCTCCAATTCTAGAGGAGCCAACATGTCAGTGCAAATACTAGATTCTAGTCACCATCTGTACACTCCAGATTCCAGTTGAACCATGCCTTCCCCTGAAGACTTTCAAATTCTGGATCGAATCTGCCCCTCTTCAGTTCCTTCCACAGTTCCCATGCTACATTGCAATCCCTCATAACATGCATCAAGCTTTCGCAACAATTCACATAGCAATAGCATGTAGAAGGACCCCCCATTAGTCGACTTTTCCTTTCTTCAGTTAACAATTTATCATGCATGGCTCTCCACATGAAAATTTGAATCCTCTTCAGTCCTTTCCATCTCTATAGGTTCTTCCATTCCACCTCATTTGTATCTCGTTCCTTTTTAATGTAGTGGTACATTTCAGAGACACTATACTTATTTAATAGCTGATTTCCCCATCTGATATGATCCTTGCCACCCATTGCACTAGGAGGGGGCACGACCATGATCAAACGCTGCCCCATTTCATTAACCCATTTTCCAATCTCTTCCAGGTCCCAATATCCATCCTTGTTGACCTTATCTTTCACCAATAAGTTTTGCTTTTCAGCTGGAATCTGATCAATGCTCTTATCAGCTAATTTGTACCCGTCATCCACCCATATGTCATTCCAGAAGCTAGTCCTTTCTCCATTGCCAATCTCCCACCTAATATTTTTAGTAACTTTAGGCCAAATCCTTCCCAGATGACTCCATACATCAGAATTAGTTTTTTGTTCCTTACATTCCTTCATCAAATCGCACTTCTTCCTATATTTTCCAATTAGCACCTTTGAACATAGAGAATTTGGCTTTGAAATTATGTTCTAAGCCACTCTTCCCAACAAAGCATCATTTATTGCTTCCAAGTTCCTCATTCCTAAGCCTCCATTCTTTTTTTCTTTACATACAATCTCCCACCTCACCGCATGAATCTTCCTTTTTTCCCCATCACTACCTCAAATAAAATTACGTTGTAATTTCTCCAATTGCTTCCTTACCCCTACTGGAATACATGAATGTTGCATACTAAAGACAACCCATTGATTTGTGACTGATTGGGCAAGTGTGATCTGACCAGCTAGGAATAGAGTTTGTCTCTTCCAGCTACTCAGCTTCCCTTGCATTCTATCAATTATGTGCTGGAACTTCCTCTTATTATTTCCCCCCTTCATCATGTAAGCACCCAAATACCTCCCCAAGTCATCCATTCTTTTAAACCCCAACAGTAAGCATAGCCCACTCTACATTCCCATATCCACATTCTTTGAAAAACACAAGCTTGTTTTTTGTATGTTTATTTCATTAAAATCCCCCTAGAAGCCACGGTCCATCAATTATGTTAGTTAACTCCCTTAGCAAATCCCAAGTCCTTAATATGTTATGTTCACTTGGGTTTGAATAAATTGTTGTGAAAAGCATCTCATTCCCTTCCAGCCGCAACTTGCAGTGAATGAACTGCTCATTTTTTACTAAAACATCCACTACCAACTCCTCCATCCCACATAAGAGCCAAATGCCTCCTGAGAATCCTTCTGCCTCTACCCTAACCAAGTGTTTAAAACCCTAATTACTGATCACCCTTGTTGCTGGCCTACCCCTAATTCTTGGCTCCAAAATTACTAATAAATCAACTTTGTTTCTCCACCACAATTCTCTTAGTACAACCGCAAAACCCTTGCTTGCTGCACCTCTACGGTTCTAGATTAAGATCTTCATCATGGGACACCATAAAGATCTTAGGAATCCATGCAACACTACTAATCAGCAAGAGCAGGTGTTCTGTACACCTCCTCCATATTCATGTCCAACCTGTCAATTGGGTCTGCATCCTCTTTCATCTCTTTCCCCTCACCCATATCCATGTTATTTCTTCCCATAAACTCACCTGGGTGTAAGTTTTACTTTCCTTCCATATACACTTCCCTCCCTGTAGGAAAGTCAATTTTGTTTGGATTAAATACTTACAGTGGCAAAGCTATATATCTTCATTTTTGTCATTTGCTTTGTACAATGAAACTATTGAGGGAAATGACAGGAAGAAAGGGTGTGAGAGAGAAGTTTTCATACTTCTCTTATTTGGGATAAGTGTACAATTTTTTGAAGTAAAAAGTATAAATTTGGTACTTTATGTTTTTATGGGAAAATATATATAAAAAATGAATTTTGAAATTGCAAAATTTAAATGATGTTCATTATCAAGAATTAATAAGCTAATGACGAGACTTGATAAACAATTCACAATTCATTGTATGAAAAATACTTGAATTGAATTTTACAATTTCAAAGTTATTTTTATATCATTTTCCTTTTTTTTTTTATCAAGTTTTGTTTTAGTCCTTTAAATTTGTATAGTACATTTTTAGTCCTTCAATATATATTTCAATTTCGTTTTTGCAAAGAGCTTTATGGAGGTGGCTTGTGAAATTGTACTTAAATTTTAAAATATAAGATCCAATATATCAAAGAATCAAAATTTAAGCACGTTTTGTCACCATTTAATTCTAGGATCACCGTTTAAATTTGTTGAGATAGCAATTTTTGTTAAATGAAACTAATAATATTAAAATTAAAGGACTAAAAGTACTTTTTTTTTTTTAAGTTTAAGAGATCAAAATGAAATTGAATATAAATTTAAAGGACTAAACATATAATGTTCAACCTTGAGTGTAGCTATTTTTTAAAAATATTTTTTCATATTTACTAATAATTTCATTAAAAATCATAATTAGATTACTTTTTTATGTTAAGTAATATTTTTATTAAAAAAAAAACAGACATATACGTATGATGTAAATAATCTAGATCAAATATGAAAAAGTGCATGCCTACCCCTTTACAACAACTAGTACTAGGAATTTGGGCCAGCCTGACACGGGTTGGGGGCTAGTCAGGTTGAGCTGAAGCGGATCTGGCTTTCGTCTATACCTATTAATATTTGCTGCCCTCTTTTGCTTTAAACAACGTCATTTTGTGTGAGAAATAAAATATCAGTTGTCCATTTATTTTTGGGAAAATTACACTGGGGTCCTAAAGACCAAAATTAATTACTAAAAAGTCCCAAGCCATAATTCCATTACAAAAAAGTCCCAAAAAAAATTTCCGGCACTTTTTTGTAATTAATTGTCCAAGATGGCAGAATCCGTTAACAACCGGAAATGCTATTTTAACAACCGGAAACATTATGTTAACAACAAAAATTTTCAATCGTTAATATGATATTTTAAATTGTTAATACAACTTTTCAAGTTATTAATACGGCTTTTCAGGTTGTGATAATTTTTATTGTTAACATAGCATTTTCAGTTGTTAATATAACATTTCCAGTTGTTCATATAACATTTCCAGTTGTTAATACAAAAAAGTCTTAAGAGACTTTTTTGTAATGAAATTCTGGCTTGGGACTTTTTATAATTAATTCTGGTTTTTGGACCCCAATGTAATTTTTTCTTTATTTTTTATCCAAACTGTTGGTTCTGAGGGAGGTTTGCAATTAGTTTTGTAGAAAGCCATCGACCGAATGTGATGGAATGAAACGAACAACGATGACCCAAAGCTCAAATGTTTTTTGCATCGGATATGCCCCCGATCAAGGAGGAGGAAGATTTCCTCTGTCGTCGATTGAAGATGAAGAAGTTATTTTCTGACATTGGCGTCTATATACACCCCAGATTTTCCTATCCCTCGCCGTCATGGTCCTCTGTCCATCACCGTCTTCCACTGTTGCTTCGTTCTCGGCCAAGAATGTCGTAACTTCTTGAATCTTAGGTGTTCAACATTTCGATTGTAGCTTGGTGAACTCCATAAATTTGCAGAGAAGCATAATTCAATCTTTCTCTTTGGATGGCTTCTTCCATTCTAGTAGGTTGTCCCTCACATTCACTCTCTATTTTGGCATTCTGGCTTTCTTAAGCATGCACACGACATTAGAAATCCACCTTCATTTTATTTTTTCATCTCAAATAAAAGTTTTCATCTCACCTAATTTGTGGGTCTGTGCTATGATCTCTAGTAACTGCATACGGAATTACCTCTTTATGCATATGGCCTAAATAATGAACAAGTTTACGTCCAATATAAGAAATCATGAGATAACTCTCTATTGAATGCTAATTATAACTTGATTTCTAACCTTGTAATTTTGCTACATTTTTTTGTAACTTTGTTTTCTGATTTTGCACTTTGTTTTCTGGCTCATTCGCATAAAAGTGAGTGGGTCCTACTATCAAGAGAAGAGAGAGAAAATAATAGTGGGACCACTCACTTTTATGTGAGTAGGGCAGATAAAATGTTTCTGCCTCAAAGACAAAAACATTAAACCTTTGTTTAAATCTTTGTTCATGTGAATTTTGAGTTAAATATCTGGGAGTTATGTTGGGAATAATAAATTTTTTTGCACAATGTTAACAGTTTGGAATTAGTAGTCAACGATTATTTCAACTTAGTTCCTAGAATTTTTCATCGGTGAAAAGGGATAAATATCAAGTCATTTTTCCCTTCCCTTTGCTTTTCTTTTCATAATCTGCATTTTGCATTTTGCATAAAGGGAAAGTTTTGTCTGGTTGTTCTAGACTGCCTTGCTGAATAGAAGATTGCACAAATTATTTAATCATCTTCCTGATGTTAATATGTATATGCATGCTAGTTTTTTTCCTAATGGTTGCCTTATAATGCTTTGTAGTCGGATAATAATCCAGCTGGTTTTATGTTAATTATCAAACTCTTTTGTTAAATTGATGTGTATGAGTATGAGTATGAGTTTTTGTGAGTATAAATTTCCTTGCTTGGTATCTACAAGGAAAAATTAACACTTGTGTTAGTTACCAAATTCCTGTTTGTATTTGACTAAACATCATCATCACATGCCTTTTTCAAAATTCCTTATATGAACTTGTTTAGTGCAGGAATGATAATTGCTTCTTTTTGTTACTTGCAATTCTTTCCTCCATATGATGCAAATGATAAGTGCCGGAATTGTTACTTGTGATTTATCCTCTTTTGTGCATATTCAATTGCTATGACAGTCCTTCTTTCCTCTTTCAACATAAATTCATGAACGTGCTTTCCCTTATATCAGTAGATAAAGGTAGAGCCTGGATGTGCTCGCTGATAGCTCCTTCAACTAATTGAGCTCATTCGATACCACTGCAAATGCAAACAGATAGGTGTTATGTGGTAGTGCTTTGGTTTGGTTCAATATGTTAAAGGAGTTCTTCAAAGAAACATGTTAATCATGCTTTGAGCTCAACTTATTACAGAAACTAATGAAAACCAATCATGAAACATTTCTTATTCCAAACAAGTAGAATGGATTCATGGGGATTGCAAGAAGTAACAAACTGTCATCAATTGTATCCATGTACAATTTTTTTGTTTTTTCGTTCCATTCACATTGGTAGATGGCATGGATTGTAACTATCCTGTGACTATCTTTTTCTATCTATTGATTGTTTCTTGACTTTGTTTCATAACATCAATTGAGAAGACATGAGAAGCTAGAAGAACAAAATTGAGATTTCATGTACAAAATGAGTCCGCTTGACCAAATTAGAGAATAGACCAAAGGAAGTACAAAATGATCCGGTTTGACCAAAATAGGTAGAAGGCCAAAAGAAGTACAAAATGAGTCTATTTGAGCAAAATATAAAACAACGAAAGGAAGTCACAAACAATACAAAAGAGTTGGATAAAATAAGGTGGAATGGAAGCTTCATGTAGGAAATCAAAGTCAATCATTGAATTTATATTTGTAACATAGTGTTACTTTGTAGTGTTAGTAAATATATATTGACAATCTTGAATTTGTCTACTATTGTAAGATGAGACAATGTTATGTAAAGAATTTCATATTTCAATATAAGAGACTAAATTATTTTCTTTCATTATCATTATTCTTTATGCTTACCAACATTATATTTTTGGCTAAAATCTAGTGCTTCAAGTGATTTAAATTTGCAGCCAAGCGGTGCCCATAACATAATAAAAAAATGAAATAAAATAAATACCTCAATACATAAAACAAACTATAGTTGGAGGATACTATTCAACATCGTATAACATACCATCAATAAATTCGTAAGAGTCATTTAACTTGATTGAGAGCTATCAAACATCATATTATTATGTTGTATTGTAATTTATGCCTCAAATTTGTGAAGTTGATTATGTTGTCGCCAAAACATATTTAGAAAGAAACATTAAATATGTAATAAGCATTAAACATCGTTGAAAAAAAATAATTGATCAAAATTATACCTGTACAGCTTTACGAAACTTCACTGCACCCCCAAGGTCAAAATGAAATTTATTTTTGTAGGTGAAATGATAATTATGCCCTTACTTTATTTATCTTATAAATTGTCTTATTTATCTTGTAAATATCCATATTTATCTTGTAAATGACCAAAATATTTTCAAGTCACTAGGTTCTTTTGAGTCCCTTCATTTATCTTATAAATGCATATATTTGTCTTGCAAAATATCATATTTTTCTTGTAAATGGCCAAAGTGTATTTAACTCTCTAGGTTTTTTTAAATCCCTTTATTTGTCTTGTAAATGCTTTTCTAGAAAAATAAAAGAAGGGCATCATTGTCTTTTCACCCACAAAAATGAATTTCATTTTGACAATGGGGGTGCACTAAAGTTTCACAAAGTTTTGGGTGTTGCTGAAATTAATTTGCTATAGAGGAAGTTGATTGAAATTTTTCAAAAAGAAAATCAAGGGAAAATTGATTTCAGGGCCCAAGCTAGTAAAATAATTACAAAAAAGGCCCAAGAAACATTCACATACCAGAAAAGGCCCTAGCATTTTTTCAAAAAAAAGTGTACGGATATAGTTGCTAATTGCTACTGATGTAGTTGTTAATTGCTACAGATGTATTTGTTAAAATGTAGTTGTTAATTAGACTGATTTAGTTGTTAACGGGGACTGATATAGTTGTTAAACGCTACTGATATAGTTGCTAACGCTTTTTGAAAAAATGCCAGAAAAGGCCTGGCATGTGAATGTTTCTTGGGCCTTTTTTGTAATTATTTTACTAGCTTGGACCTTGAAATCAATTTTCCCGAAAATCAATGGGGCTTGGTTCTTACAAAAATGGCTACATTTAGTGTCAAAGTCTAAAACGTGATGAACCAATGTTCGAATCTTTACTAAGAGAGATACCCACATTTAGTGTCTAACATCGTCTTGAACAAGATTACTTCCGATAGAAGGATGCTTGTGCCTACATAAAGTTTATCTAACGGTGTAAGGCTACACTAGATTCTTCTAAGTCTTGAGTTCGAGTCCCAATAAGATACTTGTGTTAGGAGAGGAACGGCCAACCCTTGTAAAACGTTTCATCATGGTCTTCTTTTATGACAAGCACATTGGAATCTTCAAGACTATGAGCCCCTCATCATATGTTTCATCTTAACATAGGTATTCAAGAACAAGTACCTAACAAGATATCTAAGCTTTAGGTCCAGATAACATAACAGAGGGCATAGGCTATACTTATAATTCTGAGCCTTGCAAGAGCACCAAAGTATATCAATATTATCACCCAAACCTCTGTGAACTGCATCGTGAAGTGAATGGCAATGGATATGATTTAAAAGAAATAAAATATGAGGGAGTATTAATAAGGGTAAATTAGCAAAAGATTGACATATATAAAAACTATATATATATCATATTTAGGATTATGATAACAACACCTTAAATATGTCTTATATAAGGACTAGAAGAGGATTATATTACATATGATGATACAGGGAAGCAAAGAGAAGTGAAACTTAAATAGTATTGGAAGTAATAAATGAGTATGCATGTATGTTAGGACTGGGCATGATGTTGTCGTGTTCGGTCCCATATTTCTTCATGTCGTCCCAACAAGATGAGGACAGGTCTACCATGAAGACCTCTACTAATTAAGTAGTTTAGTGGCTTCCCTTAAATATTGCAAATAATGAACAGTGTTGTGTGAAGTGCAATTTCATATACGGCTGATGGAATTGCCATTCTGGATCATGAAGAGTGACGGCGTTCAAGTACCCTACCTAGGGATCTCATTACATGTTTTTTCTTAGCTAGTTCTTACTTGCTTCTCTCCCTAATTAGAGGGATATGGCATTTTTTATTTTTTAAATATTTTATTTATTTAGATTAAAATATATACTGCATCCTGAAATATTTTTTAAATCTAATATATTAAATTAATTAATATCTAGGATATTGGTGTTACAAGAAAAATATTTATGAATACAAAATTGGAAATTAATTAATTTGATATATGAGATGGAAAAAATATTTTAGGATGTATCATATAATATAATCTAAATAAATAAAACATATAAGAAAATGTCATATCTCTCTAATTATGTGGAGAAACATGTAAGAAGTACCAAAGAAGTCTCCTCCGTAGCCATGTTCCACTCCTTTCTTCCGATCTAAATGCATCTCAAATATCCGAATATGATCCTCTTCATATCTTATCATTTATTATTCCTCTAGTCCTAAATATAGGACATAATTTTGCACTGCAAACTATGTTTTATATTTAAAACCAGAGATAATACCTTATTAACAGGCACATACAAGATCCAAACCCCTTTATTGGGGTGTTAGTATGATGTTGTAATTATATAGTCTCAACTAAGTCACATTATTCCGTATATAATCCATTTGTAAATAACCTTTTTAATTATAATTTTTTGGGATGTTGACGTCATTGTTACTATGCTAGTATGCTCGCTCCTTATATTGTTTTCAACTTGCTCAAAAATTACTTTCTCTAGCGGCAGCTTTTGCACGACCAATACAAAATGTCCCAGTGAATCAGCGGATCAACCACACTCATGTTTCCCTAACTTCATCAAATGCATTTGATAAAAAAGGGATGGATGTTACAGTAGCACATCCTTTTTTTCATCAACCACACTCACGTTCCATTTTTTCATCTCCTTCACTTTCCTTTATCGTAGATCATATTTTATTGGAATGGATGTTACAGTATTTTAGCCCAGAGAAATATAAAGAAATGGGAAGCCCATTTAAAGCTTGAGTAGGCCCAATTTCACATAAAAAAGGACTCCAATCTAACCCCAACTTGGTCCCGCAATCTATCAGTAGAGTTGGCACAGATAATAAGGGATCCAGGATTAGTCCCTTGGGACATAGTTTTGATCTCCTCTGTCGTCGCTGGGACTCCTTTGGTAG
This sequence comes from Acacia confusa, assembly GCA_037074495.1. Lineage (NCBI taxonomy): Eukaryota > Viridiplantae > Streptophyta > Magnoliopsida > Fabales > Fabaceae > Acacia > Acacia confusa. The sequence continues at coordinate 45,241,328 of CM073503.1, forward strand.
GCGATCTCGTAAGTCCCCAGTAAGTGCTTATAGAGCCCGGGGCCGTACCCTAGCCTTGGTAGGAGACTGGTGTCGAACCTCTCCAAAACTTTTTCATACATATATAAAAAAAAAAATCAACATTTTAAAGTGAATAATGGAGTTAGAACTTGAATAATCACATCTCAACGAATTGTTGGACCAAAAGCCTAGACTAGTGGTATGGATGCCCGTACAAGTGGAAGATCGCTGGTTCAATACAGCTTTAAATTCAGAACAATAATGCTTGCCCCTGTAACCAGAATGGCTACAATCTACCTCCTCCTTTTCTCTCCACAATAGTTTACCGACATGGGGAAGGGTTAGCTGGCCAAGACGTTAGAAGTATAACTACCAAACATAAGATACCATTCACAAACACAACCAAGTGAAGCGTTTCATCCTGGTCTCCTTTTAAGACAAGTACATTGGAATCTTCAGGACAATTAGCCCCTCATCTTATGTTTTTATCTTGACAAAGGCATTAAAGAACAAGTACACCTGACAAAGATATCTCAGCTTTGGGTCCAGATAACAGTGGGCATAGGCTATATTTATAATTATGCGCCTTCCAAGAGCACCAAAGTTTAACAATATTATCACCCAAACTCTGTGAACTGCATATCTATACTTTGGTGAGACATCATTATAGAAATATTGCCAACAATTCATCTTGATAGGGATCATTGATGTTAATATTAGGATGCCCCAATCACAATATATAGACTGCAAAACGTGCATTATGCACTATGGGCATGTTGAGGATGACTTATGGAGCCCCGTAAGTGACTTTTCAATTAAAGTTTATAGAATACGAGGTAAGTATATGAGAGAAGTTTTATCTCGACTTATATGCATAAGTGATAAGTAGCTATAAGGGGCTTTTGAAATGCAACGGCAAACAGGCACATATCATTTCAAGTCCTTTATCAAGAGCGAAAAACCAATAGAGCTGTTTACTCGGTCTGATCCTCTCAACCAAAATATATAAAAAAAGTGAAACAAGAAAGTTATAAAATAAACTCTAGAAGAGGGACCACACTGTACGCAAAATAATTGTAAGGTTCAACAATCAACTGAACTATATACAGTGTCATATTAGAGTAACAAGTGGGTAAGTGTGCTCAGAAGCGGAAAACAGACAAGAGAGTCACCATCCCAAAGATTTTGAGACTTTTGTGCATTAATAGTATCATAAAATTTAGATAGACAACAAGTTGGGGGTTTAGATTTGACAAGTTTTTTTCTGAGACCAAAAATCTCTTGCACCAAAGGAACGTGCACCAAGACTAGTTTCCATGCCAGCAACCAGCCTACAACAATCCAATTCGGGAGAGGATTAATCAATTTAAACTTTGAAATAAGCATCAGAAGCAAATCCAGCCTAGTAAAGAGAAAAATTACCCAAAGAAATTATGAAGAGAACAAATCCAATGGCAAGGAGAGGGCGAAGAAGGAGGACAGAAAGGGAATCTCCGGTGAACGGTGACTCCATCGCAACCTCAACACTCAACTGAGAAGAGATCCAATTTGATCGCCTGTGATGTTTAAAAGAATTGGGAGAGACGGAGCATGAGATTGAAAGATTAGGGAGAGAGATGAGAGACTGGGTTTGGCTTGTGTCCTATACTTTTGTCATCCGCTGACTTAAAACCACGCTGTTTTGATGCTTTTTCATTGGGATCATATTGAGCTTTTAACATACTGAACCAAAGCACCAGCACAGAACACCTATGTTGAAAGAGGAAAGGCAGACTGTCACAACAATTGACTATGCACAAAAGAAGATAAATTGCAAGTAACAATTCATGCACTTACCATTTGCATCATATGGAGGAGGACCAAATTGCAAGTAAAAATAAAGGAGCAATTATCGTTCCTGCACCAAATAAATTCACATAAGGAATTTTGAAAAAGGCATGTGACGATATTTTGTCAAATACAAACAGGAATTTGATAATTAACACAAGGTAAGAGTTAATTTTTCCAGATAGATACCAAGCAAGAAAATTTATACTAAAAAAAACTCATACTCATCAGTTCAACAGAAGAGTTTGGTAATTAACATAAAACCAGCTGGATTATTATCTGACTACAAAGCATTTATAAGCCAACCATTAGGCCAAAAAACCATTCTGCATATACATATTACCATCAGGAAGATGATTAAATAATTTGTACAAGGAAGATTCTGTTATGTTCAGCAAGGCAGTCTAGAACAACCAGACAAAACTTTCCCTTTATGCAAAATGTACAATGCAGATTATGAAAAGAAAAGCAAAGGGAAGAGGAAAATGACTTATTATTTATCCCTTTTCACTTATGAAAAATTCTGGGGAACTAAACTGAAATAATCATTGAATAGTAATTCCAGACTGTTAACATTGTCCACAAAAATTTATTATTCCCAACATTAACACCCAGATACACATGAACAAAGATTTAAACAAAGTGCAAAATCAACACAAAGAGTTACAAAAACATTAGCAAAGTTACAAGGTTAGAAATCAAAGTTATAATTAGCATTCAGCAGAGGGTTACAACATGACTTCTTATATTGGACGCAAACTTGTTCATTATTTACGCCATATGCATATTCATAAGAAGCAATTCCATTTGCATTTACCAGAGATCATAGCACATACCTACTGATCAGGTAAGATGAAAACTTTGATTTGAGATGAGAAAAAACGAAGGTGGAGTTCTAATGTCGTTTGGATGCTGAAGAAAGTCAGAATACCAGAATGGAGAGTGAATGCAAGGGACAGCCTACTAGAATGGAAGAAGCCACACAAAGAGGAAGATTGAATTTTGATTCTCTGCAAATTTATGGACTTCACCGAGCTACACGAGGAAATCGAAATGTTGAACACTTAGGATTCAAGAAGTTACGACATTTCTAGTTGAGAATGAAGCATTTCTAGTTGAGAACGAAGCAGCAGTGAATGATGGTGATGGACAGAGGACCACGACGGCGAGGGACAGGAGAATTCGGGGTTTAGAGAGATGCCAATGTCAAAAAATAACTTCTTCCTCTTCAATCAACGATAGAGGAAATCTTCCTCCTTGATCAAGGGCAGTTTCGATGCCAGAAAACGTTTGAGCTCTGAGTCGCCGTCGTTCGTTTTGTTCCATCACATTTGGTCAATGGGTTTTTGGCAAAACTAATTGCAAACCTCCCTCATAACCAACGGTTTGGATAAAAAATACATGGACGGCTGAGATTTTATTTCTCACACAAAAGGGCGTTGGTTTAAGCAAAGGGGGGCAGCGGATATTAACAGGTATAGGACGAAAGTCAGACCTTCGGCAGGCTTCCGTTTTGATAGCCCGAACCCGATTAGTAGGCATGCTAGCCTGACAATTCCCTTTTGCATAATACCCTGTATTTTTTTTTTTTGGATCGGCCAAAGGCTCTAAATTCATTCATCAAGGCATAAAACATCAACTTACAATTGAGAAGGAAGCCAAATGCAAAAACAAACTGAGAAAAAAAACAGCAAGCAATCAAATAGCCTTGATAAAGAATCAAATGTAAACAAAACAGCAGGACAAGCGATCAGTCTTCTCCATGATCAGGAATACAAGCATCATTAAAATGCATCCAACCAAGATGTCAAGATACAACATCTAATTTCAATTCACTCCATTTAAGTCTTATAAAATCAAAATAACCACAAGAAATCAATCAAATGATCAAGCCATCCAGCAAGTCATCAACCAAAAAGTCAGTCAATTCAGTCATCAGCAACAAAAAAACAAAAAACACAGCAAGGCACTAACAGCAAAATAACGTCAATTTCATAAAGCAACTTATTAATCATATAACATCAATTCAATTCCATAAAAAAAACAGCAAGGCACTGCCATTTTATGCTTCACAGAGTTCCCATCTTACAAAGAGCATTGAGAGCAAAATAGTTTAGCTCATTGAAGGCTTATAATATTAATAACTTTTAACAAGTGAATATAAATATGTTAAACTAGAAGAAAATGAATTCAAATTAAGGTAGTATTTATTTTACAAGCGATGAAAACTAACAAAATAACAACTAACATCAAACGATCAGAGAGACAGAGACACAGAGAGCCTATGAGATTGCAAAAACATACCTGATTATTTGAGAGTGAGAGAATGGATGTTGAAGGAGACGAGGGTGTCAAGGAATCAAAGCCACGGTTAGGGGTGTAAAAAGGCCAGGGGCCTGTGGCCTGGTCTGTTAAAAGCCTGGTCAGGCCTGGCCTGTCAGGCTAAAAGGCCAGGCCAAGGCCTCTTATGAGGCCTGTTTTCCCTTAACAGGCCAGGCCCAGGCCTGATAAGAGGCCTTTTAGGCCTGTCAGGCCGGCCTGTTTATATTATTAATATTAATTTATGTAATTTTGGCCTGTTTTTAGCCTGTTTAAAGTAGGTCTGTTTTCGGCCTGTGGCCTGTTATTTATATTATTAGTATTAATTTATGTAATTTTGGCCTGTTGTTAGCCTGTTTAAAGTAAGCCTGTTTTCGGCCTGTGGCCTGTTAGCTTAATTAAATAAAAAAAAAATTAAAATTTTTTTTTTAATTTTTTTTTTTTAAAAAAAAAAAACACAGGCCTTAACAGGCCACAGGCCAGGCCAGGCCTATATACAGGCCAGGCCCAGGCCGAAAAGTAGGCCTGTAACAGGCCACAGGCCAGTATGTTACAGAACAGGCCTGGCCTGTTAAGGGCAAGACCTGGCCTGGCATGGCCTGTTTACACCCCTAGCCACGGTGGAGGGAGAGGTCGAGAGACTCACTCATTCAGAGTCACACTCACAGTCTCACAGCATCGTTGAACGAGGGAAACCGGAGAGGGGGAAATCAAATCACGATATCTTCGAGTCTTCATGATAAGTTTCAAAGATTTGAAGAGAAGAATAAGCATAAAGGAAGAAGAGAAACAGAGGTTACAGAAGAACAGAGGAGGTTGAGAGGAAACTGAAATAATTCACGTCATGCTGAGATCGTGTCTGAGTGCTTACAAATACATGCATTGGAAATAAACTACCTACGTGTGAAAAGACAAAAGACCCAAATAAATGACTAGGAAATTACAAGTCTATCCTTGTACAAATTTAACTACGTAACAATACCCCCCCTTAACGTAATCCTTGTCCTCAAGGATTGACAACAGAAGCAAATGACGGAAAACGCTGTGAAAATTCCTTCCAATTCTCCCAAGTAGATTCTTCAGGAAGCTCTGAGCTCCAATGTACAAGAACTTGGGTGACAGCTCTGTTGTGTTTCGGCACCACACGGTGATCCAAGATGGCGTAAGGTTCTCTCGGAATAGTAGCTCCTTCCTTGGATTCTGGTAAAGGCAATATAGGAACACATGAATTGGGGCTGTGCTTCAGCTGAGAAACATGGAAGGTGGGATGAATTCTTGAAGATCCTGGCAACTCCAAAGTGTACGCTATCTTACCAACTCTGGCAGTTATACGGAAGGGTCCATAATAGCGAGGTGACAGCTTCTCAGAGGATCGGGGTGCCTCTGAAGTTTGGCGATATGGTTGAAGCTTCAAGAAAACCCAATCTCCAACCTAAAAATGACGTTCTGACCTGTGTTAATTAGCTATCTGTTTCATCCTATTGACGGCCACCGCTAAGTTTGCCTTTAACTGAAGTAACAGTGTCTCCCGAACCAAGAAAGAACAATCAATGGATTCCATGGCAGATTCTTGTAGCAAGTAGGGAAGGTGTAATGATGGTGGTTGTCCATACATAACTTCAAAAGGTGACAACTTTGTTGAAGAGTGGTAGGTGGTGTCGTACCACCATTCGGCTAAAGGAAGCCATTGCACCCAATCATGAGGTTGCTACCAAGAAAAGCATCGGAGGTAATGCTTTAGACAGCGATTCAACACTTCACTCTAGCCGTCGCTTTGTGGATGGTAAGTCGTTGCCATGTGCTGTTCCACACCCAAACGCAATAGAAACTCATGCCAGAATTGGCTAGTAAACAAGGGGTCATGGTCACTGATGATGTGGGCAGGGGCACCATGTAGCTTGTATATATTATCAAGAAAAACTTGGGCCAAGTCTGATGCTATGAATGGGTGAGCTAGTGGAATAAAATAGGTATACTTGTTGAGTCTATCAATTATAACCCATATTGTGTCCTTTCCTTTTGACTTCGGTAGCTTTTCAATGAAATCCATGGTTATACTTTGCCATACCCCCTTAGGTATAGGTAGAGGTTGTAATAATCCTAGATATGCCACAGTTTCATATTTACACCTCAAACAAGTATCACATTGATTAATGAAAGCTTTAATTCCCTGCATCATATTTTTCCAATAAAATAATGACTGAATACGCTGATAGGTGGCTTTGGATCCCAAATGTCCACCCGGTGGCCCTGAATGCAACCATTGTATAATTAGTTGCTGAAATTCACATTGGTTTCGCCCCACCACCAAACGTTGCTTGCATAGTAACATGCCATCTCTCCAGCAATATTTATCATGAGAAGTAGGGTCATTCTTCAAGTCTAATATGATCTTTTGGAGGTCATTATCATTGTGCCATTGTGCTTTTAATTTATCCCATAACTTAGTGGAGACTTCTCCATGAGTGGCACATGAGAAAGCATCAGCAGCTCCATTCTCCTTTCCTTTACAGTATTTAATGTCATATTGCAGCCCCATGAGTTTAGTGGGCCATGTATATTGTGACGGAGTGGACAACCTTTGTTCCAATAGGAACTTTACGCTGCGTTGGTTTGCAAAATAGTGAAAGGTTGCACACTCAAATATTGGTGCCATTTAGAAACAGCATGAACAATGGCAAGCATCTCTTTGTCATATACAGATAGTAATCGATTACGCGGGGAAAGCACCTTGCTAACAAACGCAATAGGATGCCCATCTTGAGTTAGCACCGCTCCAATTCCATCATTTGAAGCATCCGTTTCCAACGTGAAAGGTTGCTTCATATTTGGGAGAGCTAACACTAGGGCATTGATCAAGGCATCTTTTAAACTAAAGAAAGCTTGCTCAGCTGCAACATTCCATTCAAACCCATTTTTCTTCAAGAGCTCAATCAATGGTTTGGCCAATAACCCATAAGATCAAATAAAGCGGCGATAATACCCCGACAATCCTAAGAAGGCTTGGACTTCTTTGACAGTGTTTGGTATTGGCCACTTTTGAACTGCTTCTAACTTGGAGGCATCTACTGCAACCTTTCCCTCAAATATTACATGCCCCAAATACTCAATATTTCCAGCTGTAAAGGCACACTTAGATTTCTTGATAAAAAAATTATTATCCTTTGAAGTAGTGAACACGGAACGGAGATGATCAACATGAGAGCAAAGATCAGGGCTGTACACCAATATATCATTAAAAAATACCAGCACATACTTACGAAGAAAATTCTCAAAGATACGATTCATAATAGCTTGAAATGTAGAAGGGGCATTTGTTAAACCAAATGGCATTACCAGATACTCATAATGACCTGCATGAGTTTGAAATACCGTTTTGTGAATATCGTCCTCCCTCATCCATATTTTGGTGATACCCTAACCGCAGATCTGACTTAGTAAAAATCCTGGCATGCCCAAGTTCATCCAATAAATCTTCAATCAATGGGATTGGGAAGCTATCACGCACTGTGGCTTTATTAAGTTCATGAAAATTCACACACATCCGCTAACTACCATCCTTCTTTTTAACCAAAACTACAGGAGAAGCAAATAGAGATGTACTATGCTGGATGATCCCTTGAGCTAACATCTCTTTGACCATGGACTCAATGGCATCTTTTTGTGCACCAGGATACCCATATGGTCGCAAATTAATAGGATTTGTACCCTCTTTTAGAACGATACGGAGATCAAAACCCCCCTTGATGGCGGTAAGGTATTAGGTTCCTTGAAAAGCTCACTATAAGCAAGCAATAGCTCATGAATGACGTGAGGAGTGTTGGTGGTAGGGTTGGTTTTAAACATATCAGGTTCCCCATTCTGTTCCAGTGGCAGCAACTGAAACCCAAGTATTTCTTGTTGTTTGTTGAGTAGCTTCAGCATTTTGACTTCTAAAATAATTTTATTTTTGCCCACCTTTGAAGCCGTGAATGTTATTGGTTTCTCTCTCCACATAAACTCCATCCACAAGTTTTTGCAATCAAGTCTAATGACCCCCAACTCACGTAACCATTGCATACCAAGAACCATATCACATCCTACTAAGGGTAATAAAAAGACATCAGTTTCAAAATTAATTCCATGAGAGGACCATGCCATACCTGAACAAAATTTAGTCCCTATTAGTTTACTACCTCCAGCCACTGATATATTAAAAGGAGCATCGGATTGAATATTTACATTAGCATCCTTAGCCATATTGGAGTTCAAGAAATTATGAGTACTTCCAATATCAATAAGTATGTGCACAGATCGTTTACCAATCGTTCCCAACACACGTATGGTTTGACAATCAAAGACTCCAAGCATGGCATTAATTGATATCACGGGAGTTTCATCACCTTCCCCATTAGCCAAGTCCACTTCTTCTATGACTGATGGTTCAGCCGATTCTACTAATGTGCCCTCTCCAGGTAGTTCCATCATATATACCTAAATCTTTTTCTTGTGAGCGCAATCATGCCCTGGTGAATACCTTTCACGACAGTAGTAACACAAATTCTTGTTTCTGCACTCCTCCAGTTCTTCAGATGTAAGCCTTTGATTAAAAGTAGGGTTGTTACGCCACTGTACCCCCCTTACTGATCCAGTAGGTCATTGATTGGAACTAGATGGAAAAGTGGTTTTCTTATACTCCAATGCGACGGGTTTATCTTTTGATGGGTAAGTAAGGGCTTTGGTTGTATTCATGGGTGCATTAGGAGTGGGAAGTAAACCCTTATGTGGTGTAAAAATAGACTTGCTTGACTGTACAGTCAGTTGTTGGAGAGAATCTAAATTAGATTCTTGAAGTCTTGCCAACTTTGTTGCCTCTAATAGATTTTGTGGACGTAGAAGTTTAACTCCTGATGCCAACGCCGGTTTCAAGCCCCCAATGAAGCAACTCACTCTCTTTGCATCAGGCATATCAATCTTGCACATTAAGGTGTCAAATTCACGCTGGTAGTCCACTAATGATCTAGTTTGTTGCAAGTGCATCAAGTCTTCCATAGGGTCATCATATAATGGTCCAAAACGAATTCTTATCGCCTCTACAAACATGTGCCACGGTATGACACCATTTTGATTTTTTTCAAAGTGTTGAAACCACTTGTAAGCATCGTTGTCGAGGGCAATGCTTGCAAGCAATGTTTTTCTTGCTTTTGGTGTTCCATCTAGATTGAAGTAGCATTCACACTTAGCCACCCACGCATCCACATCCTCAGATGAAAAGCTTGGAAAGTCCAGTTTGGTGTATCTTGTCGGTGTGTAGTAGTTGGCATCATGTTCGACACCACGTTGATCACCGCGACCCTGTGCTTGCAAATCCACCACTCGTACCAGACAGTTGGCGCACAAAGTTTTGCAACTCTATCATCTGCTCATGCATCTCCTAAATGGAGTGCAATCCGTTTTTTAGTGTTGAAAAGTGTTGGTCCACTTCAGAACGAAGCCGTTCCTCCACTTCCCTCAACTGTGTCTGCACTCGCGTTACGTCTGCCATGTCCCAGTCACGCCTATTTTGATACCAACAATAAGTTTCAAAGATCTAAAGAGAAGAATAAGCAGAAAGGAAGAAGAGAAATAGAGGTTACAGAAGAATAGAGGAGGTTGAGAGGAAACTGAAATAATTCACGTCATGTTGAGATCGTGTATGAGTACTTACAAGTACATGCATTGGAAATAAACTACCTACGTGCGAAAAGATAAAAGACCCAAATAAATGACTAGGAAATTACAAGTCTATCCTTGTACTAATTTAACTACGTAACATCGTCGCTGATCGAGAAGGAAAACGAAAAGGTGAAAATTGCACTTCAGGCTTCACGCTCTAGAGCCTCGCATCAACCACAACGTGGTCGTCGACTAATCGCACCATCTTCTACTTCAAAAAGGAGCGAAGAAGGACAATCGAGGATCACGTTAGTCGCCGCCTTGCTAATGCTGAAGAAAGGAGCAGGAGGAGATGAGGGACAGGGCTCGAGTCGAGAGTGAGACGATGAGACTGTCACAATGGAGTGGAGGAGGGATTTGGTTTATATCCAGTGCCTTAGAACTGCATCGTTTCAGTGCAAAAACTGTGAAGTTTTTGTCTTTGTTTTTTTTCCCCTTAATATTTCAGGACGTTGGGTACTAAAAGAATATTTTTAGGATACTGAATGTTGCTGAAAAAATATCTTAAAAATATCAGGGTACTAAAATATATTTTCAATACCAATCAATACTTTGAAATATTTTTTTAAGATCCTATAGTATCATAAAATATTTTTTCAGTACTCGTCAATATTTGGAAGTATCATTTTAGTACTAGTTAATATCCTAAACTATTTTTTTAAGATCCTAAAATAATTTTTTAAGATAGTATTTTTTTTAGTAACATTCAGTATTTTAAAATATCCTTTGAATACTAGTCAGTACCTAAAAAATATATTTTCAGTATCAATCAGTACCTTGAAATATTTTTGCAAAATTCTAAAATATCATGAAATATTGTTTCACCATTAGTCAGTATGCTAAGGCATCATGTTAGTACTAATCACTATCCTAAAATGTTTTTCTAAAATTCTAAAATAATTTTTTAAGATAGAAATTTTTAGTACTAGTCAGTATCTAAAATATTTTTTTAAGATTATGAAATATTTTTTGAAGCCAAAATGGCACAATTTTAAGGTAGGGGATGGGATTTGGCCGTGGATGCAGCCAAATCCGTGGAGGAGAAGACCGAAAATCAAAACTTAGGCACATCGCAATCATCATTTTTTTTTTCAAAAAAAAAAAAGTTAAGGTGCAAAAATACACATGAGCTTTTTCCCAGGAGTGCCTAGCACCATGTGCTTTTTTTTGGAGCAAAAATACACATGTGGTTAACATTTTGGAGCAAAAGTCACATCCTACGGTTAAGTTATTATTCACCGTGATGAGAGAGAAAGAAATGAAGTGAACAGTAACTTAACGGCGGTGAATAGTGACTTAACGGTGGGATATGACTTTTACTCCAAAATAGTAATCACATGTGTATTTTTGCTCCAAAAAAAAAACACGTGGTGCTGAGCGCTCCTAGAGAAAAAACTCATGTGTATTTTTACACATAAGTTAACCAACAGGTTAACTTGTTATACATGCGGGTTAAATGGTTTTAACCCATTTAGCCCGAAATCAAACGACTTGGTTTCCTTCACCCCCACCTGATTATTTAGTGGGCTAACGGGCTTAACTTGATAATCCGGCCCGAATTACCGGCTCTAACAACAAAATAAATGTGTTATTACCACAGGAAATTAGACATGGCACATTCACTCCTTTAACAACTTATTGATTAAAAAAGTATTTTTATTTATTTAAATAGATCAAAGTTATTTAATCTACTTCAGATGAATCAACTCAATAATGAACCAGCTGAAGAACTTTTTTTTAGACCACCTTCTTTTGTTACGTTTCAAATTTATCTCTCATGCGTTAACCGTTTTGTTAAGTCAAAAGATTACAATGTAAGCCAATATTTTCATAATGAAACGACAAAAAATTAAAAATTCATATATTAATATAAATTAAGTTTATTAAGACTTCTTAGAATATTTTAAAATGAAGAGATGTGTTTGTTAAAAAATCATGTCCTTATAAATAAATGAATTTATATGAAAGGTTGTATAGGGAGTTATACCACTAAAAATTATAAAGGCCATGTCCTTATAGTTTCTAAAGACAACCATGGAAAGGTGTGCTAACTATTATTTGGTGGAATATTGTTTTGATTGTTAAGAAAACCTTACATACTAGTGTAACCTTCGTTGAAGAGTTATTTTAAATAACCATTGATTATTGAAGTTATGTTGGTTCATGAGGGTTTATGAATCTAACATGTAGTTATAACTTTTAATTAAAGTGGTGTTGCTTTAAGAGACACTACTTCAAGAAATCACTTCATAGTTTATAAATATCTTGTAACATACAATACAACATGAGACATCAGAAATTACACAATAGCAAAAAATTAAACTCATTGTCTTTGTAGTGGAGTATACACAAAAATAAAGTTAAATTATCATTTTGTAAAAGTTATTATTGTCTTGCTTTATATTGAAAGCGCAATCCATACTTGAGAGGGTTTTCGTTATATTCTACAAAAAATTCATGGGTCAATCCAACTTATACCTCATAAAATAGGTATAAATGAGAATGAATTAAGTATAAAGGAACATGCTGCCCATATCTCTAATACATTGTACACCACTTTCTTCTCTATATCTTATTTTGTTAATCCTGAGATCCTGCTCATTCAACAATTTGTAGGTTTAATTTTATGAATCTAGATGGCATCTTTGAAGGAGTAGACTACAAATTTGTCAAGTTACAAATATTTGATGGCCACAACTTTTTAAGACCACATCGGTTTTGCTTGATAGAAGAAATACAACATCATTTTCTAATAGTACAACTATTTTTAAATTTTATAGTATCATATTTAAATCAAATTCTTTATATTTATTATGTTAAAGTTCTTCAATCATGTATGACCATTTTAATGTGGGTTTATAATTAAATGTTAATATTTTAAATTATGACACATGATTATGTGTGATTAAGAACTTAACATGAGAAATATAAGGATTTTGAGTTTAGTGTTTTCCAATTTTTTATATTAATATATTGACATCTTTATGATTAGTCATGCGTGACCAGTGAGTCTGGTCAATATATTCATAAGGTCATTTTGGGAAGGATATAAAGAAGAGCAAACAAAACTTTGTTGACTAGTCAAAAAATAAAAACACTTCTATCAATAATCCACCTTTCTTTTCTTTTGTAAATGCATGCTATTGATTGAATATTATAAGTTTGACTGTCAAACAATTAGTACTCCAAAAAATTCACAAAAAAATAGTCAAATTTGAATTTCATAATACGAAAGTCAGCTATGAATGTAAAGAAAATTATTCAGAGAAAAGAAATTGAAATGATTCAAACAACTATCCAGCCCTACTTGTTATTATGATCTTAATTAAACACTATTTGAAAACCTGTTTTATACAATATTTTTATATATACGTATATACGTACGTATGTGTATGTATATATATGCGTGTATGTATACGCAACACGCACAGATATATTAAACTATATGAAAATTCATGCATGGGGTGTATAAAAAATAATATTTAAAAAAATTACACAAGTTTCTTTTTAAATTTTCTAAAATATGAATACTTGTTTTATTATTAATTTTTTGAACCGAAACTTGCTCCTATTTTTATAACTTGTACAGAATCCTCCTCAAAATAAGAAATAAATTGATCACCCAGTCAATTTGCTACAAGAAATAAAATGCAAGCAACACAAATTCAGCAGTCTATATGAATTTAATTTCACCTCATTTTTTATCAAGTCCTACCTTTTTCTTTTTTATTAGGTCATAAGGTCATTACAATTTCCTTAATTATAGGTATTAGTCCCATACACTATACTCAGCCTGGATTAATTTCTCACATGCATTTAAATAAAATCAAAATTAACTGGATTACAGATTATGATAGATGCTAAGACCAGTGTAATTTTGACAAAACTTCAAAAAGTGATCATCAAATTATAAGGGCATATGAAAAAAAAATTAAAAGAAGTGAAGCATTACCATGACAAGTCATAATGAAAATTCAGAGACGTGAATTCTGCAAAACAAGGAAAAAAAATCAGTAAATTAGGGACTTGTTTTTTTTGGGTATAGGATCAAATGACAAGCACACAGTTTTTGTTAACACAGAAACACACCAAAATTCGAACCCGTGACCTCTCCCCCAAAGGGAGAGAGAGGTGCCAGTAGAGCTATAGTTCATTGGCATTTGTTAAAATGTATCATACAAAATACAAATAATATCATAACAAAACTTATTAGACTACATCATCAATTATCAATACATTGCTCGTGTACCTTTGTTAACCAAAGAGTAAATGGAAATACATGAAAGATAGTAACATATAATAGTGTACCAAAATTTCCTTGACCACAAAATACAAGGCAAGGAATATTCAATGGGACAATAGCAGTATTACAAACTCTAAGAAAAGAAATAATGCAGATGGACATGGTATATGGGTTCAGCTACAGTCCACCCTCCACAGCCACTCACTGGGGCACCAAAATAAACAATTCAAGGACTCAACAAAAGTGTGAAGCATTTGAAAAAAACTATATCACCATAGCATGGCTTATTGCAGCTTAAGAAAAGCCTATATGGAACCTGCTGTAGTGTGTTAGAGAATCACACTTATTAGGTTTCTGTGGGGGGAAAAAATCGTGAAGAAAAAAGAAAAAAGCCGCAAAATCTTCAGTTTCTCTCTCTCTTGAAGGCCAAAATCTGTACATCTCAAAGATGCCTGAACTTGGAGTGCCTACATCTGTCAGGCTTCATCATCCTCCGGTTGTTTTCCTTGTTTCTGGGTTTCAACATTCGCTCTGCTTCCATTTCTGACTGAAGAGAAGCCTGAAGCTTCTTCAAAAGTCTGCAGCACTGCTCGTGGTTGAAGGGATTATTATCATTACTCATGTCATTGCCCTCTAAATGTGTGCCTCGTTGGTTAGGTGTTTGCCACTTGGCTTGCAAATACGCTAAAGATCTCCAAGGTGGAAGAGGCATAGAATTCTGCTTCAACGAAGATCTAGCAGCATCCACCATTATTCCAAGAAATTGTTCCAGTCTGGAGAACCAACCCACATAAACAACTGGAAGCGAATTTAATATCCTGTCATATGAATCAACAGCTCTAGCTATTTCAAAGTGGCTCTGGAAGTCAATATCAATAATCAAACGATCAGAGGTTCCAAAATTATCATCAACCACGTCAATGTATTCATTGTCACCTGTGTAACAGTTGAAAAGAGAAAACATCAGAAGCTGGAAGCACAAGCAAGAGAATTTCAAATGCTTATTTGAAACAAACTAATGCACATTAATTTAATGTTCAAAACCAATTGATTATGGGCGTTTGGTAGACCAGGAAAATGTAAAATCAAGATCCATTAGGTATTATAAATATTTTTAGATCACATACCTCCAGGAACCTTGCCACTAGCCTGCCATTTGGATGCACAAACAGCAGCGTTATAGCCGGAAAGTCTAAGAAGCTTCACCAGATAGAATCTGATACAACTGCCATAACATGGACTGGAATTGATGGATCGAAGATTGGCCTCGTTCATTGACAGTATGAGAGAATGGACCACTGATAGCAAGTCACTCTCATACCGAACTGCTGAAAGCTTACAGATCTGTGCCATGATACACAACAGATAATCAGAGATGTTGTCAAAAAGCTTATCCTTCTCCGGTTCCTATTTAGGTTCTTCCTAAGAACCTAACATGAGTTTATAGAATTGTTGTGAAGGTGAACAGAAATGCAATTATATAATATCCACTACTCTGCCGCACACTCAAAATCAATAGGAGGCTATATGGCATCACTGCCAAGTGAAACTTAAAATTTAAGAAAGAAATGAGAAAGAAAAAGAGGGAAAAGGCATTGACATGTGTTGAAACCCAAGTAGTTTTGAGACACTATAATCCTGAACAACGCACTTAGGCAAGCCTAAAAAATCATGTATTTGAAACACTAGGTACTTGATGTCACATGTTTATGCCCAGAAGTAAATCCGGAAAAAGAATGGATTGGAACTTGAAAAAATGGATAATGAGTTAACATATAAGAAACCATCACTTGAAAAATCAAAAGAGCCCCAATCACCCAGAATCTATCAGAAGACAACAAACCAGGAATTTGACACACATGTAAATAGAGACTGCACAGACAATCCTTATCCCACTATCCACTAAAACAAAGACAGACAGACTGATATGTGATAATGAATACCAAGATGCAACATATTCACTGTTTTTTCAACCTAATTTTTATTATTTATCAAATATTGTTATCAATCCTCAGCCTATAGTCACATGACGCTCTCTTCCCCTGTTTCACTGATTTCCTTAAGTTATCATAGTGCTGCATTGAAAACCTTAGTACCCTACACATTATTACAAATGGACAAGAGAACATAGGTAGAGAAGAAATTTTAAGCTCTGCACCAATTTCTTCATTGAAAAAAAAAACTAAAGCATGATTTGTCACTTTTGACCCCCCTCTTATGCGTGCTGAGGGAAAACTGTCCTTTGAAATGCCCATTTACATACACTATATGATGATTCACCCAACATAAAAAAGCATACCAATGCATTACAGTGAAACTCAAGATGTATTAAACGCCTTCTATGCTCAATAAACTGTCTACTGAAATATGACAACCTAGTGCAGCAAAGAAAACAGATTGTGCATGGAAATTAAGACGTAGATTCTTAAATTCAACCAGCATTATTTAGCATTAGGAAAGGTATACTAAATAGGAGACATTCTATACAGCAAACTGAGAGATGTTTCAAACATATAATGTGAAAGAATGGAGCACATCAGTCTAAATCTCTCCACGTTATCAAATATTATATGTTCAATTCGTGCAATCACTAGTCTCTATAAATAGGCAACATAGTCATGTTGCAATAGCATACAACATACAAGAATAAATGAGAAAACCAAGGATAGTCACTAGCAAACAAAGCAAGGAAATAAGCCAAAAATTCAACGACAGGTGATACATAATTCAGCTCTAATGAAGCCATAAAACTTTGGATTACAACAGGAAATCAGAAAAGTCAAAAGAACAGTAAACATGAAGTAAAATCGCCATAAAATACACCTGTAAAATGAGAACTGTCACAATAATAGAATGTTGCATCATCCAGACAAAGTCAACATAGATAAATAACTTAGATCAGGTCAGGCTAAAAAGTATGATATTATAGAAGGTCATACAATATAAAACAAATTTAAGGAAAAAATTGCAAGATGGGGGGAAAAAAAGCACATGCAATTGTGCCTAACTGCCTACCACCAATAGCAACGACTTTGTTCCAATACAAATAATGATCAATACTTTGTCTTCCAGGGTGATCTTACTACTAATTGATCTTTGGTTAATATTTCCAATATATTTCTCTAAGCACATACTCATATATTTCAGATCCAAAAGCTTCAAGAAGAAAATATTTCTTGGGCCACCAACAAGAACAGCGCTAAAAAAATTTCCTCTGAGCTTTACCTGAATTTTTTCTGCAAGTTGAGCAAAATCAGAGAGGCCAGACTCGCTGTCACTGCTACACCAAGACTCTGCGCCACTACTACCATTTTCCAAGAAGTCACTGACCATCATCGCCAAATCGTGTTCGCTCTCATGGCTGAACCCACCTCCGATCTGACTCACCCCAGCAACTCCCACAAGACCCCATAAGTTCGCGGCGGCCACAACCCTGCAATCCATTCGTCCGCCGCTAAAGGAGTTGTTTCACCCCACCAACCACGATTAGACGGCACCGTCAAACTGAAAACACCACAAAGAAATTCAAATCCAAAAGCACGCAATAGAAGCCGCCCTCATAAAGGTCCAACACAATCGCCTCAAAAATCCCCCCTCGTCTAGAATTGCCTTCCTCAAATTCAAAACCGAATTGATCAATATAATCGAATTCGCAGCTAAGTTTAAAGGATCCTTCTAGCTTCCAACAACTTTTAATTGTGTAATTATTTTTCTATTACAAAAAAGAAACTCAAACTTCTAAATTCTGTATGTATATTGGTCTGTGTGAGACTCAACCAAAAAACAAATCGCTAGAGCTTATTAACCATGATGGCCTTTCGATCCAAAAGGAAACAACAAGAGAAGGAAGAAAAAGAATCGGAAAGAAAAAGCTTCTCATGCAGAATCCAAAAGGAAGGAAGGAAGGCGAATGAACTGGAGAAAAAAACCAGATATATAAAGAGCTGAGGGAGAGAGTGAAATTACGATTCTGGCCCCAAAGAAATTTGGATCTACGGTCACTTTTCTCGGCTTAACGAAAATTGTGACGGAAATGGATAAGGCAAAAGGTGAGAGGATGATCCGGATTGAACAGAACGACAAAGAAACGTATATTCGTTGGTATAATATCTATTTTATCATTTTATGCACCGGATTTAGTTTTCGGAACTGTTTTTTGATTAAAAAAATATATTAAAGGTGTTTGGTGTTTCGCCAACAACTTAAAACATTTTTTTTTAAGTTTTGAGATTCTAAATTATTTTGTGATTAATTTATTATGTTGAAAATATTTTCTAAATGTGTTTAGTATCTTACAGTATTTTGTGGTTCATCACTAACCCGAAAATATTTTTCTAAGCATGTCCAACACGTATTTTTTTTGGTGCAACGGTGAGAAAAAAATAAGTACGAGGGGAACTGATTTCCATATAGTCTGGGAACTGATTTCCATATAGTCTTGTAACACGCTTATTTGAGTTAGCTTTTGGAAGATATTTTTTTGGGTTAAACTCCAAATTTGCCACAGAAGTTTTGTGAATGGAGTGTTAACACCCAGAAGTAGTTGTGGTACCAAATTTACCCCGAAAGTATTAAAATAATACCAAATATACCCAAAACCAACGTGACACCGACATGGCAAACGGATGTTTGATGTTCCGTCAGTTTTTGGTATATATGGTCCCTTTTTAATACTTCCGGGGTAAATTTGGTACCATTAATAGACCCAACAAACGGATGCCAAAAACATAGCTCACAAACAACCCTTTGTTTTAGTTTCAGTTTTCAGCTTTACTTTCGGATTCATTTTCAACGCCTAACAAATGGCACAAAAACGAAAGAGAGACCCCTTTAAATAAAAGTTCATCGGCCAGATAAAACAAAAGGGTCTAGACGCATGAACTTTCAAATAAAGAGCATAGGGCTCGAGAGGTATGGCTCATCGCAAATCAGCTACTCTTGTGTGTGTTGGTTGGTTTGTGTTTCACCGTAATCTCTGCTGATTTGGTTACTGATACGCAATCTGCTCTGCTTCACATAATGGCACTGGATCTGTTTGACGTAATGGCGCCGGATCTGTTTACATAAAGCTGCTAGGTCAAAACAAGAGGGGATGAGGATGACAGAAGATCAGTAAGTATATGGATTGGATGTATGGGCCGAGAAGAATGGTGCTGGGATCCAGAGAAAATGAAGTTTGCTAAAAACAAAAAAAAAACAAAAGAAAACAAAAATCTGACATGTCTATATGATGTGGCAAAAATCCAGGGTAAATTTGGTACCCAAAAAAAACTTCCGGGTGTTGGACGCTTATTTCGAAAAACTTCCGTGGCAAATTTGGACTTTAACCAAAAAAAAAAAACATTTCCGACGTGGCCAACGGACGTTTGACGTTCCATCAGTCTTGGGTATATTTGATCCCTTTTGAAAACTCTCGAGGTAATTTTGATATCGTTTTAATACTTTCAGGGTAAATTTGGTACCACGAATACTTCCGGGTGCTAAACGCTCTATTTGCACAACTTTTGTGGCAAATTTGATATTTAACCCTATTTTTTTATATAAAAAAATTTTGGAAGGGTTTAACACCAGTCCCCTACCAAGGTCAGGGCATGGCCCCGGGTTCTATGAGCACTTACTGGGGACTTACGAGATCGCCTACCAAAGGAGGCCCAGCGACGACAGAGGGGATCGAACCCACAATCCAAGAGTCTAGTCCTGGATCCCTTACCATTTGTGCCAATTGTCATTGACAGGTTTTCGAAGATATGTTTTTGTAAATTGATACAAAATTTCTCTTGCGTACCCATCTCTGAAACAGTAAATCATAATCAAAATAGGCCGTTAAGACAGAGAGAGGCCGTCATTTGCAAGGTGATCAGCAATAAAGTTCAGAGCCAGGGAAAAGTTAATCTTTGTCTCCTATTGAAGCTGGAGCAATTTTTTTGACTCTGATGTATGTCCAACTCCTTAAAGTTTCTAGTGAAAAAAAATACTGTATGTAATTTAGAGTTTTGATGCACACTTTCATTTAAGAGGATTTTTTTAGAGTTATTGATGAGGATAAAATTGATCACGAAAAGTTACTTTAAGAGTAAAATTTCTCCTAAAAAATTAATATTTTAAGAGTAAAATTGTACCATAGAATACTTTAGGATTTGAACACATATGAAAAAATAATTTAAAGTATTAGATGAATTACAAAATACTTTAAGATATTTGATGTAAGGAAAATATTTGTTGGTGTTAGAAGCACCATATCTCTAAAATATCTCAGTTATTTTCTTCTTCTTTTTTTTAGAGAAAAATTAAAATTTCCATGTTGAGATTTATCGTCCAAGGATAGAAATAGAATCTATTATCATCTCCAAATTCATTTCGTGGTTCTGATTTTAATAATTATCACGTTCTATTTTTTTATATTGGATCTATATTATAATACTATAGATCTTATATTAAGGATCAGATGTAGCATTAGAATATTTTTTTACTCTAGAATTATAAGATTCCATTTGAAATTAGAATAAGAGTTTTTAGTTATTTTATAATATATTTATTTTATTTTTTAGAATTCAGTCCGTAAGAAATCATGTTATATTGAATAAAAATTATCTTATTTTATTTGGTATACGTGGATTAAGAAATAAAAAATTTGAGAATCGATTATATTTTCTTACAAGAAAATCGATGGTTTTAAAAAAGTGAGATAATAAGAAAATTAAACTATTTCTCATTGAAAAAGCTGTTTGTCTCAAGTATCTTATTAATATATTATTCAATATATATTTTATATCTATATATGACAAAATATTTATAAAATCCTTAATAAGCGTCAGTCGTAGTAAATAAATTTAATATTTTTTACAAGTTAATAACTTGGATTCAAGGCAACTTTTGTATAATTATAAAATTTACAATTCACAACTTTAAAATAGATTCATCTTTCAAAGAGTATATGTGTAATTTCATACTGAAAATTAATCATAACATGTTTTAAAGGAGTTGACAATATTTTCAAAACTTTGTGAATCTGGTAATAAGAATACATTAAAATATTATTAATCACATCACTCAA
This sequence comes from Acacia confusa, assembly GCA_037074495.1. Lineage (NCBI taxonomy): Eukaryota > Viridiplantae > Streptophyta > Magnoliopsida > Fabales > Fabaceae > Acacia > Acacia confusa. Next base: position 45,262,465 of record CM073503.1, read on the forward strand.
TTGTGTTCTTAAACAATATTTTCAAAATTTTCAACAAGAAAAAAAAATAATAGTTTCATATTTTGATTTCAATTTAATTTGTATGATTGATTTTCTCAATATTTTTGAAAATAAATATTATTTGTGATTCAAACTAGTCTAGTTTTATAATATTTACAAATTCATTCATGAAAAATGTGAGCATTTGACAAAATAAGCAGCCTTCAGTCCAAAGAAATATGAAAATTTTTATATCTCACATTTAATTATTCTATAAATACATATTTACTTAACACATCAAAAAATTTGAAAAAAAGGAAACATGAGCCAAGCCCTTGATTTTTTCCCCTAATGGATAGACAACCCAAACAAACGGTGGGTGATACATCATTTTAATTTTAATATCTAAGATGACGTGTGATATCAAAACACTACAAATTCCAGGCAGTGCCATTATTTAAGATTATAAAATTAATATCAATAATTAATTAAAATAGGAAAATATACCAAACTCTTAATTAGGCGGCAACGTTGAGGCCAGAGTTGGAAATAAGAATAATGGGCATTTGAAAGCGATGGTGAGAAGATTGGAAATAAAATAATGAATGGAGGGCATTATAGTAAATTCAGATGAACACGGAGAATGATATGTTTTCGTGGGGACCAAGTCACTTTGAATAATGAAGTTGAAGTTTGAAATGGGAAACAAAACGGAAACTTACATAAAGTTGAAGAGAGGATAATAAAGACAAAGTGATAAACTCCGTGAACCATCGGTTACTTGACACCTCATTCACGTGTTGGCCACTGCCATTTATTTCCCGAGTAAAAATTAGCAAATACGTGTCATAAGCATGTTTGGATCACTTTTGGGTTTTGTTGAACCCAAAAAAAAAAAAAAAACACTTTTGAAGTTTTAAAAGTGCTTATTTATATATCAAGATAAAATTTTTCTAACATCTTTACATTGTATATTATAAATTACGATTAAAATATTACTTTTAAAAACTCCAAAACGAGCATAATGTTTCTTGCTAGAAGTGATTTTTAGGTGTGTGATTTCTATTATAAGTCCATTATTAATTACTACCCCAATACCTCCTTTTCTTATTATTCTCTTGATCTTATTTATAAAAGTTCGATAATTGAATTGAATTACATAGTTTAAAAAAGAAGTTAAAATTAATTAAAATAAATAAATATATCTAAAATAAACTTATTCTTCTAAGTATGTTTTTATTTTTTGAGGAGGCACGTGTAAAATATATAATTAATAAAGAATAAAAATTAAAAAATTATTAAATGCTCAGATTGCTCTTATCAAGTTCTTATAAAAGACAATTCAAATCTTAAATTCTTATTAAAAAAAAAAACTTAGAAAGTATTACATTTTAGATGGGAGGTGATTGAGAAAAGAGTTAAAAGCAGTAGATGGCCATTATTTTTCTACGGTATCACTAGAGTTTAAATAGACCGATAGAGCATTAAGCAAATAAGATAATGATGTTGATGTTGATGTGGTTGCCAACTTGGACAACCCAATACAACTAAGATGCAAAAGAGACGATGATAGTGAAATTATAATTTTACCCCTATGAAAGATTAGATTTCATCTAAACCGTGCCAAAAAAGATTGTAGGCTTCTTTTAACCATTGCCGGGATTAGAGGAGGTTAGGGTGGTCCCCACCCCCTAATTTTTTTTTTGAATTAAGGTGTAAAAATGTACATGTGCCTTATCTTGAGAAGAGCCTAGCATCAAGTGCTTTTTTTAGGTATAAAAGTACACATGTGGTTACAAATTAGATGTAAAAATACCCTTTGACTGTTAAATTTGACTTTGACCATTGAATTTGACTTTTTTTACTTTTAACGATGCAAAAATATATATGTGCTTTGAAAAAAAAAAGAGCATCCAATACCAAGTTTTTTTTTATTTAATGATTTTATTTTATTTAAAGGAAAATTATTATTTTTCTAGGTATAATTCTTGAGAGGCCAAATTTTTTATTTTCATAATTTATTTTACTTTATTTTTAAAATCCTTATTATTGCAAACATTTATATTTCATGAATAGAAAATGCAATAAAAATTAAATAATATCGATTGAAAAATTATTTAAATAATTTTTTATTCAATTTGTTAGATAAAAAAATTAAAATTATTTTTAATTAAATATAGTATTTATAATATTAAATTGTAAATGCATAAATACTCATTTATATGAATTGTTAATTAGAAAATTTAATAAGGATTTAAAAAAAGAAAATAAATTATGGAAATAAAAAATTGGCCTCCTAGGAACTACACCTAGAGAAATAATAATTTTCTTTTAATTGAAATAAAATTATTAAATTAAAAAAAAAATTGGTATTAGACGCTTTTTTTATCAAACCATATATGTATTTTTGTATCCTTAAAAGTAAAACAAGTCAAACTTAACGACCAAAAAGTATTTTTGCACCTAATTTATAACCCCGTGTGTACTTTCACACCTAAAAAAATACTTAGTGTTGAACGCTTCTCAAGATAAAGTTTATACACATTTTTTACATCTTAACCCTTTTTTAAAACAATATATGAAAATGGGTCCAACAACATATGAGAAATGGGTCGGTCACTCTGTGGGTTATCAGATTCATATGACAGAAAAGAAAGTACATGATGAGGGTCAAGCTGGTGATTCATATAAAGATGTGCAGAAAGTCCAGATTAGTAGTCATATTGTTTCCTTAAACGTCTTATAACTCGTAAAATGATCAGCTTTTACATTACCCCGAGAAGGAGTAGATGATAGGGAAAATCCAACTTAGAAGCTAGAAGGTAGATGATGTCCTCAAACCCTGAAACCCTGCACTTTTATTCATGATATAGTTTTTATGATCTTTATTATAAAACATTAAATAATAATTCTCATAAACCAATAAAAATAATTAAAATTATTAAATCTGTCATAGAATTTAAGTAATTTTCAATATCATCCTTACTAATTACATTAAGCTCTAATATCATTAATTATCACTCTCACCCACTACCCTTTTTAATCATTGGTATATATGGAAAAAAAAATAATTTAATGCTCTTTAGAAACAAAAAAAGTGCTTAATAAAAAGGATCAAATATATTTGTTAGTTGATGTCTTATAATAAAGATCAGAGGAAGTATAATTTTTTATTTTCACCCCCGTTTACTAAAATTCTTGGCTCCGCGACTGCTTTTAACGACGTACAATATAATACCTTACGAATGTTTACCTTTCTCTTGTAGATTGTCCGGTGTTTATGGACAACTAAGAATGTTTGGAACCTATCTCACCTGGGGAAACTATTATATATGTAAAAATTGTATTAATTTTTAAGGGAAAAAAATGTGATTGGTTCGACCGGTTTTAATGAGTTGGACGGCGTGATCACAAGGCCGAGAATTCAGGAGTTTGGGGGTGTCATGTAGCAATAAAGACAAAACCATCCTAGTGGGCTAGGAATAGTTGTACAACCGACCATTATGCCAATATACCTCGTACAGACGTCTCTTTTTTATTTATTACTGGGCCTCATTGTAATATATGCTCATTTGAGTGTAATGGTAGGCATTTTTAACCTGTAACATTTTATTGTTTTTTGGGTTAGAGGGCAAAAATACACATGGGTTTTTTTTTCCAAAAACAAAAATACACATATGATTTTTTTGAGAAGTAAAAATACACATGTGGTTACCATTTTGGTGCAAAAGTCACATCCCACTGTTAAATCACTGTTCATTGTGATGAAAGAGAAAGATATGAGGTGAACAGTAACTTAACGACAGTGACCAGTGACTTAACGGTAAGATGTGACTTTTGCACCAAAATAGTAACTACATGTGTATTTTTTGCTCTTCAAAAAACTATATGTGTATTTTTGCTTTTAGGGAAAAAACGTATGTGTATTTTTACACCTTAACCCTTGTTTTTTATAATGAATATGGTTGGTTATAGAAAAAATCCCTATGAAGAGTTAGGTAACCAATGTATCATGAGTTTGGTATTTTTGGAGGTTTGCAGTCTCAGCTAAGACCAATCCATTCTTAAAAGAATGAATAAAAGGTTCTTATTGTCTCTTTAGTTTGTGAATTTGTTTAAAGAATGACTTGTAACCTGTTTTCAACTTTTATTTAATTATATGCCATCTGTCTTTAAAAATAAAAAATGTTTGTATACAATTGAAAATTGTCATGCACATTTTATTGTTTTTTTATAATGAATATTGTTGGTTATAGAAAAAAAATCCATATGAAGAGTTGGGTAACCAATGTATCGTGAGTTTGGTATTTTTGGAGGTTTGTAGTGTCACCTACGAACATTCCATTCTTAAAAGAATGAATAAAAGGTTCTTATTGTCTCTTTAGTTTGTGAATTTATTTAAAGAATGACTTGTAACCTGTTTTCAACTTTTATTTAATTATATGCCATCTGTCTTTAAAAATAAAAAATGTTTGTATACAATTGAAAATTGTCATGCACATTTTAAAAAAGTTGTACTTGCTCAAAGAGATAAGCCCTTCAGTATTTTTAGATAATAAATTTTGCAAAAAGAGGGTTTTCAGCAATTTACAAAGAAAAAAAAAGATTTTTTTGTATTGAAACACAGTAAAGTGTAGATAATAATTCCTAGAGGCCACTGATTAAAAGCAAAAGGTGAAAGTGCGAGTATAGTTATACAAATGATTAATTATTGGTCACATATGAATGTTCACATTTCTTGATAATTATATCATTATTTTGATATCATCAGAATCTTTTCACACAGAGTCATAATTATTTTTTGAATCCGCGTACCGAGCAATAATTTAGCAATGGCTTGTACAGAAAACAAAGGAAAATTAAGGATAAAATGTACGTATATAAATAATCATACCAAGAGAAATTCGCTTTGATCACAAACTAATGATGGATCATTTTAAAAGTATTACTTTATTCAAAATAAAATAAAGTATTATTTTTGTTTAATTTGATAAAAAAAAAAGTGTCACTTTCATACTAGTCATGTGGACCCAAAAATTAATAGTATCTGAAACTTCTAGGATGTGTTTGAGTTGAAAAGAATTGATGAAAAAGAAGGGAAAATGATCCCCTCCTTTTATTTAGTTTAAAATTTTTGAGGGAGCGTGAGCTAAAATCTTAAACCACCCTCCCTTCCCTTTTTAAACCAAACAAATAATCTTTTTTCCATTCTCTCCCCTCCAATAAATCAAATAAGATACCCTCCTCTCCCCTCCACCCCTTATGGTTTACATAAAGGGTTGAAGTAAAGAAAGTGTGGCTTTAACGGTAGCCATTAGGGGTGGGAATAGGCCAGGCCTCTATCAGGGGCCTACGGCCTAGCCTACTTTAAGCCTAGCCTAGCCTATTTAGTAAATAGACCAGGCTCAGGCTTAGGCTTATTGTTAGGCCTATTTAGGTAAACAGGCCAGACCTATTTTCATAATACCTAGCTTACAGGCCTACAGGCCTGGTCTATTTAGTTTTTTTAAAATGTTTTATTATGCATAGTTATATATGATTTAATCTAAATTAATTTTGTAGATTATTTATATAATTAATAATTTATTCTTAACGTTAAATTTCACATTTCTCCATTTATCAATGAACTTAACACTTTCACTTGTCAATTGGTCACAACTACTTTTCTTTCTTTTTTTTTAATCACTCAAGGTGACAATGCTAGCTCACTACTCCTCTCTTGGTTTAAGTCATTTGATATAACATAAAAATTGCAATAAGTTTATTCTAGTGACGCGCAAATGAAAATGATCCAAATAGGAGGAGTTTGTCTCATTTTCTGCAAGAAAAATAAGAGGTAAAATATAGTTTTACATGCCACTTGTCGTGGTTGGTTGATTTTAAGAAATATATCTCATTAATCAATAAATGATTGATTTTGCTTATTCCTATTTGCTCAAACAATTATTGTCATTAGGTGTTCTTTTCTTTCACCTACTAACTCTTTTACTTCATATGAGAATGAATCCTTAAACTTTTTAAACACAACGTAAGCATTTAAATAGGTTTGATGAATTATATATGAACTTAGATGCATATGTTTTAAGATTATATAAAGACCTACATTTTAAGTAGGCCTTTAAATAGGCTTCAGGCCTTGCCAGGCCTTTTGAAGGCCCAGGCTCAGGCCTAAAATAAAGCCTACAGACAGGTTCAGGCCCAGGCCTAGGCTTTAGATTTTTATCACAGGCCTAGGCCTACTTAGCTAAAGCCTAGCCTATTTCCACCCCTAGTAGTCATGTGGGCTCGCAGACCAATAGTTCCTTTTAAGGTTTAAATATTGGGTTAAGGTACATTGAAGGATTTTTCAAGTGCATTTTAAAATATTATGTGGTGCCTTCACTGTTTTAAAATATTTTTTTAAGTATGTTTAATATCTAAAATATTTTTTGTACCCTGGCATTGGTTGCATAAAAAATACTTTAAGATAATAAATGTACCATAAAATACTTTATTTTGAGATGCACCTTATCCCATTAATATATAACAATCATATAGAATCGGTTAGATTATATATATATATATATATATATATATATATATATAAGTTATCGTGTGAAGACAAAAAAAATTGAGAAAATCGAGAAGGATGTAAATTAGAGTAACATTATATTTGAGGACAAAATTTGAAGAGTATTTATATACTTTGATTTATGTTCTGGTCCTTATTATAAGGCACCAACTAATAAATCACACAAACCAATAAAAGTAGTTAAAGTTAATAAAGTTGTCCTATAATTTAAGTAATTTTTAATATTACCTCTATTATTTATACTAAACTCTCATATTATATTATTATTACTCTCACCTACTACCCCTATTAATTATGGGCATAAATGGAAAAAAATAATTAATGCTCATTGGAAGCAAGCAAGTGCCTTATAAAAATGACCAAATACATTTGGTAATTGGTGCCTTATAATAAGGATCAGAGAGAGTACTTACCAATAAAATTTTAAAAGAAACTTCTCCGTCAATTTTTAATTTCCAAAAAATACAGATATTATTGTGTGATTATATTTTAAATTAGTAAAATATTTAGAGAAAATGCCATATGAAATTTCAAAACCTCAAAAAGTTTATTAAAAAATTAAAAGGACACAGAGGTGATTGGGAGATGTAATATCATGAATTTTGGACCAAAAAATTTAAGAATAAGCTTATATTAGACAGATAACTAAACCCAATTCATGAAGTATGATATTAAATTTTGGAAATATTATATGGAATTAATATTTCAATGACCAATTAAGGTCATAATTTGGAGTAAAAGAAATATAGTTAAGAAAATAAAAATGGCAATTAAATCTATTATTTTCCTATTGAGGAAATTATTTGTTGATTTTGGCCAACAAGTGAATTTTTAAGGATTTTATGACTACAATGGGGTTATTTAAAAAAAAAAAAAAGAAATATGGGTATCCTATGGACACCATTATTTTCGAAATAATGGAGAAGAAAAGAGGAATAATAGTTTTGTTAAATTTTGGGTGAATAAATAACTAAATAAATTCAGTGATGGGTATGTTGATGAATATGTTAGAAGACAAATTTTGGGACCCTCTTCTAGGGGTGACTTCGGCTAGCCAGAAGAGAGTTATGGAGGATGAATATTATATTTACAGGTGTAAGTTAAATGAGAATAAGAGGTGAACTTTTATGTGTGGTCAAGAATATTCCAAGTGGTCACAATAGAGACCAAGACTTTTTGACATGGAATGAGGCCATGAAATTTCATATTGTACCACAATGATAAACTTGTCATGTTAGGGAAAATTATGCAAGTAGATGACAAAGGACTTTGTACATATAATTGAGCTTGAAAAAGATGAAACAAGACTTCATGGAGAAGTCATACATTTAGGGCAACAAGGGGGAAATTCCATGGAGATAAAATTTATTTCATGCAATAGGATTAAAAAAGAAATCAATGAACTATAAGATGTCACATCATGTGGTAGATAAAATATGTAAGGTGAAAGTGGCCAACAAGGCAAGTAAAAGAAGAGGTAAATAGATGACATGAGGTAGGTAAAATTTGTGGAAGGGAAAAAGTCAACAAAGCAAAGGAAAAAGGAGTCAAAAATTGATGATTCTATCCTCCTTCTTACCATAAATTTTGTGTAACATAAAGGGGGACATGTATACTAAAATTTTTCCATGAAATCAAGGTAAATTGAGAGTCAAGAGGGGACTTAGTTTCGGCAAGCATAAATGGAGAAGAGATAAGATTTATTTACTACAACATAAGTTGCCAAAAAGACATACAACGAAGGGGCAATTTGGGACAATCATCAAGAGGGTTATTTGGGTCATTTTCCATCAATTATAAAATACATTATACCCCTCTTGCCAAGTGAATTTTGAACAAGGCACCAAGTGAGAGCACCAAGAGTGGTTAGACCAAAACATAGAAGGAAGAAGGAAGGAAATCACAAGGAAGCTAAGGTCTCCACAAGTACAAGTAAGTAATATCAATGGTCTTTTGCACTTGTTTTGTTGTTATGTTGAATTAATTATATTTTATTTTGTAGATTTGAAGATCATAACTTGAAGAGGAGATATCATATAAGGACTTATTATGTAAATTTAAGAGTATATTAGACCTCAACACGAAATAAAAGGGCTAAATCTCACATAAAATCATAAGAATTCTAAAGATGAAACAAGTCATATTTCCTTGGCAATTTTTGATCAGACCTTAAGCACAAAGGAGCAGTAGAATTTTGATAATTTTGACCATCCCAAATTATTCATAATGGAAAATTGTGTAGGATTAAGATTAAACCATAATTTTGGAAGCTTAAAGATTGAATTAAGAAAGTTACAAAACTATCAAGTGAAAATCCTGTTGGACCAGTTAACTAGTGATGTGTTTTTGACTAAGTAATTGAGGTACAATAATTATGAAAATTTTCAGAATTGAAGTAGGCATCATATATAAGCTTTAATCTTATATGTACTTTGTAATTTTTGGAATTTTGTACAAAAAGTTATGAATTTTTAAAGTTGACCCTCAATACTGAAATATGAATCTGGACATCAAAAGTCTTTTGGTGAAACTAGAATAGAACTGTAACATTCTAAAATTTGGAATTAGAGAATTAAAATATGAGATGGGATTAATTATAGAAAATTGGCCTTAATTAGTATTAGAATTAATATTTAGAATTTAAAGGCATATTTTCCATTAATTGAGAACAAATAGTTTGGAATAATTGTTGGCCTAAATATTTTGGAGATAATATTTTATGACCAAAATAAATTAATTAGGAAAGAATAAATTCAAGGAATGTTTGTAAGGGATAAAATTTGGCCAAGAGGAGTTAATTGAGGAAGAGAAATCCTTAAATGGAATTAAGGATTTAATTTTTTTTACCTATCTATGTTTGCAATTAAATTAGTAAGGGACTAGATTGCAAACAAAAGTCTTGTAGGAAATTGAGTGGGATAATTTTGGAGTGGGTCCCACAATACACACACATTTTAGTTTGGAAACGAAGAGAAATTATGATTTTCCTGAGTACTAATCGAATAGAAACCCTTGTTTTGTTAAAAGTTTGTATTGGTTTCTCTAATGAAAAGATAAGATAAAGAATAAGTGATATAATAGTTGTGGACATTAAAGGTATTTGAAGCTATGGTGAATGATGTTTTGAACTTGTTATTTTTAGGATAAGGATGTTGATATTGCCGAAGGAAGTTGACATAGATGGTAAGGAATTTGGTCAAGTCCCAAAAGGATGTGTGTTTGATCCCTGCTGCTGTCGTTGGGACTCCTTTGGTAGGCAATCTTATAAATCCCCATTAAGTGTTCAAAGAGCCCGGGGCCGTGCACTGGCCTTAGTGAGAGATTGGTGTTGAACCCCTCCAAACTTTCTTATATAAAAAAACAAAAGAAAAGAAAAGAAAAGAAAAAGCATACTGATGTTTAGAAGAATTGGATAAAGGTTCATATTTGTGAGTAGATATACATTTACAAAGCTATCAGCGTTATTTTGTGTCTCTGGAAATTTAATTTTTGCAATCTGAACACTATTTTTTGAGTTAGGCAAAGACAAAGAAATTGACCTCCTATGACCATGAAATTTTGTGGACATTTAGTACACAAAATAAGCTTTAAAATGAGTCCAAGAACATATTAATTGTATGTGTATAAAAAAAGCTATGGATTTCTAAAGGTTGGTCAAGAAATCTAGAAAATTCTGGACAGTGTTTAAGTTTTTGAAATTTGAGATTTTCTAAGCTATAAATCAATTTGATGACTTTAATTTATGAAAATAGTCTTATCAAGAAATAATAGAAATTGGAATCATTGTATTCAGAGTTATATAGATTAAGTTATGAATTTTCCAAATACCTGTAGAAATTAAAGATCAATTTTTTATAAGTCTTAGAATAATCACATAAGTTGTTAATTGTACTTAATATTCACAGTAAAAGTTCATTTGGATATATTGAAGGCTTAAATGACTGAGATGAAATTTATTCTGTAGTGAATAGTATCTAATTAAATAAGTTTTAATTGGTGTGCATCCCTAGTCGTAAGGATGCTGAAGGACGAGTATGTTGGGGATGAGTCTATAATAGATATGATCTTAATTATGATATTAAGATTATAATGATTAATAACTCATTCACCATATAAAATGTTATTTATAAGAAGTGATAATTGTCCAAGCTTGAAGGTCAAGCAGATTGAAAATAATCATATGGAACATGCATGCTTTGTCGGTAAGACTAACATGTAATAATCATACAGAACATGTATGTTTATATGTTGATTGCCATACTTATGGATTTATGTCTTGCACACACAGTTGATTGCATTTATAAATTAGCTTATTTATCTTGCCAGTGCTGCATGTGTTCTTGAATGCCCTTCTTTCGTATTGTAAATTACATGTGTTCTTGTGAATATCATTCTTTTCAATTCTAAAGAAATCAGGTCAACGTTGCATTTGTCAAAGAGACACATGAAATGGTTTATTTGGATTAGCACTGGTAATTAAAAGTGGGGGTTTTTTTTTTCTCAATTTGACATTTACAAATGTAAGATAGAGTAAAAGTTAAATTGTGTAATGTGATTTATATTTGAATCAATTTTTGAAAAGGTTAGTTTAATAAACTGAAACTTGTCTAAATGATTAATGTAAAAGTAAGTTTGGATGTAAAATAACTAAAATGATATGAATTTAATAAAAATAATAAATAGTTAATGTATTATTGGGAAAATTTTTAAAACATTAAATTACTTAAATTTTTGGGAAGTGTAGACAAAAATTCCCCTATACAATTTTTTAGGGAAAATAAATGTTCGTTATTTAGCTTAACACAAGTGTACGGGTTGTAAGTAATAGTATAGTGATAAAAAGAGTGTCGTTTCGCATATGACAAGAGAGAGCTAACTGATATAAACATGTTCTTGATCAGGTTGAATGAAATCATTTGAAATTTATCAATAAGGATTTTTTTTTTTTTTTGTTGTATAGAAACAACAAAGTAAAACTATGAAAATTGGAAATTTGGGTCTAACTTCAAGAGGTTATAGATTTAGGATTACTTCTTCCGCATGCATTGTATTTTATAAAACTATGCAATTATCCACTTCTATTGGTTAAATGGGTTTATCTGCTAATCAAATGTTCTAAAATCATCCACCAAGCCCTCTCAAGTCAAGATCAATATTTTTAATCTTTATTAAAAATATTCAATCTCTTGTATATAATTAAGGGTTAAGGTGCAATTTCGTCAATGAACTATTAGCTCAGGAGCAATTTCGCCAATAAACTCTCTAGTGAACCAAAAATACCAACAAACTTTTAAAAACATAAAATCTGTACAACGCCGTTAATTTGAGCTAAACGTCTGTTTTCTCATTCATGTAAAAATTATAGAATATGACCAAGATGTTTATGAAACTATATTTAAGCCCCAAAAAATTTAAAAATTTTTATTTTAGTCCCTCTACGTACTTTATATGGAGGGACTAAAGTGAAAATTATAAAAATTTTATAGGCTAGAAGATAATTTTCTAAAATTTTGGGTTCTTTTCAGTAATTTTTATGGGGCCATCCCTACCCCAAAATCCGTCCCTGGTTACTGGCCTTTTTTTTATACCTTAGCCTGACCTAGCCTGTGGCCTATTAAAGAGGCTTGTGATTTTAAAAATTTTGTAACCAGTCTAACAAACCACAAGTCTCACCTCAAAACAAGACTACTTCAAATAGGGCGAAAACATAATTACTTTAAATAGGCAAAAAATAGACCTACTTCAAATAGGTTGTTACATGTAGGTTTGTTTTTGGCCTATTTAAAGTCAGTCTGTTTTCACCCTGTTTGAAGTAGACTTGTTTTGAGGTAAGGCCTGTGATTTGTTAGGCTGCTTACAAAATTTTTAAAATTACATGCCTCCTTAATAGGCCACAAGCCAGGCTAACGTCGAAAAAAAAAGACTATAACCAGCGGCGGATTTTGAGGGGTAGGAATGGCCCCGCAAAATTACAGAAAAAAACTCAAAGTTTTAGAAAATTATCTTGCTGCCCCAATTTTTTTATAATTTTCACTTTAGCCCTCTATATAAAGTACGTGGAAGGACTGAAATAAAATTTTTTAAATTGTTTGGGGCTTAAATATAGTTTCATAAACATTTGGGTCCTATTTTGTAATTTTTCATGAAGGCAAAAATTAACGACGTTAGGCTCAATTAACGGCAATGTGCAGATTTTACGTTTTTAAAAGTTTGTCGGTATTTTTGGTCCACTAGAGAGTTTATTGGTGAAATTGCTCCTAAGCCAATAGTTCATTGGCGAAATTGCACCTTAACCCTATAATTAATAAAAACTATCTTTCCAAAGCAATCCTTCAATAGATTATGCTAGATTGTTAGATATATCTCTATTTTAACAATAAACCATCTATTTAATTGTTAAATTTCATGGCTAACATGTTTTTTTTTCCTTAAGTTCTACAATCAAAATAGCTCCCTTAAGCATCTTTGAATTGAACTACTCTAATCATGTGGTGATCAAGCTTATAATAGCATTAAGCACAAAAAAAAATCAACATATATACTTATTAACCAACAAAAGCAAGATAATCTAGTAGCTTAAATCTATACAATGGGTACAAATAATCCTAATTGAGAATTTTTAGCCACTCATGTTATGTACATACCAAAATTACATCAACTATTTCAGCAAAATGAGAGAAAAAGGGATCTTAATAAGAAAAACTCAAGATTTTTGGCTCAAAGCTCTTTAAAACTTCAACCCAATGTTCCAAATCTTCAAGGCTCTCCTTTTCCAAGCTCTCCTTAGCAAGATTTCGACCTCTAGAAGTCATAATGGTAACTTTCGACACTCCATATCAGGTTTTAGCTATGTTTTTTGCATCAGATATTCAAAACGAGTATAGCTTCATTTTCAGGCAGTTTGCCGTGGCGAACTGGTAGCAAAATTACATGGATATGCACATAATGGTCACTGATTTTTTCTATGCTTTCACTGTGGCAAATGGGTGGTGAAATGGCATTGAATTGCACATAGCAATTACTGATTTTCGCCATGGTTTTGCAGTGGCGACCCCGCGGCAAGTGGGTTCATCATCTTCTTCCTTTTTCATGTGATTCTTGCATTCTTTTCTTTTTTTCCTAAGCTTTCTATAATCTTCTCAAGCTTTCACATCTAGACATCGTCCTCTTACAAAAAGAAGAATTTTACGAGCTACTTAAAACTCTTTAACTAGTCAAAACTATTAACATTTAGCTCAAGATTTTCTAAAGTTTGAACATTGTTTCACCTAATCACATTTTCCTTTATGTATGTCTTTTTTATGCACAAATTGATTCCAAAAACACATAAAAGTATGGGAAAATGGGTAGAAATGTATGAATTTCTAGAGATTATCACTAACCTCAATTAGAGTACTGTAATTCTTTATATGTATATAAACTTATTAGGTTATTCATGCCAATTAAATTTTTAAGGGGGGAGTTTTTACGGATTTCACTTAAATTTTATTATTTATTTTTTTTGGATACTTTCATAAATAAGGACTAAGTTATAAAAAATATTATTAACCTTTAAGTAGATTTATATAATTAAGCCCAAAATTTTCATTAGCAAGTAAACTTATAACAAGTACCATACTGAGATTTTAATAAAAGAATATGTGACCCATTATCTTTTCTTCACAAGTTATTGAATTTCTTTGCTCTCCATGGTGATCAAACAAAGCCAAAAGCATGAAATTTTAACTTTTGGTTTAAAGTAGCTCCCCCCGCCCCCAAAAAAAAAAAGTTAAATTAAGAAAACATTGATCCAAACATCACAAAAATTAGCTTTTGACTGTTGAGATGTACTTTTGAGCACCCAAATGTGATATCAAACACACCTAAAGTATTGCGGTAACTGCAAATAGCAAGGGCACAAGGCAAGATATTTAGAGAAAAGTTGCTTCAAAATGAATAAAAAATGCCTTCAATAGGTGCTTCTATCAGTGAAACTAATGAAGGTTCCAAAACTCTCCTAGTGAAGAAACTGTGAGATATTTTATTTAATATAATATAATATAATATAATTATTCAGGTTCACAAAGATTGATTGTGAACCTCCGGAGCCCAACGGAGCTCAAGACGTCAATGGCGACACATCGTCGTTAGAGTTCAGAGTGATTAAGGTCTCAAAATGCCTGACTTTCCTTTTACTCTCAGGCCCTTTTTGTTCAAATTAAGTACTTTCTTCTTTCTTTCAAACAGGGTTGCTTATGTCTTTTTCGTCCACCAATTAATTTCATTTTAGCCTAAAATGGTGCAGTGATATTTCAGATTGTTATTGGGGTCCTGATTTTTTTTTTTCGCTCCATTGGAGGCTATCTGAAATTTCCCAATTTCATTCTCACCAATTGGCATTGATTCTAGTAAAATGGGTTTTGACTTCTTACAGATAAAGTTTCAAAATTTAATTCATGTCGATATAGAAAATGTTTTAGGAGAACTAATACTTGACAATATAATATTCAATTTAATCTCTAGTCAAATAAAAAAAAAAAACTCATTCTCCATAACATTATCGATGTCAATAAAAATTTTAATTTGATGGATTGCGTTTACAAGAAAAGTAATTTCCAAGTAAAGTCAAACATTATAAAAAAAAAAAACACGACTTTCTAAATCAATTTATTGCAAGTTCATTTACGAAATTATGGGAAGATATTTTCCCACTTTCCATAAACTGTGAATCCTTAACACCGTTCGTGGGGGAAAAAAAAAGAATACTTAGGACTGATTATAATCTTAGAGAACAAAGAACTTAAAAATAGAATACCCAAAACTTAGAGATCCAGAGATCATGAAAGAGCCACGGACAAGGAAGATAGGGACCGGCTTTGTTTCTTTTCTTGCTCCTGTCGGCTCCTTTGTTTTGGCGTAAAGGAGGGTAGTTGTGCCCTTTTTTTAGAAAAATATTTTAGAGTATGATTAGTACTGAAATGATATTTTAGGATATTTAATGGTAGAAAAAATACTTTATGATCTTGAAAAATATTTTAAGATCCTGAAAAAAATATCTTGAAATATATTTTTAGTATTAGTCAATACCCTGATATAGTTTTTTAATATTTTAAAATATTTTTTCAAGATCATGAAATATTTTTTCAAGACTAGTCGATATCCTGAATTATCCTTTTAGTATCAGCCAGTACTTTGAAATATTTTTCCAAAATCCTAAAATAATTTTTTAAGATTATGAAAATTTTATTCAGTATTAGTTAGTATTAATATTTTTTTTTCAGTACCTTGAAATATTTTTTTAAGATCCTAAAATAATTTTTCAAGATCTTGAAGTCTTTTTTCAGTACTTTTTAATATCATGAAGTATACTAGTCATTATTGTAAAATATTTTTTTCCAAAAAAAGGGCATAGTTGCCCTCCTTTACACCAAAACGACGTTGTTTTAGTGCAAAGGAGGATAGCGGACGGGAGCAGAAAAGGACCAAAAGCTAGGTTTGGAAGATGGGGGAGGAGGGAGAAAGAGGAGTGAGAAAAAGAGAGGGAGAGAGAATATGGTGAAGCTTCCGAAAAAAGTGTGTAAGAGGTGGCTTTGAAAAATAAAACAAAAATTGAGGGATTACATTACATGGTCATTTAATAGAATTATGAAATTCTTAATTAGACCTTTTGACCTAATTATGAAGAAAATAAATCTGTGGGCATGTATCTGAATTTCGTTATTTCAACTGAATTTAATTAGGATTTTTCCTAAAAAAATATTAATATTTGAGAAAAAAATAAATGATATATTTGGCCTTTAAATAAATGAAAATCAATAACTCATTTATTATTTAAAAATAACCAAATAATCATTGCAGGTATGGTAGTCCTTCGAAATTAAAAAAATAGAAGTTCATAAATTATAACCATCGTTCGTCAACTATTTGAATTCAGTCTAATAAAAATAGAGGTCATCATATGGAAAAGTCATTGGGAGAGATCAAGTCCATGATTTCATTGCCCAAGAATCCTCCCATGGGTGATCAAACATAAGGCCCAGTATACAATCACACGTTGACCCGAATCCGAATAATCAAATAGATTTTTTTTTTTTTTTAGAATCAACAAGCGTTAATTGGTGCTAGTGGGATGAAATTTGCAGTATGAGCTTTTGAGTTTAGGTTTGTGTAAACGTATAAAATACTTATGGGAGAGCCCCTAATTAGGCCTGACAAAATTAGATAGTTAAATAAATAATATGAAAATTGCGGGGAAGTTCTTTAATAAAAGTTTAATTGGTGAGAATGGCATAATAAATCAGTATTAGGTTTAATAAAATAGGCTAGTTTCTCATAATGTGATGAATTAAGATCCGTATTTCTATTAGAAAGATGCTCACATTTAGTCCCCGATCATACTTCGAGTAGGATTACCTTTGAGGGTATACATGTGCTTATTATTTTAGGAGAAAAACAGAGGGGCTATCACAAGCCTTAGTCTTATTTGACATGATTATGTCAATGGGATAAAATGTTATCAACAAGGTTACATATCTCATCATGTGTGATTGGGATTGTCACCATTTGACCATATATTTATAAGTGAATGCCAAGGTTTGATGTTTATACAGATTCAAAGCATGCCGTGGCTTTAACATTAACAAAGAAGGGGCTAATATTGAATCCTCCTTTTTGGATGTGGGTCCATCTTCCTGAGAACCTTAATGGCTCAAGATTATTTGGGATTAAATTCCCCTCTAGTTTAATTCTAGTAACAAAAAAAAAAAAACCCCTAAAGTTTAGTTAGCTTTATGTTTTCGGGTGTATAGGCCCACTTGTATCAAAAAAAAAAACAAAGGAAAAACATTTTCTCATGTCGTAGGAAAACCATTTTTTCATGTTACACACACATGAAATGGTGGGACGCACATATACATATATTAATTCATATATGTATATGTGGGTCCCATCATTATGTACATGTGTGTAGGAAACTTTTTTTTCTTATGTAACATGAGAAAACCAAAGCCCAAAAACAAAACAAAACAAAGCGGTGAACAAGTGTGTAAATGAGCTTGCTTATCAGACTTGCCACATTTATTGGGTTGGGTTAAATGAGTTGGCCCAAAGGTTGAATTGCTAAGAAAATCCAAATGGCGTATAACCCATATTTTTTCCTGGTATTTTTCAAGGTTTAATAAAATGTTTTGTTCTTATAGTTTGCTTTGCGCTCATTTGGGTTTTAGCTCCCCAGATGGCAAAATGGTTCAAAAGCTACAGTGATTAACATTTTTGATGGAAAAAAAAAATTTAATAAAGCAAAACCTATGGTTTAAAACTGTAAGGATCAAATCCAAAATAAGAGCAAATAATAATAATATTACATTGCTTTAACTCCCTTTTTAGATCAAACTAAGAGAAACTTGGGGCTTGTTTGATTCTATTTCTAAAAATGTTTTTTTTTTAAAAAAAAACACTTGTTTGAAAAATTATTTTGAATAGGTTGTTTTTTTAAAATAACTATTCAAACAATTTTTTTGTTTTTTTTCAAAACTTATTTTTAAAAACACTTTCAAAAATTGTTTTTAAAGCTAAAAAAAAACATAAACTAATTAACAAGCCCTTAAAGTTTAAAACTTGATTTTTGTATTTGTTTTTAGGGTGTATAATTTATGATGAACATGTTACATGAATTTGTTGTCTTTCAAACATGTCAGATGATGTTACTAGTTCCATTTCTTGAATAAACGTGGTAAATTATGTTGCTTTTATTTAGAAATAATTTATATTGACGACGTGAATTCCAAAATTGTGGGTTTAAAGGGGGTTCTGTTGGCTATATGATTTAGATTTATGAAATAAAAATAAGACGATCAAACAATTTTCCAAAAGATTCATTCAATCGAAAATTCACGGATTTTACTAAATTTATTTCCAATTTATTAATAATATACATTTGTTTTAAATAGTTTCTTTTATTCCAACGCTTGTTGGGAAGCAAAGTAGTTTTCACAAACCGCGCGACCAAAGTAGTATTCCAACGCTTGTTGGCAAGCAATAAAAGATCACCTTCTAATGTACTCTTGTTCTAATTATAAAATATATTTAATCGATTTTGGAGAAATTAAGGAGGGAAGTTAAATTAGTTAATTTTACTCATTTTTCTAAAATGCCCTTATATAAATTTTCAATGACATTAACATACCTTTCCAACCTAGAATCTTCCCTTCTATGCTTTCTAATTGAAATGATGGTCTTGCTATATATACATATATGTGTGTGTATATGTACACACATATGTATGTATGTATGTATGTATGTATGTATGTATGTGCGCACACATATATAGACACACACGTATATACATAAACACATACACACATATATATTTATATAATGCGTGTGTATGTCTATATGTGTGTACATATATAAATATATATGTGTGTGTCTATGCATGTGTGTGCGTGTGTGTGTCTTGGTAAATTAACGTTAATTCATTAATAAACAAATTAAAATCTAACAATTTAAGAGTTTTATTGACTAGAAAATTCTATACACCTAGATGCATATGTTTACAAAAAACTAAACACACTTAAGAGAATAAAATAGGAGTGTTTTAGGAAGAAATTAACAAAAAATTAAATTTTGTCCTATAATTAAGACCAAAACTAATTCTTAAATATTGTCCTATAATTAGGACTGAAGGGAGTATAACTTTATTAACTTTATTCCCAATATGTATTTTTTAAAAAGAAAATAATAATTAACACTTTCATAGATAATCTTGGATGGTATGTGTTGTGAGAGTTTATCCTTAATTGGTGCATGACATGGCATAAATTCAAACTAATTAATAATATCAAATATTGGATGGTTTTTAAAAGATAAAAGAAAAGGCTAGTGATTTTTATATTAAATTTAGGTATAAAGTTATAAAGAAAAGTGAATTGGGCGGTGGTGAATTGAAAGGTGAAAGGTGCCAAAAGGGTTAGAATCCCTAAGACAAATAAACATTTCCGCTGTGTTTGGGCTTTTGGAAAAAAAATTGCTGCAAGTTATAAGCTAAAATTTCATGTTTTTGGCTTGTCCACCGTAAAGAGAGAAAAGATTTCTATCATAGGGAGAGAAGAAATTAAATACCTCATGAAGAAAAAATAATAGGTTCCACCTTCTTTTATTAAAATAACATTTTGGTCCTTTTTATTAGTTTACTTGTAGACAAAAATTTTGTTCCTAATAAGGTTAATAAGGATTATTTTGTAATTTTATCCTTATTTATGAAACTATTCAACGAAAAAAAAAGTAAATCATAAAATGTAAGAGAAATCAGAAAAAACTCCTCGTTAAAAATTTATTTAGCGTGAATAACTTAATAAGTTTATATAAATGAATAATGACAATACTCTAATTGAGGTTATTCTCATCAATTTAAATTTTAAAAGTGGACTTATCTCCAATTTCCCCTAAAATTTAAGTAAATTAATATTTTCAAAATTTTCCCAATAATTTTTTATTGTTATCAAATTTATATCATTTTAAGTCATTTTACATCTAAACTTATTTTTCTATTAATTATCTAAACAATTTTAAGTTTGTCAAAGTTAATTTTTTAAAATACAATCTAAATATAAATCACATTATACAATCTGACTTTTACTTTATCTTACGTTTATAAAAGTCAGATTAAAAAAAAAAAGTCATTTTTGTCAAGACTAATCCAAAACACACCTTAATAGAAGAAATAGAGTTGCTTTGATGGTTGAATAGATTATAATTGGATTCAATTATTTCAATATTTTTTGGGAATAAAAAAGGTGAGAAACAAAACAAAGTGCCTTAATTAGGAGAACATTCCTTAATACTTTTTCACAATAATGGGGTTGGCTTTTCCAATTTAAAACTAATTAAAGAAGGTGCTTTCTTATTCTCATCATTCCTTGCCTTTTGGCTTTTCCCCCCACCACAATCAAAGTAATCATGCTTCCCTCTTCTTTTATTATTATTATTGTGCAATTATGAAACCATCATTTTTCTCCCACCCTAGTATTGTGTCTAGCTGTCTACCTCTTTTATATCCTCCATCCAGAGTGCCGAGTGTGATATTTATTACATCTTTTATAAAGATAATTTCTAATTTGTTATAAATTATATTAGTGAATGTTTATAACCTCTCACTCTGTGGACTTTATATGTGTTCAATGCTTTAAACCTATAACTTTCCCAATGAATGGTTTGTGTGAGTTTCTTATGATAAAATGTCATTATGCTCATCTTTATTTCTTGGTAACCATAGATATATTGTTTAATGGTTAGAGGCCTATGAATAGAGAATATATGTAATGTATTGGTATTAAAAATGAATTGAATGAGAGCTCCTTCATATTTATCCTCCAATTTTTTCTCAATCTCCCCTACATCAATCTCTTGTACTTTTCTTATTTTCATAATATATTTAAAGTTTTTTTTTAATTTTTATCTTTTACTTTTCAAGATGTAATTCATGATTTTAAATATTGGTGAGATTATTGGAAGTTCCTTATGGCAAAAACAGAGAGCATATACTCTCTCTAATTTTAAATATACAGTTCACTTTATGATTTTGGTTTCGTCCCAAAGGTAAGGTCACATTTCTCTTTTTTTTTTCCCTCTTACATTAAATTTTTCTTTCTCATAATACCCCTATTTGTTAGGGAATTTTTATATCTGCACATTAAATTCTAATCATATTTTTTTTTTTTGGAAATTTGTCTACTTATCAATTATAAAGAACTAACTTACCTATTTTTTAAGGTGTACGAATTAGTTAAGACTTTATATTTAGGATAGGAAGGGGATAAATTAAAGCATGGTTTGACCAGAGCTAAGGAAACTCATTATCTTCTCGCCATTGTTGTTATTTACTAGCTTTGTTTTTTCTGTTCAATTTTCTATATGCATATGACATAAATTTCAGTGATTATCTATATGTATCACAAAGTCTGATTAAAAAGATATTTTTAATTCTTAAAAGATTTAATACGAACAATGTTGTTGCCACATTCGTAAAAGATATTTTTAATGATTATTTACTTAGTTGCGTTCTTTGTTATAAAAAAAATAGTAAAATTTGAAAGTTTAAGGAAATTCGTTAGCAAATTTTAAAATATCATGGGAGTTGTCTACACATGGTTTAAATTTTATGTTTTGTGTTATAAAAATAAAAATGTCAGTGATTTTTTTTTTTCTTTTATTAGCATGATGTAATACTTAATATAAATTCAGTCCAACCAAACTTGGCCTGATTTGAATTATTCTTATTATGTAAATAGTTGATAAATTATTGTTAAAAAATTTTTAAATAAAAATAGAAATGAAATTTTTTTAAAACAAATTATATGGACAAACTACTAATTTCTAATAATGTTCATTATTTATAGATTTAGGCTAAATTATACAAAACTCTCCTTAAATTTATACTATATGCATATAACCTCCATAACCTTTAAAACTTTACATCATACCCCTCTAAAGTTTCAGGATTATACAGATAATATCAAACTATTTAATTTTATATCTTTTAAACTTTACTTTTTTTTTTTTTTTTTTAATTTCGAGTTGGAAAGGAGGCAAAACTGGCTCTGCAGGAGATCAAACCCACCACCAACCTTATACAGCAAGAGGTTTAAACTTTATTTATGTATGCATAAAACCTCCTCAAATTTTGAATTTTATGTAGATAAATCACTTAAACTTTAAGTAGGCAAATAATGAATAAAATTTAATAGTATGAGAGTTATCTGCATAAATGTCAAATTTCAATAAGGTTTATTGTAAAATTTCAAATGTGAGAGAGGTTATTCATATGATATATATTTGTTTATATATGACATCAAGTTCATGAGAATTTATAGTAAAGTTTCGAGTATTTTGGTTCTAAATTGAACCTATGAAGCAATGGCATAAGATTTCTTGTATAATTCAAGAGAGATTGACATAAGAAAAATATATTTATGTATATAACTCACATTTCATCATTTTATTAAGACATTTTTTTTTGAATTAATGTTGTGAAACCAAATTATATATCACAGGGTTTATATAAGATAAAAGAAAAAAAAAAAGGAAAAGGTAAGAAAAAAATTGCTTGAGTTGTAAGGAAGACAAGAGACTGACTCTAGTATGTAATATTATGTATATTATCGTCTTTCATAATGGTGAACAATTTAAGGCTTTAGCTATACATTTTTTTTTTTTTTGAAATCAAGATATAGTCAAAAGTGACCAATTGATGAGCATTAATTATGTACGTGCGTATATAAAAATTAGAATGAATTAATTAATATTCTGGGAAAAAGAAAGATTGAATTAATTAATATGGTCATGCTTAGCGGCGTTTAGGTGATATTGCAAATTACTTATTTTGTCAAAACAAGACCGAAAGTGAATTTATGTTTATGTCTTTTTCTAAACCCACAATGAGTTAATGGCTTTACGAGACGCCATGCTTTTTATTCAGCAACAACACACACTGCTTTAGAAGAAGATCGAGAAGATCTTGCGAAAATCACATGTGAAGATTTTGCAGAAATCAAGGGTAGTACCATATTGGATGCATTTATTTGATTTAATTAGCCTAATGATGTATTATTTAAACGCTAACATGTTTTTAATACCCATCAACAAGTGATCCGTTTGAAGTTTGAAAATGTCTTGACTCTTGAGTTAATTTCAATCTTTAAAAAATATTTCCATGTTGAAAGAGCCGCCCAATAATTGAGACTCGACTTAAATTTAATATATATATATAAATTGAACTAATAATTAAACTAGTTGGAAACAATGATTCAAGAGTTAGTGATATAACCCTAGTTGAACTAGAGTTAAACTGATGATGATGATTATAATATAACATAATCAAAATATAAAAAAATTCGTGTATAACTTTGGAAAGGAAATATTGAAATTAAAAAAGAAATTAACCCAAGCAAATGAAGCATTCATAAGTATAAATTATTTATAATCCAAGAAAATAAACATATGTATAATAAAATACAAATATGATGTGGATTGCAATTTATCTTAATTCAAAATGATGTCAATTTAGGCTCCGTAAGAGGAGAAAAAAAAACTATAGGATCTAACCTGGTTGACGCATGCAAAACTCTTGATTTGACCAATAAGCGAACTGATCCACTAATTCTCTGTTATAACCGGCTGATTCAGGTTGGATTTTAATACTATATTAAAATCTAGATTAGTTAGTACTTAGTATTACCTCCGGTCCTTAATATAAGATACTCTATTTGTTTCTTCATATTAAATATATTTACTTAATTTGATTATATTATGGGAGTTAATTTAGCTAATATGCATGCATGTTCTAAAATATGCTAATTATATTCTTTAATTCCCTTATTTTCTCTCATTCTTTGATTATTGTTGAGGGAGCATGAATAAGGGTAAATTAGGAAAAGATTAACAAATATGAAATTTATGTCTTATATTTAAAACCAAAATCAACATTTTCTAAATATATATATTAAGGACCGGAGGGAGTACAATTAATATTTCAACTTCTTCATTAAGTGGGTTTTATATTTAAGATTCTATGCAGTAATAAGTTTAATGAATTATATATGAGAAAGATCCATAAATAAACATCTATGAGTCTGAGTTGATCAATTTGGATTAGTTGGCTCAAATTTCATTATTTATCAACAAACATACATGCCCGGACACATACATCCATACATAGTCTTTTTTTTTTGATATAAAAAAGTTTAGATAGGGTTAGACACCGGTAACTCACCAAGGTCAGGACATGCTTCCAGGCTCAAAGAGCGTTTACAGAGGTACTTACAGATTGCCCACCAAAGAAGAGGACCTCACATCGACCAGCGAGAATCAAACCTCCTCCCTTTTGAGGTGAAGGCCGATGCCTTAGCCAACTGTATCACTCCTCATTGGCCATCCATACATAGTCTTGTTTATACCATTAAAGCCAAAATTTAAGGAGTTATGTCCAACACCATTCAAAAGTTCGTGTGTATTTTTTAATTATAGGACATCAAAATAATCAAATTAAAATAGATTGATTTGTTTTTTCGTTCGAATAAAAGTGGAACTAGATACAAGGCTAAATTTTCGTTCGAATAAAAGTGGAACTAGATACAAGGCTAAACAGTGTAACATGTTATCAAATGTTTGAATTTAATGTTAGACAATTATTTTTCTAATAATATTGTTAAATATTTGTTTGGAAACACATTTGCCAATACTAAAATCATGGTTGTAATAAAAACGAGGGAGAACAACATTGATGTCCCAACTAAGAAAAATAATATCAGAAAAGTCCCAATTGATTAGTGAACATGAGGAATTAAAAATTGAAATAGTTACTAGCTACTTGTTAATGGATTATCTTCATTGGTTGTGATCTGAATGTCATTCTTGGTAAAAACAACCTTTTGATAGCTTCGGTAAGAAAATATAGTAGTCTTGATTTTGACAAACATTATTTCCAAACCAATCTTGAACCCTATTCTTAATGGTTTTTAATATGAAACTAAACATGTAATTAATAATTTTCAAGATTTTCTTTAATTTGAAAGTTTAAATAATACACTATTTCTGGAATTTTAAACAGACAAAGTTTTGATTTGATATTATTTGTAATTCATATATTAGCAAGTAACGTTAACTTTTATAATGCGACCAAATTATAGCTTTTATAAAATTAGAGGGGAAAAAAAGGAAATTTAGGGAAGAACAAAAATTGTAAGCCTTTGCACATTTTGATTTTCTTAGGACTAAATGTTTATACTGAACGATATCTAGAATTCAGTAATTAACTAAACGTTGGTGTCTAAATCATGAAAAATATTTAATATTTTATAATTCCATTAAACGAGAATAAGTCAAAAAGAGAGAACTTTTAAAATTATTTTATTGGGAAACTCTCCACTTAAGTGATATTAGAGGCTTGACAGATTGAATATAAGCTTTTTCAAGATCCTTTATTAGCTATAAAAACAGAATATGATCTCTCTCTGACTCTAGCTAGCTCAAAAGAAACAACAAAATGTGAGATTTAAGTCTCTTAATTAAATCAGATAAATTAAAAAACATAAAGTGATAAACCTCATAAAGTAGAATAAGCTTATATTTATATATCCACATTAGCCATATTTAAGATCTGCATGCAAATTAATACATATTAATTAAACAAATTTCACAGAAAAAAAATAATGGCATAATGTGTATTAATTGATTGTTTCTGATATATGTACATGGCATGGAATTTTAATTTTTTCCTTAATTTTTCATATAAATTAAAATTAAATATATGTATGTGCATTTACCAATATATATTGATTCAAATAAAAGTAAGAGTTAGGAGGATTAAGAAGTAATGATTTATCATTGAATGTTCGATTTATTTATGGTAGGCAGGAAGAATCAAATTCTATGAGCTACAACATTCGAAAATGGTGTCTGCTATAGTGCTATATATATAAAATGGTTAATGATTAATTAATTTTATTATAAAGTTTGATTTGCACCCTTGCGTTTTCCATTTCCCCATAAAATGTCATGGCGTAGCCCATTATTTCCAAACTCATTGTTAGTTTAAAGTAATTTTAACGAAGAATAATTGGCATCAAAATTGGAATTTCAATTTGCATCCAACGATAGAAAGGTTCAGATGCTTAAAATTTGATTTCTCCATAAAATAATGCAATAAAATTAATTTAGCTGTAGATCTATCTGGACACGACTATATATAAAAACTGTTACAACGTCGTTTTTATGTATTTTTATTTTGGTTGAAGAAAAAATGATATGATAAAAAGAGATGACTCATGGAATTATTTAAGTTGGTTTTTATATAATCGGGATTTTATTTATATCAACAAAAAAAAGATGAGAATGAATTGACTTATTACAATAAAATAACAAAAAAATATTAGGAAGCTAAACATAAATTTTATGAAAATATTTGATTTTGGGTGAGACATCCAACCTTTTATTGATATTATTGTTTTAACAATATGGTTCTCTTAAAAGGCAGATTAGTCTTTTTGCCAAATTGATATGCCGCTTAAGTCCAACTGGAGAATCATACATTCCCAACTCATTTCTAATTTTCTTTTATAAAAGCAATTATTCTTACAACTTCACATTTAGGTTTAGATTTACACACACACACACACACAACTTTAATTTCATGATAACATAACAACATTGTAGATTTCTGGTTTTGTATATAAAAAAGTTTAAAATAAGTCACATTGTTCATGATTTAAATATAATTCAAAACTTCATCTATATATATCATTTTAGGGTTTTAGTTTTCTCATGTTGCATGAGAAAACTAAACTTCCTAAACACACATAAAATGGTGGGACCCACATATATATATATGAATTAATATATGTATATGTGGGTCCCACCATTTCATGTGTGTATGACATGAGATAATTTTTTTTCTACAACATGAGAAACATTAATCCCATCATTTTATGGTTTTTTTGTTGTTGTTCGGTGTATAAAATGAAATCAAAATAAAAAATAGAATTGGAAAAGTAATATAGTTTGAAACTGTCCTTTTTATTTTTGCGCAAAAAATAATAAATGATGAAAATAAAAATATAATGATGGTGATGGATTGATGGTTAGATTAATTGGCAGGGACTTGATTATAAATTGAGGATTTAAACCCTGTGAAAGACAAAAAAGAAAGAAAGAAAAAAATTAAGTCTTAAATCAGGTAATACTGAATATTAGATAACTGTACTTAAAAATAAAAATATAATAAAATTACATATCCTGTGTGGGTCACTTAAACATGATGTCCTGTATTCAAACTAGGTCGTGTGTATGGAAAATGTTTTGTTGAGAGATGTAAAACCCATTTCGGTGATCTCTCTAGGCCTTGGGAGAGTTAGTTTCTAGCCATCGGCAGTATGATTCTACATGGATTCTAAAAAAAGAAAAAGAAGAAGATAAAAAAAAAAGTTAGTGAAGAAGATTTCCATTGTTTTTTATTATTAGAGCCTTTTGCAAATTGTGAGAGGCATTAATTATTTTTTCCTATTTGAATGCCCTTAACTATATGAGTCAAGCATTATTGACAATTTTTTTTCTTTATTAGTTTTTTTTAAAAAAAACATTATTATTGACAAGCTTTATAAAGCTACCTACTTTTAATTAAATTTCTTAATCTGTGTGAAGTGGTTAACGACTCATAATAAGTACCAGGGATAACATTATATTTTATATAATTAAATAAATTTTTTCATACTTTTCACAATATTAAAAATAAATTGCATTATTTATAAAAAATAATTTCATGATTTTTTTAACATAATAGTTTGGCTTGCTATGTCAATGTTATTTGATTTTCTTTGTACCAAATTAGCACCTTATTGATGTATTCTTAGCAACAAATAATTGGAATTCTCTTTATGGAATGTATCAGCCTGACACACACACACACACTTTTTTTGAGCAACCAATCTTGAACATGACAACTTGCATCAATTCATTTGTTTATTAGCAAAAGAGAATATAATTATTAGAACCCTTTGAGTTGAGTTGTATTGCTCTCATCACTTGTATATTTTCAACCATAAAATTATAATCACTTTCTATATATAATATCATTTCTTCTAAACTCACATCTCCAAGATAATAATACCTTAAAATCAAGATCATCAATAATTTTAGTTGTTTTAACAATAATCAATTTAACCAAATTAAAATCAATTAACCATGGCATTATGTGATTTGTTGTAATGTAGTAGATTTCACCCGTATGAATTCTCACCGATTTAGAGGTTGATTGGATTCCAAAAACTATAGAAACAGTTACTCTTATTTCGACCATAGTAATTCTTTATTGTAAAAATATAATATTTGCGTTAATATTTCACATGATAATATAAAAGGCAAACTATATACCACTCCGATCCTTATTAATTATAAGGCATCTC
The DNA here is from genome assembly GCA_037074495.1 of Acacia confusa. Lineage (NCBI taxonomy): Eukaryota > Viridiplantae > Streptophyta > Magnoliopsida > Fabales > Fabaceae > Acacia > Acacia confusa. Next base: position 45,290,947 of record CM073503.1, read on the forward strand.
TAACCACTTCATCAAAATTATGAAAAAGATGGTCACAGGTCAAGTCATTAACTTTGTTTGAAAATGAGAAAAGCTTATGAATTTATTAATACTTAATACCTTAAATTACATACAAGAAGTCCATAGGAGTTACAATTAATGATATTTTTAATAGGGGAAATTTTGAAAATTGTATAGTAAGCATAATCAGCTCTTGTAGAGGGGCTAACGGTGCTAGTAGTTAGCGAAATGTTACAAGAGCTAATGGTGTTAATAGATCAAAATTAAAGAATTTATTAAAAGGGAAAAAAGTGAAGGTACGAGATTAAAAATTGAGAGAAAATATAATTTCCTGCAAAATGGTTCTCCCTTTTGTCTTTCTAAACCTACAACACCATGTTAAAGAAATAACTATCAACAAATTAAAGACGAAACGTGAACCAAAAGTTCACAGTTGTTTTGTTGCCATAACAATTAAGCATCAAAAAGTAGCTTAGAGGGTTACATTATGGAACAAGCATTTACATTATCATCACTGAAGAAGGACATGAATTGCTCCTCCGGCGTGTTTGCTGCTGCCGTGGATGGCTGCATGACGGTGATGTTTCGGACATAGCCGGCAGGTGCCCTCTTGTCATAGACGCCAGAAACATAAGGGAAATGAACCAAATGCTGAGGAACATAAGGCCAAAACTCAGCTCTTTTCTTGCCAGTGCTCCTAATCCTCTTTAACACCTTGTTTGGATCCACATATCCACTCACTGTCACTCGGCTTTGTTTTCTGTTCACCTCCACAGATTTCACTCCTATATACCATACAATAATAAAAACAAGATAATTAAAAACAATATCGGATGATAATATTAAAAAAAAAAGAATGAATAAATTATAGTAATTAATAAAGTTATAGGTTTTTAAGAATGAACACTTGAAAATAATTTATTATAGTGTTTCATACATATACACAAGTTTCCTAAGTCGCATGCAGTACTAATACAACTATTATAACCATAATTATATCTAAAGAGTATATAGGCATGAATCGTAATTAGAAAAGAATAATATACAAAGGAATATCATCATTAACATTCTTACATAATTATATATTAGTAGTAGAAATATTGATCCATACTTCAAATTTTTTAGCCCTAGCTTCGTTCTTAGTAGAGAGAGAGAGAGACCTTTCATGTGAGTGATAGCATTTTTGACTCTTCGTTCGCAGCCATCACAGTCCATTTTAACTTTGATCTCAACAGTCTGAAATTGGATCAAAGAGAGAGAAACAACAATATATATTCAAGAAACCAATGGAAGAAGTGAGAGTTAAATAATGGATCTTGTTAAAGAAGAAAGAAGAAGAGAGAGAAATATAAAGAACCTGCATTGGTTTGCGCCTAGACTTGGTGGTTCTCACATCAGTGCAAAAGTTGGAGAGGTAATCGAGTGCTCCCATTTTTTGCTTTTCTCTCTTTTCCACAAACCCAAATTCAGAGAGAGAGAGAGAGAGAGAGAGAGAGAGAGAGAGAGAGAGAGAGAGGACTCCTCACAAATCACATCTCAATGTCGGGTGTGATCTTTATATAGCACCTTGCCCTCATAAAGTTTGAGACACATGCTTTATTCTTTAATCCGCCCATTTATATGTAATTACTCATTACAGTGCTCTTTAATAATGAGTATTACCTCTCTTGTTATAAATATAAGATACAGTTGATTTTTTTTAAGAGATTAAAGAAATTATTTTAAAGTATTTATATTTATTGTTCTTTCCCTTTAAAATAATTGGTCTGATTTATAAATTAATATAGAATCTAATGATGCACAATATATACTATAATTAAATAATATATTTATCATTTTTAATATTTTCACAAAAATTAATTGAATCTTATGTTTAGAATCAGAGGTAGTACTTCTCTTCATATTTATATATGTCCTTCCGACCACTCCATAAAAATAGAGTATTGGTTTGTCTCATTAAATGTTTTAAATTGATTATATATATATATATATATATATATATATATAACTTTGCCCATATTTAAATGTGACTGACCTCTCTCTTCTTTCTCAATCTATATCATTTTTTTTTTTGCCAACTACAAATGTATAATAATGTCAAATGTGTATCGACGATAAATCTAGGTAAAATTTAAAAACGGTAATTAACAACTCTCTTAATTAGGGTTTGTTTGGTTTGACAGAAGGGAGAGGATGAGCGAGATTAATGGAAGGGAGGAGATATGGAGAATTGTAATATTAGTTTGTTTGGATTGATAAAGAGGGAGGAGGGATTTTAATATTATTTTATTTTATTCAAGTGGGGAGGGGGGTGAATTATTTTCGTATGACAACTTCACCCTTGTGTTATAAGAAAGATTTTAACACTGTTGTTTCAATACCACCGTCTCCTCTCCAAGGGCCAGATCAGAAGAGAGCGTTACAAGAGAGAGATCGCCAGGTTCTAGAGGCAGAAGCGGATTGAGGAAGAAGACCACCTCATTGCAGCTATTAAAGCAGCACCTAAACTCCGATCACGCAATTGATGATGATTTTAGTCTATCCATGATTCTGCCTCTCCCATCCTTATCTGTGTTTGGTGGGACTAAATCTGTTGGATGAAATTTGTAATAAAAGAGCAGGACTACCTGAGTTTCCAAGAGTCCTTAGGACTACAAGAGAGGTGAAGACAATGATCTGGAGGAGAAATAGCAGATGGTCACTGATGTCGGTCGTCCTCTCCGTCTTCTCACAGAGAATGAAGTCAAATCAAACACATCCTTAGGCTTTATTTGGGTGTTCCATTTTGGAGGGAAAGAAAAGGAAAAGAAGGGTTTTAATAGTCCTTTCCCTTGTTTAGGGGTTTTTTTTTTGTATTAGAAAGTTTTGGAAAGATTCGATACCAGTCCCCTACCAAGGCCAAGACATGGCCCCAGGCTCTATGAGCACTTACTGGGGACTTACAAGATCGCCTACCAAAGGAGTCCCAGTGACGACAGAGGGGATCGAACCCACGACCCAAGAGCCTAGTTTTAGATCCCTTACCATCTGTGCTAGCTCTCATTGGCAAGAGTTTTAAAACTAAGAGGGGAGGGAATTAGAGATTTTCACAAATCCTCCAAACCCTCCTTCTTCAAAAAAATAGAATTCCCCCAATATGTGGGGTTTTAAGAGGGAAAATAGATTAATCATTTTTTTACCTTCATTCAAATATAACACTCTCGTTATTTTTTATTTCTTTTTTCTTTTCTATTGTTGGAACACACACGAAAATATTTTTTAGAGAGAGAAAATACTTTTTAAAGGGAAAAATATTTTTTAGAGAGAGAAAATACTTTTGCACGGAAAATATTTTTAGAGAGAGAAAATACTTTATAGAGGGGAAATATTTTTTAGAGAGAGAAAATACTTTTGTAGTGGGAAATATTTTTAGAGAGAGAAAATACTTTTGTAGGGAAAATACTTTTTAGAGAGAAAAAATACTTTTCTAGTGGAAAATATTTTTAGAGAGAGAAAATACTTTTGTAGAGAAAATATTTTTAGAGAGAGAAAATACTTTTGTAGGGAAAATACTTTTAGAGAGAGAAAATACTTTTGTAGGGAAAATACTTTTTAGAGAGAGAAAATACTTTTCTAGTGGAAAATATTTTTAGAGAGAGAAAATACTTTTGTAGAGAAAATATTTTTAGAGAGAGAAAATACTATTTAGAGGGGAAAATACTTTTTAGAGAGAGAAAATACTTTTTATGGGAAAATATTTTTAGAGAGAGAGAACTTTTTTGAATATAAAAATTACATAAATAATTTTTTTAGAAAATTTAAATTTATTTGTAAAGTATAATAATTATATTAATTTTTAAATAAAAGGATAAAATAGTAAAAATAACTCAGTAATTCTCCATCTTACTCCCTTACTATTTTTTTAACTCCCAAATAAGAGGAGGAGATAGCTTTGTCTAGGAGTTTGGAGGAGAAGGAAAGGAAAGAGGTGTAGGGAGTTTGAATGGGAGGAGAAGGAAGGGAAAGAGAAGATATCTCCTCCCTTTGTTTGGGAGTTAAAAAAATAATAAGGGAGTAAGATGGAGGATTACTGAGTTATTTTTACTATTTTATCCTTTTATTTAAAAATTAATATAATTATTATACTTTACAAATAAATTTAAATTTAAATTTTTGTAAAAAAGTTATTTACGTAATTTTTATATTTAAAAAATATTTTCTCTCTCTAAAAATATTTTCCCATAAAAAAGTATTCTCTCTCTCTAAAAATATTTTCTCTCTCAAAAAATATGTTCCCATCTAAAAAGCATTTTCTCTCTCTAGAAAATATTTTCTCCTAAAAAAGTATTTCTCTTTCTAAAAAGTATTTTCTCTCTCTAAAAATTTGTTCTCCTCTAAAAAGTATTTTCTCTCTCTAAAAATATGTTCCCATCTAAAAAGCATTTTCTCTCTCCAGAAAATATTTTCTCCCAAAAAAGTATTTCTCTTTCTAAAAAGTATTTTCTCTCTCTAAAAAGCATTTTCTCTCTCTAAAAATATTTTCCCATAAAAAAGTATTTTCTCTCTCTCTCAAAAAATATGTTCCCATCTAAAAAGCATTTTTTCTCTCTAGAAAATATTTTCTCCTAAAAAAGTATTTCTCTTTCTAAAAAGTATTTTCTCTCTCTATTAAGCATTTTCTCTCTCTAAAAATTTGTTCCCCTCTAAAAAGTATTTTCTCTCTCTAAAAATATGTTCTCATCTAAAAAGCATTTTCTCTCCCTAAAAAGTATTTTCTCTCTCAAGAAAATATTTTCTCCTAAAAAAGTATTTCTCTTTCTAAAAAATATTTTCTCTCTTTAAAAATATGTTCACATCTAAAAAGCATTTTCTCTCTCTAAAAAGTATTTTCTCTCTCTAAAAAATATTTTTTGTGTGCATTCCAAAAATACAAACGAAATCAGAAATAATGAGAGTTCTTTATTTGAACGAGGGTAAAAAATAATTAATCCATATTCCCTCTTAAAACTCCCTATATTGGGGGAACTTCATTTTTGTGAAGAAGGAGGGTTTTGGAGGATTTGTAAAAATCCTTGATTTCCTCCCCTTTTATTTTTAAAACTCCCAAATAAGGGAAGGGACTACCAAAACCCTTCATTTCCTTTCCTTTCCCTCCAAAATGAAACTCCCAAACAAAGCCTTAGGCTTTGTTTTGGTGTTTGGAGGAGAAGGAAAGGAAAGAGATGCAAGGAGTTTGGAGGGGAGGAGAATGAAGGGAAATGAAAGATATTTCCTCCCCTTATTTTGGAGTTAAAAAAATAGTAAGGGAGGAAAATGGAGGATTAATGAATTATTTTTACCATTTTGTCATTTTTTAAAAAAATTAATTATTCTTTATGTAATTTTTATATTCAAAAAATATTTTCCCACAAAAAAGTATTTTCTCTCTCTAAAAAAAATTTCTCTAAAAAAATATTTTTGTGTGCATTCCAACAATAGAAAAGAAAAAAGATATCAGAAATAACGAGAGAGTTTTATTTGAACAAGGATAAAAAAATAATTAATTTATTTTCCCTTTTAAAACCCCCCATATTGGAGGAACTTCATTTTTTTGAAGAATGAGGGTTTTGGGGGATTTGTAAAAATCCCTGATTTCCTCCCCTCTCATTTTTAAAACTCTCAAATAAGGAAAAGAACTACCAAAACATTTCATTTCCTTCCAAAATGGAACTCTCAAACAAAGGCTTGGAACTCCTAAACAAAGGCTTAGTGATTTATATTATAAACTCATGATTTCTTCTAGAACGGCTCCCACAACCACTAAGAGAGTACAAAAAGCATTTCTATAGTAGACTTCTTAACATGTTTATTGACAGATGGAATTTTTTATAAATAAAATGAGACTGGACTTTTTTTGGTGGACTTTTTATAACGCAGGCGTGGAAAACTTTCTATACAGTTAAAAAAAAAAAAAAACTTTTTTAACTACTTGGCTGGAGTTAGTTTTTTTTTTTTTTTTGCTAGAGAATCATTGTAGAAATCTTTTTTAAATGGCAGTAAAAAAGGCTTTTTCACACCGACGCTTAATTAACGCAAAACTAAAAAAATGGTTAAATACATTTTATGATTTGCTAATTTGGTTGCGTCTTAGGATTATATAAATCTATAACAAGTCACGAGCTTGAGCTTATGAATAATACTTTTTCGCTAGCTTCTCTTACAATTTTGCTTTTACTTCTCACATATTACTCATTTGTAATATTTCAAGTATTTTAAATAAGTTATATTTCCTATATTATTATATGTGTAACACCTCAAATTTCATGCTTGAAAATCGTGTTGGTTGACACTTAATTTTAGGAAAAATCAACAGAGTTTGAGGTGATATAGCTTAGAGTAACGCGGGAACGAAAAGCATGCACTAATTTTTGGACAATGAGTATTTGATATAAAATGCCCAGACATATGTTGATGCCCTGACATAAACTGGTATATTAAAATATCCCGAAGGAATATAATATTCATGTGATATATTATACAGAGACTTTAAATATAGCTCTCTGTCAAAGTAAGTCTTAAACTAGATCTATGGCTTGGAATCCAACATAGTTAATCAGACATATTGGCCAGATCGGTGTTTAGTCTAATGGGAGTCTCCTCGTCTTTCATGGCGACTTATGACAACCTATCGACAAACCTTTTATTAGTTTAAATACCAATTAGTCTGAAATAACTTTGTTAGATTCATGCCAGAAACTAGGTCCTAATAACTTCTACTGATCTTCGTCCTCGACCGGTGCCTCTTCCCAGCTCTGTCCACTGGTACCTTCTTTATCTCGGTTCCTTTCCTAAACCTTAGACAGATCTGAGGTCCAATACCTATTGGACCTCAAGTAACAGTTAACCTTATGTGAAAAGTATAAACAATATATATGACATATATTCAATACATTCAGTGGACAATGCATCACACGCAGCAAATGCATGTCAAAAACACCACACATAGCACACAGCTCATGCATGTATGACCATGTTTGCACATAACCAGTGCCACGACGGCCCATCGTGTCCTCAGCGCTAGGGAAACATACAAACGGTGTTATCAAAAGTATAACCCACGTCAAACTGAATCCACAGCTACCTTGAATGTATGCAACCGACTGAAACCACAGTCTTGCTCATAACATATGAATCAAACAGTCATATATAGGCATACAAAACACACAAGTGTTAAAGTTACTAGTACGCGAACGTACCTTCATTGACGATATACGGTATGACTATTGGTCAGAACGTAATCACAGATATCCTATAAGGATAATATCGCATGTAATCAATAACTAACATCATAATAGTCATTGTAGTCATAAATGACCATTTTACTCCTGACCTCTCTAATCGGTGAAATCTTGCCAGAACTTCGTTACTATGACCCTAATCTTCCAAAATCTTGCCATATCTCTTTCTCCATCATATTTTCGAAATAAATACCATATTTAAACATAAACATGATATCAACAACATATTGGAAGACTAAAGATTAAATTAGCATTTCTACTACAACTACCGAACGAAACTAGTATTTAAGACTAAGGACCGAAGAACTTACCCATAACCTTGCTCCTCCTTCTCTCTACCTTCTCTCTAATTTTCGAATTGCTCTAGACAATTTGGTGTGAAATTTCAAAGGAAATGAATGACTATTTATAGGAAAAAGTTATGGCATTTTGGTAGTTTCTTTGAACTTTCTCAGCTCAGATTCTGACCCTTGGATCTAGGATATTTTGGAAGACTCAATCATAGCCATATACCTAAACAAAAATGTCCCTCAAAGTCAACAAAGATGATGTCATCATGTGTCATCAACTCTTGCTTTATGGTTTTACTCGATAAAGTTCCTTGTTCGGTGTCCTAATTGCGTAATCTTAGGAAATCTCAAAATTCCGGGAACATAGCCCTGAAGATCTCTTCTTTCTCTTTCAAGATACTTGGGTTAACTAAATTTTTGATTCTACTCAGGACATTCCGTTGCCTGCCAAACATTTCCGGACAACCGCCGTCGGATAAGGAAATGACTTCTAATAACACCAATTTTTGGATAAAAATTCACTCGTCCGTAATATGTCTTGGTCTCAGAAACTTAGTTCATGGTTTTTAAGTTATAATTTAATTTCCATTGGTTCTCATTTATATTAACTGTCCCTTTTTCTAAAAATATCTTTTCATCTTATCCCATGATTATTTCGCCGGTTACAGAAATAATTTCTGAGATGGCACACCACGGGATAAAAATATACTTGTTCATAATAAGTCCTTATGTTAGATACTTAGTTCACATATTTTGAGATAGAATTTATTTTCTATTGGTTCTCATTTATCCTATCTACTTCTTTACAAAATATCTCATTTTATATTACTATTATAATCATAAATATCTAGATATTATTTTTCCTAATTCTTATCTCTTTCTTGACCAAAATTTCGGCCAGCATACATATATATATATATATATATATATATATATATATATATTTTATTTTATTTTTCCCTACTTTAATCAACTATATTATTCTATTTACCTTATATTTATTTTTCACAAAATTTCCCTATTGGTCCATAAGTAATTACATGGATCAAGGCTTTTAAAATCACTTGAATAATTCTAAACCTTTGATTTTTTTTGCTTTTCAAGATTACATCTTAACCCTTAGTAATTATTTAATTCATCTAATTCGATTTATAAGTTTAATTAGTGCCCTAATCATGTGCTTAACAATTCTTTTAGGACTAGGGATTTTCATGTACTTAATCTCAAATATTTTTCTTAATCTTTCAAGTGTATTTTATGCTAATTTAGCCACTAATTATTTAATTAAAGGGTTCTCACACAATTAACTCGAATATTCTCTTGATTCATGCTTAGATAATTAGCCAACAATGATTTATTTAATCTCTTACTAATTGTTGATAATTTTCTTATTTTGAATTAATCATTTTCTCACAACTATTTTACTGACATTGATAATTTATGCATCATGCATAATATTAAAAATCAAGGGGCAGTTTATGTTCCCCCAAAATGATATTTAATTTTGCCTCATTATTTCCCAGGGAAAATAATCTCATAAATTACGTAAATTAGAGATAACATACTTTCAAATCCTTAATAAATATTTAGTTGCCTCTTAAGATTTATCATAATATTCTCAGGGTATTTTATATCCCACAAATTCACTTAGGAATTTTAGCTCTTTATTCCTCCCAATTTCATGAGAAATTACCTTAGAAAATAAGGTAATTATTACATTAGTTTTGAGACCACAAATTCACCTATTTTCAATAGGTATTATTTGTCAATATAATATTCCAGATAAATAATTATCCGGGTATTACAATATGTCTCATATATAGTCCGGGGAAAAATATTAAGGTATAAACCATCATTTTATGGTTTAAAATTTATTAACTAAAAAAATTTCATATATTAATTACCCCCTTCGGTTCTTAATATAAGACTAATTGATGTCTTTTGGAGAGGTTAATGAAGTTTATATAAGTTAGTTAATTATAACATATGTTGTGTATCATTTAATTATATATCATTTTATAAATTATAAAAATTAGTTTGGTATAAAAAGGATAAATACAAATACTCTAAATTAATTTATTTAGATTCCTTAATTTGTTAAAAAAAAAATTAATTAGGTCTTATATTAGGAATCGGGAGTAGTATATTATAACGTTGTTAAAAAGTTTGATGAGAGAACATAAAGAACTACTTTAAGCATACATAATATAATAACATTTTTATGCATGAATTTTTCTTTAATTTTACATATATATATATATACACTAAATTATGCATGTCTAATATAATACTTTGATATAAGGGAATCATTGTGGAAAAGAAGCAACTTTACTCTTTAGTACATACACTCTTTTCAATTCTGATCTACTTGTTTAAAATTTACTACTAAATTAAAACACAATAGAGTTATGTACTTTAGATTAAATTTAAATAATTCAAATGTTGCTCGACAAAAATAACATCCTCTATCATTTTTTTTTTTCAAGCAGCAATTTATGGATCTAATTGGATATTGAAAACTTTTAGTTGTAAAAGTATATATGAGGATTTTTTTTTTTTAAAAAAAACCATCATAAGGCAAAAAAAAAAAAAAAAACAGCCTCAACTTCCTTTTGGTTCAAACTCAAGTTCGAGTAATGGAAGGGTTGTCGAAGAGGAGGGGTGTTGGAGAGGTTGAAGACAAGAGTGTGGGAGCAACATTGGGGGGTCCATGGTCCTCATGATATTTAAATAATATTTTTAACACGGGCAAAAATGTCTTTTAACACAATTTTTATCTCATTTTTTTCATACCAAATAAAAATTTTCCTATCAATTCCTTTTCTTTTCCAGTGCAAACTACATACCTCTGTGACAAAATGTTTTCTGTTCCATTTCTTTATATTCCATTCATTTCTAGACATTTCTTTGAATCAAACAGGTTCTAAGAGATTTTACACTCACATGATTTGATTCAATTTTGTAAAGAATATCTAAAAGGAGTTTTGTCTTGTAAAACAAAAACAAAAAATTCCAAACAGCGAGTCTAATTAGTTTTGAAAACCAAATGGCATTAAAAGGAAAAAATAAATTAAAAAAAAAGGAGTTACATATTTGTGGCGGCAATAAAGCTAAATTAATACTATATAAAAAAGCAAAAATAATGAATGTGCTCCGTGAAGCATGGCAACTTGTTTGGGCAATTGTTGTTAATTGTTTATACTATTCGTCAGCTGTTTGTGTATTCAATTTTCAAAAGCGTTTTTGTGTTTCCTTTTCATTTCGTTCATTGAATAATGAATACAGTATCACTTTTCTTTTTCAATAATTCTCCAATATAATATAATATGTTTATCATGGCTTCTCAATTCCCTGTCTGCTTTCTATATATCCTGGAAGCACATAAGTTGCTTCTTGCTTCTTTACATTTTCATCCCACTAATTTGAGAGATGAGACATTTTTTTAAATTTTTTTGATATATTTTATTTATTTAAATTTAAGTTATATATTGCTTTTTGAAATGTTTTTGCACCTAGTATCTTAAATAAATTAGTTTACAGTTATATATGCATTTAGAAATATTTGTCCTGTAATACCATACTAGTATCATAAAAACAAATTAACTTATTAAGATATTGGGACCAAAAATTATTTCATAAAGCAACATATAATTTAAATTTTAGTAAATAAAATATATAAAAAAAATTTAAAAAATGTGCTCATAAGCTAAGATTTTACTTTCAGGGGAAAGCTGACTCTTAACAGATTTCAGGATAAACGACAAGAATCTTAAAAATAGCTAGATGGAATCACATGTACTACTATAATCTATTGATTGTGTCTTGTCAATAATCTTTCCCCATTTCAGAAAATAAGGGAAGTAATTAAAAGAATCCAGCTGCTAAGTAATTCTCAAGATTAAGCTAAAGATAAACATAAATTACCCAGAGGAAGAAAGACCGGAGCATAAACCAATTCATACCATTGTAAGATTTCTAGGTAGTCTCTGTATCTTGTTTTGGTTACTGTATTCAAATCAGGTTTTCAAATTGTGAATCAAATAAGATTTTGTCTTGTATATCAAGAAACTTGCTAGTCAATAACATGCCAACAGAAATTCAAATTGCAAACATTCGTTGAGATATTCTGACAACTGGATCGGACAATTTCAAATGCCGAACATCAAAAAGGAAAAACAGAAAGAAAGAAGAATATAGCAATCACCAGAGAGAAACCAAGCTTGGTAGAGGAAGAATAATCATTGGCTATCTGAATCTTCATTCGTGACCAGGGGCGGAGTCAGGAATTACATTTGGGGGGCTGAATTATAAAAGAGAACTCAGATGTTTATTAAAGTTTATTTCAAGGGGAGAAAGTTATAAAATAGAACCTAAATATTCATGAAACTATATTTCAATCTTATAAATATTTCAATATTTTCATTTTAATCCCTCCATGTAATTTACATAAAGGGACTAAAAGGAAAATCATAAAATTTTATAGGTTAAAAGATAATTTCCTAAAACGTTTGGGTTCTTTCTTGTAATTTTAGGGGGCTAGGGTCCGCCACTGTTCGTGAATCATCCTAGTGTGCAACATCCTCACCATTTCGACTTCTCATCCTCCCGTCATCGGCTTCCATTCATGGTTGTGGTGCTAGCATCGTCTCTTGCCTAGGTGCGATCTTGCAATTGGAGAAAAACAAAGCAAGGAGAAGCAGTTTAATATCCGATTAAGACCTTGAAGTTGCAGAAGTAGATGGAAGTCAGTGAAGGTGGAGTTTGGCCTTTTGGCAGTAGTAGATCAAACTTTAGAAAAAGGTGGGGCTTAGGGTTTATGGATGACATCGCAGCACCTTGGGTCGAAGAAGCTCAACCTTGCCATTTGCTGGAACAAATCGACCTTTGCAGCTTCAAGAAGTTAGAGACTTTGGACTCTTGAGGGCTAAGGGGACAATAGTGCGACATTTTTTCGAGCATGAGGAGGCCAACACTTTCTCGAGTTCTCAATAATATTCTGTAAAATTTTTCAAAAAAAAAAGAGTTTAAAAAATTTCAGTAACGGAAATTTCTGAGGGACTTGATTCTGTCCATTGAATATTTTTCGTCGGAATAATTCCGTTGGCATATTGTCATTTTTGACGAAATTACCAACGGACATTTTTCCATCTAAAATTCCGTCACTAAAATCATGTTTTTTTTTTTTTTTTGTAGTGCATACTTTGATTTGATACCCCAATTAGAAATGAAGCTCAAAGACTTGGGTGAATATAAAATTGAAAGGATTGAATTGAAAGATGCATGAATCAAACCTAGAACAAAATTAAACAATGAGTAAAGGTGCAATTTTAATAATAAAGCTTTTTTACAGGGACATTTGGCACCACTAAGTTTTTTAAGGTGTTAGAATGTGGGGTAGTTTTAACACTACTATTAACTGGATGTTAGGTCAGTATTTGTTGTCAATTTTTCCTCCACCAACTTGACCCTTTGAGGAGACAACTTGGCATCATTGAAAAAGGTTGAGATGCATTCTTCTCTACAGATGCTTGAGATTCCTTAATACTTGACCTCTTTCACTCCTGATCCCGGGAGGACAAGGTGACTAGAGATACAGTAGAGACTAAATCAGTAGCTCGAACAAGAGAGGGAGGTGTAGCAAGACATACTAAGAAAGACGGCATGTTCCAATTCTCTCCATAACTATCTTCTTTGATTGTAAACTTCTTTGATCAACACATTATATGGGAGACCAGAGAAACATAATTGTACAAAAGATTATGGGAAAAACAACCCCAAACTCCAATTAAACTCCATACCCTCCTTCACTTCCTAGTTCCCACAAGATCCAATCTTTTTTTTTTCAAATCCTGCTATCCCTACATCCCCTCCTCAAGCCCCACTATGTTAGGTTTCATCCACTTTACTCCTTTAACTTGTTTAGTTTGCTTTTTCAATGATGCTTTTGTAGGATTATCACTAGAAACGCGGAAGCGAATTGTACCGATTCGATGTAGGAAAAGTTATAACCTTCATTGTTTTGATTACCTGGAAAGATGCAGTGATCTGAAAGCCTCTTCCCGAACAGTCGTAGTCCACTCTATGATCGATTTTCCAGACTATCTCTCGAGGGGAATAGGATGGTTGTGTGGGCAACCATTCAGATGATGAATGTCTGCCTCTAGGGTTTGTTTCTGATGATAGCCTCCTATTGTTTATTGTTATTCACAAGTAGGTGAAAGTAGATTTATATACTACTACATCCAAGACCTAACCCTAAACTACATGGGTCATAGAGTTCTTGGGCTGTAGTCTCACTTAAGCCCAATTGGGCTTAAGTGACTAAAGAGCACATAAACCCAACAATCTCCCAATTCCTCTTTAAGATACAAACTTGAGTTTGTAAACCCAAGACCATGTACCCCATAAGCTATCACCATCTGATAATATATCTCATCCTTTGCCTCGAGCTAGCCTGGGGATTTACCATTTGTCATTCATCAAGGCTTATGATAATCTACAGAAGATTATCTAGTTCGGTGCTACTCCACTAAAAGCCCGATCGTGATCTCCAAGAATAATGACACTTATAACACGAATATACATTACCCCTTTATAGAATGTTTATAATTTGATTGACTAGTTTTCTGTAATCCAATTAATTATTTATTCCCTTGACTGTAATAATTTCTCTAATGGATTACATGCACTGGCCAGTGTCTTCAATATCCAAGTACCGAAATATATCAATGGGACAATTCCTATAAATTCCATGTTGTTTATCTCATAAATACCGATAACGAAATAGCCTCAATCCCAAAATACTAAGTTATTAGCCGTCATATAGATCAAACCTCACTTGTTGGTAAATCAAAGAATGAAAACGATTCGACTACCTATTGAAAATAAACTCAGGATTAAGAGTAACTATATGACTAATGAAAAAAAAAACAATGAAGGCCCAAGCTAAAATAAGACCAATCAGGGCACAAAACTCACCACCACTAGACAGCAACCCTTACAAATAGAAACCACAAAACTCAAAAAAAAAAAAAAAAAAAAAAGAAAAAGAAAAACCGCACGAACCAAATAATGGAGCAAAAACATAAATGTTTGGGCTCCAAACACCCTGCCCTTGTACTATGGGTGAGCTCGACCCCTTTCTTAAAATTTTTATATAAAAAAAAACATAAATAATTGTCAAAATATTCACAAATGTAATTTGCCACTTTTCTTCATTTTCGGTGCGCATCTTTGCAAGTCTATAAACAGGATACTTAGTTTTAGACCCAGATAAGACACCTAAGCCTATCCACATCTTCTATTTATTCGATTGGAGTGATCGAATCTTGGTCCTGAAGTGAAAGAACCAGCGGATATGATTAAGTATTTAACATAGTAGCTAAGGAAAGATTAAAGCTGATAATTTTGAAAATAGGTGTAGGGTGTGTTTGTTTGGCTCTGTTCTATGATGATCAAAACCAGAGACTTCTTGTTTCATTGTATGGTTTTGGGTTTTTTGATACTATCCTATATATTTAATAGAAGATCCATTTGACATATGAATGTTAAAAAGGATATAAGATAAGCGGTATATGTTGAAATTGAGTATTTTGAAACCAAATGTCAAAATATTTACAACTTTACTATTTATCTTCATTTTCTTAAACAAGGCATATATGTAGGCAATAGCGTAACAACGTCTAAATTTTCTTATATGCTATTTGTACTAATGTGGCGAAATATGCTATAGGTGCTGTAATTAAAGATTCTACAAATTTTTTGAAATGAGAAATTCAAGATGCAAGAATCCATACGAAATTTTGGGAAAATAAATTATTCACAAGTATAATAATCACGCATACATATATATTTACTCAAAAGCTAAATACCTGATTTCCCTAAATTTTGAAAGATGGGGTTGAATAGCTTCATCTAGACCTTCTCATTGAGGAAATGCATAACTAAAAAAATTTAAATTTTGATGAAAGAAGATTTTTGGTGTCTTCATCTTCCGAATGCAATTCATCAATCCACTCAAGATCACCTACACAGAGCTGTAGATTTTTCAAAGCAGTTTGAGAATTAAAAGGGAGCTTCTTTAAATTGGGACAACACAATACTTCAATCTCGTTCAAACTAGGAAACTGTAATGTAATTCTACAAATGCTCCTCAAGTTATTCAGAGATTCCAAATAAAGAGAAGTGAAATTGGAAAACAGATTATTTTTCACTATGATAATATCTTCACTTACACATGCACCTTTGCAATTTTGAGGAGATGAGTATTCTTTTACAAGAGGATGGGTTAGAGACACAAATGCGGATATCTTGAAGATGATCTAAGCCTTCTAGTTCATGCAACAACACATTTTCACCAATCTCTGAAAAACTACTTCCCCTCGCACTAAAAGCACGAAGGGATAACAAATTGGATATAACTCCCTCTGGTTATTAAATTGGATATAACAACACATTTTGCAATTTGATTATTATTATTAAATATTATGAATTGTCATTTTTTAATTAATTTTCTTCATTATTAAAAAAATTTGAATAATTTTACATATTATGAATTTTGATTTCTTATGAATTTTCATTATTATAATATAAATTTTGATTTTTTAATTATTATTTATGTTCACTAACAAACAAGAATAAATTCATTTTAGGATAAATGGAATTGTGAACTGTACCGGTTATAGCCTCAGATATTATTCTAGAATCAAGTTGTGTGTGATCCTGGGAAAGAGTTGTGCTCACACAACTGTGATTCCCAACCCATTTAGTCACCTTCCAAATGTTGCCATTGCTCTTACTCTTCAAGGGCAACCTTGTTCATGATTCCGACATTTCATTGAGAAGATGGTTGTAGAACTCTCAACCACTGTTCCTTCATGATGCATCTTTATGTAATAATGTTTTATTGCGGCTTGGACATCACTCTTGGACTCGAATTCTTGTTTCGCATATAATGCGTCTCCTCTCGCCCATGGTCTCTGGCCCAAACCTTCAACATTCAGTATATCCTCATGTGGGTAATCATCATGAATAGCCTCATAATGCGGAATCTGGCTCCAAAATGGTGTAATATCTGCAAATTTACAAATAATACAGTTTATGTGAAAATATGTTAACTAATAAAAAATTAAAATATAAAGTAATACAGCTCCGTAACTTACCTGATGATTGTAACATGCTAACCTATTGTGACATGACATTACCATGGTCTTCATCATCTGTATCACTATTATTATGATCAACGTCATTTGCCAATAATGTGTCTTCATCTTCTTCCTCTTGCTCGTCCTCGTTGTCAGGTTCATCTACCAGATAGTCGCTTTCTTCTCCATGTGCAATGGTAGATTGTGTTGGATGACGTGTACTGGAATAAGCCATATAATATGACTCATTACCAAGGTGGAGTCTATCAAACGGTATTGGTACACCCTCCTCTGACGTTTTAATATTCACATAGAACTCAACAAATTTGTTCATAGGACTTTCCTCAAATGTTTCAAAAAATATTTCCAAATCCTCATCATCGGCTATCTCAATACCTTCATATTTTCCGTGTCCAATAGGAACTCTAACTGTCATTGAAGATATTACCTGCTCTTGTTGTAGCTTTAGCTTCTGATGGATCTTTTCATTTAAATCTACAAATGACATGCTTCGAACAATATACATTGCTCGTTTTTCATTTTCAAAGGTCAATCCGTTTACACCTATATTTTTAGAACCATTATAATATACAATTGCATGAATCTGATTCATTTTTTTTCTTTATATTATAGAATGAAAAAGAAGAAAAAATTATAGATAAAACAAACCACAACACAAATTGCAACTAATCAGAAGAAGAAACACAATGTATATAAGCAATGAAATAAATAAATGAAGAAACAAAATGTGATTAAAAGAACAAATGAAAGTGCAAGAAGTGGATGGAGATGAAAATTATGGAGACTGATTTTCTCTCGTTTCTCCTTCTGCTTCTACTGATGTATATGTATGTGAATATGCCGGTGTGTGTTCGAAGTGTAGTTTTGGATGGATTTATATAGAAGAAATTTTATTTATTATTATTATTATTATTTTTTATAAAAATTACCGTAGGGGCGTGAATTTTTCACGCCCCTGCATGCTTATAGCTGCCTCAGGGAAGCTTTTTGTAGGGCGCGTCAGCGCCTTGCAATTACTTTTTTTTTTTATATGTGGCGCCAGCACCGTGACACGTCGTCACGTCACAAGTGGCGTCGCCATGTATGATGCCACTTGTGGCATGACACGTGGCGACGCCACATACTCAGTGGCGCCACAGGTGGCGTTATCTGACGTGACGCCACAAACTGCCTTAGTTTGACAATATGTTTGAACAGTACCATTTTTTGACAATTTTTTTTTTAAAATTAGGCTTATTTTGACAAATTTTCCCTCATACACATGCACGAAATTGTAGTGAAGCATAATTATAATTTATAATCGACTATGGGACTTTAGGTTATATTAAAAAGAGATAATAAATTACCTGGCATAATAAAAATAACAAGAACATTTAAGTCATGATTTGTAATTGGGCAAAAACGCATATTATTTTGTTCTCCGCAAAATGACAAAAAATACTTTTAAAATATTAAAAGGAGAATAAGGTGTTGAACTTCAATAATTCAATTATTGTTATGAATATACTGATTATGTGGATGTCCATTGACTCCCGGTCTCTAAATATTACAAGATGACATGGGACCCGCGCATAGTACCATGCATAGTAGTTTACTATTTAGTGGGACCCACACACAAAATTATACAACTCACAGGAATGCATTCCCGTGAGTACACAGTTATGTAATTAAGGGAATATTGCATCAAATGACCCAAAGTGGAAATTACACTAAAGACCCATTTTCCTTTTATAAATAGAGGCCTTCTGTAAACATTCAAAATACACTAGAATGAGAACTTCTCTCTACTCTCTCTCTCTCTCTAAAATCTCTTGTTCTTGTATTTATTTTTCATCAGTTTTATATTACGTTATCAACACGAAGACTCTACCAAGGTAAGATTTTATTACCATCTCCTTTACTATATGTTTATTTTATCTATCTGGGATAATCTTAACCATGATATGGAATTAAAGTTCTACTTTTACCGATTATTTTGAACATCGGGTTCCATGGTTAAGATTTGAGATTATTTACTATTTACTATTCACAGTAAATAGTAATTTTTACTATTCATGTTAATTTTACCTTTTTCAGTAATTTTAAATTTTTATTCATTTTGAATCCTATATGGAAGTCTAGATTTAATTTTTCAGTAATTTTATTTTATTCACTACTTACAGTGAATAGTAATTTTTACTATTCACGGTAAATTTATATTTTACTATTTATAGTAATTTATTTATGTTTTCTTCCCACTCCCTATTCATTTATTTCATGGTGGCGACATTAAGCTCCATTTGTAATTTAATTCTAATTCTTTACTTACTGCTTTATTTATTTAATTCATGGTAGCGATACTAAGCTCCATTTGTTTAATTTAAATTCTTTACTTACTATTTTATTTATTTCATGGTGGCGATATTAAGCTCTATACTGACTTTACTAATATTTACATTATGCCACTAACATTTAAATTTATGTTACTAACATTTATTTATGCATTTATTTACCTTTTATGGTGGCAACACTAATATTAGTGGACTCCATTTATTTACCTTTTATGGTGGCGACACTAATATATTTATTAGTGGGGTCCATTTGTTTATCTTAATTCTTTACTGCTGTCTATATATTATATATTAAATATGCATCATCTTTCTTACCTTCGGATGGGATAGGTCTCACTGTGAGTTTACTACCATTCCTATCTCATCTTCTTTTTATTTTCTTAGCATGTTTATTTACAGTTCTTTAAATTATGTTTTAATTTATAATAAGATTTTATAATATGATTCTAATTATTATCATTATTTTTAGTTTGAATCATGTCTTCCAGCCTTTCAAATCTTGAATTTAATGCTCTTGACATCACCGGGAAGAATTATCTATCATGGGTTTTAGATGCTGAAATCCATCTTCAAGCAAAGGACCTTGGAAAGGCTATATTGCCGGGAAATGATGCGTCCCCTCAAGAAAAGGCTAAAGCTATGATTTTTCTCCGACACCACATTCATGAAAGTTTGAAAACTGAATATTTAACGGTGAAAGATCCATTTGAATTGTATGGACTAGTTTGAAAGATAGGTATGATCATCAGAAAACGGTGATTTTGCCTAGAGCTCGTTATGAATGGATTCATCTCAGGCTACAAGATTTTAAAATTGTAAGTGAGTATAACTCAGCTGTTTTCAAAATAAGTTCTCAGTTAAAATTATGTGGTGAAAAAATAACTGATGAGGACTTATTAGAGAAAACATTTTCTACCTTTCATGCTTCGAATTTGCTTTTATAACAGCAATATCGAGAGAAAGGTTTTAAAACATATTCTGAGTTAATCTCATGTTTATTAGTAGCCGAGCAAAATAACGAGTTATTAATGAAAAATCATGAAAATCGTCCTACTGGATCTTCTCTATTTCCTGAAGCGAATGTGAGTGTACGGAATGATCATGGTTGCGGTCGTGGTCGTGGCCGTGGTCGTGGACGGGGACGTGGAAATCATGGAGGTAGAAATAATCATGGTTCTTATCATGGTGGAAGGGGTTATTATAGTCCTTATACCCACCAGAAAAAGATGAATAATGAAGGACAGAAGAATGATATAGAAGGTCCTTCAAAAGTTATAGAACATACATGTTATCGGTGTGGTATGAAGGGACAATGGTACGTAATTGTCGTACGCCAGAACATTTAGCGAAACTTTACCAAGCCTTTATAAAAAGGAGTGTTAATAATGTGGAATGTGATGATAAGGCTCATAAAGATAATGATGTCAATGAGCCAAATGATGATGTTATGTCTCACTTGGAGATGGAAGATTTTTATGATTAAATAAGTTTTGCAGAAATTGTAATAATTATTTTGTTTCGTTTTGACTTGTTGCCAATTATGTATAATAAATATGTTTTAATGCATCTCCTATATTAAATATGTTTTAATGCATTTTCTTTTCTTTTATGAAGCTCATGAATATTTCAAATATTGCACACAAGAATGAAGATATATGTTTCATTGATAGTGCAATGACACATACAATTCTTAAAGATAAGAAATATTTTTCACATCTAACAAATTGTAGTACAAGCATCAATACCATAGTGGGTAATACGAGATTGATTGAAGGCTCTGGAAGAGCAATAATAATATTACCCAATGGTACGAAATTTGTTATTAATGATGCTTTGTATTCTTCCAAGTCTCATAGAAATTTGTTGAGCTTTAAAGATATCCGCCGGAATGGATATCATATTGAGACTATAAATGAAGAGAATAAAGAATATCTACAAATTGTTAATGTTAGATATGGTGAAAAATATGTTCTAGAGAAATTACCAATGTTATCTTCTGGTTTGTACTATTCATGTATTAGTACAATTGAAATAAATGTTATGGAAAACCAGAAACATGCTGATAAAGGCATATTTAATGTTTGGCATGACCGGTTAGGCCATCCTGGGTCAATTATGATGCGACGTATAATAGAGAATTCATGCGGACATAACTTGAAACAGAAACAAATACCAAAATCCCATGATTTCTCATGTGATGCATGTTCCAAGGGAAAATTAATTATTCGGCCATCACCAAGCAAAGTAGAAAGTGAGTCTCTCACATTTCTAGAACGGATACAGGGAGATATTTGTGGGCCAATACACCCACCATGCAGACCATTTAGGTATTATATGGTTTTAATTGATGCATCAACTAAATGGTCGCATTTGTGCTTACTATCTTCTCGAAATCTGACGTTTGCGAGATTGTTTGCTCAATTGATAAGATTAAGAGCACATTACCTTGATTATCCTATCAAGAAAATACCTCTTGATAATGCTGGTGAATTTACTTCACAGACTTTTAATGAATATTGCATGTCCCTTGGAATTTATGTTGAACATCTCGTAGCATATGTTCATACGCAAAATGGACTTGCAGAATCATTGGTAAAACGATTGCAACTTATTGCAAGACATTTACTTATGAAATCTAATTACCAATTTTTGCTTGGGGCCATTCCATTTTTCATGCAGCAATGTTAATTCGCATCAGGCCAACTAGTTATTTAAAAGTTTCCCTCTTACAAATGATTTTTGGTGAAGAACCTAATATTTCTCATATACGGACTTTTGGATGTGCAGTATATGTGCTAATAACACCTCTACAACGTACTAAAATGGGTCCTCAAAGAAGAATGAGAATTTATGTTGGGTATAAATCTCCTTCAATTATAAAATATTTAGAACCATCTACAGGAGATTTATTTACTGCACGATTTGTTGATTGCCATTTTGATGAATCAGTCTTCCCAACATTAGGGGGAGAAAATAAGCAGTTGAATAAAGCGATTAGCTGGAATGAATTATCATTAACTCATTTTGATCCTCGTACAAAACAATGTGAACTAGAAGTTCAAAAGATAATTCATTTACAAAATTTAGCTAATCGGATGCTAGAAGCATTCACTGACCCAAAGAAAGTGACAAAGTCACATATTCCAACTGCTAATGCTCCTATTCGAATTGATGTCCCGGTAGGACAGCCGATTATAAATGAATCAAAAGCATGCCTGAAGCGAGGTAGGCCTATTGGTTTCAAAGATAAAAATCATCGAAAAAGAAAAGGAGATAAGATGATAGATGACCAAGTCGAGGATAATCAAGAAAAAAGTGTAGCTCTGGATGAGCCACTTCATGAAGAGAGATTATCTCCAGAGGAGAATATTGAGGCCCCAGAATAGATCCAGGTACATGAAATGTATGAAAATAATGAGATCTCAATAAATTATGTCACAAATAATATCAAATGGAACCGTAATGAAGTCAACGTTGACGACATTTTTGCTAATCATATAGCATATGATGTGATGAATGAAGAAGAGGATCATGAGCCAAAATCCATTAGCGAGTGCCAACAACGAAAAGATTGGCTCCTATGGAAAGATGCCATTAATGCAGAGTTAAAATCATTGGCAAAACGAAAAGTATTTGGACTTATAGTCCATACACCTAAAGATGTAAAGCCAGTTGGATATAAATGGGTTTTTGTACGGAAAAGAAATGAAAAGGGTGAAATTACAAGGTATAAAGCACGCCTAATAGCCCAAGGCTTTACACAAAGACCTAGCATTGATTTTGAAGAAACATATTCACCAGTAGTAGATGCAACTACTTTTCGCTATTTAATTAGCCTAGCAGCAAATGAAGGGCTTGATTTGCATCTAATGGATGTTGTGACTGCCTATTTATATGGCTCACTTGATAATGATATCTATATGAAAGTCCCTGAAGAACTCAATATGCCAGAAACATTTAATTCAAATTTACTAGAACAATACTCGATCAAATTAAATAAGTCCCTATATGGCTTGAAACAATCAGAGCGCATGTGGTATAATTGTCTTAAGGAATATTTGTTGAAAGAAGGGTATAAAAATGACTCGATATGCCCATGCATTTTTATAAAAAGATCAAGAAACGAATTTGTTATAATTGCTGTTTATGTTGATGATATCAACATTATTGAAACTCTTGAAGAGATTTCAAAAGCAATTAATTGTTTGAAGAAAGAATTTGAAATGAAAGATTTGGGTAGGACAAAATTTTGTCTTGGATTACAAATTGAGTACCTGAAGGATGAGAGAAATTTTGTCTTGGATTACAAATTGAGTACCTAAGGGATGAGATCTTTGTATATCAAGAAACTTATACAAAGAAAGTCCTGAAACAATTTTATATGGATAAGTCACATCCATTTTGTACTCCAATGGTTGTAAGATCTTTGAAAAAAGAAAAAGATCCATTCCAACACCAAATAATTAACAAAAAAGGTGTAGAACAATTACTTGATCCAGGAGTACCATATCTTAGTGCTATTGGAGCATTAATGTATCTTGCTAATCACACAAGACCTGATATAACATTTGCTATTAATTTATTAGTAAGATATAGTTCTGCACCAACACAGAGGCATTGGAATGGTGTAAAGCGTATTTTTCATTACCTCAGAGGTACTATGGATATGGGGTTATATTATTTAAATGTATCTAAACATGAACTGATTGGTTATTCAGATGCTGGATTTATGTCTGATCCACATGATGGAAAATCACAAACAGGCTATGTCTTTACATGTGGAGGTACAGTTATTTCATGGAGGTCTATGAAACAGACTATATCGGCCATTTCATCTAATCATGCAGAAATCCTAGCAATGCATGAAACAAGTCAAGAATGTATGTGGTTGAGGTCAGTAATTCATCATATACGAACAACTTGTCAATTATCTTCTGGTAAAATGGTTCCAACAGTTCTATATGAGGATAATACTGCATGTATTGCCCAACTTAAAGAATGATACATCAAGGGCGATAGAATGAAGCATATTTCACCAAAATTTTTCTTTACTCGTGATCTTTAACAGAATGGTGAAATAGATATCCAGCAAATCAGTTCAAGTGAAAATTTGGCAGATTTATTTACCAAGTCACTTCTAGAAGCAATCTTTGAGAAGCTTGTCTATGATATTGGTCTTCGAAGATTCAAAGATCTCAACTGATGTTATCAAGGGGAGTAATACTAATGTTATCAACAGGGGGAGTCGATACACGCTGTACTCTTTTTCCCTTATCTAGGTTTTGTCCCACTGGGTTTTCCTAGAAAGGTTTTTAATGAGGCAGTACTGGATAGTGTATCAATGAATGATGTATTCTTTTCTTTGTATAGGTTTTTATCCCACTGAGTTTTTCCTAGTTAAAGTTTTTAATGAGGAACATTCATAAATGGACATCCAAGGGGGAGTGTTATGAATATATTGATTATGTGGATGTCCATTAACTCCCGGTCTCCAAATATTACAAGATGACATGAGACCCACGCATAGTACCATGCATAGTAGTTTACTATTTAGTGGGACCCACACACAAAATTATACAACTCACGGGAATGTATTCCCGTGAGTGTACAGTTATGTAATTAGGGGAATATTGCATCAAATGACCCAAAGTGGAAATTACACTAAAGGCCCATTTTCCTTCTATAAATAGAGGCCTTCTGTAAATATTCAAAATACACTGGAATGAGAGCTTCTCTCTACTCTCTCTCTCTCTAAAATATTATTTTGGTTTGAAATGCTGAGAAATGATATCATTGCCCTCAAATTTTTTTTTTTTGAAAAAAAAACCTTTTAAAACTGGACAAAAGAGGTATCGGCAGACCGGACTTGCGGCCGGTCTTGTTCCAGCCAATATTAAAAGTATATCTTTAAGAGCGGACTTCAACCGGTTTTAAATAAACTATTTTAAGACCGGACATTTAAAAACACTAGGCCTTAAAAGTGATACTAAATCCAACCAAAATATTTTTTTTGTTGGTTCTAAAACTCAATTTTTAAGATCGGACAAAAATTTAACCGTTCTTAAAAGTTCTATTTTTTAAGACTGGACAAAAATAATTATACGTGGTCTTAAAAGACTCACTTTCAAGACTGGTTGAGTAATACGTCTGGTCTTAAAGATTAACTTTTAAGACCGGACATATTAAAACCAACGGTCTTGTAAGACCAACTTTTATTACCGCATATCAAATATGTTGCCTGATCTTTAAGACCGCGCATTTAAGTAAATTCGAGTACATCCGGTCTTAAAAGTTGAATTTTTAAGACCGACGTTTTTGTTTTATCGGTCTAAAGTTTCCTGCATTTTTTTCCTGTTTTGTCCTTACTGATCATCTATATACACAAATCCATACCAGCCAATCCAACACATAAAACGGTATATTTTAAGCTACAAGCTATAAACAATATAATTGTGGATAAATTGAATGATCTATACACAAATCCATACAAGCCAATTCAGCATAGAAAAGACTACACTTTAATCTACAAGTTATGAACAATTATGAATAAATTGAATTGGGAAAAAACAAATCGTAGCTAGATTACAAATATTATTGACCATGAGTTACAAATACAAATACAATAAGCTGTTGCAATAAGAAATACCACGTACACTTAAATCAACATACATGCCCAATATTCACCATTCCTTCATCCGATTCTCACTTTAACAACTCCCTGATCATTTCACCATGTACAACCCCTTTAACATATTTTAAAATTGGATTAAGATACAAAAATACACACAAAATTTTTCTAAAAGTAAATTCAGCACCAAATACTTTTTTTGTAGACAAAAGTAACCATGAATTTCTAACATAGATGTAAAACACATTAACGTACAGTTTGTTTAACTTTTTTTTTAAAAGAAATTAAAAACAGGTGACATGGAGGATGAAGAAGAGTTGTTGACTCGTCCAGACGTCGTCACTTGAGAAACAACATCGCTATCGTCCAAATGTCGTCACTTGAGAATTCCGGCGACCATGACCAATTTGTTTCTGATAGAGTCTTCATCCATGACCTTCCCAGAACCTTCATAGGAAATGCTCGAGAATTGTGACAACCTAAACCCGTGGATCTCCTGTAGCGATGCGCTTTCAAGCTACGGATTGGCCACGTTGCTGACGAACTCGGAGAAATTGTGCCAGAGAATGTAGTTCAATCGTGGCACTGGACGGGCCAATTTGTTTCAGAGATCGTCTTCCTCAATCGCATACTAAATCTGCTATGGCATTCTACATCCCCTTCTATGGCGGACTCGCGGTGGGCAAAATCCACAGCAGCCAGCATCAAGTCATCAACCATGAACAGATAATAAATCAACAAAAACGAAATCGTGATTACAAACAAAAGGATGGTGAGGTGAGAGTGGGACTACGGTAGAAATTTTTTTCACTGACGGAGACAAAATTGAAATCTACATATGGTTGACGAGCCCTGTAGCATTTGTAGATCTGTGACTCTGTCTCAAATCTCCACAGAATCAAAGCAAGCGAATTTTGATCATTGTTGGCATCGTGCTCGATTTTTGGTCAACAATGAACTCTACCAGCTAGGACTTTAGTAACCCACATCGGCATCAATGTTACAATTTTTGGTCAAACACTGTCTTATTAATGGTCAATCAACCGTCTGTATTTTTTTCACCTATTTTAGAAATTCAAAGTCATTTTCCCCCAAAAAAATACATTCGGTAATTAATGTACTTTTAGAAAAATTTTATATGTATTTTTACACATTAACTCTTTAAGATTTGTGAAAGAAAATAACTATAAGACCACTTTTATAATATAATTTGCACTACAAAAGACTCTTTGTAGTGCAAATATTAAATATATTTTTATCTTATCAAATATCAATTCATTTCCCAAATTTATTTTTTGCTTATCAATTCATCATGTCTTTCATTTTTACAATAAGGATTAATATAAGACATTTCAGGAATAATAATAAAAAAACCATTTCATCAACTTGTCTCTTGTAGATCACCGTCTACCAAAATAAATTAATTGTCCAATCAAGCTAACACAAATTTCCATGATTAAAATAAAAATTAACCGAAACACAAATTAAAATACAAAATAACATAATTTTTATTTTTTTAAAAAAAAAAATTAGACCAGTGATCCCTAATTCTCCGTTTTGTTATTTAATTATTATTTTTATTTGTCCAAAAATAATCCAAAATTTGAATAAAACATATCATAAGTACACGCAAATTAATTTTTATTAAAAACTATTCTTTTTAAAAGTAATAAAGTTTACACGCATGCCGTAAAAACACAATTTCCTATTCGTCAGCAAGAAAATAATGCTCATAAAATGTGGATGGCATAATATGAGTTGGAACTTGAAACGCTTCTAAAATGGTGACAACGCATGATTATAGTGGCCGAAAGATCCCCAATAGGAAGACGATACTGAAAAGTTTTCTATGATCTAATGAGAGCAACAGTAATGCATAAGTCCGGTTGCAAACTGACGAGAAATTGTCCTGCATGAAGAGAAAACATGAACGTCAATTTTAATTATATTTCCATATGTTGCTGTAACAAAGCTTTTACAGTTACTACAATATACGCTAGAACTTGCATGCTTTTGATTGAGGTTGTCATGTGATAGGATTAAAAGACTTAAAAGTTAGATTGACAAATGTAAATATCTGTAAATACTAGACCTTACCATTTGAAAAAGTAGATAAATTCCCAAATTAGGTCCCGTTTGGTAGAGGGTTCGGTGGGAAGGGAAAGGAACATTAGTAAATTCTTTTATTTGGTACATATTTTAAACAAATCTTCCTAAAAACTCAAGTTTCCGGACCGATCAATCTTTCCTTATATATGGGAAGATCAAATCCCACCAAAATTGGTGGGATTTCAAATTCTCACGTCACTGTTTTTATTGTTTTGATAAATTTACCCCTCAAATTCAAATTTAGAGGGAATGTTTGAACTTAGTGTGAAAGTTTGAACTTAGCAGGATATTTTTTTTTTCACAAGTTCAAACTTTATAAAAGTATAATTTTTAATATATATATATATATATATATATATATATATATAACTTTTTTATTTTGAATTAATTACTTTTGATGGTAAAATAAATATTTCATAATTCTTTATTAACTACTGCCCCTTCATTTTCTTCTTACCAAACAACTCATCTTCCTTCATATTTCAAAATCTTCATTTCTCTCTTCTAAATTTCTTTCCCTCTTCTAAATTTCTTTCCCTCCTCGAATTTTCCCCACATGAAACGGGGCCTTAAAAACTTGAGAGAAACCCAGGAAAATAAAAAGATAACACTGTATCTCAATTTGAGCAACCAGCAATTATCCTCTTAATTTGTTAGATAAACCTCAAGCCCTCATTGAATTTTTTTTGAGCTTACCTTTCAATTTGTGGCATATAATCAGCTTTGTTCTGAGTTTGATTTGAACCTTCTTCCACATTCTCTAAGGGTGTGTTTGGTTTGAGAGGAGGGTGTGGGAGGTAGGGAATTTACCAAATTGCCATTAATGAAGGAAATATTCTTTTTTTGTTAAGAGTATATTTTAAAAATATTAAAAAGTTTCCATGGGCTTTTTAGTAAAGAGGGGGGGTAAAAAAATCTCTCTTTCTCCTCCCACTCCCTCCCCCTCCCGCAAACCAAACTAATTGTAAGTGTAAGGGTAAAGGTATAATTTTAATAACAAAGTTTTTTAACAGGGACATCTGACATTATTAAGTTTTCTTTGACGCTAGAATGTACAAAAACATTAGAAAATGGGGCAATAGTAATAGTACTATTAGTCGGTGTTAGGTCAGTATTTATAGGTCCCGCATGGGGTAAGGTGTCAATTTCCCCGTCCAATTTGACATTTTGAAGAGACAACTCAGCAGTCAACAACATCTCTGAAAAAGCAAACTAAACAAGTTAGGGGAGTAAAGTGGATGAAACTTAACATAGATGGGGCTTGTGGAGGGGATCCAGGAGTAGCAGGATTTGCAAAAAAAAAAAAAAAGGATCGGATCTTGTGGGAACTGAGGAGTGAAGAAGGGTCTGGAGTTTAATTGGAGTTTGGGGTTGTTTATAAGAACACTAACCCCATCATCTTTTCTACGACTGTGTTTCTCTGATCTCCCACCTAATGTGTAGATCAAAGAAGCTTACAATCGAAGAAGATAGTTAGAGTTAGAGGGATTTGGAATACGCTATCTTTCTCAGTTTGTCTCTCTACACCTCCCTCTTCTTTCCAGCTACTGGTTCAGTTTCTAGTATGTCTCCGACCACCTTGTCCTCTGTGGGATCAAGAGTGAAAGAGGCTAAGTATCAAGGAGTCTCAAGCATCTGTAGAGAAGAATACATCACAAGCTTTCTCAATGATGCTGAGTTGTCTCTTCACAGGGTCAAATTGTAGGGTCGGAAAATTGACACACGTACACCTTGTGGGACCACAAACACTGACCTACCGTCCAGTTAACAATAGTGTTAAAATTGTCCCATTTTAGAATGTTCATGTACATTCTTCTTACACCGAAAAAAATTTAATGGTACAAGATGTCCCTGTAAAAAAACTCTTATTAAAATCGCATATTTACCCTTCTTGTTCTGTTCTGAGTTTGATTTGTGCATTTTGAATTCAATCCCTTCAATTTTATATTCACCTTAGTCTTTAAGCTTCATTTATTATTGGGGTTTTGTTTTTCTCCATCAAATCAAAGTGGGTTTGCTTATTAGATTCTATAAGCCATGAATTTTAAAAGTTGAAAGATTTCTAGGTTTTTTAGATGAACCTGCATTCAAAGGGTGTGTTTCGACGACTTTTTAGTCCTGGGAGGAAGAGGTTGAGTGTATTATCTTTTTTTTTTTTGCCTTTTAATTAGGGTATTCTGACACTTTCACAACAATAATATGGGCTCCACCGTAGAAATTAACGGCAATAAAATCACTTTAACGGTTCTAGCATTTTTGTCCTGGTTTTGAAAAGCACTCATTAAACTTGTTTTAGTTAAATAATATAAACAAATACGAAGGGCCAAGCTAAAATATTAACTAATATTAAAAAAAAGGGCTCAAATTCAAATAAAATAAGATTACAAAGCTCACCACTAGCAGACAGCGGTCCATACAAATAGAAACCACAAAACTCTTACCCAAAAATAAAACCACAGCAAATGAGAATTGGCACAGATGATAACAGATTTAGGATTAGGCCTTTGGGTCGTGAGTTCGATTCCCTCTGCCGTTGCTGAGACTCCTTCGTAAGTTCCTAGTAAGTGCTCATAGAGCCCGGGGCCATGCCTTGACCTTGATAGGGGACTGGTGTTAAACCCTTCCAAAACTTTTTTGTATCAAAAATAAAAAAATAAAACCACAAACCAAACAACAGAGCAAAAGCAGAATTACTAGACAAAATATTCACAAATTTAATTTGCCACTTTTCTTCATTTTCGGTGCGCTTCTATGCAAGTCTATAAACAAGACATTTAGTTTTAGACTCAGTTAAGGTACCTAAACTTCTCCCCATCTCCCTCCCATCGGGATGATCGAATCTTGATCCTGAAGTGAAAGAACCAACAATATGATTAAGTATTTAACATAGTAGCTAAGGGAAGATTAAAACAGATAATTGTGAAAATAGGTGTTGCGTGTGTTTGTTTGGCTTTGTTCTATGATTATCAAAACAGAGACTTGTTGTTTCATTGTATGGTTTTGGGTTTTTTTTTTATGGGATTAATGTTTCTCATGTTGTAGGAAAAAAATTATCTTATGTCACATACACATGAAATGGTGAGACCCACATACACATATATGAATACACGAGAAAACTAAACTTCCTACATACACATGAAATGGTGGGATCCACATATAGATATATGAATTCATATATGTATATGTGGGTCCCACCATTTGATGTGTGTATAGGAAGTTTAGTTTTCTCATGCAACATGAGAAAACTAAAACCCTTTTTTTATACTACCTGATACTTAATATAAAATCTATCTAACATATGAATGTTAAAAAGCATATAAGATAAACGGTATATGTTGAAATTGAGTATTTTAAAACTGAGTGTCAAAATATTTACAAATTTACTGTTTATCTTCATTTTTGGTGCACTTCTGTGTGATTCTACAAACAAGGCTAACGTACAATATCTAAATTTTCTTATATGCTATTTGTACTATTGTGGTGAATATGCTAGAGGTACTTTACTTAAAAATTCTACAAATTTTGAAACGTGAAATTCAAGATGCAGGAATCCAAATGAAATTTTGGGGAAATAAATGATTCACAAGTATAATAATCACACATAAATATATATTTACTCAAAAGCTAATTATCTAGTTTATCCAAATTTTAAAAGATGATGGTGAATAGCTTTGCCTACCTTTCCCCGGGCCGCCGGTAAAGTGCATAACTCACAGTTTCTCTAAATTTTGATGAAACAAGAACTTTGGTGGCATCATCTTCCCATTGCAATTGATGAAAACACCCACGATTTCCTATAAAGCGCTGTAGATTTTTCAAATCACTTTGAGAATTAAATGGGAGCTTCTGTAAATAGGGGCAATGAATTACTTGAATCTCCTTCAAACTAGGAAACTTTAATGGCATTCTACAAATGCTCTTTAAGTTATTCAGATGTTCCAAATGAAGAGAAGTGAGATTGGAAAACAGATTATTTTCCACTACCTCAGTATCATCACTTATAACTTCTTCCAAATTATTACACTCGAATAATTCAAGGACTTTAAGGTTTGGAGTATGTATAAGCCAATTCAAGTCAAATACATCATCACACTCCTTGAGACACAAGTGGCGAAGCATGATTATTTGTTCAAGTTTCCTAGATAATGAGCTACTCGCAATATTTGCAGCTTCAGTGTCCTCTGATATGCTAGTACCCACAACTGCTAATGATTCAAGATGCTCCATTTTTCCCAGTTCTAAGAACAAGTCGCGAGTCACTATGCATTGTACATGTAGGTGATGCATGCACTTTCGCAATTTTGAGGACCTGAGTATTTTCTTAACAGAGGATGAGAGAGAGACACAAATGCGTATATCTTGAATATGATCTAAGCCTTCTATCCCATTAAGCAACCCTTTTTCAACATTCTCTGAAAATGTACTTCCCCTCGCACTAAAAGCTTGAAGGGGATAACAACCCACAGATAACCTCC
This sequence comes from Acacia confusa, assembly GCA_037074495.1. NCBI lineage: Eukaryota > Viridiplantae > Streptophyta > Magnoliopsida > Fabales > Fabaceae > Acacia > Acacia confusa. The sequence goes on from CM073503.1 coordinate 45,323,199, forward strand.
TCTGGTAATCGAATAGAATTCAGTCCATCCAGCAAAAAGAAACTCAGCTCCTTCAAATTCTTCAACTCCTTTGGCAAATTTGTTATACCAGTGTAGGATAGGTTCATGTGTTGTAGGTTTACAAGGTTCCCGATTGTTGAAGATAGATCCCTTATTCCACGACTACCTGACAAGTCCAACACTCTAATAATAGTATTGCTACGGAGAAATACGTCAGTTGAAAATACCTTAGCAAGAAAAAATGCCCCTATATCCTTTTGCCTAATAAGCAGAGTGACGAGATTAGGACAAGAAGGGTTTTGCGAGAAGTAATTTGTCATTATTTCAGTATTGCCCCAAAACGATAGCTTTTCCACCTCGTCCCGCTTGGCAGAATTGTATATTTGAAGGCAACTGGTGTTAGAAGAATCCTTTACCAAAAATCTTGTCTTTTTCTCATGATCACAAGCTACCCAAAGAGCCATATCTCGAATCACATCGTGCATCTTAATTGTGTCATCTTTCTCACCATCTTCTAATAAGCAAGCATTCTTCAGACTTGAAATTATATCTTCTCCTTCCTTACGTGCTTCATGTATATCAAAATCAAATCCAGCCAAAAAACCTTCTGCTATCCACATTAAAATAAGCTCTTCTTTTTTAATGTAATAGTCCTCAGGGAATAGAGAACAATACAAAAAACATGGCTTATATGTATCTGGCAACTTATCATAACTAAATTCAAGCAAGTAAAATACATCATCGATACCTTGCATCTTTGAAGGATGACTCCTCAAAATTTCTAAAGCACGCTCCCATTCATATCGAGTTGCCTTGGTTGACATGGCACGTCCAACAACACAAAGAGCAAGTGGTAACCCTTGACACTCATCAATCACTTGTATTGCAAGATCCAAATCACGGCTTTCAAAAATAGTTTCACCCACTTTCTCCTTGAACAAATCAAATGCTTTATCTTTTGTGAGGCACTTTACTCCTATGCTTCTCTTTGCATCCATTTGGCCGCATACCTCATACAAGCGAGTTGTAAATATTATCTTGCATTTATGATTATCAGGGGAAGGAACCCCTAATTTCAACAAATTAATTCTTTCCCACACATCGTCTAATAACAACACAAATTTCTTCTTTTTTAAGATGTTGTACAATAAAAGAGCCTTATCATCATCTTTTGTCTTCTCATTCCAAATATCATCTGGGACACACAACTTCTTCCTAATGTCATCTTGAATTTTTTGTGGATCTGCACCTTTAGATGCTACAACCCAAATGACCACATAGTCTCTTCTGGTTGAGAGGAAATCATTGTTGAATTTCTTAAGTAGAGTTGTTTTGCCTACCCCTCCCATTCCATACAAACCAATGATACCAACCTCATTGTCTTGAAAACATGAGCATAGTTCCTCAAACGTTGATTCTTCACCCACAATCTTATCTATAGGAAGTTCCTGGAACTGATAATGAATACACTTTTCTACTACAACATCAAAATGCCCTTTGCTCGTAAGATCTTTAACGACACTCAACTTCTTGGTGACCATTTTGCTTAGCTTGTAGCTAGCCCAACAATTCTTAGGACAATGACCTCCAAAACACTTGGCTTGTATTTCTCCATCACCTTGCTGCAAAATGGCATTGACTTCATTATGTAGGACTTCTACTCTGCCCATCCAATTCCTTACTCCATTCAAAACCATTAGCTCTGGATTATTCTCCGCTGTTTCGGCCCTCATCTTGACATCAAGATACCTGCCATTGAGTTCTTCTGAATCATTTTTCAGGAGTTCGAGGTTGTCTCGTAGATTGCGTATTGAATAAGCCCATTTGGAGCAGCAGCCACTCAAACAAGTTAGGATGTTGAAGACTGGAGTGATAAAGTCAGCCATAGTTTTGGTTTGGATACACCAAAAGAATTAAAGAACGAAACGAGATTGAGAAGTGAAGGAGAAAGATAAAAATGCAACGAACAAGAATGTTTTCAGCTTGGCGAAGAGCAATGTTTGACTACCAAGTGATATGTGTCTGGCGCCTTCTTCTGGTTTGTTAGATTTTTTTTTTTTTTTTCGAAAATTGAAAAGGGCGGAATGTGAAGGACAATTAAATTGGAAGAAATAGTGTTTGTATAAAATTAGATTTGACTGAGTGTAAATTTTCTAAAGGAGAGTTAAAGAAAATATTACTCGTATAAATTTTATTTTTAAATAATGCAATAACTTGTTAAACATAAGGAAAATTTTATTTGGATTGAGTATATTAATTTGGCCCAATTCTTGAATTGAATAAAAAATAAATGGGCACAAAATATTATTTTAGATAATTATATATTATTATTTGTATGATATAAAAAGAAGAGAAAAAGAAAAAGTTAAAGGGATCGGCACAGAAGGGAGATAAGTGGGAGAACCAAAAAAAAAAAAATCTTATCAGAATCTTTAAAGTAAAGTGAATTTGGCCCAATTCTTGAATTGAATAAAAAAAAGGGCACAAAATATTATTTTAGATGATTATATATTTTTATTTGTATGATATAGAGAAAAAGAAAAAGAAAAAGTTAAAGGGATCGGCACAAGAGGGAGATAAGTGGGAGAACAAAAAAACAGCAAATTTCATAAAAAAAAAAAACAGCAAATAGAATCTTTAAAGTAAAGTGAATTTTTGAATAAATGGAAGCTAGCAGAGAGTAGAAAGGAACGAAGTTCAGCACTTGCGAAAGCAAGTTATAGCTTCTTATTGCCATCTCTCTTCCATCATAAGCCTATCATTTGTACCTCGTCTTTGGATTCATCTGGAGTGAGGGTCGGTCTTCCTCACCTTAAGGGAGAAGTTCGATTCCTGCGTTGGTCAAAGCGCTGGGGGAGACATCCTAGGGTCTAAAAAGCAATGGTAACGCTGACAGAGGTGGAGACCTGTTTACTCTTTGACTAGTATTCCCTGCACACCGAACGCCCTGTCCTTGGACTGTGGGTGAACCCAACCATTTTCCTAAAATTTACTAATCACATTAGCCTACCATTTGTCTTTTTTGTGTGTGTTTTGTCATCTCACATTTTCTCTCTCACACACATTCAACACTTTCAAGTTTCAACCACGCCCCCCCCTCCCCTTTTTTCCCACCAACTCCCTCTCTCTTCTCCATATAATGGGCCTGTTTGGGTTGACGGTAAGAGTGGTAGCTTAAAAGCTATCTGACTTTTATAAAAGTCATATAAGAAAAAAGTCAGGTTAAGCTAATTGATGTGTGTTTGGATTGCCTTTATGGCTTTTTGGAGAAGTGGTTTTTTTTTTTTTAAACTGAGGTGTGTTTGGATTATTATTTGAAAAATCAGTTAAGATGGAAAATGACTGAAAAGGAAACTATATATACATATTAGTTGTATATATTGTTAATGAAAATTTTAATTTTAATTTGAAAAAAATTAAATATTATTAAAAAAAATAAACAATAAAAACTGGATTAAAAATTGAGGAAAATGAAAAAAGACAGAATCAAAAGAGACAAAGATGAATAATTTAATCAGAGTATTATATTGGACCTGATTGATGTGTAAGGGAGAGAACGTCATGTGGGGCCCTTCGATTAGCACCAGTCATACACATAGGGACATGTGGATTGAGATGCCTACTCAGTTTTGATTTATTGCTCTCCCTAAACCCTCAACAACAAAAAATCAGGCTGTGCATTGCATTTTTCAAAAAGTAAGGGAATGAGGCTTTTAAAAAAGCTGCGTTATGAGGCTTTTTTCTTTGCAACCCAATGAACGTGTTGAACTTCCCAAACATGCTGTGTTTTTTTTCCCATGAAAAGTGGCATTTTTTACTTTTTTTTATATAGAAAAAGCTGGGTTATTTGCATAAACAAACAGGCCTAATATAGGAAACATTCAGATTTGGCTTACCTCCACTGCGTGATTCTGTCCGCTGCCTCATACTACGTCGTTTTAGCGCAGAAATCCTGAAGCTCTTGCCCTTTTTTTTTAAAACAAATATATTTTAGGATACTGACCGGTCCTAAAAAGATGCTTCAGGATACTGACCAGTATTGGAAAAATTCTTTATGATCGTGAAAAAATATTTTAGACATAAACTGGAACTAAAAAAATATTTTAGGATACCAACAGTCTAAAAAGATATTTTATGATATTGACTGTTATTGAAAAAAAAAACTATCTTAAGAAATTATTTAAGGATCTTTGAAAAATATTTTAGGGTATTGATTTGTACTAAAATGATACTTCAGGATACTGACTGGTGCTAAAAAAATATTTCATGACATTTTAGGATCTTAAAAAATATTTAAGGGTATTGATTGGTACTAAAAATATACTTTGATATTTTTTATCAGATCCTAAAATATTTTTTCACAATCATGAAGTATCTTTCTAGCACCGGTCAACATCCTGAAGTATCTTTTTAAGACCGGTCAGTATCCTAATTAATATATATATATATATATATATATATATATATATATATATATATATAGCAACAGCTTTAGGATTTCTGCACCAAAACGATGCAGTATAAGGCAGCGGATGCAGCGGACAAGATCACGCAGCAGAGGTAAGCCAAATCCGAAAAATTCCATTTAAGTATCAAATAACAGGAAAAAAAATGATCTTTAAAAATGTTAAAATTACATTGAAATCTTCTGAGGTTTTTTCGCAATAAATTTAAAATATCGACTTATCAATAGACACTTACAGACTTGTCAGTGAATGCCTCTGGATTTGTTAGTGGTCCACATCTTGACTTGCTAGTGGATACATCTCGACTTGTGAGTGAAATTATAATATACTATAAAAAAATTTTATGAGATTTAAATGTAATTTTAAAATTTTTAAAGATTGTTTTTTTCCCTTTATGTTGTTTTGGACGTAAATGTAATTTTTCCTATAATATACTTCATCTTTTATGCGTTTTGTGTCTTGCTTCTTCTTTCTTCCTTTTCCTTAATTCACGCGGCAAAAGACTCCATTTAAACACCCCGGATTCAGCGAGAGCGTGAGCGAGGAGAGAGAGAAGAGCTAAGATGAGAAGAAGTAATGGAGATTAGTTGGGTGTTTATTGTTTAAAGACTCTCATTAAGAATTTTGAAGTAACTTTTGATGATTATTTGTAAGTTAAGATGTAACAGTTAATCTAAATATTTTTATATTTGTGTATTGTATATGGTTATGAATAATTATCTTTAAAAAAATCAACTGAATTATATGGATATTATATTTATTATAAATTTTCAAATAAGTTAATAATATAATAGCGGATCATTATAAAATACTATTATAATATAATAATATGCGTGGAAGCAACCTGTCTTGTGTTGGAACCCACATGTGGCGTTGTATGTTAATTTGGTTAAGATATGATTATTATATTATGACTTTTGATCTCTCAGATAAAGCAAAGCAACGTTCTTTTATATTCCCTCCAATCCTAATTATAAGACATATTTAACCGATTTTAGGAAAATTAAAGAAGGGAGTTAAATTGGTTAATTTTTCTTATTTTTTCTAAAATACCCTTATATAAATTTTCAATGACATTAACATACTTCCTCAACCTAGAATATTCCTTTCCATATTTTCTAATTGAAATGATGGTCTTGTTATATATACATATATATGTGTGTGTATATGTACCCACATATGTATGTATGTGATGTACACATACATATATCTACACACAAATACAAACCCTCACATTACCCTCACACACACATATATACACATCCACACATATATATACATAAAGACACACACACACACACATAATGCGTATGTATGTCTATATGTGTGTACATATATAAATATATATGTGTGTCTATGCATGGCTTTGGTTTTCTCATGAGAAAAAAAAGTTTCCTACACACATATAAAATGGTGGGACCTACATATACATATATGAATTAATATGTTTTCCTACAACATGAGAAAATGTTTTCCCATATATATACATATAGAGGTAAATTAATGTCAACTCATCGATAAACAAATTAAAATCCAATAATTTAAGAGTTTTATAGACTGGAAAAATCTATTCACCTAAATGCATATACTTACCAATAACTAAACACACTTGAGAGAATAAATAAGGTGTTTTAGGAAAAAATTGACAAAAATTTAAATTTTGTCCTATAATTAGGACCAAAACCAACTCTCAAATGTTGTCCTATAATTAGGACCGGAGGGAGTAATATATTATTATTATTATTATAAAAATATAATAATATATGTCATTTAGCCGAATAATTATTATTGTTTTCTTCTTGACATGTTTAAATATTATGATAAGTGATACAAATAAAAGTATGATTTATTATACTTTATATTTATAATAATTATATTGTTGGATTGAATATAATTGTCATGGCGGCTGTACTTCTGATGGGTTGGAATAAGGAAAAATTTGTATTATGAGATCTCTTTATGCTTGTTAGGGCCCATTTTTCCATTTTTCCTTTGTTCAGGATTGAAGCTCTCGGATATGTACAACCTCCTTAGTTGTGTTCAATTAAGGAGGAGAGTCATATCCAGACTTAAGCTTTATATCTTTAACTAAGTGTATCTTTAGAACTGATGAACTAATGACAATACAGTTAAATGGATGGATTTCTGTTGGACTATATGTTAGTTTAGAACTAGTGATAATACAACCAAATGGATAAGTTTCTGTTAGACTATATATTAGCTTATGACTTCAGTCACCAGTATAAGGATAAACGGTGATATAAAAGAGGTTATATATTGCATAATTGTATTGTACATTATGTGATGAAAGTACATATTGACATGTTGATAAAATTTGTAATAATTTTGTATGTGGATTATGGTACATACAAATATATATACATAATCATCTCTTTTTTTATCATTTGTGATTTATTTGTGTATTAAAAACTTTTAGTAGTTACTGGGAGGTAGAATCTTCTTTTATATTAACATGTTTTTAAGTGATTATTCTAATAAGAAGTAAGGGAATAAATCTATGGAATGAACCTTGAAGGTTCTTTTATACTCCTAAAACTCATATTATGGTATTTTTATTTACCATGACTTATTTTTATTTATACTACCACATTTTATTAACTCTACATCTTGATTATTCTCCACCGTTTAGATCTTCATCCAGAAATCAAGCTAACTGCTATTGAGTTAATGTGAAGCATTTTTCAGGGAGTCGAGGTTGTCTCCTAGATTGCGTATTGAATCTGCCCATTTAGAGCAGTAGCCACACAAACAAGTTAGGATGTTGAAGACTGGAGTGATAAAGTCTGCCATGGTTTTGGTTTGGGTACACCAGAAGTATTAAATAACGAAACGAGATTGAGAAGTGAAGAGAAAGAAACAAAGATGAATAGATTAATAGAGCAGGTGTAGCCGTAATAAATACTTGAGAGCTTTTTCCTTTACTTTATATACTGGGTTACAGCTAGTGTTTAATACAATAGCTCAATGTGAGTCATACACGTGTATACAGAATGTTTCAGGTGGGCGAATCTTAGCAATGTTTGACTAACAAGTGACAATGTGTCCCTCCTTCTAAAACAGAAGCTTCTGGTCCACAACATTTATTATTTTCAGCATTTATATAGTATGTGTCCCTTTCTTGGGTTGAGTTTCTCTCATTATCTTTTTCTCATCATCTCTCATAATCTTTAAATCATATCTTTCCAATCAATATTATACTACTTTAATATTTCTCTCTCATTATCAATGGTCCAAATGAGCTAATAAGGAAAAAGGAGAAAAAAAATTAATGAGAAAATCTCCTTCCCCCACGGATACAAAAAAGTATTTTAAGATCGGACGAAATAGGCCTCGTAAGACCGAACCAGCGGCCAGTCTCGTTCCAGGAGGTCTTATAAGTATGTAACTTTTAAGACCTGATTCAAACCGGTCTTAAAGAAATATTTCAAGACCGGACGTAAGAAACAACAGGTCTTAAAAGTTACACTACATAGACCTTACATATAGTTTGTTCGGTCTTAAAACCAGAATTGATTAGACCGGACAAAACATGATCCGATCTTAAATACCCCACTTTCAAGACCGGACTAAATGTCAGCAGGTCTTAAAAGTATGTAACTTTCAAGACCGGACAAACATATTCACTGGTCTCAAAAATAAAGAAAATAAGACATTGCTTTAACATATAATTGGTCTTAAAATTATAACTTTTAAGACCGGACTAAATTAATAAGTGCGGTCTTAAAGGTTTTTTTTTTTTTTTTTTTACGATTATTAAGACTTTTAAGACCATATAGAATAAAGTCTACTCTAAAAAGTCTCACTTTTAAGACTGGACATCAAATAACTAGTCTTAAAGGTTAGTCTTTAAGACCGCTATTAGTAGTTTTAAGACCGTAAGGAATAGCCTCCGCTTTTAAAAGTCTTACTTTTAAGACCGGACCTTCAATAGACTAGTCTTAAAAATGGAAATTTCCCCTGTTCAAAACAAATTCGCCACACAATCCAGCATCTAAAAGACAGTACTCTAAGCTTCAATTTATAATTGAATTGGGAATGTATTACAAATATTATTCACCAGGCATCGTAATGAATGAGCTTGTTACTAGCTATTACAGTACAAAATTAATAACAAATGAATGTAATTAATACAATAAGATAAATACATACAATGCGTTACAAATAACAGTGTACAACACCTAAATGAACATATATACCAATTCATCACTTTGTCTTTATCGGATTCCCACCCGGCCAATAACAACAAAATAACTAACATTCCTAGCTTTTTTTGTGACAAGCTAGCCCATTTCGATCAGATCCTGTAGGAAAAATAAAAACAAGAAAAAAGACAGTCAGTGACATTGTTTAAGAATATAATTAAGAAGGAATTGAATATAGCTAAAACGTAAATTAAAACTTTAAAGTTTTCAAATAATTGTGCAAATGAATATTACCTTATAAATTGATGACTTTTTTTATAAAGGGATATCCTCCCATATCCCTTCTTGATGATCATTTCTTATGCCGAGTTCATTATCCGCTTCATCTTCTTCGTTGATGTCTGGTAGACCCCTTGAAAAAGGAGTACTCTCAGGAAGACTATAATTTGCATCATTTTCCTCATCAATATCAATGACCCTTTTTCCTTAGAGAGCTACAGACCACATTTTATTTTCTTCATCGGTGATATAGAAAACTTGTTTCGCCTGGTCTGCCATAATAAAAGGTTCTTCTCCAAAACTTGTACTATTGAGATTGACTAATGTAAATCCTAGTCGATCGATCTGAACTCCATTATTGACATTAACCTACTTGCATTTGAAAATGGGAAACCTAATGAAGACATAGTCCACCTCCCAAATCTCTTCAATAACCCTGTAATATGGCATGACTGCCAATTTAGGCCGCTTGTCTTTCGAATTGGAGAAATGCATGGAATCAACCTCTAACATTACACACTGTTCTGGACGGTGCTCTTATCATCTAGGGACTTCGTGTAAAATGTGTACCCATTGATCACATACGAATTCCAACTTATGACATCAACCTCAGGACCACGTGCTAACCATTTGATTGTCTCAGAAACAGATTCCTCTCCCTCGACTTTTTGTTTGAACCAGTTTGCAAAAGTTCTGTTATGCTCCCTAATCAACCTTTGTTCAGTCATTCAGGGATTTTCTTTCCTCACAGTTTCTTTATGTGCAGCTATGCTGGATTAAACTTCATCAACATTATTTAAGATGTATAAGTGGACTTGTGACAATTCATTAGGATTCACACCCCTTACTGAGGCCCCTTGTCTACCCCCTTCAGCATGCTGACGTTTTGGAAGCCCGATATGTCTTACTTTGGTCAAATAATTTTGACAAAATTCTATGGCCTCTTCAGATACATACTTCTGAACAATTGATGCTTCTGACCGGTATGCGTTCTTCATGTACCCCTTTAGGAATTTCATAGATCTTTTAATTGGGTACATCCACCGTAAATGGAAAAGGCCACACAGCTTTATCTCCCTTACTAGATGAACCATGATATCAAAAAATGAAGGAACAAAAAGTTTCTCAAGCTGGCACAATATCAGATATCCTTCATTTTCCAATTCATCCAATTGTTCAATCTCAAACACTTTACTGTAAACAACATTGAAGAAGAAACAAAGCCTAGTCAAAATGTGTCGAAGATCATACTCGACAATGCCTCGAATAGCTATTGAGAGCAGTTGTTGCATTAATATATGACAATCATGAGACTTTTGGCTTACTAATTTCAAGTCCTTCATCGATACAAGCCTCTTAAGATTTGAAGAATACCCCAAGGGAACTTTTGTCCTATGTAAACACTCACAAAAATTTCTTTTCTCATCCTTAGATAAAGTATGAGAAGCCGGGGGACAATAAGTTCTCTTACCATACGGCCTTGGATGTCAGTCTTCCCGTATCCTCATTGGTTACAAATCCAATCTTGCATTCACACCATCATTAGAACTACCTTGTATGTTGAGAAGCGTGCCAACAATGCTATCACATACGTTTTTCTCAACATGCATGACATCAATACAATGTCTCACATCAAGGTTGCGCCAATATAGAAGATCGAAGAAGACCGATCTATTTTTCCATATATTTGTTTCTTTTTTACCCTTTGCAGTCTTACCGAAGATGACACTTATATTTTTCACCTTTTCATACACTTGCTCCCCAGTCAATACCACCAGAGTATCTTCATACTCTTGGCCACCGAAAAAGGCTTTCTTTAATCGACGATATGGGTGGCCCCTCTAAGAAATCTTCTATGTCCAAGATAAACCGTCTTTCTTCTATGTTGAAGTTGATGGTAGCGTGTGCCTTTTTCACAAACCGGACATGCTTTATGGCCTTTTATACCATACCCTGACAAGTTCCCATATGCTGGGAAGTCATTTATAGTACAAAATATCATGGCTCTCATTTTAAAGACCTCATTCTTGAAAAAGTAAAAAACATCGACACCTTTTTCCCACAACTCCTTCAAGTCTTCAATCAAGGGCTGAAGGTAAACATCAATGTCATTTCCGGGTTGTTTTGGTCCCGAAATCAACATAGACAGCATGATGTACTTTCGTTTCATGCATAACATAGGAGATAAGTTGTAAATAATCAGGAGTACAGGTCATGAACTACGTATGCTACAAAGGCTTCCATAGGGATTCATGCCATCCGTGCTAAGGGCAAGCCTAAGGTCCCGAAATCAACATAGACAGCATGATGTACTTTCGTTTCATGCATAACATAGGAGATAAGTTGTAAATAATCAGGAGTACAGGTCATGAACTACGTATGCTACAAAGGCTTCCATAGGGATTCATGCCATCCGTGCTAAGGGCAAGCCTAAGGTTCCTAGGTTCTTCCCCGAAGGTCGGAAATAATTGATCGATTTTCCTCCATTGAGAAGAATCGACCGGATGTCGAAGCTTTCCATTAGAAATCCTCTCATCAGCATGCTATTGCAAATTTCTTGCATCATTTTCATTAGCAAACAACCGCTTGAACCTTAATATGATTGGAAGATACCACAACACTTTTGCAGGCCCCTTATTTGACTTGTACCTTGGGGTTTCACATACCGGACATTTCTGGTTATCTTCAAACTCATTTCTATACAATATGCAATCATTCGAACATGCATGGATCTTTTTGTACTCCATCCCCAGTGGACAAAGAATTTTCTTAGCATCATAGTACCGATGAGGCAACACATTATCATCCGAAAGCATGTCCTTAAAAGCCTCAAGCATTTCTGAAAAACTTTTGTCGCTCCATCCATGACATGCTTTCAAGCTGACCAATCTCAAAACGGCATTCAACAATTGGTATTTTTTACACCCAGGGTATAGCGGGGTCTCAGCATCACTGTACATATTATCATATGCATGTGATTGCTCAAAAGCCTCTTCTCCTCCATCACGAATAATGTCCTCTATGCGATCATCCATATCCGTGTCATTATCATCAAAGGACACTTTACCATGTTGAGATGCACTTGGAACTTTTTCACCATGCCATATCCATATTGTATAGGTCTTACAAAATCCTTCAAAAATTAAATGTGTGTATATAATTTCTGGACTTACTCGCCTCTCATTTAAACATTCTACACATGGGCAATAAAACTTCCCACGACCATCATGGGCATTTCCTTTTGCAAACTCTATAAATTCCCTCACCCCATTCTCATATTCAACACTCGTCCGTCTCGCATTTATCCAACTACGATCCATAGTATAATTCCTATAGACAGAAAGATTTAACATACATTATCCGAAAAAACTGAAAATTGCACATAAACTAAGCCAAGTTCATTAAATGCATATGAGTGAGACTTTGTCCATTAAATGCAACATAAATGAATCACGTACAGTCAATCTAGTATTGTTCCAAAAACAAACAAAAAAAGACTTTGGTCATTAAATGCAACATGAAGAATCACTCGTGCTCATAAATGTATCATGTACAGTTGATCCAAGAAGCTAAGGAAAATAAATGCATGACACAGAAAATAAATGCAGACAACAAAAGTAACCTTAAGTGCACTTGTTGGTCATTCAGATATGTCTCAAGTAAAACATAAACTTCAAAGTACAGTATCGAAATACAACAGAGTAAACCACGTCAACATTTCACCGATTTCGTGCAAACCATGAATAACCCAGAACGAAAAGAAGAAAAATATAATATATATGTAATTGAAATACACATCTTACAGGTCTATCGCCGTTTAGCTAAGGAACCAACCAGAAGGTGATAAGCTGACCAGCACTAGCTTGTCGAGAGATCTGTCTTGCGGCAGCGACAAAGCAACACACAAAGACTTGAGAGTTGAGAGTGAACAGGAGTTATTATCACTTTCAGCGAGACAAGAGAAGTTCAGAGAGGAAAATTTAACTTTTCTGCGTGACAAAGTTATTTATATTTAATGTCATTAAGAACGGTTAATTGTAAAGCATCCAGTCCTAAAGGTATAGAAGTTTTAAGATCGGTTACGTATTAAGCATACACTCCTAAATGAATTCATTAAGATCGGTTACTTATTAAGCATCCGCTCCTAAAAGTCTCATTTTTTTTAATATAAGAATTTAGTGAAAGTCCACATTTTCTTTAAAATTAAACTAAAAGATTGCAGCAGCAGCAATTGAATATTTTTTTCTCAACAGCAGCAGCAACAAAATGAAAATAAAGGATTGTTGAGAATAAGGTTTTTTCCATTAATAAGCTTAGTTCATTTTGATTTTTACATTAATGAAGAATGTGCCAGTACAAAAGAAAAATAAGAACAACAAACTTACAAATAACAAAAACAACCTACAATGTGACTAAAATTTCTAAAGCTAATTATCAGCTAATGTCTTGTCGATATCGGCTTCAGCGGCAGAAATTTCCCGCCGGATATTAGCAATTTCCTATTGTATGCGCATCAGTATCACTTCTTTAGGGTCAGGACTAGGAGGTTGGAGAGGGGGAGTGGGAACCTCTTCATCATCTGAAATAACAATGGGTCTAACGACTCGAGACTCCTCCGTCTGAATAGAACGCGTTTTCTTGGTCTGAGTATGACGTAAACCAACGAGTAGTCTCAAGATCCTCCAACAAGCTTCAGGAGTAGTCCTGCGAGGGGTTATCTTGTATCTAAGAATTGTCTAGCTTGGTTTATGGCAGAGGGGAGCAGATAGATACGAAATGGGAATGTGTGACTATGGGATTTAATTGGCAATAAATAATTAGTAATAATATTTAAGACGTAATAATTATATACATCTAGTCCTAAAGGCCTATTACTAATTTTTAATTTAAACCAATCAGAATTTAAGTTGAATTTAAGTTCCGACATTTTCAAGTTATAAATATTGGTGCAATATAAATACCATTATATTTATAAGAATGGTTGTCTTTCAATATGCGGTCTTAAAAGTGTCGTCAATACGAATTCCGATATTGTGGTAGTTGCATCCTAAAAATTTAATGCTTCAGTCAGATGAATCTCCTCGTATCCTAGAGTTATGTACTTGTGTTCCTTAATTGATCTAAAAAATACATATAAGACCGGTTATCTTAGAATATGCGGTCTTAAAAGTGCCTTCGTTCCAAATTCCAAGAGGTGCAGTCGTATCTTTACACTCTGTATGATGATTGATAGTCTCTTCGGCTTCTGAGGACAATCAAACGATGGTGCTTCATCTATTTAAGCCCCTCATTACTTTAGTTTCTTCACATTCTTCTCCACATCCTTATTTCTTCTACAATCTCCAATTCTATAATGGCTACCCCACCACCTTGACCACCATCGGGTCCTCCTTTTCCTCCTCCTCCTCATGTGCCTGCGAGACCTCCCCCTCTGCCACCGAATCCAACGGTGAAGCAGATTGTGGAACATCTGCTGGCCCGCGTCGATCACATAGACTGACAAGTGGGCAAACTCTGTGGCATCCTTCATACCGTCAACAACAAGATCAACATGGTCCTCGACGCCAATGACGTCGAGGTCCCTACTTCTGAAGCAGACACTACATCCTCCTCCTCCTCCTCCTTCGGCAACAAAATGGAGGATTAATTAGTTTTTTTTTTTTAAATTTTCTTGTGTGTATTTTTTTGTATGTATTGGTTGCTGCCCTTCTAGGGCAGCATAAAATATATATATATAATGGCAGCCGCAACGACCATTTTTTGGCAAACCTGCTTGAATTATCTGATTTCATTTCTTTTTTGGTCGAAATCTGATTGCGTACGTTTGAGAATTTCCAAAAATGGCTTGGAAATTAACATAAGTTATATAATAACAAATAATTTGTTAAAAAAAATATAATAACAACATTAATTAAAAACATAAAAAACATGCAAATTAAAGTCCTCGTGAGTCATCGCTAATTGACTTTAAAATTAACCATGATATATTTGCTTAGTTGATTTGATTTAAACATAATATCAGTTCTGTATAAAAGAAATAGAGTAATTAATTTTTATTTAAAAAAGACCTTTAGGACGATAGACATATAAAAAGCTGGTCCTAAAGATCTACGCATGGACTTTTAGGACCTGACATTTATTAAAAAGTCGCTCCTACAAGTCTAGCATATTTTTAAAATTTAAAAAGTATTTTTTAAAAGCTCTTCAGGACCGAACTGTTATGAAATAGACGGTCCTAAAAATCTCTTGGTTTTGGATTTTAGTCTCCTATTTTTTGGTGCGGGGGGCAACCTGTGAAAAACTTCACAAATGCTTGTTAAACAGCATTTGAGAAGGCCAATTTCCTTCAATTTTTTCCATTTCACATGTCCTAAAAGTCTCCAATATTTTAGTTTAAATTTCTCCTGTTGTTTTAGAAGAAAAAGATTCCTACATAACGTATGAATTGGTGGGATCCACATATATATGTCGCACTTGTTTTTAAAAGGACTTTTAGCCGGTCGTTTAATAACTAGCTGCTCCTAAAAGTCTCGCATAATTTTAAAATTAAATTAACGTATTTTTAAAAAGCCCTTCAGGACCGAACTTTTATGAAATAGATGGTCCTAGAAGTCTCTTGATTTTGGATTTTAGTCTTCTATTTTTGGGTACGTTAGGCAACCTGTGAACAATTTCACAAATGCTTGTTATACAGGATTTGAGAAGGCCAATTTCCTTCAATTTTTTCCATTTCACATGTCCTAAAAGTCTCCAATATTTTATTTTAAATTTCTCGTGTTGTTTCAGAAGAAGAAGATTCCTACATAACGCATGAAATGGTGGGATCCACATAGACTTTTAGGACCGGTCATTTAATAACTAGCCGCTCCTAAAGTATCGTATATTGTTAAAATTAGATTAACATATTTTTAAAAAGCCCTTCAAGACCGAACTTTTATGAAATAGACGGTCCTAGAAGTCTCCAATATTTTAAAAAATTATACTAAGACTTTTAGGACTGGACTTATATGAAATAGACGGTCTTAAAAATCTCACTGGACATTTTAAACTTTTTAATAAGCTCATTTACAGCATCATGTCCAAAAGGTTTAAGAACTAATTCCATGCAATACATTTAGCAACAAAAAATAGAAAGAATCAATATAATTTGTTGGAAATGAATAAACAAATTTATTAATTATTGATCATTAAACTATACAATTGTTCATTATTATCATTAAACAGTACAATTGTTCAATTATTATTTACAAAAGATTAGATGTAATATAGATCTACAGCACATGCATATTTACAAATTAATCTTGGGGGGCATTTACGATTTCCTGAATGAGAAATTTACAAATGACTTGGCGTATGTGCTCAATATCACCATCAGGAAAGGGGTCAACGCACTCAAACGTCTGTAACATCAAAGACAGAAATATGTATTAGACCTTAATTCATATCATCAAAGGGGTCAGCACGCCAAACATATGTATAATATCAAATACATTTACCTGTTCAGTGATAGACAGAATTTTTCGCGTGATAATATCATACATATGTCGCATGACGTAAAGCCCACATAAGTTAGAAGCATGTGGTTGCCGATGTGTCTAAAATCAAACAATATATATATATATATATATATATATATATATATATATATATAAAAGAGTGCATACACAATGACAATTCACAAGGTAGTGTCCATGCGTACTAACCTTTGGTTTGATCCATACAGTATCTTTGACCTGATGCCCAGCCTTTCTCTTGGCCTTCTTTTGGTATTCCGACATGGCCCTATTATAGAAATCAAAAATTTCAATTATCAATATTGGTAACTGAAAATTCACAGAAAAGATTTCAAACAAAAATTAGTGACAAAATGACATGCACTACTTACTTATCAACAATCTGCTTTAATGTAGGCACTGGTTCTTGGTGAAGTGAGCATAAAAAGACTACTTTATTTTCTTCTGCAGAAAGAAGGACCAACTACCAATGGTTAGAATGGTTGAATGGTGCAAGGTACCATCTTCTCATATTGTTAGACAACCTCCTAGATATGTATGATGTTCTTTGAGTTACGGTTGCCGCACTTATGTAACTTGGGCACAAGAATCCAAAATCATGTTCTCTGCCTTGTACTCTCATCTCACGATGTATCAACCTACAATAATGACATGCATAAGTGAATTAGCTAGTATATATGTATGTGTACGTGTTTAAACGACATCTCTTAAAATTATGTACGTACTCATAGAAGAAGATACTACTTACTTCATCAATAATAACACAATTGCATTAGTTATATCCTTTTTAGGAAAAAGAAGGGGGATTAAATCTTCTTGGTCAACGAAGACCGGTAGCTTCTCTTTTAGGCCTACTTCAGCATTTAAAGGCCACAATCTGGTTTCAAAAGTTTGATTGACTACCATAAGTCCAATCTCATCCTTGACAGTTAACTTAGGATCAGGCAAAATATCACGCGAGGCTGCAGCTTCATCAATAGGGGCTGGGGCTTGAGGAGGAGTATAAACACGTACAAGCTTCACTGGCCACAAGATGAAGCCTCCTAAGCAATCACTGAAAAGTTTCATTTGATCGGTTTGAAGAGGGATATGTGCATCAGCGATGATCACCTCTTCAACTGACACCTTGACTTCATCATCAGCCATTTGTCAGTAGTGTACAGTTGATTCCAAGTTGTAGACATTCCCTCTTGCAACCAATCGTCTACCAGGATCCTCCACGTAGAGCTCACAATGTTCCACTGACTGTCCAATAATGCAGCTCCCTTTAGTGCTCTGCTGGACAGGTGAAGGCGAGTGTGGGAAGGGAACAGTGCTTTCTCTACGAGAGCTGACAATCTTCATCATCTCCTCCTTCATCTTTTTTAGCTCGTCTTGAAACTTTGCACTTAATGAAGCTTCTTGCTCAGCTGCTTTCTTCTCTGCTCTGGCCTCTACTTCCTCAGTTGCTTTGGCTAGCGTACGTTCCATCTCCTCCTGGGTAACCATTGCTTGTTTTTGGCGTTTGGATTTACCAAAGTATTCCTTCAGGCCTACCCATCCTCTAATTCCCCTTACACGCCCCGCGTGATCCAGTTTTCCAGTCGCAACGGTCAGAATATCTTTCCTCCCATCCGACACAAATGATCCCTCTTGTTCTTGCATTTTGAGTTCTTCCTGTAAAATACAGATAACAAGAGCAATATTAGTAACGAAACATGTTTAGTAACTAAAAAGTAAAAAATAACGGTACTTACAATTCTCTCAGCAACTACACGAGTTTGTTCACTAGAGTATGCCCCGCCTTTCTTTTTGCGAATATAGATAGCCATAACTCCTCATGGTGTACTGGAGATGGCGATTGCAGATCACATATCTCAGAAGGATTGGCTTGAGCTTCATCTTCCAATCTCTTTCGCTTAGTGGCCATCAACTCTTTTTCAACCTTTTCATATCCGCCACGAGAAGCCGTATGTGGGCAATCATTCTTTCTCCCAATCTCTTGTGCTTGCTGCCTTCTTATTTGTGAATCAAAATCGAAGACAACTATTAATTATGAATTCCAGACCTCAATTCAAACACTACTCAAATTTACTTCATCAAGTTTCAAGACTTTGTCAAGGAAGATGTAGAATTGTATAATAAATAGAGAGAAACAGAGGAAAAGGAGTTGCAGAATTGCTGCCAACTCAGTCAATTCATTCATTCATCATAACTGGTTCAAACTCAGCCAAGTTTCAATAACAGCATACACATATACCATTACACAGTTAACATACTAACTAACTAACAGTAATGTCTACGTGACCTACTATAATAGAATACCTTCCTAAGCAAGCAACCTGACTAACGGCCTCATAAATGAACACAACAACATTCACATATCCACACAGGTTAATAATGTTAGTTCTCAATATGAGTTTTGATGATAACTAGACACTTGTTAATTGTTGGTCTAACAAGAACTAGAGTTCTAGACTTTAAAACTCAAGTTTTAGAGAAGATGAAGAGTAAGAACTCGAGTTCCTGGTCATAGAACTCGAGTTCGCGCCTTCTGATGAGAGAGTTCTCAATCTGTCAAATTGAGAACTCGAGTTCTTGGGAGTAGAACTCGAGTTCGTGTCTTTTGATAAGAGAGTTCTCATCAGTCAAGTTGAAAACTCGAGTTCTTGGGAGTAGAACTCGAGTTCGCGGCCTTTACATCATACAAATTTTTCAAAATTCCAAAAGGCCATAAGAACTAAAGTTCTTGAACAAGAACTAGAGTTCATAACTAGAGTCCTTGAACAAGAACTAGAGTTCTTTATTTTGAAAAACGACAGAGTCTCTTCCGAAAACACAAGAACTAGAGTTCTAGTACAAGAACTAGAGTTCTTGAGAAAGAACTAGAGTTCTTCACGGGGAAAAACAATCGGACCTTTTTGGAAAGCTCAAGAACTAGAGTTCTTGCATATAGAACTAGAGTTCTTCTTTAAGAACTCAAGTTCCTTTGAAAGTCAGTCTGCTAGTAGAACATAGAACTAGAGTTCTTACCATATGAACTAGAGTTCTTGTAAGCAAAAAACGCGAATCATTTCCTGGAACTCTCGAAATGATTTGAACTTAAGCTGATACTTACCAGATTGATTAATAATCATTTGTAAAACATTTTTAACATGTTACCCAATGATTTCAGGGTTCAAAATGAAGCATTGATTGAAAAGTGGATTAAAGCGAATGCTCACATCACAGCGTCAAAGGCATTTATTGTAGAGTAGAAAAATAGAGCAATATTTGGAATTAACGCTCTAGCAGAACAAAGACATTCTTCGAGACATTCTTATTCCACCTTTCAAGTACAACCAACGGCCCATCATATTTAATGAAAGATGCAGATTCATTTAATGAGATTCAACGATCCATTTTGGTTAACGAGGAACTTAAGCCTAATGGAAATTTAAACAAGTGACAATGGTCATCTTCCAGTTCCTCCCAACAGCATTAATGGCGAAGGATATAAAAGCCCAAACATTCAATATCGCCAACCACTGAAACTTTGTGCATTTACTCTGATTTATTACTCTTGTTAGTTTCATTTTAAAATATCTTCGGATATATTTTGTACTTCAGTGATCATTAATTATTCACTCTTGAGGAGTTGTAAACACTTTTATTATCTTTACTTAAGCTTAAGATTGTGGAACCTTAAGTTGTGGGTGTAGGAGATTACAAGTAGTAAGGGGGAGTGAATCCGGGAGAGTGAGGATCATCCCTAACTTGTATCTGTAATCATTGAAGAGATAGTGGAAATCCCAAGGTGTTCTTGGGGACTGGATGTAAGTCAGGATTAGACCGAACCAGGATAAATTGTCTCGTGTCTATTCTCATTTAAACCTCTGGTCATTTTGCATTCAGTCATAATTCACTAAAATCTTGATTAAGCGAATAAATTGTTAAATCACCTATTCACCCCCTCTAGGTGATATTCCATCTTCAAATAAGTATACAAGAAGGGACAAAAAAATTAAATATAGACTCACCAAAGCTTCTTCAGTAGTCCGCATCTGAACAAATTGTTGCCATGTTGCTTCATCAAGAAAGGCATACTTGCGCAAAGATTAGGGCGAGGCTGACCAACCGGAACCTCGGCAAAAATATAGTTGTTTGCTAACTGGGTCTTAAACTTCCTCCAATGATCATCACAATACGACAATGTCTTGACTTTCAACTTCTCATTGTCAGGAACATTGTACTTAAGCCGGAAAGAGGCCCAGATAACATCCTTCACCTTCTCTTAGTCGACATTTTTCTACTCGTCGACCAAAATGCTTGGCTTGCTGCGTGCTTGTAAGCCGACATAACTATTACATCTGCTTTTATTAAGGACGCAGGGAGCCAAATGTTCATCAAACTGTATATCAAGCTTTTCATTGGCACTCTGCGCTAGGGAAAGCTCTTTCAATCGGGTGGGGTCTCTTCTACCACGACGGCATGCAGGGCAGTTACGAGAAGGCTCACTCTGAGAAGGAGATGGTTCGTTCTGACTAACACTAGTCACATCATCAACTGGCATTTTAGGAACAGAACTACACTCATTTCCTCCGTTCATTTTCGAAACAAGAAAAGAGGTTGAAAGAGGTGGTGCAAGAAAGGAATGCCAGAGCAAATGAGAGAGTAACAGAGGATGGTGGCGGTTTGCAAGGAAGAGATGTAATGCAACAGGAAGAGGTGTTTGAGTGTTTCGCAACAAGAACAGGGGTTTCAATGTTCAGACAGAAAGACGTAAGACACAAGTTAAGCTTTCGCGCGAGAAATATAGTGGGTAGTTTTAAGACCGGAGAAACACAAAAATACGGTCTTAAAGGTTAACATTTCAGAACGTCCTTTTATTACGTCCGATCTTAAAAGTAATAAACTATTAGTTTAAAATTTTTCATTATTTAGTACCAGGTAGAAGTCACGTCCGCTCTTAAAAATATTAACTTTAAGAACGTCATTTATATATGTCCGATCTTAAAAGTTTTTTACCATTTTATATATATTTTCTTATTATTTTGCATCGCAAAAAATATAAGTCTGGCTGTACGGGATTTCTCAATAATTTCATATTATTTATCAAATATTTTTAATGAATGTTTTAAGAGCGGTCATTTATATATGTCCGGTCTTAAAAGTTTATACAATTATTTTTAAAAATTTCCATGTTATTTTTAACTGCATAAAATATAAGTCGGGATGTTCGTGATTTTTCTTTAAAGTAATTCATATTTCAATTTTTTCTAAAAAAATGTTTTAAGAGCAGTTGGTTTTTCCAGCGGTCTGAATAATATATTTAAGGCCTATCGAAAAAGATACGATCCAAGATGTACTTTGATATTTACAAAATTGCCACCGGTCATATCTTTAAGATCGGAGATTTATCCATCCGCTCTCACTAAAGCGGTCTTAAAAATTAATGCGGTGGTAGAAGTTCTTTATATTTACAAAATTGTCATCGGTCATTTCTTTAAGAGCGGGTCATCGATACTCCGCTCTAAATGAGGCGGCCTTAAAACATTTTTTTGCACTAGTGCCCCTTTCTCAACATTCATATCTCATCTCCACGGGTTGGTACTCAGTGTTAATTTATTTATTATTTTGTCAACAACTAATATCTCTTGCCCTTGTCCAACTATCTCACTACTGGTGTGAGTATTTTTACCTGTTCATTTTCCATCTATGAATTTCACAAGTATATTTTCATCGACTTCAATTAAATTATGATATCTTCATTTCACGTTTGAATTTATCTCATATTTTTTAAAAAAAATTCACTATTTATGAGAGAAATATTATTTAATCAATAGTGTATATCCAACACTAGTTGGGTATCTCAATCCCTACATACGTGAGCATTATCACTAGTTAAAATTCAGGCATCAACCTAAATTTGGAAATCGGGACATTCAATTATTATCATTTAAATTTGAGGTCTACTGTAGAAAAGACTTTTGAAACGTGGAATAATATGTTTTAAATCTTATAAAAAATGCACAAATATAGCTACTGAATTGTGCAACAATGGCCATATATATCTAAAACTGATGTTTATTTCATGCAAACTAAAAATAAGAATATAAGTCATGTAGATAATCATAGTATAGATGAAGAGCCTTCTTCAATGAATTATGTTATGTCATATTTAACCCAAATGAATCATATTCGTGATACAATGATAAACTATATAGTACAAAACATGTGATCTAATTAATTATGTAATATTATTTGATCAAATTATGTATTGCAACATTGTCAAATTTTTCAAGTTAACATTTTTTATTTTTTTGTGATTTTGATTTTAATTTTTCTCTTATAATTATCTCAAAAACCACTTATACTAATGTTATTCTAAATAAGTTTCAGCTTCAGAAAAATTTCTTATACCGCCATTAGTCAAAATATAAATCTTATTATACAATCTGATTTTTACCTAATTTTAAATTTGCACAAGTCAGTAAATAAGCTATTTTTCTTACTACTATTTCAAACACAAATTATATATATCTCGTATTCACTATGGTAGAGCAACAAAAAAGAAAAAAAAAAGGAGGCATTATGATATATATACGTCGTTAGCGCGCGGCTTGTAAATAGTTAATGTGACAACTGACAACCCTTATTATTTAAAGAATTATATATACTCCCTCTAATTTTTATTATGAGTCACAAACTACCTGTAGTTTTTATTTTTTATTATAAGGCACCAATTAGCTTTCACTAACTCATTTATTAATATTTTCCCATTATACCTCATTTTTAATTAACTCTTTAAATTTACATTATTAAAGTAGAGGTAAAGTTTGAAACATATATAAAGTTTTGACCAATTTAATGATTTAACTTTCATTTCTTGATACGTGAAAAATGGTAGCTGGTGTTTTATAATAAGCATCAGAATATGGGATAGGGTGTGGTGGAAACAAAAATAGGAGACAAACATTATGATATCTATCTATATGTTGTTGGCGTGTAGCATGTAGAATGGAACTAGCTCACGTGCAATGACTACCCTCATTATTAAATCCAAAAAAATCATTAAAATTTATAAATGATATTGCATAGAAATAGGAGTGTCTTGAATTAAAAACCAAAATATTTCTTTTAGATATATATTTTTAAGTATCTAACAATTTTATTAAAATCATTATGTTTTTTATTAAAATCATCATTATTTTTATGAACTGTGACCAATTAAGTAATAAGATTGGCTAAAACAATAATGATTTTGATAATATCATTAAGTACTGAAAAAATGTTGAAAAATACATATTATTGAACTATGTCATTTCTCTATCCTTTATATATTTTCATAGTTTTTTTTTTTATTTTGGAAGTTGAAACAATATTTTAATGTCTTTTTCCCTTATATATATCTGGTATGGTGTAGAGTAGAGTCCCAAAAAAAAAAAAACTAAAAAATTAGGAATGCAACGGTAGGCACTATGATAAGCTCTTAAACAAACGATAAATATATAAGCAAGGGTGAACAAAAACATATTTCTTTATTTATTAAAGAAAGATATTGCCTAAAACCGGAGTACTATATTTGTTGCAGTTAATGAATGCCGCTACCAGTATTCTACATAGCAATTTTAGCAACCGCTTCTATATTTTGGCAAATGAGCTTGTAGTGGTTATCTAAAACTGCTATCTATATGGCCAAACCTACTATGAAAATCAATATAACATAACAATAAATTGAATAAATATTATTTCTTTCTAGTTAATGATTATTTTAAACATATTTTAATACATTTATATGATGTGTATATATTATGGAGTCAATTTGAATGTTGCTGGCGCTATATCAGGTAGCTCCGCTAAACATGTATTTTAGAGTCGCACAAATTCCTTTAATTGTAGGGAAGCATAATTATAATTTATATTCAACTATGAGACTTTAGGTTATGTTTGAACAAAAAGAGAGAATAAATTACCTGACAATATAAAAATAACAAGAACACTTAAGTCATGATTTTGAATTGGGTAAAAATGTATATTTTGTTCTCCGGAAGATGACAACCAAAAATACTTTTAAAATATTAAAAGGAGAATAAGGTGTTGAACTTCAATAATTCAATTAGTTTGGCTTGAAATGCTGAGAAATAATATCATTGCCCTCCCTTATTTATTTATTTATTTTTAAAATAAACCTTTAAAAATCTCACCAGTTGTTAGAGATCTAATATAAAAAAACAGACCCTAAATCTTTGGTGACCTTCTTTAAGATCGGCCGCTGAAGCTCCAATGGCCTAGTATATATTTTAAAATTGGATTAAGGTATAAAAATATACATGAGATTTCTCTAAAAGTATGCTCAACACCAAATATCTTTTTTTATGGACAAAAGTGATGATGAACTTTTAACATAGGTGTAAAAAAACACATTAACCATTAGTTTAACATTTTTTTTTTGTTTTTGATAAAAATGGGTGACACGGAGGATGAAGAAAAAAAATAAGTCATTGACTCGTCCAGACATCTTCACTTGAGAAACATCCCTATCGTCCAAATGACGTAGTTGAGGATTCCGGCGACCATGACCAATTTGGTTCCGGTGGAGTCTTCATTTATGACCTTCCCAGAACCTTCATAGGAAATGCTCGAGAATTGTGACAACCTAAACCCACGGAGCTCTCATAGCAATGCGCTTTCAAGCGATCTTGGCACTGGACGGGCCAATTTGTTTCAGAGATCGTCTTCCTCAATCGCACGCTAAATCTGCCATGGCATTCTACATCCCGTTCTACGGTGGACTCGCAGTGGTCAAAATCCGCAAAAGCCAACATCAAGTCATCAACCATAAACATATAATAAATCAACAAAAATGAAATCGTGATTACAAACAAAAGGATGCATGGTGGGGTGAGAGTGGGACTACGGTGGAAAAAAAATTTCACTGACGGAGACAAAATTGAAATCTACATGTGGTTTAGGAGCCTTATAGCTTTTGTAGATCTGTTGTTGTGTCTCAAATCTCCACAAAATCTGAGCAAGCGAATTTTGATCATTGTTGGCATCGTGCTCGATTTTTGGTCAACAATGAAGTCTGCCAGCTAGGACTTTAATAACCCACATCAGCATCTACATTATAATTTTTGATCAAACATTGTCTTGTTGACGGTCAATTAACAGCCTATGTATTTTTTTCACATATTTTAAAAGTTTATAGTCACTTTTTCCCTGTAATATATTTGGTAATTAGCGCATTTTTGAGAAAATCTCATATGTATTTGTATATATTAACCCTTTAAAATTTATAAAACAAAAGTAGTCAATATCAACATCAGATTAGTTGATCGGGAAGCTAAATATTAAAATCGGAGCAGTTAATAGTGCAACTAAAGTAGTAAATAGGGTCTCTGATGCTGAACATTTCATAATCACTATTTTTGTTTCACCATTAATTGCCTTGATTAGCTGTTGACAAAGTTCCCAATACATAATTTGAATTTATCAAACAAAAAGTTAAAAGTGAAACGAAAGTAGTCAATAATGAGATTAAAATGGTAAAGAGGGTTCTTATTGCTGACTATTTGCTAATAACTACTTTTGTTTCAAAATTTACTACCTGATTTTGCTGATTCTAATATACTGAGAATGTAGAAATTGAATATACAGTAAACAAAACAGCATAATAAGAATCTGTATTAAGTAAATAGAACATACAGAAAGCATACAATAAGTTTGTATAATATGAAAAGCTATAAACAAACTCACAAGACTGTCAAAAAAAATGATTATGAACTATGTAGAAATCCGGGCCCAACTTTTGTTGTGTCCTTAAGACAATTTTGCTCTTTCAATACAGATGTTGAAGGTTTCTGAGCAATTGTCTCCCAGGATATAGCGGATTATTCATCTTCAAAAAGATGGCTCTCTCTATCTGAAGCCCAAGCGAATCCAATGAGTTTGCTTTCGGAACGCACAGAATGTATATGTAGTATATAGAAAGAGTGTATGCAAAAAAACGTAACGTTATTTAGTGACTTTGGGAAAACATGATCAAATGGACTCGTTTGTTGCTGCGAACTGGTACGTTGTGCGAACAGACGCACCAAAACGGAACGAACAGATACTACCTACATCTGTTGCCGGGGAACTGGTGCGTCTCACAAACAGACGCACAAGACAGAGCGAACGTTCCAAACAATCACGCAGCCGCTGGTTGGAAAGAAAGTCGGAGAGGCATAATAGAATTGATAATAAAATAATTATTTAATTCAAAAAATTATTTGATAAAAAATTATTTTTTTATTTCACACACGTGGACTGGACTGGGCAAGCAGCGCGGGCGACCGATGGAACCAAGTCGAGCCGACCGGATGGACGGCGGTAGCGACGTGCGTGCATGTGATGAACCAAGGGTTGCCTAAGTCCTCACCCCTCTACAAAAGTGGGTTGGCCCAAGGGCCCATTTAGTAGGAGCAAAGTTGGGGCTTATATACCCTCCAACTCCTCTCCAACTAACCAATGTGGGACTTATTACCACACACACAAGCCTTCTTACTTTTCCTCTTCTTTTCCATCCTTCTTATTCATAACCTATGGGATTTCATCCTAAATTTTAACAATGCCCCACATGGATAAGAAGTAAGTCTATCATAACCAAATGCAAATGATCATGTATGCAAAGTATGGTTCCTCTACGAGAAACAACTGCATTGAGAAAGGTAGGAGTTACCTTTGAACCTTCATTAGTAAAAACCTATTAGATATACTGGTCAATCGGTGGACGTGCTGTCTTAAACCATTGACCTTTTAGTGTATACCAAGACAATAGGAGTCACATAGTTGCTCCTCTAGCATCATTGGTTCTTATGCTATGTCCATTTTGGCTCTGGATACCGCCTGGTTCTGCGAATGCTCTAGCGAATCAACCATTTTAAATTCTCACAGAAGCGGCCCACACTTCACATTCACATAGGTGATTCCTTGTGATGTAAGTCAACATACATCATCTGAACACATCAGATTAAGAAACCATTGAAAGCTTAAAAGCCACCCTTATATATATGCATTGTCTTGTCTAGGAATGAGTATGAGTTTAAAACTCCACAGTGTTAATAGTCGATCATCACTTAGTTATCTCTTTGAACCTAGTTCGTGGGATCTCCACTCTTCTAGGTAGAGTTATCGCAATAATCAACAATGGATCGATCTTAAACCCATTCCTTTGGACAATTTTCTACCTAACTTTCTAGGAATCCCTTTAGTCAATAGATCCATTATATTCTCTTTTGATTTCACATAATCAATTGAGATGATTCCATCTGAAAGTAGTTGTCTAACGGTATCATGTCCACGACATATATGTCTAGACTTGCTGTTGTACATGACATTCTTGGTCCTACCAATAGCTACTTAACTATCACAGTGTATACACACTGCTGGTACCGACTTTGACCAACTAGGAATGTCTTCAAGAAAATTACGAAGCCACTCGGCTTCCTCACTAGCTTTATCTAATGCAATGAATTCTGCTTCCATAGTTGATCTTGCAATGCAAGTCTGCTTAGATAACTTCTAAGACACAACACCCCTATTAAGGGTAAATACATATCCACTTGTGGATCTTGTGTCATTAGAGTTGGTTATCCAATTTGTATCACAATATCCTTCTAGTACTGTAGGGTACTTCTCATAATGCAAAGCAAAGTTTTGAGTTTGCTTTAAGTAACCCAAAACTCTTGTCATATCAAATGAAACTCATTTGGATTACTTGTAAAGTGACTCAACATGCTTACTGCATAGGCAATATCAGGTCTAGTGCAATTCATAACATACATAAGACTGCCTAGCACTTGAGCATACTCTTTTTGTTTAATAGCTTCACCAATATTTTTTAATAGTCAAAGACTAGTTTCTATAGGGGTCGACACAGGAGCTATGTTTAAACTCTTGAATTTCTCGAGAGTTTTAGAAACATAGTATGTTTGCGATAAAACTAACCCATCAAATGTTCTATGAATTTTAATTCCTAAAATGACATCTGCTAGACCCATATCTTTCATGTCAAACTTACTGGTAAACAATCGCTTGGTAGCTTTAATAATTTGATAATTACTACCCGTTATTAACATGTCATCTACATAAAGACAAATAATGGCAAACCCATTTTCAGTATTTCGAATATAGACACACTTGTCACATTCATTAATACTAAAGTCATTTGATAACATAACTTCATCGAATTTTGCATGTCATTGTTTCGGGGCTTGTTTAAGTCCATAAAGGGACTTTATTAAGCGACAAACTTTTTGTTCTTGTCCTGAGACAACAAATTCCTCAGGTTGTTCTAGATAAATTTCTTCCTCTAATCACCATTCAAGAAAGCTGTCTTTACATCCATTTGATGTAACTCAAATCCATTCAATGATGCTAACACAATTAACATCCGAATGGATGTAATTCTTGTAACAGGTGAATAGGTATCAAAGTAGTCTAGGCCTTCACATTGTCTGTAGCTTTTTACTACCAGTCTAGCTTTGTACTTATCAATAGTACCATTTGCTTTCATCTTCTTTTTGAAGACCCACTTAGTTCTTACAGGTTTATTGCCAGGAGGAAAGTCAACCAATTCCCAAGTATGGTTTGACATAATGGATTCAACTTCACTATTGATAGGCTCTTCCCAAAATGATGCTTCAAGAGAACCCATAGTCTCTCCATAAGTTTGAGGCTCATTTTCCAAAAGATAAGTCAGAAAATCAGGCCCAAAGGATGTTGAAGTCCTTCCCCTAGTACTCCGTATTAGTTCCTCCTCTACAATATTATCATTAGTCACAGTATCTTGAGATATCACTGTATTGTTATTATCATTATTTTTATTATATGGAAATACGTTTTCAAAGAACAAGCATTCCTTGACTTAATAACCGTATTTACATGAATATTTGATACATCAGACTTATAAACCAAAAAACGATATGCACTACTATGATGTGCATAGCCAATAAACACATAGTCTACTGTTTTAGGTCCAATTCTTAGCCTTTTAGGTTTGGGAATTTCAACCTTTGTCAAGCACCCCCATACTTTCAAATATTTCAAGGAAGGTTTCTTTCCTTTCCATATTTCATATGGTATGTTTTTTATCGTTTTATGAGGCACTCTATTAATTAGAAAGTTAACCGTTAGAATGGCTTCTCCCCACAAATTTTGTGGTAAACCGGACTCAATTAATAAATGCATTCATCATCTCTTTCAATGTCCAATTTTTCCTCTCTACAATCCCATTTGACTATGGAGCATAAGGAGTAGTTTTCTGGTGTATAATACCAGATTCTATGCAGAATTCCTCAAAGGGGTCATCAAATTCTCCCCCATGATCGCTCCTTACTATTTTAATTTTGTTGTTAAGTTGATTTTCAACTTCAATTTTATATTGTTTAAAAGCAATAATAGCCTCATCTTTACTATTAAGCAAATACACATAACAATATCTACTGCAATCACCAATAAATGTAATAAGATATTTCTTATTACCCCTAGATGGTATAGATTTCATATCACATATATCAATATGTATTAAATCTAACAACTCAGTTGATTTTTCAACAGAAGAAAAATGTAACTTAGAAAATTTTGATTTAGTACATAC
The DNA here is from genome assembly GCA_037074495.1 of Acacia confusa. Taxonomy (NCBI): domain Eukaryota; kingdom Viridiplantae; phylum Streptophyta; class Magnoliopsida; order Fabales; family Fabaceae; genus Acacia; species Acacia confusa. The sequence continues at coordinate 45,353,221 of CM073503.1, forward strand.
TTGACATTTATCTTTATTTGAATAATCAACTTTAGGCAATAATTCTAAGTGAATTAATTTTTTAATTGATTTATAGTTAACATGTCCTAATCTTTAATGCCATAAATTAGATGACTCAAGCATATAGATAGAATCAATATTATTATTAATAGCACAATTATTGGTGACAGTCATTACATTAACTTTGAAAAAGCCCTCACTAAGGTAATCTTTTCCAGCATACATATCATTCCGAGAAAGTATAAATTTATCGAAACAAATACAAGCTTAAAACCATTCTTGCTTAAGAGGGATCTAGAAGTTAAATTCTTACGACTATCAGGCACACGAAGCAGATCGTTAAGTGTCACGAATTTTCCAGAAGTCATCTTCAAAACCACTTTTCCAATACCTTCAACCTTTAAAGTAGAAGAATTTCCCATATACAGTTGTTCATCTTGCTTCGCAGGAGTATAAGAAGAGAACATCCATTTGTTTGCACACACATGCCTGGTGGCACCAGTATCCACCCACCATTCCTTGGTATTTCCAACCAAGTTACGTTGCATTACCAATGCTGAAAGACTCATATTATCAATCATATTAGCAGTATTGTCAACCATATTGGCTTCAGTGTTCTTCTTTTTGAGATTATTTGGCTTCCTACAATCCTTAGCATGGTGGCCAAGCTTCCCACAATTGTAACACTTGCCTTTGAATTTCTTGCCCTTGTCAAGGTCTTGTTTGGATGATCCCTCATTAAAGCATTTCCGTTTTTTGGGCTTCGGACCATCTTCCACAATGTTGGCCTCTGAAATTATAGGATTGCTATCAAGTTTCTTTTCAGAAATTTTGTAATCTTCTTCTATATTCAATCTTACAATCAAATCTTCTAGTGACATCTTCTTACGCTTGTGCTTGAGGTAATTCTTGAAGTCCTTCCAAGATGGTGGCAATTTTTCAATAAATGCAGCAACTTGGAAAGACTCACTAAGAGATATCCCTTCTACATGAATCTCATGCACAATCAACTGAAGCTCTTCAACTTGACTTACTACATATTTAAAATCAAGCATTTTAAAATCCAAAAATCTCCCAACTATAAATTTCTTCAACCCAACATCTTCAGTTTTGTATTTTTTGTCCAGACTCTCCATAGTGCTTTGGTTGTTTCCAAAGTACTACATACAGTATACAATGTATTATCCAAACCATTGAGAATATAGTTCTTACACAAGAAATCAGAATGCTGCCAAGCATCTATCGTAGCAACCTTCTCCTTATCCAATGGTTGTCCTTCCTCTAATTTTGGGACCTCTTCAATGAGAAACCTAGCCAAGTTCAACGTGGTTAGATAGAAAAATATTTTTTGCTGCCATCTTTTAAAATTGTTTCCATTGAACTTCTCTGGTTTTTCACCATGCAGTGGAGTAGGACCACTTGGGTTAATCATATTGGTACTTGTACTTGTCATTTAGGTTGTTAAAACAAAAACTCTGATTAATCGCATAGATTAATCCACAAACAATATAATAATAATATTCACAAACATTAAACACAGATTCAATTCAATACTACTACCAACATACGAAATCAGCAACGATATAAATTGCTATAAAATGACTTCAATCACAAAATTATCTTAAGACTGTTGATTCTAATATACTGAGTAGGTAGAGATTGAATATACAGTAAACAGAATAACATAACAAGAATCTGTATTAAGTAAATAGAACATACAGAGAGCATACAATAAGTCTGTATAATATGAAAAGCTATAAACAAACTCACAAGACTGCCGAAAAAATGATTATGAACTATGCAGAAATCCGGGCCCAACTTTCGTTGTGTCCTTAAGACAATTTTGCTCCCTCAATACGAATGTCGAACGTTTCTCAGCAATTGCCTCCCAGGATAGAGCGGATTATTCATCTTCAAAAAGATGACTCTGTTTGTTTGAAGTCCAGGTGAATTCAACGAGTCTGCTTTCGGAAGGCACAGAATGTATATGCAGTATATAGAAAGAGTGTATACAGAAAAACGTAACATTATTCTGTGACTAGGGGCCCTTATTTATAGACTCTGGAAAAACATGATCAGATGGACTTGTCTATTGCTGTGAACTAGTACGTTGTGCGAACAAGCACACTAGAACGAAACGAACAGAGACGACCTACCTCTGTTGTCAGTGAACTGGTGCATGTCACGAACAGACACACCAAACGGAGTGAACGATCCAAACGATCACGCAGCCACTGATTGGAAAGAAAGTCAGAGAGGCACAACAAAATTAATAATAAAAGAATTATTTAATTCAAAAAATTATTTAATAAAAAATTATTTTTTTATTTCACACACATGGACCAGACCAGGCAGGCAGGCAGTGCACGCGACCGACGGAACCGAACCAAGCTGGCTGGCTGAACGGCGGCAGCGGCGCGTGCGCATGTGGTGGACCAAGGGTTGCCTAAGTCCTCACCCTTTTACAAAAGTGGGTTGGCCCAAGGGCCCATTTAGTAGGAGCAAAGTTGGGGCTTATATACCCTCCAACTAACTAATGTGGGACTTATTACCACACACACAAGCCTTCTTACTTTTCCTCTTCTTTTCCATCCTTCGTATCCATAACCTATGGGATTTCATCCTAAATTTTAACAATGCCCCACATGGATAAGAAGTAAGTCCATCATAACCAAATGCAAATGATCATGTATGCAAAGTACGATTCCTCTACGAGAAACAACTACATAGAGAAATGTAGGGGTTACTTTTAAACCTTCTCTAGTAAAAACCTATCGAATATATTAGTCAATCAGTGGACACGCTGTCTTGAACCGTCAACCTTTTAGTGTATACCAAGATAATAGGAGTCACACAGTTGCTCCTCTAGCATCATTGGTTCTCATGTTGTATCCATTTTGGCTCTGAACACCGCCTGGTTCTGTGAGTGTTCTAGAGAATCGGCTGTTTTAAATTCTCATAGAAGCGCCCCACACTTCACACTCAAAATAATTGATTGCTAAATCAATAGCCAACCAAAATAGTTGACAATGAAATCAAAGTAGTAAATACTAAAATAAAAGTTGTTATTAGGAAACACTTACTATCAAATACCATATTTATTACTTTAGTTTTGTTATTAATTACTTTGATTTCAATGTTGACTATTTTTGTTTCAAAAACTTTTTAAAAAATATTTAGTCACTGGAGCTCTAGTGACTAACTATCAAAAGTTGTTACTAGTGCTAGAGCTTCAACGGTTGGTGAGAGGTAGTGATGTGGTATTTAAGAGAAATGAAAGTAAAGGGTGATTAATGTCTTTTGGCAACATTTCATAATCCCAAATAAGTTCAAGTAGGCTGATTCTAGATTTGATAAATTGGATGGCTTGAGTTTTCTTTTTTATATTTTCAAGATATTTTGGTGTCTTTTCCCCCTAATTTTATGAGATTTCAAATTGATTTCTTATCTTTGCAACCTTCTAACCCTAATAATTTCATTCATAGAAAATGTCAATACTATAATTTTAAACAGTAAAAAAATTTCACAAATGTTAATATTTTAAACCAATCATTTTTAATCTTTAATTTAAACATAATAGGTTAGCATTTGACAATATTTTGTACTTAAAATTGTAATGTCAACATTTTTTTTAATTAATGAGACTAACAATGTTCTTATTATATGACTAAAAAACCAATTTATAAAATTAATGAATCAAACTGAAATTATAATTAACTTTGTGGGTCATGAAGTGTAAATTTATCTTGAGAAAATGACAACAAGGTCCCAATTAAGAAAATAAATATCAGACAAGAGTCATAACTTATTGATGATAGCTTATTCACTAGTCAATGATTATTCATTTACTTGTCATTAACAAATTATAAAAAAAAATTGATATTATTTTTAAAATGAGAACCTTGATGTGATTTTCCCAATATATATCTTCTTGACTTTATTGCATTAACATCTCATGAAATTGGCATGCCATATTAAAAGCAATAAAGTTCCCAATAGATAGCATGTTTAGTTTTAGTGGTTTTTATTTTTCAATATAAAAGCAAACACAATATCAAGTAGATTTTCGGCTATGAAATCACACAAATTGATTGCCAAATCAATAATTACTACCAAATACAACTCATTGATTTTTATTTAACTATGACAAGAAAGTAACAAATGATCAAGTCCTTGTCAATTTTCAAACTATATCCCTTATATATTGAAACTATCAAAATAAAAGAGGGAAATAGCCCTATTATAGGAGTTCTGTTATTTCAATGCATGGCCCTACAACGAATGTAGCTTACAATATAAATAACATAGACATTTAATCCCCACAAAAAAAAAAAAAAAAACGCACAGATATCTGTCAAGATGTTGAGGGCTTTAATTCCATAGTAAATAAAGTTCATGAAACATGATGTAGCCATTAATCAAGGTTAAAGGGCCAAAATGAAGATTATTCAAAGTTCTTAGGAGAAAATGCAATTTTACCCACCAAAGAGAGTGACCCCACAAAATTAAAGCAAGCTTTTCCGAGAAGCAACTAAAGTAAATCTTCTAAGAAGTATAAGGTTAATTGATTATTATTTAAATAATAGTAACATCATTAAATTTAATCATACAAAATCAGTAAAGAGAACAAAACCTTGAATTAAGTAAAACTCAAATGAATTGGTTTCCTAAGGAAAACCATTAAATGACCTCTTTTAATCTCTTTAATTTTTGTCCTCGTAATCCATTCCAGAAAGGATATGTTCTTACCACCTTTTTTCCTAAAAGCTGAACCTCTAATACCTGACAGTGTAAAGCATAATGATTTGAAGTAACACTGAACTTACATGTTATATATATATATTTGTTGGGAAGAGAAAGATGGAAAAAAACACAAATAACCAATATCATGGCATAATATAATCACATGACTGCCATAGTGTGTTTAGATTAACTTTTGGAGAGCAAATTATAAAGAAAAGTGATTTAGGAGAATAGATTTTGTAAAAAAAAAAAAAATATTGATTAAAAAAACACAAATAACCAATATCATGGCATAATATAATCATATGACTGCCATAGTGATTTAGGAGAATAGATTTTGTGGGGGAAAAAAAAAGATATTGATAATATGTTTGGATAGTTGTTATCAAAATCACTTTATCAAGGCGTAGACTACTAAAAAAGGACATAGGTTAATGTCATTATTACGACGGAAGATGATTTGCAGTTGAATTAAGGGTACTTTTGGCATATTGCCTAATGACACTGTCACTTTTGGCCTCTAAAACTATTTTTCTAGCATATTAATCAATTTTTTTGTATTTTGAGGTGTTTGGATGGTCTTCAAAACCATGGTTTTGATGACACAGGTGTTGTTTCCGCTTGTGTCCAAACATGCACCCAATATCATTCAAGTATAGAACCCTAAATTCTGATTAAAAAAAATGCATCAATTATACATAGCACAATCATAAAATATCTTCTCCTTAAAGTCAGCTAAAGTTCCTTGTATACTGAGTAACTTTCAGGATTACAATGAACCATGCTATTTGTCTCCATTATTGATCTTCTCAGGAGGAAAAATACAACATAATTAAAACAATGTTTCTAGGACTTGGTTTGCTGAGGATTTAGGGAAAGTTACTCCCAAGACTCTAGGCAGACATAAGTTAATTCGTAAAGGATGTTATGACATAAAAAGAGCACTCTCTCCAATCCTAAATATAAGAGCTAGATGGAGGATTTACTTGGGTTCTAAATATAAGACCTCAATCCACTTTGTCTCTCAAATTTATAATTTTTCCCTAAAGTATCCCTACCGACAGCATATAATAAGAGGGTTTCTATTAAGGGGTAAATTCCAATACATATGATTAAATAAGATATTTTAAGGAAATCATCACACATTTATTAGAAAAAAACTAACTTAACTAATTTTCTTGATATATGTAAATTAGTTATATAGCTCCTATGTTAAAAAGATCGTAGGGAGTAATAGACAGACCATAATACAATCTTCATGATTGATGATAACAAGGAAAGATAAAGAACAAACCTCCAGTGCTATACCCCCAGCACAAGGAAAGACCAATGCATCTTTAACAAAAGTAATATCATCTACTTCTTTGGGCAGTACAGTTTTGTGGATGCCAACTCGTGTGGTGATAATTTTAAGTTCCATTGTTTTCTACTCACCATTTTTCTCAACTGACATTTTTTCTCGAGTTCCTGGCCACCCTGCAAAAGCATGAACCTAGAATTGTTCTACGTCATAATTTCACAGTTCAGGTAAAATCAGGAAGCTTACCTTATTATGTAGAACCAATGCTTCTTGATCTTGATCAAAGGATAACCATGACTCCTCTGGATTAATCTGCATAAAGCATCCATGCTTAGATATAATTACTAGTAAGGAAGATATTTCACTGACTATATACACTGGCAGCAACAGAGAGCAATTTGTGTCTGTCAGAACATTGTGGAAGAGGAGAAAACATATTCTTTAAGGGATGAAAAGTTTTAGTCTCTTTTTAACATGTATTTGGTCAACATGTAAAATAACTTTTAACTTTTAAATGGTGGCATACTTTATACTTCTACGATCAGAGAAGTAAGAAATTATTATGCGAACAAAGAATAAGAAAACAAAGAGGGGTTGTATTATTGATCTTTATTAGATGCAAGACAGTAAATAAAGAAGTAAAAATGAGAGAACTCTGATTATGTCAAGTGCAATGTAAAAAAGTGAGCAAATGTGAGTGGAGTAGCTTGTGTGTTCGAAGCATATGGCAGCACCTATTTATGGCTTGGACTCAGGTGTGTTTGTCCTTCTATTATAGATCTAAGCAAGTTGTGAGGGAGATGGAGATCCTAATGTTTTGGATCTTTGGTTGTGGACCGAACATTAGGCTTTGATTGGGCGTATCGAGATGAAGGTGAGTTAATCTTAGGCCACAGGTGTTGAGTTTTGGGCCATACAATAAGTCCCCCACTCTTTAAACCCAATAAGCAGTTGGCTTGGCAATTAGTTCTTGATCCTGATAGTCGAGTGTCTTCATCGTTCCCATGGCCTTCATTTAGGCCCTTTTCTTGGCTTCAACTAATTTCTCAAAAAGCTGCGGTTAGGATTTGTTTTCACCTTGATCTTGCTCCATATATACTTGCAATGGCGTGAGCTAAATTGTTTCAAGGCATATGGCTAGTCAAGCGTTTAGTCCGACCATGTTAGGAAAAACTATGTCAAATGACATTCAACTAATCATGCATCATAAGTCTCCTAAATCCATTTGTCTCTATTAGAAACATCATTTTGTTTCATTTAGAGACAAATAAGAAGAAGGAGGTTCTTACCTAACTTTCTTTAAATATCTATCTATGTGTATTATGGTGGATTATTAAGAATAAAAATTGCACATTCAAACATTTAGTATGAAAGATCAAATATGCTAACATTAAATAAAAAATATATATATCATAAGAATTGATTTAGCAATTTACACAAGCTTCAATGAATGAATCATACAATCTGGAAATTATGTGCTATATATGGGCATGTTTGGTATAGCAATAGTAGAAGTAACTTATTTGCAATTTGACTTTTTCAAAAGTAAAATAAGATAAAAGTCATATTGTCAACATGATTTATATTTAGAATGCCGGTAAGAAAAGTGACTTTTTTCCAAACAGGCTCTTATTTGAATGATTATTTGAAAAGTCAAATAAAATGACTCAAATGACTGAAAATAGCATGAATCTTATTCAATACTACACACACACTAATTGTATATATTATGATAATTGAAGATAAAAATCTAAATTTGATAAAAAAAAGTAAATTATTATTAAAAAAATTAAAAATACTCTAAAATACTTAATTAAATATATTCTAATGGATAAATTAGAATGCATACAAATATATATTTAATATTACATTACTTATTAGATCACATATCCTTAATTTTTCTCCAGAAGCTAAAAAATGTCAAGCTATAAGCTGAAAAAAGTGACTTCTATCATAAGTTAGTTTTTTAAATAAGCCTATTTGAGACCACCGCTATCCCATGCAGTCCATTTTTCTCTACGGGACTTAAATCACTATACGTTGGTCTTTTTTCCTCCCTCACTACTACACTAAATAGGGTGATAATAATTTATTTAAACATTCTTGCAAACTTCAAATTGCGAACAAATAATAATCTCAAATGTAACCATCTTATAGCCGCATCTATTTAATTTATTGAACACTTATATGATTTACATGCTACTTCAATAGGCCCAAATATTTTATATATTTCAGTATGATATATTTCTAGAAAAGTAAAGATCTATTCCAAATCATGATTAGTGATATTCTCATCATCAATTTTCTCTGGGAACAAGTAGCATATGATAATTCTTGAATTATATAGGGAGAATTAAATAGAATGATCTATAGGGAAGAATATTTACTAGAAAGGACCGTAAAAATTGTAATTATTTAGAAGGACCAATTATTAAAATATAAATTCAGAAATACTAAATTACCTTTGAAAGTGATTTAATTTTTTTCCCCATCAAAATTACTACAGCCAAAATCATAATTTTTTAACCCTAACTAATATCTACATATCATTTAATTATTACTCGTATGGTAGACATTGACCCTTTAACCCTTTTATTTTATTAAGTTTTTTTATATGAATCAGGAAAAAAAAAAAGCTCTATAAAAGGAACTTCATCAACAAAAATAAAAAATTAAATGCATTTCATATCTTCTGGTAACATAGATATCGGCCCTTTAACCTTTTTTATATCATCAAGTTTTTTTCTTGATTGATATGTAAATCAAGAAAAAAAAAAAGCTCTATCAAGGACACTTTATCAACCAAAATAAAAAATTAAACACATTTTTTTATCTTATAAGAACTAGTTGAATAGGCTCAAATAACAAAAATAAAACATTACTATATTGTTATAAAAAAATGAAATATTATAATGTGTTAACGTGGATTGACAAAGGAAGGCACGCGTGCTCATGAACCTATTAATTATATATATATATATATATATATAACATTTCTTTAATTTTTATAATAAATTATAAAAATTTTGAGTTTTTCCTAAAATTATATATTTTTTCAATTGAAGTTTGTGTCAATTTTAAAAATAAAATTATAATTTTGATAAAATTGAAAGATGTTTGTGTTATTTTTTCTATAAGTATCTATGATGGGAATTGTGTTTAATTTAATTAAATTTCAAAATTCATATTAGTTTTAAACATAGAATGTGAGAGAAAATGTAGAAGGTTTGATTAGGGGTAATTTAGTATTTTACATTTTTATTTTATTAATTGGTCCTTCTTAATAATTACAACTTTTACAGTCTTTCTCAACAAATATTATTTGCTATAAGTCCTTGATTTTAATTTTCCCAATTATATAATATATTGGTTATTGATGAAGAATCTCTTGATTCTTTAATAGATGTTAATACGTAATTTTCAATAGTTTGTATGATATATATGACTCAAATGATCACATAAGTCATGCCAATAATAAATTTATTTGAATTAGTAAACTTCTAGTTTACTATTATGATATGTTGCTTAACCAACAACAAACTTTCAATCTCTATGAGATGTTTGATTTAAAATCTTAATATGATATCGATTTTTAGAAGATCACTAGCCTTTATGAGGAATTGAAGTATATGAGTAAACCCTTTCCAATATTAACTCATACTTATATTCTAATAATCTCCACCTCAAATTTGAGTCATATCAACAGACTTCCTCTATTCCTACATTTTAAAGATGGTTATAATAGGCCAATAACCTATATTTTATTTGGAAGCCCAAATGATTACATACAATTGTGGATTTCAATTTGACTGAACTATCACTTTGAATCTAATTGATTCTGGGGGTTATAATTTTCGAATAATCAATTCTTCTCTAACCCATAGAATAAACAAATCTTTATTAATTCCTTAAGAACTATATCAATTCTGCTATATATACATTCTTCGGGAACTACAAAATATTATTAAATTTCTATATAACTTTATTACTTATCAGTAATAATATATTTCAATTTGTTTCTTTTAACGCATATTCAGAGTATGGAATGTTTAAAAAAATTTTCCACATTAATAAATATGAAGAAATCCAAAAACAAAAAAAAGTAAAGATAAATTGCAATAATTTGTGATGTTTAGGAGCTAAAACAAAATAATAATATTAATTTGAGAGGAATATAAATACAAATCCATTATAATGTAAAATAATGAATAATTATAATATTTATAATCTTCTTTCATATTTTCCTACTATTTTAACATCCATAAATTTAATTTGCACTACATATATAGTTTACATGCATTACATAAATGGTTTTTTCTAACAAATCAAGATGGACAAAACCTATTCATGATTAATGTTCTCATAAAATTAGATAAATTCTCATTCTTTCACATCAAACATGACATAAATATATGATTTTTATTTCACAAATGTCATATAAAGTTTCCAATATATATTATATCATGTATCATGTCTGATTAATGTATGTAACTTTCACATATCATCGGAGAATGCTAGGGAGTAGGAGAAATAACAAGATAAGAAATTAGGAGAGAAGACAATGACTCATGATCAATACCAAAATAAAATAAAAATTGCAGAGAATTTGGATGTCTTCCAATAAAGAGCTTTTTTTTTTCAATTCAATATTTGAACATATAGCCTTCAAGAGTTTGATATTTGTAACAATTAAATCATCAAATTGTCAAAATATTTCAAATCTAAAGATTTTTTTTTCTTGTTTAATTTGTATATTTGAACATTTAGCCTTTAGAGCTTTGATATTTATAAAAATTAGATCATTGAAATGCCAAAAAAAAAAAAATTCTTGCCATTTATTGAAATTGATAGTGTTCTTTTACAAAAGAATTATTACAAAAGTGACTAATAGTCATTGAAATGCAAAAAAGAACTATTAAATAAATAATATGACTTCATGCCATACAATATATATATATATATATATATATATATATATATATATATATATATATATCTTCAATTACCCATGAATCAATATAATACATAAAAATGGGAAATAAATAAAAACATAAATCCATAAATAAATATATGGATGAGAGATGGAGAGCCCAATTTAAAACTTGTGTAATTATAAGCTTTTTACACAAATCTTTATTCAAAATGAGCCATCTGGGGTCTTCAATTGGTTTGGGATATGAGCCTAAAGAAGATGATTTTGGAATCTGACTCAGGTTATTAATATGATTTTAGATAATTCTTGTAATACTGGTAGTAGCTTGATTGTGAAAGCTAGAGTTATGCTTTGTTGAGGTTGATGTTAGGGTCATCCCTTGAGATTGTAATAGAAATGTGGATGCCTTGGCCAAATGGGGTATCTCCAATTCTGCAATCTTAGTTGGATGTCCCACTCATTTGAGAACTTGGATGGACCAAGAGTGTTTAGAATTAAATTCCTCTTCTATGTAATTTACTTCTTGTAATGTATGTGTTTAGCCATCTTTTATATTCACACACACACAAAATAAATAAATAAATAAATAAAATAAAAAGTGGAATGAGCCATCTGAACGCATGTGGGTCTTGGCCACACAAGTCCCTGATAAAATTAGGCTACCTCAATTTTAAGCATGTGCAAGTATAAGCTTTTTACACAAATCTTGTACAATATACTCTAACAAAAAAAAATATATATACAGAGATGTATACAATTCCAAATGTAATATTCCACACTAACGTAAAATAATAAGAGACATTTAATTTAAAGGTCCGGCAAAAATACTTAGAATAATGCGATCAAAGGAAAATACACCAAAAAAATAAAAGAGACAAAAAAAAAAAACAAAACAAAACAAAGCACTGGAAAAAAAAACATTTAGCTATTTAAAAAAGAAAATTCAGTCTATGTAATTTTTTTTTAATCATGAGTAAAGAAATTGCTTTAAGTTTTTGAGAGAACTCGTACTATTTATATCAGGTATCATTTTCCAAATTTCAACACTTGTTTAAAAAATATATATATTTGATATAGTGTTATGCAGACTGAGATTCAAATTTACAGCACCTAAGTAAATTCACCCACTTACCTTGCAACATTTTTTATTTGGAAACTAAGCAGTAGCGCCAATGAAACTATTAGAGCAGTATTCACATCAAGATTAGCAAAACTATCAAGTATCATTTTGATTTATGAATTTCCTACTCATCATTAGTGAAGGTGAACTGATCGTGAACACTGAATACTGAAAGTTCAGTAACCACAACAAACTTTCAAATTGTATAACTACCAGAACCTAATCTTAACATGACTCTTCATAGATGCTTTATAAAACAAAAGAGACCAGGTGTTATCTTTAATGCAAACGTTCATTAGGTGTCGGAGGCAGATTAAGAAGAAGACCGCTAACTGATTCCATACAAACCAAAAAGTGTGGCATGCAACAGGACTCTAACCTGCCAGGGATACCACTGTCAAAGAACTGTAAGAATATACGAATTGTTCTTGTTACAGGATCAACAGAGCTATCCTGCCATGGAATCAGATTATTACAAATGATGCCAATTGGGGAATCTTAACGACATCTAAATAAAGGTTAAATCTAAGAAATTATTGAGGGAAAAGCGATACCTGTTTGAAAACAATAATACATTGCAATGACTGCAAGAAAGAGATTCAATCAATTATCCAAAAGTCAACGTGACCTACTATGAAAAAGTATCAAAAAATCTCAGGTGTGGAGAAATCATCAAACTACAATCATTATTACCATCACCAGATAGATAGATTTTATCAGTAGAAAACACTTTGATAAAACCAGATGCTTAACCATCCTTTGTCATCAATACCACTTGACAGGGGAACTCTTTCTTAGCTTTCAAGACTTTCCTAAATTTTTAATTCCTCTTATTTAGCAATTAGTGGGTATCATCCCTCTTAAAACACAGACTGAATGCGAATCGCAGATCATTCCTGCTTAATTAGCATGAAATCTTAGATTGAAGCATCAAAATACAGGGACACAGAACTCGCATATTAGAGGAAAGCCACACAAATAAACTGTGTAAGAAATCTGGAAATTAAACGAGATTGAAGACGTCATCCCAGTGGGAGAAGCTATAGGTCGTATAGTTAATTAAGCCAGAGCATCGCCGATAAACCAAGATTTCATCCAACCCTCCAAAAGACAATTGAAAATAATCCGGATAGAATACTTTAAGGCAAAAAATCAAAGAACAGAGTCTAATTTTTGGGTTTAAAGATTTGATCTTAAATATCGGCAACAGACAACTGAAACACTATAAAAGGGAAAAATAAACAAAACAAAAGGGGAGACCCAATAACTGTGGTTTGAGATTCTGGTTCTCTTCTGAGAATCAATCAGTTCTCTCTCCTTTGAGATTCTGGCATCAGGAAGAGGGGAGAGCGATCTGCATAAGATATATCAATATCAGTTCAAGAAGAGGACAGATATAAGTTTCTCATTCAATACTGGAGCATGAAGATTGGGCTTTATTAGTACCTTAATAGATTAAATTTGCATTTAAAGCATCACATAACTTCCATAGCATTCAATGAAGAAATTACGTTCATAAAATCAGGCATCAAGTAAGTGCCACAATTAACTACGGAAAAGATCAGAAAATTCAATGAGATCGAAGATGGATTCTAGTGGGAGAAGACGTAGAAAGTCTAGTTAATTAACACAGAGAATCAAATGTTATGCCTATTAGCAGCAGACAAGATTTATATGAAAAACAAGTAGCCGACGACAACATCAATTTAAACCACCGAGAACAGATAAAAGAACAAAATGTTCGGATTAAAGCTTTGATTGGGAACAATGTCAACAATCTAAACACAAAAACAGAACAAAAAAAAAAAAAAAAAAGCAGAGGCAAAGAATTCCACTGCCCAGCGATTTTTCTTCGGGACTCCGTCTGTGACGCCCTGCCCAGGGGCTTTTATTTATCAGTATAGCACACAATTATCGAAATGATTTATACACTTAATTAATTATGGAATAATTTGTTTTTGAAATAACTTAGTTTAAAAATAAGTTCCTTTTTCACAGCTACGTCTTGACCCCGATCCACCACCTGTCTCTTTCATGCAGTTTGGAGTTCGATTGAATGAATCACAGGTAAAAGTTAATCTTATATGCACAAGTATGAAATATAAATGATAACATTTATATATTAAGTATAAAATAATTCACAGTAAACAAATCGCATTCTAACCGTAGTTATCGACCAAAGACTGCAGCCCCTTAGGACACACAACCGTATTTTAGAATACGCAGCCCAATGAGACATGCAGCCCCAATCCATAACTCGGATACACACATGCAAATTATTCTAACAAACATGATTAGTCATATATGAATACATACATACAAGCTAATAAGATAACAATTACCCACATCAAGCTTAATCCTTAATTTCATCCAAATGTGTTGGGATCAATAGAGGTGTTAAGGTATGCCTATAAACGTTTATCATTGTCGTCAATCACTTCTGACGTCGCAAAATACCTAACTACGCGAATTATTTTTAGGGGATTAAAAGTGGATTAACCCCTAAAAATTCCCTTAATAATGATACCCCTTTTTATTTATTTATTAATTAATAATCCACTTTTCTCTTTATTATTAATTAATAATTCCTTTATTATTTATTCCATTTTCCTAGTAATAATAAAAAAAATATCTTTTTATTATTATTTATTTATTCTATTATTATTATTATTTTACTAATTATTATTATTCTCTATAATTAATTTAAACTCTCAGAGGCTATCCTAACACTTTAAATCGAAGATTTGATAAATACAAACACCACAAAAATAAACTTTGTATATAAATAAATAAATAACAATTTGGATTTAAATAATAATAACACCAAGCAAAATATGCTTCATCATATATATCATTAAGGCTTTATTACATACATACATACATATATATATATATATATATAGGCTTATAATATATCATGTGATAAATTTTTGTCGAGTAAAAACAAAACTAAGTCGTTTGTATCATCTTCCCTCTACCTCCCTTTCTTTCCCTCTACCTCCCTTTCTTTCATTTCTTTCCTCGCATTCCATTTTCCTCATCACTCTCTTTGTCTTCGTTTTTCCCTCTCTCTCTCTCTTTCTGCCGCTGCGACTTTTTCGGACCAACTCCATCTTCAGTGTATGGTGGCAAATGGAATTAATGAGTGAAACTTTGGCCTCTATTATCCAGTTTCAGTGTATTTTTTTTTCTCCCTCTTTATTCTCGATTATACAAGTACTGTTTCTCCTTATAATCATTGTTTGTCTATATTTCTGTGTAAGTTCCATGGCAACAAACTGGAATTGTGACAGATAAATAGAGAAGAATTACCGATTATACAAGCAGTGAATCGCAGCAGGACCAAACGACAAATAGTGCAGAATTACCAATCCTACAACAATTTATATTCTGATTTTTTTTTTTTTTACTTGGAAGTTAAAGTTATTCTGTGACTTTTTAAGTTCACTGGGAGGCAAAGAAAAGAATTTGTTTTCATTTTATTTTGTGTGTTTTTTTTTCAATGATGTAAATAGTATAGTTTTGTTTTCAATGGATAAAAACTTATATCCAATTACAGGGTATATCATAAGCCCTATATATATACATATAAGTTTGACAGTTTGACCGCGCCCGCACACACACAGTTAAACACACATCCAGTAGGCATGCTTTAAACGTGTGTGTGTTAAGATAACAACAAAAATTCTCTTCCTAAGGTTCACGCATGACGGTTAATATATATTTATATACAGTGAGCTCCTGTGTTTTAAAACCAAGCAGTGACGCAAAAATACAGATACTCATTAGACAATATATACATATGCAATATATATATAAGAATAGCAAACCTACACACACACACACAATAAGCTTTCTATATATCTTCTCTTCCTTAACATGATCACAGCATGCATTCCCACACACACACAGTAACAGTGTTTAAACATGCAGCAACGATACACACACCAAAACAGACAGCAATGTTAATGCAATAATGTTTATATATATATATATATATATATATATATATATATATCCAAAACAGACAGCAACGTTAATGCAACAGTGTTTGTGTGTGTGTGTGCAGGACAACCAAGCAAATACCAAAACACAACCACGATTAGAGACACACAAAAATGACGCTAATAGTCCCTTGTGTTCGTTTTTCAGTTCAGTGACGCATGGTTTTCATTTTAAAACTCCAACTGGCTATAGGAAAGTGACGAGAATCAAAGAAAAAGAAAGGCCTACGACTCACTTTCGCTGATCAAGCTGGTCGATGAGCAATGGTGAATGGTTTTCTCCCATGTTTCCGACGGTAATGAGCTAGGGATGTCTCTCTCTCTCCCCCTTCTGCGTCTCTCACTCTCTCAAACTCTCTTAGTTTCTATTGTTTTCTCCATTGCAGAACGAAAGAGGATGAAGGGACATCACTATATAAGGACTTATGAGTTTAGTCCTAAAAGAAGCAACAGGCAAAGAGAGTATGGCATCGACTGAGCTGAGAGTGAAGTGGACGTTGGGCTCAAGACATAGAGATAGTATGGTGTTCTACTGTCCGAGAAGGATGGCACTGCTGAGATCTTGTGTGGCTGCTAACTCCGCATGATTGCCGCTGTGATTATTTTTCCTTTTTCTGATTGTGTGATCTGATAGTGAGACTGATCTTGTTTTGATGTGATATCTCCTGCTTTTACGTAAATGGCGCTTGGAGGAGTTTGGTTAAGTATATGGGCTAGAGATGTTTTGCACTCATGGACTGGACGTTGTGGGTTGGACAGCAATTGGAGAGAGTATTATATATTGGGCTTGTGACGTGTTGGCTGTGTGGGCAGTAAAAAGAAAAAAACTGATTGCATAATGGGTTGATTTAAATTAGTTGTGTTTCATGAGAGAGAATAATATATGGGCACCAGTACTACTTGTAGTGCAGAGGTATTGAGATTCATTTCCCCCCTTAGGTCCAAGGTTTAATCCCCTCTCCCCTCGTTTTGTATATAAAAAAAAAAGAATAATATATGGGCTTTTGTTTTCTTTTAATTACACATTTTAAATTCCCAAAATTTTCTCTTGCACTTATTTTCCAGGATTTTTATTTCTAAATATTACAAGGAAAATAAATGCCTAATTTTCCAATAATTAATTTAATAATTATTTTAGGCCAAATTTCACTATTCATTTCCATATATTATTCAAACTTTAAATTCCTAAAATTTGGGGTGTTACATTTTCTCCCCCCGTTAATTTAAATTTCGTCCCTGAAATTTGCTACACAGTTTGCAAACTCTGAGCCATAAATTCTAGGTACTTCTTCATGCTTTCCTCTATTTCCCATGTTGCCTCTCCAGGAGATAGTCCCTTCCAAAATACTTTCACAAACGGGATACTCTTGTGCCTGAGCTGCTTTTCCTGATGATCAATAATCCACATTGGCTCAACCACGAAAATATTATCATGTTGGAGATCAACGTTCTCATACTCTAGGACATTATCAAGGTTCGATTGATACTTTTTCAACTGGGAAACATGGAATACATCATGAAGTTCATCCATATTTGGGGGTAGAGCTAGTTGGTAGGCTATTGGTCCACTCTTCGCCAATACTTCAAATGGACCAATATATCGAGGACTTAGCTTTTTTCTATTTTAAGGTTCTCCCAACTCCTTTAACACGAGATATCTCTAGAAACACATGATCTCCTACTTCAAACTCTAAAGGTCTTCTTTTATCGACATAGCTTTTCTACCTACTTTGAGCTGCAAGGAGATTCTTCTTGATTAGATCAATGTGTTCGGAGGTTTGGTCAACTAAATCTAGCCCAATTAGCCTTCTTTCAAACAACTCTGCCTAGCAGATAGGTGATTGGCATTTTCTGCAATATAACGCCTCAAATGGGGCCATCTAAATGCTCAAATGATAGCTGTTATTGTATGCAAATTCTGCCAATGGGAGATATCAATCCCAATTCCCTCTGAAGTCCAACACTCACACTCTCAACATGTCTTCTAGCGTATGTATGGTCCATTTAGATTGTCCATCAGTCTGAGGGTGATAGGTTGTGCTGAATTTTAACTTTGACCCCAGAGCTTCATTTAAAGCATGCCAGAAACAAGATGTGAATCGTGGGTCTCTGTCGGAAATAATACTTTTTGGTATACCATGGAGTCTCACTATCTCTTTGATGTAGACCTCAACCAATCTCTCAGGAGAATAACTAGCAATGATGGGAATAAAGTATGCCGACTTGGTTAAATGGTCAACAACTACCTAGATTGCATCAATATGCTTGATCTTAAGCAATCCCACTATTAGGTCCATGGTAACAAGTTCTCATTTTCATTCTAGAATTTTAAGCCTTTGCAGTGGTCCAACAGGCCATTGGTACTCAATCTTCACCTTCTAGCAAGTTAAACATTTGGCCACATACTGGGTTAAATCTTTCTTCAACCCTGGTCACCAGACCTCATATTTCATATTATGGTATATTTTGACCATCCTTGGATGTAAAGTATAGTTACTTTTATGAGCTTCATCCAGTATCTTCTACCTCAACTCAGCCTTTGGCGATATATAAATTCTCTTCTTATACCTCACCAATCTGTTAGGTGATAGGTTGTGATCTTGGGTCTCATTCTGAGATATCAACTCCCGTATAGCATTTGCTTGCTCGTCTTGCTTCTGAGCTTCTTCAATTTCATCCCTTAGATCATACTCTCCTTGGCTAACAAGAAAATTTCCAAGATACGCCTCATAGGGCTCTTTTGGTTTCACAACAATTTGATTCGACAGATTCAGATCCCTGGAATCTTCTAGTAATTTCAGCTCATAGATCATCATGAATGATATCTGCACTACTTTCATACTCAAAGCATCTGTGATAAGATTGGCTTTTCCTGGGTGGTATTTAATCTCAGGTCATAATCCTTCAACAACTCCATTGATCCACACTATCCCATGTTTAGCTCTTTCTAGTTAAAGAACTATTTGAGACTCTTATGGTCATAGTATAGTTCCACGGTAGTATCATACAAATAATGCTGCCAAATTTTCAATGCAAAAACAACAATCGTAAGCTCCAAATCGTGAGTTGGATAGTTTAACTCGTGAGGCTTCAGTTGCGAGAGGCATAAGTCACCATTCTGCCCTACTGCATCAGGACACATCCTAATCTATGCTTACTAGTATCACTATAGACAACATATGTCTCATCTAGATTTGGGATAATCAACACTGGTGTTGTAGGAAACCTCTCCATCAATTCTCTAAAGCTACCCTCACAACTCTCATCCTAAACAAATGATTGGTTCTTTCCCGTTAGCTTCATTAATGGCAAGGCAAGCTTAGAGAAATCCTTTATGAATCTGTGGTAATATCCCGCCAGACCAAAAAACTTCGTATTTCAATTACTGTATTTGGTCTCTTCCAGTCTAGTACTGCTTCCACTTTATTAGGATTAACAACGACCTCATCTCGTGATATCACATGGTCCATAAATTTAACTTTTCAAAGCCAAAAGTCACACTTGCTCAGCTTAGCATAGAGTTGCTTCACTTTTAGTACATTAAGTACCTGTCGCAGATGGTGCCTATATTCCTCCTTATTCTTGGAATAGATCAAAATGTCATTAATAAGCCTACTACAAATCGATCTAGATACTCATGAAAGATTCAATTCATATAGTCCATTAACAATGCAGGTGCATTAGTCAAACAAAAGGGCATCACCATAAACTCATAGTGCCCATATCTGGTCCTAAAGGCTATCTTCGGAATATATCTTTAGCTCTCAGGACATACTTTAAACATACTAATCCAATGTCATCATTGTCGAGCAACTAACATACTACTAGACATATAGGTCTTACGGCCTAGGGACTCTTCCCCATGCAAACTTGCACAATGGGCCTTACAGCCTCGAGCCTTTGCTCGTCTATTTCATCTGGGCTTCTTCAATTCAAGTTCTCAGACTACCTTTCCTTGCTTAGCACTATAACTAGAAATTCCTATCTAACCTATTTGGTGTAGATCTCTGGACCATTCTAACAATTTTTGTTATGGTATCATTACAATCACTAACTACACCACTTTTTGTTTCAACACACTAGCAACGTCAATCACATAACTATTTTTCATTCTCCTTTTTTATCTCATCTTCAATTTTTCACATATTGAAAATTTTTGTGGTCATAATACATTTCACAATTCGCACTATACAAAAGTAGTAGTGCTTTCACATTTTCAAACTTAATCGCTACCAGCTCAAATTTTTTGTGAATACAATTCACTGCCAAACTATTTTTAGAAAACATTTACGATTGGACACATTAATGAGCGGGTTTTTTCATTTCACAAAACATTTGGAAGCTCTCACCACCACTTCAACCTTTCGGTAGAGTGACATATCTCAATCCTTTCATACACAAACCACTGTAATGACAATGCACTTGTTGGCCAATGTGGGAGAGTTTTCGTCTCCCAATAAGAGACCCAGTCCACACTAGCACATATAATAGCAGGCCACCCATTAAAATCCCCACCTGGGAAAAGGACTATTATCTAGGAGCCTCGCTCCAAATGCCTACGTGGGCACTAACCAAACAAGGCAATATATGTGCCCCCTACAAGGCGAAACTACTTAGATTGGATGCATACACTACTAGTACGAGTATCAGCTTCTCAAAACTAATCCCTTTAAAGAGCCTTCAACGATGGCCAGCAATTCAAATCATTCTAAAACATCTAGTAAGATCCAGCAAACTAGGTACGATTACAACAATTTCTGACCTCTTCCAGATCTGTAATGCTTTACCACCACATAGTTCACAACTGAACTTCAAACCTGGGTTCTACCAAACCCTTCTATGAGACAACATTATTTCAATAGTGACCACTGCCTTGGTCTCAAATTCAGTTGAAAATATCTCTTTCAAAAACTCTATTCCAAAAATTGTTCACAAACTCAGCAAGTGGATTGGCAAATTCAACCTTTTAGTATTCAAACATAACAAGGAACTAGGAACCAGAAAAACTGTCCTTAGAAAGTCATCACTACTAAATGCATTCCAGCCTCTGTCCTCGGCTACTCAAGCCATCTATAGGACACTTAGTTTATTCTATCTCAGCCTTTCAACCATTTCAGTTCATATCATGTGTTATGTTTAATTACGAAAGGACCCTACAAGTCCAACAACATAAGACCCTCCAAATCTCGAATTCCATTGTGCTAGGAAAGATAAACGTAAAATTGTCCCGATTCTGAATTCTTTAGACTTAGAAAAAACAATTTTTGTTGTCATTCACCAATTAAATATAAACACAACGCTGGAGCATCCCATGGCGATACATCGCCTCACACAAACCAAACCTCGTCTAAGATCATTCTAAATATGAACTTCCAACTTTAGTCTAGCTTCAGACATAACCACCATTTTACTTTCCTTATTGGGTAATCACCTACATCTTGGGGGAATCTATCAACTACTAACATCTCTACGGTTACCTGTTCTGATCATGAGACTATAACTTGGGGCTACTTAGGTTCTAGTTATCATTTGGTTCCATCAAGGAACAAGCCTCAATCAGTCTTTCTAAGAGAATATTCTATAATCAAGATCTTTCCCTATGCTAGATAAGCAATTAGCAACCTCCAGATACCTCATATATGTTGGTACAACATTTTGGTACCTGAAGTCATTCAATTCACTCGGAACCATATCCTAATAAACATGCTAAAATCATCATGATTCAAAGTTTATAACCTTCAGGCACTATCCTCAAATTTTTCCAAATTAACAATTGTTAGATTCACAATCTGACTCTTCAAACCTCAACATTAGTTGGGCTAAGAAATCATATTTCCTCAACAACATCCATTATTCATACTAAGATCATGATTCGCAACAACTAATATAATCATCAAAATATCGAATAATATTCTCACCAGATCAGTATTACTCATAAGGTTCTAATTCTACCTCAATCCTCAATATCACAGGGGAATATTCTAAACATCATTTGTTCACCTCAAAGGTAACCATCAATCATACCCAAAACATTGCTGACAGTGCATCATCAATCAACATTCACAAGGTTCATACTCTCAGGTGTTAGACCTTAAACAACCTTAATCACATTTTGACCTAAGCTTTATTTCATCTTAGTTTAGATTCAAACATATCCGTAATCATTAACACCTTTCCCTAGCATCCATGAGAATCACTATGTTTTTCTTGCAGCGGTCAAATTTTATTGAGTTGGAATGCTGGCTTTGGCTACTAGTTGTTGGTAATAAACTCGGGAAATTATTTTTAATATTATACACATAATCATTTTAGAAAAACATGACCTAACAAGAGAAGGAGAAAAAAAAACCATCCATATCTAAATTGAAATAAGAAAAATGACATTTAAATACTATTTGAATTATAAAATTCTCAAAATGTCTATTAAATATGCACAAACACCAAAAGGCAGTAGTGGGTGAATTTGTGATTTTAAAGTGTTGGTGATTTTACAATAATTCCTTCAAATTTTTAATTTAAATTAAAAAGAGAGAGAGAGAGAAGGGCACCTTCGCCGAGGCACCACCGGCAACCGACACTAGCAGGGATGAAAATAGGATAAGCCCTTTTTAAGGACCAACAACCTAACCTGTTTGAGACCTAGTAAAGCCTAACCTATTTAACCAAAAGGCTAAGCTATAAGCTTGTTTAGATTCTTAGCTCCTTAAACATGCTAGGTTTTTTTTTCCCTTAAAGCTTAACTTGCAAGCCTGTAGGTCCAACCTATTTAATATATCTAATAAATTTTAATTTCGTACTTTATATATATATATATATATATATATATATATATATATATATATATATATAATATTTTATTCTATATATAAATTAGGTTTTTTTAAAAAAAATTATATTTAGGCTTTAAGCCTATGTAAAACCTATAATTTATAAATATGTACTTTAAAGCCTACCATAAGCTTACGTTTGCTAGTATTAGTAGGCTTAAAGCTTATTAATGTAGGTCTATAAAAATACTTCAGACTTAAGTAAGCATTTTAAAGGCTTAGGCATAAACTTAAAAATAAGCTTGAATTCAAGCTCAGACATATGCTCAAACTTGAAACTCTTACTGCGAGCTCAAACCTTATTTAGCTAAAGTTTGGCCTGTCATTACCTATTTCTATTCCTAAGTGCTGATGGTTGTTGTTTAAGGTGGGAATAACTTTTAAAAAAAATAAAAAATAAAATTGAAGCCTAGGTGGTGAAGGTGCAATTTAAACCCATCCTACCTTAATTCCAAAAAGTTTGGTGGCCCTCTTTGATATATTAATGCACAACATTATATATATTATAAAAATAAGCAAATGCAATATTTTCCTCAGTAACTATATTTATATAGTGAATAACAATGTTTATAAAGATATTTACTATTTCAATAACGACATTTGTAAATGTATACTTATATTAAAAGGTATTTAACTAAATGAGAAAAGTTATTAACTAAAAATGTATAAGATATTGGGAAAATTCCATGTAAATACCAGTTGAATTTGACAACTTCCATAAGCCCATTGAATTTGTAAAATGACCAAAAGGACATGTAAACATTTGAGGGATATGCAAATTCGGGTGAATTTACCTTTTTTGCCCTTAGTTTTTAAATAAATTAAAAAAAGAAATATGACCCTCGTCAGAGGGCAACTGTGGCTAGCGGTCGGAGGGCCACCTAAGATCTGGCAAGGTTTTTTTTTGGGGGGGTTGAATCTTAGTTTTTAGAAAAAGATTTTAAGGAAAGTAAAGGGGGTGGGGTTCAAACCCACCCTCTCTAGGTGAAAACCAAGTGGCCTAACCATTGGGTCACTTGGTTTCTTTAACATATATATGCACTAATAAATATATATTAGTTATTTATGCAGAGTTTGGAAAATTTCAATTTTTTAATACTCTTTTAATATACTTATATATTAACTAATTATCATTTAATATTTATTTCTTATTCTTTTTCATATTTAATATTTAATAATATTTTTTGCCAATGATTTTAATTATGACTTATTTAAATAATATTTTAGTCTTAAAATTTGAAGAGACACTTGTGGAAAAACCTGATGAAAGCACTAGTAATTACCATTATGGAACTTGTAAATACCATTAGTGAATTGGTAATTCTCATTACAACATTTGTTATAATTAACCGTTATTTCTCTTTTAATCAGAGATAGAAGTGGTAAACTTGAAAAACGAATTGGTAAATACTATTGCCAGATTAATAAATGTCATTGAAAATTTCGTAATTGCCATTACAAGTTTTGTAATAATTGACATTTATTTCTCTTTTAATCATAGACACAAGTGGTAAGTGTGAAAAACGAATTGGTGAATTCCATATTTTCAATGGCATTTTACTAGTCCGGCAATAGTATTTACTAGTTCATTTTTCAGGTTTGCCATTTGTGTCTCTGATTAAAAGAGAAATAAAGGTCAATTATAACAAATATTGTAATGAGAATTACCAATTCGCTAATGGTATTTACAAGTTCCATAATGGTAATCACTAGTGTTTTCATCAGGTTTTTCACAAGTGTCTCTTCAAATTTTAGGATTAAAATATTATTTAAATAAGTTATAATCAAAATCATTAGCAAAAAATATTACTAAATATTAAATATGAAAAATAATAAGAAATAAATATTAATTGATAATTAGTTAATACGTAATTATATTAAAAATTATTAGAAAGTTGAAATTTTCCAAAGTCTGCGTAAATAACTAATATATATCTATTAGTGCATATATATGTTAAAGAAACCAAGTGGCCTAGTGGTTGGACCACTTGGTTTTCACCTAGAGGAACCCCACCCCCTTCACTTTCCTTAAAATATTTTTCTAAAAACCAAGATTCAACCCCCCCACAAAAAAAAAAAAAAAACCCCGGCCGGATCTCAGGCCGTCGGCGGCTGGCGGTTGCAAGCCATTCGGCAGTCCTCTGGTGAGGATCATATTTATTTTTTAATTTATTTAAAAACTAAGGACAATAGAGTAAATTTACCCAAATTTGCATATCCCTCAAATGTCTACATGTCCTTTCGGTCCTTTTACAAATTCAATGGGCTTCTGGGGGTTTTTCAAATTCAACTGGTATTTATATGGAATTTTCCCTAAAATATTCATTAAATGAGTAAAGTCATTAAATAGCAAGGAGAAATTCCTTCCCTTGTGTCTTTGCCCTCAAAGCAACAAACAAAGGACTTTTACATGAATCCCTAGGTCGCAAACCGAGAAATCAACTCAGAATTATGGCTTGTTTTGTTGTCAAAATCTTGATTCAAATTAAACCATATCAATAAAGATCCATGTAATATCCTGAATTTTAGATTTGTAAGGTTTGAATAATATATGGAGATTTAGTATAAATTATGGCCAAGAATAATTATATTGGAAGTTTAAGGCTCTTTTTTAATTTAGTTATTGTGGAGACAAATGAATTTATTTAATTATCCCGAAGCCCAATTAAGCCAACCCGGCCCACGAGGAATACCTCACTCAATCTATATTTTAACATGAGGCAGTCAGAAACGCAGTAGAGAAAGAGAGTTGTCAGTAAATCTCATTAGCCATACTTGACCAGCGAGATTTACTCACTCTCTGAACACGTAAGACCAGTAGCGCCATACTTCCCCAAACCTTTCACCAAACATTTTGAATTCAATACCATTTACCTCTAATTGCTTCCAGCTGAAGGGACCCCTAAGTCCTTATATAAGTGTTGTTCCTGGAACTCCCTTCATCTTCCTACAACCAAAAATTGAGTGAGAGAGAGAGAGAGAGAGAGTCTGTTGTGAGTAAGCTTTGTTCACCTTTCCCCTAAGGTTTGTGCTGAAGGAAGAGGAGTGTGATTCTAGTAAAGATCACAACGTGCAGACTATCAAGCTAAAGGCAATCATCGACCCTCTCTTCTTTCTAGTTTCTATCGGTTATTTTTATGGAACTTTGAGTGAAATACCATAGAAGCAAACCCAAGAAGTTTATGCTAAAAAGGAACTATAGAAACCAAGCCATAAGATTTCTTTGTTGCATAAACCATAAACCTGGGGCTGAGTTGAAGAGAGATTGTGTTTCTGAAATGCATATATTAATGTTATTTATGCATGATAAGGGAAAGAAAGCTTGGGTAATATGTTTACTTATATATTAGAAACCAATGGGAAACGACTTCAACATCACCTCATAACTTGTTATCATCTCAGCCTATATAATATACCGCAATCCCAACAATCTCCTTAGCCTATCCATCTCCCACTTTCACAACACACAAACTTTATCTCGGACAAACTCTATCCCAACAACGACAATTCAACACATCAACCACAACACACAAAATCTATCTCAGACAAACTTTATCCCATCAACGACAACTCAACACATCAACCACAACACACAAACTCTATCTCAGACAAATTTTATCCCAACAATGACAACTCAACATATCAACCACAACACACAAACTCTATCCCTACAACGACCACTCAATACAACACACAAACTCTATCCCGGACAAACTCTATCCCAACAACGGCAACTCAACACATTAACCACAACACATAAACTCTATCCCAGGAACGACAACTCAACACATCAACCACAACTTAGCACCTTAACACACACACACACACACTTTAACAAGATCCTGGCAACCTCTACGAGCCGGCACCCTATAAGAATTCGATAAGTGACTTCATGTAGGAATGAACAAACTTATAAAAATGGTATTATTATCAAGTCGCGTAGTTAGGTCCTTTGCGATGGCCGAAGTGACTAATGACAATGATAAACGTTTATAGGCTTTCCTTGACACCTCTACTGATCACGGAACCTTCGGAAGTGAAGGATTCAACGTGGATAACTATTATCTTATTAGCCTGTATGAGTATATTCATGTATGATTAACCTTGTGTGTTAGAATATTTACATATGTGTATCCTAAGTATGGATTGGGGCTGCGTGTCCCATATGGTTGCGTGTCCTAAGAATGAGGTTGTGTGTCCCATAAGGCTACATGTCCTAAAAATAGGGTTGTGGTTCTTAGTTGATAACTGCGGTTACAGTGTGACTTATTTACTGTAAATTCTTCTATGTTTAACATGTGTTATGTCATTAGTTATATCTCCTACTTGCATATAAGATTAACAGTTACTCTGGGGTTCATTTATTTGAACTATAGATCGTATGAAAGAGACAAGTAGTGGATCGAGATCAAGAGGGAAGACGTAGCTGTGAATAAAGGAACCTTCTAGGAAAAAAATTATATAGTTAGACTTTAGTATATTGCTTATCATTTGTCGGTCATTTTTTGGATTACTGTATTATTATTCGACTATATGATAGATTCGAATCGTGAAAAATTTTTCATCACGTTTTTCAAACTTAGTTATTTAAGCAAGTTTTATTTTACAATTAAGTCGTCCAAATTATTACGATGCCTATGTGATAACTCTGTTAATTAGAGGCGCCTCAAGGGCGGGCATTACAATCCAACTGAGTAATCATATCAAAGTTATTAACAGCGCAATCTTGTACAAAGTTGAAGCAGGGCATTTAAATCGGTCATGCATGTGATTCAAAAAAGCATACAAGTAACATTATTCATGTATATAGGGATAAATGCAACTCCCTTATTCTCTCTTACACGCATACAATTATTTGAAATTATGCTACAACGACAGAAAATTAAAAACAACTACCATTATTCATGTTACAGAGAGCAGAATACTAGTACTGAAGATTAAGTCTATGCTTGGATGCAGAGAAAATTAGGAGAGAAATAATATGGAAAACTCCCAAAAAATAGTAAATTTCTTTACCATTCTTGGAAGATTTTAATCATAGTATTCACTCCCTCTATTTTTTCCATATTTTTCTCGACATCCAAACATAGGTATCCTTTGTTCATCAGTTTCTTCTTGGCTCCTGGGAAAATTATGGGAAAACCTCAATGAGAGACCTTATACCTAGAACTGGAGTTATCTTATAGGTAGAGAAACCTGCAGAGGAAAACAAGTGGGCCCACTCTTTCTCATTTCTCTCTTTTCCTGGGACCAGTGTCATTATTAGCAGATCAAATTGCAACTGTGTTTCAACCGATTCATCATCATAATCTGCCTTGTCATCCTCAACCACTTCGTTTATTAAAACCAACTTCCCTCGCTTGCCTTTGCTTGTTACTGCCTCCTTGCAGTTCTTCAGTAATTTCAGACATCTCTCGTCGTCCCAGTCACATAGAACCCACTGCTCGTCATTCCAAGTAAGCATCCTCAAAATGAATTTCTTTCCATTGTACAAAGATATAAGACTTGTATTTCACGGTAGTAATTGGTTTCATATATATTCTTACTATCATTATTTCACGGTAGTAACTGGTTTCATGGTTAAAAACTCAATGCGCATCTATATGTATACTCTCCCTCCATCAAGAATGCTTCTTAATATCACATACTAGTTTTTTTTTTTTTTGGGGGGTGGGGGGAATCGTTGATTTTGGGACTCTAATGAAAAGATTATCTTTATTTTATATTTTATACTTATTAAAATAATTTTTTTAAAAAATATAGACTTTTAAAAATTCAGATATATACTAGATTTGACGGTTTAAATATGCTTAGCACTCCAATTCACTTAATAACCAACTCTAATTAATAAGAGCTCAAAAAAAAAAAGTTTGAGCAACCAGATTATTCTGATTTCACTGCCTACCTTCAACGTGATAATATCAGCAGCAGGAGGAATAGTTTGAAACATATCTCCTTGTACGAACTTGAGGTTTCCACAGTCCTTCAAGCCACCAACAACGTAAGGCAAATCGAACACAGTACACTCCATTTCTGGAAAAGCTTCAGCTAAGGCCTTGGCCATGGTGCCAGTGTTACCCCCAACATCAACAAGCGAGCCACATCCCTTAAACACATCCCTACACTGCTCAACCAACACTTTTACCACCAGTTTTGAATCGCCAGCCAAGAAGTCTCTGAAGTTATTGAAAGTCCGAGGCACATTCCAGGCATAGTCATAGAAAGCTTTTCCATACACCGTTTCAAACGGCGTTGGATCATTGTTCTGAAACCAAGCGGGCAAATGTTCCCACGGTTTCACTGAGATTGGGTCAAGAGTGAAAAGTGAAAAAGGGGCGAGAGTGAAGGGATGGTCCTTGAGAAAAAGGGTCGATGCATCAGTGAGGACGTAGCCCTCAGGGTAGTCAGAAGTTTCTGGAAGCTTCTGGAGAGAGAAGAAGCCGGTATGAGTAAGGAAGCGCATCAAGCGACGGAGGTGAGGGGCTTTGGAAGGTTGGATTTGAAGGGAAGAGGCGAGAAGAGGAAGAGGCATGGGCTTGCCATGCTTGTGAATGATGTCTGGTATGTTTAACTCTATTGCTGACCTCAAAGACATTGAGTTAATGAAGCCGAGGATGTGGTTCCATCCATGGGTTTGAGCTTCAAGCACTCTTCTTGTTGCTGCTTCATGCCCTTCGTTTTGGGATTCCATAGTTTTGCTGTTGTTGGTTGGTATTTACCTACTGTATGACACTAAAGTAATTCTCGAATTTATGGTGGAATGCTAGCTTAGTTGATGGTCTATTTATAGAGGCAATTGTGCTCGTTTGAATCAATATATATAAAAATGATTTTTATTCTAACTGATTTTTTTATCAACTCAAGTTTAAGTAAAAGTTGATTAGTGTAACGTGAATAATGATTGGATATGCTTCTATAGAAAAATGTTAGTTTGATATAAATTTATTGAAAAGTGTTATGAATGTGGATGTTCATTAATTCACAATCTCTAAATATTATTAGAAGATGATATGAGATCCATACATAATAATATATTTTTTTGCATAGTATCACGCATAGTAATTTATTATTTGATGGACTCACACACAATTATAGATCCGTTGTTGCTTCAGGAGAGGTGTTGAATAATTTGGCCTAGGGGTAAATCACACCAAATGACCCAAAGGTGAAAATTACACGAAAGGTCCATTTTCCTTCTATAAGTAGAAATCTTCTGTAAACATTTAATATATATTGGAATAAGAATTTCTATTTACTCTCTCTCTATCTCTAGAATCTCTCTTGTTTTTATTATTTATTTTTATCAGTTTTATAACAAAAAGTAAGTTTTACAATTTTTGATTTTTTTTTAAAAAAAAGTCAAAAGTCATGAGTTAGAAACGAGAAAATTTTGCATAAACTTTATAGTAGTATGTGAGCAACAAGTCAATTACCCCAAACTAAACATGGTCTGTGAGAGGCAAATGTAAAATCATTCAGGTATTATATGCCTTTTTCTCTAGCACAAGAAATCAGATTTTAATGATGCTAATTATTTAATATTGAATTTGCATTGTCGTTTATAGCGTTGTAGCATCATTGGATAAGGAACCAATATCAACCCATCCAATCTGGACGGTCCATATTTGATATTTTTTAAAATATGCTTTTTAAATGGAAAATTATTTTTTTTAAAAAAATATATTAGTTAAAATATTATTTTTATTTTAGATTTTCTATCCATTAAAATAATTTTTATAAAAAAATAAAAAGAAAAAATATTAGATCTAGACCGTCCAGATCCAATTTAAATAGTCCGAATTGGATAGGTTAATAGTGCCCATTATTTGGGTAGGCACCAAAATTGATTCCCATCGTATAATCTTTAAAGATTTAGCTTTTGGCATGATGCATGCTTTCACTCAAGAAAGAATGGGCACCAAAAGTGATTTCCATCGAATAATCTCTAAAGATTTAGGTCTTGTTTGGTACAAAGAATTGGTGGGAAGGAAAAGGAACTTCAGTAAGTTTCTTTGTTTGGTACACAGTTTGCACAAAATATTCCCAAGAACTTGAGTTCCTGGGCCCACCAATCTTCCCTCATATGTGGGAAGATCAGATCCCACCAAAATTGGTGGTATCTCAAATTCCCACGTCACTATTCACATTTTTTGAACAAATTTACCCCTCAAATTTAAACTTAACGGGACGTTTGAACTTGGCAGAAAAGTCTAAACTTGGCGGGAATTTTTTTCTCCATAAGTTCAAACTTCATAAAAGCATAATTTTTAAAAATATATTTTAGTAAAAAAATATTTTTCTTTTTTATTTTGAATTAATTACCTTTGAAGTGTAAAATAGATATTTCCTAATTCTTTATCAACTACCACCTCTTCATTTTCTTTCTACCAAACAACTCATCTTCTCTCAAACCATCTTCCCTCATTTTTCAAAATCTTCCTTTCTTTTCCTTTCTCTCTTCTAAGTTCCTTTCCCTCCTCAAATTTTCCTTATACCAAATGGGACCTTAGCTTTTGGCCTTATGCATGCTTTCACACAAGAAACTTCACCTTCGTATATATAATTGATGTTATTTTGTCAGCTTACTAATGATATGACGTCTCCAATTACATGATTAGATTTAAAGTTAATTACCTGGGAAATTTACCAAAATAATTTTTTTTTAAAAAAAGTACCAAATGAGAGCAGGTGGGAAAGTATTTCCCAAACTAAGGCAGTCAGTGCCGTCAACAATGTTGACGCCACCAGTGACATAAAAACTGTTGACGTCACTGTGGCATCAACAATAGACGCCTAGCTAAAGGCGTCACGCCTTTAAGCGTCTAATGATGCAGGCGTAAATTTTTTTTATACTATAATTTTATAATTATATTTAAAATTATAAATAATAACTCTACTTAATTATAAATAATAAATTTAATTCATAATTAAGAAAATTAAAATATTTAAAATTTATTTTAATCTTAAGATACAAGACTAATTAGTAAATTTTTTAATTAGTGAATTTATTACAAACCATAAGATAGATGACTAATTATTTAATATTTTGTACATTAATAATTTGATATATAAATTGTAAATTATTATTAGCCAAATTTAATTAAATAAATTTGTGAGAATAATAATTAGTGAATTAATAAAAATACTTTTTCAAATATGTTGTATATTATTTTTTTTATAGAGTACACTAGGATAAATAGGATAAGCTTAAATATAAAATAATTAATTAGTTAGAGAATAATTAATTAGTGACTTAATAATGTATTGTGTTTTAGTCACTAATTAATTATTCTCTTAAGAATTAATTATTTACAAAAACACAATACATTATTAAGTCACTAATTAATTAATTATTTAATTATTTAACTAATTATTATTCTCTATTTAAGTTTATCATATCTATCCTAGTGTACTCTATAGAAAATAATATACAACATACTTCACAAAATATTTTTATTAATTCACTAATTATTATTCTCACAAATTTATTTAATTAAATTTAGCTAATAATAATTTACAATTTATATATCAAATTATTAATGTACAAAATATTAAATAATTAGTCATCTATCTTATGATTTATAATAAATTCACTAATTATACAATTTACTAATTATTCTTGTATCTTAAGATTAAAATACATTTTAAATATTTTAATTTTCTTAATTATTAATTAAAATTATTATTTATAATTAAGTAGAGTTATTATTTATAATTTTAAATATAATTATAAAATTATATTATAAAACTAAATAAATTGGCGCTTGTGGTGTCAATTGACGCCATAGGCGTCTTTAATTGACGCCTAAAAGGCATCAATTAATTGACGCCTTTAGGTGTCTACTGTTGATGCCACAGTAGCGTCAACAGTACTGACTAGCGTCAACAGTACTGACTGCCTTAATTTGGGAAATATTTTTTCACATGCTTTAATTTAATACATTTTTTTAAAAAAAATTATTTTGGTAAATTTCTCATCGGCCTAATATGGAGATAAGTGGGAGACAACAAAAAAAAGCAAATTTTATCAAAATCTTTAAAGTAAAGTGAATTTTTGAATAAATGGAAGCTAGCAGAGAGTAGAAAGGAACGAAATTGAGCAAATTGTACCTTCTTATCTCCATCTCTCTTCCATCATTAGCTTACCATTTGTCCTTTTTTGTGTGTCTTTTTTCATTTCACATTTTCTCTCTCACATATTCAACACTCTCGGTATCATGTCCCAACTCATTTTGATCCTTTACTGTTGAGCGCATATTGGGTGCTGTGTGGGAAAAGTTTATTTTAGGATTAAGGTGCAAAAATACACATGTGCTTTACTCCTAGGAGTGCCCAGAACCATATGTTTTTTTTTTTTGAGTGAAAATACACATGAACTTTCAAAATAGAGCAAAAATGCCATCACCGTTAGATTCCTCTAACTTCTGTTAACTTGCAATGTAAAAATACCAAAATGCCCCTAAACTAAAAAAAATCCCCAATTTCATATATACACAAACCACAGAAAAGGTTTCGAGCAAAAAAAACCACAGAAAAGGTCTCCCTACAATCCCTGGTATTTTCCTATCACTACCCAGATTTTTATCCTTTTTAAATATTCTTTATGAACCCTAATCACTTCTTATACCAAACTCAGGCGAACAATATTTCACAGCAACAGTGTACATACCAAATATTGACAACAATGAATGGCAATATATTCAACACCCATTTTCAGAGGAATCCTCCTCCACTGTGAACCAATCGAGTGATGAATCGAACAATTTGGTGATTGAGGACAATTACCTGAAGGGGGAAAAACAAAAGGGAAAAAACCAATTGATTGCTTCTATGGAATCTCCCTTCAGATTTCAGATCTCAAATCGCCCCCAAAACCATTCACACCCAGAAATAGCAAACAAAGCCACCACAAATTCAACTCAACAGCATCACAACAAAGCCAAATAGAGTAATCATCAAACAAAATTGTATGTTAATTCATAAATTCCTTCATTCCAGTCCCTTTCATAAATTACTCCGTCAATGGAGGTTCTGAGCCCTAGAAAGGGAAAAAAATTCCTATTCCAATTCTAAACCACTTGAAGGGGGAAAAAACAAAAAGAGAAAGAAGAAGAACTTTATATGTACAGGTGTATAATCTCTTCGATCTTCAGAAGGATCTGGGAAAAGAAGCGAGAGAGAGACTTTTCTGTTGGAATATCTCTCCGAGTTCGATCGGCTTTACTAAGCAATCGGAGCTTCAAGATCTTGATCTTCACCTCCGTTGTCTTACTTGAGAAATCGCCGGTGTTCTTTGTCGAAAAACTTCCCTCTGTTCCCCTCTCCACCACCAGAGACGCCACCGTCCAACTCCAATCCTCACAGTCGTCCGATTCGGCGTCGTCGTAGGCATGTTTCTTCGAGGATTGGGGCTTCAAGCAATTTCCGATTGTTGTTGGATCTCACAATGCTTTAAGCGAGAATTTACAGAAGCTAGACAGAGAAGAGAGATATGAAGCAATTTATTTTTATTTTTTATTTTTTTGTAATCAGGGCATTTTGGGATTTTCATGAAAAAGGTGTGGGCCCCACCACAAAAAATAACGTCAGTTAGTCTAAATTAACAGTGATGACATTTTTGCTCCACTTTTAAAAGTTCATGTGTATTTTCGCTCCCAAAAAAAACATATGGTGCTAGGCGCTCCTGGGGGTAAAGCACATGTGTATTTTTACACCTTAACCCTTTATTTTATTTTAACTTTCACCGACACCCCCCCAAAAAAAACACCTCCCTCTCTCTTTTGCATATAATATAGGGGAAATTGCATTTAAGGGCAAATTTTTAAAAATAATGTTAAAAAAAAATTATCAAAATAGGGTACTGTTTAAAGAAATTGCCAATCTAGGCCAATTTGTGGCGCCATGTCAGACGGCGCCACACGTGGCGCCACTATACAGGTGGCGTTGCCACCTGTGGCGCCACAGGTGGCAGCGCCACCTGTTTTAAAAAAGACTTTTTTAAAAAAAGTTGAATCAGCTGCCGCAGGCAGCTTTTGCTGCCTGCGGCAACTTTAATTGACAGGGGGCGTCGCCCCCTGTCAGTTTTTTTTTAAAATTTAATTTAATTATAATATATTATATAATTTAATATATTAATAATAATAATTATATATTCATATATTATTTTATTTTATATATTATATTATTATTAATATATTAATAATATAATTATGGATAATTATATTATTAATTATAAAATAATTATATATTAATATTTTATTTTATTTTATTTTACTTTATATAATATATATATTATATATTATATTATTATTAATATGTTAATAATATAATTATTGATAATTATATTATTAATTATTATATAATTATATATTAATATATATTATATAATTATTAATATATATATATATATATTATAATTAATAATATATATTAATTATTATATTATTAATATTTTATAATATATTTTAATTTAATTTAATTTTTAGAAAAAAAAATAATATAATTTTTTGCCTGTTCTGATGAAGAGGTGGACATATGAATATGATGAAGAATCCAATCCTGATGAAGATGATAGCCCTATGGTAAATAACCAACTCAAGAGAAAAAAACAACATCAGAAGCAATGAGTAAAAAAATGGCAAAGGGTAAGCAGAAGAGTGGGATTGCAACTCAAGACGTTACATAATATACTAACGTCTTCCTCTGCCAATTTCTTTTATGGTATGCATCTGATGAAAGAACATATATATTATAATTTAATTTAATTTAAAAAAATTATATTAATTTTTTTTATTTTTTCTAAAAATTAAATTAAATTAAAATATATTATAAAATATTAATAATATAATAATTAATATATATTATTAATAATTATATTATCAATAATTATATTATTAATATATTAATAATAATATAATATATAATATATATATATATATATATTATATAAACTAAAATAAAATAAAATATTAATATATAATGATTTTATAATTAATAATATAATATATATAATATTATTATTAATAATATATTTAATTATATAATATATTATAATTTAACTTAATTTTAAAAAAATTAAAAAAAAAACTGACAGGGGGCGTCAGCCCCTGTCAATTAAAGTTGTCGCAGGCAGCAAAAGCTGCCTACGACAGCTGATTCAACTTTTTTTAAGAAAAAATTTTTTAAAAAAAAACAGGTGGTAGCGCCACCTGTATAATGGCGCCACGTGTGGTGTCGTCTGACATGGTGCCACAAATTGGCCTAGATTGGCAATTTCTTTAAACAGTACCCCATTTTGATAATTTTTTTTAACAATATTTTTAAAAATTTGCCTACATTTAAGTATCAAACAATAGAAAAATAAAAAAAATAATAATCTTTGAAAATCTTAAAATTACATTTAAGTCTTATGATATTTTTTTGGGATAAATTCTAATTATTGACTTGTTAATAAATGCTTATAAACTTGTTAGTGAATGCTTGTGAACTTGTCAATGGTCCACATCTGAACTTGTCAATGGACACACCTCGACTTGTCAACAAAATTAGAATCTATTATAAAAAAGTCGAATGAGATTTAAATTCAATTTTGAGATTTTTCAAAGACTATTTTTAAATTTTTTATGTTGTTTTGGACGTAAATGTAATTTTTCCAATAACATACTTTATCTTTTATGAGTTATGCGTCTTGCTTCTTCTTTCTTCCTTAATCCACGCAGCAAAAGACTCCATTTAAACGCCCCGGATTCAACGAGAGCTTGAGCATGGAGAGAGAGAACATGAGAAGAAGTAGTGGAGATTATTTGGTGTATTAAAGACTCTCATTAAGAATTTTGAAGTAACTTTTGGTGATTATTTGTATGTTAGGCTGTAACAGATAATCCTGAATATTTTTTATATATATTTGTGAATTTTATATGATTATGAATAATTATCTTTAAAAAATGGACTGAATTATATGGATATTATATATATTATAAATTTTCAAATGACTAATAATATAATAACGTATCATTATAATATATCATTATAATATAATAATATGTGTTATAAGCAACATGTCTTGTGTTGGAACCCATATGTGGCGCTGTATGTTAATTTGGTTAAGATATGATTATTATATTAGGGCTTTTGATCTGTCAGGTAAAGCAACATTCTTTTATAATATATTATTATTATGAAAATATAATAATAATTTAGCCGAATAATTATTATTGTTTTCTTCTTGACATGTTTAAATATGATGATAATTGATACCAATAAAAGTATGATTTATTGTAATTTTATATTTATAATAATTATATTATTGGATTGAATATAATTGTCATGGCGTCTACATTTCTGATAGGTTGGAATAAGAAGAAATTTGTATAATGAAATCTCTTTTGTCATCACTCGATGCACAATAAATTATACTTGTCAGGCCCATCCTTCCATGTTTCCTTTGTTTGGGATTGAAGCTCTCAAACATTTAACACCTCCTTAGTTGTGTTCAATTAAGGAGGAGAGTCATAATCCAGACTTAAATTGTGATGGAGCCCTTTCACCTTATGAAAAGGATGCTGCTATTCGGGCATTTTACCGTGATTTGTTGGGTTTTTTAGATGGGGATTTGTGGATAAAGTTAAGTCCATCTCTGCCTTCATGATTGAAGCCTTAGCTCTAAAAAGGGCCCTGCTTCTGGCTGTGGACTTAGTGTTGGGTTTATGTGCTCTTTATTCACTTAAGCCCAATTGGGCTTAAGTGAGACTACAACCTAAGAACTCTATGACCCATGTGGTTTAGGGTTAGGTATTGGATGTAGTAGTATATAAACACACTTTAACTTACTTGTGAGAAAATAAGAGACAATAGGAGGCTCTCATCAGAAAAAAACCCTAGAGGTAGACGTTCATCATCTGCACAGTTGCCCACACAACTATCCCATCCCACTCGAGAGATAGTCTGGAAGATTGATCATAGAGCGGACTACGACAGTTCGTGGAGAGGCTTTCAGATCACTGCATCCTTCCAGGTAATCAAAACGATGAAGGTTCTAATCTTTCCTACATCGAATCGGTTAAATACGCTTCCGTGTTTTTGATGAGATTCCAACAATTGGCATCAGAGCCAGGTTGATGAGGAAAAGAACCCATTTTTGATATTATTTCATATTTCATGTGATTCTTTTCATAAGGTTCCTCATAAGATTTCTCATATGGTTCCTCATAAGCTCACTTTAACTTACTTGTGAGAAAATAAGAGACAATAGGAGGCTCTCATCAGAAAAAACCCTAGAGGCAGACGTTCATCATCTGCACAGTTGCCCACACAACTATCACATCCCACTCGAGAGATAGTCTGGAAGATTGATCATAGAACGGACTACGATGGTTCGTGGAGAGGCTTTCAGATCACTGCATCCTTCCAGGTAATCAAAATGATGAAGGTTCTAATCTTTCCTACATCGAATCGGTTAAATACGCTTCCGTGTTTCTGATGAGATTCCAACAATTGGCATCAGAGCCAGGTTGATGAGGAAAAGAACCCATTTTTGATATTATTTCATATTTCATGTGATTCTTTTCATAAGGTTCCTCATAAGATTTCTCATATGGTTCCTCATAAGCTTACTCATAAGGTTCCTCATAAGATTTCTCATAAGGTTCCTTATATGATTCTTTTAGAAAATTATTTTCTTGAAAATATGACATCTTTTTCTATATTTGTTATCTATTTCATTGTAATTATTCGTTTATAATTCATATTTAATATTATTTTTAATTTTAATTGCTTTAATCCATGTTTAGATTCTCCCCGTATTTCTTGATTTGTAACAAGGAGGCTAATCCTATATGATTAGGTTTCCTACATGCTGTTTTTTATTTTTATTTTCGGAATTTCTATGTAATTTATGAATTTTTGTAAAAGTTGGAGATCAAGAAACTACGGAGAAAGTGAGCGATCAACACTATAAGACACGTTTCATGGACCTATGGACCTCGGATTTGGACGAACCATATATGGTTGGAAAGAGGACGGAAAGGCGAGCACAGATCTAGAAACCCCGTCATCAGAAGCCAAGCCAAGCGTCGCCACAAGGGCTGAGAATGGCCTTCACGCGCCATCAAAGAACAGGCGCGTGAGGGCCACCGTTTGCGGTGGTTCCGGTGGCTTTGTACTCGTCTCCCTGTAGCGATCCTTCCCTTAGAGTTTCGTGCTGAGATGACTTCGGATGATGACATGGCAAAAGTGGAGGCTAGGGTTTCTCTTTTGTGTCCTAGGGTTTTTAGCCAAAGAATGGGTTTTGGGGCCATAAATACCTTAAAGAGGCTTGGACAAATACTATGGATTGGACAGAAGAGAAATTCCAAAGTTGTAAATTTTTATCTTTTAATTTTTATAGGAAAACCATGGATTAAAGTTATTTGTTTAATTATTTAATGCTTTTATTGAAAAGTATGAATTATATGCGCGATTAACATGATTAGAAATAACATGTCATATAGAATAGGAAGATGTCATATTGTTGCATAATCACATGCCATAATTGCATAGTAGCTATATGTCTTGAATTGACTAGTATGATAGTTATTATGTGAGATTATTTAGGTTATCCACTAATTAATTATCAATTATTATGATTTTTATATTAAAATCTAGAACAATATTGGATTAATTAATTGTGGAATTAAAATCTAGATAACCATTAAATTAATTATCAATTATTATGATTTTAAATTAAAATCTAGAATAATAATTGGATTAATTAATTGTGGAATTAAAATCTAGATAAATAATCTAGGAAATTTCCTAAGAGAATTGTAATTTTGAGTAATTTGTGGGTTGTTTAAAATGGTCATGTGAAGCAAATTCTGACAATCATGACTAGATTTTATATACTTACTGATTTCTCTAAATTGAACAAATTCTTGGAAATTGAAAATTCTAAATTTAAAATATTGAATGAGTGAAGGTTTTTAAATTAAGCATTTAATTTTAAAACCTATGGGCTCCAATTGTGGGTCTATTAGTGAAATGGTTATCGCTGAAGCCCCATCAGATAAAGATAATTGGATTTCGCTAGATTAAACCCTAATATTTTCAAAATTTTAGTGAAGTTTTGTATGGCCCATCGTCGACAATACTTAGACACTAAAGATATTTTTGAAAGTAAACAATGGTTAAATACATTCAACTTTGGTAAAATTGTTAACCCTCCCATCAAGGCTCTGGTAATGGAACTGAAGGCCCAAATTAACAATATTGGTTTTACAAGCATCTTGCCCATCGTAAGTCTTATAAAGATAACTAATGGATTGTTAAACAATAAACAAATAGTAGTTATTAGAATCTACTAGCGCTATATTTGTTTATTGTTAATTATAGTTTGTAATTAGTGTGTTTTTCCTTATTTTTTCAGAAAAATGTCTTCATTCAATCCTTTAGCTACAATTTTGAGCCAAAAACTTATGGATGGTACAAACTACAAACAATGGAAAACCAATTTGAATATTGTTCTTCAATATGAAAAGCTCAACTTTGTTTTAACTACCCCTAAGCCAGCGCAGCCTGCTGCAGATGCGTCTGATGCAATTCGGACTCAATTTCAGCAGGAGAAGGAAAAATGGGAGAAGGCAAATGTGGCAGTTCGCTGCTATATTTTGGTCAATCTCGCCAGTCACCTTCAGAAGCAAGTGAGCATGATTGAGAGTGGAGCAACAATGCTCCAGACTCTTGATGACATGTTTGCTACGCCTAGCAGTTCTGCTAGGCAAAATGCGCTAAATGCAGTCACCAAGACAGTGATGTCTGGAGGAAGTGTGTGAGATCATTGTCTAACAATGATAGCAAACTTCAAGAAGGCTGATGACCATGGTATAAAGTGTGAACAAGAAGTGAAAGTTGACCTTCTCTTACAATCATTGCCTGAATACTTCAATCAATTCAAGATGAATTATAATATGAATAAGATGAATCTTGACCTCACTCAACTGATGCACGAGCTTGAGAGTGCTGAACAATCTCTAGTCAAGCAGGGAAGTGCACTTTTTGTTGGTGAAAGTTTTGTGAAACCTAAGGGGAAACCCAAAGGAAAGAACAAGAACAAGAAAAAGAAGAAATCAGGTACTCCAGTTATCAAAACAGTTGCAATGAAGCAGCCAAAAGGCAAGTGCTTCAAGTGCTGACAAAAGGGGTATTGGAAGAAAGATTGTCTGCGTATGAAACAACCAGGTATGGGTAATTTACATGTGATTGAGGCTTGTTTAGTGGAGAATCACAATGATAAATGGATCATTGATTCAAGAGCCACTAACCATGTTTGTTACTCTTTGCAATGGTTCAAACATAGCTTGCCTGTAAGTAAAGGACAAAGAGATTTGAGGCTTG
This sequence comes from Acacia confusa, assembly GCA_037074495.1. Taxonomy (NCBI): domain Eukaryota; kingdom Viridiplantae; phylum Streptophyta; class Magnoliopsida; order Fabales; family Fabaceae; genus Acacia; species Acacia confusa. The sequence goes on from CM073503.1 coordinate 45,394,517, forward strand.
GAAATGGGGAGCTTGTGTCTGCACAAGCAATGGGACAAGTTGTTTTATCTTTTGATAATTGCAAAACTTTGGTTTTAGAAGACTATTTATTTGTTCCAGAATTTCAGAAGAATTTAATTTCTATTAGTTGTTTGGATAAACATGGTTTGATAGTTCAGTTTAATTCCTCAGTTTCTATAAAAAGTTCATCTTCTTTTATTTGTTCTGGTATAAATTTTTATGGTCTTTATTTCCTTAATCCTGCTCCCTGTGAAGTAAAGCATATTGAATTAAAAGATGTTGAGCATATTAATTCATCAAAGAAAAGAAAAGTTTCAAATGAAATTTATCTTTGGCATTTGAGATTGGGTCATATTAACTCTAACAGGATACAAGGTTTAGTCAAAAGTGGGATTTTAAAATCCCTGGACTTTGAACTGATACCAGTATGTGAATCTTGTTTAGAGGGTAAAATGACCAAGAAATCCTTCAAGGCCAAGGGAAAACATGCCACACTTTAGCTAGAATTGGTACATACTGATGTATGTGGACCAATAAATGTCCAAGCCAGAGGCAAGTATCAGTATTTTATCACATTTACTGATGATTACTTTAGATTTGGACATATGTACTTGATGCGTCACAAGTCTGAGGCTTTTGGAAAATTCCAAGAGTTCAAGGCTGAGGCAGAAAAGCATCTTGGTATTCAAATTAAGACTCTTCGATCTAATCGAGGGGGTGAATACCTATCTGGAGAGTTCAGGTCTTACCTGAATAAAGAGGGGATAGTGTCACAATTATCTTCTCCAGGGACACCCCAGTAGAATGGAATTGCTGAAAGGAGAAATAGAACCCTTTTAGAAATGACAAGATCTATGCTTAGTTATTCATATCTTTATGATTCATTCTGGGGATATGCCTTAGAAACTGCTATGTATCTATTGAACTTAGCACCGTCCAAGTCGGTTTCTAAGACACTAATAGAATTGTGGAAAGGGTGTAAGCCCTCCATGAATCATATTCGGATTTGGGGTGCTCCGGCACATGTCTTGCAACAGAAACCAGATAAAATGGACTCACGTACTGAAGTATGCATGTTCATAGGTTATCCTAAAGGAACTAGAGGTTGGTTATTTTATAGTCCAAAAGAAAAGGTCATAGTGAGCACTTACGCGACTTTCTTAGAGGAGGACTATATGGCAAATTATAAACCAAGGAGTAAGATTATTCTTGATGAGCTAGTCTCAGATCAAGTTTCACGGCGACCTCAGGCGGTTCCAGCTTTTATTCCTGTGGTTGTTCAAAGAGGGGAAAACATACATGATGAACAAACACAGGAACCAGATATAGAACCAGAAGTTCAGCATGATAATGAAGTTCAACATAATGATGAAGTTCATCATGATGATGGACTTATGGAAGAACAAAATCATGAATTGGTTAATCCACTTAATGAGGGTCCTTATCTAGAAATTGTTAACCCATAAATTATGGACCCCCCTGTAGATGCACAACATCAAGTGTGACAAAGTCGTAGTGGGAGATTGATTCGTACACCTGCAAGATATCTCTTGTTGGGTGAATCAAATCAGGATGTCATCATTGATGAAGATGATGATCCCACAAGTTATGACGAAGCACTAGGAGATGTTGATGCTCAGGAATGGCTTGAGGCTATGAATCGTGAAATGGATTTTATGTATTCCAACTCAGTTTGGTCTCTTGTAGATGCACCTGAAGGGGTAAGACCCACTTCTGGATGTAAGTGGATTTACAAGAGAAAGAGAGGATCGGATGGGAAGGTTGAAACCTTCAAAGCTAGATTGGTGGCGAAAGGATATTCCCAAAAGAAAGGTGTGGATTATGAAGAAACCTTTTCGTCAGTTGCCATGCTCAAGTCCATCCGGATTCTCTTAGCTGTTGCAGCAAATCTTGATTATGAGATTTGGCAAATGGATGTCAAAACCGCTTTTCTAAATGGAAATTTGGAAGAGGAAATCTATATGCAGCAACCAAAAGGGTTTATAGCCAAAGGGCAAGAAAAAATGGTATGCAAGTTGCAAAGGTCCATTTATGGACTTAAGCAAGCGTCCAGATCATGGAACATCAGATTTGATCAAGCCATTCAATCTTATGGTAAACTCCTGAACAGAGAGAACGCATGAGTAGGGTACCTTATACTTCAACAGTAGGTAGTCTCATGTATGCTATGCTATGTACCAGACCAGATATCTGCTATGCAGTGGGAGTAGTGAGCCGGTACCAATCTGATCCTGGAGAGGAACACTGGGTAGCGGTTAAACATATACTCAAGTATCTACAGAGAACGAGAGATTATATGTTGGTCTATTCTAGTGGGAGTTTTGAAACCATTGGTTATACGGACTCAGATTTCCAAGGAGATATTGACTCAAGAAAGTTCACCTCGGGATATGTGTACACCCTTAATGGCGGTGCCATTTGTTGGAGAAGTGTAAAACAATCATGTGAGGCTGACTCTGCCACAGAGGCTGAATATGTAGCTGCTTCTGAGGCTGCAAAGGAAGTTGCATGGTTAAGGAAGTTCCTAACGGACTTTCAGGTGATACCAAGTGTTAACTGTCCTATCACACTTTACTGTGACAACAGTGGGGCAATAGCACAGTTTAAGGAACCAAGGTGTCACAAGAGACAAAAACACATAGAGTGGAAGTACCACTTGATCCGAGATATAGTTAAAAGAGGAGATACTGTGGTAGCAAAGATAGCATCAGACGAGAACCTTGCCAACCCTTTTACTAAGAGTTTGCCAGAATGTGTGTTCGAGAGACATGTTACATCTATGGGTTTTACGAGGATTCCAGATTTGCTATAGCTTTAGGTAGTTGTTATTTCACTTTGTTATTTTGTGTTTCTTTTCAGCAAGACATTATGACATTGCAATTTTTCTGAATGTTATAAATGAGGTGTTTTATCAGTTATTTCACACACTATTTACAAACTCTAAGGTCCAAATCAATTGTGGAGTATATGATCATATGGTTACATTCATAGAAGACATGGTCATAGGTTCTCACAATTGATGAATAAATTCACAGCTATTAAATTAAGTTGGGCACTTTATTTAGGCTGCAATATTTTATGAAATGGTTTTGTTCTAATCATTATAAAATATTGGTGTGAGTTAATGCTTGCATTGAATGGATCAAGGAGAGATTTGATTAAGGTTGTTCTTTTCTCTGTCATAAGGAATCAAATCTCCAGATAACTATAGTCATGTAATTACTCTTAATCTTGAGTTTATTTTAAATAGGTAGTCAAATAGTTTTCATTCTTTGATTTACCAACAGGTGAGGTTTAATCTATAAGACAACCAATAACATGGTATTTTGGGATTGAGACTATTTGGTTATTGGTGTTTATGAGATAAATAACATGGAATTTATAGGAAATGTCCCCTTGATATGTTTCGGTACTTGGATATTGAAGACACTGGCCAGTGCATGTAATCTATTAGAGAAACTATAATAGTCAAGGGAATAAATAATTAATTGGGTTACAGAAGACTAGTCAATCAAATTATAGACATTCTATAAAGGGGTAATGCATATTCGTGTTATAAATGTCATTTTTCTTGGAGATCAAGTTCGGGCTTTTAGTGGAGTAGCACCGAACTAGATAATCTTCTGTAGATTATCATGAGCCTTGATGAATGACAAATGGTAGATCCCCAGGCTAGCTTGAGACAAGGGATGGGGTATATTATCAGATGATGATGGCTTATGGGCTACATGATCTTAGGTTTATGAACTCAAGTTTGTGTCTTAAAGAGCAAGTGGAAGATTGTTGGGTTTATGTGCTCTTTATTCACTTAAGCCCAATTGGGCTTAAGCGAGACTACAACCCAAGAACTCTATGACCCATGTGGTCTAGGGTTAGGTCTTGGATGTAGTAGTATATAAACACACTTTAACTTACTTGTGAGAAAATAAGAGATAATAGGAGGCTCTCATCAGAAAAAACCCTAGAGGTAAACGTTCATCATCTGAACGGTTGCCCACACAACTATCCCATCCCACTCAAGAGATAGTCTGGAAGATCAATTATAAAGCGGACTACGACGGTTCGTGGAGAGGCTTTCAGATCACTACATCATTTCAAGTAATCAAAACGATGAAGGTTTTAATCTTTCCTACATCGAATCGGTTAAATAAGCTTCTATGTTTTTGATGAGATTCCAACACTTAGGCCATGATAAAGTGATCTTTGAAACTGATTGTCTCTCTCTTCTTACCTGTGTTGAGGCAGAGTCATTGGATTTGTATGATTGGGGGTGTAGAAATATTATCCAAGATGTTATTTGTCTTCTATTTTCTAAGGTTGGGTTCTCCTTGTCTTTTACCCTGAGAGGGGGCAACTGTGCTACGGATCTCCTTGCATGTAGCTGATACTTATAAAGGAGTGGACCCTATTATGTGCGTTTCGCGACCAACACATGTTTTGTTGTCACTTCTAACTTTGGAGGCTTTAAAGACTAGTGATGATGATGATAATCCTTCGCATACCAGTCTCTTTTTTTATGGTGGCTAAGCTGATTATTCTAGTTTGCTTGTTTGTTGTCTTCTTATTGTAGTTGTTTCCTGCTATCATATTTTATTGTTTGTTATCTAAACTGTTATTTCTACATCTTTGTAACCGTCACTTATTTAAAGTTTTGTTGATAGAATCTCCTTTGACCACACCAAATATATATATATATACACACACACATACATGTTGTCAGTATGTAGCACGTAGAATGGAGATGGCTCACGTGCAGTGACTATCCTCAGACGCGGCTTTGATCCACTGCTTATTACGCTCTGCTGCCCTTCAATACCTAAAACGACACCGTTTTTTATAGAAAACAATGAGTAATATAAGTTGCATTTTTTTTTTTGAAAAAATATTTCAGGACACTAAAGAGTACTAAAAAGATATTTTAAAATACTGAATGATACTAAACAAAATCTTTCATGATCGTAAACAATTATTTTAAGATCTTAAAATAAAAAAATATTTTAGGATATTGATTTATCCTCAAAAGATATTTTAGGATATCAAGTCATATTGAAAAAATACCTTACGATCTTGAAAAATTATTTTTAAATCTTGAAAAAATATTCCGAATGATTCTAAAGATATACTTAAAGAAATTTTTTCAAGATCCTAAAATAATTTTTCAAAATCATGAAATACTTTTTCAGTATCGTAAAGTATCTTTTTAGTATCCGTTAGTACCTAGAATATTTTTTCAAAATCATAAAATAATTTTTTAAGATCATGAAAGATTTTTTCAGTATCATTCACTATTCTAAAGTATCATTCAGTGCCCTGAAATTTTTTTTTTCTTTTCTTAAAAAATGCAACTTGCTCATTGTTTTCTACCCAAAACATTGGTGTTTGAGGTATTGGAGGGCAGCTTCTTAAACAATTATCTAGGATTTTGAAAAAATATTTAGGTCTTGATTAGTACCAAAAAGATATTCTAGGATACTGAAAAAATTCTTTATGATCTTGAAAAATTATTTTATGATCTTGAAAAAATTTCTTGAGGTATATCTTTAGAATCATTCAATACCTGGAATATGTTTTTCAACATTCTAAAATAATTTTTCAAGACCATCATGTATTTTTTCAATATGAGAAGTATCCTGAAATACCTTTTTAGTATCGGTCAGTACCCTGAAATATTATTTTAAGATCCTAAAATAATTGTTTAAAATTATGAAATATTTTTTTAGTATCATTGAGTATTCTGAAATATCTTTTTAATACTATTCAGGACCTTGAAATATCAAAAAAAAAAACGCAACTTACTCATAGTTTTCTACCCAAAACGGTGCCATTTCATATATTGGAGGGCAGCAGAGCGTAGTGAGCAGCAGACCAAAGTTGTGTCCGACTATCCTCATTATTAAAAAATTTAAATACCACCTCAACTTATAAAATCCAAAAAAAAAAATCATTAAAATTTATAAATGATATTGCATAGAAATAAGATTGTCTTGAATTAAAAAATCAAAATATTTCTTTTATACATTTTTCAGTATCTAACAATTTTATTAAAATCATTACGATTTTTGTTAAAATCATCATTATTTTTGTAAACCGTAGCCAATTGAATAATGAGATTGACTAAATAATAATGATTTTGATAAATCCGTTAAGTACTAAAAAATGTTTGAAAGAGCCATTTTGATTTTTATAAATGTTAGCATCAAACTTTTCTCTCTCCAAAGTGTTTATACCTTCTAACATAGTTTCTTGTTGTAAAAGTGTTAAAAATCAATATAACATAGCAATAAATTGAATAAATATTATTGCTTTCGTGTCAATGATTATTTTAAACATATTTTAATACATTTATATGATGTGTTTATATTATGGGGTCAATTTGAATGTTGCTGGCGTTATATCGGGTAGCTCCGCTAAACATGTATTTTAGATTCACACATTTGTGGTCAAGAGACCACAACTCCTTTAATTAAGAGCAATACCCATTATTTTTAAACTTTTTTTTTAACGGTGTTGATTGAAGAAAAGTTTGGATACTCAAACACGCCCGAAATTGTAGTGAAGCATAATTATAATTTATAATCAAGTATGAGACTTTAGGTTATATTTGAACAAAAAGAGACAATAAATTGCCTGACAATATAAATATAACAAGAAAACTTAAGTCATGATCTTTAGTTGGGTAAAAAATGCATATTTTGTTCTCCGGAAAATGACCAAAAAAAAAACTTCAAAATATTAAAAGGAGAATAAGGTGTTGAACTTCGATAATTCAACTAGTTTGGTTTGAAATGCTGAGAAATAATATCATTGCCCTCCCTTATTATTATTTTCTTAAAAAAATAAACCTTTAAAAATCTCACCAGTTGTTGGAGAACTAATGTCAAAAATCAGACACTGGAACTCTAGTGACTTTTTTTAAGACTGACCGTTGAAGCTCCAATGGCCTAACGTATATTTTAAAAATGGATTAAGGTATATACACATAAAATTTCCTTAAAAGTATGCTCAACACCAAAAACTTTTTTTTTATGGACAAAAGTCTAAAGCCTGAGCCTGTCTGTAGACTTTATTTTAGGCCTGAGCCTGGGCCTTCAAAAAGCCTAGCAAGACCTAAAGCCTATTTAAAGGCCTACTTAAAATGTAGGTCTTTATATAATCTTAAAACATATGCATCTAAGTTCATATATAATTCATCAAACCTATTTAAATGCTTACGTTATGTTTAAAAAGTTTAAAGATTCATTCTCATATAAAGTAAAAGAGTTAGTAAGTGAAAGAAAAGAACACCTAATGACAATAATTGTTTGAGCAAATAGGAATAAGCAAAATCAATCATTTATTGATTAATGAGATATATTTCTTAAAATCAACCAACCACGACAAGTGACATGTAAAACTAGATTTTACCTCTTATTTTTCTTGCAGAAAATGAGACAAACTCCTCCTATTTGGATCATTTTCATTTGCGCATCACTAGAATAAACTTATTGCAATTTTTATGTTACATCAAATGACATAAACCAAGAGAGGAGTAGTGAGCTAGCATTGTCACCTTGAGTGATTAAAAAAAAAAAGAAAAGAAAGAAAAGTAGTTGTGATCAATTGATAAGTGAAAGTGTTAAGCTCATTGATAAATGGAGAAATGTGAAATTTAACGTTAAGAATAAATTATTAATTATATAAATAATCTACAAAATTAATTTAGATTAAATCATATATAACTATGCATAATAAAACATTTTAAAAAAAAAACTAAATAGGCCAAGCCTGTAGGCCTGAAGGCTAGGCCTTATGAAAATAGGCCTGACCTGTTTACCTAAATAGGCCTAACAATAGGCTTAAGCCTGAGCCTGGTCTATTTACTAAATAGGTTAGGCTAGGCTTAAAGTAGGCTAGGCCGTAGGCCCCTGATAAAGGCCTGGCCTATTCCCATCCCTAATCATTGCTGTTATACTTATACTTCTTGATCCTGGTTGTAATCTTACATTATGTAAATTATGATATATTAAAATTGATTTATCCATATTTTCTTCTGCTCTACTGATTGCAAAATTTGTATTTAAAGTGAATTTTAATTTTTGGTATATTAAATTTCCTGCTATCATTCCTAAAATACTGTCTTCTACATTACTGATTATTCTTCCATCTGCTATAAGTAATTCTAATGGTGAATCTATTCCACTTTGAAAATAAGCTTTTACCATGATTTGCACTCCCGCTATATATATTTCTGATATTTCATCTTTAAAAGGTATTTTTGATATTTTATGTTCAATTAGAGTTTTACTGATTAGTGATTAGTGGTATTCTTAATACTCCTTCAGTTAAAGTTGATTCTTTTGGAAATTTCTTTTCTAATACTACACAATGTGATTTTTCTTTTCTTTTCTTTTTTAATATTTTACTAACTTCTCCCATAAAATTCTCATTTTTTATATTTGCAACTGTCATATCTAAATCTTTTTGTTTTATTTTATCATATTGATCTTTATTAAAAGTTATTCTTCTCTCTCTTGAGCTTTCTCCTGTGTTTATATATTCTTCATATTCTTCAAATTCTAGGTTATTATTACTACTTTCTCCTTCTACTACGTTCATCATATTAATATATTCTTGATCTTGGTTTATATATTCTTTTTCTATATCATTTTCATCTTCAGAACTTTCATCTGTTTCTTCTTCTTTTGAATTTTCTTCTTCATATTCATATGTTAATTTGTATATTTCTAATTCATTATCTATAGGTTCATCAAATTCCATTAAATCTAAATCTAAAGGTTCTAATTCTAATTCTTCTACTTTTAATAAAATATTCATCTTCTTTTTAGATTTTGGTTTATCACAATTCGTTGCTATATGTCCTAAATCTCCACAATTATAACATCTACATTTATAAGGTTTTTTACTTTTATTATTTTTATTAAATCTTTTTCTTTTAAAATATTTATTAGGTTTAAATATTTTCTTATTTTTTGAATTATATTTCCTAAAGAACTTCTTTTTTGGATATTTCTTAAATTTATAGACTTTTCTTCTCTTTCTATTTTTTCTTACCCATTTATCTTGGTTACATCCCCATTTATGAGGTTTTTCTAATTCTGCGCAATTTACCATTAATTTGTTTAATTTGTAGTATTTTATGTTTCTCCATGCTTCCTTACATCTTTCTGATAAATATTTTCTTAAATAATCTTCTCTTCTACCCATTGTATCTATTATTTTTACTAAATTTGAATCATTTGCATTTTCCATAGCTTCTGTATATTCTTCTACTAAATTTTCTGACATTAATCTGGGTAATTTTCTATAAAACATATCTAGGTAAAATTTCTTTTTTTCTGGTTCATATATCTTAGCTTGATAAAAATATTTCTTATATTCACATATATATTGGTTTATATGTGTGGGTTCTAGACTATATATTTCTATTTCATGTAAATATCTTATAGCATTTGTTATTCTTGTATATTCTATGTTTGCCATTAATGTTCCTACGAATTCATTTTTCAACACATTTTCATATTTTAATAATATTGCTGTATATAAAACTTCTCTTCTTTCATAATTTACTTCTCCTAATCTTCTAACTTCCATTCTAAAATCTAGTGGTATTCCTTCCCACCAATTTAATACATTTCCTACAAAACTTGCTTCTACTATCATATTTACAGCTTTCGATTCTATTTTTCTGGTTATAGGTGCTATTAACTAAGCTTTTTTCCATTCTTCTATCATTGTCTAGATTACAGTCTAAACCTAGCCATATTCCAGCATTTGGAATTTGTCTAGTCTCATATTGTTCTAGAGGGGTGGTATAAATTCTTTTCCACTTGTTACAGGTTTTTTATAACTTATATCAAAAACTGATTTAGATATATTGTTTAAATTTTCTCTTACTATGCTTCTTTGTCTTCTTATTTCATCTTCTCTTGCTGATTGAGCAAGTTCATCTACACTTCTTACTGTTCTTGATGTTCCTTCTTGGTCTTGATTTGCTTTTTGTTCTACTTCTGATTGTTGAGCATTTTGCATATTTACTTGGTTTTCATCTATTATTTTTAATCCTCCTAAATCCTGTATTATTGATTCTAAATTTGTTTCATCTTGACCCATAAACTTTTCAATTTCATCTTCTGATTCTGAATCCTTTTCCGAATCTTCATTTCTACCTCTCATCATATTTAAAGTTCTAATTTCTACATTTTTGAAAATATTCTTTAATTCCTCAATTCTATCTTTTTCTCCTGATTCCCTTATAGTTAATATTTTTTCTTTTTTTCTTTCAAAATGTATTCCATTTCTTTTATCTTCATAAAATTTATCTAGTTTCCTTAAACCTTCTCTAATATCTAATACGTTTTTATCTACTTTTTCTATATTTCCATGAATTGCCCATAAATTATTATTTAAAATGGTTTGTCATTTTTTAAGTTCTTCTACTATTATTCTATTTTGTTCTGCGTTTGTGTTTAAAGTTTGTCTTGTTATATTTGAGATTGTAGTGTCAGAATTTTCCCAATCATATAAAGATCTCATCATATTTATTTGTGGATTATTATTTATTGGTTCTAATTTTTCATAAATTCCTAAGGCTTTTTTAATTCCTTTTATATCATCTTTTAGTTCTTTTAATTCTTTTGAATTTTGTTTTATTTCCGATTTCATTTCATATATCTTTTGTTCTAATGGTTTTGCTATTTCTTTTAATCTTTCTAATCTATTCCTATTTTCTATTTTTTCCAAAATATCTTTAGTTTCTTCAGGTAATTTTTCTATTATTTCTTCTATGCTAAATATATGTAACAAATCTTCTATGTTTGGATTTATATAACTTCCTAATTGTTTCATTAGATACATATTATTCCAATTTAATTGATTCATTGCATATTCTCCTTGACCTCCTAAAATAAAGGTGTAAAATTACATACTTCTATTTCTCTTTCTTGTAACAAATAAGAACTATCAGGTAATTTATCATATTCTATTTCATATATTTCATACATTCTAGGTTCTAATTTCTTAATTAAATTCATGATTACACAATTATAGTTTATACAAATATAAACAAACAATAAGATTTCTCTTTCTCGTGAAGAAGATCAGTTTATACTGCAACTTCAGAGGATACTTGAGTAAATCTTCAAACAAACAATATATAAGGCGATAAAGTAAACTGAGATTTAACAATATCAAAGTAAAAGGGACCAAACTTCGGTTTCATATTATCATTAATCCATAGCTCTGATACCATATGCAGGACCTACATGGTATATTAATACATGGTGTATTAATAATAATATTATATATATATATATATATTTTTTTTTAATTATATAATAATTATATATTAATATATTATTTTATTTTATATAATATACATTATATTATATATTATCTTTTTATATTATGGGATCTAAAAGAGGAAAATATCAAAGAGAAATTATAGAGGTGATCTGCGGATGCACAGGAAAAATTGAATGAAGATGTGAGCTAGATGCAATAAAATGATATATTAGATATATTAGATATATCAATATATCTAAAGATAGAGAAGTTGGCGGCAATTAAAAAAAAAGGAATCAGTTTCAGTGTTCCACGACACCATCAGGAGAATCAACTGAAATTTGGAAAAATAAAGATAGAATACGAGGGGCCCACAACAAATCAAAAAAACCCTAACTTATATAATCTATTAAAGGTGTTGGACGAAGGAGGAGGAAAAGAAAGGAAAAAGAAATAATTCAGAGTGGAACATGTGGCGGCAGAGCAAAAGATTATTTTATTATATATTAAAAATATTATAATTAATATATAATATATTAAAAAGATAATATATAATATAATGTATATTATATAAAATGATATTAATATATAATTAATATATTTATATTATTAAATATTAAAAATAATATATATATATATATATATATATATATATATATATATTATATAAAATAATATATTAATATATAATTATTATATAATTAAGAATAATATATATATATATATATATATATATATATAAAATAATAATAATATTATTAGAAATATATTAAATTATATAATATAATATTATATAATATATTATAATTTAATTTAATTTTTAAAAAAATTAAAAAAAAATATCTGACAAGCTGTCAGGTTAGCTGCCGCAGCTGAAGTTTTTAAAAATAAAAAAGTTTTTATTTTTTTAAAAAAAAAGCAGGTGGCGCTGCCACCTGTGGCGCCACCTATGTAGCGTCCCACATGGTGGCGCCACCTGTACAGTGGCGTGGCGCCACTTGTGGCACTGTCTGACGTGGCGCCATAAAATACCCTACTTTGACAATATGTTGCTACAGTACCCCAAATTGACAATTTTTTTATATATATTATTTGGGAGAATTTCCCAATTTTTCTATTCAAAAAATATTTTCTAATAAAAACTATTTTCTCTCTCTAAAAAAATTATTTTCCCCTAGAAAAGTATTTCTCTCTCTAAAAAAAATTTCGTGTGCATTCCAATAATAGAAATGAAATCAGAAATAACGAGAGTGTTTTTATTTAAACGAAGGTAAAAAAAATAATTAATCTATTTTTCCTCTTAAAACCCCCCAAACCCCCCATATTGGGGGAACTTTATTTTTTGGAAGAATGAGGGTTTTGGGGGATTTGTAAAAATCCTTAATTCCCTCCCCTCTTATTTTTAAAACTCTCAAACAAAGGAAGGAACTATCAAAACTCTTCATTTCTTTTCCTTTCCCTTCAAAATGGAACTCCCAAACAAAGCCTAAGGGTTTCACACGGTACCAAACTAAGTCGGTTCGGTTGAGCCTCACGTGAACCGGACGACCTGGTTTTCTAGTTCGGGCGCTGTGGTATGAAAACAATTAGACACATTTGCAAAAAGAAAGAAGGTTTTTTTTTTTTTTGCCAGCGCATTAGTAGCGCAGTGGCATGGGAGCTTGGCTCCCCTCCCCTATGTTCAGGGTTTGAACCCTGCCCCTCTCCCTTACTATGTGTATCAAAAAAAGAAAGAGAGGTTTTTTTTTTGGGGGGGGGGTCAACCAAATAGATAAAAACAACACTTGCTAAAATATAGTTAGGTAAAATAATATAGGTCCAGATGCTAGAAAAAGTTATAATAGAGCCATAAACATAGAAGTATAAAATGGATGGAAGGAAGTAATTTTATTAGAAAGTTTTTACTCTTAAGAGAAATGCACATAATTGAATGAAAAATGCACATAATAAAATGTTTAATTAGGATCAATTGAAATTACTAGTTAAATTATGCCATTTAATCACATATTCACACAAACATGTCAATGGCAAACTCAAATATCATTTAGATCACTCATATTTTTTGTACATAAAATTTTATAGAGTTGGCATATAAAATAAGGAATTTTCATCTATTTTCTTTTTTATATTAGTTGTCGAGGCCTTATCATCTCCTTTTGGGTGGGTGGAACTAAACCTAGATAGTGCCATGAGCCTATAACAAATGTGAACTCTTCTAAGGCAAGTTGTGATAATGTGATAAGAGACCGCAAATGTTACGTGGATTTTTTGGATTCAATTTCATTCAATGCTTCCCCTCTAAGATAGCAGTTGGTTAACTAATTATTCTTTTCTTGATTGTTTAGGATTGTAATCCCCTCTAAGATAGTTTCATTTAAATTGCAGGGCTTATGCCACTACGATTGTACCAAAAAAAAAATTGTTGAGGCCTTGTATATAAAGTCATGTCAGTTTATGAATTTAAATTTTACCATTTTTTAAGTTATGGAACAAATAATGAACTCTAAATTGAATTTTCACTCATCAAAATAAGCAAATTCCTTAATTTGTTTTTAAACTTATTGGGAAATTGTGGGAATTATGATGGAGAGATAAGAAAAGTGGCAAGAAAAGGCGTGAAACCGTACTCATTCGGAATCTTCCATTTTCGCCGCAGTCTCACCGCCTACCTGCATCTAAGCCCGCCACCGGCTTCCTTAAATTCCCTTCCTTTCGCCATTCTTCCCCCATTCAGCGGCAAAACCCGCATTTCACTCGCACCTTCCAACTGTACCAAAACCTATTCCGACCCTACGATCAGTCACCCTCTCGTTTGTCGCGCTCGCTTGGGAGGTACTTTTTGGTTTCATTGTTTGTTTGTTTCTTTTCTTCTTCCTCTGTTAGTCTCGTTATTTGTTGTTTTGTTGTTATACAACTGGGTAAAGTTTGTTGATTGTTTCCCTGTTAGAGCTCAAACTTGATCATTTGTAGTCTAAGAAGTGGGAAAGCAGTAATAGAAGGAAGGAAGGATCTTATACAACATGAATTAGTATATTTTTTAACTTCCGAAGAAATACTGGGTTTTGCCAGTTGAAATGGCCTGTTTTAATTGCACAATTTGTTTTCTCTGGAATTCGATAAATTAGCTGAAGACTTGAAAAGAAGAGAAATAAAATTTTGTAGTCTTTGCATAGCCTCCTTCTAATGTTGCCATTGAGCTACAAGTCATTCCTGAAAATTTTATCTCGAGTTCCTTTTTGTGAACATGCCAACTCCGAGAATGTTGAGAGGATGAATATCTTATTCTTGTAGCCTATGGTAGGCGTCTCAATACATTTTGGTTCAATTCTGTTGTTTAATAAATCTTTAAAAGAACCATTTTATAAATAGGGCTTTGGTTTTCTTATTTTACATAAGAAAAAAGGGTTTCCTACACACACACATGAAATGGTAGAAATGGTAGGACCCATATATACATATTTATATATGCATATATGTATATGTGAGTCTCACATTTCATGTGTGTGTGACATGAGAAAATGACTTTTCTACAACATGAGAAAATATTTTCCTTTATAAATATGCTCCAAGTTGTTATAAGATTTTTCCTTGTTGGTACAAATCATAAAGGAAAATGATAAAAACGAGTTTGTTGTATACTGCTTCAGATGACATAGATTTTGCTTATTAGATTATGTAAGCCATAAATTTTAGAAGTTGAAAGATTTCTGGGTTGTTCAGCTGAACCAGCGTTCCAAGGGAGTGTTTCGAGGACGTTTTAGTCTTGGGAGGTTGATTTTTTTTTAATAGGGGTATTATGGTACTTTCTCAACAATAATGTGGGCCTGACCACATAAATTAATTATTGACAACTTTAACAATATGGTTATGAAAATTCATGGATATTTTTACACTTTTAAAAAACATATAATGCTGGAAACAGGAAAAGCACCAAAGTAAAATATTTTTAAAAAATTGTATTGTGCAAAATTTTTTCCAATATAAAGTAGTTAGTGGCGACGTCTAACGCGACGCCATGTGACGCCACTCAAGTGACTCATTAATTTTTTAAAAAAATTATATATAATAATAATAATAATAATAATTAATAAAATATATATAATATAATTTAACAAAAATAATTTAATATTTTTACTTAATTTAATTTATTTTTATTCATTTACTCATTTAATATTATAAAAAAATGGATTTTCATGGTTATAAAAAACAACATTCTATAGCAGCAATAATAATCCTCCCGACTATCCTCTTGTTCTATTCATACCTAATTATTGATACCACTAGTGGCGTTAATAATTAGGTATGAATAAAACATGGCGTTAATTTGCCAAGTGGCATTTTTTTATTATTAATTATAAATAATAAAAAAAGTAAATAATAGTTAAGGGAATTAAAATATTTAAAATTTATTATAAACCTTAGGATACAAGACTAATTAGTAAATTAATTAAAGAACCTTGGGAAAAAAATACTAAAATAGAGAACAAATATGGGTTTTGTCAATATGCACCAACATAAAAATAGAAAATAAATATGTAAGGGTCCTATATTATCTTATCATGTACAAACAGCTAAATGCATATAATTAATTACATAAAGAATAAAACATACTGGGAGTCTCTTCATGAGAGGCATGTGCCAGAAACCTGCACGCATAAGGTGTTGTTGCAAAACCTAGTGCTGCTACAAAACCTGGGCATCTCGTCAATAATTAGGTATGAATAGAATAAGAGGACAGTCAAGAGGATTATTATTACTGCTATAGAATGTTGTTTTTTAAAACCATGAAAATCCATTTTTTTTGATAATATAAAACAGGCAAATGAATAAAAATAAATTAAATTGTTTTTATTAAATTATATTTAATAATATTATATATTTTTTATTAATTATTATTATATATTATTATTATATATAATATTTTCTTTTTAATAATGAGCCACTTGAATGGTGTCACAATATGTGACGCCACTCAAGTGGCATTTTTTTTTAATTATATGACGCCACTCAAATGGCGTCTTAAATAATTGAGTGGTGTTAGATGGTATCATGTCAGACGACGCCACTAATTGTTTTATATTGGCAAATTTTTTGTATAGTGCCTTATTCTGTTACAATTTTTTTAAAAAATTCTTATTTTGGTGTTTTTCCCTCTAGGAAGCATTTCAGATAAATGTTCATTAGTATTTTTACACCTTAACATCTTATATAATATTTAGAGTTGGGAATTAGGATAGGCCCTTGAAGGGCCTAAGAGCACTAGAGCCGAGGGCGGCCCTACATGGCTCGGAAGTTACTATTATAAATTGTAGCTATTTTTTCTTCTTTTTTTTCCAAAAAAATATAATTAGTAAATTACAACAATTAAAGTTCTAATTTATCAAATAAATGTTGTCAATATTAATATCCAAATAACACGAATCATCTAATAAATAAATGCATTCACTAATTCGTAATCAAAAGCAAACTATTGTCCACAAATAACTCATATGAAGCATACCATTACACAACATTAATACAATGACTATCATTGTTATTTTGTTTGCCACTATCATCAATTTCAAAAATATTTGATTGTGCTTCATTTTGAGTAGTAGGCTCAACTTCATGAATGTAATAGAATATCATGAATTTTTTTTTTTCGCATCATGAACACATCCAAAAAAAACGGAAAAAAGGAAAGAGAGACTAAGATTAAAGTTTTTATGGTTCTCAGCTCTCAAGTATAGACAACCTAGGTAATTTTTTTTTTTTTTAAAAAAAGGTTAAGGTGCAAAAATACACATGAGCTTTTTCCCCATGAGCAAAACTACACATATGTTTTTTTAGGAGCAAAAATACACACGTGGTTATCATTTCGGTGCAAAAGTCACATCTCACCGTTAAGTCACTGTTCACCGTGATGAAAGAGAAAAAGATGAGATGAACATTAACTTAACAGCGGTGAATAGTGGCTTAACGGTTGGATGTGACTTTTGCACCGAAATGATAACCACGTGTGTATTTTTGCTCCTAAAAAAAACATGTGTATTTCTTCTCCTGGGAAAAGGCTCATAAGTATTTTTACACATTAACAAAACAAAAAGAATTAAAGGGGCCTAGTAGATCAGCCCGAGGCCCTGTAGGGTCAATTTTATTTAGCTTCTTTAATTTTTGAGCCGGACCCTTAAAAGATCAAGGTTTAAATGGGCCGATTCGATGGGCTCAACCCAATTTGCTGACTCAAATTATATTGAAGCTAGTTGGTCTTTTTTACTACCTATAGGCTTCCTTCTGATGAATCATTTGGTGGTTGTCTCATTGAGTTAAATTGAAAGTTTAGTACTTTGATTGGACTGAAAAATAGAGGAGAAAAGTCAAATAGGGAATGTACTTTATTTAGATCAAATAGGATTTGTTACGCCTTTTAGACGTATCATTAAACTTCTTTTAATTAAATTTTATTCATATCTTTTTTTTTAACTTGTTTTAGTTAAATAATATAAAAGAAATACGAAGCCCAATCTAAAATATTAAATAATATATAAAAATACAAAGGCCCAAACTAAAATAAAACAAATAACTGATAAGGGTACAAAACTCACCACCAGCTGACAGCAACACATACAAACAGAAACCACAAAACTCTTATTTATTAAAAAAAAAAAAAACCACAAACCAAATAATAGAGCAAAAACATAATAACTAGTCAAAATGTTCACAAATTTAATTTACTACTTCTCTTCATTTCCGGTGCTTTTCTATGCAAGTATAACAAGACATTCACTTTTAGACCCAGGTAAGCCACCAAAGCCTCTTCTCATCTTCTATTTCTTCGATTGGAGTGATCGAATCTTGGGTTCTGAAGTGAAAGAACCAACGATATGATTTAGTATTTAACATAGTAGCTAAGGGAAGATTAAAACAGATAATTGGAAAATATGTGTTATGTGTATTTGTTTGACTCTGTTCTATGATGATCAAAACAGATACTTCTTGTTTCATTATATGATTTTGGGTTTTTTTATACTACCGTCAAATATAAGATCCATTTGATATATGAATGTTAAAAAGCATATAAGATAAGCAGTACATGTTGAAATTGAGTATTTTGAAACTGAATTTCAAAATATTTACAAATTTAATATATATCTTCATTTTTTATGCGCTTTTGTACAATGCTATAAACAAGGCGTATATGTAGGCAATAGCGTAACAACATCTAAATTTTCTTATATGCTATTTGTAATTTTGTACCATTGTGGTGAAATATGCTATATGCACTTTAATTAAAAATTCTACAAATTTGGAAATGTGAAATTCAAGTTGCAATAATCCAAATAAAATTTTGGGAAAATAGATTATTCACTAGTATAATAATCACACATAAATATATATTTACTCAAAAGCTAATTACCTGATTTCTCCAAATTTTGAAAGATGATGTTAAATAGCTTCGTCTACTACGGTAAATTTCTGATTTTTGATATCAGAAGATTTTTGGTGTCTTCGTCTTCCCATTGCAATTGATGAAACCACACATGATCTCCTAAACAGCGCCGTAGATTTTTCAAAGCACTTTGGCAATTAAATGGGAG
Organism: Acacia confusa; assembly: GCA_037074495.1. Taxonomy (NCBI): domain Eukaryota; kingdom Viridiplantae; phylum Streptophyta; class Magnoliopsida; order Fabales; family Fabaceae; genus Acacia; species Acacia confusa. The sequence goes on from CM073503.1 coordinate 45,413,395, forward strand.
CTTCTTTAAATTGGGACAATTCCATATGATAATCTCCTTCAAACTAGGAAACTGTAATGTCATTCTACAAATGCTCCTTAAGTTCTTCAGAGATTCCAAATAAAGAGAAGTGAGATTGGAAAACAAATTATTTTCCACTATCCCAATATCTTCACTTATAACTTCCTCCAAGAGATCACAATCGCGTAAATAAAGGACTTCAAGGTTTGGAGCATATACAAGCCAATTCAAGTCAAGTACATTATCACACTTACTGAGGCTCAAGCTGCGAAGCATCATTATATGTTCATGTTTATGAAATAATGAGCTCCTAACAATATTTGCAGCTTCAGAATCCTTTGATTTTTCGTAACAGCTAACTGATAATGATTCAAGAAACACCATATTTCCCACGGCTAAGAACAAGTCATCGGGCGCTGTGCGTGGTAGAACATGTAGGTCACACATGCACCTTTGCAATTTTGAGGAGATGACTATTTTCTTAATAGAGGATGGGCTTTTGACCCACATGCGTATATCTTGAAGATGATCTAAGCCTTCTAGCTCATGCAACAACATATTTTCATCAATCTCTGAAAATATACATTGCCTCGCACTAAAAGCTTGAAGGGATAACAAACTGGTTATAACTCCCTCTGGGAATTGAATTTTCATTCTATCTAGCAACAAGAACCTCAGCTTCTTCAAATTCTTCATCACCTTTGGCAAATTTCTTACTTGAGTGCCGGATAGGTTCATGTGTTGTAGGTTTACAAAGTCCCCGAACGTTGAAGGTAGATCTCTTATTGTATAACTTCCTGACAAGTCCAACACTCTAATGGTACTTGGAACGACAAATTCCTTAGTCAATTCCTCATTCAGAAAGAATGATGTTCGAACATTCCTAATAAAATCCCTAATAAGCAGAGTGACGAGATTAGGACAATGAGATCTTTGCAAGAAGTAATTCGTCATGGTTTCACTAAAGCCCCAAAATGATAGCTTTTCAACCTCTTCCAACTTTGCACGATTGTATACTTGAAGGCTATTAGTCTTCGAAGAATCATTTACTAAAAAGTTTGTCTTTTTCGCATGGTCACAAGCTACCCAAAGAGCCATTTCTCGAATCAAATCATGCATCTTAACTGTGCCTTCTTTATCACCATCTTCCAATAAGCAAGCGTACTTTAGACCTAAAATTATATCTCCTCCTTGCTTACGTGCTTCATGTAGATCATAATCAAATTCAGTCAAAAACCCTTCTGCTATCCACAGCAAAATAAGCTCTTCTTTTCGAATGTTATAGTCCTCAGGGAATAGAGCACAATACAAAAAACATGATTTGTATGTATCATTTGGCAATTTATTATAACTAAATTCAAGCAAGGGAAATACCTCATCACCTTGGATCTTAGAGGGATAGCTCCTCAATTTTTCTAAAGCACGCTTCCATTCATCGGGAGTCTCCTTGTTTGCCATGGCACGTCCAACAGCACAAAGAGCAAGTGGTAACCCTTGACACTCTTTCACTACTTGCTTTGCAATAGACAATATAAGAGGGTTTTCAAGAGTAGTTTCACCTACTTTCTCTTTGAACAACTCAAATGCTTTATCTGGTGTGAGGCACCTTACTCTTATACGCCTCCTTGCATCCATTTGGCCACATACCTCATTCGAACGTGTTGTGAATATTATCTTGCATTTATATTTATTAGGGGATGGAACCCCCAATTTCAACAAATCAATTCTTTCCCACACATCATCTAATAACAACACAAATTTCTTCTCCTTTAAAATATTGTATAACAAAGTAGCCCTATCATCAATCTCTGCCTTATCATTCCAATTCTCAACTGGGACACGCAATTTCTTCATAATGTCATATTGAATTTTTCGTGGATCTGCATCTTTAGATGCCACAACCCAAATGACCACATAGCCTCTTATAGTTGAGAGGAAATCATTGTTGAATTTCTTAAGTATAGTTGTTTTGCCTACCCCTCCCATTCCATACAAACCAATGGTACCAACCTCATCATCTTGAAAGCATGAACGTAGTTCCTCAAATGTTGATTCTACACCCACAGTCTCATCCTCTTGAAGTTCCTCGAATAGATCACCAGCACACTTTTCTGCTACAACATCAAAATCCCCTTTGCTCATAAGATCATTAACGGCACTCAACTTCTTGGTAACCATGTTGTCTAGCTTGTAGCAAGCCCAGGAATTTTTGGGACAACGATCCCCAAAACACTTGGCTTGTATTTCTTTGTCACCTTGTTGCAAAATGGTGTTGACTTCAATTTGTAAGACGTCTACTTTGCTCATCCAACCCCTTACCTCATTCAAAACCTTCAGCTCTGGGTCTGGATTATTCTCCGCTGTTTCGACCTTCATCTTGACATCAAGATACCTGCTATTGAGGTCATCTGAAGCATTTTTCAGGGAGTCGAGGTTGTCTCCCAGATTGCGTATTGAATCTGCCCATTTGGAGCCGTAGCCACACAAACAAGTTAGGATGTCGAAGATTGGAGTGATAAATTCAGCCATGGTTTTGGTTTGGGTAGACCAAAAGAATTAAAGAACAAAAAGAGAGTGAGAAGTGAAGAAGAAAGATAGAAATACAATGAACAATAATGTTTCAGGTCGGCCAAGAGCAATGTTTGACTTCCAAGCGGTATGTGTCTCGCCTTCTTCTTGTTTGTTTGTTTTTTCCCCCTTTTTGAAATTGAAAGGGACGGAAAAAGGAAAATTAAATTGGAAGAAAATAGTGTTTATATAAAATTAGATTTGATTGAGTTAAGACAAATTGTGGAGTTTAAAAAGAACATGATGAAGATGAACCTGGCACTAGGGGGCGTAATTTTCCCTAAGCAGATAATAACAAAATTAACATTAAAACTCTTGATAAAAAAATCTTGAGAAGATTATTATTATTCAAAAACTGAAAAAAAAATACTAATCTCCTATTTAAGTAAGTCCTTTTTATGATTTAAAAAAATGATTAAAAAAATTTTTATCTTCAGTTTTTAAGATTGAGTAAATTTCTCTTTTTATATTTCAATTTTCAATAAAAAGTTGCAAATAAAGTATCCTATCTTGTAATCAGTTTAAGGATAAATAATAGAATGCGCTGTTTTAAATTATATATGTATATAATATAAACCAAGGGTTTCTTTATTTATTAAAGAAAGATGTTGATCATTATATTTCTTTATTTATTAAATAAAGATGCTGGCAACTTTGCATTTATGCTTCGCTCATTATTGCTATAACCTGTACCAACTCAAACCAAATAAATAAATGTTTATCCAAATTATTTAAAAAATTGTCTATAAAATGTTCAACCATCCAAATCATCAAAGTATATAAGTAGTTAGCTAAAATCAATATCACAGAGTCAAATTAATTTCTTAAAATGTTTCAAAAGTAAAATAAAATGTGGAACACTTAGGGTTATAGTAGATAAAAATGATATAACATGAGCTCTGGAAGTACAACAGAGCCTTTAACGCTTACTCCATAGGTATCTTCCCTTACTCCCTACTAAAACAATCACAAGAAAAATGTTAATGTAACGAATGAGATTCCACGTCTTAGTAACTACTCAAAGTTTCTACCGTATACAAACAAATGACATATGATTAAAAAACAAGAACTGAATATGTATATATTTGCATGTACCATAATCTTCATACAAATGTAATCATCATTATTTCAATCTTTCTTTTCATCAAAACATAGACTATACAATTATGTAATATGCAAGACGCAACCTCCCTTATATTTGAGCAAAAAAACTCCCTTATATCACCACTCATCCTTTTACCGTTGATGGAGCAATAGGCTAACACATAATCAAATAGAAACTCATCCATTTGACTGGATTATCACAAACTCACCAATTCTTGATATACCTAGCAAAATGTGTAGAGATTAAATTTGGACTATGTCTCCCCTCCTTAAAAGAAAACAACTAAGGATGTGTCACATATCCCCCAACTCCAATGCAATCCTGGCAAGAGGAAAACCTGGAAGAAAGGGCCCTAATAAGTATCATTCTGTGCACCAAGTAATGTCACACCACATGGTAAGAGATTTCATCATACAAATTCTTCCTTACTCTAATTCATGCTTCAATTTGCATCAAATATATATCATTACATATTTATCATGCCAAAAAGGAAACAATAATCTAACATTACATTAATTATAATTATATTATTAAATATGTAAATATTAAGGAAAATTCCATTTAAACACCGCTTGAATTTGCAAAACTCTTAAAAGCCAAGTGAATTGGTTAAACGAATGAAAAGACAAGAGGTACAATGAGGAATATTCAAATTCAGATGAATTTGTCCTTTTGCCCTTAGTTTATAAGAATTAAAAAAGAAAAATGAAATATGACTATCGCCAGAGGGCCACCGTGGCCGGCCTGCAATTGCTAGCACCCGGTAGTCTAAGATCCAACGTGGTTTTTTTTTCTTTTTTTTTAATATAAAAAAAGATTCAATGAAAGTAAAGAAGGTTGGGTTCGAACCCACCTTACCTTTATGGGGGCCAAGTGGCCTAACTGGGCCACTTGGTTCCCTTAATGTGTGTGTGTGTGAACAAATATATAGTTGTTAATTGTGCAGAGTTTGGAAAATTTTGACTTTCTAATAATTTTTAATATACTAATGTATTAACTAATTATTAGTTAATATTTATTTCTTATTATTTTTTCATAATTAATATTTAGTAATATTTTGTGCTAATGATTTTGATTATGAAGTATTTAAATAATATTTCTATTAAATATTCTTATATTCAATTTGAAAAAAAATGGTTATATAGTTTTTGTGATATATATATATATATATATATATATATATATATATATATATAGGGATTCACAAGACTGAATAAAATCTGAGCACTTTGAACAAAATTTGTAATGAGAATAACACATTCATTAATAGAATTTATAAGTTTAGTAATGGTAATTACCAATTCGTTAATGGTATTTACAAGTTTCGTAATGGTAATTAACAGTACTTTCGTTAGATTTTTCACAAGTGTTTCTCATGAGACAACAAATAAGAGTCAATTATAACAAATCTTATAATGGGAATTGCCAATTTGTTAATGGTATTTACAAATTCCATAATGGTAATTATCAGTGCTTTCATCAAGTTTTTCACAAGTGTCTCTTCAAATTTTAGAATTAAAATTTTAGGTAATTTTTTTAACAATCCATCAACTTATAATAAAAATAATTACGTATTATAAGATTAAAATGGATTATAGAAAATACTATATATTATTAATCAAGATGTGAATAATAGTATAAATAATATTAATAATACAATATTATTAATATTAATATATTACAATAATATTTTTGAATGAAATCAGTTGATTCAAATATTCATATAAAATAAATTCATAGTTGGTGCCTTTAAGCTACTTTTACTCAAACAAAAAATCAAATTATTGTTTATCTTTTCATAAAATAATATATTACATAGCAACAAATAATTTCTTAATTTATAAAATTGAGTATAAGAAAATTTAATAAAAATATTATTTAAATAAATCATAATTAATATCATTAGCAAAAAATATTACTAAATGTTAAATGTAAAAATAGTAAGAAATAAATATTAAATGATAATTAGTTAATACGTCATTATATTAACACTAATATATTATTTTATGAAAATATAAACATTAATATGATTTTTTTTGTTTGAGTAAAAGTAGCTTAAACCCACCAACTATGACTTTATTTTATATGAATATTTGAAACAATTGATTTTATTTAAAAATTTTATTGTAATATATTAATATTAATAATACTATATTATTACTATTTTGTATGCTATTATTCACATCTTAATTAATAATATATAGTATTTCCTGTGAGCCATTTTAGTCCTATAATACATAATTATTTTAGTTATAATTTGATGGATTGTTAAAAAAAAAATTACCTAAAATTTGAGGAGACACTTGTGAAAAACCTGATGAAAGTATTGCTAATACCATTACGGAACTTGTAAATATCATTAATGAAATTAGTAATTGCCTTTACTGAACTTGTAAATCCCATTAATAAATTTGTTATTCTCATTACAAATTTTGTTCAAAGTGCTCATATTTTGTTTAGCCCTATGAATCCCATTATATATATTACCAAATATAGTTTTTTCAAATTGAATATAAGAAAATTTAATAAAGTTATTATTTAAATAAGTCATAATTAAAATTTTTAGCAAAAAATATTACTAAATATTAAATATGAAAAATAATAAAAAATAAATATTAATTGATAATTAATTAATACATGAGTAAATTAAAAATTATTAGAAAGTCAAAATTTTCCAAACTCTGCATAAATAACAATCATATACTTGTTAATGCATATATATATATATATATATATATATATATATATATATATATATATATATATATATATATATATATTAAAGGAACCAAGTGACCCAATGAGCCTCCATGAAGATGGGTGGGTTTGAACCCCACTTTCTTCTCTTTTATTGAATCCTTTTTTTTTTAATAAAAAAAATTCAACCCCAACCCCCCGGGAAAAAAACCTTCATCGAATCTAAGGTCCTCGGCGGTTGCAGGTCATCCGATTGCCAGCCATGGTGGCCCTTCGATGAGGTTTATATTACTTTTATAAAAATTAATATAAATTAAAAGCAAAAGGATAAATTCAGCCAAATTTGCATATTCCTCATTACCCATCCTATCTTTTTAGTCTTTTAAGAAATTCAATTGGCTTTTAGGAATATTTTGCAAATTCAAATGGTATTTAAATGAAATTTTCTCTAAATATTATGAGTTTTAAAGAACTTGTATCATTACTTACTTGAAAATTTACAATATATACACATATACATATAATTTGTCCATTTTCTTAAAAATATAATCATTCACAATCATACAAAATTCACAAATATATAAAAAAATATTAAGAGTTACCCCCTCTGGTTTTTATTATAAGGCACCAACCATTATTTCTCGTGGATCAAGGAATGTAAATTAAGTCATTAAATTGGTCTAAAATTGATAAATATTTCCAATTTTATCCTTATTTTAATTATATGAATTTAAAGAGTTAGTTAAAAATGAAGGTATAATTAAAACATAATAATAAATAAGTTAGGTAAAAACAATTGGTGCCTTATAATAAAAAAAAATAAATTTTGATAGTTGATATCTTATAATAAAAATCCGTAAAGTAGCTGTTACTTTTAAATTACGCATATAATTGTGGAAAAAGTCTATAACATACTCAAGTACCATCACTTCTCACTTTTGACATTCCTTCTCTTTCTCTCTCGCTATCGTCGATTTCGCTTCCTGTATCTGCACTTATTGTGCGGTTTTATAACTTTTATACTCCTTACTTTTTATTATAAGACACCAACTAATAATTTTTATAAACTAATAAAAAGGTTAAAATTAACAAATTTGTCCTAAAATTTAAGTAATTTTTAATATTTCCCCTATTAATTATACTAAATTATAATATTATATTAATTATTATTCTCACCCACTACTTGTACTTCCTTTGGTCTTTATTATAAGGCACTTGCTTGTTCCTAATGAGCATTAATTATTTTTTATCCATGTATGCCTATAATTAATAAGAGTAGTGGTGAGAGTAATAATTAATATGATATTAGAGTTTAGTGCAATTAGTAAGATAATATTGTAAATTACTTAAATTCTATAAGAACTTTGTTAATTTTAACTGTTTTTATTAGTTTGTAAGAATTATTAATTAGTTTCTCATAATAAGAACCCGAGAGAATATTAATTATAGACATACATAAAAATTCTATAATAAGAATTTTAACTCTTTTTATTGGTTTGTAAGAATTATTAATTAATTTCTTATAATAAAAATCCGAGAGAATATTAATTATAGACATACATTAAAAAAAAATAATAATACTCTTTGGAAAAAATAAGTGCCTCATGAAAAAAAAATTGTTAGTTTATGCAATATAATATACATTAAAGCTAGTAGCGAATACGGAGGGGAGTGGGCGGAGTGGCTGGGTGTCATTATTACCCCCAAAGTCAATCTTGGTGTTAACATCGTTTCCTGTCACTAATATTTTTATATATTTATGATGTTTTATTATTTTTATAGCGAATGGGGAGGAGAGTGACTGGGTGTCATTATTACCCCAATCTTGGTGTCAGCATCATTTCCTATCACCAATATTTTTATATTTTATGCTATTTTATAATTACTATAACGAATGGAGAGGATAGTTGTTAGGGTGTTATTATTATTATTTAAAAAAAAAAAAAGAATTAATGATCTAGGATTTAAACCCTAACCCCCTTCAATCTTGGTGTTATGGTGTTAGCTTCACGTCCCGTCACTAACTTTTTATATTTTATATTGTTTTATAATTTTTATAATGAATGGGGAGGAGAGTAGTTGGAGTGTTATTATTACCCCCTCCTTCCCCCACCCGAAGTCAATCTTGGAGGTAGCACCCATGTGCTGTCAGTCTGTCACCAATTTTTTATTATATATGTATATTATTATTATTATTATTATTATTATTTTACAATTTAACAATTAGACATATATTCAATACTAATAAAATTTCCCCAATGCTTAACAAGTGTTGGTATTTTATAAAAATAAAACTCAATATTTTTTTGACTCTCACCCTAGGCAATTTACTCTCATTCTGGATAATTAGATAGTAAAATTTAATTATCATAAATTAATCTCTCTCAAAATATAATGTAACTATAGAATTAAAAAATTAGGACATTACAACTCTAACCTTTTTAAAAAGAACTTTTCTGCCAAAATTAAATACCTTGATTAATCTTCATCCAAATAGTTTTCCTTTCTTCATCATTATTTGATTCTCATAAAGATTTGATTTTCTCATGTTGCATGAGAGGAAGAAGATTCCTACACACACATAAAATGGTGGGACTCACATATACATATGATATAATTTATATGTATATGTGGGTCCCACCATTTCATGTATGTGTGACATGAGAAAACACTTCTCCTATAACTTGAGAAGTGTTTTTCCCTTCTCATAAATGTTATCTCCCATACTATCTCTTTCACCTTCTTCCCATATTACTTTGAATGATCCATAATAGGTTACCTCATTCTCATGCTAATTGCTCAACTAGGGTTATAAGGAATCCTTGATGGGGACTAGTTTATGATCCCCTCGAATAAGTCATTATAGTTTTTATAGGTATATCTATAAATATTTAAGTACACCATTTCTCTCACTCTTCCTTGTCTCAAGGAGAAATCAACTTCAGCTTTATTTATTATCTACTGCAAATTTAGAGCCTCAGATAAAACCAAAAGTTTATTTCTACCTTACCCTTGACATGGTTCACTCAATATACATACATGATTATATTTTATTCACTATATAATTAAGTAAACATAAAATTTAGCAATTCTCTTGATGTTTTGAAAATAAACCTTTTCATGAGTAAGAATATTTTTTTTAAAAAAAAAATGCTTCAACACTTTCCTAATTGAAACTTTGATATCCCCACGCTAAAATACTCATGGACAATTTCATGCGACATAAATGGTTAACTGAATACATTTAGAATATATGAATTTGTTAGGTCATATGTATATTTGAATTGTTTTTTTAGTAAACATCATTTCAAAATCTTTTCTCTTGAGTCCAAGAAAAAATAATAATAATAATAATTAGTTCATAGTTTGCTTTTTTTAAAAAAAAAAAAATCTCTAGAAGTTTCTATTTGACTCAATATGTGAATAAATCTCTAAAAATGTGTGAAGTTCCAACACTTCATGATAATTTCAAAACACAAGGAAAGATACATGCTCTTGATTGAAATATGATTCACAACAATTTTCCATTTATAATAAAAACTTAGGAAATCACAATATTTCAACCACTCATTAAAATCACAATAATTATTATCATTTTATAATAATTATACACTTATATCTAGTTGTCGTCGTACCTTGCTTCCCAATATAAATTTCATCCGAGGATTCTTCTTCTTATACTAATATCGTTAGTAGACCGTTCGCCTATTACTTCTAACCATCTCACTCCATTCATACAACTTCAACATTAGTCTCTCAAGTCACTTCTGAAGTCCTTTTGCTAAATCATGCTGAGTATTTACTTACATTCACATTCACAACCTACACATCATATATAGTTTTAAATCACTATTCTATCTTGACATTATTTCTCTCTCTTACACTTACGATGCTTATCTATATCATTGGCATGACTATCAATCATAGAAGACAACTTTTCAAAGGATTTCTTTCCAAAACCACTTTAAAAGTCAACTAAATTTTACGCTAATCAAATATATCACATCGACATCATATAAATTCCTCCTTACTTCAACTCATCACAAATATAACCATCAAGACAATTATATTTAATCACCCAAAAATGTAATTATCATCAAAAGACAAAGTACAATATTTTATGCTTCTATTTGTATCAAATATCATCATATATTTAATTATGTCAAAAAAGAAACAATAATCCAACAATACATTAATCATAGTTATATTATTAATTATGTAAATAAAGTAAATTATAAAAAAAATTATTTGTATGATTACTTACTTAAAAGTTTATGATACATATACATATTCATATAATTCACTCCATTAACTTATTTTCACGCTGTCACTCTCACTCTCACTCCTTGTATCCGTACCTTTTCTGTGGTTTCATGTAGGGAATGGGGCGGGGAGTTGTAGGGGTGTTATTATTAGGGTTGGGTGGGAAAAAATATTTCTTTCTTCTAAATGATATCGTGTTGGGTAGGACAATAAACTTATAATATTTATTTTGATTCTTACTTTTGGTAATTTTCTCTCATTGGGTAATTATATGGTAACTTTTAATTATTATAAATTAATCTCTCTTTAAATATAAGACAATTCTAGAATGAAAAAATTGAGATGTTACATAATTATAACCAACCATGAAGCAACGAATTATTGATAAAATTGTTGGTTAATTTTGGGGTGTTGCCTGATGTTCAAGCAATTACTCATAAGATTTAATAACAAAAATTGTTGATCTTTATTATCACGTGAAATTTTCTATCACTCATGAATTATGTGCTCATGAGTTATAACCAATAACCTTTTACGATACTCATGAGTTATAACTCATAACCTTTTATGATACTCATGAAAACCCGTAATCATTAGTTATCCCAAATTGGTTTTCTTTACCATTGATGAACTCGTAACTCTTTTATGGCACTCAAAAATTAAAACCTGTAACTCTTTATAGTACTCACAAGAACTCGTAACTCTTTACGGTGCACATGAGAACTCATAATTATATGATAAAGAATATTAGGATATGAAAAATTAGGAATCTATGTTAATTACTGTGGAACCCGTAACTCTTTACGGTTCTCATAAAGGATGCGCACATTAAAATAACTATTGGGGTTTTATAATTACCTTCTGATCACTCGAAGACCTCAAAGTATATGAGGTCCTCTAATGTTGATCCACACAACTGTCTCTTAATTGCAATGAGAACACCTTCTCCTTGACTCCACTTCCTCCTTGGATGCTTGCTAGACAAAATCTTCTTCTCTAGACGATGATGGTGTCTTGAGATTAGATGAGGTGCAAGATTGAAAGATTGGAGATGACACCTCTTTTCTTGAGCAAGAATGCACGGCCTTTTTCTTGAACATTCGTGTGCGCGCTTTTCATTCTTGAAAAACGTCCAAAAATAGGCGCTTAAAAAATCAACCGCCTAAATTAGGGTTTAACCCTAATTCTAATGCTTAAAAGAAAGGCCTAATTCAACTAGAAAGGCCCAATCTTTTTCCAATCTTTATTGGAGCTTATCCAATATTTATTAGATCTTTATCCAATCTTTATTAGATATCTATTCCATCTTTATTAGATATCTTTCCAATATTTATTAAACCTTTATCTAATCTTTATTAGATATCTTTCCAATATTTATTGGATCTTTTATCTAATCTTTATTGGATATTATTTTGGATAATTCACAATTATCCTTTGACACCTAACATCTTGAATTTAAAATTTGAATTTAAACTACCTTTTTCATTCAATATTTAAATTCCAAATTCAAATTGGCCCAAGACCCCATTGGGTCTTCTAACATATTTGGACCTATTAGTGGAAAAACTAATTTCTCACCAATTATCCAAACATGGCGCCATTTATGATTGGGCTTGAAGTCCCATTCCAACCCAATTACACCTATAGTCTTAACAAAGCCCAATAACAATTATTGGCCCAAAGTTGCTAAATATAGCAATTAAGAACAACCTTAGTGTGTGACCCATTAGACCCAATTAATCACTGACATAAATAAACTTGGACTAACTAAACTCCTTTAATGGGTCCAATTTATCTAATGACCATATAAAATACTAGCAATGCTCTACGGCCCCAGAACTAATCGAGTTGATCAAGTGATCTGCCTTTCTAATTTGGATATCATTTCGACATCATTCTTCACAGCGTCGTTCACTTTTAGTCGAGAGCAAAGATAGAGTATTATCTCTCTTGGTTGACTAAATGTAGTTTTTTCACAGAACTAGAAATCTTCTTTTATTGACTCTAAGATGGACCATGACTTTTCATGATCACTTACTAAGCATAGATTCCTGAGACAATTAAAAGTCATCAAAGCCCTACCGACCTTGTGAACAACTAATCCTCGTAGGGGACTGTGAGTCCTTTTGGCATGTCTATCTATACTCATGCATTTGAGTCATACCCAAGAGTACAATGTTCTCCCCATTTTTCAGGTGGATAGAGTTGTACAATCAAAGCATAACCCTAGGACATAGTGTTCGATGACATTCTCAAGTCTAGGACGATTCAGACTACCAAACGATAAGAGACATTACAAATCTAATGATACTCTCTAAAATGAATCCTTGTAGAGTCTCTCGGTGGGTCAATTTAGTGCTATTTGTTCTCTAACAGATCCACCCACGACATCAGCTAAGGCATAACCATGCCTGCATTCCATAAGGTCCCTACCTTGTATCTTCATACAAGTAAATGACGTCGTACTAGTCTTATTGAGATCACCAATTCCCGTTCTTGGTGATTCAAGACTAGGAACAGGTTTCAGGTAATAGATGAAAGCGGAGCCAAATCACCAAGAGGGGGGTGAATTGGGGATTTTAAAATTTTTTGGCAAGTTCTGTTTTAAGGCGTTAAGATAGGGTAAAACAGAATGCAGGGAAGGAGAGAATGACACAAAGGTTTATACTGGTTCGACCCAACTCTATGGCCTACGTCCAGTCCTTAGGCACCCTGAGCATTTCACTATGTCACTTGATTACACCCTCTATAACTCTGAAGCATTTCTCTTACTAGAACTTACTTCCCCTTACAAGATGTAATCAATGAACCCCAATTCTCCAAGTCTCCTGACTTGAGATTGATTACAATAAATGAAATACAGTTAACAAACTCTCTTGAAGAACAGATATAAATGAACACTGAAGCTCTATAGTATCAAAAGATACTCTATACATAAAACTTTATGAGTCAATGAATAAATTGAATGCTATTTAGTTTTCTGGCTTATTGGTTGTTGAGAAAAATTGAATGTTGCTCTCTTTATACTTAGAGTGTTTTATAACCATTGCAAGCATTAATATGGTCGTTGGTTGAGTTGTCCATCTGTTGGAAGCACTTTGGTCTCTTCTCTCTCTACTCTTTTGCTTATTCTTTGTGTTGTAGGATAAAAGTTGAATTCCTTGTGTTTCTATCAGTTGGAATGTCAGTGCCTTCATTAGGTAAGAGTCCCTTTATCCTTTTTGCATTGTGCAGAGCTTGGTAGATCAAAATATAGCAGGTTAGGTAGCTTTCTGACATAACTTCTTGCTTTAGCTAAAACAACCCTTTTAATCTGCTTGAATTATCTTTAAAACAGCTGAAATCCATTAACAAACATATCAAACATATATGATGAAGTTGATTAATAATATTATAAAGCATTCAGATCAATCAACAAACTTTACACAGATTTTGCAAATTTGAATTATCAATTATCGCGACGTATACTTGAGTTTGTGTATCAATACTCAAGTATTTCACTATGCACTTAAGTCTTTACTGGAGTTTCCATATTGATACTCGAGTTTCCTCCTTCCAGAGAGGAAAGTCGCGATCTGAGCTTTAGAGCTTCAATTTAACTTAGACTAATACTCGAGTTTACAATCCAAACTCAAGTTTTGAACTCTTAATGAAAATGTGTCCAAAACATCAAAATCAGAGTTTTTATTTAAAACCAAAGTATTGAAAACATTGGAAATCATTGATGCTTTTTGTATGACTCGAAACTCGAGTTTCCAAACTCATACTTGAGTTTGCATTTTTAACTTGAAACTCAGAGAGAACATTACCTAGTTCAAAACTGGATTTTTCAAAACTAGAGTTTATAAGATCATTGAAAAATTTGATCATCTGTGTTTGGCTCGATACTCGAGTTTTTAATGTTATACTCGAGTTTTCATTTTGAAAAATGAAGACGTTTGAATTTTTTGGAGCCAAGTGAGAAAACTGGAGTTTTTACATTTCAAAGCTAGAGTTTTCAAAAATAGAGTTTTCTTTTCTTTTGAAAGATACTGAAGAGTCTCTTTGGCCTAAACTCAAGTTTTGAACCCAATACTTGAGTTTGTCCTGATGTAAAACTTGCAATGCTCTCTATAAGGCCAATACTTGAGTTTCCAAATGGAAACCACGGTTTTGCCTTTATCCATTCAAACTGAGCTTTTCTCTATAAGGCCAATACTCGAGTTTTGCCTCAAACAATAAGTTTTCACTTTCTTGAGACAAAACTTCATTCTTGATTTTACAATTGTTTGTTATCATCAAAACCCATAGAGAACTAACATTCTCCCCCTTTTTGATGATGACAACACTTTAAACCAGAATCTCTCCAAATTTTGAAAAACACTTGAAAATTTTAAGCTTTGTGAAAAAGTTCTGCACAGAGGTTTTATATAAATGATATTTAACATGTTGTTGACAAAACCATGGAAAGTTTTAATACTTCAGTATTCATACTCCAGTAGTTATATTTTTCAATTAGATACAAAGCATAAATTCAATGCAATAACAACCAACATAGTTAATAATTTAAGCATTCTATTCATTTGACAAAGACAGTACAACTTAGGATTTCACACTTGCTAAGAACATAAATTGATAAGTAAGCACAACAAGAAAACTTAGTCAGGAGATACAAAAAGTAGAACTTAATCAAAGAGTACACAAATCATTTTTCAAGTTCTGGTTTTCTGGCTGGCTTCTCTCCCCTTTGTCATCTTCAAAAGTGGGTGGAGCTGAGATAGGGGAGTCATGGAGAGGATTAATGAGAGGAGTAGAGGGAGGCGAGCGATGAAGGATTTCTGTAGATGGAGTAGCGAAGGTAGTGGGAAGTCTTTCTGTGGTAGGGGAAATTGGAGAAGAGGTAGTGATTGGAGGAGTGGTGAAGGCAAATGGTGAGGAAAAAAAGAAGGTTCACCAATAGGGCTGAGTGACTGGGTCCAGGTTGATAGGAGGAAAGAACTTTGTCTAATTTTTCACTGAGAGCACCAGTAGTAATCATGATGGTGGAGAGATGCACAGTATGATTAGACATGCTTTCTTGCAACTTCGTTAGCTGAGCCTTCAGAGCATCTTGGTCTTTTACCACCTCATTGATGAAACTGGTCATTTCAGCTACCAGCTTTCCTACTTGGATTTCCATTTTTGCAGCGAATCTATCTATAGTAGTATATACTATAGTCTTGATTCTAGAATCAAAATTAGATAGCATAGTGGATTGAGGAAGGGATTGTGCTTCCTGAGCAAAAGAGGTTCTTGTATAAGATGCACAAGATTGAGAAGGAGCTCCCGATTGACCGGACTCTTCACCTCCAAAATTAATCTTCATGTAGTGAAGTTGTGATTTTCCAAATGCAGAAGTGATAAGGACTTTGTTAACAAAAGCTGCAAAAAGAGGATAATCCTTTTAAGTGAAGTGAGTGTAACTTCCTCCTTTTTGAACAAAGTTTTGAGAATATATGTACCAAAGTGCCCTAGGGATAGGTGGCATGAAACTTGGTTTAAATGAAAGGTAATGTGACATTGCTTCTGGAAAAGGTTCATTAGGCATAAAAATTTCAAAGATTTCTCTATTTGTATATTTTGTGGGGGAAGGTGGAGGAGGATTATCAATTTTGAGAATCGAATTGATAATTGAGGCAGAGATTGAAAATTTTACTCCCTTAACATTTGTAGAAACTCTCTCTTTAATTAACTTTCCATCAGAATTGAGGTGGTTATCATAAGACGTGTTGAAATAAAAGATTCGGACAATGTTGGGAGTGTATGGGGCAGAGATGGAAATGAAGGAGGAATATTTGCTTAGCCAAGGTGACATGTCCAGATGACATTCATCCTTTAGTTTGGCCAGATCCACAGATTCCACTGGGCAAAATTCTTTCTTCATAAAAGTATCTTTGAATTTTTCACCTAATGTTGTGGGAAGAACAGTAGTGGTGTTAGCAAAACCTAAGGGAGGAGAGTCATGATTATAAATTTTGTCAATTGCATTGACTACAAACTGATTCTCCTCAGTCTGTGAAGGGGCTTGTTCTTGCTGAGAGGTTCTGTTTTTTGAAACAGTCTTCTTGGTCTTTTTCTGCTTTGGACGCACGGGACCTTCTTCAACCTTCTCCTTTCCTTTGCCTTTAACAGCTTCTGAATCATGTTTCCTTTTGGATCGACCCTCAGAGGTAGGTTCTTGGATTGAGATCCCTTTGGCTTTAACGAACGGTGAAGATGCAGGAATACCAGGAAATGCGACGATCAACACCAGTTTCAAATCTCCTGGGCATTGCTTTCTCTCGTCGAGGTCTATGAACAAGGATGAATTTGACACCAATTGGTTGTTGCAGAGAAGGAGGTGGAGGAGACTAGGATTTGGTAGTCTCGGAATTGGAATTAGTGCTAGGAACGGCTTGGGTAGAGGATTTTGAAGCCATTTAGGGTTCAGATTGAGGAGATTGGTCGAAGAGGTGAAGGGAGAAGATAACCGCTAGGGAAAACTTGAGTTTTTTTTAGAAAGTTTGAAAGAACTTGAAGAGTGACTTATATAAATAGAATTAACTAAAAATCGGGTATTCTATTCAAGACTCGAGTATTGATAAAATACTACTAACTTGGACTTCAAAGGTGTAATGTGAACCTTTAAACTTCCATGACCAAAACTTGAGTATCCATTAGCAAACTCAAGTTTTCATCCTTTGCCAGGATAAGTTGCTCTCTGTCTGATGGAAACTCGAGTATTTCACTTAATGACTCGAGTTTTCATATCTTCCAACAGCTATAGTGTTTTGTTGGCCCTGATAAAACTCGAGTTTTGTCCTCTATACTCGAGTTTTCTTCTCTTGACAGCAAAACTCAAGTTTATGAGCATCCTACAAAAAAATTGAGCTACAAACTCTGATGCTCAAGTTAGTAATTAGAAAATCATCAATACCATAACTAACATTGGAATGTAAAGTTCGTGTAAATCAAAACTTGCAACTCATTGGGACTTACCATTCCCAATTCTCTTCGAATAAAATTAAATTGCTCATTTGCTAATGGTTTTGTGAAGATGTCTGCCAGCTGAAGATGGGTTGGGATGAACATTACTTTGACATTCCTTTGCTGAACATGATCCCTTATGAAATGATGTCGGACATCAATATGCTTAGTTCTAGTATGTTGTACTGGATTCTTGGCCAAGCTTATTGTGCTGGTGTTATCATACAATATCGGGATCTCCTTCAAATGTACTCCCAGGTCTGATAATTGTATCTTGAGCCACAAAACTTGGACACAACAACTTGAAGCAGCTACATACTTAGCTTCGGTTGAAGAGACAACAACACTTGTTTGCTTCTTGCTGAACCATGACACAAGTGAGCCTCCAAAGAATTGACATTGGCCATTTGTGCTCTTTTTATCCGTCTTATATCCAACATGGTCTGAATCTGAGTATGCCACCAAATCTGATTGACCTTTGGGAAACCATAAGCCAAGAGTCTTTGTGTCAGCAAGGTATCTGAAAATTCTCTTCACACTTTCAGCATGAGATTCCTTTGGAGTTTACTAGAACCTTGCACACATTCTCACACTAAATTGAATGTCTGGACAGCTTGCTGTTAGATAGAGTAATGACCCAATCATTCCTCTATATCTTGTGATATTGAAATCATTGCCCTTTTCATCAGCATCCAGGGAAGCAGTAGAACTCATAGGCGTGTCAGCACCATTGCAATTATCCATCCCAAACTTCTTCAGCAGGTCATTTAGATACTTGGTCTGTGAAATGAAAATTCCATCCTTCTTTTGTTTGATTTGCAGACCAAGGCAGTAATTGAGTTCTCCCATCATGGACATCTCAAACTCTCCCTGCATATTCTTGGCAAATTCTTCACACAAAACATCATTAGAAACACCAAAAATTATATCATCAACATAAATCTATATAATTAAAATTTCATTCAGCTTATTACTCTTTATGAAGAGTGTTATATCAGCTTTCCCTCTAATAAATTCTTGATCAAGAATGAATTTGCTTAATCGCTCATACCAAGATCTAGGAGCTTGCTTAAGTCCATAGAGAGCTTTCTTGAGACGAAAAACATGATCAGGATAATGCTCACTTTCAAAACCAAAAGGTTGTTCTACATACACCTCCTTTTGAATGAAACCATTTAAGAAAGCACTTTTTACATCCATTTGAAAAAGTTTAAAACCTTTAACACACACAAAGGCTAGAAGAACTTTTATAGCTTCCAATCTTGCCACTGGAGCATAAGTTTCTTTATAATCAATTCCTTCTTCTTGATTATAGCCTTTTGCAACCAATCTTGCCTTGTTACAAACAATGATTGCTGTTTCATTACGTTTGTTCTTGAATACCCATTTAGTGCTAATAATTGGATGGTCCTTAAGCCTAGGTACCAAGTCTCAAACTTGATTTCTTTCAAATTGATGAAGCTCCTCTTGCATTGCTATCACCCAATCATTATCTGAAAGGACTTCTTCAATTTTAGAGGGCTCAATGTGTGAAATAAATGTAGAAAACATTACTTTATTTAAAGTACTACTTCTGGTTCTCACACC
This sequence comes from Acacia confusa, assembly GCA_037074495.1. Classification (NCBI taxonomy): domain Eukaryota; kingdom Viridiplantae; phylum Streptophyta; class Magnoliopsida; order Fabales; family Fabaceae; genus Acacia; species Acacia confusa. The sequence goes on from CM073503.1 coordinate 45,432,599, forward strand.
TTGATTGACATCACCTATTACTTGATCTAGCAGATGATTTCTAATAAATCCATAGGCTCTAGGTTGAGATTGATCAGAATTCTCAAGATTATTCTGAGTATTAGTTTCAAAAACATCTTCAGAATTTTCTACAGAAGCAAGGGTAGTTTTTGAAAAGAATTGATTTTTGAAAACATTTTCTTCTTCATCATCCAAAGGCTTATTAGAATTGGTTTCACTGAATACAACATGCATTGACTCTTCAATAATGCTAGTACGAGTATTAAATACTCTATAAGACTTACTTCTATTTGAATAACCCAAAAATATACCTTCATATGCCTTAGGATCAAACTTTCCCAAGTTATCCTTACCATTGTCGTGGATGAAGCACTTACAACTGAAAATTCGTAGATGGGTCAATGTTGGTTTCCTTCCTTTATACAGCTCGTAGGGAGTCTTGTTTAGCTTCTTCCGAAGGTAGGCTCTGTTCGAGATGTAGCAGGCTGTTCTCATTACATCAGTCCAAAATACTTACGAAGTATTGATTTCATTTAGCATGGCTCTCGCTATCTCTGTGAGCACTCGATTCTTTCTCTCCACAACACCATTTTGTTGAGGAGTCCTCGGAGCTGAAAAGTTGTGATCAATTCCAAAGGTATCACAGAATTCTTCGAATGCATGATTGTCGAATTCTCCACCATGATCAGTTCGAATTCCTGCAATAGAAATATCTTTCTCGTTCTGGACCTTCTTGGAAAAAACAACAAACTGATCAAATGTTTCATCTTTAGAAGCCAAAAATGTGGTCCATGTAAATCTAGAAAAATCATCAGCTATAACTAGAGTATAGAGATTGCCACCAAGGCTTTTTACTCTAACTGGTCCAACTAGATTCATATGGAGTAGTTGAAGAGGTTTGCTAGTTGAGATCTCATTTTTGAATTTAAAAGATAACTTAGTTTGTTTGCCTTTTTGGCAAGCATCACAAATCACATCATTTTTAAAATTGATCTTTAGAAAACCAATGAGTAAGTCCTTTTTCTGTAATTTGTCAAGCTGATGCATATTGACATGAGCTAAATACTTATGTCACAGCCAACTCTCATTCAAATTACTTACAAAATAGTTTTCAGAAATAGAGTTGTTACTAGAGAGGTTAAGAGTATAACAGTTTCCTTCTCTAGAGGCTTTAAATAAAGCTTTTGATTTTAAAGTTTCAAAGGGGAAATCATTCTGTTTCACAATTAAACATTCTTCAGAATTGAAGATGACTAAGTTACCCTTATCAGTGCTTTGGCTCACACTAAGGAGATTATGACAGAGTCCTTCTACTAAGTGGACATCTTTGATATTGACCCTTCATTGTTTCCAATCTCTCCAATGCCAGCAATATTTCCAGATTGATTTCTGCCAAAGGTTACTTTGCCACCAATCTTGGGTTTAATTGAAGTAAACTTGGAATGATCTCTCGTCATGTGTCTAAAGCACCCACTATCGATGTACCATTTGTTGGTCTTTGATGCTCTTAAACATACCTCATCATCTTTGTCATGTTGCTCCTCTTCTTCAGCAACCAAACATATGTTGGCTTTCTCTTCTTCTTCAGCTTCATCTTCATCTAATGAGTTGTCACCCCATATAGTCGAGACATAGGCTTTCTTTTTGGATTTGCTGAAATTCCTCTTTTCTTTATCTTTGTTCTTCAGCTGGGGACATTTTGATATGATATGACCAGACCTTTCACATTCATAGCAAATGATTGGTTTCTTGGCTTCGAAGCTCGAGTTACCCTTGTGACTTTTCTTGAAACCTTGGTCCCTCTTGTAAAACTTCTTGAATCTTCGGACTATCATACCAATCTCTTCATCTTCATCTTCCTCATCCTCATCATCTGATTCTTTGGCTTCTTTGATTGTTTTTAAGGCAACCCCCTTGCCCTTATTATTGACTTCATCAAGTTCCTTTCTGAGCTTGATCTTCCCTTCGTATTCAAATAAGTTGCCAAACAATGCTGCCACATATGCCATTGATTCACCACGTGCTTCTTCAATGATAGTGACTTTTGCTTCCTAGTCTTTAGTGAGAATGTTTAAGATTTTTCTCACTTGAACAGGTTGTTCATAGAATTTTCCTAATGTAGCAAGTTGATTGATCAGATAAGTGTATCTCAACTAGAAATCTCCAATAGATTCTCCCGACTTCATTCGGAGAAGATCATACTCGGTCATAAGAGTATTAACTCTATTTTCCTTGATTCCAGTTGTTCCTTCATGGGCTATTTCCAAAGCATCCCACATTTCTTTTGCAGTTGTCAAGGTGCTTACTTGAAAGTATTCACTCTGACTCAATGCACTCTGGAGCATTAGAATAGCCTTGCTGTTGAGAGTCACCAGCCTCTTATCATTATCATCATATTCTTCCTCTAACTTTGGAGTCCGAATTCCATCTTCAACAGTTTCAAGAACATAATTTCGTCTCTGAAATACTCTCTATAGTCCATATTCAGAAGCTATAACGAACACTTTAAATTTAGCCTTCCAGAAGGAATAATGCTCTCCATTAAAACCAAGTGGCCTGTTGATCAAAGCTCCATCGGGTAGAATACCTTCCATGAGGATCCTTCTCGAGATGTTAAGCTCTTTTGAGAAGACCTCCCTCTAATACCAAATGAAAGCGGAGCTAAATCACCAAGAGGGGGTGAATTGGGGATTGAGGGGGGTGAATTAGGGATTTTAAAATTTTTCGGCAAGTTCTGTTTTAAGGCATTAAGATAGGGTAAAACAGAATGCAGGGAAGGAGAGAATGATACAAAGGTTTATACTGGTTCGGCCCAACTCTATGGCCTACGTCCAGTCCTCAAACACCCTGAGTATTTCACTATGTCACTTGATTACACCCTCTGTAACTCTGAAACAATTCTCTCACTAGAACTTGCTCTCTCTTACAAAATGTAATCAATGAATCCCAATTCTCCAAGTCCCCTTACTTGAGATTGATTACAATAAATGAAATACAATTAACAAACTCTCTTGAAGAGCAGATATAAATGAACACTGAAGCTCTATAATATCAAAAGATACTCTGTACAGAAAACTTTATGAGTGAATGAACAAATTGAATACTATTTAGTTTTCTGGCTTATTGGTTGTTGAGAGAAATTGAATGCTGCTTTGTTTATACTTAGAGTGTTTTATAACCGTTGCAAGCATCAATATGGTAGTTGGTTGAGTTGTCTATCTATTGGAAGCACTTTGGTCTCTTCTCTCTGTACTCTTTTGCTTATTCTTTGTGTTGTAGGATAAAAGTTGACTTCCTTGTGTTTCTATTCGTTGGAATGTCAGTGTCTTGATTAGGTAAGAGTCCCTTTATCCTTTTTGCCGCTACCAGTGTTGTGCATAGCTATTTTCACAACCCCTGCTAAATTTGGTGTGGCAAATGAATTTATAGAGGTTATTTGAAACCACTATCCATATGGTCAAATCTGCTATAAAAATTTTCACAATCGTGATGGAGTCAAGACTTTCAAGGTCGCATTAGGAGTAGTTGCAAAATGTTGCCATCTTTTTTTTATCCAAAAAAAAAAAAAAAAGATGTTGCCATCTTCACATCGCCACTTATAGCCTCTCTTACAAGTGCTTCAAATATTAGCACCAAACTTTTCTTTCTCCGCATTATATTAATATAAAGTGTTTATACCTTCTAACATAGTTTCTTGTTGTAAAAGTGTTAAAAATCAATATAACAACAATAAAATGAATAAATATTGTTGCTTTCTTCTTGATGATTATTTTAAACATATTTAATTTTAATACATTTATATGATGTGTATATATTAAGGAGTCAATTTGAATATTGCTGGGGTTATGTCAGGTTGCTCCACTAAACATGTATTTTACACATTTACACAACCTTTAATTAAGAGCAATACCTATTATTTTTAAACTCTTATTAACTGTGTTGATTGAAGGAAAGTTTGGATTCTCGTACACATGCACGAAATTGCAGTGAAGCATGACCTGACAACATAAAAATAACAGGAACACTTAGGTCATGGTTTTTAATTGGGCAAACAATATATTCTTTTGTTTTAGAATTTTTTTTTAAAAAAAATTATATTAGGCCACTTGAGCTTTGGTGACTAGGAACCACTCTCCCTATCTATCTATCCTAGGTAGAGAGAGCTTTTTTTAATCTAGTCCGTCCAGATTTGATTTAAACAGTCCAGATTTATTTTATTTTTAACTATCATTTTTAAATGAAAAAAATTATTTTTTAAAAACATGTTAGTTGAGAGATTATCTTTATATTAGATTCTCTATCCATTAAAATAATTTTTTTAAAAAAAATAAAAAGTAAAAAAAAATTAAATTTGGACCGTCCAGATCCATCTAGACGGTCCAGATGGAAAAGCTCTCCCTACCTATCCCACTCCTTGGGATAGGTAGGGAAACTCATTCCTTGGCGACTAACCCCCGGAGGAAATTAGTAGCACCAGAGCTTCAATTGTCAGTGAGAAATGCTGATGTGGCATTTAAAAGAAACAAAAATGTAGGGTAATTAATATCTTTTGGCAATATTTTATAATCCCAAATAAGTTCAGGTAGGCTTATTTGAGATTTGAAAAATTGGACACCTTGAGTGTTCTTTCGTCTTTTTTTTCTAAGATATTTTAGTGTCTTTTTCCCATTATTTTATGAGATTTCGATTTGATTTCTTATCTTTTTGACATTCTAACCCTAATAATTTCATTCATAGAAAATGACAATATTATCATTTTAAATAGTAAAAAAAAAATTCTCAAATGTTAATATTTTAATCCAATCGTTATAAATGGATGCATCCAATCTGTTCATGCAATAGCAATATTGAGAAAGAGTTTTTAAGAGATATGCTAAATTAATTTCTTATCTCCATGTGGTCAAACAAAACAATGACCTTTTGTTGCAAAAAATCATGAATCTAGTCCAACTGGCTCGACTTCATTCCCAACAGTGAATGTAATAATAAATTAATCTAATTGTGGCCGTGGACATGGGTGTAAACGTGGTTATAGCCTTGGGCGTGGCCATGATTGTAATCGTAGTCGTTCAAACATCTAAAGTGGAGAAAGATTATTAATAAGAACCACAAAATGAAAACTAGTACGTGTAATAAACATGTTAAAAATCCATGTTATTGTTATAATGGCAAAAGTCATTGGTCATGTACCTATCGTACGTTAAAACAAAAGAAAATGCTTAAAATAATGGTAAAAGGTCAAATATTGGGATAAATCATGTTGATCAAGCTAGCAATTCTGAGTATGATGACATGGATATTACCCATTTTGGATGTTGTTGATTTCTTAACATAAATTATCTCTGTTTGAACTACTATGATTTAGTGTGTTTAAAGTTGCTACTAGCTATCATATGTATTTCATATTTAATTATGCTTTTACTCAAGAATGAGTTTTTTCGACATATATCCTAATGATTTATATTTGTTTCATAATGCAACTATTAGATATAATTAGTTTTGATGATGTCTTATGTAGATGTCATTAGTAAGAGCAAAAAGCTTGTATACAATGTTTATCATCTACATTGACTAATTACTGTATTTAATATAGATTAGTTCAAATTGAATTATGGAGAACGATCAAGAGAAGAGAAGAAAGAAATTGTTCAATTATGGGGAATAATCAAGAAGGAAATAAGAGATTACAGAAAGAAGAATCTACAAAGAAGTAAGAAGTTATCAAAGGATTTTGGGAATAATCAAAAAGAAGAGGAGAGATTGAAGAATGAAGAACTTGCTAGATGGATATCATTATTCAAGTTCTTAGATTGATACTATAAGTCTTCACAATCAAATGGAAGTTGGAATGACTCAATTCAGAGTTAAAACAAACAAATCTAAGGCTTTAGATGAGCAAACTTAAGTCACAAGGTTTCAACTCAAGTTTACACCTTCCTGTAGTAATTTGTTTCTCAAATACAAGTAAACTCAAGTTAAGAACACAAAACTTGAGTTTCAGACTCAAAACTCGAGTTTGTCACTAACTAACGCGAGTTAATAGTGCTTTCAGCACCTCTGGCGTCTTTAGACTAGATAAACTCGAGTTAGCCACTGTAAACTCGAGTTTGTCGTGCTTTCAGCTCCTCTATTCACCTTTGTTTTTTTGTTCAGCATGTAGGAGCTCTGGTAATTTGATAATATCTCCTAAATCAGAGATCGGATTGAGGTGAAACCAATTTTGCATGAAACTAGACTCCAAATGCGTCATTATGAAAAAGTTTCAAGTCTAAAGGAGTTCAGATGAAGGAGCTATAAATTGAAGAAGTTGGAATTGAAATTCACACCATACAGTAGACCAAGGTTCAATGTTTTGAGTATATCTCACAAACTACACATCCAATCGTGCTGAAATAGGTGGCATATGAAACTAGACACGCATATCTTTTCAAAAACATCAAGATAATGAAAAACAAAGATCAAATGAGAGAAATATGATCTCTTGAAGTTGACAGTCAATTCAGGATGTTACAAAAACGCTAGTCAAAGAACAACCTTAATTCATCAAATCATAACTGTCAGAAAACAATAAGTTTGGAGCTGATTCTTCTTACGTTGGATTTTACCTCGAGCTTAGACATGTAAACTTGAGTTTGAGATTGGCCAAGAGTATTTCAAAAGATTTTATTCTTAACCAAACTCGAGTTTGATTTGTCAAACACTAGTTTGCACTTAGCCAAGAGTCTTAAAAGTTTTTCATATTTTAAACAAACTTGAGTTAGACTTACCAAACTTCAGTTTGCGCTTGACCAAGAGTTTCAAAGTTTTTCATCTTTTAAGCAAACTCAAGTTTGAGTTAGCAAACTCCAATTTGTAGCAAACAGAGAGCTCCTCACTGTTTTGAACTTAAGAAGACTCTTGTTTGTATTTGAAAACTCCAATTTGAGCTTTTATGAAGTTAACTCTTTTTCAGTATGAATAGTGTCAAACTCGAGTTTGTCACTTAATAACTCGAGTTTGCTATTATTTCAAGATGTTCTTCAAAGCTCAATCGTGATGTTTACTAGAGAAAGAACTAAACTCGAGTTTATGTTTCTAAACTCCATTTTTGCTTTTGAGAAAATATTAAAAACTCCAATTTAAGTTGTCTCTTTTTTGAAATCATCTTGTCTGAATTTTTGAAATCTTCATGAATGATTTATGCACTTCATATCATCTGTTACTACTATTCCGAACTATATTTAATCAATTTGCTAGTCATTTTAGATGATAAAGCGTGCATTAAATTAAGGTTTAAGCATAAAGTAAAAATTGATGTCAGAACATTAAAAGCACTGCAGAAGCTCTAACGGTTAGTTCCAACTGATCTCCAACGGCTACTATTCACAATGGTCATATTCTCAACGGTCAAATGATCTTCATGTATAAGTAGAGTCACATTCAAGACGGAGAAAAACGATGACAAGAGATTGCACTGTCAAAATGCCAACATTTATCTCATACACACTCTGTTCTTAATGCTTATATAGTTCATCATAGAGAGTGAAATGATTTGTATTGTACTTCAGTGATTATTAAATTCATTGTAATCATTTTATCTGAAAGTTACTCAAAATTTGGTGATCTTGAGTGGGAAATCAATTGTATCCTTACAGTGTGTAAGGGGGAGTATCTTAGTGAGAGATTTAGCTTCACAAATGCCTGAGTGAACTTGTGGGATTGTAAAGACTTCTCTTGTACTCGGATTAAACAAGAGGATAGTAGATTGAAAATCTCAAGCGGAGCTTGGGGACTAGACATAGGTCAAGGATTGAGCCAAACTAGTATAAATCACAGTTTTTCATATTATCTTCCTTAAATCCTTATATTTCCAGCATATAATTTATTTGAATATCTAACTATTGATTTAAAAAACGTAGAAAGATTTTTAAGTTCCAAGATTTTAATCTTTCACCTAATTCGCCCCCCTCTTAGGTTCAACTAGGTCTTACAATGCAACATCCCACACCATACTAAAAAATGATAAATTATCACCTTGTATTTTTTATCTTCTTATTTAAGTGATATTTCTCTAACTTAGTGCTTACTAATTTAATTTATTTAAATATTTGTAACACATAATTCCCCTCTTTCCATCTACCTCTAACACCAATAAGAATGGGAAAAGGACGGTAAGGAATAAAGAGAAAATCCCCAAATTATATGAAAAGGATTTATTGTCTTTGCATAAATAAAATTAAATAACGCATACAAAATATTTCAAGGTAAGGGGAAAAAAAATTTATCCCAAAAGACAAAGTGCAATCCAAATTCCAAACCCGTTACTCTCTCTGCTTATGCCCCCTCTAGTGACTTTTTGGTTTTTTGCTTCCCTGTGAGCTTAATCATGAAACCAACACATTTTATACTCCCTTCGGTTGATAATTATAAGACAACATTTGAGGGTTAGTTTTGGTCTTAATTATAGGACAAATTTTTAATTTTTGCCAATTTCTTCCTAAAATACCCTTAATTATTTTATTATCTCAAAGTGTATTTGGTTTTTGGTAAGTATATATATATATGGGTTGCAACACACACACATGTATATGTCTATAAACATATATATGTATGTATATATGTGTGTGTCTATATATATGTGTTTGTGTGTGTGTGTATATGTATGTATATATATATGTGTACATGTGTGTGTGGGGGGAGGGGTATATATGTCAGATTTCTTTTACACACACACACAAACACAATGTGTTTGTGTGAGTAGTTATATGTGTGTGTGTCTATAAACATATATATGTATGTATATGTGTGTGTGTGTCTATATATATGTGTTTGTGTACATATGTGTGTGTGTGTCAATATATATATCTCTGTGTAGATACATGGTTGTGTGTGTGTGCATGATAGATCTATATGTACACACACATATCTAGCAAGATCATATTTCAATTAGAAAGCATGTGGAAAGGACATTTTAGGAAAATGAGTAAATTTAACTAATTTAACTCCTCTCCTTAATTTTTCCAAAATCGGTTAAATATGTCTTATAATTAGAACCGGATGGAGTAATATTTTTAAACCAACCGGACCCAATTTATAGTACTTTTTTAAGCATATCAAACAAAGAACTCAAGGGAGGGTAGGTATATGAAAACTACCCAAAATCATATCATATGTTATCACACTGCTATTAGTGCTTCACGTAATGTTAAAAAAAGGTAAAACCTAAACCCATCGCATCCCATGTCTTCATCCAAATAATTTATCTAATACCCCACGTAACCTTAAAAAACACCAAATAATACTCGCAAGATGTATAAACTAAGGAATATTCTTAATCCTTTGAAGATATCCAGGTTCGAAACATCCATAGACGCTCTCAGGTCTATGCACAACTGCTACATCTGAGCCTTAAAATAGAGGGGACAAGCTCTTCGTTATCCAGCTCCAAAAAAAAAACATACAACAACAACAACACAGTTTGGTTGAGATTTGAGGTTAATTAAAACAATGGCAAATAAAGTGCTTTTGCTTGCAACAGAAGGAAAACCACCAAACCAAGGAAACCAATCATAAGTCCTGGCACAACAAAGGACCATCCCCATCCATAGCTTAGCATAGCAGAAGCAATCAAAGAACCAAAAATGTTCCCAAATTAGATTGAAATCCATAATTGTACATGAAGTGTGAAGTATTTAAGCTTTAAACTGAAAGATAAGTTATTGAATTATATATATTCATCTGTCTCTGAAATATAAATATAAAGAAAGTATGTTTATATGACTCACTTGAGGGGGAGATTGTTAGAATACAAATGCAAGCCAATTTTTGAAAATTTATATTTATGTACTTCTCACATAAAGTCTAGTAGATCTTCCAACATGGATGTCAAATTATGATATGTAAATTGAAAGGTTTATGATTGGTTAAGACATATGTTATGGTAAACCAAAAATTTACTAATCTAAACAAATTTATTGTTAGCATGACTTGTTTGATTCTAAGTCATATGTATAATGCGACAAATTATAAAAAAGATTATGTAATGACATCCATTGAAGAACTAGAAGATTCTTCATGAACGCAACATATTCAAAAATTATTATGTGCTGCTTGTTTTTAAATTAAATTGATTATGAGAATATCATTGATTATGATTAGTAATGAATCTATGCATTTCCAAAAATATATCAAACAGAATTATATAGACACATTGAAATATCAAGTAAATCATATAATTATTTGATAAATTTGATAGATGCGTCAATAAGATGGTTACATGTGAGATTATTATTAACTTGCAACATGAAGTTTGCATTAACATTTAAATAAATCATTATGTTAAGCGCATAATTTCTAGATTATACGAACCAAAAATCATGTATTAAAGCCTTCATAAACAATTAGATCAATACTTATAATAACAAAATTTCTATTTCTGTATTGGCATATTTAATCTTACATATTGCAACATTTATATACATCAAATACCAAATTTATTACTTTAGTTTTATTATTAACTACTTTGATTTCAATGTTGACTTCTTTTGTTTCATAATTTTTTTAAGAAAAATATATGTTAGGCTATCTGAAACAACCACCATTTAATTAACTAAATTAACCTAATATTAGATAGGTAATTACCTTATTAGTGTTTCAGAATTTACGAAAAAATTAAAATTTTGTCAAAGTATGAATTATGAGCTATAACGTGGCAATATACAATTATCTAACACAAATCAAAAAAGACAGAAACACTACTTTTAACATAGTAGTCTAAGCTTCTGAGGCCTTCCCTGATAGACTCGGACGTTAGCTATCACCTGGAAAAATTTGGTAACCATCAGTCCAACTTATTACGAATATTAACATGTGCTAATGAGGTGCCAAGGGGAACAATTTATATAACCAAATATTAAAATATATCCCAAAAATATTGATATGACAAAACATTATAAAATATCAAAATTCTCTTTGAACTCAATTCCCTCCCAATCAATCCAACCAAACCGCCTTATTTCCCCCCGACTAGACCCATGGGCTAAGTTACACCTATGTTACTGGTTACTCGAAAGCTCACTGGTCAAGTGATGAGGACCGGCCAAAATCCTGTGAGCATTTGCCCCAAACCATGGATCTTTTCCCCACTTTACCCTAGAGAGGCGTTGTAACACCCGCCTTAATTATACAAATTTTATTACGTAAATTTTAAAATACGGAAGCGTATTTTCATAAATAATGTGGAAGTCACTTCTCATGTATACGGTACTATTCACTTTTACGTTTCTGTGTATGAAAGATAGATAATACTTTCCTTACTTACACATAAAATAATAACAACCTATAGTAAAATAAATCTGGCGGTTGTAAAATCTTTCTCTGTCTTGATCTATACATCCTTGATCAACATTATTGATATCTTTATGTTTCTTGTATCAGCTGCAAATAAAACTACTTCGAAAATATTTCTGCATATATTCTAAAATCAGACAAAATTATTCTATTAACTTTGGAAATTCATAATTAATTACACAAAACTCCAAATGTTGTGCTTCTAAAAATCACTTCTTCTTTAGTGAGTCTATTTTCAAGGGAAAATACATTCCACTATCAAATAGGAGTACATTTTAAACAGAATTTCGAAAATATAAGTTCTGTCCAAATTAAGAACAAAAAATTGTCAATTTTCATAGTTGAACTTTATAAATTCATATCTGGAGTTCTAGACATCGGATTTAAGTGGCTTAAAATTATATGAACTCCTTATTAAATTTAGTTTCTAAGAAAATTGGTTTTAGAATTTTATCAAATGCCATTAATTCCCAGATTTTAAAATTGTAACCCTCGTTCAGAAAATGTTTCAGATCTGTAACCCATTTTCCGAAATTCGTAACTCTTTGAATATTTATCGAAATGAAATGAATTACTATCAAATTAAAGCTCTATGAGTCTACTATCCATCTGGAAATTTCCATAATTTTTCAAGTTTATTTACTTGGTCAAAAAGTCAACGTCATATTATTGCTTCCGGACTACCATTAAAATGTCCAGTTTCATAACTTAACTTCCAAAAATCATAACTGGAGTTATAAACATCCATTTGAGGTGAGTCAAAGCTCATTTTAAAGTTTAAGGAGAGTACTATCTCCTCCTGTAAAAATTTCAAAGAAAAACTCAATCTTTAACTCATAAAAACAAAATATATGATGAGCTCTGTTTTTGAATTATGTTGCAGAGGTGTAAAACAGCACATGCAACCATAAATCTTGAATATAAACTTTTAGTAATCTAATGAGAAAATTGTTTTAGAAACTCACCTATTTTCAAATAAAAACTTGTATGTGAAAACCCAAACCTCTTCTTCCTTCCTCCAATAGCTCTCCGTTTTCTTCGACTCACTCTCACTCTTTCTTTTTGTTCTGTCCGGAAGTGGTGTGTTGAGGGAGTATGTGTTATCCGAAATGCAGAAAAATTAATGGAATTGTGCGAAGTGTCCTCTGTTGATGAAAGAAGAGAGTGTGTGTGTGTGTAATATTATAACACACATATGTCCTCCATTGCTCAGGAGCCCGTGAAAACCATATAAATTCCAAAGTCAAAAGATGAATGTGATAATGCTCCTTCCTAAAAGTAGACTCCCAAGACTCCTTGCCTCTTCTTTTTAAGATTATATATATTAATCCTTACCTCCTCCTCATGCATCGGTTTGTGAACTCGTAATAAACCATATTATATTAATCCTTAAGGTGTGTGTATATTTCGTTTCCTTCACCCGTGAATAAATAGGAAATAGTGCATAAAGCCAATAATTCCATCTGATTCTTTTGCCAATAAGTATAAAGTAGGGAACGAAATATTATATATATATATATATAGGGATTAATGTTTCTCATGTTGCATGAGAAATATTATCTCATGTCACATACACATGCAATGGTGGGGTCCACATATACATATATGAATTCATATATGTATATGTGGGTCCCGCCATTTCATGTGTGTGTAGGAAATTTAGTTTTCTCATGCAACATGAGAAAACTAAAACCCATATATATATCCACTAAAATAAAGCTGGCCAAAAATGATTAAGAAATAAAGAATTGTTCCCAATTGTCTAAAATCGCCAATGTCATGCAATCATATATGAGGAAATGAAGTGAAAGGGGCGGATGATTGAATTGTTGAGTAGAGCATGTGTAATAAATAGGAAGTAGGCATGTGATTGTATAGTGTTGTCCAAAATAATTGAATGATATTTTATATGGATGAGCTGACGGAATAATGCAACAAGAATGAAGAAAATAAGTGTATGAATGTCGTAGATCCATATGTCTTGAAATTGCTTTCACTCTTTGTGTGTTTTTCTCCTGTACTTTCCGTGATGTTTATTACAATAATACTGATAATCATATTGAAAGCCTTCCATGATACTTATTAATCTCAATTAGCTTCTATAAATCTTAAATATTGACTCTAAAATTTCTAAGCCAATATTTATTCTCATTATAATATTTTTAATTTCTAATTCCAAAATTTGGGATATTACAGGCGTCGTAAGCCCATCACTCTGGTGAGCAAGTCTCATCACTCTAGTGGGATAATCAAAAGCCAACCATTATGTATCGATGGAGGCATCACCACATGGTGTAAATAACTTTTTGATCTTCTCCCAACTTTTCCCATCCCAAGTTTCTCATAATAACTTGATAGGGAAATTTCCAGAATATTCACATAGCCATATCAACATATATCAGTTCTCAATTCATTTGAATGCATGTATTTCAACTCATAAAAATTCCACATGGCAAACTTTATTTAAAACATGCATAATCAGTTCAAAAAAAAATACTCATAAGCAGCATATCAATAACATAATAAGTGGAAAGTGGTTACCTCTCGCCCAAACTAACTACTATGACACTGCTCCTAAACTGAGAGTTCACACATTCCACAATTCAATCTATGAAATCAATTCAATAACCATTAATAACTATTAAAGACTCTCCATAATACAAATTTTGAAAATAGTTCCATTGTTATTTATTACTTTGAATTCCCCAATAACAAGCTCAATGCCAACCCTTTAAATCAAACTTTAATTAATACAACACCACCTGCACTATTCCTAGATTATGAGTTTAATAATTACTAATTATTATAGATTATTGTATTTATCATAACTTCTCTAAAATATAATGTTTCAGCTTATATAAAATTTAAGACCTTGAGTTCAATAAATACCATCATACCAAGTTCTCTTTATAAGTGTCTATTAAGATCAATATTCAATAAATAGCCTGGCTTCAATATATTATTATTTATTTCCCTTAAATAGCTAATAATATTATTCATTTGTTTTATCAATTTGAAATCCCAAACATCACTTGAAAAATTATTTAATAATTATTATTTATCATGAATTATGGAATTTATCATGGCTTTCCGAAATATAGCATTAATCATACATAAAGTTTAAAACCCTGGGTTAAATAAATGTAAACACCCAGAATATTTCTTTACAAAAAGTAATTGACACTTATATTAAATAATAACTCATATGTATTCTTTACTTCCCTTTAATAAATAGAACTATTATTCATTAGTATTATTTCACTTTGATAAATAATAATATATCCATTATTATTATTTATCCTATTTATTATTCATTAATATTATTTAATAATTTCCTTTGTTCCTTAATCCCTTTTTCTAAATATTATCTTTTTATTTATCTTCTTTATTTTGTAAAAGATATTATAGATGAGATAATATAGGAATTAGTTAGGTTAGATCATTTTATATAGGAATAAGTTGGATCATATCCTATCTTCTTCATTGTTTCATGATTAATATTCGTAAACTAACTTCCACAAATAATTTAACTTTAATGTATATATTTTCATATAACAAGAACAAATTAATAATAGAAATATAACACACACCCACCAAACATTTGCTATTTTACTATTTATATTATTACTATCATCCTTAGATTAATTTTTAAACTTAAATAATAACCCCATAATTGATTTAATAAATATTATCACATAAAAAAAATGCTACATATTTGTAGCAATATTTCCTATCAGCATCCGTACTGTATATATATGTATATGCCAATATCCTTGCCATGAATGTTGTAATCCTAATATATATATATAATAGTAAGCTTTGTTCTTCCAGATATTCAGACTTATATATACAGGAACAGTATGCATCAGTTGAACTCACACATAAACGGACAATGCATTTCGCCCAGAAATCTCTTCCTTTGCTTTATTAAAATAGCAAAGCAACAATCATGCATATATAACCCTTACTATTAAATCTTCTTTCTCTAATATCCATTCTTTCTTTTCCTCTTATATCCTTCTCCCTTCAAAAACGCTATAAAGGAACGAGCAGCAGCAATGGATTTCTTTTATATTTATATATCTAACATTATACATATACCAAGCAGCCACAACCACAAGTGCATACGCAACAAGAACCAAAGATAGACGCAACCAGACACCACACCCAAGTCCCTGTTTCATTTCGGTTTCAGTAGCTTATGATTTCAATTCCTACGGATTATTATTTTTTGTATTTTCGATGGGAAACACCGGAGATCAGAAGCAAGAGGGGACCAGTGGTTTACCTTCACTGATGACGTCGAAATATGGAACTTGCTTGCTGGTTTTTTCTTTCCTATTCCGATGGCAAGAAGGAACAGAGCAACTCTCTCTCTCTCAGATGTGTTTCTAGCTCCAGCGTTTCTCACTCTCGGCTTCTGTTTCTCTCCGCTTCTCCTCTGTTTGTGGCTCCTAAAAACAGAGCAAGAATGCTCTTGATCCGGTGTGGATCACAAGTTGGGTTGGACTTGGCCCGGGGTGAAATCCCGGGGTCCTACGTACCACAGTGTGGATCAAAGTCCACGTAGTTCGAGAGTATACGGCAGGCTAATGATAGCCAGAGGGGGTGGTGTGTGTGCGCTGTGTGAATAGAAAAGCTAGGGTTTCAGAAGTGTGTACCTTGTAAGGGGTTTACCCTATTTATAAGCGTACCTGGGCCCTATCTTAATCAGTTGGATTTATCCTTTATTTTAGGAATATTAAGATATGCTTTTTTGAATAATCTCCTTCTTTCATAGGCGGTTACCATAATGATAGATATTCTTGATAAAACCACTCCTATTTTCAAGGAAGCGGTTATGAGAATAACTGAAGCCATTTTGACCAGGCTCTTCGGTTATTGGGCTGGGCCCATTTATGAGATATCCGTAACAGTTGCCCCCCAGCCCGGTTGTTCAGGGCTCCGAGCAACCGGGATGTATTTGTCAGGTTACGTCTTGTGTTCTAGTTCATTTCGCCGTTCTGAAGTTTTTGATTTCTAGTTCTTTTTCCGAGGTCGGACATTTTTGGTCCCCGGGCTACCCCGTCTGTCATCAATTTGCATTCCGGTTTATTTGGGTGGGACACGGGTGCCCCCCCAGCCCGGTTAACGCGGGTTGCATTCGTTTGTTATCCCGAGAGAACATTAATGTTCTATAATTTTGATTCTAGGCCGAACTCCTCCCATGCCTTCTCGAACTTTCCTTCTTTATTGGTGTCGGGTAGTATTGGTATTTCTACCTGGTCTTACTCCCCGTTTACAGGTACTTTGTCCAGTTTTTCGTGGATCGGGACTTGTGTAACATCCCAATTTTCAAAAGCGAAATAATTTATTTTTTATTTAAAATCATCAGAGTAGTGCATTTGAGCGGAAGAGTAACTGATACTTATATTTCAAAATGCTGTAAGTCTGGCTGAATACAATAGCGGTGTAGTAACCGAGTGGTTCAAAAGGGGTGTACAACAACAAAAGGAAGGCTTCCGCCAGAATGTCAAAGGAAATCTTCAGCCGGGTCTACTATGCGTCCTGCTTGCGCTTCCCTTTATCCTCCGTCCTTGGTTCTTCTGACCCTGACGCTATGTTAAGAGCTGAGGTTCAATGCCCATTGAACCTCAGGTAACGGTTAACTTCATGTTTATATATACCATATATGGATCACAGATATTCACAAACATAAACAGTTCATAAGCATTTAGACAAATGTATCCCTGGCATATAAGCCCCTTGGCAGATATATCACACTTAGTATACATTTCACACCTAGCACTTGTTTCACACCAAGCATTTCACACCCAGCAAGCGTATCCCAATACCCAGCAAGAATAATCATAACAATAGTACATGAACATATCACCGAGCTATCATCTATCTCATATAAATATACCAAACACATAGCACATATAAGCATACAGTAAACATCAGAGTTAAGGTTACCAGTATGCGGACGTACCTTCGTTTGACGCTATACGGTATTTCTGGCGGAAAACGGTGCGACAGTTGGTCAAAACGTATTCAGGGATATCCTATAAGGATAATATCGCCTCTATTAACTCACAAATATTATTTCAAAGAGATATTTTGGCTATATAAGACCATTTTACCCCTGGTGGATTTATTTTCCAATCTATTCCCTAATTTTCGGAAAAAAACGCTGATCCAGCATTTCTGGGTAGAATTTCGCCTAACTTCGAAAAATCATAACTAATTCCAGAAAAATCGAAAAGAGGATCCGTAAAATTTCCCGGAATCCTTGAGATGTCTATTTTCAAGAAAAAATACTGGAACTTACCCAGAACTCATGGATAATTCCCAGTTCCCAGAATTCAAACCGCTGCCCAGAATTTCGCTCAGAAAATGTAGCTTAACTTCTGGGATTTTTATCTTTTTGCACAGAACTTCAATTGACACACTCTTTATATATTTGGAAAGCCCTAAATGTCTACTTTTATCATGAATTTTCTCAGAGTTTTAAAATATCATCTTCATCAAATTTTCGAAATAAAGACAGTGGAACCCATAAAAACATGAAAATAAAACTATATTTGGAAGATTGAAGATCAAAACAACATTTCTAGCATTTCTATTTCATAACTAAGAACTTGAACTTATGAACTAAAAACTCTCTTACCTCTTGAAGAACCTTGCTTCCTACTTCTTGAAGCTCTTTCACTCTCTCCCACACACTCTAAGATTTCAGTTGTAGCTTGAGAAATTGGTGAGGAGTTTGTGTTGCCTTAAGCCTCTATTTATAGCCAAAAACATGAGTAGCCTCCAAGCAACTTGAATTGATCTTGTCCATTGGTCTTTACTTGGAGAAGAGGGAAAAATCTTGCCCCTACAACTCACCAAAAACGTCCACCCTCCCCCTTAGCTCTTAAGTTGTTGCTTCATCTCCTATTTACTCCCAAATGCTAATTTAGTTAGGCCTAAGTTGGTGTTTTAATTCAAAATCCAATTTCACTTTTGTAATCCTAATTTTATGACTAGATTTATGGTGATTTTTAATTTCTCAAACACTTAGGTATGAATCTTAAAAGTAACCGAAAATAACCTTAGGAATAGCCAAGTTGAAGCTCTTAATTCACTGATTCCAAATATGTATTTATATGTAACACTTAGTTCCAATATTTCAAGATATGATTTAATTTCTATGAATTCTCCTTGATTTGCATTTGATTAACAATTACTTGCTCCCCAAGTTTCTTTACTTGCTCCCCAAGTTTCTACTAATCTTCTCTCACAAGCAATTGACTTATGTGTTTGTATTATTATTACAACAATTTCCCTCCTTGTTTCCCTAGTAATTTCATCCCCCTCCCCCTAATTTTTAATTATCAATTTACATTTTATTTGCTCTCACACCTTAGGAAGAAAAACCTTTTATTGGTCCAAGTAATTTCACAAAGATTTAGGATTAAAGGTTAATACAATTTCTTCATCCTTAAATTGGTAATTTTCGCCACTTTTATTAGTGAAAGGAAGAATTAGATAAATCCTTGGTTACTATTCATAGTATAGTGTTTTAGGGGTTACTAAGCTTAATTACCAAAATTTTGACAAGTTTCTAATTTAATCTCAGCTTCTAAATATCATTTGATCCTTAATTATGACCTTCATAAATTAATTATTAACTAATTTCAAAAATTAATAAAGTATCTCAATTATTGCAATTTCAATTGCCCAATAATTGTTACTAATTTTCTCTAATTGATTTTACCATCCTCCGATGATTTTAAATGGTTATATTTTATGATCCTTAATAAGATTTAGGAAATTGAATTTTGGATTTATTAGAATCCAAAGAAAATTTCCCTAAATATGATGATAAATCAATTAAAAATTTAGAGACAACATATTCTCCTATTTTAATAGGTATTATTTGCCAAAATATGGTTCTTTAGGAGAAATATAAATTTTAGGGTATTACAACTTGTTGCCCCCAAGTTTGAGATTGCATGGGGAGTTAGGTCGGACGACCGGGGTGTATTCACGTGGTCGGCCACGTGAGCATTTCAATCTGGGATCATTGTCCGCCTCATCTGTTGATCCAACGCTCGTCTTATCTCGAGGCCACGAGTGTCATCATTGCCTCCTGCTGATTTGATGTTTACTAGCCGACCTCTGAGTGGAGCAACTGCCCAACTATCTTGGTTTTCGTGTTTGCTTAACATCAGCATTAAATGCGCACGCCTTTTAACGTCCACGTCACCATTTGTGTATGGGCCCTTTGGGCCTTTGGCGGTTGAGTTTCCTGACTCTCATCCGCCTGCTTGCTTTACTTATAAGAGCCTTCGACTTTCCGCTTCTTCTATTTTGAAAACCGCCAAACCTTGAGTTTTCTTTTTGAGAGAAACTTGCAACCAGTCACCAGTTCATCTTTCTCAGATTCCCATTTCTGGTCTTCGTGGCTCGCGCATTTCCTCTTCCCTTAACTTATCTCAAACCAGGTATTTTCCTTGTTTCCTTCTCTGGTTATTTGGCTGTGTTTTCTCCTTTCTTTCTCTATCTTTTGGTCTTTCTTTTTTCTGGGTAGGTTATTGTGAGTTCTTTCAAGTTTCTTCCCCTTTGGGTTCTGGCTTCTGCTTTGTTCTTGAACTTCTCTGAACTTCTGGTCTATTCAATCCTTTTTCTCCGTCTTTGGTTTTCGGTTTCCTGTTTAAATTCTATCTTCTCGGGATGAGCCATCAAGGTTCTCCTCCGCCTTTTAATCCAAATGTTTTTTCCCCGGAAGAGGCCGAGCTTATTCAGCGCATGCCTCCCCGGACAGCTTGGTGGCTGTACGGGAAACCTCTGACCGAAGAACAAAAGAGGGAAAACGTTCTCCGTGGTTATGGCGAAGAAGGTGGTAGTCAACCAGGACGGTCTGGTCGGGTTAAGGGAAGGGCTCAAGGTCGGTGTGAGTCTGTGGAGCTCGAAAGTCTAGGTCGGGGGATTGCTGCCACTAGGGTTTTTTCTTCAGAGCCGCCCTTAGGAAAGAGTAGGAGGGAAGATCCTCCTCTACCCGTTTCTTCCTTTCCTCAACGCGCGGAGCCCCTCATCTCCCTTGCCCGGCCTATCGGGCCGTGCGAGGAATGTTCCTGGCTGATATTTGAGGCCACGATGGTTGGCCGGTCATGGGAAGTTGAGGAAATAGCTTCGCGATGCCAGCATATCCAACCGCGGGTTGTTGAAGCCGTTTCTACCCGTCCCGCTTTACTGCCTTCAGGTATCATCTTCCTCGTTTCTAATTTATTTTTGTTTTGCCTTTTCTAGGTAGTATGTCAACTTCTCCCCGTCCTGTCGAGGATTCTGGATCCGTGGAGTCAGCGGCCGCCAGTATTCCTCGTCATCTTGCTGAAAAGTATGACTGGGTTGCGACCGGGGTGCTATCCAGGCTCTCGAAAGCCACGGCCAAAAAAATCGCTGAGCTCCCATTAGGGGACCGGGATCATTGTTCTTTATCTCTTCCCGGCACTTCTGAACCGGTGTGCATTGCCCGGGAAGGGAATGAGCGTTCTTTTTTCTTCTTCTACCTAGATTTCGTTAAAAAACTCGGCCTTCGTTTTCCATTTTCTAGGTTTCAAGTAGATCTTTTGAACATTCTTCAGCTGGCCCCTACTCAGCTTCATCCTAACTCCTGGGGTTTTATTATTGCATTCGAGCGGCTTTGCCAATTTTTAAATCGTACTCCCACCACCGGAACATTCTTTTATTTTTTTAATATCCAAAGGGCTCGTCAACCCAGGGAGCCCGAAGAAAAGAGGGGTTGGGTTTCTTTCCGGGGGAAACCGGACAAGAAGCTTTTCCATGTGGCAACCGACACCTAGAAAGGCTTCAAGGTTTCTTTTTTCAAAATTAGTGCTGAACCCGGTCATAAACCGTGGTTTCTTCAGGGTGTCGATTCCAGCTCGGTGGAGCTGCTGTTTCCTCTGTATTGGTCTAAAACTCACTATGACCAAG
Source organism: Acacia confusa (assembly GCA_037074495.1). Classification (NCBI taxonomy): domain Eukaryota; kingdom Viridiplantae; phylum Streptophyta; class Magnoliopsida; order Fabales; family Fabaceae; genus Acacia; species Acacia confusa. The sequence continues at coordinate 45,453,887 of CM073503.1, forward strand.
ATCAGAACATTTTTGCATCCTCCGATGATAGCTTAGAGCCAGCCGAGGTTGAGACTGTGATAGCTCTGGTTGATCATGTGGCCGAGAGGGATGTCATTGATTCCCGAATTTTTATCCGACAGTCGGTGGAGGAATTGTACCCACCGAGTATGATTTCTGTTGGTTGTTTGTTCTTTGGATTTCTTTTTTTATATATGTGTGTCTCTTGTCCTTTCTGATGTTTGTTATGTTTTTTGTAGTGCCCGACATGGGGAATGCTTCTTTCCAAGAACTGGCCGAGAAGCTCCGGGCTAAGGCCAAAAAGAAAGGGGAGTCCTCTTCCCAGAAGAAGGCTGTGGTTGCTCCTTCGCCTGCCAAGACTACTACTGAGAAGAGGGCTGCGCCCTCTCCGGCCCCTACGGACCTCATTCCGCGCAAGCGATCGAAGTCGGTGGCAGCGTCATCGATCTCGGTCGCAGAAGAGAGTCCAGCCTTTGTCCCGGACGCCGGTACTGCCACAAGCGTCCCTCCTCCCCTACTTCCTGGCAAGTCTCACCTTCACTCGCAGGGTGAGGTATGGACTGATGGGGTCTCGAAGGAGCTCAAATACGCGGTGAAGCCCCCCAGCAAGTATTTCAGCGGTGAGGCCTTTGCCGACTCCGACCTCGATCACCTGCAGGTGCTGCAGGACCATCTAATGGAGACAGCCGGCGTGTTGGACGCTTATGCTGCCGTTAAGCATAAATACGCCAAAGCTGCAGCCAAGATTGCCAAGGCTCGGGTTGAGAAGAAAGAGGCCGAGATTAGGCAGAGGGAGACTGAGGAGGCGCGCCTGAAAGCGGAAGAGGCGCAGATAAAGGCGGTGGAGGAGCTATCAAAGGCCCTTACTGAGAGGGATCGGTTCTCCGCCGAGCTTGACGCCAGTAAGGCCCGGGAAGACACCCTTAATGCCTCACTCCACACCCTGCAGGGTCAGTATGCGGGGGTGGTGAAGGACCTCAATCTCGCCCACTCCGACCTCGACGCTTCCAAGGCCGAGCTAGTGGCGTCTGCTGCCGAGGTGGATAGCTGGAAGTCTTGGTCGTGGAGACGGCTGCTGAAGCTTTCAACCTATGCCTGGCCCAAGTCCGAGCTCTGAATCCTGATATTACGATGAATTTGGACGCTGTGGATTTCAGAGCTTCGGTAGAGGACGGGCAATTTATACCAGCGCCGTTTTCTCCGGTCGAAGAGTCCGAGCATCTCGCGGAGAATGACCGTGGTCAATTAGCTGAGGAAGATGCTCCGACGATTGACGCCCCTGGCTCTCCTGTGCCCGGCTAAGCCCAATTTTGATGTCGTCCTTCTAGGACCTTTTTATTTTTTCCTTTGTTATGTAGTATTTTCACTTTCATTTTTGTTTTTCTGTAATCTGGGGCCTCTGCCCTCAAAATTAATACCATGACAAGCCGGTGTTCCCGGACATTTCTTGGCATCTTCAGCTCGTCTATCTTGTTAGTTTTTATTTTCATCCTTTAAACCAAACTCGCGTTTTAATTCACCAGTTGATGAGTAAAAGGGAACGTAATCCGTGCACGAAGCTCGGTTCTTTATTTTATGACTTGGCCAAAGTCAAGATATATTGCGCAGAATCTGCTGGATATTCAACCGACGTTTTAACAAACGGGCCACGCTTATTAATGGTCGGGCATTCTAAACAACAGATGATTTTCAAACATCATCTAAGCACTTTATCTTGTAAAGTACCTTACCGAGATGGTAGCCAACTACCACATGTTCGGGCCCTAATATTACCTTTTTGAATAAGAGCCTAAACATTTCGACCTGATCAGGATCTTTTATGGCAATCTCACACCACCCCAGGGGACAGTTCCGATGCATCCTAACGTTTATAAGACTTGTTGACAAATCTTATCATGACCGGGATCGCGAAACCCAAGTCTTTGTTTAATTATCTTGCCTTTGTCACGGCCTATCTTTGCATTGATTTCACAAGTAATAACTTGGTTGGCCCATGAATTGAACCACCTTTTTTATTGATTGAAATAATCGAGATTACATAGAATTTAAAATCAACGGAAAATACTGCCAAAAGCAAAACAATGCGTAATAAAAAACGGTTCTCGGTCACCACCGACATCCGTTGAAACTGAAAAGCGGTTCTCAGTCACCACTGACATCCGCTGTGCGCTTATTCCGAGTGTATCCCGGTCTTTAGCTGTAGTAAGTCCTTAGTTTGTCCGCGTTCCATGTTCGTTTAATGGGCGTGCCATCTAATGTCTCAAGGACATAGGTCCCGGGCCCCATTTTGTCTGAAACACGGTAAGGACCCTCCCAGTTTGCTGCAAGTTTTCCGTCCCGGGCATTCTTATTTCCGATATCCGCTCTGCGTAATACCAAGTCACCTTTATCGAATGCTCGTGGTCTAACTTTGCGGTTATACTTAGCCGCCACCAGCTGCTTCGTTGCCAGATCTCGGCAGTGTGCCGTCGTTCTGACTTCATCGATTAGGTCTAGCTCGGCTGCTAACTGCTTGCTATTGGTGTGTTCTCCCTCCTCCATGACTTTGGCTTTCCTCCATGATGTTTGCCCAATTTCAACCGGGATCATGGCCTCACATCCATATGTCATTCGGAAGGGTGTTTCCTGGGTCGAGGTTTGGACACTAGTTCGGTATCCCCAGAGTACCGGGTATAGTTCCTCGACCCAGTTACTTTCTGCAATGATCATCCTTTTCTTGAGCCCGTCAATAATGATTTTGTTGGCTGCTTCGGCTTGCCCATTAGATTGCGGATGCTCTACCGACGCGAAATAGTGCTTGATTTCGAGCTCAGACATCAACCTCTGGAAGCCTTGGTCAACGAATTGAGTACCGTTGTCAGTTACGATCTCGGCAGGAATCCCGAACCTTGCAACGAGATTTCTTTCGAAGAATTTTTGTATTCGAGCGGCCGAGATGGTTGACAGTGGTTCGGCCTCGATCCACTTAGTGAAATAATTCACCGCCACCACAAGCCATTTCAGTTGCCCTGCGGCCGGTTTGAACAGTTTAAGGAGGTCCATACCTCATTTAAAGAATGGTCACGGAGCCGTGATGGTTTTCAACTCGGTCGAAGGTGGCCAGAGGATCCGAGCATGTTTTTGGCAGCTTTCGCATGTCCGTACATGCTCTCTGGAATCCGCGACCATTGTCGGCCAGTAATATCCCGCCCTAAAGGCTTTCCGGGCTAACGCCTTTGTCCCCATGTGTTGTCCGTTTATCCCTTCGTGTATCTCTGATAGCACGTACTCGGCCTCTGCCTGGTTTAAACATCTCATCATTGGGGATTGGAGGCCTTTTCGGTATAGTTGGTCATCGACCACCGTGTACATTAACGCGGTCCGTGCTATCTGCCTTGCTTCCCCGGGATCGTCTGGGCTAACCCCCTTTTCCAGGTAATTTAAGATGGGCCTTCGCCAGTCTTCTGCTACTGCGATGACCATGATACACGTGGGCTCCTTCAGACTTTGTTGTATTACAGTCCGATTATTTCCCGGGTTCCTGGTGCTTGCTAATTTGGAGAGGATATCTACCCTCGCATTCTCTCCCCTGGGGATGTGGGTGACTACGACCTCATCGAAATCGGCCATTGCCTCTCTAACTTTCCCCAGATACTTGATTAGCAAGGGTCCCTTAGCCGTGTATGAACCGTTGATTTGGGCTGCGACTAGTTGAGTGTCGGTGGAGAGATGAACCCGCCTGGCCCCATTATCTTTTGCCTGTGATAGCCCGGCCAATACAACCTCATACTCGACCTGATTATTAGACGTTATGAAGTGCAATTGCAGGGAGTGTTCCATGGCGACTCCTTCCGGGCTTTCGATTATGATCTCGGCTCCACTTCCTTTGGCGTTTGACGAGCCGTCTACAAATACTTTCCAAATGTTAAGGTTGGCTTTCGGGACTACCTCTGTTGGTACCAGTTCTGCAATGAAGTCGGCTAAAGCCTGGGATTTAATAGCATGCCGAGCTTCATATACTATGTCGAATTCGGACAATTTCATAGCCCAACTAGTCATTCTTCCTGCCAAGTCAGGCTTGTGGAGTATTTGGCGTATCGGCTGACTGGTTCGCACAATTATTCTTTGCCCCTGGAAGTAGGGACGTAATCTCCTCGCGGCAGTGAGGAGCGCAAAGGCCACCTTTTCCAACCTTTAATACCTTAGCTCCGAACTTTGCAAAGCCCGGCTTGTAAAGTAAATCGGTTTCTGTTCCGTCGAATCTTCTCTCACCAGGGCGGCACTTGCTACTTCTGGGGCCACGGATAGATATAATATCAAATCTTCCCTGGGCTCGGGTTTCGACAGCACGGGTGGTGATGACAGGCATTTTTTGATCTTGTCAAACGCAGCTTCACACTCTGAGTTCCATTCTCCATGTTGTGCTTCCTTCTTCAATAACTTGAACAAAGGAAGAGCATTTTCTGCCGATTTCGGTAAGAACCTTGTCAGCGTGGCCAGTCTGCCAGTCAACTGTTGTACCTCTTTTTTGTTTTTTGGGGCAGCCATATTGAGGACGGCCTGACATTTATCCGGATTGGCCTTCAATCCCCCTGTTTGTCAACAGGAATCCGAGAAATTTACCCGTTGGTACTCCGAATGCACATTTAGCTGGGTTAAGTCGGATTCTGTGATCCCGGAGCTTATCAAATGTTTCTTGCAAATCCTGGATGTGGTCGGATTGCTTAACTAACTTAACGATCATATCGTCGATGTAAACTTCGACGTTCCTGCCGAGCTGTGCCTCAAACACTTGATTCATCATCCTCTGGTAAGTAGCTCCTGCGTTCTTCAGCCCAAAAGGCATGACATTATAGCAATAATTAGCTTTTTCCGTGATAAAAGCTGTTTTTTCCTGGTCTTCGGGATGCATAGCTATTTGGTTATAGCCGAAATACGCATCCATGAATGAGAGCAGCTAGAATCCCGAAGAATTGTCCACCAGTTGGTCAATATTTGGCATGGGGTAAGCATCCTTGGGGCATGCTTTGTTGAGATCGGTGTAGTCGGTGCACACCCTCCATTTGCCATTGGGTTTCTTGACCATTACCACATTTGATAACCATGTGGTATACTGGATTTCCCTGATGAATCCCGCATCCAGCAGTTCTCTTACATGCTCGGCTAGGGCTTTCTGTCGGTCCGGTGCAATCTTTCTTTTCTTCTGCGAGACCGGTGTATATCGTGGATTTATGGTCAATTTGTGACAACAGAACACCGGACCGACACCTGGTAACTCCGAAGGTTTCCATGCGAACACGTCCTTGTTCCTCCATAACAGTTTTTTAAGCTCGATTTTTTCTTGCTCGGCAAGCGAACTCCCGATCTTGGTTATTTGTCCTGGCTCCTCTCCTAGTTGGTAGTCTGTGAGCTCTCCATCAGGCTCTGTTTTCATCAACTTTGCTTCTTCTCTTACATCCAGCTCTACCACGTTGACCGAGCTCGGCGCAATTGGCACTGAATTTTGAATTCGTTTCTGCTGCGAGCTGGATGTTCCGGGTTCATTGTTTTTAACCGTCGAGAAGTAGCATTGCCGGGATTCCTTCTGATCACCTTTGATGGTGACGACTTCATTCTTCCGACTTACCATTTTCAGCTTCTGATGCTTAGTTGATATGAGCATGTCCCAACTATGAATAGTTGGTCTGCCTAAGATTATATTGTAGGAGGAAGGGAAATCTGCTACAATAAACTTGACTCGCTCAGTCTTAAAGGCTTCTTTAGAGCCCAAAGTCATTTTTAGTTCTATACACCCTTTGGGACTTGTATCCTCTCCGTTGAACCCGATTAAGGTTGTCCTGCACGGCTTTAGATTTTCTAGGTCGAGGTCCATGCGCTTAAAGGCGTCCCACAGGATGATATCCACCGCACTTCCAGGATCGATGAATATCTTCTTTGCACGGCATTTTCCCAGGAGGCCGGTTATAACCAGTCCGTCTTGATGACCCGGGATTACGTCCCTCAGATCTTCCTGAGTAAAGAACAGCTTAGGAGGCTCTTCTGTTTGCGATGGTTCCGGCTTGAAGGTCGGTCGTCCCCTGATGGTTAAGACTTCCCGAAGGTATTTCTGCCGCTGATTGGCGGTATCGCCGCCACCTCCGTAACCTCCACTAATGACATTGCAGTCAAACTCTGCTTCCGGGAACTCGTCCTCATTGTCGTGCTTTCTCCAGCCTTCATCCGGCTTTCTCCTCTGGGAGACTGGGCTTGTACTCTAATCCGTCTGCTTGCGCTTGGCTTTTTGCCCTTGTGTTTTGATAACGTACTGACATAATTTTCCATCTCGGATAAACTTTTCAACCGCATCTCTAAGGTCCCAACACTCATCCGTTGTGTGCCCGGGTCCATTGTGGAATTCGCAAAATCGTGTGCGGTCCAACTTACCCTTGTTATAAAGTGGTCGTGGTTGCTCCACCTTCCTCATCTCGGTCAAGGCTACCTCTCTCCATAGCTGTGAACGAGGGACATTTAGTGGAGTATATCTCTCATACTTCCCCTCATGCCTTTGTCCTCGTGTTTTCTGGTCCGAGTTCCTGGGTCGGTCTCTTGCTGCCCGGTCCTTCCCTTTCGGGGGTGGGCTTTTCTGTTTCTTTTTTCCCGACGCGTTGGCTATCTACATCTGCTCGATGTCCAGATACTTTTTGGCTCGTCTATGGAATTCTTCCAGCGTCTTGATCTCGCCAGATATGACCGATCTCCCCATTCTGGATTCGCTATCTAAGCCCGAGATGAGCAAGTGTACATGGACGCTTTCCGTTAATCCCTGGATTTGTAATGCGGCAGCCTTGAAAAGATCCAAATACTTCTGAAGGGTTTCACCGGGTTGCTGCTTGATTCTATCCAGCGTGTAGACCGACCTGGGTTGCTTTTTGCTTGTCACGAAATTCAGCAGGAACTTCTCGCTCAGGTCGTTGAAGTCGGTAATGGACTTGGGAGATAGAGTCCGGAACCAAATTTGAGCGGCTCCTCGTAACGTTGAGGTGAACAGCCTGGAAATGATTGGCCCCTTGAATCCTCGGACCAGCATCTCAGTGTCGAAAGTATTCAAGTGTGTCTGGGGATCCTGACTTCCGTCGTACTTAGGGAGGTCGGATGTACTAAATTTCCTTGGGTACTCAGCTTCCGTAATTTCATCTGAGAACGGGCTGTTGTTTTGTCCTCCGTCCCCATACCACATCTTGTACCTTCCAGAATCTGGCCGAATTCCCTGATTGTCCGAGGTACGGCTGTCTTTCCTAAGCGCCCGGGCTTGATCCTCCTGACTCGCATCCTGGTGATTACTTTGCTGAGAATTTTTTGTTGAAACTATTCGGCCTTGCCCGGGATGGTCCTCCTGTAGGGGATCAACAGTTTGGTGATTGGTTTCTTCGTCCTCATTCTGTTGATCATCCCGGCGTTCCTCCTGAAGAGGGTCTTGTAAATGTTTAAGGATTTGGTTCATCACCTCGGTCATACGGTCAATCTTTTGGTTCTGAAGATTGTCGCGTTCTTCCACATTCTCGATTCGTTTCAACATTGATTCAGCAATGTTATGTAGGAGCCGTATGTCCGGGCTGCCAATCTGAAACTTTGTTGAGGGACCAGCGTGGTTAGTATTTTCCAGCGTTTGGCCTGTTCGTCCATCCAGGTTCGAGTCCGGGGGCTCCTCCATTTGTTCCTGATTAACGCCTTGAACGTCCTGCTGTTGGGTCTCGCTAAAATTTTGTTCCTGACCTTGCTCGTGTGCATCCGGGTGGCTTTTGCTTCTCGTATTAGCAATCACAAGTCATGGGAATAGGACTTTACAGTCCCCACGGACGGCGCCAATGATCCGGTATGGATCACAAGTTGGGTTGGACTTGGCCCGGGGTGAAATCCCGGGGTCCTACGTACCACAGTGTGGATCAAAGTCCACGTAGTTCGAGAGTATACGGCAGGCTAATGATAGCCAGAGGGGGTGGTGTGTGTGCGCTGTGTGAATAGAAAAGCTAGGGTTTCAGAAGTGTGTACCTTGTAAGGGGTTTACCCTATTTATAAGCTTACCCGGTCCCTATTTTAATCAGTTGGATTTATCCTTTATTTTAGGGATATTAAGATATGCTTTTTTGAATAATCTCCTTCTTTCATAGGCGGTTACCATAATGATAGACATTCTTGATAAAACCACTCATATTTTCAAGGAAGCGGTTATGAGCATAACTGAAGCCATTTTGACTAGGCTCTTCGGTTTTTGGGCTGGGCCCATTTATGAGATATCCGTAACAACTCTCTTTCTCTCTCTTCGACGCCCTCTCACTCTCTCTGCTTATAGTTCCGTTCTTACTCTCAGTTTCTCACTTCCCTTGTTCCGACGGCAAGAAACAGGGAAGAACGGTTCCAGCTCTCTCTCTCTCCCTCTCTCTCTTTTTCTGGGTTTCGGTGAAGATAAAGGAGGATGAATGAGAAACGAAAACCTTATTATTATATATGGCTTTTTTATAAGGCACCAACTACATTTAACTAACTTATTTATTACTATTTCCTATTATACCCTTACTTTAACAAACTTTTTTAAATCTATCTCATTAAAGTAGGGATAAAGTTGGAAACTTTTATTAATTTTAGGCTCATTTTCTTAGTTTGTGAGAAAAGATAGTTGGTGCCTTATAATAAAGAGAGGGAGTAATAGATATTGGAGGCTCCGACCGAAGGGCTATGTCCAAGTGCAAGTTGGCGTGGGGCTCAAGAACTGGCGAAAGCATGGACTGTTCTTGCGTGGTTGACCTCCTTGCGTGATTGACGCTGAAACGAGCTGCTTCATCTGATATGTTTTTACGTGTCCTCGCTGGCTGGTAGAGGAAGGAAGCAATGGGTTTAATGTTATCATGTGTTGGGCTGTGTCTTTATTATTTGGGTATGGGCCGAGAGAGAGAATAAAAATGAATTGGGCATATTGATGCATTTCTTCTGCCTTCTCGTGCAGCTGAGGGAGGATTGGAAAAATTGGGTTAAATGGGCTCCATTTGTTTCATGGGCTAGACATTGGGTTTGGAGGGAGTATTGGGCCGAAAAGGAAATGAAGAATTGGGTTTTATTGTTTCCATTGATTACTTTATTTATTTATTGATAAATGTTGGAAAAATTAATTCCTTATTTTAATTATTCTTTTCCCTAAATTAAATAAATAATTTAGCTCAAAATTTATTTATTTATTTAAACATAATTCATCATTAATTTCCCCTAGAATATTCAAAATTTCAAATTCTAAAAATTCGGGATGTTACACCATCGAAGCTTTGGTGGCTAACCAAAGGAGGTGATTACTAGCGCCGGAGTTTCGACAGCCGATAATAGATGCTGATGTGGCATTTAAAAGAAATGAAAGTAAAGTGTAATTAACGTCTTTTGGCAACATTTCATAATCCCAAATAAGTTCAAATAGACTGATTTGAGATTTAATAAATTAGACACCTTGATTTTTCTTTTTTATATTTTCAAGATATTTTAGTGTCTTTTTCCCCTAATTTTATGAGATTTCAATTTCATTTCTTATCTTTTTAACCCTCTAACCCTAATAATTTCTCTCATAGAAAATGACTATTAGGATTTTAAACGGTAAACAAAATAAAAAATAAATCAAATGTTAATATATTAATCCAATCATTTTTACTTTTTTATTTAAACATAATAGGTTAGCATTTGAAAACATTTTGTCCTTACAATGTCAACATGTTTTTAATTAATGATGCTACCAATATTCTTCTTATTATATGATTAAAAAACCATTTTATAAAATTAAGGAATCAAACTAAAATTATATTCGACTTGTGTGGGTTATAGTGTAAATTTATCTTGAAAAAATGACAAGGTCCTAGTTTAAAAAAATATATATATATTAGAAAAATATCATAATTTGTCAATAGTAGTTCCTTCACTTGTCAATAATTGCTCATTTACTTGTCATTGATGTGTTATAAGATTTTTCTGATATTATTTTTTTAATTGGTACATTTGGTATAATTTGCCCAATATATATCTTGACTTTATTGCATTAACACCTCATGAAATTGGATAAATCTAGATAAATCATAGTTTACACATTCTTTTCTCTAAACTCTTATATTCCTAACATATATGTTTGAATAACTGATTATCACTTTAGAAATCATTACTATCATATGAACTGTTTTCAGCAAAATGTAAAAAGATTTTCAAAATTATTAAAAGTTTTATCACACACTCAATTCACCTCTCTCTTGAGTGACAGACAGGTTCGTTTAACACTAGTAACTAGAGCTGGGAAATCGGGCCGAGCCCGTCGGGCCGGCCCTGGCCCTTCAAGGGCCAAGCCCTAGAGGGCCACGGGCCGGCCCGTTAGGCCTTGCATAATTTTTTATTTTTTTTAATTGAAGTTGAAGTTGGACTTTGCTTATTATTTTTGTTGACATTTTTATTTTCTTGTGTGTTTCATACATTCATTTGCTCATATTCTTCTTCATTTTAAGTGTTTCTTTCATGTACATTTTAACATAACAATCTATTTTTTAATAAGTTATTTGAAAAATTTAAACTTAACAAAAGAAAACTTTGTCAAATTTTTTTAATAGGTAAGGGCCTTTAAGAATAAAATAAAAGAATTCAGGGACAAGGACTTCATATACAATGTTGGTTCATTAGAATATGTAACCATCGAAAATGAAATAGGAAAATAGTAAAGTCAATAGTTAATTATAGATTTTTCCATTCGTACATAATATAAATTAGGTTTTAATGAAAAATTGATTCCCTTAGAAATATATGTCTTAGAGACTGACAAACAAGAAACATGCTTGATTGATAATATTTATTTGATAAATTAGAACTTTAATTGTTGTATTTTATTAATCATATTTCTTTAAATAAAACAGACGAAAAATAGTTAAAATTTGGAATAGTAATTTTTAGGCCTGCAGGCCGGCCCTGTTAGGCCCTGGCCCTTCAAGGGCTAGCCCTGGAGGGCCGGGCCGGCCCTGATTCCTAGCTCTACTAGTAACCACCTTCAGTGGTTAGTCACTACACACACAAATAAATTTTGAAACAAAAGTAGTTAATAACAAAATTAAAGTAAATAAATTTAGTATTTGTTGCTAGGCGTTTCCTAGTAAGAACTTTTGTTTCAGTATTTACTACTTTGATTTCACTATCAACCCCCTCGGAAACTGTTTACAAAGTTCCTAATATTTTTTTCAAAATTTCTGAAATAAGAGTTGCTAAAAGTGAAACCAAAGTAGTAAATGTCGAAATAAAAGTAGTTATTAACAAATAGTAAAGAATAAGAATGCTATTTACTACTTTAATATTATTATTAACTACTTTAGTTTTACTTTTAATTACCCTTGTTTCAAAAAAATCTATTGCATACTTTACTAGCAGCTAGCCAAGGCAGTCAATAACGAAACAAAAGTAGTTATTATGAAATGTTCCGCATCAGAGACTTTATTTACTACTCTAGTTTCCCTATTAATTACTCCAATTTTGATATTGACTACTTTTGTTTCATAAATTTTTAAGGGTTAATGTGTAAAAATATATATGAGATTTTTCTGAAAAGGCACTCAACATCAAATGTTCATTTTAGAGGTAAAAGTGAGTATAAACTTATAAAATAGGTGAAAAAATATATATTGACAATTAGTTGAATGTTAACGGAACAGTGTTTGACCAAAATTTGTGATGCTGATGTTGATGTAGGTTATTAAATTCCTAGCTGGATGACTTCATTGGTGACCAAAAATGGAGCACAATGCCAACAATAATCAGAATTCGCTTGCTTTGATGCCGTGGACATTTGAGATAGTCCAAACTCGTTGAGGCTCTTTGCCACGTTGTCCGCTAGGGTTCTTTTCCATTACTGCTGATGCTATAAGGCTAATCATTATAAAATGGGGCAATTTTTTTAAAATCGAAATATGAAAAAAAAAATTTACTACACTAAAAAATGAAGATAAATTTGTTTAAATTCATAAAAATGAGTTATTTAAATAGGAGATTAGTAGTTTGAAATCCGTCGAGTCCGTCGGCAACCTGACCAAATTCGTCGTTTGAAAGCGCATTGCTATGGAGCTCCATGGGTTTAGGTTGTCACGATTCTCGAGCATTTCCTATTCACTCAAGTTGTTTATTAAGCATCCAAGTTATATCCTCCATGGTTTTGAGCAAAAAAAAAAAAAAAAAAATATCATCCATGTCATTCGGATTCAGGTTGAGTTTCTCTCATAATTCTTTTCTCATTATCCCTCATAATCTTTAAATCAAATCCGTCCAATCAATCACAATACTACTTTAACATTTCTCTCACCTTCCCAATCAAGGATCCAGATTAGATGATGACAGAAGATGAGAAAAAGGATGAGGAGAGAATACTCTTCCATATCATCCACATTTAGTATTAAAAAAACACTAACGGGCCAGTGCATATCTTTTACCTATGTTTTATAAGTTTATCATCACTTCAACTCAAAAAAAGACATTTGGTTCTAAAATAGAACTTTCAAAACTAGAACAAAACGTTAGAAGTCAGAACCGTTAAAGCAACTTAATTGCCATTAATTTCTATGGTGGGGCCCACATTATTGTTGTGAAAGAGCTGAAATGCCCCAGTTAAAAAACAACACTCAACCACCGGGACTAGATAGTCGCCGAAACACGCCCTTGAAATGCTAGTTCATCTAAACAACCCAGAAATCTTCCAACTTCTAAAATACAATGGCTTACAGAGTCTAATAAGCAAACCCACTTCAACTTCATGGAGAAAAACAAAACCTCAATTAGAAATGAAGCTCAAAGACTTGGGCAAATATAAAATTGAAGGGGTTGAATACAAAGATGCACAAATCAAACTCAGAACAACATTAAAATAACGGGGAAAGGTGCAATTCTAATCTAATCACAAAGTTTTTTACAGGGACATTTGGCACCTAAACATTTATGCAAATTGAACATTATAATATCAAAATACATAGAATTTTCACCCTTGTAATGGTTTAAGCATAATACATACATAAACCTAGTCACAAAAAATAAGACTCATTAAGCAGGGCTTACTTCCACTTCAGCCTCATTAGGCTAACCTTTCACTGCAATGGTTATGTGGCAAGTTCGCTTTCTAGTTGTACAGGCCCGTCAACGAGCTGGGGTCTTACCCTTTTCATGGTTTTGCCTTCATTGACCTTGGCTCTACTGAAAACTAAACTTCCTTTGTTTAAACCCAGGTTATGGCTAGCATTCGCTGCTGCAGAAAACACCAATTTAAGGATGACATCACACACTCGATAAGGCATGAGCTCTAATATCGTGTGTGATTCTTCATATGAACGACCACGAATCTGATCGATCACTCATCTAGCCTTATTACCAGACATAGGAATGTGCCATCCTACAGCATATGCCTCTACATTTGAGGATTCATCATCCTTCCCTGCAGCATTAGATATTCATTTATATCATGTTTTGCCAAATTATTCAAAACATGCTAAAAGCATACGAAATAACACCTGCACCTGTATACTGAAATACCATGAACCAATGCTCTCAGAGACTTTTTTGAGTAGGTATTGTGTGAAGGATTGTAAAACATGCCTCATATCTGTATCCCATTTCTCATACAAATAGGAACTCCCACCCCTCTTTATGAAGAAAGTATTCATGGTTCCTAGGATTATGCTATAGCCAAAAGTTTACACCAGTGATTTGTGTATGTGGTTTTTTTTTTTGGGTTGGGGCCGGGGGATGAATTCCCTTATCTCAAACAGCAAGCAATTAAGGAAAGTTCGAAAAAAATTAAGAGATTAAGGCAGCCAGCATTCCCTGTGTATGCTATTATATACCTTTTGTCCTCTACTACCAGCTTACAATTTAGGCAGAGAGTATAAAGGAGACTGTTATTCTGTGTGTGTGTGTGTGCATCCCATTATAACATTAGAAGTTAGTTGTTCCCCGGAAATTGCATCTCAAATTCATTTTATCAAGCAAATGTTTCTGATGCTACCTCTACCTGACACCAACAGTCAACTGTCTGGCCTAAAAAAACACCAACTAACTAGGAGGTTCCTTCTTGAATTAATATTAGTTGTGATGAGAATAGAAACTTTCTTTTGGTCCAATTTGGCAAAAACTGAGACTTGAAATCAAATCCTGTATCACTAGAGACAACTCCAGTAACACTGAGGAAAAGCTCGAGAATGTGAGCTTCTCAATTGCTGGATACAGCTATGTTAACTTTTGAAAAGGAGAACAAGAAATGGCCCTCAAGCCTACCCAAACTTAACAGAAATTATTGATTATTGCAATGAATTTGGAGGGACAATCTGATGTGGCTCCATCTCATCTGAAGCAGTATACAACAAACTAGTTTTTATCTTTTTCGTTTATACCGACAGGGAAAAAGTTTATAACAACTTGGAAGATAGATATTAAATGGTCCATTTGAAGATTTATTAAAAGGTAGAACTGAACCAAAATGTATTGAGACACCTACCATAGGCTACAAGAATAAGATATGCATCCTCTCAACATTCTCAAAGTTGGCATGTAAACAAAGAGGAACTCGAGATAAGATTTTTAGGAATCACTTGTAGCTCCAAGGCAACATTAGAAGGAGGTTATGCAAAGACTACAAAATTTTATTTCTCTTCTTTTCAAGTATAAAGTTAATAATAATAATTTATCTAATTCCAGAGAAAACAAGATGTGCGATTAAGAACAGGCCATGTCAACTAGCAAAACCCAGTGTTTCCTCGGAAGTTAAAAAATTCTACTAATTCATGTTGTATAAGATCCTTCCTTTCTTCCTGCCATTACTGGTTTCCCACTTCTTAGACTACACACTATCAACATTAAGTTCTAACAAGGAAACAGTCAACTCATTTTGCCCAGTTGCGTATAAACAAAACAACAAATAACGAGACTAACAGAAGAAGAAGAAAAGAAAGAAACAACAATGAAACCAAAAAGTACCTCCCAAACGAGCACGACAAACGAGAGGCTCACCGATGGTAAGGTCTAAATAGGTTTTGGTATAGTCGGAAGGCGTGAGCGAAATGCGTGTTTTGTCGTTGAATGGGGAAGAACAACGAAAGGATTGGAATTTGAGGGAGCCGTTGGCGGGCTTAGATGCAGGTAGGCGGTGAGACTGCGGCGAAAATGGAAGATTCCGATGAAGCAGAGGACGGTAAGAGAGGGATTGAGAGAAAGAGAGCGCCATGGTGTGGCAGAGAGCTGATCTCTGGTCTTCTCCGAAAGAGTACGGTTTCACTCCCAACAATATAACAATATAGGAGTACACATTTGCTGCCCACATCTATTAGGTGTTGTACATCTCTAGCATATATTTTTTATTTTTTTTATATTATATTTATTTATATTTAAATTTTATGATATTTTTTACGCCTAATATTTTAAATTAATTACTTTCCAATCTTGTATTTAATAATATTTATCTGTAATAACAATATCATGAAAATTAATTAATTTAAGATATTAGATACAAAAAATATTTCAAAAAGTAATATATAGTTTAAATATAAATAAATATCATATATAAAAAAATATATTCATCCCTCTAATAAAAAGATGAGTACATAATGGACCATCAAGGAATGGGTACTTCACAATATAGAGATAAAATCACAACTTGGCTACTGTGTTTGTCCGCTCCACTGCCCTCCTTTTCTTGGAACGGCAACGTTTAAAGTGTAAAGGCAAACAACAATTATGAATTCTTTTCAGGGCATGGTATTGAAAAAACAAAGAATTCTTCCCACAGGGATGTCTCTGTTGCACGCATCCCAGAGCCAATTATTTGTTTGGATTAAGTATTATTTTTGCCATAGAAGTAACTCTAAATAGTATTATTTGTTTGGATTAAGTATTATTTTTGCCATAGAAGTAGCTCTAAATAGTATTGGTCTCTTGAAAGTTTTTTTAGTTTTATTTTTTTCCTGAAGGTTTAAAAACAGAGCAAATATGCCCTCGAAGTTTTTTTAGGAGCAAACATGCCCTGAAAGTTTTTTTAGGAGCAATTTTGCATATGAAAGTTTACAAAGAGGAGCAACAATTCACGGTTAAGATCAATTGATGGATAAAATTACTACGCTTTTAAACTTTCAGGGTAAAAATGATACAAAAAATACTTTCAAGTAACCAGTGTTTCTTAAGATAAACTTTCATAGCAAAAATGGTATTTAACCCTATTTTTGTTGGGCATAAACCAAAACTAGTAATTTATAACTAAGAGTCAAATTTAAAAAAAAATGTTTTAAATTCTTTTTAAATATGAAAGCTGATAATGAAATTAAAAGTAAAATACTCTGATCACCCTCATGTTTTGCCTAAATTACATAAACCTCCCCTCTATTTTGGAAACTCATATAAACCTTCCTTTAAAAAAAATGTATGTTACACAAACCTCCCTTATATTTTAAGATTCTATTTTCATTCACCCAAATTATTAGTTAGTCGTTAAATTTGAATTTTGAATTTTTTTTACCAAAATGTCCCTCTTTAATATTATATATATGAATAAAATACTCTGACATCCCTCCTGTTTTGCCTTAGTTAAACAGACCTCTCATCTATTTTGAAAACATATATTTAGGTTTGTGTAATAAAGGTAAAACAGGAAGGTGGTCAAAGTATTTTACTCTTAAATTAAAAGAAAAAATCAATACTATTTTTTTTTTTTTTTTCAGAACACATTATTTATAGGTTTAGAATAGTGTGAATTTTTTTTTTCTTTTGCTTGATGCATAACCCATTTAGTGATATTAAATATAATAATTTCAACTATAGCCTCCTTCAACAACCACTCTCATATGTTTTTTTGGTTTCTTAATGGAGAGAATATAAATAAAAACTCAATTTACCAAAAAAAAAAACCTAACAACTCATATTTAATATTATATTTTTAATCTTATTTATAAGTCACTTCCAATGTATTTAGTCAGAATGAAGAAAAATCTTAAACATCCCTAATTATGTCTTAAAATGTAACAACTCTCTAACGTTTTTCTTATTTAATTAACATATATTATACCTCCATGAAAACAAAGTTTACATAATAATAAATTATGAGTAAAATTGTATGTCTATATGAAAAAATTAATAACAAGAATTATAAATGGGACAAAAAA
Source organism: Acacia confusa (assembly GCA_037074495.1). Taxonomy (NCBI): domain Eukaryota; kingdom Viridiplantae; phylum Streptophyta; class Magnoliopsida; order Fabales; family Fabaceae; genus Acacia; species Acacia confusa. The sequence goes on from CM073503.1 coordinate 45,471,031, forward strand.
AAAATCTCTCTCTACCTTATAAATAGGATCGGAGGAGTAAGTTGCATTATCTTTGTAAGATTTTCTTGCAATTAGTCTACCTCCATTTTAATTTTAAACATGTAGTTGGATTTTTATTTTTTATTTATATCCACTCCATTAAAAAACCAAAAAACATATGAGAGTGGTTCTTGAAGGGGTTATAGTTGAAGTTATTTTATTTAATATCACTAAATGAGTTATACATCAAGCAAAAGGGAAAAAAAACACTATTCTAAAACTATAAATAGTGTGTTCAAGCGAAAAAAACAAAACTTTTAAATCGTATGAATTTTCCTTTAATTTAATTATCAGCTTTCATATTTAAAAAGAATTTTAAAACATTTTTTTTAAAAAGTTCAGACTCTCAATTATAAACTACTAGCTTTGGTTTATACCCAAAAAAATTTATTGGCTCTAGGATTCATGCAAATGAGGCATCACCTTGTGGAAGAATAATTTTTTGTTTTTTTTAATAACACCCTGGGGAGAATTCATAATTGTTGTTAGCCTTTATACTTAAATCGTTGTTGTTCCAAGAAAATGAGGGCAGCGGACAAACACAGTAGTCGAAAGAAACCAGGTCCAACTTTTCTTGCCGCTTTTCTTATCTTGTACATTTTAAAAAAAAAAATCCATACATAAATCAAAATAAAATTTATATCATGTATTTATCTCATATATATAAATCACACTAAAAAACAGCTTTTAGCCTTTTACCATTAATCTAAACAGATCTATAATTGCTGCAATTCCTGAATAATTTTAGTAAATAAGTTTAAAAACAAATCAAGGTGAACAAATTTTTTTCCCATTAAAAACAAGGAGAATAACTTACAATCACTTTGTTTATTTTGATGAGTGAAAATTCAACCTAGAGTTCATTATTTTTTCCATAACTTAAAAAATGCTAAAACTTAAATTCACAACCTGATATGACTTAGTGATTATATATAAGGTCTCAATAATTTATTTTTTTTTTGGGTAGAAACCAAAAGGCACGCGCCCTGCAATTTAAATGAAACCATCTTAGAGGGATTGCAATCATAAACAAGTAAGAAAGAAGAATTAGTTGACCCTTTTTGTTATAAGTCATTAGCAATCTTGTTCTGTTCTCTTGAGACATGGAATATCTGAAGATCTCAATCAAACTTTCTGAAATCCCAATCAAACTCAATAGAACTTTGAATCTCCCAAAACACTATACTGAAAATTTTATCAGTAGATTCTGTCATAAGAAGATCACCTACATTCATTGTATCTAATTATAGCATGACCTTTTTAAAGCCAAAATCCCATGTTGACCTTAATGATAGAAGTTGTTTTTCCAACATGATTTACAATATACGAGATAACTTTGTGAAAATGGTTTTGTCTCGACTTACGAGAACATGTTTTTTCAACACCAACCCAAACGTATTATTGCCCCACATCAACTTCAAAAGCACTTCAACACTATTTCAAGAGTGAATCCAAACAATCCAACAATCTTTGTGGTCTCTTGACACAATACCTACTTTATAAGTAAGGGCAGAGCTTGCGATAAATATTTGGGGGCCAAATGTATACTCATGAACTAAAAAGTATTTGGGGGCCAAATATATAAGATAAAATACTTGTTTACATTATATTAATTTTTTAAAAGAAAATTCTAAATAACTTTTTGGAACACCAAAAGTTTTTTTTTTGGGGGGGGGGGGGATGGCGCCTCTTGTACCAATGAAGCTCCGTCTCTATTTATAAGAGTTCTCATTTGTTATATATAAAGGCGGAGCCAGGAATTATAATTAAGGAGTGAAAATTATTGAATAGAATCCAGATGTTCATGAAATTATATTTCGATCACATAAAAATTTTATTATTTTCATTTTCGTCCCTGCATGAAACTTCTAATAGAGACTAAAGTGAAAATATTGAAATTTTATGAAGATGAAATGTAATATCATAAAAATCTGGGTTCCATTATGTAATTTTAGGACGTAGGTCCACTTCTAGCCCCTCCCTAGTCCTGCCCTTAGTTATATAGGATCATGGCACCATCTCCATTTAGTTCCACCCACCCAAAAGGAGGTGATAAGGCCTTCAACAATTAATTAAAAAGAAAATGGGTGAGAATTCCTTATTTTATATGCAGACTCTACAAGATTTTATGTACAAAAAATATAGGGTTAAGGTACAAAAATACACATGAACTTTGTCCCAGGAGCGACCAACACCAAATTTTTTTTTGTGCAAAAATACACATGTGGTTACGTTTTAAGAGCAAAAGTCACATGGGCCGTTAGTTGATCAACATTGACCGTTAACTTGGATGGAAATGAAAAGCAAATCCACTGAAATTACCATTTTGACCTTATTTTTAAGCTAAAATTACCATTTTGCCCCTAGTTTTAAAATAATTTTTTTAAAAAAAATAAAACTAAAATAAACCCTTCCGGGCCCTACCACCAGCCATACCACTGTCGGCGGCTGCCCTTCCCACCGGCGGCCACCTCCGACGACTTTTTTTTTATTTTAAAAACTAAGTTTTTAAATATTTTTTTAAGGAAAACACTAAAATAAACCTTCCCCATCGGTGGGCCCCACCACCGTCGGCGGCGGCCCTCCCCACCGCCGCCCGCCTCCGGCGATCGGTGGCTGCCTCCCCGACCTCCTTTGACGACCACCGGCGGGGAAGGGTTTATTTTAGTGTTTTTTTTTTTTAAAAAGAATATTTAAAACCTTAGTTTTTTTAAAAAAAAAAAAAAGTTGCCGGAGGTGGCCGCCGGTCGCTGGCAGCGGCGGGCGGTGGCCGACGGTGGGGCCCGGAAGGGTTGTTTTTAGTTTTATTTTTTTAAAAAAAATTATTTAAAACTAGGGGCAAAATAGTAATTTTAGCTTTAAAATAAGGACAAAATGGTAATTTCAACGGAGTTGCTATTCATTTCCGTCCATGTTAACAGTCAACGTTGGTCAACTAACGGCCCGTGTGACTTTTGCTCATAAAACGTAACCACGTGTGTATTTTTGCACAAAAAAAACATGTGGTGTTGGGCGCTCCTGGAACAAAGTTCATATGTATTTTTGCACCTTAACCCAAAAATATATGAGTGATCTAATTCAAATCTTTCTCATTAGTACAATTTTCAGACAATTTCTTGTTATTGATTTTTTCATCATACGTATTCTTTTTACCTTGTCGCTATAATTAATCATCAATCATAATCAATATTGTTTCTCAAATTTCGCGCACACTGGGTATATCATGTTGGTAGAGTTTTTTAGAGAGGTCAAGAAAACTAATTAAATTACTTTATAGTATTGATATTTGTATTTTTTTTCCTAAACAAATTAGTTTGACTAATAAATTGATATATAATCTAAGAATATATAATATAAAATATGATTAAGTAATTATTTAGTTTCCTTAACTTCTATACACAAAAAATTAACTATGTCTTATATTTAAAACTAGAGAGGGTATTAAGTTGAAGAGTAAGCATTAGTAGCCTAAAGTCATAAGAGATCCAACCCACAATCCCCCGCTCCCTATATATAGCTTTCATATCATTAAGTAGCGAGACTAGTGAGATTGGGTTGTGAATAATCTTTTTGTCTCAATGATTTTTTTTTAAAAAAAAATCACTTTATATAATATTTACGATGATTCTAAATATAAAAACTATTTACAGGGTCTTATATCAATTATTAGTTGCTGAATGATAATGTCACCTTTCATATTTCAATGAGATCCCATATTTAAATTTGTTATTGACATCTTTGTGTGGATGCATATTTAAATGGCATAATATAAAAGAAAGTTTGTAGTCTCCTAAAAAAAAGAATTAATTAGGGGGTTCTTGTAATTTCCATAGATCCTAATTAAACATCTTATGATGTGCATTTTTCATTTCATTATGTGTATTTCTCATGAGAGTTAAATTTTTCAAAATAAAATTACTTCCTTCCATCCATTTTATACTTCTATGGTCATATTATAACTTTTCTAGCATGTGGACTTATATTATTTTACTTTAATTATATTATAGCAAATGGTAGCAGCGCTAATATCAAAGGAACAGAGAGTTTGAGACCTTAGCCCAATCATTCATCTTATCCGAGACCAAGAAGCCGAAGCCATTACTTCCATCCCCCTCCCGAGAATTCCAACGATGGATAAAATAATGTGGACTCTAGCAAAAAAATGGGATTTATTCGGTCAAACTTGGGCATCAACTAACAAACTCAGATCCCCTCCCAACTACCCAGAAGGCTGGGCCATCAACTATCCTGACTAGTGTCACATGGAAGAGAACGTGGAAAATTAAGGTGGCCCGAGTAGTGGCAGATAGATCTTGGGAGAAATATTTGAGGGTTAAATATATACTTATTAACTAATTTTAAAAAATATATATTTAAGGGGGCCAAATATATAAATTTTAGAGACAAATATATAATTTTTGGGCCAAATATATAAAAAAAAAACTCCAATTTACATAAAAACTTAAGACAATTTTTTTTTGGGGGCTATGGCCCACTCTTGTCTTGTCCTTAGGAAGATCCACCCCTGTCCCCGAGAGTCTCCAACTTCATCTGGAGAATCCTTTCAAACGCTATAGCCACAAATATGTTGCAACAAGAAGACATAGGAGCCCAAGTCCTACTTGCCCCATCTGCAAGAATGAAAGCGAGACCACGGATCACATCTTCTTCCTTCCTTGGTTGCGATGCATATGGTTTGGATGCCGACTATTCCTCACAAACGACTTGAGCCAAATCCATAGCTTTCAGAAATGGTGGCTAGACCTCCTGGAGCCTGTCAGTCCCTTCATGATGGAGGATATTGAATACATCTGCTGGCTCCTCTAGACATTTGGAAGGAAAGAAATGAGGTAATATTTAACGCCAGAGCCCCTGAACCAATCGCTGTTATTACAAAAGCTACTCAGGCCATGCTTTCGTTCTGCACAGCAAACACTCTGGAACCTGCTAAAGTAATATACTGGCAAAGCTACCAAAAGTACAAACCAGATGGAAACCACCACCGGCCGGCAGCGACACTGAAAATCAATGTTGATGGTTCTTTTCACGCTTCTGGACAAACTGCTTCTATCAGCATCATCTGTCGTGACCACTGGGGAGATATACTGATAAAGTCAAATCAATATCAGCTTTTATGACAGAAGCACTGGCAATGAAACAAGCTCTGATGATCGCCCAAGACTTGGGTAATAAAAATCTCATCTTTGAGTCAAACTGCAAGCTCCTTGTGCAATGTATGGAGAGAGATGAATCAAGTCTGAATGAATGGCACTCAAGAGGACTCCTGGAAGATATCGTAGGGATATTCAAATTTGAACCCAGCTTTTTGATCAACTTCACTCCTCGACAGGGGAACCGAGCAGCAGATGCCCTTGCTGCAGCTACCGATAAGGGGGTGTGCCCCATTGGGTGGTTAACCATGCCCTTAACCCCTTTGTTTTCAGTGTTGGAAGAAGATGCGAAGTCCCTTAGAAGACCTCAGCAACAAGAGTCCACAAGTTCCAGAACTGATGATTCTGGTTGATCGTAGAGTCGCTTATTATACGTCGCTTGTCTGTGTTATGCTTTTGTTGCGTGTTTCTTTTCAGTATGTTTTGTAGCCTCTCTTTCTCCTTTGCATGCTTTGTCTATCTTGATGCTCAATAGTTGCGTCTGATGTACTCATGTTTCCTAAGTAATGAAAAATCTAGAACTGTTAAACAAAAAAGTGTCATTTCTTTCTATTTGGTTGGCCAAAAAAAAAACTTATTTGGTCGTCTAGTTCACGCGAGGCTTAGCGGAACCGACTCAGTTTGGTAACGTGGGAAACCCTTCACCTGTTCCAGATGACAAAGGGAAATACCCACCGAGCTCGGAGCCAAAGCTCCTGCAATGCACTCTTCATCGATGATTCGCCAGTTAGAACGCTACTTCGCCTCCTTCTCTCTCCTTGTCTTCCAAGAAGAAGTCCCTCGTCTTCCTGGGCTCTCCCCAAGTTCTCTTTCTCATTCTCTGTGCGTAGAGTCTCTCGGTTTTGCTGTTTACTTCAATGTCTTAAATTGGCAGGTCTCAGCAACTGTCCTGGATGCCTCTTCAAGTGCTTCAGATTATTTATTTGAGGTATTGCTTTCGATTTTTTGCATGTCCATTTGAAATTTTTTGTTAGTTAACATAGGAGAACTTGAAACTGAGCTTTGCTTATTAGATACCTAAAGTGCTATTAGTATCTTCCATGCGACTTGTTTCATTGTGAGTTCCTTCTGGCTCGTGCTATGCTGTATTACCAATACCAAAGCATTATTTCTTCTCCTTTTCTTTTTGCAGTTTCCTTTCCTTTGATAGTTTTTTTTGATTAAGTGATGCCAAGGTCTTCTGTGGAGCTGCATTTTGTTATTATTGATATTTATGGAGCACCCTAGAGAGAGAGGGGAGCATGTATTATCTTAATCCTCCTCTTCTATGCTACACAAGTGGTTTCTGAAAATTTGGATTTTATATTCCAGCATATAAATTTGACTCTTTTAGAAACATAATCTTTATGTTTAAACAGAGACTAAAATTCAGGCATCAATCACTGATTTGGTAGTATTTAGGTTTCAGCTATTGTTACCCAGCCACTTGTTAGAAGGGATAGGGGAAAAAGCTGCTGCCTTCCCCATTGGCAAACTTTGCTCTTGATAGAGTTTTCTCCTCTAATCTTGTATTCACACCTGAACGGGCTGGAGACGTAACCATCAACTTAAGTTTTTATCTGAAATATAATTTTGGTGAAATGAGGTTAATGTCGTTTTGTTGTCAGTAGCTGATGAATGCCGCCATGAATGTAATCCTGGGAATGGGTTATGATTATTTTTTGACATGGTGTATGGGTAGAGTTCTGGGCTTTGAAGGCTGGAAAAAGCACTATATAGTTCCTTTGCATTGCTTGTGACAGTAACGTTGTTTAAGTTTGGAATTTATTTGGTGAAAAATGAAGGCCAGAAAAGAATTTACACTAGCATATTGTCCAAAATCCTAAATTTCATATAAAACAAATATCAACTAAAAGGTAAGTTCAAAAAAATTCAATGAGGGCTTGAGGTTTATTGAATATATTGAGGGGATAATAGCTGGTTGCTCAAAATGAGATACACTGTGATCTTATCTTCCTGGGTTTCTCCCAAGTTGTGAGTTTGGAAAATGAATCTAACACTTTTCCAAAGGGTAAGGTCTAGTATTTACAGGCATTTGCATTTGTCAATCCAACTTTTAAGTTTCTTAATCATAGCCCATGACAACCTCAATCAAAAAGCATGTAAGTTCTACGGTATGTTGTAGTAACTGTAAAAGCTTTTTCACAGCAGCATATGGAAATATAATTAAAATTTGTTGTTCATGTTTTCTCTTCATGCAGGACAATTTCGTGTCAAATTTGAGAAGTTTGCACCCAGACTTATGTATTGCTGCAGCATATGGGAATATACTGCCCAGCAAATTTCTAAACATACCACCATTGGGTTAGTCATTTTTGTTTTACTCTAGTGAAATCAACAATAAACTCCTCTTATATTTCTTAGTTAAACATCCTATGTATCCAGGGGAGACCATACTCTCCTCAACAAGTTAAGAGTGAAATAAAATCCAAGCATTTTGAATTTATAAGTCAAGTTAAAAGTTAATGCATATTAAAATTAGATCATTGACTGAATTAGTTGGGTAAAAAGGCTCTTCACGGTTATACCAGAAGATTGTAGTTTCTTTGACTTACATTTACATGCAGCATTTAATGAAATTCTATAAAAAAAAAAATAGAATAAATAAATAAATAACACTTGGTTATGCCATAGTTTTGTTGGATTGCTTTCATATTTGAGTTTTTGTTCAATTAAGTTATACATACATTTGAAATTCAATTGAGTTATTGAGAGAAGTCTTTTGGTTAACAATCTATTTAAAGATTTGGTTGTTGGTAGAATATAATGATGGCGTGCGATCCATGTAACTAACTCCATTTTAAGGGGTGAAGCTTTGTTGTTTTTGTTGTATATGCATTTGCAATCCTATACCCTCTCTCTTCCTCCTCAGGAGGGGCTATTCGTTCATATTACAAATGTTAATAATTAGATCTTATGCATGCATGTCTAATCTAACAATTAAAATCTGCAGCTCTCTAATAACAAAATTCTATATCGCACCTGTAAATTTCTCAAGAACATTCAATATTCACCCTACCCTGCTGCCATTGTACTGTGGCGCTACACCTGTTCAAAGGGCATTACAGGTTTCTATGACCTTTTTTGTTGTTTATATTTTCTTATGGTTTTTTTTTACATCATGATATCGTTTTTCTTTTGATGGAAATCATTTTATCAGTGTTATTTTCTCTATTAGGATGGTGTCAAAGAAATAGGAGTGTCATTAGTATTCACTGTTGGTGAACTTGATGTGGGACCAATCATTGCTAATGAACGATTTGAAGTTGATGATCAGATAAAGGTATGTGTTTCTCTTTGTTCCAGTGAAGAGATAGATGTCCTAAGCATTTTCCTGGTTTACCCAGTTTAGCGCTTGTATTCTTATTTGGGATACAATATTGGTTAGTATGTTTTATTCCAGAATCGCCCTCACCATAAATTTCTCCCTCCCTCGCTCTCTCACAACACACTTGTTTAGTGAAACAAAAATGGATGTTAGAGCCCTTTCTCCCCTATTCTGACTAATCTTTAGGCATCATTGTGGGCACCTGATTTACTATCTCAGTTGTTTTCTGAAGGTAGGATTTCCTCGCATAGTTCTTCTATTTTCAATAGAATTGGGGCTAGTTCTTTATTTCTCTACCTATTTCTCCCCATGATGTAGTAGGCTATTTGCAATCCTCATGCCTTTTATAGTTACACTTTAGTGAATTAATGAGTTCTGGGTCTTCTTTGATTAGGCAGGACCAAAACTCCTTGTCCGTGAACTTCCTTCTTGTTCTGTTATAGAACAATAGAGATTGGACTTGACTTGGGATTAAATCCCAGGGGCCTACGTACCGTTGTGAGGGATTAAAGTCCTCGTAGTTCGCTTGTATACGATAGGCTTATAGCCAGAGGGGAGTGGGGATGTGTGCTCTGTGTGTACTGAATCATAAAAGCTAGAGTCAGAGCGTGTGTACCTTGTTTAGGGTTTCTACCCTATTTATAGTTTTACCTAGGCCCTAAATTCTTGGGCCGGTGTTATCTTATATTATCACTTTAAGATATAAAATATGTAGAACAATAGAAATTGGACTTGATCTGGGATTAAATCCCAGGGGCCTACGTACCATTGTGAGGGATCAAAGTCCACGTAGTTCACTTGTATACGATAGGCTTATAGCCAGAGGAGGGTGGGGGTGTGTTCTCTTTGTGTACTGAATCATAAAAGCTGGAGTCAGAGCATGTGTACCTTGTTTAGGGTTTCTACCCTATTTATAGATTTACCTGAGCCCTAAATTCATGGGCCAGTGTTATCTTATCTTATTACTTTAAGATATAAAATATCTTTTAGTGATATGTCCTTGATTTGTGGGCATTTACGATCTTTGATATAGATATTGATAGATTATCCCTTGATTGAGGGAGGTAGTTAGGATTATAGATAGACTTTTGTATTTGGGCTCTTTGGTTGTTGGGCCGAGCCCATTTTACACATTCGTAACACTTCTATATTTGATAGATCTGCAAAGGTGAAGGCTCAACCTGAGGATCACAATAAGGCCACATTGGCTCCAAAGGTGCAGTCGGCTTGAATTGTGTCCCTTGGGGATGGATATGGAAATGAACTCTCCTATTGGTATTTGATACTAATTACATATCAGATGCTTCTTGCAATTTGGTACATATTGCTTCAGTCTTAAAGTGGATATAGCATCTCTCAATATGCATTTCAGGCAATGTTTTTTTCATTGACACAAACATAAATCATCAATTGAAAAATTATTGATGACATAAGCAAAAATAGTTTGGATATAAGCAAAAACAACACCTCTTTCATCAAAACCTTTGTTTTGAAGACCATCCAAGGACCTCAAAATACAAAATTTGATTATTAAGCTAAAAAAATAGTTTCAGAGGCCGAAACCGTGGTTTTCCATAAAGCCATGGTGATCAGCTTTTGAGAAAAATAATGACAATGTCATTGGGCAATATGCCAAAAATACCCTCCATTCAACTTCAAATCATCTTTTGTCATAATAGTAACATTTACCTATGTCCTTTTTTAGTAATCTACACTTTGATAAAGTGATTTTGATAACAACCATTCAAACATATTATCAATATCATCTTTTTTCACAAAATCTATTCTCCAAAATCTTTTTTTTTTTAATAATTTGTCTTACAAAAGTTAATCCAAACACATTTGTATTATCTCATGATATTAGTTATTTGTGTGTTTTGCCCTTCTTTCTCTTCCCAACAAATATATAATAGGTTGTAAGTTCAGTGTTACTTCAAAACATTATGCTTTCTAATTTAGTGACTGTTACACTGTTAGGTATTAGAGGTTCAGCTTCCAGGAATATCGGTGGAAAGAGTAGATGCTTTCTGGAATGGTTACGAGGACAAAAATTAAAGAGATTAAAAGAGGCCATTTAATGGTAACACAAACAAGATTTTAAGGAAACCAATTCATTTGAGTTTTACTTGAGGTTTTGTTCTCTTTGCTAATTTTGTATGATTAAATTAAATGATGTTACTATTGTTTAAATAACATTTAATTAACCTTGTATTTCTCAGGGGATTTACTTTTATTGCTTCTCGTAAAAAGCTTGCTTTTATTTTGTGAGGTCACTTTGGGTGTGTATGGTAACGCTCCTGGAATAAGTTCTTTTTTAATTTCTGTTTTCGGGAATAAAAATGGATGAGAATTGTGTTTGGTAAATTCGATTTTTTTTTTCTGTTCCCGGGCTGGACCGGTTTATTTTTTGTGCTGGAGAATAAAAAAAAGAAGCAGAAAATCTCTACTTTTCTGTTCCAGGACACAAAATGAGAATCATTTTTCTCTCAACCAAACCTCTTCCCTCCGTCACTTTTCATTAGCGTCACGCCTCACCCTCAACTCCGCCGATCGCCATCGCTGCCTTTGCTCTCTCTGCCCTTGTCCTGCACATGCAGCCACTAGTAGAAAGAACACGATAGGGTTCCCAATTTAATTAGAGCTGTTTCGAATCAAGCAAATAACATTTTATTAGTCTTTTCCGTCCTCGGCGTTTGCTTTTCTGCATTTGGTTTGTTTATTTCTTCTGCTTCGATTTGTGTTTTCTCTCTGCTAGTGTTCCAGTTTTCTGATTGTTCTTTGCAATGGTGATATCTACTTCTCATTTCTACTTTTGCATCGGTTTTGCTCTCTGTATCTCGTTTTGTTTGTAACAATTTTGCATAAGGTTATTCATTTGTTTTTACTTCATTCTCTTGTGGTTAATCTACTAAATGCATCTCGCTTTTTTCTCCTTTGTATCTGTTCCCTTGTGTCTGTCGCCATAGAAAAAGTTGTTCTTCTTTGTTTTCCCAGATGAAAGAGACCTTTTGATAGATCATTGTAATTAGTAACCCTTCTTGGAAGTTTGCAGGCTCCTTCGTAATGGGATTTTCATTATGGGGTTCGTTAGGTTCTCATATTGTGGTGGGGGGCTCTCAATCTCATCAAAGAAGGATCAAGAAATCTTTTAGTATAACGGAGAAGAACACTCTTAATTTCAAGTTCCCTAAATGGAGGCTTATTCAAGTAGGGGTTTCTTTGAGTAAACCAAAGTCAATTGAATTTGATGAGAGAAAAAGCCCAAATGAGGGAAATTGTAATATCTGTTTCCCATAATCTTACTTGTTTGACGCAAATGTTACTATTGTAGCATTGCTTTAGCTGATATGTTTTCATGTGATGTTTTGTTATGGGTGGGTAATCTATTTCTCTGCTCTGGAAGTAGCTCACATCGTAATAGACTGGGATGTAGATATATTCAGTTAAATTTGTTTCGTCTAAATGAGAAATTTGATTATTGGGTTGTTAGACTTGGACATATTTTGCTTCTAGTCCAGAAAATTAGTGAGTGAATGGCATAGCCCATTAATGTGTTTCCATGTTTGTTACTTGTAGCCTACTTGAATTGTTTTTGGAGGCCAAAAATAAATAGACTTTGATAATCTAAGGGAGAAATTTTTAGTTGATGTGTTTATTCCTTCTTTGTTCACTGTTTAATGTCTAAATCAACAAGGAAATGTTCTATTGGATAACATTTCGCAATTGCATGTCATCGCTTATGAAGTTTGAGAAAGCAAGCAGATGATTATGAGTGAGTTAGTTTATGACTGTTTGACATTTATCATCAGCTCATCTTTGGTTTGAATGCTGCAGCAATACTAGTATTTTTATTAATAATAATGACATAATATGAGGACAAGAATGGTAGTATCATGTTCTTCAATTTAAACTTAATTATGAACCAATATAATAATGGGTTCCTTGTAGTTAATGCCTAGCATTTGCTAATTAGTGGATTTTATGATAATGCTACTCATGGATGTTCCACTAATGGCCAACATATGCCTTCTTTTTCTATTTATATCAAGAATTTCTGGAAATTTTGCAGTTAAACTGAAAATCCAGAAAAATTGGCACTTGCTTTGGTTTTGGAATATGAAAGGTTAAAGAGGAGATCAAACGATGTTATGAACTCATAAACAGACTAAGGAGAGGAGTTGTGTATCTGGGTTCTTCAAGGATGGGGCCCAATCATTCACATTACATGCTAGCACAAGAGCTGGCTAAGGAGGCAAGTATATTCTTCATATAGCCTCTTTCAAATTTGTGAGGACTAGAAAATTTGATAGGATTGGCTTTTGTTATCTTTTTTAGGAGACTTCATAAAATCTGTTAAGAGGATCCCGTTTGAGCTTCAATAAGAATCCTCTGCTGTCACATATAGAGTTTTCATTCTTTTGTATCAATCTCTCTGAATGTACAATTGCATGATTGGAGAGTATTTAATTTGAGTCTTGTTCTCTTCCATGCTTGTTTGTGGGGATATAAGCATAAAGACTATATAATTAACAAAAATAAGGCCCTATTGTTTTTTGTTTTCATTCTTATTTCTCTAAAAGTATAATAATCTTTTCATACATGTCTTTATAGATAGCAAATCTTTTAGACTGCATTTCATGGTCTGGAGCTGAACCAGCGCTAATGGATGTTGTCACTCAAGGTGCTATGCAAGTAGGAAAACCAGTCAGTGGACTCAAAATATCGCAAACCAATTAGCTAGAGACAATCAGTTGCCCCTAATATGATTTGACTAGAGCCGTCAAAACGGGCCAGGCCCATTGGGCCGACCCATTTAACCCTGCCCCTTTAAGAGCTGAGCTTGAAAAATGGACGAAATATTTGAAATTAGCCTTGGAGGGCCGGCCCTGATGGGCCTCGGGCTTAAACGGGCATGCCCTGGAGGGCCTCGGGTCGGCCCTGCAGGCCTTTTTCACTGTAGCTTTTTCTTTTTTTCCTTTTTAAATTTATTAATTTATATATATATTGTATTTGTTATAGAGTTATTTATCCATTTAACTACAAATACATAATAACTATACTCTAATTTTATGATTTGATTTATTATTTTTTGCAAATAGAGATTATGGATGTGTTCATGATGCAGGAAAAGAATTTCATGATATTCTTACTCATGAGCTTGAGGCTACTACTCAAAGTAAAGAACAATCAAATGTCGTTAAAATCGATGATAGTGACGAAGATGACGATAATAATAGTCGTCGTACTAATGTCGCTTAGTGATATGCTTTTTATGTTTTATATGAGTTATTTGTGAACATAGTTTGCTTTTGATTATGAATTAATGATGGTGCTTATTTATTGGATGATTCATGTTGTAATCTACTAATTATATTTTTTTAAAAAAAAAAGAGTAGAGGAAAAATTGTTAAAATTTGGAATAGTAATTTTCGGGCCATGCGGGCCAGCCCTGGCCCTGGTGCTCTCGGGCCGGGCTTTGAAAAACAAGTGTTTTTCTTACTTGAGGCCCTGGAGGGCCGGCCCTATTAGGCCCTGGCCTTTCACGGGCTCGCCCTAGAGGGCCGGGTCGGCCTTGATTGACAGCTCTAATGTTGACAGATTTAGAGACATATTCGAAATACATTAAAGACTTGTCATATTTTTTTTGTTCAATACAACATCAATTACTTTTGCTTTAAATTATTGTGATATCATGGGAATTTAGTTGAGTCATGTGACTTATGTATAATTATTTATTTATTCATTTGTATAATTAATATTAAGGTAATAATATGGTATTAAAAAATGAGAGCAAACGTAAAGAAATAGATTAGTTTATTTAGTTGAATCATGTGACTATATCTTTGTATTTGTTATAAAAAAAAATTACACAATAAAATGATAAATTTTTTAGATATTTTTTTAAAATATGAAATATTGGCGTTTTGGTTAAAATTCATTAAAATTTATTATTTTACACCGTTGATGAAATCTGTAAACAAAAAAATAAAGAAATGGATTTGTATTGTATTAGGTGATTTTAATTCTTGGGATAAAAATGAAATGGGTTAACAAACATAATTCTGATTCTCGGAATGAAAAAAAAATTGTGTTAACAAATGTAATTCTGATTCTCGGAGTAAAAATTAAATGCATTAACAAACGTAATTCTGATTCTCAGAACTCTTCTAAGGCACAGAATCAGAAAAAACTGTTTCATCTCAGAAACAGTGCTGGTGAACAAAATGGTTGCCATGCACACCCTTTCTCTTACTAGTAAGATTACATTTGCTCCTAAAAATTTTGAATAATTTTCATTTTGACCCTTTAACCTTGATTAATGGCTACATCATGTTTCATAAACTTTATTTACTACAGAATTAAAACCTCAACTTCTTGACAGATTTCTGTCCTTTTTTTTGGGTAAAAATTTCAGTTATTTATATTGTAAGCTACATTGGTTGTAGGGCCATGCATTGAAATAACAAAACTCCTATGACAGGGCTCTTTCACTCTTGGGAAAATCCACCTGGAGGCCCAATATATAAAGATAAATGCAAAAAAGGCCTTACAAACTTTCCCATACTAGGGCCTTTTTTTGTATTAAGTTTCTAGAGAAATGACAAAAACGCCCACACCTAGTTTCCATCTCTTTCTATGTCTCGATCGTGTCTCTGCCTTCTTTGCTCTGTGCTCTCTCCCACCTGGTCGATGCTCACTCTCCTCTCACTGTCGAAAGTCTCGCCGCCGTTGTTGGAAACTGAAAGTCTCGTAGTCGTCGTCACTGGTTCTCCAAAGGTAGAAAACATTTTAGGGATTAGGTTTTTTGTTCCTCGCTGATAATGGGAGGCCAAATGATGTAATGCTCAATGGTGGAAATTCAATTCCCAGTTTCTTAACATCAAATGCTCGTGCTCAGGATTTAGTTTACGAAAATGATACCCGACTCCAAATTTTTTCAGGCACGGCAAATCCAGCTCTTGCGCAGGTCAGTATGACATTCAGCCTCTTTTCCCTTCACTTTCTTTGGTTTGCCTCTACTTACACGACATGATTTGCAACCCTGTTGACCATTTTCTTTTTAATTGAAGATGTCTCAACTTTGCCCATTTGGATAAATAGCTTAACAAGATTTAAGTGCCATAGAGCTATCTAAAGTTAAGTTTATGTAATTTACAATTAACTAGTAGAGGCATCATAAGTGCTCCCAATAAATTTATGCCAACGCTTGGAATGATTAATTAGTACTCATTAAAGAACTCTAATGATCTTCTAATAACCATTCAAATGGAACCTTTAACTTATTTTACTGGATTTTTGAACTTGTTTTGATTGATACATTTGAACTCTAGCAATTACTACATGACAAAATATCTGGTATGCAAAGTGCCTAATGCAATTTTCTGTAATTAATAGGAAATTGCCTGCTACAT
Organism: Acacia confusa; assembly: GCA_037074495.1. Lineage (NCBI taxonomy): Eukaryota > Viridiplantae > Streptophyta > Magnoliopsida > Fabales > Fabaceae > Acacia > Acacia confusa. The sequence goes on from CM073503.1 coordinate 45,486,981, forward strand.
GGGCCTAGAGCTTGGGAAAATAAAAATAAAGTGTTTTTCTTATGGTGATATATTTGTTCAGCTACAAGAGAGTGTCAGAGGATGTGATGTGTTTCTTGTGCAGCCCACATGTCCTCCTGCCAATGAGAATCTTATTGAGCTTCGTATAATGATTGATGCTTGTAGGAGGGCTTCAGCTAAAAATATTATTGCAGTCATTCCGTATTTTGGATATGTTAGGGCTGATAGGAAGGTTAGATTGTGCATTTAGAAATTTGAACTCATCCGTTGTATTTTTATAGCATGAATGTTAAATTGAAAGATTCTCTTGCTCTCTCTTTTTGGTGACCCAATCACATTTTAGGTTTCAATTTCATTGCTTTGTTTCCCTGCTGAAATATTTCTTCCCTCTACAAAAAAGCTGGCTCAAGTGCTTTTAGTTATGCATGATTATTTTCTCAACCTTGAAATGTGAAATTCACATTACAAATAAATTATTGTTGCATTGTTATGATGAGTTTATCATTCATGCATTTGCTGAAAGTTTATCATTGTTGCATTCTTATGTTGAGTCTTTTGGTTGCAAGTTGTAAGCTTAACTGAATTACTTGTTGAAGAAAAAACCTACTTTAGTCATTACAAGGTCATTATCTCAAACATTGATTGTAGTTTTCATATTGTGTGAACTTTACTATCAGCGAAAATGCTTCATGGACATACTTCGAAGGGTCAAGCCACAATTGTTCGAACATGAGGATAGAATTCCCAAGGGGGTGACATGAGCTAAAGTCCATGTCCAAAGTGATGTGTAAGTGTCTATTATTCATGAGTATCATGTTAAAGATACATGAAGCGCATTGTTAACACATGTGTATATTTCTTGTTTTCAGGGACTCGTGTGGTGTTCATATCCTGTCTTGGCTGCAATTATGAGACGACACAGAGCAAGAGGATGGGTACACAATGCCTTAATATGAAGCCAATGATATCCGAGAACTGAAGATTGGCATGTTGTGGTGGTTGGTCAATCATCCAAACAACACACATCGAGCGAAAGTGTTGTCTATGATCAAGGACTCTCAAATGCGAAAGATGAGCCACTAGTTTATGTATATCTTAATTGGTTTTATGGAAATAGGATGACTTGGTTAATTTTGTATTTGAATTTCTGAATTTTGTTGGTGTTTGTTAGATTAAGTTACACAACTTGTACAAAAACACTTGAGTTCATTGATAGGAGCTAGTTTTGTAAATTTGCTGATATAGTTGACTTGACATTTTAATATGAATGACAACCACAATTGGTTCCAGTAGATATTCTCTTTATTGGTTGTGTGTGTATGAGCAGTAAAAATGAATATGATCAGGTACCTGGTTGTTAAAACCATCAACTCCCTTTAACAACACCAACAGTCCGGTTAGCAACACCATCAACCCCCTATTAACAACACCATCAGCCCCCTTTAGCAATACCTTCAACCCGGTTAGCAACACCATCAGCTCCCTTTAGCAACACCATCAGCCTTCTTTAGCAACACCATCAGCCCCCCTTTAACAATACCAACATCCTGATTAGCAACATCATCAGCCCCATTAGCAACACCATCACCCCCTTTAGCAACACCATCAGCCCCCTTTAACAACACTAAGAACTCAGTTAGCAACACCATTAACCCCCTTTAGCAACACCATCAGCCCCCTTTAACAATACCAACATCCCGGTTAGCAACACCATCAGCCCCCTTTAACAATACCAACATCCCGGTTAGCAACACCATCAGCCCCCTTTAGCAACACCATCAGCCCCCTTTAACAACACCAACAGCCCAATTAGCAACACCATCAACCCCTTTTAGCAACACCATTAGCCCCCATTAACAACAGGATCAGTCCCTTATTAGCAATACTATCAGCCCCCGTTAACAATATGATCATCCCCTATTAGCAACACCATCAGCCCCCCATTAACAACAAGATCAGCCCCCATTAGCAACAACATCAATCCCCATTAACAACACTATCAGTACCCTTTAGCAACACCATCAGCCCCTATTAACAACACTATCAGCAAAATTAACAACACCATCAACCCTTTTAACAACAATATCACTGAAAAATGACACCTACATCCGCCCATTTTGACAGCAACATCAGCAAACAATAACAATCATTTTTCATCATCATTTACATTTGTAACAATATTAATATGTCTACATAAATGAAACCTGGATACAATTGTGTCAATTGTGTGTTATATCCAACTTTCATTTATATCAAAAAATATGCATATAAATTGGAGCTTACAACTTCACACACTACCTCCAAAAAATAACATGGTGGGGATTCTTATGTATGGCAATTTACAACAAAAGAGCATGACACGCAATGCCCAAAAAATAAATGTCGATGTATTCATGCTAACTTTAAATTTCACGCAAATTTGATTACTTTCTTTCCTAATTAAAGATGATATTATTCTTTGCAACTTCTCATATGTGGTTCCTTCCTTGATGCATCTTGTTCTTACCATTCTTCCAACATAATCACTTTCATCCTCTCTACCTTGTAGAAACTCCCCCCCCCCAAACATGAAAGAAACATAATATATTCTTCCCTGAACTACTAGCCATCTGTAATTACAATATGCAACAAAGTTAGTATTAACAACTTTAACAGTCGAATTAACAACTAAAACTGAAGGCATTAACAACTTAAACTGTAGGTATAACAACTATCACATATAAGTATTTTCACATTCAAACATTCCCACTAACAGACCTCCCTCTCTTTCAATGCCCAAAAAACAGAACAACCTTCCTCCCCTATAGCGTTTTCACATTTACCTCGTATTAACAAGTTAAACAACCATATTAACAACAAAAACTGATGGTATTAACAACTAAAACTGTAGGTATTAACAACTATTAAATTTCAGCGTTTTTCAATCTTCATTCCTTGATCACTTTTATCCATTCCCACTCAAATACATAAAATTTCCTCTGTTTCTGTGACAAAAAACAGAGCAACATTTTATTGACCCCACCCTACAGAGATTAAAAACGAGGAAGGATAGTGATTAAGCTATCTTGATGAAAAACTTAGCATTTCTTGCCTATATTCTATCAGATAATAACATAAATGAGCTCAATCTCCAACCTTTCAAGTAACCCAAACTTCTGACTGAAAAAAACGTTGATGAATAGTAATAACCACCACGTTTAGTCATCAATATACAACCAGGATGAGTTGCTTTCTGTAACACCCGCCTTAATTTCACTTTTAAATACGTAAATACGTACTCAAAAAGCATACCTCAATTTTACAAAATCACTATTCATATATACGACACTATTCACGTATACGGTACTATTCATGTTTACATACACATATCAAAGTATACGCAATAATGAGCATGTATAAGCGTATGGACGATAAGTAACTGATAACATAATCCCAATATATGGTGGTTTAAAACATGTACACATAATTCACACTAACAATCCAGAAATACTGTAGAGAGTGTTAATTAATACAGTCATCCCAAAAGTAGTTTAAATAACTAATAAACAAACCACACTTATATATAAAACCCATTTATTCAAATCCCTATCCTTGAGGTCTTCTTCATCTACTATATCCGTATTGCCTTACTTCCTGATCCAGAACATTTTCCTGGCTCCTTAGGTGTTTCTGGGATACAGTGATCAGATGTATCCTAGGGTAACAGTTAATCTCATATTCAAAGTGTAAAATTATACATGGCAAATACTTCATATATTGCAGAAAATTATAAACATTTAATAAAACGCACCGCAATCAGAATACATAGCATAAAGCAAATGCAACATCACGACGAAAGTACATAAAAGTACTGGATAAACAGGCATGCAACATTATTATATAAAAACAATAATACTCAGCCAAATAAATAAAACGCATGACACGGACATACAAATCTGGCCACGAGTCCACAAATACATGAACATATAAGACATATATAAAAACACAAGGAATCAGAGATTAAGTTACCAACCTCAACTTTTGCAAATATTTATAAAATTCCCAACGTAAGAACTCGAACTTCCTTCAATATCCTAATGTAGAATCATCATAGGTATCAATTTCCTTTTGTTTAATAAGGTATTGCAATAAATACCATTTCTTCATTATTTTAACACAATACTTATGATTTAACAGAATTTCCACTGACTTTGAAAATTAATAATTAATTGCTCAAAACTCAATATTGTGCTTCTAAGACCTAAATATCCTTTAATATATCTATTTTCATATTACCATCAAAAAATCCTTAAAATCACCAAAATTCCTTTTGATTCTACCACTTCTTAATTAACCAAAATAATATATAGAAAATGATAAATATCATCTTCAAAATAGTATAAGACAAGTTAAATCCTTTACTTACTTGTCTTGATCCTTTGGATTTAGCAACTTCTTCTTGCTTCTGCCTCTTAAAACTCTCAGCCTTCACTCTCAAAATACCATAAGAACACGTCTCTCTCACACACGAAAAACTCTCTCTCTCACTCTCTGCATTCTTTCTTTACATAGATGAAAATGAGTGAGCGAAGAGCCGTATACTTGCATATATTTAACATTAGAAAAGGGAGTGTTTCATGATCATTACATTTTTGTTGCATTCGGAAAAATAGAAAACATAAGTGGGGAGTGGTTGGGAGTAGGTGGAAGTGGTTGGGTAAAGGAAGAAAAAGAAGAAAGTGGATAAGGGAGAAGGAAAAAAAACAAACGCATGTTACACTTTCAGTTCAGTTGAGGAAAAAAACGAAAGACAAAGATCAAACGAAGCAAGACGAAAGAGATAGATAAAGGATCATGGAATCAAGTTTCTTTCGGAAAAAGTCACGTTCTTTTTCTCTCTCACGTTTTCAACGCCAAAACAGACTCTGGTCTTTCTTTTTTAACACCAGGGGCGTTTTTGTCATTTCTTTTGGAACTTAATACTGGGCCTTTTCTGGTATGGAAAAGTTTGTAGGGCCTTTTTTGCATTTATCTTTATATATTGGGCCTCCAGGTGATTTTCCCTTCCCTCTTTTATTTTGATAATTTCAATATATGAGAGATGTATTTTGAAAATTGACAAGAACTTGATCATTTGTTACTTTATTGGCGTAGCCAAATAAAAATAATTGAGAATTGTCTTTGGAGTAATTTAGATGGTAGTAATTATTGATTTGACAATTAATTAGTGTGATTTTCTAACCGAACAATTTCTTGCTAGTGTCTTTGGCTTTATATTCAAAAGTAAAAACCACCAAAACTCAACCTGCTATCTAATCCTAGAGACTTTAATATGGGATGCCAATTTCATGAGATGTTAATGCACTAAAGTCAGGAAGATATATATTGGGAAATTAATGTTCTAATTAAGAAAAATAATATCAAAGAATTTTTTTAGCTTGTCAATGAAAAGTAAAAAAACAATCATTGGAAAGTGAAGGAGCTACAATTGATAAGTTATAGGACTTTTGTAATATTATTTTTCTTAATAGCGGCTTTGTTGTCATTTTTCTAGGATAAATTGACACTTTATGACCAACGATATTAAATATAATTTCAGCATGATTCCTCAATTTTTTAAACGATTTTTTAGTCATATCATAAGAATTTTGTTAGTCTCATTAATTAAAAAAATGTTGACATTACCATTTTAAACGCTGACAAAATATTTTCAAGTGCTAACTTATTATTTTTAAATTAAAAAGTAAAAATGATTGCATTAAAATATTAACATTTGAGAATTTTTTTTTACCGTCTAAAATTATAATATTGTCATTTTCTATGAATGAAATTATTAGATTCGAAGGTTGAAAAAAAATAAGAAATCAAATTGAAATCTCATTGAATTAGGGGAATAAGACACTAAAATATCTTGTAAATATAGAAAAGAAAAAGTCAAGGGGTCCAATTTATCAAATCTCTTATTTGGGTTATCCTTCACTTTTGTTTCTTTTAAATGCCAACATTTGCATCTCTTATCAGTTGTTGAAGCTCTGGCGCTAGTAACGTCCTTCGGTGGTTAATCACTGGAGCTCCGGTCTCCGGTGGCCATTTATATATATATATAAAATTGAGGGAGAGGTGTTTCAGGTGTGGAACTAAACCAAATTATGGTTTGATGTAACAACAGCTATTGTAAGGCAAACCAATTTCAATCCAATTAAAGTATGGTGATGAGAATGGGTTTAGTTGCAATTATTTATGATTAATGTTTTATATAAGGTATAGTTGATCTAAATGTCTTTTCAAATAGGTTCAAGTTGAATTATCTTATTGGTGATCAATTTGAAACTGCTTCAACTGTCTTTTTTTTTTAACTAGCATGCTTTTGAGCTTTTGAAGAAGAGTATTACTAAAATGAATATTTAAATAATCATTAAAAATATATCAGAATTTGTAGTTTATCATATTCAACATTCAACTTTTAATAAAATTTACATATACAATTATTTCACATAAGGAAAAAAATTATAAATTTAACAAAAATCATAATATGTTGAAATAGCATCATCATCAATTGGTAGATAATAGAATGTGTTAATTGAAATTTTCTCTAAATACTACAAGAAATACCTCAAAAAAGAGGTGAATAATGAGTATTACAGTACTTAATGACAATATTTTCTAAAAACTAATATTAAAAGACAGATGTAGATATAAGAAGGTTTATGTATTATGATGACTAGCATTTTAATGTAATTTTTTTTCTTTTGGGCTGTAACAAAAGTTGCTAAACATATAAGAATATAATTATTGATGTAGTCGTAGTTCATATTGTGTTTTTGGATAGTGAGACAACTATTTTTCATTAGTTAATTTGAAATTCAATTCTTTTTTTAATATATCCTTATTTTTTTTTTCCTTCAATATCTTAATAATGATCAGAATTCGCTTGCTTTGATGCTGTGGAGATTTGAGATAGTCCAAACTCGTTGAGGCTCTTTGCCACTTTGTTCGCTAGGGTTCTTTTCCATTAATGCTAATACTATAAAGCTAATCATTATAAAATGGGGCAACTTTTAAGAAATTGAAATATGAAATTTTTTTTTTACTAAACTAAAAAATGAAGATAAATTTGTTTAAATTCATAAAAAGGAATTATTTAAATAGGAGATCAGTAGTTTTTCAGGTTTTGAATAATAATTATTTTCTCTGGAATTTTTATCAAGAGTTTTAATGTTGATTTTGTTATTACTATCTGCTTAGGGAAAGCTGCGCCCCGGTGCCCGGTTCATCTTCGTCATATTCTTTTTAAACTCCACAATTTTGTCTTAACTCAATCAATTCTAATTTTATATAAACACTATTTTCTTCCAACTTAATTGTCCTACACTCCTACACATTCCGTGCTTTTCAGTTTTTGAGAAAAAGAAAAACAAGAAGAAGCCGAGACCCAAAAGAAAAACAAGAAGAAGCCGAGACCCATTTCACTTGGTACTCAAATATTGCTCTTCGCCAACCTGAAACATTCTTGTTCATTGCTCTCATCTTTGCTCCCATTAGCTGTTGGAAGAGGATTTCCTCATAATTTTTTCTTCAGTATCTCACTAAAAGTATATATGAGATGGAAGAGGAGGGGGAATGAACGACTGGATAGATAGAAGGACACTGAAGAAAAGAAAAGAGAAAAGAGGAGGGAAGGTTAGCTGTACTAAATCTTTAGCTGTTTCCCAGAGGAAAGGAAGAAGGTCTCCACATTCATTACCCCAATCTCGTTTTCTTCTGTTTCTTCCTCCTCACATCTCAATCTCGGTTCGCTCTTCGATTTTTTGGGCACCCAAACCAAAACCATGATCACTCCAATAGTCTTCAACGTCCTAAATTGTTCGTGTGGCTACTGCTCCAAACGGGTGAATAAAATATGCAATCTACGAGACAATCTCGACTCCCTGAAAAATGCTTCAGATGACCTCAATGCCAGGTATCTTGATGTCAAGATGAAGGTCGAAACGGCGGAGAGTAATCCAGACCCAGAGCTGAAGGTTTTGAATGTGGTAAGGGGTTGGATGGCCAGAGTAGAAGTCCTACAAAATGAAGTCAACTTCATTTTGCAGCAAGGAGATGGAGAAATACAAGCCAAGTGTTTTGCAGGTCTTTGTCCCAAGAATTGCCGGGCCAGCTACAAGCTAAGCAAAAAGGTCACCAAGAGGTTGAGTGACGTTAATGATCTTAGGAGCCTAGGGCATTTTGATGTTGTAGCTGTGAAGTGTGCTCGTGATCTGTTTGAGGTACTTCCTGTGGATGAGGCTGTGGGTGTAGAATCAACATTCGAGGAATTACGCTCCTGCTTTCATGAGGTTGGTATCATTGGTTTGTATGGAATGGGAGGGGTGGGCAAAACAACACTGCTTAAGAAATTCAACAATGAGTTCCTCTCAACCATAGAAGACTATGTGGTCATTTGGGTTGAGGCATCTAAAGACGCAGACCCGGGAAAAATTCAATACGACATTATGAAGAAATTGCGTGTCCAAGATGATAGTTGGAGTGATAAGGCTCATTTGTTATTCAACATCTTAAGGAAGAAGAAATTTGTTTTGCTATTAGACGATGTGTGGGAAAGAATCGATTTGGTGAAATTGGGGGTTCCTTCTCCTAATCATCATGAATGTAAGATAATATTCACTACTAGGTTGTATGAGAAATGCGGCGAAATGGGTGCAAATATACTCATAGAAGTAGAGTGCCTCACACCAGCAATAGCATTTGATTTGTTTAGGAAGAAAGTGGGTGAATCCACTCTTGCAAGCTCTGCTATATCGACTCTTGCAGAGCAAGTGGTGAACGAGTGTCAAGGGCTACCACTTGCTCTTTGTGCTGTTGGACGTGCCATGGCAAACAAGGTGAATCGCAATGAATGGGAGCATGCCTTAGAAATTTTGAGGAGTTATCCCTCGAAGATCGAAGGTATCCTTGATGTCTATCACTTGCTTGAATTTAGTTACGACAGGTTGCCAAATGATACATGCAAGTCGTGTTTTTTGTACTGTGCTCTATTCCGTGAGGGCTATTACATTAGAAAAGAGGAGCTTCTATTGCTGTGGATAGCGGAAGGATTTTTGGGTCAGTATGGTTGTGACATACATGAAGCACGTAAGCAAGGAGAGGATATAATTTCAAAGCTGAAGTATGCTGGCTTATTAAAAGATGGTGAGAAAGAAAATACAGTCAAGATGCACGCTGTGATTCGACGTATGGCTCTTTGGGTAGCCTGTGATCATGAGAAAATGACAAGGTTTTTGGTAAATGATTCTTCTAAGATATACAATCACGCAAAGTGGGAAGAGGTAGAAAAGCTATCATGGTGGGGCGAAACAATTACAAATTACTCCTCACAAATACCTCATATTCCTAATCTCGTCACTCTGCTGGTTAGGGATGTTTGTACTCCAGTCGAGGTATTTGTCGTTCCAAGTACTATTGCGGTGTTGGACTTGTCAGATAGTGGTGCAATAAATGATCTACCTTCAACAACCGGGGACTTTGTAAACCTACAATACATGAACCTATCGAACACTGGTATAATAAATCTGCCAAAGGAGTTGAAGAATTTGAAGAAGCTGAGGTTCTTGTTGCTGGATGGACTGAAAAGTCTTAAATTACCAGAGAAAGTTATATCCGGTTTATTATCCCTTGAAGCTTTTAGCACGAGGGGATGTAAATTTTCAAAGACGGATGAAAATGCGTTGTTGCATGAGCTAGAAGGCTTAGATAGTCTTCAAGATTTACGCATTTGGGTCTTCAGCCCATCCTCTGTTGAAATAATAATCAGTTCTTCAAAATTGCAGAGGTGCATGTGTGAGCTAAAGGTTCGACAATGCTCAGTGCCCCATGGCCTGTTCTTAGCACTGCGAAGTATGGAGCGTCTTGAATCATTCATAGTTGAGGATATCACAAACTCTAAGGATATTGAAGATGCAAATATTGTGAGGAGCCTATCATTTGAGAAACCTTTAACGAGGCTTCGCTACTTGCGTCTCAATCAGTGTCATAATGTAGTTGACTTGAATTGGCTTATACATGCTCCAAACCTTGAAGTCCTTGAATTAGAGAGTTGTGTTTTATTGGAGGAAGTTATAAGTGATGGTACTGGGATAGTGAAAGACAATCTGTTTTCCCGTCTCTCTTCTCTTAGTTTGGAATCTCTGAATAACGTAAGGAGCATTTGTAGAATGCCGTTACAGTTTCCTAGTTTGAAGAAGATTATCGTACTGCGTTGTCCCAATTTAAAGAGGCTCCCATTTAATTCTCAAAGTGCTTTGGAAAATCTACAGCGCTGTATAGGAGATGAGTGGTTTCATGAACTGGAATGGGAAGACGAAGACACCAAACATCATCTTTCATCAAAATTTTTGGCTTATGCACAAGGTAGAGGAAGCTATTCAACATTATCTTTCAAAATTCATTTATTTGGATTCTTGCATACTTGTGAATAATTTATTTTCCCCAGATTTCATTTGTGGTACGTGTTCTACATAATATAAAAGATTACTGATTCTTTTTTTTCATATATGCCAGGATCACAATAAGGCCAATTGTAAGGCTAACACTCTCCTTGAGCAGTTATAGATGTCAATATGAAATTTATTTCAATCAAATGAGTCCTAGCTGATTTAATTTGTCATTTCATTCTTTAGTCGGCCAACTGCAGTGAACCTTTCAGATGCTGCAACCAAACTCAAAGAAGTTATATCTAAGGCTGTTGCTTATACTACGGACACCAAGGGTGTTTTCTAGGTATTTTTGTTCTTGTAGTAATAAAGGAAATGTGACAAATTAAGAAGGCTATATATTGTGCCTTTTTTCTCTTATTTTAGCTACGGCCATTGAATCCACAATTTGGGGGACAACTTTGTAGGTGTATATAGAAGCTGCTGAGATTATGCTCGAGGATGATGTTGCCTCAAATAGAGCAATTGGTTCTTATGGAGCTAGTCTTATTCAACAACAAACGGGGAAAAGAAAGCTTTCTGTTTTGACCCATTGCAACACAGGATGGTGCTTACTGCAGTGCCTTCCCTTTATTAGTTATTACTATGGTTAAATCATGGAGCTCTACTTTTTGTTTATTTGCTCCACAAGATGAGGGCTTTTAACTTGCCTGCAACTGTGTTTTTGTGTTTATTTCTCAATCTTCCCACTGCTGGATATGGGACTGCTCTGGGTGTAATTCGTGCACTTCATAGTGAAGGGGTTTTAGAAAGGGCCTATTGCACAAAAACATGCCTATTCAGTCAGGTTACTACTTTGTTTTTTTACTCCAAAATCTAATTAAACATTGAGTTCTGGTGGTACAAGAAGGTGTATCCTCTAAGTCACTGATATTACAGTTTTTATGTGTCCCCCCCACCAATATGATCTGAATTAATTACATGGCATGAAAACAGAACCAAACTAACAGAATCAGCTCCTGTATTGATGAACTTTACATCTTAGCTATCATTTAAGTCTTAATGTATTTTAAATCTCTCAGCATTAATTTCTCCATGATATGACTTCTTTTGTCCTATTGTTTCAATTCTTTTCATTTGATAGTATATTCCATTTGCAATTGAAACATCATATATCCTTCCTTGTATTAAAGATTGATATCTGAGTATGCGAAAGAGTTTCTTTTATTTATTGATTTCTGAATAGTCTAAAGAATTTCTATGATTCCACTTATTGCATTGCAAGAGAGGGAAATTCAAATCAGGATGAAGATTATCTCTTATCTAATCCATATCATCTGGCAACACCTCATTTTTTATTTATCTTGATCATTTTTTCTTCTCATGTTCTATTAGGATGTCTGAAAGAGCTAATCAGTAGTATATAGGTTCTCCTATTCTTCCTGTTAGGATGGCTCTCACAAAGGCTAACTAGACCATTGCTGTCATGTGCGACACCATACTGCATGGCTCTTTCAGTTCTTTATACTATCTTGTCCTTTTCATTTCAAATTAACCAAACAAATGAGAAGAAGAGGAGAACTACTTAGAAGCAAAGCAAAATGGTTAATGGTTACTACTTACCCTAGAGGTACATGGTAACTCATGGGACAAAAACACTGTCTTTGTATCCCATTCTTAGGATTCAACAAGACAAAGAAAAAAGGTACCTAATTAAATGGTGACAGGGCAGATAGAATTTAATTGGAAATGTGAAAAAGAATACGTAGAGTAGATAAGTAGGAACAGAGCAGTTTTTGCAACTTAATTTTGCGTGAGGTTGAATCATGGGTACTAAGGTGGCAATGGTATGGCATGAAGCTTTCATAGGCTAGCCTCATCAAATTGTGGTCATAGTTTTCAGTTAAAATAATCTCATTAGAGTAGAGGGAATATTTTGACTCATTTTTTTAAGTCAAGGCACAGAAATGCAAATAACTAAAGTTGATGTACAAAATAAAACTTTAGACAAAGCTTAACGAAACTAAAGTTGATGTACAAAATCATGTTGTTTAAAGTGTACTTTTGCTAATGTCTTAAGCTGTTTATTTGATTTTTTTTTTTTTTACTGAAGCTCTTACTTTTTGGCAAAGACCATTTCAGTCATTACAAATGATGGATGAAATATAGTGGTGAGCTTTAGTGTTCTGCACTAAATTAGCTGTTGACAGTGAGTATAATATAATCGCTGCTATTTCCTGTTCCGGGAATCCTAAAAGGTTTTGACCATGCAACAAATATAATTCTTGATGAATCCCATGAACGAATTTATTCTACCAAGGTATGTGAATCTGTAGGGAAACTTATATGAAGATCATAAAGTCACGACCTCAGCCACATACCTAATAATATTGTACAATATTTTGTTTCACAATAGGTTTTTCTTTTTTGATTATAACTTCAAAATAAGCAGTTGTCTTCTTTTAAGAATTGTAGTCTTGGAGTTTGCTGTTGTTATTGGAATATGTACTCGGCTCAGTTAAGTGGGTTTCGAAATGAAAATATTTGGTGCAGTTTAGAGTTGCTTGATACTAAAAATGTGGCAATCCCCTCATATGCAGATATTTTGTAATTATACATAAATATAGTTCTTTGCTTCTAGAAAATTACAAATTAGGATCTTTTTCATTTTGACTCAGTGCCTAATGTATCAAAATGAACATCATTTGGGCTTTCCTGCGATTGAACCATTAGGGATTTACCACCAAATATGTTATTGCTTAATGGGGCATACCTCATTGTGATGTTTAATTTGATTTTAAACATGATATATTTTGACATAGGGGTAAGGGTATTTTATTGATTCATATATTTGCTGATTTTCTTTCTTCATTGTTTTTGCTTGTCCATGCAAACAAGAGGGGTGATAACAATTTTCTCTCTAGTTTCCTTTTCTTTTCATTTTCTTTCCTCCCAATTTTTCTTCCCATACGAACAGAGGGATAGGCTGTTAACTATGAGTAGGAGTTTAGTTGTATCCCTATTAGTGTTAGTGAATGGATGAAGGCATGTAATAACGTGTGAATGATTTTGATTAGTATTGTGTGATTACCATAGCAACATATTAGCTTATCAGGCAGTTCTTTTGTTTGAGAAGGATCTCTTGTCTTCTGTTTTGCACCCAAAAATGCCTTTTCTTATAGAAGAAAAGCTTATTAAACGGATATTATTAACAGTTATCCTATCAGCTGATGGCATGCCATATTGACTGTATAAAATGTGCCAAGTGTTCGCCGTTTTTAAATGTGATGGCTTTTGAGGCAAATACGAGCTGCTTGTCAGCTAATCACCGTAGTCCATCTAATCAGCGATCTGTATTTTATCTGCAAATACTTTAGTCAAATTGACTTTATTGGAAGACCCTCAGAAAGAGAGGGAGGGACCCTTAGCATGCAGCTTGACCATATCAATTAGTTTGATACATTGTCTGCAGGGAAGCAGTCTGCAGTTTGAGCTGGACTCTTTGCATGGGCAGGCTACTGTCTTGGCAGCTTTGGTAACTATTTCACCAAAATTACCTCTTGATTACCCTGCTAGGTAACTTGTCCTGCTCTTGTTTACTGCCTTTTCTGTTCTATTTGAAGCTAGTTAAAAGTTTCAATTTTGAAGTGATTTCAAAATGGTCTGTCCTTCTACTTGTATCGTCCTATGACCATGTATTCATTCAGATTTCAAGATGATGTTTAACAGCTGAAAAAGCAGCACTCTCGTAGCAGATTTAGGGACTTGATCACTTTGTGGTTGTGGTGTTTTCTATTTGATAGCACAGTTTCTAGCATTTTTGCATGCTTTTTGTATCTTATTAGTACTGCCACACAATGTTTTCTTCATGGAAGGACATTATGGATATTTCAACTAAGGTACTTGATGATCTCATTTGTCTAACTTTGTTGCCTGAATCAATTGCTCTTTGGATGCTTATTGTTGTGGCGCCATTCCTTTTTTTTTTTTTTTTTGCAGTCTGACTTCGTTGTACTTGGTAGTGACAGAATAATTGTCGATTCTTGGTATGCTGCGTTGATAAGCATCACTGTGCTTTAAGCAGGTTACCTAGATCAGTGCTTGGTGTTTCAAAGAGAATGTTGACAGAACACAGTTGAAATCCTGTGGCAGCCATAGTTGAACAAGAAGCTGGGTGGTTGCTTTTATCGTCTTTATTGTCTTCTTTAACCAATGAGGTATACAGTATCACTGCTAATTTGTTTTCGGGCAATAATTTATTTTGAATGGAGATTCAGAGCTTTTTAAAATATCTACTTCCGAATCAAAGTAATTTTTTTTTCCTTGATAATGAATAAATTTATCAATGGGACCTTACTGGTATATATAATGAGGTGAAGGCATCTTCCTCAACATTAAACAATGTCTATTGTCCATGTCCATATGAGATTTGACTATTGAGGGCCTAACACAACTATCCTTATTTAGTTGGGCTTGGGACCACCTATAAAACATAGATGGAGTTTTTTGGTTTATTGTCCATCTTCCTCAACACTAATATAGGAAAAACACACAGCAATCCAATCTCTCTGCATGTCTAATAAGGAAGTTTCAGGTAAAAATTCATGACCTGAACAACAGATCCATGGCAATGGCTAAAACAGAAAGTTGTACTTGTTTGTAAACAGCCAGAGAATTCTCTCTAGGATTTAGCTGGAGAGAGGAGGAGGGGTTTTGGTTGGTCCCACCTAACATGTGGGGCCTACAGGTCCACTTGGGGAGAATCCCAGTCCAGAACCTTGAGGTCTGTGTGGGAGGAGAGGAAATGGAGGGGAAAGAATCTTTCCGTCTCTAGTTTTTCATTTTCTTGTTCTTCTTTCTCAAATAGGCCCAAAAAGCTATAAACAACCAAAGTCAATTCTAGATATCATTGGCTACAATGAAAGTTATGAACAAGTAAGCTGCATTTTTCATAATATGTTGTTGCACTTGGATAAGGAGGTGCTCTTAGATCTTTAAAGCCGAAACAAATCATAATATTAAATCTGTTGAGTATTGTCCAACTAAGACTAAATTGTTGAGTTGTTTTTGTGTTTTTGAATGAGACTGACTTAAAGGAGATCACCTTTAATTTTAGTTGAGGTAAGAAAATGAATTAAGATTTGGATGGTTACATACTAGAGGAATCCATAGTCCTCCTTATCTTGTTAGAAGGGCATTGGAACACGGATAAGCAAAATGTTAGGGGACGTGTATGCAAATTCTTCTGTCTTCTGGATTTCTGGAGTAGGTTATGCTGTTCTATTGCTACTGACAGCGGCGGTAAATTCATCTGCTATTGTCACATGTCTTGGGGATTTGGAAGATTGAACATTAAAAATTGAACTAGCTGTACTTGAGATATGATCAATAGCTCCAAAATCCAAGGTTTATATGGATTGCAGCTAGAAGATGTGAAATTAACATAATTACCTAGTTTAGCATTTCAGCACACAATGCTATATGAACAAATGCCCGCTGAATAGAAATTGTGATAATTTCCTCTTTGCTATTTTTTATGGGTGAAAAAAAAAAGTTTCCAAGCTTCATAGCTAAAAGATATGTTGCAAGTAGTTTTGAGCAACCTCATAGAACAAGAAAATTCAATGAATAATATCCCAAACTCTCATATTATGGAAAAAAGGGAAGCTAAAATAGTTGTGAAGTTGATGGTTGTGATGCATGTTATGGTTCTGTGATAAAAGAATAAATTTTTTAGCATAAAATCACAGGACTTGTGAAAATGAAACATGGCAGTTACTCAGCATGTGAATCTGTGTAAATGAATCAAACTGTTCTTATACAACAACAACAACAACAAAGCCTTATCCCACTAGGTGTGTCGGCTACATGGATCGCACGACGCCATTGTGTCTATCGAAAACCAGCTCTTTAGATATATTATTAACTAATAGATTCTGCTTTACAACCTCATTGAGTGTTTGCTTCGGTCTTCCTCTACTTCTTTTTAGAGGACTCCATACTGCTTGATTGACCCTCTTCACCGGTGCACCCAATGGCCTAAGTTACTTATTATAGGGTCTTTCCACCCTTGCAGGAGCTTGAAGAGGAAGTCTTCGATATTCTTTCCTTATGGGCTACCCTTTTTACTGGGAATCCGGAAAATGAAGTTAGGCGAACTGGGGATTTGATATCAAGAATAAAGTAAGTATTTTTGGAAGCACTATCTATTTTTATAGGTCTTAAAATCCTCATTGCGATCCACTGTGTTGTCTATTCATTTGATAGCATTAGGGCCCAATTTGTATGTGAAACAATTAGTCTCCTGGTATTTTAATGTTGAGGCCATATTCTTTGTCAATGGATGTTATAACATTCTCGACCAAGTCCACTTATGGATAAATGTTATGTTTAGTCCCATAATTTTTTTTTTTTTTTTAATAAATGTAGAGCTTTTCATTCCCCCTTTATATTCACATAGGACGCCCCTTAATGTTGCCAAGCAATATTCTTTGCCAGTGGATTTTATCATTTCACAGACCAATTCACTACCATTCTAATGAACTCCAATTTGCTGCTAATCACACTATGCCAGAGTATGCCAAGAATTCTGATATTTTTTTTCTACTCCTAATTTATACTTTTAACAAACTGCATGTGATTAAGAAACCTGAAATACTTATTACCAAAAAAAAAAAAAAAGGAAACCTGAAATACTCTACTATTAACTTCTAGTCATTCTAGCTTCAAGAGATAACAGAAGAATCAAGCAAACAAAAAGGCACTTAGTGTTCTGATTTTATTTATCATTAGGGTTTTCAAAAGAAAATCAAAGTTGGTAGTGAGATTTCAATATTGTCGAAATGGATGTTGATTAAATAACTTTCATAGACATCTGTTTTTTCTTGTTCCATTTTGTAGTGTCTGGTCTGCAGCTGTTGATGCTCTCACAGCATTTATAAGATGCTTTTTGTGTTGTAACGATGTGAATGTCGGAGTCTTGCTTCAACCAATTCTTGTGTACCTCAGTAGGTATGTTTGTTTAGGATTGCTGTCTCCTGATTTTGATGTTAAAATCTATCATTGCGCAAGACCTTGTTCTTTTTCATTTATCCTTTTTTAAACTGTAACTTCCTATTGACCTTAGGTATTAATTTTTGGAATATGTTATAAGCAGGGCATTATCATATGTAATATTTTTAAGAGCCAAGGAACTGCCTAATGTAAAGTCAGCATTGGACATTTTTACCATCAGAACATTAATAGCCTACCAATCTCTTCCTGATCCTGGGTCATATAAAAGTGACCACCAAGAAATTATTCAACTATGCACAACTCCGTTCAGGTAGTGTTTTCTTTACACTTATCTCATTTTGATTTTGTTTTCTGGTGTTAAATTTTGTTTTTGAGGGATTCACTATAGCTGACTTCACTTTGTGAGTCAGGGTTTGTTGTTGTTTTCTTACTATGTTTCTGACCTGCAAATAGGATAAGTCTCCTTCATTGATCAGTTATATGATATATGATTTGGCTTTTCTTATGTAGTTCTATGCCTAATTATTTTTTTCTTTGGAGATTTTTCCTCCATTGTGTTCTATTTTTGTGCATTGGGCCACAAAAGAAGTGTTCTATACTTGCTTTTATTCTGAATATAACTTCATATTTTAGCAAAAAACAGTAATGACATACTGAAACGGATGCTCCATATATTGTAGTTATTAAGAAGCAATGGATTTTTAGTGCTATTTGAGTGTTATTGATTTGTTTATAGAAAATATAGAACGATGATTGATGGCTATGGAGTTCTTTTCTTGTCATGATTACTTTGACCAATTATAATGCTCTACACCTTTTAATATGCCATCATAAAAAAAGGGCGGCCCAGCGTAGCGTACCAGGCTCCCACCAGGTGGGGTTTGAGAAGTGATAGATATATGCAGCCTTACCCTTGCAAGCAGAGAGATTGTTTCCAACTTTTAGCTATCATAGTTGTAATAACATATAATGCTCTACATTTTATGACTAGCCTTTTGAGTTTTGACTATAATCTTGTTAAAGTATTGTGCTATAATAAAAATTTGTTCTAAACAATAGTCAAATGATGACTAATGCATTTTCTTCTCATGTTCTCAAAAATCTCAATTGCTTATACCTGTTTGATTGACTTGAATGTTTGCTTACTGCTCTTTTAAATAAGGCATGCCACAGGATGTGAAGAGAGTTCTTGCTTAAGGTTGCTGTTGGACAAGAGAGATGCATGGTTGGGTCCATGGATTCCTGGAAGGTCTCTAATTGGCTGTTCTATCATTTTGCATTATAGAATCTGTTAGAATATTTTATTAGTCCCATAATTATAGGGATTAACTAAACCTAGAGATTATAGGAGAGTATTGTTAGGATATTAGTTAATTTTCAAATTTCAAATCTAGATCTCTTGTCTATAAATGTAATCATTCTCTCATCTGAATATGATATCAATTATTCTCATCCAATATTCTTCATGGTATCAGAGCATCTAGAAGAAGAGATTAATTGATCACCCTTAAAACGTTGCCCACTGTAACGCCAACATCTCGGTCGAAACGTTGCCCATTGCAAATGTAATCAATCTCGAGCGTAATTCACCTTCGGCGTCGACTGGTCCTTCAAGGCTTGCCCAATTCAACCAGCATGTCGTCCGGTTCTCAGCGTTACCTGATCCAACGCTGAGTGAGTATCACGTCTTCAAGGTCTCAAACTCGTCCGACGATTCCAGTCCAGATCGTCCTCCTCAAATTGGTCCATCTCAGCAGATTGTCATTCTGCACCGTCAACCTCGTCCCTTCAACGCTGGGAATCTCCATCTCTCGTCCAGTATAAGCAAAACGTCTGAGTCCCTGCCTCGCGACGCTCTCTTTCGGATCGACTAAGACGCCCACTCCACTCTCTCCTAGTATCGCGAAATATCACTCTGGTCCGTCACCACATTTCTATCGGGTATACTGGGCTCCACATCTAATTTATTTGTGGGCTGGACTATTGGGTATTTGTCATTGCCCAATTAATTGTGCGGTTGGATTTTTTTTTCCCTCACTGCAATTTGAAACCACGGTCAATATGTCTACAAAGTCTGATGCCTCGTCTTCTGTGCCACGATTTGGGTCTAGTGACATCTCTACCGTGCTTATTGTTTCTGAAAAACTTACAGTGACAATTATCGAGAATGGCTCAATCCATGATTCTTGCTCTAGAAGGAAGGGACAAGCTTGAATACATTAATGGTGAAGCTGTAATGCCACAAAAATCAGAAATCTAGGCATTTCGAAAGTGGAAATCAGAAAATGCCTTGGTTTCCTCTTGGTTGATTAATGCTATGTCCTCCCCACTTAAGAAGAGTTTCATGTATCTTCCATCAGCTCGTGAAATTTGGGAGGCTCTTCGTGAGACTTATAGTCATGTAGGGAATCGTTCTCGGATATTTGATGTTAAGAAAAAATTATGGCAGTTAAAACAGGACCACATGTCACTTGATGATTATTATCTGGAAAAATTAGCTCTGTGGCAAGAGTTTGATGCCCTACAAAATAAAACTCATCATTGTGGGGCTGATGCTAAAGCAGATCGCAAAGAGAAAGAAGAGGAAAGAGTCTACGAGTTGCTGGCTGGTCTTAATGCCATTTATGATGATGTTCGGGCACGAATCCTTAGTCAAGAGCCCTTGCCTTCTGTGCGTGAAGTTTATACTACTTTGCGTGATGAAGAGGATAGACGCAAATCAATGCTTCAGAATCAAAACAATTCCGCTGCTACTCAAGTACCTTCTGAAGCCTCAGCACTTGCTGCTCAATCTATGGAATCAAAGGGACCTAAAGGACGGCCATTCTGTGACCATTGTAAGAAACCAGGGCACACTAAAGACACCTGCTGGGATCTTCATGGTAAGCCTGCTGATTGGCAGCCAAAGAAAGGAAAAGGAAGAGGAAGAGGCTATGTAGCTGAAGCCTCCAAAGAACCATCCCAAAATGATCAGCTAAGCAAGATCATGGAAATGTTAACTACACTACAAACTACAAAACAACCAACTGCCACAACCGTCAGGCGAGGTAACTTTTTCCATGCCCTAGCTGTAATTAAAGATCGGTGTATAGGGAATTGCTGGATTATTGACTCAGGTGCCTCAGATCATATGATCGACAATAAAGCTCTTTTTTCATCCCACACACCTATCACCAATGGAATAACTGGCGGATTGCTGATGACTCTCAGTCTATAGTAACTGGCATTGGTTCTATCAAAATCTCTTCTACACTTACTCTTCACTTTGTATTGCATGTTCCAAAATTGAAGTGTAATTTATTATCAGTGAGTCAATTAGCTAATGATGAACGATGCCAGGCTAACTTCTTTGCTACTTACTGTATTTTCCAGGATCTGCTGACGGGGATGACAATTGGGAGTGCTAAAGAGCTTGATGGTCTTTATTACTTTGATGAAAGTGACAGTAGTGGGATTAAATCTTGCAATAAAGTATCTCTCCCTAGGAGTAGTGATTTGGAGTTATGGCACAAACGTTTAGGTCATCCAAATTTCCATTACATGTCTAAGATGTTTCCATCTCTTGTTTCAAATTCCGTCTGATTTTCAATGTGATTCATGTGAAAAGGCTAAACATCACGTACTTCATTTCCAAAGATTCCATACCATGCATCAAAACCTTTTTCCATAATTCATAGCGATTTATGGGGACCATCCCGCACACCAAATCGATCAAAATCCAAATGGTTCATTACATTCATTGATGACCATACACTTGTCAGTTGGGTTTACCTATTAAAAGATAAAATGGATGTATATCAAACCTTCCTTAACTTCCATAGTATGATCCAAACCCAGTTCCAAACCCATATCCAGATCCTAAACACTGATAATGGGACCGAATACTTCAATCAGTCCCTATCTACCTTCCTATCTAAAAAGGGCATTGTTCACAAAAGCACTTGTCCCAATACACCCCAACAAAATGGCATTGCCGAACGAAAGAATCGTCATATTCTCGAAATTGCAAGAGCCATCATGTTTAGTAGTAACGTTCCTAAATATCATTGGGATGATGCTATTCTTACTGCCACATTCCTCATTAACTGAATGCCAAGCCAACCACTATCTTACAAAACACCACTTCAGCTCCTACATCAATACTATAACCTCCCATATCTCGAAAACACTCTACCACTTAGAGTGTTTGGTTGCACCTCTTATGTTCACCTCCATCATACCAACAAACTTGACCCTAGAGCTCTTCGTTGTGTCTTCCTTGGCTACTCTAATTCCCAAAAGGGCTACAAGTGTTATGACCCAGTTTCCAAACGTTCCTTTGTTACCTGTGATGTCACCTTTCATGAAAATACTCATTATTATTCCTTGTCTGCAATTTAGGGGGAGAGAGATGGTGAATTCCAGACACCAAAAGATGACCAAACAATTACAATATATACACCTCCGCTTCCTACACTTGTCCAAACAGAAACGGATACCTCTGATAATCCTGATAATGTGCCAAGTCCAGGGGGAGATACAAACAAATGGGGTAAGACCTATGTACGAAGAAATAAAAAAGGTAATGAGTCACAAGCTATTAGCATTCACCAGGAGTCAAAACCGAAGGCAGGTTTAGGAGAAACAGAGGTAACAAAGAATTCTGACCTTGATCTTCCCATCGCAGTACGGAAAAATCCTAGATCATGCACCCGACATCCTATTGAGCAGTTTGTCTCATATAAAGCCCTTTCATCTAAATACAGGGCATTTGTTTCTCACCTTGATAGCATAAGGGTACCAAACACTATTGATGAGGCCATGGCTATACCTGAGTGGAGACAAGCTGTCCTGGAAGAAATGGAGGCCCTAAAAAGAAACAAGACATGGGATATAGTAGATCTACCTCAAGGGAAGAAACCCGTTGGATGCAAATGGGTATTCACCCCGAAGTATAGAGCAGATGGGACACTTGAAAAATACAAAGCTAGATTGGTTGCAAAAGGCTTCACTCAAATATATGGGGAAGACTACACTGAAATGTTTGCTCCGGTAGCTAAGTTGAATACCATCAGAATTCTCTTATCAATTGCAGTAAATCTAGACTGGGATCTACACCAACTTGATGTTAAAAATGCCTTCCTCAATGGAGACCTCAAGGAAGAAGTGTACATGAAGTTACCTCCAGGGTTCCCAGGAAAAAAGGCTAATCAAGCCTGCAAACTAAAGAGATCATTATATGGGTTGAAACAATCTCCACGTGCCTGGTTTGACAGATTCACTCGAGTTCTGAAGAGACACGGGTATACTCAAGGGCAGAGTGACCACACGTTGTTCGTTAAACATCACAAGGGTAAGATGGCTGTGTTAGCCGTGTATGTTGATGATATAATTCTTACTGGAGATGACGAGGTAGAAATTAATCAAATCAAGGCAGCCCTAGCACGAGAATTCCAGATCAAGGATCTTGGAGAAATGAAATACTTTCTTGGAATGGAAGTAGCTCGATCCAAGAGAGGAATCTATATCTCCCAAAGGAAGTATGTACTAGACCTCCTAAAGGAGACAGGGATGACAGGTTGTAGACCTAGTGACACACCTATACAGGTTAACAAAGTAGATGAAGACACAGATCTCGGTAAAGCGGTGGACATCGGGAACTATCAACGAATGGTAGGCAAACTAATATATTTGTCTCATACCAGACCAGACATTGCATTTGCAGTAAGTGTTGTTAGCCAGCATTCGCATAACCCTAAACAGAAGCATTTAAATGAAGTCTACAGAATTCTTCGCTACTTGAAGGATCTCCAGGATGTGGTTTGCTATTTAAGAAAACTGACAAACGAAATGTAGAGTTATTTACAGATGCTGATTGGGCAGGCGATCAAGATGACAGGAAACCAACGTCTGGGTATTGTATATATGTCTGGGGTAACTTGGTTACATGGAGAAGAAAAAAGCAAAGTGTAGTTGCAAGAAGTAGTGCTGAAGCTGAATACAGGGCTGTAGCACTAGGGATCTGTGAAGGCATATGGATAAAGCGTGTCCTAGAAGACTTAAGGAAATGCATAAATCTACCAATCAAGGTCTATTGCGATAATATGGCTGCAATTCACATTGCTCATAACCCGGTCCAACATGACAGAACCAAGCATGTGGAAATAGATAGACATTTTAAAAGGGAAAAGGTCGATGAGGGTATCATTGATCTAAGGTATATACCTTCAAAAGAACAAAGTGTAGACATCCTCACCAAAGGATTGGCCAAAGACAGATTTGAGTATCTAATTGGCAAGTTGGACTTGATTAACATCTACCGTCCAACTTGAGGGGGAGTGTAGAATCTGTTAGAATATTTTATTAGTCCCATAATTATAGGGATTAACTAAACTTAGAGATTATAGGAGAGTATTGTTAGGATATTAGTTATTTTTCAAATTTCAAATCTAGATCTCTTGTCTATAAATGTAATCGTTCTCTCATCTGAATATGATATCAATTATTCTCATCCAATATTCTTCATGCATCCTACATACTTTGTATTACTTTGTTAATTTACAACGAAACCACCTTAGAGGTTAGTAAAAATATAAAGGGATCTCCTATCTTGTTTACAATATGAGAAAATCCTTTTTATAAGTAAATGAGCTACGCTACAGTTTCTTCTTCATTTCATCACCATTGGATCTCTTTATAAAATATCTTAGCATCAATTTCAATGGTTTTCTACAGAGGCTAGCTTGATTTTCTGGAATTGAGATGATCACTTGTTTTGCTTTATTATTCTTACAAAGAAATATTGTCGGGCTTGGGCTTTTTGGAAATTGAAAAAAGCAAAGCAAACCGTTCAGCCCAGGATAGTGGTTTGGTGCTGGATATATAATGTTAAAGTATTTAAGGCCTTGTGCCCTGCAGCTGTCCAATAGAGAGACCAGATTTCTGTAGCTCAGTTCTGTGTCTGACTGCTGTAGTTGTTTCTCTGTTAAATAGTTTCTTAATTATAACCTTTTTTCAAATGAGATGGCCGTATCATGACTTCTATTTTTTTTCATATTAATTTTTTGCACCCTTATTTGTATGGAATTGATGTGTCGCGTTGGACTCAATGTATCCTTTCAAGCCATTTATAATACTTTTGATTTTTTACCCATAATTTCTAACCTACTCAAACTGGTAATATCTCCTATGTTGCTGAAGTAACCACCAAGAAGAGAGTATATTAAAAGGCAGTACTGAAATCTGTGAAACTTTTCGACATTCTTATTTGCTTCATTCAACTGAGGATAAGACCCTCAACTGATATTTCCTGAACATTATCTGTCTTGCTTATTTCATTCTTTTTATCTGTTTTGCTGTCTCTCCTCCTTTTTCTCGTTGCATCCACAAAAGCATCAGAGTTGGTCATCAGTTCACTGTGACCACCAATGGCTAGGGCAAGTCCTTGGGCATCGTTAAGGCACCTATGTAAAAGATCTATCATTCTTGTGCTAGGACCATCAATATTCATCTATTATTAATTAGGGTGTAACTATGAGAATAAAATGTAATGATATAATCAATTTCCTCTCTGTGAGGGCAAGCAAAAGATGGAAGACTAATGTACAAAAAACTAAATTAAGGAGTGTAATTGTTTTATTTGAGACAATATTTTTTTGATTTCGCTAAACCTCAGTAGAGGTGCCTCAATAATATAATTGTTATTAGCAGGTGGTTGGCTTAGTTTCACTGACTTATCTTGTTCTTTGATTATATATTAATAGGGACTGGTTTGAAGATGAGCTTCGTGCTTTTTCAAGGTGGGAAAGATGGCGTTAAGCACTGTGTTTGGGAGAGTGAACTTTCTAGCTTTCCTCAGGTATTATTCTTTTATATAGTTCTTGATCATTATGACAATTCTGTGGTTGTTGTATGCATCCTCTTTATTTTATTCTTTCTTTCAGAGGACTGCTTGACCATGTTTGTTTGAATTTCCCTTCTCTTCTCCTCAATTAAAGACTGAGAAGGGCAAAGGTGTTATTGAAAATACGTGCTCCTCTCCAACTAAGCCAATTATACTAGATTACTGCTTAAACTACACTGTCATAAATCTTAGAACTCTTATTCCAGCCTAATACCTTAAAGCATGCCATGAGTAGCGGCTCCAAATCAGAAGGGCACACACTCAATGTTCTTCTGGAGCCTTGAGTGGGTTGATCTGAAAATCATTATTGTTGAGATTGAAAGATCACATTGAAGCATAGAAGAAATAATAATATTATTGATCCTTATAAAAGAGAGTACAAGGAGGCCTTTATATAGGAAAACTGAAAGACTAACCCTAAACCTAGAATCTATCATGATCTAATCTCATCAAATTATAATATCATAAAGATATATTCCTCAAATATAATATTCATATCTAATCCTAATAAATACTAAATGATATCCCAAATAATAATAATTAATTGATATTTCTAAACTTAATATTGTCAACAACTATAAACCCAACAATGAATAAATATTTAGGCTGAGCTAGAATTGCACTTAATATCCTAAGAAGAAGTTGAATGTGATCTTTTTACAGATTAATTTAATCATTCCTTGGCCTTCTCTCTCTCTCTCTCTCTCTCTCTCTCTCTCTCTCTAACGTTAGCTAGCTTCTACCAGTGAGTTAAAACATCTCTTTAGTGCAGAAAATGAATGGCGATTTACTTTATCTTCTTTTTTTCTGGTTGCCTTTTCTTTGCTGTCTTGGTACCTTGTTCCTTTTTGTATGTGGTTGTTCACTACTAACTTGACTTTGAACTTGAAGCCGGAGACAATAAGCAAGACTTTGGTGAATCAGATGCTTCTCTTCTTTGGCACTATGTTTGCATCTCAGGTACATGATCACAGTGAATGAGTCAGCCTAGGCATATTGTATTAGAATTGGGAAAAGAGTGTTACTGTTGTTTACATGATATGAAACTTTCTATCTCAGAATAGTGGTGGTATGCTCTCGCTTCTTGGAATTATTGATCGTTGTTTGAAATCTGGGGAAAAACAACACTGGCATGCTGCAAGTGTCACCAATGCCTGCGTAGGGTTACTTGCAGGCTTCAAGGTGCTATTGATTAATCTTTTGTCACTATCTTAGTAGGTTGTTGAATTTAAAACATGGCCTGATATAATGATTTTGTTTTCTAGTCCTTACTTTCAAGGCCGCAAACAATAGGACAGGATATTCTGGGATTGGCACAATCTATTCTTCAGGTAACAAGTCATTGATTAATTTATCTTGGGCTGGTTAAAATATTTCTTAAGATAATTATCTTTGTTATTGCCTTTTGTTGCATTTAACTTTTACTCTCTGTCAAATTCCAATTCAAGGGTATCTTAGTGGAGGGAGACATCTGTGCATCACAGCGTAGACCATCAGCAGAAGGCCTTGGTTATTTAGCTCGACTTGGAAATGACATTTTCACTGCAAGAATGGTGTGGCTTTTCAGTTTTCAGTTTTTTTTCACAAGCTACATTTTTGTGTTGTCATGTTTACTTTTTATAGAAACTTAACTGATTCCTTCTAAAATAACTTTTCTTGACGAACTAACTCTTATTGTAATGGTTTATCTTAATGAAATAATTCCTTCTAAACCTGATTTATTGAACAAGCTTAGATGCTGATGATTTTTCGTGACTGTAAAAGCAGCTGTTTTCTGTTGTAATTGTGTGTTTGTTTTTTCTTACTTCTTATGGTGGCAAGCAGACTCGATCACTACTTGGAGAGCTGAATGTAGCATCCGATTCCAACTATGCTGGATCAATTGCTTTTGCACTTGGCTACATTCATCACAGGTTCTATATTGAAATAACAGTTGATGGTTTTGACGTCTATATGGAAAGAAAGTTTATTTGAGCAGTTTCTTTATTTATTGTGTGTGTGTGTGTGTATGTGAGGTTGTTTATGATTCTATCCCCTTAGGTGTCTTCCTTGTCTTACAAATTACTGGTAGAATTTAATCAATTGAAAATGTGTTTGTAATTTTGAGCAGAGTTCTTACTTAAATATACAGTCAATGGTTGACATTGAAAAGTTAGACTAAATTCCTTCTCCCAAGGGGGGAGGTTAAGCAGGAGGAAAGCGTTCGGTACTGAGTCAAAAGAGAATCCACAAACTGGCTATAAAATATCTGGCAAATAATCAACAGAGTATTCTCCTGAGGAACTAAGACTCCAAACAATTCTATATTAGTGAAAGAGATAGGAATCTTCATAATAGCATTAGTAGTTTTGAGGAGGATAGATTGATGGCACAAGGTCAAAATTCCATCTAATTGGACACCAGGTTGATGGAAGATGTAGCAATAGGTTCGCTACTATCTGAAGGGACTCAGAGGGAGGGGAACTAGATTGCACGGGCCACCACAAGGGGTGGTTTAAAGGCATAGAAGTTCCCGATCCAACCTCCCACTTTAGGTGATCAGTAACTATCTCAGTGTATTTACTAATACCTTTCCATATCCAAGAAGAGTTATAAGGATTCTTCACTAATTGAGCACTATTAATATCATGAATATATTTAGTCCTCAGAGTTTCATATACCAACGATCCAAATTAAGTAGAAAGTATTCTCCATGTTTTCTTAGCAAGAATGGCATTATTAACCTAATGATAGATCGGATACCCAAACCTGCATCTGAGGTAGACCTGAAAATAAAATCCCTACTAGCCAAGTTGACGTTTTTCCTATCACAATTGGTTCCCCAAAAGAAATTTGAACATCCAGAATCAATTTGATTACATATATATTGTGAAAGTTTTATACAATAGATCACATGAAGGTTAACTCCCGAGAGTATAGATCTAATAAGAGTAAGTCTAGAAGCTTGAGATAGTAGTATGACCTTCCAAGCTACAGTCCTCAATTCAACGGAATGTTGAATTGAGGACTTGCAAATATACATGTGATTTGTTTCTACTAGGATCCACCCAAGTTCCAAGATATTTCCCCAATCTATGGAAAAATTGATTCCAAAGAAATGAGAGTTGTGAATTTCTAAGCATGTAGGATATTGGGCTGAAAATGATTGAGGACTTTGAGAAATTGATAGTTTGACCTCATCGATCAAGATGAGTAAATATCTTGTATAAAAAAAAAACCTCATCGATCAAGATGAGTAAATATCTTGTATAAAAAAAAAAGATGAGTAAATATCAAGAGAAGCTTTAATTAAGTTCACACTCTGATCAGTACATTCAAAAAAGAATACTGAATCATCAACATAGAGAAAATGTGATACTAAGAGTGTATTATTACAAATTTTAATTCCTTTTAGATTCCTAGATTGTTCAAATGAGTTCAAAATGCAAGATAGCACATTTGCAGCCACGATAAAAATGTAAAGGGAGAGAGGGTCTCCTTATCTTATCTGTCTACTAGGATTTATAGAATGAGAGTTATGTCCATTGAAAATCAGAAGTTATGCATTGCATTACCAAGGCAATCAATTTATTAGGAAAATTCATTCTTAGCATTACAACAAAGATGAAATCCCATGAGAGGCTATAAAAGCCTTTGCAAAATTTACTTTTAAAGCCATCGATCATTTTCTTCCTCCCTTGTTTAGCACTATGCACCTGATTAGTAAGATCCGTTGTCAATAGAATATTATCTGTAATAGATTTGCTTTTGAGAAAAGCACACTGATCAATACTGAATTGTTTAAGGGTTCACGCATTATGACCAGTTTGCACACACTTTTGATCAGTTGTTTACTTGCATAAAATATTATTGATTCCAAATTGATGGCTACATCATATTCTTTCGATTCTAAATATATTACCTTGTTTGGAAGTGAATTTTGATCTTAAATGTAAGACAATTTTACATTTTATCTCTTATATTTACCATTTTTCTCCAAACTAATATGATAACTTATAAACTAATATAATATAATATTATATTTTAGATAGATCATGCCACATAAATTATAATCAAGTAATCTATTTAGCTTTCTTAATCTACTATATTAAATAAATAAGTCTCATGTTAAGAATTAGAGTAGTATTACGTTAACATACACTTTAAATTTGTTGCCGCCCATATATTTTTTGGCAGACGTATTTTATTTTCTATTAATAAACTACATATCCTATGCATAATAGTGTTCTTGCACATGGATGGAGCCTTATAGTTCAATCGGCCCATAAGCACCTTTTCTTTTTTAAGAATAAAGTTCTCGATCCCTAAGCACCTTTTCGTTTTTAAGAATAAAGTTTTGTATGGCATGAAGTTGTGAGTTTAAATCTTTTTGTGAATGATTTAATTCATACGTGATGATATAAAATACTCTTGCATGAGTACGAAAGAGAATATCTTCACGTTAATGCTAGAAGGAAAATGCACGAATTAATTGCTTTCGGTGGACACGAACTGTTCAACATGGTCGACTCCGAGTAGCAATAATATAGTAATAATTATCTTCATATGACTTGGATGTAAAGTCATTATATAGAGAACTCAAAGTGTGTGTGTCTCTCTCTCTATATATATATATATATTATAAAGGTCAATTTATTTAATAGAAGATAAAATGATGCATATAAACCCTCTACCTGATCCTACCAGAGTGGATACCAGAGTCTAGAAAACATGGAGTGACAAAAAAATTAAGGGATGTAAGATTGTGGATTCAATCTCACTAATAATCTCAAGTTGTTAGTGCTTTTTTAAACCGTGAGTTTGTTTGAGTTAGCACTATAAAAGTAAGTTCGCGCAAGTTGAAATGAAACTTATCTTATATACTTATCTCATATATCATAAACCATATTAAAAAAAAGCAGTTTTTACTAGTAATCCAATCAAAGTAGTAGTAAACTCATGAGCCCCACAAAATTTAAAAGATAATGTAAGAAAAGAATTATTAGTATGGAGTGCTTATATTTTATCTAGACTGTCCACATTAAAACCGCTCACACCATAATTTAATCTATTTTTTTTTTTTACATTTTTAATTTTTTTATATATTTTTTTAAAAATAGTGAAAAATTTTCTATTTATGTCCATTTTTTCTAATTTTTTATCGCTGCGTAAATTTTTTAAAATTAAAAATTAGTATCCGTTCAGACACGCTGGTAAACAAAGCACAGAAGCGAAACGCACTTGTTTCTAGTTTCTACTTTCACCGTTTCGCCCCATCTCGCGTTAACAGCCTGCTAGCAGAAGTCGGATTTTTTATTTTACTTTTTTTTTTTTTTTGTGAGGAAAGTATTGGAAAATAAATCGCCATAGTTCTACGATACTCACTTCCCGTTTCCGGACCATGTCTTCCCTGCAACGAAGTTAACTTGATCTTCATCCTCTTCAATTCTTCTTCTTCTTCTTCTTGTTCTGCTGGGTCCTTCCCAGCCATGGCTTCTTCAATGGCGAAGAATTTAATGAAAGATAACGTGCCACTCTCGCGCTTTGGCGTTCTGGCAGCTCAACTGGAATCCATTGTGGCTTCTGCTGCCCAGCAATCTCCAGACTCACTCCTTTGCTTCGATCTGCTCTCTGATCTCATCTCCGCCATTGACGAAGGGACCAAGGTGATTCGTTTATCTCCTCACTCACCACTCCCCTGACACTTCCCCAGATCTCTGATACTATTGATTCCGTTAACATGCGTCCCTTGTCTCACACTAGGATCACTTTGAGTGCTTAGAATCAGTTACTGTATTGTGGTTTTGCATAATCCTTACTATTACTTTCAAAGCAGTAATCTGCTAGTCTTGGAAGATATATTTCGAATTTTTGTGACTATCCATTAATCAGGCGAGTTACCTAAATACACTTTCCTCTTTCTTTTTCCACCATGTTGGGTTTTCTTCATTATTTGAATTTTATGTTACCTGTGAGGAAGTCTTACCTCTAGCTGCGTCATGTCGGATACACAGTTTGCACCTTGCCAGATTGTTTTTTTTTTCTGGTAGAGAACGGAAAAATCTAAAGGGCTAACTTTGTAACGTTAGTAGAGCTCTGATGAGAATTTGCGCATTCATGAAGTACTTAAACTGGCCCCGGGGGTTCCATTCTTGGTCGTTTGATTTTGCAGTTACTAGAATCCTGAGTATTCACGATCTTACTAGAATTTCATTTATATACGACTTTTTCTTATACATTTAAAATCCAAAGTTGACAGTCTATAGGTCTTGTTGACCTCTGATGCTGAAACAACTTATTTTCAGGACTCTATTTTGTTGTGGCAAAGGAGATGTGAGGATGCGCTATATTCCCTTCTTGTTATCGGTGCACGTCGGCCTGTGCGTCACTTGGCATCAGTAGCAATGGCAAAGATCATATCAAAGGGAGATGGGATATCAATTTACTCTAGAGCAAGTAGTCTTCAGGGATTTCTTTCCGATGTGAAAAGAAGTGAACCTCAGAGAGTTGCTGGTTTGTCAAAGCCAAAGAATTTCAGAGCTTTTAGATAGCTACTGAAGTGCTGAATTATTCATGATTGGCTCATTTGACATATATAAATGACAACATAAAAGCTAATGAATTGATTCCCCTTATATGCTTTTCCTCCATAATGTGTCACTGCATTCCTAATTGCAAAGGAACATTATTGTGGTGATTATACGATTGAGCTTGTGGCTGCATCTTTTCTATGAATTGTACAAGTTGTTCATATTCTAAACCAGGTGATTATCACCCATTTGGTCTATGCACCCTTAGGGTTTGTTTGGTACACAAATTGGAATGAAATGAAAAATTCCGTGGAAAAATGACTTTGAGAATCAAAACTGACCTTCATGCTAAAGGGATAGTAACTGTCGACTAATGATTATAAGATATAATAGATATTGTTAAGAAAGGAAGGGAAGGAAATCCCTTTCCTTCCTTTATACCAAAGGGACCCTTAAGTTCTATCCTGAGCAAGTGCAGGTGCCCATGCATGTTGTTAAGCCTACTTTTCATTGAGGTGGCTAGGTGTTCTTGTTGTGATCATACAAGAGCTAGCTTATCTTTATAATTTGGGCAAGAAGGGTGCTGTAGAATTTTCGACTTGTATTTGGTGCTTGTATATGCTCTCAACTTTGTATTATTATTTATGTACAAGGGTTATGTTCAGTTCACAAAAAACAGGTTTTTTTAGGCTAAAGTTTAAATATAACTTTTGGATTTTTCCCATTAATTATCTATATGTGCAGTTATTTGTTTAATTCTTATGAGAAAGCTGGCGCTTGCCTTTTTAACTTTTAATACTGGATTCCCTTTACGGTGATTGTCTAGTGTGAATGACAATTCCCACACATTTAGCCTAATTTTTGAGGTTCAGGATTCATTAGTTTCAATGGTTAAATTCAGAGAGTGCTTTACATTTAAAAAACTGTCAAATTAGAGGAAAATGGTAATAGGTGCTTCTTTCATTTACTCAGGTTGGATTCCTAGAGGCTCTTGCTTTGACTCTAGATTCACATTTCTTACTTCTTTCATTTTTTGTATTGTGTGTTTAGTATTATTTTTTTCTTTCCAGTTTGACTCAGGTGTATGCTTCTGTTCACTTTCAGTCTGCATTTTACATAAGAAAATTTGGGTGATACTAATCAAATATCAATTAATCCATTAATATCTATTGATATATTAGGAAGTATGGTTGGTATAAATTAATTAGAGGATATAGTGCTTTAAACCAAGCCAAAGCTTTCCACTTTTTGGGTTTTTTAGTTTACTTCATAATTTTTCAAAGTTTTCAAAGTTGGCTGCTTGGCGAGGCAAATATGAAACACAAGCCCTTAGAAAATTCTTAGTACTCCACATTTTATGACTAGGATAAAGTTCCTACTTGATTCATGACTAAAAATTAGAAGAAAAACATGAAAGAAGCTAAGATGTTACACTTTTTGGTATGAGAGCTTGGTTAGACTTTTGCTCTCTATCATCAAGAAGAAAGATGAATTGAGAGTACAAACGAGTTAGGATTCCTCATGCTTATGATATTTGATATGCCATATTTAAGATGTCCTTTCGTAAAAGTAATAAATGAAATTGGTCAAGACCTCAAATTTTCCACTGTTAACATTACTTGCTATGATTTTCTATTCTAAATGTTATGGTACATACTTTTCTATAGTATGTTAATCCTCTCATTGTTGTTTGCATTTAAAATTTTGTCCATGTCTTTTCTTTACCAATTTTCTAAATATGATTCTGTAGGTGCTGCACATTGCATGGGAGAATTGTATAAGCATTTTGGCAGACGAATAACTTCAGGTTTACTAGAAACTGCAATCATAGCATCCAAACTTTTAAAATTTAATGAGGTATTTACTTTTAGCTGGCATCTCTGTTGTTCAACTTGAAATCTTATACCGCAGAAAATGAAGGGGCATAAACATAAGGCAGAGAAAAAATTGCCCTTTTTCAATCTTGTTCTTGATTTATGAAGACTTGTTTTCTTCTGTCCAAAAAATTTGATTCTACAGTTAAATAATTATTCTTTAATTTCTTTGAACCTAATTTCCTTCTCCATATAATTTCAAATGGTCATAACTTATTCTTTCATTCTCTTCCAATAGCAGGATACCTGTTGACCAAAACCTGAGTGAAAAGATATACTCTTTGATGGGGAGGGTTTTAGCTTACTTTAATCTAACCTCAACCTTATATTTGTTTTCCTAGTCTTTATGTTTTGGAGGATTCTGTGTCTTGGACTGATGTTATAAAGGGTGATGGTACATTTTTCCTTGTTTAGGTGCTTGATTCTGTTCATATTTCTAACATTTGAGTTCAAGTTCTTAACCCCATCCATCTTCTTGTTTCTGTAAGGCTTCTATTAAGGTACGCTTTAGTTGGTCAATGATCATGACTTAAGACTGAAGATTGGTAAATGTTGAGAGATCGTATAGGGCTCCTTCGCCAGATGTTTGCTTCATATGGCATTTTGATTGTCAGTCATCTATACTACACTGAGATTTAGAACATGTCTGGTAGGTTGTATCATTTTAGTGAGGACATTTAGGTTTTTACCTCCAGCAGTAGTAACAAATACCTTTATCAAAATTATGCAACTGTAACTACTTGAGGCTAGCTTAGGTGATACATGTGTGGTATGTCTAGGGTCAACGATTCAAACCTGTCTAATAGAAAAAAAAAGGGTATCTTTGTACTGTGGCCTGTGTAGCATATTTTCTTCAGTTTCTAGACTTGAGAAGATTTTACTCTCTTGTACTAATTAATTTTCAATGCTTGATCGGTATTTCTCCTTGTACAGTTTCTCTGAACTGATTTATGCATATGTAGTTTATCAATGTGGCTTAAATTTATATGAAAAAGAGGAAAACAAAAAATTGTGATAGCTTTATGCTGCTTTCTTTTATTGAGGAATATTATCAATTGATGCTCAAATTGGCTTTGAGTGGTGGGATGCAGTTCAAATTGTCACATTAGGCTTGATTTAGAATTGGCTCTCTGATTTAAACACCTTTATCATAGTTTTGGCCATCCTTCCACTTGTATAAATCCTTTTTGTCCCTGAAATTATAGGAGTTTGTTAGACATGAAGCTTTACATATGCTTCAGAATGCCTTGGAAGGCTCTGGTGGTAATGCTGCTTCATCAGCATATGCAGAGGCCTACCGTGTCATTGTGCGATATGCAATAGGAGATAAGTCATTTTCTGTGAGAATAGCTGCTGCCAGATGTCTGAATGCATTTGCAAACATTGGAGGTCCAGGATTAGGGGTGGCTGAGCTTGACAATTCAGCCTCTTATTGTGTCAAGGCAGGTGTTCTATTTCTCAATTTCATAAGCGTTATGTGGCCTCTGTTTGAGTCTAAATCACTATTTTTATATCTTTGTGCTGCTGCTTCTAATAGGCCATTGAGTATCCTGTGTCATTTGTCCGGGATGCGTTTTCTGAAGCTTTGGGTTCCTTGCTTGCTCTTGGAATGAACTCTGAGGCCCAGGTTTCTACACACTAGTTCTCTCTGTTTGTTGTTTGATCCAAGCAACTTTCTTAACTTTTTTCTGCATCTGAGTAGGTCCAGCTAAGAGGAAAGGTTCCTTCCCCTCCACCAAAAAAATTAGAAGGTGGATTGCAGAAGCATTTAATTTTGGCTTTCAGAAAAGGTACATTCCTGACTGGATCACCACAGTTTTGCTTGACAGTATTGTTTTCAGCTGGCTAGTCATCAAGGACTAATTGATCCCAAAAGACTTGAGATTTTAGTATTACTAATATCTTTAACACTCTCCTTCTCCTTCATATGAAAGCCCTTTGGTCTAGAAGCATGGATCAAGTATTGGCCCACTGTACTGTGTTCTGAGATTAATTGAATTTAAGAGAATGAGGGTAGAAAGGGTTGAACTCTTGACTTGTATTTGGTCATAGAAGCTATGATACCATGTCATGGACCAATTTATTCCAAAAGCTTTTGTTATTTCGTGATTCCGTGGGGTTGGTTTTGATAATATCTTCTACAGTTCTGCCTTTAATATGTGCTGACTTCTTATATTACAATTTTTGTGAGTGTGCATCTAGAAACCACTTGAATGCCAGGTTTTTCTATTGAAGCACTGGTGATCACACGGTAGGCTCTGGTTGCTAGTGTTTTACAATCTCATAATTGTTAGAATTTCTAACTTTACATCTAGGTAGTTCAAAACAGGATTATGCCATGCTAATGGCACCTGGTATTCATGATAAACTTGAGCTTGTGCTTGATTGTAAAAAGAGGGGTAATTAATTTTTATGGGTGTTTTATTCATGTAATTTCCTGCTTCTGATGTTTTTGCATATCACTACAAATGTCCATATGCCATACATGATGTATGTTTCTCAGGATGTAATACACTCGTCCCCTCTTTTTGCCTGGGATTCATATTAATAATTTAGCCATCTCTTTTCCTTACAGTCTTTGTTAGTTCTGACATTCACAAGTTGTGTTGCAGCAAGTGGAGTACATTGTAGAAATGTTCGGGTTGGACTAACATTATCTTGGGTATTCTTTTTACAGGTGAATCTTGAAACTTCGTTAGAATCTTGTTCTCTCCTTTCTTTTGAACTTCCTCCTGTTGCTGATGATGCTATCTGCTGCAGATGAATATTAGCTGTTTGCTGATATTCTTAGAGTAAAGAAAAATATTTCAGTAAGGGAGGGAATAGGGTAAAATTTTGTTCAGGGCCAAGGGAGATGCTACTTGAACCAAATTATAGCTAACATGGGCTAATATAGTAGTCTAAGGGCAAGCTTGTTCAAGCTTAAGAATAAGCAATTTTTATATTGTTTTGAAATTTTATGAAATGTAGAAATTATTTTGTGTATGGTTATGACCATAAAAAATGATTTTTCAGGTCTCATGATATTTTTATGCATCTCTGTATTGTCATCAATATTCTCTCATATTTTGTATTTGATTATTTTTAGAAATTACTTAAAGTAACTTCTTCAATTGACCAGAAATCGGATTTTTTTAGAAACTTACAGAAACATTCCAGAATTTTTCAAATGTTCTTTTTTCAAAAAACAAGTGATTCTTTCATGAAAAAAAAGGGAACAAACGGGTCCAAAGTAAAGATGGAAGATAAACTAAAACTATTCTAGCCCCCCATGAACAGACCTAAGATTGAAAGACTTACTTGGTTGCATTTATTTTACGTTGAATGCTGTATAGACTCAAAAAGACTAGTGGGTCCTATAGTGCATACAAGCTGCTGTTTTTATGTTTACTTTTGCACCTCGACTTCTTGTTATTGGCACTGAATTTGTTTTTTTGATAAGGAAGATGTTTTCCCCCATTTTTATCTGTACCCTTGTTTTGGGGGTGGGTGGGGGATGTGAGCACGTGTATCTGTAATGTTTTTCCTTCACTCTTCTGACTCTGGTGTGTTGACCAGTTTTTTAGTCCAAGACTCTGAGGCAAGTGTTTTTGATTTGGTTTCGATTTTCATTCTTAGTTATTTCTTTCTTGCAGGCCATTCGTATAAAATACCTGCATCCAGATAGTGAGCTTCAAAACTTTGCATCGCCAGTTATGGAAATGCTTGATGCTGATGCTTCAGTTGATGCTCATGCACTGGTATTTTCTCAAATTTCAATATATTCCCCACTCTTTTTGGTATAACTCTTAGTCAAATCTTAATTGCAAGTTCTGCTATGCTCTTTTGCTTTCTTTAACATATGCAAGTAAAGTGAAAATTTAATCCTGGATTGGCAGTGCTTTACTCTATTTTACAAGTAGATAAAAGAAGATGATTTTGTTAGAAAAGAAGTGTGGAGAAATACAGAGATAGAGTACATGAATTGCTGGTTTATCTAGAGGAGATTAATTCTAGGCCTTTCATTGAGGGCTTGATTGGATCTACAGAATATTAATTCTGTCACTTGTATCAGAGGCTTTGTCTGGTTTTTTTTTTTTTTTTCCTGATCATGCATGCCTTGTTGCAACTGCAGGCTTGTGTTCTTTATATCCTTTGTGTTGGTGTAACAGATCAAATGACAGAACCTACTCAACGAAACTTTTTGGTTTTTCTTGGAATGAAGGTATGCTAAAGTTACTTAATTTAAATCATTAGTCATCATCAAGTTGATTCTGTTTTGTGCATTTCAGTTTTGATGCCATCTGTATATATATATCTGTATGTATGTATGTAAATTTTCTTCCTTGATTTGTGGAAACTTGCAGCTTCAATCGCCTGAGGAAGGTGCTTCTGTGAAGGTGGCTGCATTGTGTACTCTGTCGTATACTCTGAAAACACTGGGCGAGGTATGTATAAGTATGTGTTTTTATGAGAAAATTACTTTAAATGGGTTGTTTCTGTTATTACAAAGCAGTGGATGTATCTAGTTTTGTGTGAGATGGACTGCAACTTAATTCTTGTTAATTTGCAGGTTCCACTGGAATTTAAGGAAGTTCTTGACAACACTGTAGTTGCAGCAGTGTCTGATTCGTCAAAGCTGGTGAGCCTTGCTTTTTATTTTAAATATTCCAATGCTTGTCTATTGAGTATTATGTATTCGTTGTGGTTTTAAACATAATCTGTCATGTTACTTGTTGTGGGAGGGTTGTGATAGAGAAGCGGGTCATTAGTTTATCGAATACTTAATGGTAAATGGATGTTTACACTGATTTGGCGGGGAATGGATCTCTTGCAGAGAGTGCTGTTGCATCACTGCATGTTTGTGACTAGTACATGTAATTCTCTTATAAAACATTTTAAAATTTCTAATTACTGAGATAAATTTTTTAATTGTAATTAGTGACTTAAAACTTTCACTTAAAGATTAAACATTAATTGTTAGAAAAATTTATGATAAAATACTTTTAATTGTGGGGACAAAAATTATATTGAGTCCAATGTCCATTTTATTGTAAAGAATCTTAAAATTTGAAATCATTTAGTGGTTCAGTATTCCTTAAATTTCTATTGTCATATTTCAAATTGTTATGAATGTATTCTTTCTTTCTTTTTTTTCTTTTGAAAAAATGCACCTTTGGTTGTTTAATTTCACACAAGGTTTCATTTTGATCTCTTAATTTCGTAAATTGTCTTTTTAGTAAAGTTGATTTCACATATTGGCCTTCTTTATGGTAGTGAATGTAGTGCGCTTTAAAGGGAAACGAGAGCATAACGTTGGGGTAGTAGAGATGAGGATGTTGAGATGAATGTGTGGTCATACAATAAAATATACAATTCATAATGAACATATATGAGGGAGAGTTTGGCATAGCTTTTATTGAAGAGAAAATGGTAGAAAACCGCTTGATGTGGTTCGGATATGTACAAAGGAAGCCATTAGAAGTGTTGGTGAGGAAGGTAGATCAAATAGTATAGAATCTTTTAAAAAGTGAGAAAAGATGGCTCCAAAGAACACTCAATGAAGTTATTGAAGGTTACCTTTTAGTTAACGTTATATCCAACGATTTGGTTGTTGATAAAGTACAATGGTGCTGTGTGATCCATGTAGCTGACTCCACCTATTGGGATAATGCTTGTCATTGTTGTTGCTGTCATCATTGTCTTTCCAATCCTTTGAACTCAAACACCATTAGTTTTATAAACAAAAATTGCACACATTAAAATTGTAAATATTAACAAAATATACTCAAATACTGACGTATTAAAAAGGGGGAGAGGATGACCCCAAAGAACACTCAATGAAGTTGTTGAACGTTACCTTTTAGTTAACATTATACCCAAAGATTTGGTTGTTGATAAAATACAATGGTGTTGTACAATCCCTGTAGCTAACCCCACCTAGTAGGATAATGCTTGTCATTGTCGTTGTTGTCGTCGTCATTGTCTTTCCAATCCTTTGAATTTGAACACCGCTAGTTTCATAAACAAAAATTGCACTCATTGAAATTGTAAATGTTGACAAAATATTGTCAAATACTGACATATTAAGTTTAATTTTTTGAAATAACAGTGATTGGCATAAAAGATCATCATTTGGGATTGATGGTGTAAAGATTAGGGATTGAAAAGATACTTTGTGAAATTAAGGGATTAAACGACAACCTTATATACAGTTAGAGGACCAAAGATGCTCTTTTGCCTTTTCTTTTACAATTGAAGTTTTTGCTTTCACAATTTAAGGCTTTTGTATCCGTTGAAATTGTTTTCACTCGCAATATTTTTGTCTAAAAAATTATTTTCTTATTCTCCTTATGAAAGAAGGACACTTGTTAATTGTCACACTTGTGTGGTTGCATACCCTACAACTACTTACCCTACAACTACTTGTGGGTTTGTTCCCAATTTTGGTCTTTGAAAGTTTACATGTTTTGTGGGCCATTTCAAGGGCTCGTTTCTCTTATTAAAAAAAAAAAATAGTGGCTTTGAGTAGGACATCGAGGAATTTTGGAAAGTTGTCCTATGTTTATCATATGATCATATGATATTGTGGGATGGATGTAAAACTTGTAAAGTTTTTCACAAGTTGAGGGAGCAAAGTAAAAAGCATTGGATACAAGCGCATAAACATTTTTTATTGGGAAAATCTCACTTAGGCCCTAACCCCAAGGACTAGAAAAATATTAAAAAATTACTAGTCTAGATTCCTCTATAACAGAAGTTCTGGAGTAGAATCCTCTATAAAAAAAAGTCCTTAGGGACCCCAATGAGATAGACTTCAAATGTGAACTTACCTTATTAACAAGTGTATGTGACTATATTGACAAGTCATAGAGTGGCAATTGACAAGCTCGTGTATGTTAACTAAAGCAGCCCTCGTTGACAAATGTATGTGACTATATTGACAAGGCATAGAGTGACTATTGATAAACCCATATATGTTCCAAACCAGCTCCCGTTGACAAGTGTATATCACTATATTGACAAGTGGTAGAGTGATAATTGACAAGTCCATCTATGTTAACTAAACATGTTCCTTTGACAAGTGTGTATGACTATATTGACAAGTCATAAAGTGGCCATTGACAAGCCCATCTATGTCACTGAGATCCCTAGGACTATTTTGATAGAGAAATCTACATTGAGACTTTTTTGATATTTTTTTTTGGCTCCTTGGGACCTGAGTGAGATTTCCCCTTTTCCATTTGGTGGTTGAATCAAATAGTCTCTTGAGTTATACTATCTCCTATCCTTAATATTAAGCAAATTAGTTGAATTAGTTATTTGTAACAAATGTATGTTAGTTTCCTTCAATACCTTTTGTAATCATGCACATTGAACTACCCCTTGACGGAAACTGCTATGTGCAATCCATAGGAATACTTTAGGGAAAACATTATGAATTTGGGAGACAAAGTGGACTGAGATCTTATATTTAGGACCAAGTAAACCCCTTTTCTAGCTCTTATATTAAGGATTGAAGGGGTATAGTTTTTTGCACTTAAGTACACCTGAAGTTCTGATGTTGACTATCTTGTTTTCAAGGTATTACACACATTGTGATCAAGAAGGCAAGAGTGTGATACTCTTGCCTCCTTTCTTTTTATGTCAAATATAAGCACATGGTAATGGTGGGACTCGGCTTTGTTGAAGTTATTAGTCTTTC
This sequence comes from Acacia confusa, assembly GCA_037074495.1. Taxonomy (NCBI): domain Eukaryota; kingdom Viridiplantae; phylum Streptophyta; class Magnoliopsida; order Fabales; family Fabaceae; genus Acacia; species Acacia confusa. The sequence continues at coordinate 45,528,353 of CM073503.1, forward strand.
GGATTTCTTGTTGGAAGATTTTGGCATGACTTGTTACTTGATAGATAACTTCAACTCCATGGTACTTTGGAGCTAAGGCTTTTCTATGTTCATGATTAATCAGTTTTGGTAAGAATCCTGGTTATTTATGTGTGCCTGTGATTTCAATAAGTTTTTCTTGTATCAAGAAAGTTTTAGTTGAAACTGTTATATTTACATTTGTTGTACTCAATGGTGTGATAGCAGTATTCTTATGTCTAAGCTTTTGTCTCATGTTTTGTTTTGTATATGGCTAGGTTCGGATAGAGGCTGCTTTGACATTACGTGCATTGGCTGAAGTTGATCCAACTTGTGTTGGTGGGTTAACTTCGTACGGGGTGGCAACTCTTACCGCTTAAGGGAAAGTTTATCTTTTGAAAAGGTAAAAGTAAATTATTTATAATATATCTTATTTTGCATGCATATGATTTTGTTATGCAGTTTAAATTAACATTCTTTATATTTTGACCTAAGGTAAAAGTAAATTGTTTTAATAAGATATTTTATTTTGCATTCTTGTGATTTGATTATGTAGTTTAAATTGATCTAAGGAAAACTTATTATTATGTTGTTAATCAGAATTAGCAATCCATTTCACTAAAAAGAAAGAATTAAAAATCTTTTACCCCCTTTCTGGATGGAGAGAAAATAAGGGGGAAAGAATAATAGGGAGGAAAGTAGGGGGAGAAATAAGTTTTCCCCTCTTTGACTGAGGGGGAAAAGTAGGAGGAAGGATTAGCAGGGGAGAAAATGGGGTGTGGGGTCCACCCTATTTTCCCCCAAAATCCTCTCTTCATGACCCCAAGTTTTCTCTCCACGATGGAGAGAAAATAAGAAGAAAACTTCCTCATCTGTCCTTGGTAAATCTCATCTCCCCTTCACCTCATTCTTGCTTCTCTCTTCTGTGCGTATCAGTGTTTCTGAATTGCAAAGTTGGATCTTCAATGGATATAATTATTATTAAAACAGTGGAGTAAGGGCATATCTCACACTGTGTTTACAAAACTGCCATTACAGCTGTTCAATAACCTTGTCTTTCCAGGCACTTTGGTGTGTGACTGTATATGGTTTAGTGTCTTTCCACCCTTCATCTATAACTTATTTATTTTCTTTTGTTATATTTAATTTAAAAAAATTATCCTTTTTTTTTACCTTGAAAAATAGATAATTTTTTTTTTACCTTGAAAAATAATATTTTTTTGCTAAATTATTTGCTTCAATAAATTTTTTGCTAAAAATCTTTACTACATAATTTAATTTTAAATTATTTCAGGATGGTAATATTAATATTACAAAGAAAACTAGAGAAAAAACAAACAAAAATATATATCTTGCATGCCTCTAGACTGAGGTTGCGGCTCTGGAGTGATATAAATATATCAAACTATCTTTTTCAACTTGGATCATGGCAATTTTTTTGGTAGTAGATTTTTCCCTGCCTTGCAAGAGATATAACGGAATACTTTTCTGGGTAACACAAGCTTTTGTGAGAAATTGTTCCTGGACACACACACACTCTCCTGACACGTTGCATGTCTGTAGATTAAGTTGAAGCTTTGGAGGGATATGAATCTATAAAAAAATGTTTTCTAAATGGCAATATGCCAATTTTGTTTCACTGTGCTTTTAAAATATTCTACGGGCTAGCAGGATATGATGCTAGTAGGTTTTTGTCTTGATATAATAAAATACTATATGAGTATTTTTCCTAATTTCCTTACAGCATAAGCTTCTGTGACAAATTGTTCCTTGACATGTTGTCATAACCTTCATGACTAAGTGGTTAGGTCTTCAATTTTAGCTTAAGGTAGGGAAGTATGTTAGAGATAGTATTTTGGATCTCATCCATGCATTGTAGAGATTTTGGATAATTGTTTATTATAAGCACAAGCACATATGTGAGCCAAATAAAAATTTCCCGCAAGTTGCGGCCATGGAAGAGAGATATTGTTCTTTACATTGAATCTAATTGTGTAATAGATGGGACAAGAAGACATAAGTGCAAGCATCACATCTTATTAAACAGAACTGAGGCTGCAAATGTTGAGACGGTTGTAACTACTTTCTTGAGAAGTGGCGTAGTTCCTAATCAGGTATCTATCTTGTCTTTATATCAACTCTTGGATTTGTAGTCACGGAGATCATTTTGACATTTTTGTTATGTATGTTATTTTATTTTCTACAGATTGGCATGATAACACCTTATGAGGGACAAAGGTCTTATATTGTGAACTATATGTCAAGAAATGGTGCCTTCCGGCAACAACTTGCTAGTGTTGATTCCAATCTAACACGTGGAGAAAGACTACATTATTCTGTCATGCCTAAGAAGTAATGAGCATCAGGTTGGTTATCTTTTCTATGTACCATTGCTTGGTGCAAGTAAGACCATTGAATCTACACTTTCTGGATTTCATTTGGTTTTCTAGTTTCTAACGTTATGTTTAATTTTTTTTCCTGTTTCTTTTTGGGAAGATTTTCTGCTATGATCATAATTTTTAGTTATGTATCATAATATTTTACTTCGATTTTTACACCTGGCAACCACTTTCACAATAACAGAGTTCTTGCTTTATTTACTCTCTATTTTATTTATAAGCAAATGCTTTTTGCTGCTTCTTGCCATATGTATTCTACCTTAAATCTATAATGCATGGTCGAGCTATTTCATCCTACTTATGCCATGCTATTTTGCATTGTTATAATAACCTCACATAATTATTTCCATGAGATAATTTGGCTTTAGATGTTATTTCTGATCTTTCAGAAGGCATTGTTGTTGGCTAGACACTCAAATTGTCTCCAGGACAGTTGGCGGAGTTTCAGAAACATAATAAAAATTCTGAAATTGATAGATTGTAAGACTTTGTACAGAGGGATATATTAGATCAAAGTGATTTCTTCTTTCAGTTATATGTTGTTAGTGTTACTTTACTCTGTATTTGCATTTTGGTTGAATATGTAAAGCATGTTATCTTATCTCTCTACTAGAGGTGCAGGAAGTTGTTCTCTCTATTATATTATCACATTTGATGCTCATAAGGAGCTAATGTATTACGGGTTCCTTTCATTCATAATTGATGACAAATTATTGGGGGTGTTATAGAAATTGAGGAACTTATTTTGCTTACTTGAATTTTTGAGTGTGCTAATAATATGTGATGAAAGATATCTTTTTCCACTAAAAGGGTAGCTATTATAATTTCAAAGTTTATATGAAAAGGGTTGTAAAGTAACTAAGAATTAGTAAAAGAATTTAAAGTTTATACTAGCGAGTGTGTTTAGCAAAACATATTTAAACTTATTCTACATTAATTATTTACAATAATTGGATGTGCTATTTTAAAATAACATTCTGTAAGTGTCTTAGAAGTGTAAAATGAGCAAATTAGAGATTGATTGGTTTCAAGAAGCTAGCCATCAAATTAAAAGGACAAGAACCCTTTGGATTGTTTTTTCTCATCAAAAGATATTTGAACTGAAATTATATCATAGATCACGCTTATGGGTTTTATATACTAACTATAATGATCTGTTAACTGAAATGTGATTAATTTGCATGCTTGAAATAAGGCAAGCAAGTGAAGGAATAAACCATGCACTAGGATTGGTTGAGGGACATGTGAAATTCAATTCTTTTCTTTATATTTCTTTGTGTGTGTGTGTGTTTTTTATTTTCAATTTCTTAATAATTTGGATGAGACGAAGGTGAGGGTTTACTTTTATGTGATGAAATTGATGCATTCGCACAATGCGCGAGGGGAGTTCGTGCTTGTTCTATAAAAAACAGAATAAATAATAAAAAACCACATGCTTTCATATCTGAGTTGTTTCTGTTCGATTAAGTTATACATGCATTTGGAATTCAATTCAGTTATTGAGCAAAGTCTTTTGGTTAACAATCTATTTAAAGATTTGGTTGTTGATAGAGTACAATGATGTCGTGCAATCCATGTAACCGACTCCACTTAAGGGGTAAAGCTTTGTTGTTTTTGTTGTATATGCATTTGGAATCCTATACCCTCTCTCTTCCTCCTCAGGAGAAGCTGCTCGTTCATATTACAAATGTTAATAATTAGATCCTATGCATGCATGTATAACCTAACAATTAAATCTGCAGCTCTCTCATAACCAAATTCTATATCGCACATGTAAATTTCTCAGTAACAGTCAATATTCACTCTACCGCCATTGTACCGTGGCACTGCACCTGTTCAAAGGGCGTTACAGGTTTCTATCACCTTTTTTGTTGTTTATATTTTCTTATGGTTTTTTTACATTATTATATTGTTTTTTCTTTTGATGGAAATCACTGTTATTTTCTATATTAGGATGATGTCAATGAAACAGGAGTGTCATTAGTATTCACTGTTGGTGAACTTGATGTGGGACCAATCATTGCTAATGAACGATTTGAAGTTGATGATCAGATTAAGGTATGTGTTACCTCTGCATCTGAATCTTGTGTGCGGAAATTAGATGTCATTTTGTTTGTATTTTCAAATAATTTACTTAATTGCGTTTGCCTTTCAGCAGTTAGCTGCAATTTAAGACTTCTTCAAAGCATTAAAAATTATGGGCCTGTTTGATCATGTCGTAAAATTTGAAGATTACGTTCTTAAATATCACTTCTTTTGTTAAAAACAAATGCTGTAACAAGGAAGCATTTAAGTCTTTGATCAAATTATCCAAAATGTGTTTTATCAATGATAAGAGTTTTTCACACATGTTTGTAATTTTTTTAGTGAATGTATTTGTCTAAAAATTCTTAATTCCAGTTTTTGAGTTGGCTTTATAATAGAAGCTTCAAGTCCTTACTTCTCTCATCGCCGAAATATAAAGTATGGCACCCTTTAAAAGTTATTTTGCATGCTGACCAAATGCATGTTAAAAATAGATTAAAACTTTTCATCCCTTGAAGACTATGTTTTCTCCTCTTCCACAGAATGTTCTGACAGACACAAATTGCTTTCTGTTGCTTCCAGTGTATACAGCCAGTGAAACATCTTCCTTACAAGTAATTACATCTCAGCATGGTTGCTGTACGCAGATTAATCCGGAAGAGTCATGGTTATCCTTTGATCAAGAAGTATTGGTTCTACATAATAAAGTAAGCTTCCTAATTTTACCTGAACTGTGAAGTTATGACGTAGAACGATTCTAGGTTCGTGCTTTTGCAGGGTGCCTAGGAACTCGACCAAAAGTTTCACTTTAGAAAAATGGTGAGCAGAAAACAATGGAACTTAAAATTTTCACCATACGAGTTGGCGTCCACAAAACTGTACTGCATAAAGAAGTAAATGAGATTACTTTTTGTCAAGGATGCATTGGTGTTTCCTTGTGCTGGGGGCACAGCACTGGAGGTTTGTTCTTTATCTCTACTTGTTATCATGAATCATGAAGATTCTATTATACTGGGGCCAAAGCTCGTGCACTGCACTCTTCATCGGTGATTCGTCAATTTTTCTGTTCACAGAACGCTACTTCATTTCCTTCTCTCTCCTTGTCTTCCGAGAAGAAGTCCCTCGTCTTCTTGGGCTCTCCTCAGGTTTTCTCTCTCACTCTCTGTGCGTAGAGTCTCTGGGTTTCACTGTTTACTTCATTGTCTGAAATTGGCAGGTCTCCCAACTGTTCTTGATGCCGTTTTTAGCTCTTCAAGTGCTTCAAGTCATAGCCCCCTATAGCTCTGTATATCATATGTAAAGGGCATATAGTCGTGAAAGCATTAGATTGGAGGTTCGTAGTTTAAAAATAATGAAATTAGCAAATGATACCTCTGAAAATAGTGGAGCGCTTGTTAATGCTATCATTAACTGACAGTAACGCCAACATAAAACTGTAGAAAGGATATCGTATATTCGTATAGACAAATAAGAGGTTGATAAAGCATTAGATTGGAAGTTACACAACCATAAGTTCTTGGAAGCCTTCGCCACTTTCGACCATGCTAACCTCATGTTGTTTTAATCTCATTATGAATATACTGTTTTGATTTGCTACTTTAGGTTTTGATAAAGATGTTAGACAGTTTTTGTCAATATGTCTAATTTGTATGTGTTTGTAATGTCACTATTTTCATCTTAATATACATTGAGATATGACTTTTTTTTTTATACACTTTTGTCTCCAATTAGATTCAGGCATTACTTGAGATTTGTTGTCTTTTACTTTGTTGAACCACTAAGTTTTATCATCTTTTGTAGCTAAAAGACCCAGTCCTTGGCTTTTGTAGCTTAATTCCTCTTTCCTTTTTGAATTTTTTTGTCTGGAGGCCCATCATAATCCTATCTTGATGATTGAGTCAATTTAACTTATTGCATTTATTGGCTATTTTTTTTGTCATTAAAAAAATGATACCAACTTGTCATAAGAGCCTTTCAATCAAATTGTGAGAATTTAAGAAACACTTACAATTAGTTAAATGTAATAATTATGGAGGAAATTTTGCTTCTTCTTTTTGTCAAAAATGCCCCAATTTATGAATGAGTGACAGAGAGTAATAGTGAGAATATAGTACAATAATTAATTGAGGGGCAAAATGGAGAAAAGTACATTTATTATTAAAACAAACTTAAAAGCAATCTTACATTTAGGCATAAGTCCATTTAAAAAAAAAACTTTTATCTATAGGGATGGAAAGGGCATTACACTCCACTGTAGAAAAGTATCTCTTTAAAGCCTCCCATGTTATCTCTTCTTATTTATAATAACAATTCTTATGAAGTTTCTTTTAGTTTCTGGCTTTTTACCTGATATTTTTGTCTTCTACTTTTCTGCCAAGGTTTAACCATGCCATGTCATTCTTCCATCAAAGACTTGCATGATTAGACTTATAGATGGACTATCATTGTGAGAGTCTTTTGAAAGTGGAATATCTACAACAGGACAACCTCTTCAGACGTTTTTACGCATATAGCCAATTATATGTTACATTGTCCAGAGTTAAAAGTATGGAAGGATTGAAGATGGTTGTAGGTGAGAACGATATTTGGGATAAGAGGACAACAAGGAATGTCGTGTATCAAGAAGTTTTCAGAAATGTGAATATGTAATATTTGTGATTAAAACAATGTAGTATTTTGCACTCTTGATATGTAACCTATTATTTCCTCTATTACATATATAAGTACCCCAAGTTTTAATTCTAATATAGTTAATTGTTGAACATGATCAAAGTTATAGCAGTAAAAATTGAGTTATTCCACAAGCACAAGCAACCCGTGCAATGGAGGATATTGTTGTTTACGATTGTTGAGGTTTCATTTCTAATGTATAGTCATTCATTAGTAATGATGTTTTAATGTTCTTTAAAGGCAAGAAAGTTGCGAAACTTGGGAAGCAAAATATGTTCGAGTAAACGGTGATGTACTATCATCCTGTGCAACATACGGGGAAGCAAAAACTCGTTTGAAAATAGAAAAAAAGTTTTCTTTTGGGCCAACCAAACAGAAAGACATGACACTTGCTAAAATATAATTAAGTAAAATAACATAGGTCGAGATGCTAGTAAAAGTTATACTAGAACCAAGAGATGTAAAATGGATGAATGGAAGTAATTTTATTTAACAAAAAAAAAAAATACTCTTATGAGAAATGCACATTGAAAAATGCACATAATAAGATGTTTAATAAGGATAAGTGGAAATTACTAGTTATTTTGCAAGTTATTGGGATTAAATTAAACCCCTTAATTAATTCTTTTTTGTGGGAGATCCCTAACGTTTTTCTTATTATGCCATTTAAACACACATTCACACAAACATGTCAATGATGAACTCGAATATGATATCTCATTCAAGTATGGAAGGTGACATTGTCATTGTAGCAACTAGTAGATGATAAGAGACCCTCTAAATAGTGCTTCCATTTATAATTATAGGAAATATTATGTAAAGAGGTTTCTTTAAAAAAAAAATGCCTTAAGACTAAGCTATTCACAATCACAACTGGGTCTCACTAGTGTCATGCCTTAATGATATCAAAGGTTTATATATATCTGTGTGTGTATACATACATATATAATATTAACAATATCAAAGGTTTACACACACACACACAAAGATTACAAGATTAAGAAGGATTAAAAATAATAGATAAAAAAACAAGTAAACATGCAAACAACTCAACAATCAGAAGTAGAACAAAAAAGAAATCAGGAACAAGAAGAAACATCAAGAAATATAGAAGAAACAGTTAACCAAAGAGTAAGTGATAATGAAATGAGAAGACAAAGAAGTGTAATAAGAGAAGATTTAAGTAATATATCAAGGACAATTTTTAATATTAGTTATAAAAAACCTGCAAATGTGGGAAAAGAATTTATACCACCCCTATTAGAACAATATGAAACAAGACAAATCCCAAATTCTAGAATATGTTAGATTTAGATTGTAACCTAGATAATGGAAAAATAATAGAAGAATGGAACAAAGCTCAATTAATAGCACTAATAACTAGAAAAATAGAACCAAAAGCAGTAAATATGATAGGAGAAGCAATTTTTATTGGAAACATATTAAATTGGTGGGAAGGAAGAGCACCAGATTTTAGAATGAAAGTTAGAAGATTAGGAGAAGTAAGTTGTGAAAGAAGATAAATTTTATATGTAGTAATATTCACAAAATATGAAGTGTGTTAAAAAAAAAATAAATTTGTAGGAACTTCATTAACAAATATAGAATATACACAAATTACAAAAGCCATAAGATATTTACATGAAATAGAAATATGTAGTTTAGAACTTACATATATAAATCAATATATATGTAAATATACAAAAAATATTATTATGAGGCAAAGATAACTGAACTAGAAAAGCAGAAAATTTACTTCGATATGTTTTATAGAAAATTATCTAGATTAATTTCAGAAAATTTAGTAGAAGAATATACACAAGCAATGGAAAGTATAAATGATCCAAACTTTGCTAGAATAATAGATACAATGGGTAGAAGAGAAGAATATTTAAGAAAATATTTATAAAAAAAAGTGTAAAAAAGCATGGAGAAATATCAAGTATTATAAATTAAATAAATTAATGGTAAATTGCTCAGAATTAGAAAAACCACATAAATGGGGATGTAATCAACATAAATGGTTAAGAAAAATAAGAAAGGTATATACATTTCAAAAATATCCAAAAAAGAATTTTTTTTAGAAAATATAATGCCAAAAAAAATAGAAAATTCAAACCTAATAAATATTTTAAAAGGAAAAGAAATAATAAAGTAAAAAAAAAAACCATATAATTGTAGAGATTTATGATATATAGCAACAAACTGTGATAAACCTAAATCAAGAAAGAAAATGAATATTTTAATAAAAGCAGAAGAATTAGAATTTGATGAACCAATAGATAATGAATTAGAAATATATAAATTAATAAACAAATATGAAGAAGAAGATGAAACAGAAGAAAGTTCAGAAGATGAAAATGATATAGAAAAAGAATATATAAACCAAGATAAGGAATATATAAATATGATGAATGTAGTAGAATGAGAAAGTAGTAATAATTCAGAAATTGAAGAATATATAAATACAGAAGAAAACTCAATAGAAAGAAGAATAACATTTAATAAAGATCAATATGATAAAATAAAAGAAAAAGATTTAGACATGACAGTTGCAAATATTAAAAAAAAAAAATTCTTTTTAGAAAAAGTAAGTAAGATATGAAAAAATAAGAAAAAAGAAAAATCACAATGTGTTGTGTTAGAAAAGAAATTTCCAATAGACTCAACTTTAACAGAAAGAGTATTAAGAATACCGCTAATAAGTAAAACTTTTTTTTTGGTGTAAAAAAAAAATTTGGAAGGGTTCGACACCAGTCCCCTACTAATACCAGGGCACGGCCCTGAGCTTTATGAGCACTTACTGGGGACTTACGAGATCGCCTACCAAAGGAGTCCCAGCGACGGCAGAAGGGATCAAACCCACGACCTAAGAGCCTAGTCCTGGATCCCTTACCATCTGTGCTAACTCTCATTGGCACTAATAAGTAAAACTTTAATAGAACATGAAATATCAAAAATACATTTTAAGGATGAAATACCATAAATATATATTGCAAGAGTATAAATTATGGTAAAAGCTTACTTCGAAAGTGGAATAGATTTGCCATTAGAATTGCTTATAATAGATGGTAGAATAATTAGCAATATAGAAGACAGTATTTTAAGAATGATAGCGGGAAATTTAATATATCAAAAATTAAAATTTACTTTAAATACAAGCTTTGCTATAAATAGAGCCAAAGAACATTTGAATAAATCTAATTTAATATATTATAATTTATATAATGTAAGATTACAACCAGGATCTAGAAGTATAAGTATAACATCAATGATAGGTCTTGTATTTTTTAATGAGTATAAAATATATCAGGATGGGATTTAACGAAGGCCAGGAAGTCAGAATTGATCTTTCCATTTAATCAATTTCAACACTCTGGGATGAGATTACTATATAATCTTATCCGTTAGAAGCTATAGGCTAAGCAGTTGAATAGGATTCCGTGCCTCATTCCTATGCTCTGGTAGGTTGGGAAATGTTGTCAGAATAAAAATAAAGGAAAAATAACAATAAATAAATATTTTATGTCAATAACAAACGAAAAAAAAGTTGATCCAAAATAAATTACAATACCAGAAATGTTAATATGAGAATTAGATAATACTAAAAGTTATTATGAAAGAACACCTAGAAGAATGATAACTAATGAGATATTAGGACAAAAATCTTTAAGAATAAATATATTAGACAGTCCAACATTAAATATAAATATATATAAATCCAAGAAGTTTAGACTATAATAGACTCTTGTCTAGCAGAGAAATAAATAGAACTTTAAGTCTTGGAACCTTAAATTCATCACAAGGAATTAGAGATAATTTTAACCAAAGAAATTTACTAATAGAAAGGCCAATAAACACAAATTTAACGGAAATAAGACTACAAAGAGAAAATTATATAAAATTAGAAGTGGAATCATAAATGTCTTGGAAAGAAGTAATAGCAAGAATAGAAGAAAATATAGGAAGTAGTGAAATAGAAATAGGATATAGAGAAGATAATTTAATATTAGAAGGAAATAGTACATCTACTAATGTTGTATTAAGATTTAATAATAGAGATATAATTAATATAACATTAACAGTAAAAGATAATAAGGAAAATGATTATAAGATAATTTTAAGAAAATATTTCTTAGAATTAGTTAAACCATATAGAATACAAAATGAAAGAATAATGATAAACTTAAACCATCAAACAATCATAATACCAAAAATATCATGATTTATGAAGAAGTAAATTTACAATGGGATCCATTTAGAAATAAAATTATATGTGTCTATATATATATAGAAAATTTATAGAAACTATGGTATTAGATGAGACAACTAGAATTTTGGATGCTAATATAGGTTTAATCAGACAAATTATAAATAAGTTAAAAAGAAAAAGAAAAATCCATAATGCAAGGTTAACAATTGAGAATTTTATAAATAATCCACATAATTATGACCAAAATCTAAGATGGAGAAATACATGTCATTTAGTAAAAAGGATACTAAAAGAAAAATAAGAATTGTAAAGTAGGATATGAATCAAGAACCAAGTCATACCTATATTAGAAGAGATTATACAACAAAAGTACCAAAAGCTTGTAAACATTTATTTAGAATTATGATAAAAGTGATAAGAAAAATTAATGAGGCAGAATATATAAGAGTATTAGAAGCATATAAAAGATTTATGGAAGCATAAGATCTGTATAATCCAGCAGTAGCAAAAGAGGCATACCAATTTATACAAGAAGCTTATGATTTATTAGGATAAAGAACAGTTACAAAGAAAATATATAAACATAGGTTAGAAATGTTATCTAAAATATAATACAATTTTTATGTATAGGATATGGAAGAAAATAGAAGAATAGTGCAGCAACATGGTTGGAAGACCTGCAAAATGAGCAAATGATATTGGACATATATTATGGGTATAAAGAGAGTTTAATTAAAGTACCATAAATAAAGAAAAGTTTAATGAAACCCATAATTAATAGAATAAATAAAATAAACAAAGAAGATAGAATAGTAATAAACAAAATGGGATATCCATATATATATATATATAGAAAATATTCAAGAGTATGACTAGACCATTATATTATGTTTTAATAAGATTTAATTATGACTATAGAGTTAGAAAATATCATGCTTTAATAGATACTAGAGAAAATTTAACAATAGCAAAATATAATGTATTACCACCAAAATGTGGAAAAGGAAAAATAGAATTATAAGAATGAAATCAGTAGGAAGATAAATGCATATGATAGAATTAGAAGCAAAAAATGTAATGATACAAATAGGAAACGATGGGTTAAAAATACAGGAATTAAATCAATATAATGAACCTCAATGTGATGTAATATTATGATTAGATTTTCTAGAAAGATATTATCCTTTTACATTTATAGAAAAGGCTTTAGTACTAACAATGCCTTGTAAACATCAAACAATAGGAGTAAGAATAATAAGTCTGTATAAAGAAAAGATGAAAAATTTTAAAAGAAAAAACATAAAGAAGAAATACAATTCTTACAAAATAATGAACCAGTAAAAATAGAACACATGTTAGCGACATTAATTATAAGAGAAGAAAAAATTATAGAACAAAGAATATTAGATAATTTTAGTGAAAATCCATTAATACATTAGGAAAAAATCTAAACCTATTGCAAAAGTAGAGTTAAAAAATTATGATAAAGAAATAAATTGTAAACCTCATCCTTGGATAGCTGCGGATAAAGAAGAATTTATAATGCATATAAATGAAATGAAAAAGTATGATTTAATAAGAGAAAATAGATCTGAATATTCTTCACCAGCAATGATTGTAAAAAAAACGTGAAGAAAGAGAGGAAAAAGTAGAACGCTTATAAATTATAAAAAGTTGAATAGTATATCTATTAGAAATAGATACCCTATACAAAAAATAGAACTATTATTTAATTTAATAAGAGGAATGAAAATATTTATTAAGTTTGACTGTAAATTAGGATTTATTTCAAATAAAAAATATACAACTTTTAGTATATCTGAAGGTTTATATGAATGAAATGTATTACCCATGGGATATCATAATAGTCCTTGTATATTTTAAGAATTTGCATCTAAATTATTATTATCTCTAAGAGATTTTGATGTAATATACATAGATGATATATTAATATTTTCAGAAAATGAATGAGAACATGATAAACATTTAAATTAGTTCGTAGATCTAATTGAAGAAAAAGGCTTGAACATACCACCTAAAAATACATATTAAGAAAACAAGAAATACCTTTTTTAGGGTAAATTAAAACAACAAACAGGATAGCATTACAAGATCATATAAGTAAAAAAAGTATTAGAATTTGATAGAATAAAAAATAAGAAATATTTACAAGCATTCTTAGGATTAATAAACCTAGTAAGAAATTATGTTCCAAATTTAGCAAAATTAACATAAAAAAATATCAAAGTTGGCAGGAGAAAAAAATAAATGGAAATGAAATAATGAAACTATTAAGATAATAGAAAAATTAAAGAAAAGATGTCAAAATTTATATAAATTAACAACATCATTACAAAAAGATATAAAATGGATAATTTATACAGATGCATCATATGAATATTGGGGTGCAATATTATATCATGAAAATGAAAAAGGAGAAGAAATTATAACTAGATATGCTAGTAGAAAATTCCTAGAAGCACAACAGAAATATCATTTAATTGGAAAGAATTATTGGCTATAGTAAAGACAGTAGAAAAATTTAAACTTGTTATATTAAATGCACAAGTTATAATCAAGACATATAATACACAAGTAAAATCTTGGTTAGATAAAGGGATAAAAACATTTAAAAAAAATTAGCTAATAAAATGTTATTTAAATGACAAAGAGATTTAGCATATTATGATTATATAATTGAATATGTGCCTGGAAAAAATAACCTTATTGCAAATTTTATGAGCAGGTGGAATCCAATTCACAAAGTACAAGCTTATAAATGACATTTAATCAAACTTGTAATACGTGTCAGACTCTATTAACAAAATTGAATGTTCTAAAAATGAATATGAGTATGTTAAATAGTCAATGTAGTACAAACGTACAAAGCATTCTAAGCAACATTGTACATCTAAACCAATAAGTAGAAAATCTATTCAAAAAAATAGAGAAGCTGGAAGAAAATAGAAGTACGGGTACGGCTGAATCAGCAGTACAAACCAATCTAAAACTAAGCTATGTAACTGAGTCATTTACTTAGATTGGGTCATCCATCTAGAAAAATAGAAATGGGTTATCTACCCAAGAGAATGTTATTGAGCTCATTGCTTAAGCACAAATTAAACATTTCATAAAATAACTCTTTAAATGAAATCACAAAAGCCCAGTTACAAGAAGAAGCCCAGAGAAAGGAGAAAGGAAAAGCCATAGAATCTTTATCCTCAACTCCTAAAATTACTAGAAGCCCATCATTTTATACCTACTCCAAGTTCAAATTCTTTAGAACCCTTGTAAAGACAACTGGAAACATGGAATTATTAGATCCACATGTTAAATATGCCACCCATTTTGCCTTTAATAAAATTGTAGCCCATCTGGGAACTTCACCAGCTTTAATTAGAATTTTATACCAGTATGGAATGTTACAAGCCATCTATGTGTCTAATGATTTAAAAGAAATCAAAGAATTGCTAGAGCCTTTACAAGAAGCAGTGAAGATCTATGCAAAGATTGTTACATAGTATAGAGTTTATATAAGGTTTTATTGAACAATTGCTGAAATCACTCTAGACAAATTTTATGCTCTTATCAGTCTAATTAGACTTGGAATAACAAATAAGCCGGTAGAAATAGGAGTAGAGATCAAAGAAAATATAGAAGACGAACAAGAATTCCAGAACAAGATGAGTAATATTAAAGCCCAGAATTATTATATCATTTTTCAAGAAATGAATAGAATAATGGCATCAGATGAAAAGAAATGGGTGTGTTATTGTGGTTTAACAACTATAATTGCATCCTTTGGAAAGACATCACATGATCAACCACTATTTACATAGTGGTATGATAGATTGAATACCAATAGAATGGGAAACTCATAAAAAACAAAGAAGAAAATCTATAAGCTCCTAGCACAAAATGCAAATCATAGGTGTAAGCATTGCGAAGAAAAGGAAATGCAAAATATGGAAGATTTGGAAGTAGATATCATTGTCCTCTAAGAGCTTGCCGATAGAGAGAGAAATAGAAGAAGACAAGGAAGTATGAAAGAAAAGATGAAAAGAAAGAGATAGAATATATGGAAAAAATGTCTTGCCGACATTGAAAAAAAGGAAAAAAAAAAAGAATAGAATAGAAAAATACAAAAGTACAAAGTGTCTTGTAATGTCTTGTGATTCCGCTTGTGACTCCTTTACTTAAAATTGAATAGCCTTGTAATAGCTAGTCATAGGGTAATACAAGATAGATAAGGAATATTGTAAAGCATTGTAAAATTGTCTCCTAGAATTATAATCATGTTGGACTAGAATGAAAAAATCAGAAAGAGTTGGGATGCCGATTCTCTATATAAAGCCGTATAACTCTGTATTGTAGGATACACCGAGTTTTGAATTTTCACTTAATTCTCTACCTACCTTGCACACTCTTGTATTTAGCTTTTCTGAGAAATAAATTCAGACGTTTAATCATTTCCTTCTTTGAAAAATATTTCAAATTGTTGTAGAAGAAATATAAGGTATGGGTTTTTAAATTTATAAGGGATCAAATTAAGAGGAGTATTATTAGAACTTTAATAGTTATGATCCAATGAGTCATATATGATTATATGTTTAAGCAAGGTTAAGATTTGGTTATGATCACATAAAATTGTAGGCAAATCAATTACGCCTCCTTTAGGAAACGAAGGAAGGTTGTGTTAATCATGATCTAAAGGAAGAAGGTCTAAGAATTTTTATTATTTATAAAAGTATTCCTGTATGAAAAAATATAAGTATCCTTCTACACCTTGGATCACGGTTGGTCAAATCTTAGATTAATCTATGATAAGAATGCCCATACCCATTGAGTTTAAGTATATAACCTGATTGTCTCGTATATAGCTAATAATTCTTTCCAATTAGAATGATATTTCTATTATGCTTCTAGGAATTTTCCACTAGCATATCTAGTTATAATTTCTTCTCCTTTTTCATTTTCATGATATATTAATATTTTCATAAAATGAAAGAGAAAATGAGAAACATTTAAATCAGTTTGTAGGTCTAATTAAAGAAAAAGGTTTGAACATATCACCTAAAAAATCTTCAGTAGGAAAACAAGAAATAAATTTTTTAGGAAAAAATACTACAACAAATGAGATAGAATTACAAGATCATATAAGTAAAAAAAAAAGTATTAGAATTTGATAGAATAAAAAATAATAATGATTCACAAGCATTCTTAGGATTAATAATTAATGAATCCAGAGATAGAATGAGAGAATTAATAAATATTTTTAAAAATGAAGAAATCAGAAAATTAAATATGATGAAAAGTAGAAATAACAACTCAGACTATATATATGAGAGGTTATGGGTTGGATCTCTTATGACATTTGGCTACTAATGCTTACTCTTTAAATTAATACTAGGACTAAAAAACTCTACCAACATGATATGCCTTGAGTGTGTGAAATTGAGAAACAATATTGATTATGATTGATGATTAATTGTATTGAGAAGGTAAAAAGAATATGTATGACGGAAAAATAAATAACAAGAAATTGTGTGAAAATTGTATTAATGAGAAAGATTTGAATTAGATCACTCATATATTTTTTTTCCATAAAATCTTATAAAGTCTGCCTATAAAATAAGGAATTTTCTCCAATTTTATTTTATATTAATTGTTGAGGTCTCATCGCCAATTTTGGGTGGGCCGGACTAAATTCAAAGTGATTATAAGTTGTTCTCCTTGATTTTAAGGGGGAAATTTTGTTCACCTTGACTCGTTTTTAGACTTATTTACTATTAATTAATTAAAACTATTGGGGAGTTGCGAAAATTATGTATCTGTAAAGTTATTTTTTAAACGTGATTTAAATATACCGAGATTAAAAAATTGTGAGATAAATTTTATTTTAGTTTACGTAGGCATGTTTTTACTTTTTAAAAGCATGACATAAGAAAAGTGGCAAGAAAAGTTGTGATCTTATCTCTGTATTGTAGGGAGTGAAATCATACTCTTTCGGAGGAGGCCAAAGCTGAGCTCTCTACCACACCATGGCTCTTTCTTTCTCTCAATCCCTCTCTTACTTTCCTCTGTTTCATCGAAATCTTCCATTTTCGCTGCAGTTTCACCGCCTACCTGCATCTAAGCCCGCCATTGTCTTCTGGTACTTTGCATATTTTTATGTCACATCTATCATTGATTTAGTATATGTTTGGTCCTTTGACGTGACCTAGGCTCCTTGGCCTACGCAATAGCCCCGCTGTTGTCACAAAACAAGTCTATTGGATTTGAGATGGTAGAAACCACCCCTAGTTCAGTAATGAACTTTTTGATCCAAATGGCTTCCTTAGTTGCATCCGATGCTGCTATATACTCAGCTTCCAGTGTAGAATCTACTACAGTGTTCTGCTTATGGCTCTTCCAGCTTACTGTACTACCATTCAAAAGGAATACATATCCAGATTGTAATCTTAGATCATCTTGATTAGTTTGGAAACTCACATCTGAATAACTAGTCACACAAAGTTCATCACCCAATCCACCATATACTAAGAATAAGTCATTTGTCCTTCTTAAGTATTTTAGGATATTCTTGACAGCAGTCCAATGACCCTCACCGTGATCTTGTTGATATCTGCTGGTCATACTTAGGGAAAATGAGACATCCGGTCGAATATATAACATGGCATACATGATAGCTTCAATAACAGAGGCATATGGAATCCTACTTATGCGATCTCTTTGATCAGGTGTATTAGGACACTGATCTTTACTGAGATGGATGTCATGAGACATGGGCATGTAACCCCTTTTTGAATCCTGCATATTGAATCTATGCAGTATCTTGTCTATGTATGTACTCTGACTTAGGTCTATTAGCCTCTTGGATATATCTCTATAGATCCTAATCCCTAGGATGTAAGTAACTTCACATAAATCTTTCATTGAAAAAGACTTTCCTAACCAAGACTTGACACTCTGCAAGGTAGGGATGTCATTCTCAATTAGTAGGATGTCATTTACATAAAGCATCAGAAATACAACTGTGCTCCCACTAACCTTCTTGTAAACACAAGGTTTATCAATGTTTTGAATGAATTTAAACTCTTTAACTACTTCATCAAAATGATAATTCCAGCCCCGAGATGCTTGCTTCAATCCATTAATGGATCTTTGAAGCTTGCAAACTTTACTAGATTCCTCTAAACGCACAAAGCCTTCAGGTTGTGTCAAGTACACATCCTCAAGTAGCTTTCCATTAAGGAAGACTATTTTGACGTTCATTTGCCATATTTCATAGTCATAATATACTGCTATGGAAAGAAGAATTTTGATTGATTTGACCATTGCAACTAGGGAAAAGGTTTCATCATAGTCTACACTATGTGTTTGAGTGAATCCTTTTGCAGCCAGTCATGCTTTGAAGACACTTACTTTGCCATCCATGTCAATTTTCTCCTTGAAAACTCACTTACACCCAATGGTTTTTATACCTTCAGGTGAATCGACTAAGGTCCATACCTTATTGTCGTACATTGATTTCATTTCAAACTTCATGGCATCTAGCCATCTTTCAGAGTTTGGTCTCGCTATGGCTTCTCGATAGGTAGCTGGCTCATTCTGCTTAATGAGCAAGATATCACAACTTCTAGTAGTCAAAAGTACATATCTCTGAGGCTTTTGCCGTGTCCTATCAGACCTTCGTGGGCCTTGTGTTACTAGAGCAGGCTCATCAACTTGTTATGAGTTATCTCCGTTTCTCATTTGTGGTTCTATGTTATTTTGTTACTTTCGAACTTCTTCAAGGTTCACCTTACTCCCATTGGTTCTTTTAGAGATAAACTCTTTCCCCAGAAAGACACCATTTTAGATAACAAACACTTTGTGATAGGTAGGATTGTAGATATAGTATCCCTTAGTTTCTTTAGGATACCCCACAAAAAGGCATTTTGAGGATCTAGATGATAATTTATCAGAGGCTTGTTGTTTAACGTAAACCTCACATCTCCAAATTTTAAGAAATGAAAAACTAGGTTTCCTCTCAATCTATATCTCATATGGTGTCTTTTCAATTGCCTTTGATAGAACTCGATTTAGTGTGAACGCAGCTATTTCTAGGGTATGGCCCCAAAAGGATGACGGAAGATTTGTTTGAATCATCATAGATTGAACCATATCTAATAGATTTTGATTCCTTTGCTCAGAAACACCATTCCATTGTGACGTTCATGGAGGAGTTAGATGTGAGATGATCCCGCAACTCCTAAGATAGTTAATGAACTCTTAGCTCAAATATTTACCACCTCGATCAAATCGATGTGCTTTAATTGTTTTGCTAAGTTGGTTTTGCACTTCATTTTGAAATGTTTTGAACATTTCAAATGATTCAGACTTATGTTTCATTAGATAGATATACCCATACCTACTAAAATCTTCTATGAATGTAATAAAGTATATATAACCTCCTCTGGCAAATGTATTCATTTGTCCACACACATCAGTATGTATAAGGCCCAATAAATCAGTGGCCCTCTCACTATGCCTAGTAAAAAGTGTCTTTGTCATCTTTCCCAATAAACAAGACTCACATGTATCAAATGAATCAGAATCAAAATCAAAAGAGTTAAGAAATCTATCTTAATAGAGTTTTAAAATGTGTTTCTCATTTATATGGTCTGGATGACAATGCCATAGGTAGGTCAGATTCAAATAATTTGACTTAATCCTTTTGGTAGACATGTTATAAATATGTCCATTATTAGGATGTTCTAAATTTAGTGAATAATTACCAAAATGCAAATCACCATCAGCATAAAAAATATCATTATGATAAATAGAATATTTACTATTCCTAGTAATGGAAGTAAAACCTTTTATATTCAAATAAGAAAAAGAAACAATGTTGCTACTCAAAGTAGGAACGTAAAAGTAATTGTTCAAAATTAACAAAAGCCCACTCGGCAAAATTAATTCATAAGTGCTTATGGCTAAAGCAACAACTCTTGCTCATTTTCCAACTCGTATGTCCACTTCGTCCTTCTTCAATTTTTTACTGTCCTTAAGACTTGCACATTTGTACAAATGTGAGAACCACATACAATATCTAATACCCATGTAGAGAAAGTATAAAAATGAATATCTATAACATAAATACTTCAAGAGATAGCCCCGCCATCCTTCTTGTTCTTTTTCAGATCTTCAAAGTAGAGTTTGCAGTTCTTCTTCTAATGACCAGGTTTATTGCAGAAGAAATAGACCCGTGTAACATCCCAATTTTGAGAATTTAAATTTAATATTTTATGGGAATGAAATTTTGGAATTATGGGAAATAAAAATGTATTTTCCATAAATTATTTCGGAAAAAAAATAAATTCAAGGAAATATTTGTAAGGGATAATTTTAGGCATAAATATTTTATGGCCTTGGAAAAATCCCTACATTAATTAAGGATTTAATTCCATGATTTGCAATTAAGCTAATTGCAAATAAAATGTTATTTTAAAAGAAAAAAAAGGGGACAAATGAAGTATATGGACCACACATAGAGCCAGGAAAACGAGCCAGGCCCATCGGGCCGGGTTTAAAAAATGGACGAGTTATTTGAAATTAGCCCTGGCGGGCCTCGGGCTTAAACGAGCCGGCCCTGGAGGGCCTCTTGCCGGCCCTGCAAGCTTTTTTCACGGTAGCTTTTTCTTTTATTCCTTTTTCAATTTATTAATTTATATATATATATATATATATATATATATATATATATATATATATATATATATATATAATATAGGGTTTATCGTTTGTTATGTCACTGGATATAAGTTTTTGTCCAGTGAAGACAAAACTATGTCGTTTTATCGTTGAAAAAAAAATCACAAAATAAATTGAAAACAAATTTTACCCTTCACCTCCCAGTAAATTGAAAAAGTCGCAGAATAACTTCCCAATGAACAAAAGAATCGAAATATAAACTATTGCCACAATTGCTGGATTGGTAATTTATTAATTTAATTGAAAACTAAATAAATGAATGATATTTAAAATATAATTTACTAATAATAAATTTAAATTAATAATTACATAATTTGAAAAATATTAGTTTAGTTAATTAGTAATTCTTAATTAATTTATTATAATTCCTTTATTTATTATAAAAAATATTACTGATAAATTACCTATCCTGCAATTATGAAAGGGTTTATGTTTTAAGTTTTTTTTTGTTCAATGAGAAGTTATTCTGCGAATTTTTAGATTCACAGGAAGGCAGAGAAAAGAATTTTTTTTTTCAGTTTATTTTTTAAATTAATAATTACATAATTTGAAAAATATGAGTTTAGTTAATTAGTAATTCTTAATTAATTGATTATAATTCATTCATTTATTAAAAAAATATTATTAATAAAATATCGATCCTAGAATTGCAATAGCAGTTTATTAGTTTGATTTGATTTTATTAGTTTAGATTGATTTCATTTTATTAGTTTAATATTAGTTTTATTTTATTAGTTTAGATTGATTTTATTAGTTTAGTTTTTAATTTAGATTGATTTGATTTTATTAGTTTAGGTTAATTTCATTTTGTTAGTTCCGATTTTTTTGTTCATTGGGAAGTTATTCTATGACTTTTTCGATTTACTAGGAGGACTTTTTCGATTTACTGGGAAGCGGAGGGAAGAAATTGTTTTCAATTTATTTTGTGATTTTTTTTTAAATGATAAAACAACATAGTTTTGTCTTCACTGGACAAAAGCTTATAACCAGTGACATGGCAAATGATAAACCCATATATTATATATATATATATATATATATATATATATATATATATATATATATTGTAGTTGTTACAGAGTTATTTATCCATTTAACTACAAATACATAATAACTATACTCTAATTTTGTGATTTGATTTATTATTTGTTGCAAATAAAGATTATGGATGTGTTCATGATGTGGGAAAAAAATTTCATGATATTCTTACTTATGAGCTAGAGGCTACTACTCAAAGTGAAGAACAATCAAATGTCGTTAGAATTAATGATAGTGAGACGATAATAATAGTCATCGTACTAATGTCACTTAGTGATATGCTTTTTATATTTTATGTGAGTTATTTGTGTACATAGTTTGCTTTTGATTATGAATTAGTGACTGTGCTTATTTATTGAATAATTCGTGTTGTAATTTACTAATTATATTTTTTAAAAAAAAAGTGGAGGAAAAATAGTTAAAATTTGGAATAGTAATTTTCAGGCTCTACGGGCTGGCCCTGGCCCTAGTGCTCTCGGGCCGGGCTTTGAAAAACAGGTGTTTTTTTTGCTCTGGATCCTAGAGGGCCGACCCTATTAGGCCCTGACCCTTCACAGACTGGCCCTGATTATCAGCTCTAACCACACACACCAGCCCACGTGAAGAGGAGATCATAGCACCAAACCAAGACCATATTCTGCTACTTGGACCACGTGAGAAACATCAACAATGCATTAGATCCTTGTAGCTTCAGTCCAATGTGGAAATAATGCAGATACAGTTTTTGATTTTTTTTCAGTCCATTTTCTTTCAGCCCAGCAACACATAGCCGCATTTATAAGCCCATTTTGTTTCAGCCATGCGATCTCCAATCCACCTACAGCTTATCATCAGCAAAACAATAAATAGATTATCAGCAACATAAGAAACATATCGGTTACACAGTTGGCTAAGACATCGGCTTTCACCCTAAAAGGGAGGAGGTTCGATTCTCGCTGGTCGATGTGAGGGCTTCTTTAGTAGGCGTTCTGTAAGTACCTCTGTAAACGCTCTTTAAACCTGGAGGCATGCCCTGATCCTAATGGGTTACCGGTGTCTACCCTACCTAAACTTTTTTATATCAGCCAACACGTAGCAATTATGCATCAGCCACGTAACCACCAGCTCTCACCGAAATGCATTGACACGTAAGATAGAACCTTCCTCTTAAGCCCTGTGTTATTAACCGCAGAATAATACCTCTCGGATCATTCGCTGCGCGTCTTGGACTAGACCTTTGGGTCCTTTTATATATATATATATATATATATATATATATATATATATATATATTACTTCTTCATCTCCAACATAAAGGGCCGAGAGAGTGAGACCTGTGAGAAAATATCCAGCTGGAAGTTCTCTGTTCCGAGCTTCAAAAACAGAGGCAGAAGAGAGAGAGAGAAAGGGTCGAGAGTTAGAGTGTGAAGGGAGAGAAAGGGAAAGAGGGAACGGAAGCCATCTTCTTCTCTGTTATTGTGACAGTAAAACAGAGGAAGAAATCAGTCGCACTTCTCGTCCTTCATCGTGAGTCAGCAAAGGTGAGTCTCTGGTTTTCCTTCCTTTTAGTTTCACCAGCTTTTGATCAAGTATAAGCTATAGTAGGAAGAAACCAAAAGCTTACTGACAGATGAAAGAAAAAGAAATACTGAAACCGAAGGTGGAAACCAAAACAGGGGCTGTTTAACTAAAAGGAAACCATGCTAAAAAACCTAAATGAAAAACTTGGACTTAGGAACATATAAGGGCTGTCGTGTTTGCTGTTATGTGTAGGAAAGAAAAAGAGTAGGAATATTTATCTGCATGAGAGATCAAGTGAGTTTGCTGTTAGTTTTCTTTCGGTTATATGTTTGCGTGATTATATATATACACATAAGGGTGTGTTTTCTGCATGAAATGGTCTCTTTATTTGCTGTCATACTTCTCTTGTTCTATCCCAAGTCGCTGATCTGTGAAAGAGAGGAAAGAGGAAGAGAGTTATTATGTTTATATGATAGTGTAAGTTTATAAAAATGTATAGGCAAGCCGTTGCTGTCATAATATAAGGGAGAGGAGCTGTTTGTTTTTTTTTTTTTTTACATACTTCCATATTTATAAATAGCTCGTTGCCAGTGAAAAAGAAAGTGGAATAATTGGTTTCTTGTAAGTGTGCGTGTGTTTAAGAAAAGAAGACATGAGAATCATATGTATGCTTGTTGTTGCTGTCAAAAAGATAGTTTGCTGTCATCGTTTTCCTTCTTGATGCTGTAGGCATTTTTTTTTTTTTCATTTGCACTAGGGTTCTATTTTGCTGAAGAAAAAGAGAGAAAAAAAAAAAAGAAAAGAAAAGGAAAGAAAGTTACTGAACCATTGTGTTTTTCTGTCAAAACATGGCTGATGTAGGTATATATATTGGATACAAGAAAATTACTCTTATCATATATGCGCATGTCGTGTTTGCCGTCTTAAGTTCCAAGGGGAAATACTAGATGTATATTTATCAAGGTTCTCAGACCCGCATCGGTCACTGAATTGGTGGAGGGATTAGGTTAAGGGTCAGTAGGTCAGATCGGAGTCAAACCGGTATTAATTAAAAATATAATTTAATCAAAATAAATAAAAGTATTCCTATTTTAATAATAAAAATAAACCACCCAAATTCAAAACAAGAGAAGCAACTCCACACGTGAACCAATGCAAGACACCTTTTAATATAATATAATATACCTTACATCCTCCATTTAAACTCACCAAACCAGCAGAAAATTAAATGATGATGTGACACTTTTGCTTCTTTCCCGTAATGGTCAGTAGCGGCAAGAAAGCATTTAAGAAAAAATGGAAATATCCCAATGCCAATTCACCTCACTTTCAAAATAGCTCGATATCTTCTTCTTCTTCTCTCTTCACCTCAAGCTTCTCTCGTCCAGTTTCAAAGGTGGCTCTGTGATTGAGCTTTCCGCGTTGGAGAAGTCATGGATGAGAAACCCATCGAGCTTTTGGAAGGTAAATCAAGAAAATTAATCTCTTTCTTGATTTACTTTGCAATTTCCTTGCCTTTTCGAGGAAGAGGATGGTCTGGCTTTTGTTGACGTCGAAGGGAGAGGGTTCGTTCGAGTCTTAGGTCTTTGTTTCTATCTTTCTTAGTTTCTTCTTTTACTTCTTCAGGCGATTTAAAAAAAAAAATCTGACCCGATCAACTCGGCCGGTTTAGGTCGAGTTGGATGAGTTGACCCGGGTCAACTCGGGACTCGGGGTTTCTACTTAACTCGGACCGGTTTCCTGACCGGTTCGCCGGTTTTTGGTCCGAACCGACCGGTCCGGTCCGGGTTTCACAACCTTGATTTATTTATATATTGGAGCAAGTGTTTCCCATATAAGACAAAAATAAGTTAGGTTATATAAATATATGTGTGTACGTATTGTGTATAAATGAGAGGAACAAAAACTTGTTTTATTTTTCAAACTTAGCTGAATTCATGATTAAAAAAGAGGACTCTTGAGATCTTATGATTTTATTAGGAAAATTAATTTTAAAATGTATACTAATAATTAGGGATTAATAAACTTCTAATTTGAAATCAGTTTATGTGGTGATTGTGGTTATTAAAGCCTAATTTAAAGAACATATTATTAAATAATTTAGAAAACCATAATCTAGCATTATATTATGATCAATTAAAAGAAAACCATGAGAAACATTATTTTATGAAAAAATTGTAGGATGTTAATCATAAAGGAAATAACGCGGTGATAGTATTATAGGATACCCGGAAAGGTTTGGAACCAATACCGAAAGGTGAACGTACCACTAGCGCTGAGGACTAAGGTACGGACGCGTACTTTAACTGTAACTCTAACTCTTATGTTACTTGTATGCTTATATGTGATGTAATGATTCATATAGTCATGAACAAGACTGGGTCTTGGGTCATAGACTGTGACTAAGACTGGGTCTTAGGTTACCTTTTAAAATACATTCAGCTTTTATTTGAAAACGGGTTACAGTCTTGGTAATGCCGTGTAAATGTTTTTCTAACGCTGAGGATACGCCGGGGGCGTGACACTGGTTTATGTGCAAACTAAGTGGGCCTTACATGTGTTGTGTGCTATGTAGGGGTGAACATTACAATTGCTGTGTGCTTTGTAATTGTTTAGATATAAACTATTACATGGGTTGTGTGCTATGTACAGGCAAACCTTACATATGTTGTGTGCTATGTAGGGGTGAATATTACAATTGTTGTGTGCTTTGTAATTGTTTAGATATAAACTATTACATGTGTTGTGTGCTATGTATGGTTTTATGCTGAAATATGAATGAATATCTGTCATGCATATATTGTTATTACTTGAACATAAGGTTAACTGTTACCTGAGATTCAATGGGCATTGAATCTCAGAATTTACCCTAGCTTCAAGATCAGGAGGATTGGGAGCCGGATAAAAGGGTAAGCGGCATGCGTAAGGACTCAGAAGGAGTTTTGTTTTGGGATTGTATTAAAAATGTACTGTTGAACCTTTCGGATCACTGTAATGTAATGCGTCAATTAAAAACGCGATGAATTTATTAGTATCACGTTTTTATTCCTTCGAGAATTTTATTTAACCAGTATATGTTTGTGCATATGAAATCAGTTACTCAGTCGTCCAAACGCCTAAGTACACTCTCTATTGTGTTCTACTCTGATCTGTTAACGCTTTCACTCTGATAAATAGATACAAATTAGTTTAATAAGAACCCTAGGGCTATAATTGGACCTCATAATGGACTTAGAAAATAGGGGCGTTACACCCCGTCCTTCGAAGGCTTTGCCTTCTTAGCTACAGGCTTAGTTTCGAGCCTGTTTAACTTTTTGGTCTTACCAGCTGAGCCATTACCCTTTCCTTTGCCCTTGCCTTTCTTTTTCGTACCCTTTCTTTCGTGCTTGAGAACAATTCTCAAGTTTCTAAACCAGTCAAGAAAGTTTGTCCCATTTAGTTTGTCCTTCTCAAGGACTGATTGCAGTGATAGTGTAACAGTATTATTAGTCAACATGATTCTACAATTTAAAATATGCAAAGTTGGTTAGTAATCTTCCACTGAATTAATAACACTCAATGTTATTTCTAGTGGGCTAAGATCCATATTTGGCTTAAATTTAAGTCCGCTTTGGCAAGACGCTTAAAATCAAGTTATTTAGGTAAGCAACCTCTTTACCAATTACATCACATGTAACTCTTAGATCTTTATGAGATTTGATTATCATATGACCCGACACATTCAATCCCATATAATGCCTTGAGATCTAAAACCGTTTTGATAATCTCAATTAAGTCGAAATAATAATGAATGTTGTGAGTATCACCATTACCCATGCTTGTCTCACCAAGATAACTGAAGCGCATCCACTTTGGTGAAGCATACAAAAGAACGATCTAGGTTTTGACAAGTATTCATTGATTGACAGCATTATGATTTAAGATTTCATTTGGAGGGTTTAATCTAATTAATTCTATTTATGTGAATGCAATGATAGTTGTATCTTATACAAACAATACATAATACGCAAAATAAACATGACATGATCTAATCAAAAGCATAATTAAAACGTGACATAACATGGCTCACTTAATCTAAAATCCTCTTAAGCCAATGAGAGGACTACTCTAAATAATAAAAGGAGAAATACATCAAGAGAAACCTCGTTTAACATATGAGGGGAGTGAGATGAGAAGAAAATGTACATCAAAAATATTTAGAGAGAGGCATGACACGCAGGCCATATTTAAATATTACAATCATTGCAAAGACTTAAGTCATGTTATTCATCATACCCAAACAAATTTAAAAGTAAATCACAACAAGAGTTAATTCATACAATATGAAAGAAAGTGTCACGATTATATCGCACTACAAACAATTAGTACGGCAGTCCCATATATAATCATATTATATATTAATATGATATAAGATAAAATGTTGCAAATAATTTACACATCCCATATATAAATTGTGACTATATATTAGATGATTTATAGTCACAACATTAGATAATTGTTATCTATATGAATACATATCCAATAGATACATATCCCACGTGATACGTTAAACGCTATGAATAATTATATTAGATGATTATTATAATAGATTAAAACGTTAAATTGAAACGTCAAACGTTAAACCCAATTTAATGCCAAACATCAAACGTTAGTTTCAAGTGTTGTTTTAAATTGAAACGTTAAACGTTGGTTAGATAATTGCAACGTTGTATTCATATTTATATTATATATATAATCATATTATATAAATGGATATAAAATACGGTTAAACATAAATGCACAATATATCCCATATATAATCCCATTAAGAACATAATCCCAATTTAAATGCATAATTGACTTGGCTCTGATGCCACTATTGGGATTCGTACACGCAGCGGAATGAAATTTATCCAATAAATTATGAATCCCAAAAAGGAGATTTATCAACGGCGTTTAAATCGGGTTAGTAATTAAGAACCATACCAATGCGACCTTGTGTGTGTGCTTTGCGAACTCGTAGGCTAACACCTTTTTGGTCGATCAATCTCTAGGAGCCGACTCTACGAATCCACTCCCTCTATCGGTATCCACACCGAACATCACTCCAACACCAACGGCTGCGTGCTAGCACCTTCAAGTTTTTGTCTCACGTCTCTCTTCTAAGGTTTCTTTGTGGCTCTTCAATTCTCTTGTGTCACCAAATTACTCACAACCTAAGGGTATTTATAACCCTAATGGGTTGCATTAAATATTCAAAATCAATCTTATTAATTTTAAAATTGAATTGGAAATTAAATCTGTCTAACCAATTCAATCCAATCTATTTATTTAATGCAAATTAAAAGCCAACTGATTTGATTTATCTTCATAAATCAAATCTGAGATATGATATTTATCTTCATAAATCAAATCATTAATTTATCTTCATAAATCAAATCTAATATTCAATATTTCAATTAGTCTAAATGATTAGCCCTAAGGCATAATTTCCAACAGGAGCCACATGAGATTGTCCCTCCAAATTCATTGCAATGATCAATAATTTCTGTTGAGTTTGGGTAGGCTTGAGGGCCATTTCTAGTTCTCCTTTTCAAAAGTTAACATAGTTGTATTGAGAAGCTCACATTCTCGAGCTTTTCCTCAGTGTTATTGGAGTTGTCTCTAGTGATACAAGATTTGATTTCAAGTCTCAGTTTTAGCCAAATTGGCCCAAAAGAAAGTTTCTAATCTCATCACAACTAATATTAATTCAAGAAGGAACCTCCTAGTTAGTTGGTTTTTTTTTTTAAGGCCAGACAGTTGACTGTCGGTGTCAAGTAGAGGTAGCATCAGAAACATCTGCTTGATAAAATGAATTTAAGAAGCAATTTCCGGGGAATAACTAACTTCTAATGTTATAATGGGATGTGTGTGTGTATTGAATAACAGTCTCCTTTATACTCCTTGCCTAAGTTGTAAGTTGGTACTACTAAATTGTAAGCTGGTAGTAGAGGACAAAAGGTATATAATAGCATGCACAGGGAATGCTGGCTGCCTTAATCTCTTAATTTTTTTTTTAACTTTCCTTAATCGCTTACTGTTTGAGATAAGGGAATTCAAGGCCCCCAACAAAAAAAAAAAAAAAAAACCATACACAAATCACTGGTGTAAACTTGTGCTTATAGCATAACCCTAGGAACAATGAATACTTCCTTCATAAAAAGGGGTGTGAGTTCCTGTTTGTATGAGAAATGGGATACAGATATGGGTCAGGTTTCTCTCCTCATCCCTCATTATCTCTTAATCTTATCCATTCAATCAATCTAAAATGTCACATTATCAAGTTATACTCTTTAGATTTTTTCCTTCTATTTCCAATCAATAGCCCATATGATCTCATGAGAAATTAGATTATGAGAAAATCCTCTCCCACAGATATGAGGCATGTTTTACAATCCTTCACACAATACCTACTCAAAAAAAGTCCCTGAGAGCATTGGTTCATGGTATTTCAGTATACAGGTGTAGGTGTTATTTCGTATGCTTTTAGCATGTTTTGAATGTAAACCTCGTCAATTTTCGGCCTAGAATAATTTGGCAAAACATGATATAAATGAATATCTAATGCTGCAGGGAAGGATGATGAATCCTCAAATGTAGAGGTATATGTTGTAGGATGACACATTCGTATGTCTGCCAATAAGGCTAGACGAGTGATCGATCCGATTCGTGGTCGTTCGTATGAAGAATCACACACGATAGAGCTCATGCCTTATCGAGCGTGTGATGTCATCCTTAAATTGGTGTTTTCTGCGGCAGCGAATGCTAGCCATAACCTGGGTTTAAACAGAGGAAGTTTAGTTTTCGGTAGAGCTGAGGTCAATGAAGGTAAAACCATGGAAAGGGTAAGACCCTAGCTCGTGGACGGGCTTGTACAATTTGAAAGCGAACTTGCCACATAACCATTGCAGTAAAAGGTTTGCCTAATGAGGCTGAAGTGGAAGCAAGCCCTGCTTAATCCATCCTATTTTTTGTGACTACATGTATGTATGTATTATGCTTCAACCATTACAAGGGTGAAAATTCTATGTATTTTGGTATTATGCTGTTCAATTTGCATAAATGTTTAGGTGCCTGATGTCCCTGTAAAAAAAATTTGTGATTAAAATTCCACCTTTGCCCGTTATTTTAATGTTGTTCTGAGTTTGATTTGTACATCTTTGTATTCAACCCCTTCAATTTTATATTCGCCCAAGTCTTTGAGCTTCATTTCTAATTGAGGTTTTGTTTTTCTCCATCAAGTCGAAGTGGATTTGCTTCTTACACTCTGGAAGCCATGCATTTTAGAAGTTGAAAGATTTCTCGGTTGTATAGATGAACCAACATTTCAAGGGAGTGTTTCGGCGACTTTCTAGTCCCGGTGTTTGGGTTTTTTTAAAAAAAAAAAAAAAAATTGGGGCATTTCAGCACTTTCACAACAATAATGCAAGCACCATAGAAAATGGCAATTAAGTTGTTTTAACGGTTCTAACTACCGTTGTTAAACTTGTGTGTTGACTCTCCAAGTTAACTATTTATGTTTTTACCTTACAACTTGTGTGTTGACTCTCCAAGTTAACTGTTTATGTTTTTACCTTATCAAATCGAGCCCAGTCTCCAGTGAACTCGTATCAGCCGATTTAACGGTTTTATGTTTCTAACTTTCAAAAACTATGTTAACTCACTATTAAGATCGTGCTAACTTTTTTGATTCGGTTATGCTCAATGGCTTGATATATGAATTTTATATAAATTTCTTTGTCAAATATGATAAGTTATGAATGTCGATATATTTAATTTTAATTATTTGGATCTAAAATATATTTAAATCAAATTAGTGTCATTTTTATATTTTAATTATTTAATTCTATTTAATTATACACTATTAATACATATTTAATTGTTCAAGTTTACGTGACTGTCATCAGTCTACTTAAATTTGTGAGTTTGACACCGTTGGTTTTGTCGTTTTTGTTCTAGTCTTGAAAGTTCATAGGTATTTCATAACCTTTAAAAAGCTTATAATGATAACCACACTATAAATGCTCATTAGTATTTTTACACCTTAATATTTTCTATTATATTAATGTTGGTCTTTACTTTTCAACCTGTACGCTTCCTTTTTTTTTGAGGAATAAAGGCAAGCCGAAGCTTGAAGAGATTACATAGGGTCTAGATCATAAGAATCTAGCCCTTAACACAACAAAATAGAGAAGACTAATGACAAGCCAGCTGATCCTTGAAAACCATATCACGACATCTACTCGGAATTGATGGAACCATAGTCACGTCCGCATCTGTAGGAGCGTTGTGGCCTTCTTTGGCCATAAAGTCAGCACAAGAGATATTGTCTCGAGGAGTATAATGAATCTCCACAGTCCATTCTCGGTAGAGAAGATTTCTGGTTGCCCCAATGATGTCTTTTAGTGGATGATCAGTGAGGCAATCTCTCATAAGGGCATTAATGGCATCGAGCGAGTCTGAATAAAATAATGAATTCCTTCAATCCCATCCGGTGGCCCATTTCTAACCCTATCTTAATAGCATGTAATTCTGCTTTAACAGTTATAAGAAGACCAAGGGATTTGTAGAACCCTATCAACCAATGACCTTGAGAATTCCTTATCACACCTCCGCAAGCTGCTTGATGCTGATTGTGAACAGATCCGTCCACATCAATGCAGACCGCATTTGCAGGAGGGGGGTCCACGTCCTTTCTTCATTCCTGTCAAAATGGAAAATTTTGTGCATTAGATTATGATTAATTGTATTTTCCATTAGAAGATGTGTCCACAAGTGGAGCATCTCCTTGGTATCTGTGTTTTGGCCCTGAAAAAGAAGCTTGCATCTGGTTGTCCAAAGGATCTAGCACCCCAAACTAAATACTCTTGGCCAAGAAAAGTTGCAAAAACTTCCCTTTCCAGGATTATGCTTGGAGTTCCATTTGAGTCAAACCTGCAAATTACCTATGAAAAAATGGGGAAAATAGTTAGGTTTTAAAAGATAATTCCAAAAATTTTTCGCTCTCTCACAGTCCCTGATTATATGAACCACGCTTTCTTCACAGTTACAATGAAACGGGCAAAGGCTCTCATTCGTGAGCCCTCTTTTGGCTTTGAGGGAATTAGTGACAAGTCTCTCGTGACCAACTTGCCACATGAAGAATTTTACTTTCTCAGGAAGCTGTCATTTCCACATCTGAACCCAGAAGTTGTTACTGTTGGATTCACCTTGGTCAGAAAGATAGAGATAAGCTGATTTAATAAAGAAGCATCCATCTTTCGCAGCCCGCCAGGTGAAGCAGTTTGGTCGACTGCTAGAAGGGGGATGCATTTTGGAGATAATGCTTATAATTTCAGGAGGTAAAATCCCTCGCCATCTATTAAAGTCTCAGCTTCCACTTAGCAATATTTGATCTCCAACTGTTTCATCAACATTTACCAATAAAGGGTTCAAAACAAAAGCTATGAGGGGTTGATCAAGAGGAAGCCAAAGGTCAGGGCAAAACTTAGTTCCCGCTCCATTATTAACCTTTTTCCCTACCTTGGTAATAAACTTGTCCCAAAATTCGACAATAGCTTTCCATGCAGAGGATGAATTTTGCTTCCTGGAAATAGTAGGCACCGATAGGTCTCCACACTTATACTTGGCCCAAAGACATCGGACCCAAAGGGCTTGCTTGTTCGTTAGGAGGCTCCAACAGAGCTTCATAATAAAGGCTTTATTTTGGCGACAAAGGTTTTTAAAATCAAAACCCCCTACTTCTTGGCTTGGGTAATTTTATCCCAAGCAATTAAATGCATTTTCTTCACCTTTTCTTCTTGAGACCAAAGAAAATTCCTTGAGATCTTATCAATTTTGTTAATAGTGCAGATAGGAAGGAGAGTAGTTTGCATACAATAGCTGGGTAAGGAGGATAGGACAGATTTGATCAAAACCGAACGACCAACAAACTCTTAAAAACGTAAAATCTGCACAATGCCAATAGATGGGAGCTAACGTCTGTTTTCTTCATTCGCGCAAAAATTACAGAATAGCACCCAGATGTTTATGAAACTATATTCAAGCCCCAAAAAATTTCAAAATTTTTATTTTAGTCCCTCCACGTACTTTATATGGGGGGACTAAATTGAAAATTATGAAAATTTTATAGGCCGAAAGATAATTTTCTAAAATTTTGAGCTCTTTTCTGTAATTTTTGCAAGGCCATCACTACCCCCCAAAATCCGCCCCTAGTTATAGGTCTTTTTTTGAACTTTAGTCTGACCTGGCCTGTGGAAGTAGGCCTGTAATTTTAAAAATTTTGTAAACAGCCTAACAAACCACACGCCTCACCTCCAAACAAGCCTATTTCAAACAGGGCAAAAACATAATTACTTTAAACAAGTAAAAAATAGACTTACTTTAAACAGGCTATTAGATGTAGGTCTATTGTTGGCCTGCTTAAAGTAGGTCTGTTTTCACCTTATTTGAAGTAGGCTTGTTTTGAGGTGAGGCCTGTGGTTTATTAGGCTACTTACAAAATTTTTAAAATTATAGGCCTCCTTAATAGGCCACAGGACAGGCTAAAGCCCGAAAAAAATGCCTGTAACCAGTGACGGATTTTGGGGGTAGGGATGGCCCTGCAAAAATTACAGAAAAGAATCCAAAGTTTTAAAAAATTATCTTTCATCCCTAATTTTTTTATAATTTTCACTTTAGTGCCTCCATATAAAATACGTGGAGGGACTAAAATAAAAATTTTGAAATATTTTAGGGTTTAAATATAGTTTCATAAATATCTGGGTGCTATTTTGTAATTTTTGTCAGACCCAGAAAACAAACGTTAGCTTAAATCTAACGGCGCTGTGTAGATTTTACATTCTTAAAAGTCTGTTGGTAGTTTTGATCCACTAGAGAGTTTATTGATCTGGGTGGTCCTAAACCAATAATTCGTTGGCAAATTGGCTCCTTAACTCTCTTTTTTTTCAAAAACTGAAAAGGACGGAATGCGAAAGACAATTAAATTGGAAAAAAAATAGTGTTTATATAAAATTACATTTTATTGAGTTAAAATAAAATTGTGGAGTTTAAAAAGAATATGATGAAGATGAATCCGGCACGGGGGCTTAGCTTTCCCGGAGCAAATAATAACAAAATTAACATTAAAACTCTTGATAAAAAATCTTGAGAAAATTATTATTATTCAAAAGCTGAAAAACTACTAATCTCTTATTTAAATAATTCCTTTTTATATTTTAAACAATGATAAAAAAAAAAAAATGTTTGTCTACATTTTTTAGATTTAGTAAATTTTTTTTTCTATTTCAATTTTTTAAAATTGCCCCATTTTTTAATGTTTATATACATTCTTGTGGAATAATAGGAAATCATAAAGAGACATTCAATTATATCATTTAGATTTGAGGTCCTTCATAGAAAGGACTTTTGGAGTGTGAAAGAATATGTTTGAAATCTTACAAAAAAATGTGTAAATATCTAGCAAATACAAATATGCATGTTTTATGCAATAATGACCCTACATAATTTTATTAGGAGAAATTCTCAAATTGGTGTTAAGTTTTTCAAACTAACAATGAGAATATAGGTCATATAGATAATCATGGTGTAAATGAAAAATCTTCCTCGACAAATTATGATATGCTATTTTCAACCCTAATGAATTATATTTGTGACACAATCAGAAATAAATTGTATGAGACATGTTATCCAATTAGTTATTTAATATTATTTAATCAAATTATATATTTTAGCATTGTCAAATTTTTTAAGTTAACATCTTTCACTTTTTTGTAATTTTGATTTTAATTTTTCTCTTATAATTATATCAGAAACCACTTATGCTAATCCAAACAAGTTTTAATTTCAGAAAATCTATTTATGATACCGTTAATCCAAACATAAATCATATTACACAATATAACTTTAACGCGATCTTAAGTTTGTATAAGCAGTGGCGGATCTAGAAAATATTTTTAGCCTAGGCCAAAAAATAAACATGTAGAACTATTTACTAAATAGCATGACTTAACATTGAGAGTACAAATAAATAATAATCAACAATTATAAATCAGAATAAAATACAAGATGATACTAACCTTTTCCGTAGGTATCTCAAACAAGAATTTTGCTTTCCTCTCACAGCCCAATGAGTAATAAACCAAACATTATCCTAAAGATATCATAAATACAAACATAATAATTATATGTATAATGAAATTGAATAAAATTATTTAAAATATAATCAAAGAAAAAATGCATACCTAAAATTGTAGACGAAACTCTTTTAAATTGACAAAATCTTCAAGGATAGAATTAGTAGTAAATGTTTCAGCAATCTCTCTTTCAATATACACAACCAAATTATTTACAAGAAAGTCATCTTCCATCTTGTTTCGAAGCCTTGTCTTTACAATTTTCATTGCTGAGAATGCATGTTCACTACTTGCTGATGAAACTGGTAGTGTTAAAATAAGACGAATTAGTCTATCAACCAAATGATATGAATATGCCTTTCTTGTCTGAGCCAATCCTTGACACAATTCAGAAATTGAAGACAAATTTTGTAGCTTTGGATGTTTTGGAATGTCTTTATGGAAATGCTTCAATTGACAATTCAAATTAATTCTCTCTTGCTCAGAAAAATCAAGAGGATAGTACTTCTCTGCAAGACTACAAATATCATCAACATCAAAAGCTTTGTAACCATCTTTCGGATCTAATGAAGAGCTAAGTGACAAAAGTTCCATCGCTTGCTCATTAAACCTTCTATTTAACTCTTGCAATTGAAAGTCAATGGTTGAATTGAAGATATCAAAATGATAATAATGCTCAATAGTTCTTTGATCATGTTGTCGACGACCACGACCTTCAATATATAGAGCATCAAAATTTGGAACAGCTATTTCATGAAGTGTGGAGAAATTAACAACACTTTCAAGCATTTTTTTCCAACCACCATCTCTTAATTCTTGAATAAGTTCCTTTGTACTAGAAACTAACTGCATAGCATTCAAAATGTCTTGAGACTTTTGTTGTAATGCTTGACAAAGAATTTCAGTGATACCCATTATTTCTTTCATCAAATGTAAATTAAAGATAAACTCAAAAGAAGTTATCATCTTATAAGTTGCAGTAGTATCTCCTCTTTGAGAGTAATTGGAGCCTTCACTACAAATTTTTTCAAGCACTAAACAAGATTCATTATACCCTTGTTGAAGACTGCATATAGAATAGAAATGAGAACCCCATCTAGTATCACTAGCCCGCTTTAGTGTGCCTACTTGGTTAGATCCTCTACCAGTTTCAAGCTCACCAATGGCCTGCAAATGTTCAAATTCTGAAACTTGGGCAGCTTGGAATTGATCATGACGTTTAGAAGAAGCAGTGATAATATTAATAATGAAAGTTAAGTTCTGAAAGAATTGATAAGTGGAAGAAACTTCCTTAGAGGCAGCAACCAAGGCTAATTGTAACCGGTAAGCAAAACAATGTACATAATAAGCACAACAACACTCATTAAGAAATAATGCTTGTAATCCATTCCACTCTCCACACATATTAGTAGCACCATCATATCCTTGGCCACGGATATTTTGGATATCAATGCAATGATGTGAGAGTATTTCACTAATAGCATTTTTAAGTATCATAAATGATGTATCTTGAATGTGATAAAGATAAAAGAATCTCTCTTTTATGAAACCATCTTTGTCAACATATCTCAAGACAAGAGCCATTTGTTTCCTTTTAGACTCATCACGTGCTTCATCAACAATAATACAAAACTTAGACTCTCCAATATCATTCCGAATCTGATTTCGCACTTTATTTGCTAGAACATGTAAAATCTCCTTTTGTATCGAAGGTGATATATACTTAGCATTCAATGGAGCATTTTTCAAAACAACATCTGCAACCTTTTCATTGTAAGATGCCAAAAGCTTAATCATCTCAATAAAATTACCACCATTTCTTGAATCAGTAGTCTCATCATGCCCTCTAAAAGCACATCCTTGAAAAGTAAACCAACGAACAACATCAATTGAAGTCTTAACACGCAGTCTATTTTTTTCAATTTGTTGGGAGCTTTGTGCATACATAACTTTATCAATATGACAAGATTGGTTCATTAAGTCTGCACTTGACTTTACAGCATTGGTATATTGTGAACAAGGATCATCTCCCATGTGACTTAGAAAAAGCACAATCCTTTCCATTGTGAACTCTCTTCCAATTATTAAAACCTTTAATTGTGAATGCATCCCAACCATGTCTCCCACTAACCTTTGTAGTGAAAAGATAACATGGTAAACAAAATGCAGATCTATATGAGGTGAATACTCAAGCCATGAAGAAAATTCTTTGAACCAAGAAGCTTGAAAACGTCGAGGATGCTTTTCCTTTGAAAAATGATAACTAGATTTGGGGCGATGAGGTTGATATGGTCCAACCATTAAATAAGCTCTTCATAACTCATCAACTTCATTAGCAGAATATTCCCACATTGGCTTACGCTTGCCCGGATCACGTTCTAAAATCTTATTTTTTACCACAATAATGTCATCAGAATGTTCAATTCTATGACGTTTGGAAGGAGACTCGTCACAAGGTGCATCGCTTTCAGAAATTATTTCCTTAAAAATATCATTCTCTGAAGCTACTTTCTTCTTAAAGAACACATCTATACTTTTTTGTTTATCCTTACTCATCTTTTTCAACCTACAACAAATTTGTCACTAAACATGAATTCTTATAATATTATTTAATCCACAAAACTAACATTTAAATGTTGCATTCCAGCCACATTTAAAAGTAGTTGCTCAATAAGTAAGGATAAACTTAAAACATAACTCTACATTCACTATGATTTATAACTATACATTACAGCCACATATGCATTTTCAAAGGATCACAATAAACTGAAAAAATGATATCAATTTACATAGCAATCAAAAATAGTGATTCCTTACTCTCAACATTCAGCAAAATGAAATAAAAAAAATGATTTAGCAAACAATAAACATCAATTTACCCAAATGGTTGCAAAAACCCACAAAGCAATTACAATGATTCATGAGGAATTGCCGAAGGCATTTAGGCACAGATGTGGAATGATTCAATTGATAAATCAAGCATTTATGCCCAACAAAGAGTAGTAATGTAGCAGCTGGTGATTTTAAAGTATTAGAATCATTTGAGACATATACAAATAGCCATTGAAGCAGATAACCAAACACGAAACGTCCAACTAGAAAAATCTGTACCAGTTAGAAAGCACCCTTTAGAAACTGATGGCCACACAGCAGGGGTTAGACAGCAAAAAAATAGAGTTTTGCGAGAGATTAAACCATGGCATCAGAAAACGTTCAGGCTCTATCTTACTCCCGACCACTGAAACTTCAAGGTCAAACTATTACATTGATTTATTGCTAAATCAATTTTACTGTGATAGATTATTTCCACTTCTATGTAAATTGACCATTACATTCAGCAAAGAATAGTAAAATAATTTATCACAACTGACCTGGAATGAAAGACGGTGCCGCCATGCCGGTGGTCTGTGGTTCAATGCTTGCACGCTTGGCCTCGGAGAAAGAGGGAGACTGGAGAGCACAAATAAGAGTGAAAGAAGAGAAAGAGTGTGCAAAGGACAAAGCAAGAGACGCACGATTCAGGAAGAAGAACGTTTGGGTGCAGAGGAAGAGAACGTTTGGGTCTGGGCAGAAGAGGAAATGTATTAAGAAAAAAGGAAAAAAGTAAACAAAAAAAGAAAGAAAGAGAAGATGTGTAATTATAGAAAAAATAAGAAACTAACTGGGTTAAATTATTGGATAAAATAAAATATTATATAATAAATACATCTTAACAAATTTTAGAAGGCTGGCTGGGGCCTTAATGAGAGATTAGCTGGGGCTAAATTATTGACCAAAATAAAATATTATATAATAACACATATTTTAAAAAATTTTACAAGATTTTAAAAAGCCAGCTGGGGCCTGGCCCCAGCTGGCCAAGACATCCATCCACCACTGTGTATAAGCTAGATCACACAAAAACCACTTTTTTACCCCTATAACACACAAATTATCAGTTAAAAGACATTATATTCTAATTTATCATAAACTCCTAAGGCTTTTTTAATTCCTTTTATATCATTTTTTATTTCTTTTAATTCTTTAAAATTTTGTTTTATTTCTGATTTCATTTGATATATCTTTTGTTCTAATGGTTTTGCTATTTCTTTTAATCTTTCTAGTCTATTTCTAGTCTTTTAATCTAAAATATCTCTAGTTTCTTCAGGTAGTTGTTCTATTATTCCTTCTATACTAAATATATGTAACAGGTCTTCTATGTTAGGATTTATATAACTTCATAATTGTTTCATTAGATACATATTAATCCAATTTAACTTATTACATGCATGTTCTCCTTGACCTCCTAATATGAATGCTGTAAAATTACATGCTTCTATTTCTCTTTCTTGTAATAGATAAGAACTATCGAGTAATTTATCATATTCCATTTCATACATTCTAGGCTCTAATTTCTTGATTATATTCATTTTTACAACACAACTATAGTTTATCCATGTGTTCTTTTGCTCTACTTATAGCAAAATTTGTATTTAAAGTGAATTTTAATTTTTGATATATTAAATTTCCTACTATCATTCCTAAAATACTATCTTCCACATTACTAATTATTCTTCCATCCGTTATAAGTAATTCTAATAGTGAATCTATTCCACTTTGAAAATAAGCTTTTACCATGATTTGTACTCCTGCACCCCAATATTCATCTATTGGATTCCATCTACTCATAAAATCTGCCATAAGGTTATTTTTTCTAGGCACATATTCAATAATATAATCATAATATGCTAAATCTCCTTGCCATTTAAATAACATTTTATTAGCTAATTTCTCTATTTTTATTCCTTTATCTAACCAAGATTTCACTTGTCTATTATCAGTCCTAATTATGAATTGTACATTAACTATAAAAATTTCAAATTTTTCTACTATCTTTACAATAGCTAATAATTCTTTCCAATTAGAATGATATTTATATTGTGTTTCTTGGAATTTTCCACTAGCATATCTAGTTATGATTTCTTCTCCTTTTTCATTTTAATGATATAATGCTGGTCCCCAATATTCATCAGATGCATCAGTATAAATTATTCACTTTATATTCTTTTGTAAAGGTATTGTTAATTTTGGTAAATCTTGACATATTTTCTTTAATTTTTCTATTATTTTAATAGTTTCATTATTCCATTTCCATTTAGTTTTTTCTCCTGCTAATTTAGATATTTTTTATGTTAATTTTGCTAAATTTGGAACATAATTTCTAACTTGGTTTATTAATCCTAAAAATGCCTATAAATCTTTCTTATTTGTTATTTTATTAAATTCTAATACTTTTTTACTTATATGATCTTGTAACTCTATTCCATTTGTAGTTATAATTTGCCCTAAAAAAGGTATTTCTTGTTCTCTTAATATAGATTTTTTAGGTGATATGTTCAAACATTTTTCTTCAATTAGATCTACAAATTGGTTTAAATGTTTTTCTTGTTCTCTTTCATCTTTTGAAAATATTAATATATCATCTATATATATTACAGCAAAATCTCTTAGAGGTAATAATAATTTAGATACAAATTCTTGAAATATACTTGGACTATTATGATATCCCATGGGTAAAACATTTCATTCATACAATATTTCATATGTACTAAAAGCTGTATATTTTTTACTTTCTTCTTCTAATTTTATCTGAAAAAATCTTGATTTACAATCAAATTTATTAAATATTTTCTTTCCTATTATTAAATTGAATAATAATTCCATTTTTGGTATAGGATATCTATTTCTATTTGCTATACTATTCAATTTCTTATAATTTATAACTATTCTACTTTTTCCTCTTCTTTCTTCACTAAGTTTTTTTACAATCATTGCTGGTGACGAGTATTCGGATCCACTTTCTCTTATTAACTCATATTTTTTCATTTCATTTATATGCATTACAAATTCTTCTTTATCCTCAGTTGTCCAAGGATATGGTTTACGATTTATCTCTTTACTATAATCTTTTAATTCTATTTTTGTCATAGGCTTAAATTTCTCCCAATGTATTAATGGATTTTCACTAAAATTATCTAATATTCTATGTTCTATGGTTTTTTCTTATCTTATAGTTAATGTAGCAACATATGTTCTATTTTTACTGGCTCATTATTTTGTAAAAATTGTATTTCTTCTTTGTGTTTTTTCTTTTAAAATTTTTCATCTTTTCTTTTATATGGGCTTGTTATTCTAACTCCTATTGCTTGATGTTTACAAGGTGTTGTTAATACTAAGGCTTTTTTCTATAAATGTAAAAGGATAATATTTTTCTAAAAAGTCTAATCCTAATATTATATCACATTGAGGTTCATTATACTAATTTAACTCTTCTATTTTTAACTCATAATTTCCTATCTGTGTCATTATATTTCTTGCTTCTAATTCTATCATATGTATTTCTCTTCCTGCTGATTCCATTCTTATAATTCTTTTTTTTTTTTCTTTTCCACATTTCTGGTGGTAATACATTATATTTTGCTACTGTTAGATTTGCTCCAGTATCTATTAAAGCATGATATTTTCTAGCTCTATATTTTTCATAATTAAATTTTATCAAAACATAATATAATGGTATAGTCATATCCTTGATAATACTTCTAATTTCTTTTTAAATATCTTCTTTTTTACTTTTTCTTCATATATAAATTCTTTTATTCTCCATCTTGTTGTAGAATCTAAATTTTGTGATTTTAATCTTTCTTGTTGTTGTTTAGTTTGTTTTTCTATTTGTCTTATTAATTTTCTTATATAAGTTACATCTGCATTTGGTACTAATCTTCCTTTATTGTAAATTCCTTCTCTTCTTATAATTTTTCCTTTAGGAT
Organism: Acacia confusa; assembly: GCA_037074495.1. Lineage (NCBI taxonomy): Eukaryota > Viridiplantae > Streptophyta > Magnoliopsida > Fabales > Fabaceae > Acacia > Acacia confusa. The sequence continues at coordinate 45,570,912 of CM073503.1, forward strand.
GATATTCTTCCCATCTTATTATATGTATTCTATTTCTATTATGAAATATAAAATTTAAATCATTCATATCCTACTCAATACTTCTAACTTTTGTTTATATATCTTTTCTGCAATTGTTCTTTGTTTTAATAAATCATAAGCATCTTGTATATTTTGATATTCTATTCTTGCAATTACTGAATTATTATTATTTCTTGCTTCTTCATATCTTTTATATGCTTCCATTACTCTTCTAACCTCAATATCATTAATCTTCTTAATTACTTTTAACATGATTCTAAATAAATGTTTACAAGCTTGTGGTACTTTTGTAATATAATCTTTATTTACATAATATGTAGGAATCCACTCGTTTTCATTCATATCCTACTCAATAATTCTAACTTTTCTTCTAAGCAAGTTTTTGTAGCTTTACATGAATTCATTCTTCTTAAATTTTGATTAAAATACATTGTGTGATGAATACAATTTTCAGTTGTTAATCTTGCTTAGTAGAAAAATTTGAACTTTTTATAGTTAATGCACAATTCATAATTAGGACTGATAATACACAGATAAATTAGCTAATAAAATGTTATTTAAATGGCAAGGAGATTTAGCATATTATGATTATATTATTGAATATGTGCTTGGAAAAAATAACCTTATTGCAAATTTTATGAGCAGATGGAATCCAATAGATGAATATTGGGGTGCAGGAGTACAAATCATGGTAAAAGCTTATTTTCAAAGTGGAATAGATTCGCCATTAGAATTCCTTATAACAGATGGAAGAATAATTAGTAATGTGGAAGATGATATTTTAGAAATGATAACAGGAAATTTAATATATCAAAAATTAAAATTCACTTTAAATACAAATTTTGCTTTAAGTAGAGCAGAAGAACACATGGCTGTTGTAAAAATAAATATAATCAAGAAATTAGAGCCTAGAATGTGTGAAATAGAATATGATAAATTACCCGATAGTTCTTATCTATTAAAAGAAAGAGAAATAGAAGCATGTAATTTTACACCATTCATATTAGGAGGTCAAGGAGAATATGCATGTAATCAGTTAAATTGTATTAATATGTATCTAATGAAACAATTAGGAAGTTATATAAATCCTAACATAGAAGATCTGTTACATATATTTAGTATAGAAGAAATAATAGAACAACTACCTGAACAAAACTAGAGATATTTTAGATTAAAAGACTAGAAAGATTAAAAGAAATAGTAAAACCATTAGAACAAAAGATATATGAAATGAAATCAGAAATAAAACAAAATTCTAAAGAATTAAAAGAAATAAAAAATGATATAAAAGGAATTAAAAAAGCCTTAGGAGTTTATGATAAATTAGAACAAATAAATAATAATCCACAAATAAATATGATGAAATCTTTATATGATTGGGAAAAATTTGACACTAGAATAGTAAATATAACAAAACAAACTAGAATAATAGTAGAAGAACTTAAAAAATGACAAACTATAATAAATAATAATTTATGGACAATTTATGGAAATGTAGAAAAAGTAGATAAAAACGTATTAAATATTAGAGAATGATTAAGAAAATTAGATCAGTTTTATGAAGATAAAAGAAATGGAATACAATTTGAACATAAGAAAGGAAATTCTAACAATAAATGAATTAGGAGATAGAATTAATGAATTAATGAATATTTTTAAAAATGCAGAAATTAGAAAATTAAATATGATGAAAAGTATAAATAAAGACTCAGATTCAAATTCTGAAGATGAAATTAAAAAATTTATGGGTCAAGATGAAACAATTTAAAAACAAGACACACACATATAGATATAGATTATTATTATTATTATATTTATATATATATATATATATGTATGTATGTATGTATGTATGTATGTATGAGTGTAGAGGAGTAAAAGAAAAAGGACTATAAAATTAGGAATGTGATGGTAAGCATTATGATATCTATATGTTGTTGGCGTGTAGTTTGTAGATAGTTCACGTGGTTACCTGATTATTGTAAGACATTCACAGAGAAAAAAAACATTTAAATAAGGGTTCAACTTTTAAATTTTTTTTTTTTAAAAAAAGACCACTAAAACTTAATAGAGATGAGTTAGGAATATGAGTTTTTTGTATTTTGGATTAAAGACCAAAATGACCATTTCACATATTTTTTCAGTACCTAACAATTATTTCAAAATCATTATATTTATGTCAAACCCATTACAATTTTTGTTAAAATCATTAGAATTTTTGTCAATTGTGACCAATTAAGTAATGAGATTGACTAAGACAATAACGGTTTGATAAAAAATCATAATAGTTTTGAAAAATGAGAGACATTGACATTTTGATCTTTGCTCCAAAACATAAAAACCCCGTATTCCTACCCCTCACTTCTCTGTCCTTTGCAAGTTTTTATGATCTTTCTTTCTTCTATATATACCTGGCACGGTATAGATTGTGGTAGGGTAAAAAAAGGGACTACAAATTAGGAGTGCAAAGGCTGGTATCATGATATGCTCTTAAACAATATATACATACATATATGTATACATGTGTGTGTGTGTGTGTGGGGGGGGGGGGGGGGGGGGACGCATAATTTTTAGGAGCAAATGCAATTTTACCCATTAGAGAGAGTGACCACACAAAATAAAAGCAAGCTTTTACAAGAAGCAATAAAAGTAAATCCCTGAGAAATACAAGGTTAATTAAATGTTATTTAAATGATAATAACAACATTTAATTTAATCATACAAAATTAGTAAAAGAACAAAACCTTGAATCAAGTAAAACTCAAATGAATTGGTTTTCTAAACAGCTAGAACACGATATTAAAATCTTGCTTGTGTTACCATTAAATGGCCTATTTTAATCTCTTTAATTTTTGTCTTTGCAATCCATTCTAGAAAGCATCTTCTCTTACCACCTTTTTTCCTAGAAGTTGAACCTCTAATACCTAACAGTGTAACAGTCACTAAACTAGAAAGTGTAACGATTTGAAGTAACACTGAACTTACAACCTATTATATATTTGTGGGGAAGAGAAAAAAGAGGAAAAAACCACAAATAACTAATATCATGGCATAGTACAATCACATGACTGTCATAATGTGTTTGAATTAACTTTTGAAGAAGAAATTTTAAAAAAAATATGATTTGATAATAGATTTTGTGAAAAAAAATGATATTGATAATATGTTTGGATGGTTGTTGTCAAAATCACTTTATCAAACTGTAGATTGCTAAAAAAGGACAAATTACGACAAAGATGATTTGCCGTTGAATGGAGGGCATTTTTGGCATATTGCCCAATGACAGTGTCATTATTTTTCTCAAAAGCTGATCACCAAGGCTTCATGGAAAACCATGGTTTTGGCCTCTGAAACTATTTTTCTAGCATAATAATTTTGTTTTGTATTTTGAGGTGCCTAGATGGTTTTCAAAACATTGGTTTTGATAAAAGAGAAGCTGTTTTTGCTTATCTAAACATGCACCCAATATCATCCAAGTTTAGACCCAAAATCAGGATTAAAACAAGTGCATCAATTATGAATAGCTAAATCATATTAAAGTCAGGTAAAGTTCCTTGGTACTACCTAACTTTCAAGATTACAATGAACCATGTTATTTGTCTCCAAAATCAATCTCCTCAGGAGGATAAATATAGAATAATTACAACAATCTTTCTAGGTAGAGCCGGGCAGGCCCTTTTAGGCCCTGGCCCTTCAAGGGTCGGGCTTAAAAATTAGAGGAGTTAAACGAAATAAGAGCCTTGTAGGGCCTCAGGCTTAAAAGAGTCAGCCTTGCAGGCCTTGATCTGGCCTTGTAGACTCTTTTAATGGATGTGTTTATGATGCGAGAGAAGAAATTTATAATATTCTTACTCATGAAAGAAAGCTTACTACTCAAACTTAAGCGCAATTAAATGTCTTTAAAATTGATGATAGTGGCAAAGACAACAATAATAATCATGGTACTAATGTTGCTTAATGGTATGCTTCTTATGTTTTATGTGAGTTATTTATGGACAATAATTTGCTTTTCATTACGAATTAGTAAATATAATTATTTGTTAGATGATTCGTGTTGTTTGGATATTAATATTAACAACATTTATTTGATAAATTATAACTTTAATTTCTGTAATTTACTAATTATTTCTTTTAAAAAAATGGAGGAAAAATAGTTAAAATTTGAAATAGTAATTTCCAAGCCTTGTAGGACCGGCCTTGACCCTGGTGCTCTCAGGCCGAACTTTGAAAAACATATGTTTTTCTTACTTCGGGCCTTGTAGGGCTGGGCTTGTTAGTTCTCTATGTGTTTTGATGATAACTTAACAATTGTAAATTAAAGGAATAAGATTTCATGCATTTACTAAGTTTTCAGAAAAATCTTACTACAGTAACTGTTATGTTACTCCAATAACTTCACTGTATTTTCACATTCATTACTCCAGTAAGTCGTGAGTTACTCCAGTAATATGCCTTGATCCAAAATGCTTTTCAAAATATATTACTCCAGTAACTCCTAAAGCTACTCCAGTAATCACTTAGTTACTCCAGTAACCCTTCATTCTCAGACACATCCAGAATCAAAGCCCGATATTACTCCAGTAACCAAGTTGTTACTGCAGTAACATCACAGACAGAACCAACCTGAACCCAAATTACTCCAGTAAGTAAGAACTTACTCTAGTACCTTCCTAGACAGAAAGAACACGAACCTAAGCTTACTCCAGTAACCATGTTCTTACTCCAGTCAAACTAAAGACAGAAACAAGACATGATTGAGTTACTCCAGTTAGCATTCCCTTACTCCAGTAGGTTAACCTCGAGGTTCAGCAATCAACCTCGAGGTTGGTGGAAAACTCGAGGTTAAGAAACAACCTCGAGGTTTGTCTTCACGTTCTTTCCTATCTGACTTTCCCATTTCAAAGCACAAAACCTCGAGGTAGGAAATGCAACCTCGAGGTTGAGCAAAAACTCGAGGTGGCTGGTGAACCTCGAGGTTTTCTGGGTTTGAACTGATATAGCTTTTACGGAACTTGTGCGATCATCTCTGTATCTGACCCATGTGTATCTGTCTCATTGCTTTTGTTGTTATTACATTATTATACCTATTACTAACCACATTTCTTGAGCTTATCTTACCATGAAATATTATGCTATGATCATAAAGCAGACAATGATGTCATCAGCATTTATTACAGCAGAAAGTATAACAAAACAAAAGGCAAAGAGTGACAACATTCCTCCAGAACTCTAACAGTCAAATATGTTAAACAAAAACATTCTCTTACATTCTCTTGAGGAATAAGAATGTTAGTCAAACAGCTATGCTTCAAAAAAATTCAAACTGCTAGCAGACAGTGCGAAAATGCCAACGGTCATGTAACCTCCACCTTCGCTGCAAGATTACAAATGAAGACAACGACTATATCAACACAACGGCTATTTTACAAGACAACTATAAATTGAAGAACATTCAATTCAGCCACCTATCGAAACCCTGTACATTTACTCTGAGTTATTATCTTATCAGTTTCATTCATTACTCTCAATATCTTCGGATATTCTTTGTACTTCAGTGTTTCATTTATCTAATTGTGAGCAGTTAATTTAAACTTTCATTTCATTCGGTTGTAAAATCTTAAGGTTGTGGAACCTTAAGTATGGGTGTACGATTACAAGTAGCAAGGGGGAGTGATTCCGTGAGTGAAAGAATCATCCCAAGTTGTATTTGTAATCGCAAAGATAGTGAAAAATCCCAAGTGTTCTTGGGGACTGGATGTAGGTCAGGATAGACTGAACCAGGATAAACTCTCTCGTGTTCATTCTTCTTTAAACTACTCCTGCTCAGTTAGTCCCCTAATTTGCAAAATTTTGATTAAGCAATTAAATTATTAAATCACATATTCACCCCCCTCTAGGTGATATTCCATCTTCATTTGGTATCAGAGCCTGGTTGGTCAGTTTGGATTAACATCCAGAGTTTGATCATGGACGGAATATTGCCTGATGGTGCATCAATTAATCGGCCTCCTGGTTTCAACGGACAACATTATTCGTTTTGAAAAAACAAGTTCAAAGTATTCGTGATGGCTACGGAGTTCAGATTGTGGAGAGTTTTCGAGAGAGGAAACTACGAGCCAACCATTCTTGACAATGGTCTCAGACTTCCAAAGCCGAAAGAAGATTACGATGATAATGACAGACGAAATGTCACTCTAAACAGCAAGGCCATACTCTTGCTTCAGAGTGCACTTAGTCAACAAGAATACTTTCGCATTTGCAATCTGGAGACAGCTAGAGAAATGTGGGTGACCTTGGAGGTTGCTTATGAAGGAACATCCGCTATAAAGGAGAATCGAGTCAACACTCTCACAACGGAGTATGATCTACTGAGAATGAAGAACAAAGAATCAATTGCTGATTTTCAACTCAGGTATACCCATCTGATAAACCAGCTAGCTGCATTGGGCAAAGCCTATGAACAACGTGCCCAAGTCAGAAAGATCCTCAATGTACTAACCAAAGATTGGGAAGCCAAGGTCACAGCTATAGAAGAAGCTCGAGGTGAATCGATGGCTTCAGTTGCAACCTTATTCGGGAGCTTGTCTGAATATGAAAGCAAATTGAAGTTCAAGAAAGATTTGGACAAGATCAACGAGAACAACAAAAACAAAGGAGTTGCCCTCAATGCAGTTAAAGAAAAGGAAGAAAATGATGAAGATGATGAGGACGATGAAATGGGTATATTCGTAAGAAAATTTAAGAAATTTTACAAAAGGGATCAAGGTTTCAAAAATCGATTTCAGAAGAGAAGTTCCAGTAGCAGACGTGAATCCAGAGAGAAAGATCAAATCATCTGCTATGAGTGTGAGAAGCCTGGTCACTACAAGTCAGAGTGTCCTCAATTGAAGGGAAATGAGAAAGACAAAAAGAAGAAGTTTAACAACTTCAAAAAGAAGGCATATGTTTCAACTATATGGGGAGATGACTCTTCAGAAGAAGAAAGTAAAGAAGAAGCAAAAACAGCAAATGTTTGCCTAGTTGCAAAAGAACAACAACCAGAAAATAGTGAGGTAAACGATTCATTACCTACTTATGATGAGCTATTTGATGAATACAATGAAATGCAATCTGAATTTGAAAAACTTGCTGATAAATATTTTGATTTGAAAAGAAAAAATACTTCTCTTGAAATGTAAGTTAAAAATTTTACTGCCAAGAACATACTTTGTGAGGATTGTCTTGATTTGGAGAAAAAGAATTTATATCTTACAAAAACTTTTGAAAAATTCACCAGAGGGAGTGAAATGCTAATTGTGATTTTAAATGTCCAACGTTTTATAAATGATAGATCAGGTATAGGGTATAATCCTGCTTTTGACAAGAAGAAGGGCAAAAAGAAAACTGGTGGAAAATCATACTTAAATTATTTTCAAAAATCAGTGCATTCATCAAATCCTTTTGCTCATTGTAATTATTGTAATCGGAAGGGTCATAGCACATCATCATGTTTTCATAAAAAGGAAAGAAGGGATAAACCTGCTGGAAATTATCAATGGGTACCGAAAGGAACATATGTTCCTAAACCCCAGACTAACCCCAAAGGACCCAAGAAAAGATGGGTACCTAAAACTTAATTTATCTTGTCTTGTAGGTGTGTCTGAAAGCATCCAGAGTAAATAAGTGGTACATTGACAGCGGATGTTCAAGACACATGACGGGAGATGAAGAGAAATTCATTGCCTTAAAATCAAGAGACGGTGGCAAAGTCACCTTCGAAGGAAATCAATTTGGGAAAATCACTGGTATAGGTGAAATTGGAACTAAAGATGGACCTCTTATCAAGGATGTCTATCTAGTAGAAAGGTTATGCCATAATCTTCTAAGTGTGAGTCAAAGTGCTGACAAGAACAACTGGATCATCTTTGACTCAGAAGAATGTCTCATTGTCAATAAAGATGACTTTTCAATTGACAAAAGTAAACTCAAGATATTATTTAAAGCTCCTGAAGAAGGTAAATGTTATACCTTTGACCTTCCAAAAACCGTTTCAGAAAAATGTTTTGTTAGTAACTTGGATGAGAGCTGGCTGTGGCATAAACGACTTGCACATGTGAATATGCACCAACTAGACAAGTTGTTGAAGAAGGATTTAGTAATTGGTTTGCCCAAAATTCATTTTAAAAACGATATGATTTGTGATGCATGTCAAAGAGGCAAACAAACTAAATCATCCTTCAAAAATAAAATTGAGATTTCAACTAATAGACCTCTTCAGCTACTTCACATGGATTTGATTGGACCTGCCAGAGTGAAAAGCTTAGGGGGAAATTTATATACATTAGTTATAGTGGATGATTACTCTTGTTTCACTTGGACAATATTCTTATCTTCAAAAGATGAAATATTTGATCTGTTCTGTGTATTTGCCAAAAAGGTGCAAAACGAGAAAGGTATATGTATTGCAGCTATTCGGACTGATCATGGTGGTGAATTTGAGAATCAGCTCTTTGAAAGGTTCTGTGAGGATCATGGCATAGACCACAATTTCTCAACACCAATAACACCTCAACAAAATGGTGTGGTGGAAAGGAAGAATAAAATGCTGACTGAAATGGCCCGTGCAATGCTGAATGAACATCAGACTTCACAAGTCTTCTGGGCATATGCCATGAGCACAGCCAGCTGCATCTCAAATAGAGCCTACGTACGAAAGAGATTGAAAAGACACCCTATGAACTTTACAAAGGGAGAAAACCAAACTTAGCTCATTTACACATCTTTGGCTGTAAGTGCTTTGTGCATAACAATGGTAAGGATAATCTGGATAAGTTTGACTCTAAATCAGATGAAGGTATATTTCTTGGCTATTCTAATAGGAGTAAAGCATATCGAATCTTCAATAAACGTATCCGTATTGTTGAAGAGTCAATTCATGTAGTGTTTTGTGAATCAAAAACAATAAATTCTGTGGATGAGGATGATGAACTCTTGCAGAAAAACCAATTCTTTTCAAAGTCTACTTCTGCTTCTATTGAAAACTCTCAAGACATTTTTGAAAATGATTTTCAAAATCATCCTGATCAATCTCAGCCTAGAGCTTGGAAATTCATTAGGAATCATCCTCTTGACCAAGTTATAGGAAATATTGATCAAGGAGTTAGAACTAGAAACAGTGTTTTAAATGAGGTTATGTTCTCTGCCTTCATATCAGAGATTGAACCCTCAAAATTTGACGAAGCCCTATCAGACAATGATTGGGTCATCGTAATACAAGAGGAGTTACATCAATTTGATAGAAATCAAGTTTGGGACTTGGTACCCAGGCCTAAAGACCATCCGGTCATTGGCACTAAATGGGTATTTAAGAACAAACGAGATGAATCCGCAATCATAGTCAGAAACAAGGCTAGACTTGTTGCCAGAGGCTATAATCAGGAAGAAGGGATTGATTACGAAGAAACGTATGCTCCTGTAGCTAGATTGGAAGCCATACGTGTTCTTCTGCCCTTTACTTGCATCAAGGGGATCAAGCTCTATCAAATGGATGTTAAGAGTGTTTTCTGAATGGATTTATTCAGGAGGAAGTTTATGTAGAACAACCTCCTGGTTTTGAAAATGACCAATATCCTGATCATGTCTATCGTCTAAAGAGAGCCTTATATGGTCTTAAACAAGCTCCTAGAGCTTGGTATGAGACTAAGTAAATTTCTACTTGATCAAGGTTTTGTTAGAGGAAAAGCAGACACTACTCTCTTCATTAAGAATAACAAGCTTAATGAATTATTAATTGTGCAAATATATGTTGATGACATCATTTTTGGCTCTACTAATGAATATTTGTGTGAGAAATTTTCAAAGAAAATGCAGAGTGAATTCGAGATGTCTATGATGGGTGAGTTGAACTACTTTCTTGGTTTGCAAATTAAACAACGAAAGGATGGGATATTCATTTCTCAGACCAAGTACTAAGAATACAAGCGCTAAACTGGGTAAACCAGGAAAATGCTTTGGCCATCTATCTCTTCACTGGAACAAAGAGAAACACATACCTTTATCTAATCATCAACTTCAAATTGTTCATTAGCAATGATTGGTCCCACATCAAGTTCACCAACAGTGAATACTAATGACACTCCTGTTTCTTTGACACCATCCTAATAGAGAAAATAACACTGATAAAATGATTTCCATCAAAAGAAGAACGATATCATGATGTAAGAAAAACCATAAGAAAATATAAACAACAAAAAAGGTGATAGAAACCTGTAATGCCCTTTGAACAGGTGCAGCGCCACGGTACAATGGCAGCAGGGTAGGGTGAATATTGACTGTTCCTGAGAAATTTACAGGTGCAATATAGAATTTTGTTATCAGAGAGCTGCAGATTTAATTGTTAGATTAGACATGCATGCATAAGATCTAATTATTAACATTTGTAATATGAACGAACAACTTCTCCTGAGGAGGAAGAGAGAGGGTATAGGATTCCAAATGCATATACAACAAAAACAACAAAGCTTTACCCCTTAAAGTGGAGTCAGTTATATGGATCGCACACCATCATTATACTCTATCAACAACCAAATCTTTAAATAGATTGCTAACCAAAAGACTTCACACAATAACTTAATTGAATTCCAAATGCATGTATAACTCTATTGAACAGAAACTCAGATATGAAAGCAATGCAACAAAACTATGTCATAACCAAGTGTTTTTTATTTATTTATTCTGTCTTTTATAGAATTTCATTAAACACTGCATGTAAATGTAAGTCAAAGAAACTACAATCTTCTGGTATAACCATGAAGACTGAAGAGCCTTTTTACCCAACTAATTCAGTCAATGATCTAATTTTAACATGAATTAACTTGTAACTTGACTTATAAATTCAAAAAGCTTGGATTTTGATTCACTCTTAACTTGTTAAGGAGAGTATGGTCTCTCCTGGATACATAGGATGTTTAACTAGGAAATATAAGAGGACTGTATTGTTGATTTCGCTAGAGTAATTCAAAAATCACTAACCCAATGGTGGCATGTTTAGAAACTTGCTGGGCAGTATATTCCCATATGCTACAGCAATGCATATGTTTGGTTGCAAACTTCTCAAATTTGACAAGAAATAGTCCTGCTTGAAGAGAAAACATGAACATCAATTTTAATTATATTTCCATGTGCTGCTGTAACAAAGCTTTTACAGTTACCACAACATACCCTAGAACTTACATGCTTTTGATTGAGGTTGTCATGGGCTATGATTAAGAAACTTAAAGTTGGATTGACAAATGCAAATGTCTGTAAGTACTAGACCTTACCCTTTGGAAAAGTATTAGATTCATTTTCCAAATTCACAACTTGGGAGAAACCCAGGAAGATAAGATCACAATGTATCTCAATTTGAGCAACCAGCTATTATCCCCTTAATATATTCAATAAACCTCAAGCCCCCATTGAATTTTTTTGAACTTACCTTTTAGTTGATATGTGTTTTATATGAAATTTAGGATTTTGGCAAATATGCTACTGTAAATTCTTTTCTGGCCTTCATTTATCACCAAAAAAAAAATTCCAAACTTAATTAACGTTACTGTCACAAGCAATGCAAAGGAACTATATAGTGCTTTTTCCAGCCTTCAAAGCCCAGAACTTTACCCATACACCACATCATCAAAGAAAATAATCATAACCCATTCCCAGGATTACATTCACGGGAGCATTCATCAGCTACTGACAACAAAACGACATTAACCTCATTTCACCAAAATTATATTTCAGATAAAAAACTTAAGTTGATGGTTACGTCTCCAGCCCGTTCAGGTGTGAATACAAGATCAGAGGAGAAACCTCTATCAAGAGCAAATTTTCCAAAAGGGAAGGCAGCAGCTTTTTCCCCTATCCCTTCTAGCAGGTGGCTGGATAACAATAGCTGAAACCTAAATACTACCAAATCAGTGATTGATGCCTGAATTTTAGTCTTTGTCTAAACATAAAGATTATGTTTCTAAAACAGTCAAATTTACATGCTGGAATATAAAATCTAAATTTTCAGAAACCACTTGTGTAGCATAGAAGAGAAGGATTAAGATAATACATGCCCCCCCCCCTCTCTCTCTAGGGTGCTCCATAAATATCAATAATAACAAAATGCAGCTCCACAGAAGACCTTGGCATCACTTAATCAAAAAAAAAAAAAACTATCGAAGGAAAGGAAACTGCAAAAAGAAAAAGAGAATAAATAATGCTTTGGTATTGGTAATACAGCATAGCACGAGCCAGAAGGAACTCACAATGAAACAAATCACATGGAAGATACTAATGGCACTTTAGGTATCCAATAAGCAAAGCTCAGTTTCAAATTCTCCTATGTTAACTAACAAAAAATTTCAAATGGAAATGCAAAAAATTGAAAGCTGAGCCCGTTCCGCTGAACCTCGCGTGAACTGGACGACTAAATAAGTTTTTTTTTTTTTGGCCAACCAAATAGAAAGAAATGACACGTGCTATAATATAATTGAAGTAAAATAATATGGGATAGGATATTCTTACTATCATTTTTTGTTACTACCAATGTTACTACCATTTTCTTAACATTAGATCAGAATCTTATTTATCTTTATCATTTCTCTCTCCTATTGAAATTCTGATCTAACGGTGAAAAAGTGGTAGTAATATTGGTAGTAACAAAAAATGGTAGTAGTAAGAATATCATATCCCAAATAATATAGGTCGACATGCTGGAAAAGTTATAATATGACCATAGAAGTATAAAATGGATGGAAGGAAGTAATTTTATTTTGAAAAATTCAACTCTCATAGAAATACACGTAATGAAATGAAAAATGCACATCATAAGATGTTTAATTAGGATCTACTGAAATTACAAGAACCCCCTAATTAATTCTTTTTTTATAGGAGACTACAAACTTTCTTTTATATTATGCCATTTAAATATGCATCCACATAAAGATGTCAATAACAAATTTAAATATGGGATCTCATTGAAATATGGAAGGTGACATTATCATTCAGCAACTAATAATTGACATAAGACCCTATAAATAGTTCTTATATTTAGAATCATCATAGATATTATATGTTTTTTAAAAAAAATCATTGAGACAAAAAGACTATTCACAACCCAATCTCACTAGTCTCTCGACTTAATAATATGAAAGCTATATATAGAGAGAGGAGGGGGGGTGGATTGTGGGTTGAATCTCTTATGACTTTAGGCTACTAATGCTTACTCTTCAAGTTAATACTCTCTCTAGTTATAAATATAAGACATAATTGATTTTTTTTTTTTTTGTAAAAGTTAAGGAAGCTAAATAATTACTTAATCATATTATATATTATATATTTTTAGATTATATATCAATTTATTAGTCAAACTAATTTGTTTAGGAAAGAAAATACAAATATCAACACTCTAAAGTAATTTAATTAGTTTCCTTGATCTCTCTAAAAAACTCTACCAACATGATATACCCCGTGTGCGCGAAATTTGAGAAACAATATTGATTATGATTGATGATTAATTATAGTGAGAAGGTAAAAAGAATATGTATGATGGAAAAATCAATAACAAGAAATTGTCTGAAAATTGTACTAATGAGAAAGATTTGAATTAGATCACTCATATTTTTTGTACATAAAATCTTATAGGGTCTGCATATAAAATAAGGAATTTTCACCCATTTTCTTTATATTAATTGTTGAAGGCCTTATCACCTCCTTTTGGGTGGGTGGAACTAAATGGAGATGGTGCCATGATCCTATATAACTAAGGGCGGCGGAACTAGGGAGGGGCTAGAAATGGCCCTCGTGTCTTAAAATTACATAATAGAACACTAATTTTCAGGATATTACATTTCATCCTCATAAAAATTTCAATATTTTCACTTTAGTCCCCATTAGAAGTTTCATGAAGGGAGGAAAATGAAAACAATGAAATTCTTATGGGATCGAAATATAATTTCATAAACATCTGGATTGTATTAAATAATTTTTGTCCCTTAATTACAATTCATGGCTCCACCTTTATATATAACAAATGAGAACTCTTATAAACAGAAACAGAGCTTCATTGGTATAGGGGGGCCATGCCCCCCCCCCAAAAAAAAACTTTTAGTGTTCCAAAAATTTATTTAGAATTTTTTTAAAAAAAATTAATATAATATAAACAAGTATTTTATCTTATACATTTGGCCCCCAAATACTTTTTAGTTCATGAATATGCATTTGGCCTCTCAAATATTTATTGCAAGCTTCGTCCTTGCTTATAAAGTAGGTAATGTGTCAAGAGACAACAAAGGTTGTTGGATTGTTTGGATTCACTTGTGAAATAGGGTTTAAGTGCTTTTGAAGTTGATGTATGGCATGAATATGGTTTGGATTGGTGATGAAAAACACGTTCTCGTAAGTCGAGACAAAACCCTTTTCACAAACTTATCTCGTATACCGTAAATTACGTTGGAAAAACAACTTCTACCATTAAGGTCAACAGGGGATTTTGGCTTTAAAAAGGTCATGCTATAATTAGATACAGTGAATGTAGTTGATCTTCTTATGACAGAATCTACTGATAAAATTTGCAATATACTCCCTCTGGTCCTTATTATAAGGCACCAACTATCTTTTCTCACAAACCAAGAAAATTGAAGTTAAGTCATTAATGAGCCTAAAATTAATAAAAGTTTCTAACTTTATCCCTACTTTAATGAGATAGATTTAAAAAAGTTTGTTAAAGTAAGGGCATAATAGTAAATAGTAATAAATAAGTTAGTTAAATGTAGTTGGTGCCTTATAAAAATGACCAAAAATTTTGGGTAGTTGGTGTCTTATAAAAAAGACCAGAGGGAGTAGTGTTTTGGGAGATTCAAAGTTCTATGAAGTTTGATTAGGATTTCAGAAAGTTTGATTGAGATCTTCATATATTCCATGTCTCAAGAGCGAAGTACAAGATTGCTAATGACTTATAATAAAAAGGGTCAACTAATTCTTCTTTCTTGCTTGTTTATGATTGCAATCCCTCTCGCATAGTTTCATTTAAATTGCAGGGCTTATGCCACTTGGTTTGTACCCCAAAAAAAAAAAATTGTTGAGACCTTATGTATAATCACTAAGTCATATCAGGTTGTGAATTTAAGTTTTAGCATTTTTTTTAAGTTATGGAAAAAATTATGAACTCTAGATTGAATTTTCACTCATCAAAATAAACAAACTCAAAGTGATTGTAAGTTATTCTCCTTGATTTCAATGGGAAATTTTTTTTTCAACTTTATTTTTTTTAAACTTATTTACTAAAACTATTCAGGAATTGCGGCAATTATATATCTGTTTAGATTAATGGTAAAAGCTATTTTTTAGCGTGATTTATCATATACGACATAAATACGTGACATAAATTTTATTTTGATTTATGTATGGATTTTTTTAAAAAAATGTACAAGATAAGAAAAGCGGCAATAAAAGTTGGACCTGGTTTCTCTCAGCTACTGTGTTTGTCTGTTGCCCTCCTTTTCTTGGAACGACAACGTTTAAAATGTAAAGGCTGAACACAATTATGAATTTTTCTCCACGGTGATGCCTCAGTGGCATGGATCCTAGAGCCAATAATTTTTTTGGTATAAACCAAAGCTAGTAATTTATAATTGAGAGTCTAAACTTTTTTAAAAAAATGTTTTAAAATTCTTTTTAAATTTGAAAATTGATAATTAAATTAAAGGAAAAATCCATACTATTTATAAGTTTTGTTTTTTTGCTAGGACACACTATTTATAGTTTTAGAATAGTGTAATTTTTTTTTCTTTTGCTTGATGCATAACTCATTTAGTGATATTAAATAGAATAACTTCAACTATAACCCCTTCAAGAACCACTCTCATATGTTTTTTGGTTTTTTAATGGAGTGGATATAAATAAAAATCCAACTCCATGTTTAAAATTAAAATGGAGGTAAACTAATTGCAAGAAAATCTTACGGAGATAATGCAACTTACTCCTCTGATCCTATTTATAAGGTAGAGAGAGAATGTCTTTTTTGTCCCATTTATAATTCTTGTTATTAAATTTTTCATATAGATGTACAATTTTACTCATAATTTATTATTATGTAAACTTTGTTTCCATGGAGGTATAATATATGTTAATTAAATAAGAAAAAAGTTAGAGAGTTGTTACATTTTAAGACATAATTAGGGATGTTTAAGATTTTTTCTTGATTCTGGCTAAACATATTGGAAGTGACTTATAAATAAGATTAAAAATATAATATTAAATGAGTTGTTAGAAAAAAATTTTGGGTAAAGTGAGTTTTTATTTATATTCTCTCCATTAAGAAACCAAAAAAACATACAAGAGTGGTTGTTGAAGGAGGCTATAGTTGAAATTATTATATTTAATATCATTAAATGGGTTATGCATCTCAAGCTGGGAATTAGGGCCGGCCCTTGAAAGACCAGAGCCTAACAAGGCCGGCCCTCCAGGGCCCGAAAGAAGAAAAACACCTGTTTTTCAAAGCCCGGCCCGAGAGCACCAGGGTCAGGGCCGGACTTCCAGGGCCCGAAAATTACTATTCCAAATTTTAACTATTTTTCGTCCGTTTTTTTAAAACCAATATGATTAGTAAAATACAACAACTAAAGTTCTAATTTATCAAATAAATATTATCAACATTAATATCTAAGCAACACAAATTATCCAACAAATGAACACATTCATCAGTTCGTAATAAAAAACAAACTACTGTCCATAATCCACTACTGTCCACAAAATAAAACACATAAAATATAAGAAGCGTACCACTAAGCAGATGACTACACATCTTCTTCATCACTATCATCAATGTCAAAGATATTTGATTGTGCTTCACTAACAGCATTAGACTCTGTTTGATAAGTAAAAATATCATGTATTTGAAACACCTAAACCCAACTTTAATTTCAATTAAAAAAAAATTATACAGGGCCTAATAGGCTGGCCTTTGGCCCTCCAGGGCTTGAGGCCCTTCAGGACCAATTTCTTGAATAAAACATACTAACCAATATTGTATCCCAAATAAAAATACAAGTGCGAAACTGAGTAAACAAGGAAAATGTTTTGGACATATATATCTTCACTGGAGCACAGAGAAACACATACCTTAATCTAATCATCAACTTCAAATCGTTCATTAGCAATGATTGGTCCCACATCAAGCTCACGAACAGTGAATACTAATGACACTCCTGTTTCTTTGACACCATCCTAATATAGAAAGTAACACTAATAAAATGATTTCCATCAAAAGAAAAACGATATAATGATGAAAAAAAACATAAGATAATATAAACAACAAAAAAGGTGATAGAAACCTGTAATGCACTTTGAACAGGTGCAGCGCCACGGTACAATGGCAGCAGGCTAGGGTGAATATTAACTGTTCCTGAGAAATTTACATTTGTGATATAGAATTTGGTTATGAGAGAGCTGCAGATTTAATTGTTTAGATTAGACATGCATGCATAGAGTCCAATTATTAACATTTGTAATACGAAAGGACAGCTTCTCCTGAGGAGGAAGAGAGAGGGTATAGGATTCCAAATGCATATACAACAAAAACAACAAAGCTTTACCCCTTATATGGAGTCGGTTACATGGATCGCTAGTATGATTATACTCTATCAACAACCAAATGTTTAAATAGGATGTTAACCAAAAGACTTCGCTCAATAACTTAGTTGAATTCCAAATGCATATGTAACTTTATTGAACAGAAACTCATATATGAAAGCAATCCAACAAAACTATGGCATAACCATGTGTTTTTTTTTATTCAATCTTTTATAGAATTTCATTAAATGCTGCATGTAAATGTAAGGCAAGGAAACTACAATATTCTGATATAACTGTGAAGAGCCTTTTTACCCAACTAATTCAGTCAATGATCTATTTTAACATGCATTAACTTGTAACTTGACTTATAAATTCAAAATGCTTGGATTTTATTTCACTCTTAACTTGTTAAGGAGAGTATGGTCTCTCCTAAATACATAGTGTTGCGGACCCACTTATGAGGCCCATTTGCGACATGGCCCAACAAGGAGCAATCCGTATCAGAATCCACCTAAATGAAGGGAGATCCTAACCAACCTATAATCAAGGCTATAATCAAGAAAGATCCTAATCAAGGATCTTGACCTAGATGTGGCGGCATCATACTTGCGCTATAAGGTACACAAGGCCCTTGAGTCCAAACCCTACAAGTAAAACTCTATAAATAAGAGGTAAACCCTAAGGTATGACATTCTCTATTTTCTCTTTGATTAACTATGCTGCCGTCACTGTGCACACACACCACTCCTTCAGCGAAAGCCTTATTCGTGCACAGTGATCCATCTTTCTCTTGACTATCTACTTCATAGATATCTTGGAGTAGTTATTCGGTCCAATATCAATACACTAGTCCAACAAGGCTAAACATTTGTTATTCTTATACAGAACACATAGGATGTTTAACTAGGAAATATAAAAGGAGTGTATTGTTGATTTCGCTAGAGTAAAACAAAAATGACCAACCCAATGGTGGTATGTTTAGAAACTTGCTGGGCAGTACATTCCCATATGCTGCAGCAGTGCATAAGTCGGGTTGCAAACTTCTCAAATTCGACAAGAAATTGGCCTGCATGAAGACATGAATTTTTAATTATATTTCCATATGCTGCTGTAACAAAGTTTTTACAGTTACTACAACATACCCTAGAACTTACATGCTTTTGACTGAGGTTGTCATGTGCTATGATTAAGAAACTTAAAGTTCAATTGACAAATGCAAATGTCTGTAAATACTAGACCTTGCCATTTGGAAAAGTATTAAATTATTGAAATTTTTTGAACTTATCTTTCAGATGATATGTGTTTTATATGAAATTAGGATTTTGGTCAATATGCTACTGTAAATTCTTTTCTGGCCTTCATTTATCACCAAAAAAAAAACAACAACAACGTTACTGTCACAAGCAATGCAAAGGAACTATATAGTGCTTTTTCCAGCCTTCAAAGCCCAGAACTCTACCATACACCACATCAAAAAATAATCATAACCGATTCCCAGGATTACATTCACTGCAGCATCCATCAGCTACTGACAACAAAACGACATTAAGCTCATATCACCAAAATTATATTTCAGATAAAAAACTTAAGTTGATAGTTACCTCTCCAGCCCTTTCAGAGTGTGATTATAAGATCAGAGGAGAAACCTCAACCCAGAGCAAATTTTGGCAATGGGGAAGGCAGCAGCTTCTTCTTCCTATCCCTTCTAGCAGGTGGCTGGGTAACAATAGCCCCAACCTAAATACTACCAAATTGGTGATTAATGCCCCAATTTTAGTCTGTGTCTAAATCTAAAGATTATGTTTCTAAAACAGTCAAATTTACATGCTGGAATATAAAATCTGAATTTTCAGAAACTACTTGTGTAGCATAGAAGAGGAGGATTGAGATAATAATACACGCCTCTCTCTCTCTCTCTAGGGTGTTCCATAAATATCAATAATAACAAAATGCAGCTCCACTGAAGACCTTGGCATCACTTAATCAAAAAAACTATCGAAGGAAAAAAGGCCAAAAGAAAAGGAGAAGAAATAATGCTTTGGTATTGATCATACAGCATAGCACGAGCCTGAAGGAACTCACAATGAAACAAATAACATGGAAGATACTAATGGCACTTTAGTTATCCTATAAGCAAAGCTTTTTCAAGTTCTCCTATGTTATCCAGCAAAAATTCAAATGGAAATGCGAAAAAACGAAAGCAATACCTCTAATAAAGAGTCTGAAGCACTTGAAGCGATAAAAAGGGCATCAAGGACAGTTGCTGAGACCTGCCAATTTAAGACATTGAAGTAAACAGCAAAACCGAGAGACTCAACGCACAGAGAGCGAGGGACTTCTTCTCGGAAGACAAGGAGAGAGAAGGAGGCGAAGTAGCGCTCTTCAAACAGCAAAATCGGCGAATCATCGATGAAGAGTGCCCTGCAGGAGCTTTGGCTCCGAGCTCGGTGGCTATTTCTCACGTTGCCAAACTGAGCCGATTCGGCTGAGCCTCACGTGAACCAGACGACCAGGTTTTCTAGTTCGGGCGCTCTGCTATGAAAACAATTAGACACATTCGAGAATAGAAAGTTTTTTTTTTTTTTGGGTCAACCGAATAGAAAGAAATGAGTCAATCACACTTGCTAAACTATAGCGAAGTAAAATATAGGTCGAGATGCTAGAAAAAGTCATAATGGAACCATAGAAGTATAAAATGGATGGAAGGAAGTGATTTTATTTTTTAAAAAAATTACTCTTATGATAAATGTACATTGAAATTATTAGTTATTTTGTAAGTTATTGGGATTAAATTAAACCCCCGAATTATTATTATTATTATTTTTTATGGGAGACACCTAACGTTTTTCACATTATGCCATTTAAACACACATTGACATAAACATATCAATGACGAACTTAAGTATGAGATCTCATTTAAATATGAAAGGTGACATTGTGATTGCAGCAACTAGTATTTGATAAGAGACCTCTAAATAGTTCTTACGTTTAGAATTATAGGAAATATTATGTAAAGAGATTTTTTTAAAAAAAAGAATAGATTGAGACTAAGCTATTCACAACTCGGTCTCATTAGTCTCTTGACTTAATGATATGAAAAGTTTTTATATATATATATGTTGGTTTATCACATCAAGATTCAATTTTTATTGGTCGTGCCTTATCACTCCCTTGTTTCATCTATATTAGAATCTGATAATGTTCTTTTTCCCTAAAGTATTTAATCCTTAACACTAATTCTCTCCATCTGTAGTTAAGTTGCAGATTTTGGCCTCACTTTTCTTCTAAACAAGGTAAGCATGCAGAAATGGTCCTCATATAGCTTCTGCTATTGCTACTCTCAATCACTATCAATGGATGTCTTACATCCATTATCCCTTAGTGAATAAAGTGGAGGGACAAATTTGTATGGGTGGATGGCAAATGAATGGTGCAGAATACGTGAGTATTCTCCAAAGCATGAACAATAGGATTGCTCTTTCAGGTACAGATTTCTCCCTCCCTCTCTCAACATAACACGATGCCTGACATGTATATGGTACAAATTTGTGTGTTTGTTTGCTCTATAGTAGCAAATATATAACCTTCAGATGAACATGAACTGTTGGAGGAAGCTATGTGCTCTATAGTCAAAGAACATCATGTTTTTTTCAGCAATCAATAGTGCTTTCCCCCTATTCATTATGCCTTTTGAAAAGTTTGCTCTACATTTAAATGATAGATACTATTTTCATTCATGTTCTTTGATTTTAAATTTTTAGCAATCTTTCATATTAAACCACTTTGTTTGAGATCAATCAAACTTAAGGGAAAGTCAGTTTTGCAGTTTGTTTGGTAAGTCTGATTCTTGTGACTGGGACAAAGCTTCTTTGATAAATGATTGCAGGAAAAAGTAAAGATGATAAAGTGAAGACTTTTGACTATACAATGGTATGGGATTTGTCTTTCTTATAGGTTGTAATGTACCCTTATAAATTTTGTTGGTCACATTTTTACCTTAGTTTGACTGAATTGCTAAAAAATATATTCACCTAGTCAATAAAATAGAAAATATATTCACATCCATGCCATTAATGCAACTTATAATACCGATGAGTAGCCAGTCTTCCTTTTCTTTTATATGATACCTATTTGATATTTCCTTCTAAAAAGTTTAAAAAGGAATTCTAAAACTGAGTAGGAAAGGGGAGATATAATGATCTGTCAATAATGTCTAAAGACAACTTTTCATTTATGTGGTTGCTATGCTTTGATTCTGTAATAGGTAATTCTGATTGGACATGTCTGTTTTCATGAACTACACCAAAATAGTCACTTAAATGGAAAATTGCAGCATGCTTTTTCATTCCCAAACACTGCCAAACTATTTTTTCACTTTTATATTCATTGTTTTAACGTTTTATAAACAAAGAGCTAAATCAACGTACTTCCTATACTATACTATTGCCACTTAACTTTTCTTTTTGTTTGCTAGCAATTTACATGGCAGTAGAAACTGTTGTTCTTCCTATAGGAAGTGGTTTAAATTTGTTACCCAAAAACAGATAGCTATGTGACAAAAGATTTGTAGGCCTTTTAGTATGTATCTCAGATAAACAAGGTTATAACAGCATAACCTATTAACGCCTCAATTTACTTTTGCAGGTGGATCAAACATGTGTAACCTAAAGCATGAGGAATTTTAATGATGAGTCCAAATGGTAATAAAGCAAATTTGCAACTTCATCAAGTAAGTCCAAAAGCTATACAATGGTTAGCTGTCATAACATGTAAAAGGTATTGTTGCTGTCAAACTAAAGCTAGAACTAATAATAGCCAGGTTCTTAGCAAGTAAAGCATGAATAACTATGTACCTCCAATCTATTCACAAAAATATGATCCTTGAATTGTATATTTTCTTTAATCATGCAATTGTCATAGCTCCTTGTAGCTCTGTATATCATATGTAAAGGGCATATAGTCATGAAAGCATTAGATTGGAGGTTCATAGATTAAAAATAATGAAACTAACAAATGATACCTCTGAAAATAGTGGAGTCTTTGTTAATGTTGTCATTAAGTGTGGGCCATGATCACCAAGTGATAGTAACAGCAACATAAAATTGTAGAAAGGATATCATATATTCGTATAGGTAAATAAGTGGTTCACAAAGCATTAGATTAGAAGTTACACAACCATCAGTTCTTGGAAGCCTTCTCCACTTTCAACCA
This sequence comes from Acacia confusa, assembly GCA_037074495.1. NCBI lineage: Eukaryota > Viridiplantae > Streptophyta > Magnoliopsida > Fabales > Fabaceae > Acacia > Acacia confusa. The sequence continues at coordinate 45,593,724 of CM073503.1, forward strand.
TGCTAACCTCGTGTTGTTTTAGTTTCATTATGAATATACTATTTTGACTTACTGCTCTAGCTTTTGATAAAGATGTCAAACAATTTTTGTCAATATGTCTTATTTGAAAGGTTACTTTTAAGTTTATTAATAGAGTAAAATGGTTTCTTTTTATCAATGAAGGCAGCCAAAGTGTTGCTTTTCTCATGCTAGCCTTCAGCAGAAAGAAGCAGAACATTAAGGCTGAGGAAGGGGGAAAAAACCACAAGAAAAGGCACAAAAGCAAAAATGAATAAAGAGACAAAGGCCATGGCCAAATTTTGCAACTAATAGCTCTACCCCTATGATAAAGACAAGATGGAAGAAGCCTTCATGAGAGAAGCAGAGAAGCAACAGAAGTTTGAATTACCAAATGCACAAGCCTTCATGAGCTATAAATTTTAACGTGTCGCCTATCAAAAGCATGTAAAATTGCGTTGTTGCAGAATTTTAGTATGTGTTTGTAATGTCACTATTTTCATCTCAATATACATATATGACCTTTTTTTGATACACTTTTGTCTCCAATTAGATTTAGGTATTACTTGAGATTTGTTGTCCTTTGCTTTGTTGAACCACCAAGTTTTATCATCTTTTGTAGCTAAAAGACTTAGTCCTCAACTTTTGTAGATTAATTCATTCTTCCTTTTTGTTTTTTGTTTTGTCTGGAGGCCCATCATAATCCTATCTTGATGAATGAATCAATTTAACTTATTGCATTTATTGGTGTTTTTTTTGTTGTTGTTAAAAAAATGATATCGGCCTATCATAAGAGCCTTTCAATCAAATTGTGAGATTTTAAAAAACACTTCAAAGTAGTTAAATGTAATAATTATGTAGAAAATTTAGCTTCTTTTTTTTTTTTAAAAAAGCCCTTATTTATGAATGAGTGACAGAGAGTAATAGTAAGAATGTATTATAATAGCAAATGAGAGTTGGCATAGATAGTAAGGAATAAACTCAAGTTCCAAAAGGACGAGAGTTCGATTCTCTCTGCCGTTGTGAGAACTCATTTGGTAGGCGATTTCGTAAATCCTTTGTAAGTGTTCAAAGAGCCTTGGGGCCATGTTCTAGCTTTGGTGGGAGACCGGTACTGAACCCATTTAAACTTTTCCTTTCTATATAAAAAAAAAGAATGTATTATAATAATTAATTGAGGGAAAAATGGAGAAAAGTACATTTATTATTAAGACAAACTTAAAAGCAATTTTACATTTAGTGATAAGTTCATTATAAAACAGACTCTTATATATAGAGATGGTGGGAGCATTACACTCTGCTATAGAAAAGTATTTCTTTAAAGCCTCCCACGTTTTTCTCTTCTTATTTACAATTACAATTCTTATGAAAGTTTTTTTTAGTTTCTGGCTTTATACCTGATATTTTTTTGTCTTCTCCTTTTTTTGCTTAGGTTTAACCATGCCACATCATTCTTCCATCAAAGACTTGCATGATGAGACTTATAGGTGGACTATCATTGTAAGAGTATTCTGAAAGTGGAATATCTACGATAGGATAGCCTCTTCAGACGTTTTTACGCATATAGCCAATTATATGTTAAATTGTCTAGAGTTAAAAGCATGGGAGGATTGAAGATGGTTGTAGGTGATAACGATAATGGAGATAAGAGGACAACATGGAATGTCATGTATCGAGAAGTTTTGATAAATATGAATATGTGATAGTTGTGATTTAAACAATGTAGTGTTTCGCACTCTTTATATATAATCTTTTATTTCCTCTATTACATATATCAATATCCCAAGTTTTAATTGAATTTATAGTAGTAACAATTGAGTTATTCCACAAGCACAAGCACCCTGTGCAATGGAAGATATTTATGTTTACGATTGTTGAAGTTTTATTTCTAATATATAGTCATTTATTGATAGTGATGTTCTAATCTTCCTGAAAGCTTTGTTTAAGAGTTCATTTTAGAGGGAAATGAAGGGTTTTGATAGTCTCTTCTCTTATTTGGAAGTTTTAAAAATAAGAGGGGAGGGAATTAGGGAATTCCCAAAACCCTCATTCTTAAAAAAAAAATAAAGTTCTCCCAATATGCGAGGTTTTAAGAGGGAGAGTAGATTAATTATTTTTTATCCTCGTTTAAATAAAACACTCTCATTATTTCTGATTTTTTCTTTCTTTTCTATTGCTGGAATGCACATGAAAATATTTTTTAGAGAGAGAAATACTTTTAGGGAAAAATATTTTTAGAAAGAGAAAATACTTTTTGTAGGGGAAAATATTTTTAGAGAGAGAAAATACTTTTTAAATTTATTTGTAAAGTACAATAATTATATTAATTTTTAAAGAAAATGACAGAATGGTAAAAATAACTCATTAATCTTTCATCTTCCTCCCTTACTATTTTTTTAACCCTTAAACAAGGGGAGGAATTATCTTTCATTTTCCTTCCTTCTCCTCCCTTCCAAACTCCCTCATTTCTTTCATTTCCTTCTCCTCCAAACTTTCAAACAAAGCCTAAAGGTAAGAAAGTTGCGAAACTTAGGAAGCAAAATATGTTTGAGTAACGCGTGAAATACTATATCATCCATACGTGGGGGAAAGCACACACTCATTTGAAAATAAAAAGAAAGTTTTCTTTTTGGCCAACCAAACAAAAAGAAATGACACTTGCTAAAATATAGTTAACTGAAATAATGGGTTGGCTTTCTCTCATTATCATTTTCTCATTATCTCTTATAATCTCTAAATCATATCTATCTAATCAATATAAAACTACTTTAATTTTTTTCTCCCTTTCCCAATCAACAGCCCAGATGAGTTGATGAGGAAAAAGGAGAAAAAAACCAATGAGAGAATCTCTTGCTTAAAATAATATAGGTCGAGATACCAAAAAAAGTTATAATAGAACCATAGAAGTAGAAAATGGATGGAAGGAAGTAATTTTATTTTTGGGTTAAGGTGCAAAAATACACATATGTTTTTCCTCCAGGAGTGCCCAGCACCATATGTTTTTTTTTTTGTGCAAAAATACACAAGCTGTTAGGTTTTAGGAGCAAAAATACCACTTCCGTTAGTTGACCGTTAACTGACCATTAGTTGACCGTTAACCATGGTGAAATTACCTTTTTGCCCTTAGTTTAAAATAATTAAAAAAGAAAAGGGTTAAGGGCAAAAGAGTAATTTCACCATGGTTAACGATCAACTAACGGAAGTAATATTTTTGCTCTTAAAACCTAACCGCGTTTGTATTTTTGCACCTTAACCCTTTATTTTTTTAAAAAGATTACCCTTATGAGAAACTGTACGCTTTCGGAGGAGCCCGTAGCTCAGCTCTCCGCTACACCATGGCGCTCTCTCCCTCAATCGCTCTCTCACCGTCCTCTGCTTCATCGGAATCTTCCATTTTGGCCGCAGTCTCACCGCCTACCTGCATCTAAGCCCGCCTCCGGCTCCCTCAAATTCCCTTCCATTCGTTGTTCTCCCCCATTCAACGACAAAACCCGCATTTCACTCCCACCTTCCGACTATACCAAAACCTATTTCGACCCTACAATCGGTGACCCTCTCGTTTGTCGGGCTCGTTTCAGAGGTACTTTTTGGTTTCATTGTTGTTTCTTTCTTTTCTTCTTCTTCTATCAGTTTCGTTATTTGTTGTTTTGTTTATATGCAACTGGGTAAAAGTGTTGATTGTTTCCTTGTTAGAGCTTGCACTTGATACTTTAGAGTCTAAGAAGTGGGAAACAAGTAATGGAAGGAAGCAAGGATATTATACAACATGAATTACTAGATTTTTTAACTGCCGAAGAAACTAATGCTATTTGAAATGGCCTGTTCTTTATTGCACAATTTGTTTTCTCTGGAATTAGATAAACTATTATTATTAACTTAAGACTTGAGAAGAAGAGAAATAAAATTTTATAGTCTTTGCATAACCTCCTTCTAATGTTGCCATGGAGCTACAAGTGATTCCTGAAAATCTTATCTCGGGTTCCTCTTTGTTTACATGCCAACTTTGAGAATGTCGAGAGGATGGATATCTTATTCTTGTAGCCTATGGCAGGCGTCTCAATACATTTTGGTTCAGTTCTACCTTTTAATAAAGGGAAAACATTTTCTCAAAAATCATTTTCTCATGTCACACACACATGAAATAGTGAGACCCACGTATACATATATTAATTCATATATGTATGTGTGGGTCTCACTATTTCATGTGTGTGTATGAAACTTTTTTTTCTCATGTAACATGGGAAACCAAAGCCCTATAATAAATCTTCAAACAGACCATTTAATATCTATGCTCCAAGTTGTTATAAACTTTTTCCTTGTCAGTACAAATTCATGAAGGAAAATGATAAAAACTAGTTTGTTGTATACTGCTTCAGATGAGATGGAGCCACATCAGATTGTCCCACCAAATTCATTGCAATAATCAATAATTTCTGTTCAGTTTGGGTAGGCTTGACGGCCATTTCTTGTTCTTCTTTTCAAAAGTTAACATAGCTATATCCAGCAATTGAGAAGCCCACATTCTCAAGGTTTTCCTCAGTGTTAGTGTTACTGGAGTTGTCTATAGTGATACAGGATTTGATTCCAAGTCTCAGTTTTTGCCAAATTGGCCCAAAAGAAAGTTTCTAAACTCATCACAACTAATATTAATTCAAGAAGGAACCTCCTAGTTAGTTGGTTTTTTTTAGGCCAGACAGTTGACTGTTGGTGTCAACTGTCAAGTAGAGGTAGCATCAGAAACATCTGCTTGATAAAATGAATTTGAGATGCAATTTCCGGGGAACAACTGACTTCTAATGTTATAATGTATTGAATAACAGTCTCCTTTATACTCATTGCCTAAATTGTAAGCTGGTGGTAGAGGACAAAAGGTATATAATAGCATGCACAGGGATTGCTGGCTTCATTAATCTCTTAATTCTTCTCGAAGTTTCCTTAATCGCTGTTTCAGATAAGGGACTTCATCCCCCCCCCCACCCCCCCAAAAAAAAAAACACACCCAAATCACTGGTGTAAACTTGTGCCTATAGCATAACCCTAGGAACAATGAATACTTCCTTCATAAAAAGAGGTGTGAGTTCCGATTTGTATGAGAAATGGGATACAGATATGAGGCATGTTTTACAATCCTTCACACAAAACCTACTCGAAAGTCTCTGAGAGCATTGGTTCATGATATTTCAGGTACAGGTGTTATTTCGTATGCTTTTAGCATGTTTTGAATGTAAACCTCATCAATTTTCTGCCTAGAATAATTTGGCAAAACACGATATAAAGCTGAGGTCAATGAAGGTAAAACCATGAAAAGGGTAAGACCCTAGCTCGTGGACGGGCTTATACAATTAGAGAGCGAACTTGCCACATAACCATTGCAGTGAAAGGTTTACCTAATGAGGCTGAAGTGGAAGCAAGCCCTGCTTAATGAATCCTATTTTTTGTGACTAAGTGTATGTATGTATTATGCTTAAACCATTACAAGGGTGAAAATTCTATGTATTTTGATATTATGCTGTTCAGTTTGCATAAATGTTTAGGTGCCAGATGTCCCTGTAAAAAAACTGACTAAAATTGCACCTTTACCTATTATTTTAATCTTTTTCTGAGTTTGATTTGTGCATCTTTGTATTCGACCCCAAGCTAAAATATTAAATCATATAAAAAAAAAATACGAAGGCCCAAGCTAAAATAAAACAAATAAGTTCACAAAACTCACCAGCAACAGACATCAACCCGTACAAATAGAAACCACAAAACTCTACTGAAAAAAACCCACAGACCAGATAATAGAGCAAACACATAATTACTTGACAAAATATTCGCAACTTTAGTTTGCCACTTTTCTTCATTTTCGGTGCACTTCTATGCAAGTCTATAAACAAGACATTTAGTTTTAGACTCAGTTAAGCCACCAAAGCCTCTTCCCATCTTCTATTTCTTCGATTAGAGTGATCGAATCTTGGTCCTGAAGTGAAAGAACCAACAATATGATTAGGTATTTAACATAGTAGCTAAGGGAAGATTAAAACTGATAATTGTGAAAATAGGCGTCGGGTGTGTTTGTTTGGCTCTGTTCTATGATGATCGAAACAGACACTTCTTGTTTCATTGTATAGTTTTGCATTTTTTTGTCACTACCATCGATACTTGATAAAAATTCCATTTGACACATGAATGTTGAAAAGCATATCAGATAGCACTATATGTTGAAATTGAGTATTTTGAAACTGAATGGCAAAATATTTACAAAATTACTATTTATTTTCTTTTTCAGCCAACTTATGTACAATACTATAAACAAGAAGTACTGTTGTGGTGAAATATGCAGGCAATAAAGTAACACCATCTAAATTTTCATATATGCTATTTGTACTGTTGTGGTGAAATATGCTATAGGCACTCTAATTAAAAATTCTACAAATTTTGAAATGTGAAATTCAAGATGCAAGAATCCAAATGAAATTTGGGAAAATAAATTATTCACAAGTATAATAATCACACATAAATATATATTTACTCAAGCTAATTACCTGATTTTTGCAAATTTTGAACGATCTTGAACACTTTCGTCTACCTTCTCATGGGTGAAAGCCATAAATTTTGATGCAAGAAGAATTTTAGTGTCTTGATCTTCCCATTGCAATTGATGAATCCACATAGGATGTCCTACATAGCACTGTAGATTTTTCAAAGCACTTTGAGAATTAAACGGGAGCTTCTTTAATTTGGGACAACACCATACTTTAATCTCCTTCAAACTAGGACATTGTAATGTCATTCTACAAATGCTCCTTAGATTAAACAGATATTCCAAACGAAGAGAAGTGAGATTGGAAAACAGATTATTATTCAATATCCCAGTATCCTCACTTATAACTTCCTCCAATAAATTACACCTGACTAATTCAAGGACTTCAAGGTTTGGAGCATGTTTAAGCCAATTCAAGTCAACTACATTTTGACACTGATTGAGACACAAGTAGCGAAGCATCATTATATGCTCATGTTTCTGAAATAATGAACTACTCACAATATTTGCCGCTTCAGTATCCTCTGATTTTCTGCTATACTCAACTATTAATGATTCAAGATGCTCCATTTTTCCTAGTGCTAAGAACAAGTCATAGGGCACTGAGCATTGTTCAACAAGTAGCTCACACATGCACCTTTGCAATTTTGAGGAGATGAGTATTTTTTTAACAGAGGATGGGTTAGAGATCCAAATGCGTATATCTTGAAGATGATCTAAGCCTTCTAGCTCATGCAACAACAAATTTTCATCAATCTCAGAAAATCTAGATCCCCTCGTACTAAAAGCTTGAAGGCATACCAAACTGGATATAACTTCCTCTGGTAATACAAGAGTTCTCAGTCCATCCAGCAACAAGAACCTCAGCTTCTTCAAATTCTTCAACACCTTTGGCAGATTTCTTATACTAGTGTGGGATAGGTTCAAGTGTTGTAGGTTTACAAAGTCCCCGATTGTTGAAGGTAGATCTATTATTACATCACTACCTGACAAGTCCAACACTCTAATAGTACTTGGAAGGACAAATACCTCAGTTGGACAGATTGGCATCCAAACATCCCTAATAAGCAAAGTGACGAGATTAGGACAATGACGTCTCTGTGAGAAGTATTTTGCAATTGTTTCATTATTGCCCCACCATGATAGCTTTTCTACCTCTTCCCACTTTACACTATTGTATACTTGAAAGCTATGAAGGCCACTAGTCTTAGAAGAATCATTTACCAAAAATCTTGTCATTTTTTCATGATCACAAGCTATCCAAAGAGCTATATCTCGAATCACATTCTGCATCTTCACTGTATTTTCTAGCTCACCATCTTCTAATAAGCCAGCGTATTTCAGATTTGAAATTATATCTTCTCCCTGCTTACGTGCTTCATGTATATCATAATCAAATTCAGCTAAAAAACCTTCCGCTATCCACAGCAAAATAAGCTCTTCTTTTTTAATGTCATAGTCCTCACAGAATAGAGCGCAATACAAAAAACATGACTTGTATGTATCATTTGGCAATTGATTATAACTAAATTCAAGCAAGTAATATACATCTTCAACGATACCTTTTATCTTTGAGGGATAACTCCTTAAAATTTCTAAATCACGCCTCCATTCTTGGGGAGTCACCTTGTTTGACATGGCACGTCCAACCACACAAAGAGCCAGTGGTAACCCTTTACACTCTTTCACCACTTGCATTGCGAGAGGCAATATAAGAGGGTTTTTAAGAGTAGTTTCACCCACTTTCTCCTTAAACAACTCAAATGCTTTATCTGGCGTGAGGCACCCCTCCTTAAACAACTCTGTCGTGAGGCACTCCTTTGCATCCATTATCTCATCCGACTGAGCATCCATTACCTCATCCGACTGAGCAGTGAATTTTCTCTTGCATTCATGATTATTAGGGGAAGGAACCCCCAATTTCAACAAATGAATTCTTTCCCACTCATGGTCTAATAACAACACAAATTTCTTCTTATTTAAGATCTGGTATAACAAACAAGCCTTATCATCATCCTTTGTCCTATCATTACAACTATCATCTTGAATTTTTCCTGGATCTACATCTTTAGATGCCACAACCACATAGTCTCCTATAGTTGAGAGGAAATCATTGTTGAATTTCTTAAGTAAAATTGTTTTGCCTACCCCTCGCATTCCATACAAACGAATGATAGCAACCTCATCGTTAAGAAAACATGAGTGTAGTTCCTCAAATGTTGATTCTACAACCAGAGTCTCATCCACAGGAAGTTCCTCAAACAGATCACGAGCACACTTTTCTGCTACAACATCAAAATGCCCTTTGCTGCTACGATCATCAACATCACTCAACTTCTTGGTGAGCATTTTTTTTAGCTTGTACAAAGCCCAACAAATCTTGGAACAAAGACCTCCAAAACACTTGCCTTGTATTTCTCGATCACCTTGCTGCAAAATGGCTTTGACTTCAATCTGTGGGACTTCTACCCTGCCCATCCAACCCCATACCTCATTCAAAACCTTCAACTCTGGATCTGTATTATTCTCCGCCGTTTCGACCTTCCTCTTGACATCAAGATACCTGCTATTGTGTTCATCAGAAGCACTTTTCAAGGAGTCGAGGTTGCCTCCTAGATTGCGTATTGAATCTGCCCGTTTGGAGCAGTAGCCACACGAACAATTTAGGATGTTGAAGACTGGAGTGATAACGTCAGCCATGGTTTTGCCAAACGAATTGCAGAGCGAAACCAGATTGAGAAGGGAAGAGAGAGAATCAGAAGAAAAGGGAGAACAGATTGTCAGAATCAGTTTGGCGTAATGAATGCGGAGAGGCGGAGACCTTTTTACTTTGCTCTAGGGTTACAGACTTACAGATAAGATTAAGTACAATAGCTAATGTAAGCCGTACACGTGTATACAGATGAGAGAGTAAGATATAACTGTAATTTACACCTTTTTATACTCTTTTCTTTTTTTCTTTTTTTGGATAAATACTTATACTAAGAAAGATAAAAACGCAACGAACAATGTTTGACCTCTCGCCTTATTTGTTTTTTAGTTTTTTTTTTTTCCAGAAATTGAAAAGGACGGAATGTGAAGGATAATTAAATTGAAAGAAAATAGTGTTTATATAAAATTAGATTTGATTGAGTTAAAACAAAACTATGGAGTTTAAAAAGAATATGATGAAGATGCTAGATTAACGGGAGATAATGAAAGTTACAGAAAATTTAGAGATTTTAGGAATTAATATTTAATTAATTGAGTCTATTTTTATAATTATTTTATTATTATCTTTAGGAATTAGGAAATAAGAGAAATATCTTATTAGATATTGTCTTTTATTATTATCTTTAGGAATTAGAAAATAAGATAAATATCTTATTAGTTTAGATTTAATTGTTAGGATTTATGATTGTTAGTTATCTAAATCTTAGATTTAGATATATTTTGTATTTATATTTGAATAGAGTCTACCCTCTCTAAATCATTATAAATAGTAAATCATTATAAATAGGCCTGGTGCCTCATCAATAAAATGTCGACTATTCAGAGAGTAAATCAGTACGGGAGATTCTCCTTGGACTTTAATAATCTGATGAGTTGCAGATTTTGGCTCATCTACTATTAAGGATGTGGGCTGATTTAGAGAAGAGGTGAGATTCTTGCCTACTCTCTATCTCAGAAAGGTTGTTCTTAAAGAGTTAGTGAGATCATTGCTTCTCTTTAGAAACAAAGTAATCTATTTTCCTTTTATTTCCTAAGTTCTCTTTACATTCACATTTTACCTTCCCATAATCCGTACCCTAACATTTGGCATCAGAGCCACCAAAGGCCTCAACTTCCGCTGCCAAACCATTCCAATATGGGCATCGCTGTGCTCTGTTCTCCTTACTTGAAAGAAGACCACTATTATGAAGCTTCAAGATGAATATGAAGGCTGACACTTTGGTCTCGCCTTGAGGTCAAGGCGAGAATCTCAAGGGGGAAGTATTGATAGAGTACCGGATTAACGGGAGATAATAGAAGTTGCAGAAAGTTTAGAGATTTCAGGAATTAATATTTAATTAATTGAGTCTATTTTTATAATTATTTTATTATTATCTTTAGGAATTAGGAAATAAGAGGAATATCTTATTAGATATTATCTTTTATTATTATGTAACATCCCAAATTTGGGAACTCAAATATAAATATTATAAGATAAAATAATAAAGAGTTTTGGATCTAAAATAATTACAAAAAAAATATATAATTAGTTGAAATTAAGATTTATTTCACTTAAATTAATTGGGGAAAAACAACAAACCCCGATAGGAAATTATCTTAGGCGTAAAATATATTTTATGATGGCTTAGAGGAATTAGTTAGGAAAAGGCAAATCCTTATATGAAGTTAGGAATTTTCTTTTCTCTAATAATTATCAACACGTATTTAATCATTAAGCACCCAATTAGTATTCTCATTCTTGGCCCAACAACAATTAAAACCCAGATACTTAACCCAACTTCATGGCCCAAAACGCAAGAAAACCACTCTTTGATTCAATATCCATTTAGCCATCACGTGAAAGGTGAAAATCAGAAGCAACACACAACATACTCAGCTTATCACCTTATATCAGCAAGCCCAAAACAATGCCATAGTATTCAGCCACGTGTTGACCATATAACAGCCCACAAAAAGGAAATGCTCACATCCATTTCGGCAAGCCTTGAGTATATATGTCTTCAGCCCACTTCCTGCCCCAACAAACCGAGGTAATTTTATCAAAAAAAAAGTAATATCTATTATCTTTCTTCAAATCTCACGGAAAGGCAGAAACGATATCAAGAAATCAGAAACACAGCAACACGCCATCAGCCATACTTCACAGAGTCTCGAGCCCATCGCCTTTTTAACCTTCGGACCTTCCTTCTCAGACCACTGCTCGAACCTCCAGCATATATGTGACTGCCCTCTGTTTTCCATTCATTCTCCACACTTCTTTCGGTGAAGCAGAAGTAAATCACACTGAACAAGAAATCTCAGCACTCAAACCGAACACGCAAGCTCAGCCATGTCTCTTGAGCCAAGTGCCGGAGACCCTCTGGTCCTTACCCACCGATCAACCTTTCCTCCCTCCTTCTATATATATGACTGCTTCCTTTCTTTTCATTCTCCTTCGCCTCACCACAAGCCGAAACCAGGAAAACAGAGTGAGAGCCGAGAGAAGGAGAGAAAAGAGAGAGTGTTGTGTGAAAGAGAGAGAGAGAGAGAGGCAATCATTCTCTTGCCCTGTTCAGCGGCATCGAAACAGAGGAGATTATTCCTGCGCTATTGTAAGTCAGCCATCATCGTCCTCCTTAGTTATTAGCTGTCATTGTGTTCATGTTCTTTTGCTGTAGCGTCTCTGTACAAGTATGCTAAATATATATATATGTATGGCTGCGGCATCTCATTTTCCTCGTGACTGTATGAGTGTGTATATAAAGAAGAAAGAAAAGATAATTACTATATATATATATATATATATATATATGTGTGTGTGTGTGTGTGTGTGTGTGTGTAGGTTACTGTGTGCGTTTGGTTAACGTGTTGTGGGGGCTGCTTATATGATTAATGCATTAGGAAACTATATATTTATTCATCTTGGCATCGTTTTCTGGTAGTGGTTGTCTGGGTGTGTGAGTTTAAGTGAATATGGATATAGGGAAAAGAGAAGAGAAGTTGCAGTCATCGGTTTCCCTTGTAGCTGTCATGAGCATCGAGAAATACATATATAGGATCTGTGTGTGTCTTTCGGTTGTCTCTTTTTGGCTGTCGCGTGAGTTTATGAGTTTTGAACCTGTTTGAGCTGTCATGGTATTTCTTCTAGCCGTGGCTGTTGGCATTTCTTTTTCTTCCTGCATGTGAGTCTATATATATATGTGTGTGTGTGTGCGCGTGTGTGTGTGTGTGTGTCGCTGCCCTTGCTTTCTGTAAAAAAGTACATATGTATGTGTGTGTTGTTGCAGCAAAGAAAAGGAGTTTTCATGATTAAATATATGTATATATGTTATCGCTCCTTGCTCTGTCTCTGTGTAAAAAGTTAAGGAAGGAGCATCATGAATTGCTTGCTGAGACTATAAAAAAAGAGGTGTGCATATAAAACAAAAGAGGGAAGCCAACTTTATATATAATTGTTTTGCATGCCCTACGTTATTTTGTTGTGTGTCCAGTTGCAACGGTTTTAATTCCACGTGTGTATAATATGTTATGTGTGTGTTGCATTTTTTTTTCATGTGTTCGAATTATGGAAATAGTTACTAATTTAATGATGGAGTTTAAATTAGATTGAGAATAATAATGATGAGTAATAGTATTATGAGAAGAAATAAATAATAAATAAGATAAATAAATAATAATGAGTAATATTATGATTTATTAAAAGGAATAAATAATATATTGAAGCTAGACTATTTATTGAATACTAATGTTAATTGTCATTTATAAAGAGTATTTTGTGTGAACTCACGGTCTTAAATCCTATATATGATATGATGAAATATTACATTTTGGGGAAAGCCATGATAAATATTATAATTTATAATAATTACTAATTATTCAACTTCTAATTAAAGAATTGTTCATGTGGTATTTGTATTTATAAAAGCCTAATTTAAAGTATTAGTATTATGGTTGTTATTGGGGAGTTCAAGGAGTTCAAATTAATAAGATAAATGAACAATACTAATAATAATGATAAATAATTTTTGTTGTTATTATTAGGAAAAAGGAGATAAATAAATGACAATTGAGTTATTACCAAAGCTTGTCATATGTAGAATTTTGAATAGTTATTAATGGTTATTAAATTGATATTGATAGATTGAATTGTGGAGTGTTGAGCTCTCGGTTTAGGAGCAGTGTGGTAATAGTTAGTTTTGGCGAGAGATAACCACTTTCTACTTATTGATATTCATAATGAGTGGTTACAAAATTTTTCCAGGTGATAGCTCCTGTCTAGATCCGTCAAAGAAGTCAACAGAAGCATATTGTACTTTGACCATCTAGGGTTTCTATTTGTTTGTGAGTATGAATAGGTTAAGGTATATTGCCACACTCTAGGGCTCATAATGCATACTTTAGCATATTTTGAAAATTTTAAATTCCGCTTAAATTCTAATATTAGGTTAACTCCTATCAAATGATTACTCTGATTAACTCTGATTAATATAAGGTTATTTAATTAATAAAACGGTAGACGTTTCATATTATCTTTAGAAATTATAAAATAAGATAAATATCTTATTAGTTTAGATTTAGTTGTTACGATTTATGATTGTTAGTTATCTAAATCTTAGATTTAGATATATTTTGTATTTATATTTTGAATAGAGTCTACCCTTTGTAAATCATTATAAATAGGTCTGGTGCCTCATCAATAAAGTATCGACTATTCAAAGAGTAAATCAGTACGGGAGATTCTTCTTGGACTTTAATAGTTTGATGAGTTGCATATTCTGACTCATCTACTATTAAGGATGTGAACTAATTTAGAGAAGAGGTAAGATTCTTGCCTACTCTTTATCTCAGAGAGGCTGTTCTTAAAGAGTTAGTGAAATCATTGCTTTTCTTTAGAAACAAAGTAATCTATTTTCCTTTTATTTCCTAAGTTTTCTTTACATTCACATTTTACCTTCCCATAATCCGCACCCTAACAAAATCCCTAAATAGATAATAACAAAATTAACATTAAACCTCTAGATAAAAAAATACTGAGAAAATTATTATTATTATTCATAGGCTGAAAAACTAATAATCTCCTATTTAAATAATTCTTTTTTTATGATTTTAAAAAATGATAAAAAATGTTTATCTTCATTTTTTAGATTCAGTAAATTTATCTTTTTATATTTCAATTTCTTAAAATTGCCACATTTTATAATGTTTATATACATTCTTGTGGAACAATAGGAAATCATAAAGAGACCTTCAATTAATGTCATTTAAATTTGAGGTCTACTATACATATATAAAGACTTTTGGAATGTAGAAGAATAGGTTTGAAAACTTATAAAACATGCGCAAATATCTTGCCAAACACCAGTCTGCATGATTATGTAACAATGGCCATACATAATTTTATTAAGAGAAAATCTCAAACTGATGTTAATTCTTTTAAGCTGAAAATGAGAATATAGTTCATATAAATAATTTTAGTGTAGATGAAGAGCTTTCCTTGACAAATTATGCTATGTTATTTTCAACCTTAAGAAATTATATTCATGATACAAATTAAAAACTAAATTGTACCGGACATGTTATCCAATTAGTTATTTAATATTATTTTATCAAATTATATATTCTTTCATAAGTTTACATTTTTTACATTTTGTAATTTTGATTTTAATTATTTCAAAAGTCACTTATGATAAGGCCATTTCAAACAAGTTTTAGTAAGAAAAAATCTATTTATATTACCGTCAATCTAAACATAAATCATACCACATAATCTAACTTTTAACCAATCTTAAGTAAGCTAGATTACAAATAAATCACTTTTTTACCACTATAACACACAAATTATCAATTAAAAGATATGTGTGTGTGTGTGAGATTAATGTTTCTCATGTTATAGGAAAAAAATTATCTCATGTCACACATGAAATGGTGGGACCCACATATACATATATTAATTCATATATGTATATGTAAGTCCCACCATTTTATATATGTGTAGAAAGTTTAGTTTTCTCATGCAACATGAGAAAATTAAAACCATATATATATATATAAAAGAGTGTGGAAGAGTAAAGAAAAATGACTACAAAATTAGGAATGTGATGGTAAGTGTTATGATATCGATATGTTGTTGGCCTGTAATTTGTAGATAGAACACTTGACAACCCTGATTATTGTAAGATGTTCTGAGAGAGAAAGACATTTAAATTAGGCTTCAAATTTTAAAATTAAAAAAGAAACCATTAAAACTAAATAGAGATGAGTTAAGAATATGAGTTTTTTTTCATATTTTGAATTAAAGACCAAAACAACTATTTCACATATAATTTTTTCAGTATCTAACATTTTCTTCAAAATCATTACATTTTTGTGAAAACCATTATAATTTGTCAAAATCACTACTATTTTTAGGGTCTTTAACCAATTGAGTAGTGAGATTAATTAAAATAGTAATGATTTTAACAAAAATCATAATAGTTTAAACAAAATCATTAAGTATTAAAAAAAAGTTTGAAATAACATTTTGATCTTTAATCCAAAACATAAAAAACTCGTATTCATACCCATCTCTTATAATCCTTTGTAAGTTTTAATGGTCTTTTTTGAATTTTAGAAGTTGAAGTTGTATTTCAATCTCTTTTTCTTTCATATATACCTGGAATGGTACAGTGTGGTAGGGTGAAAAAAAACAGACTATAAAAATGCAATAGCGGGCACTATGATATATATGTGTGTGTGTCCCGATTATTAAAAATAATATTATAAAATTCCTATAACTTCTCAATGATAACTCATTCATTCTTCAATGATTAGTCTTTTATTTATCGTTGGCAAGTTATAAGATTTTTCTGATATGATTTTTCTTAATTAGAAGATTGATTTATAACTTCTTGAATTTACTGCATTAAAATCTCAAGAAATTGGCATGCCATATTGAAGTCTCTAGCATTAGATAGCAGGTTGAGTTTTGGTGGTTTTTATTTTTGTACTAGCAAGTGGTTTTTCTGTTAGGAAATCACACTAATTGATTGCCAAATCATTAATTACTACTCCAAACACAATTCTCATTGATTTTATTTAACTATGAGAAGAAAGTAACAAATGATCAAGTCCTTGTCAATTTTCAAACTGCACCTCTTATATTTTGAAATTATCAAAATAAAAGAGGCAAAGAGCCCTATTACAGAAGTCCTGTTATTTCAATGCATAGCCCTACAACCATTGTAGCTTACAATATAAATAACATAGAAAAGGACAGAAATCTCTCAAGAAGTTGAGGGTTTTAATTCTGTAGTAAATAAACTTCATCAAACATGATGTAGCCATTATCAAGGTTAAAGGGCCAAAATGAAAATTATTCAAAATTTTTAGGAGCAAATGCAATTTACCCGTCAGAGAAAGTGACCACCCAAAATAAAAGCAAGATTTTACGAGAAGCAATAAAAGTAAATCCCCAGAGAAATACAAGGTTAATTAATTGTTATTTAAACAATAGTAACAACATTTAATTTAATCATACAAAATAAGTAAAGAGAACAATACCTTGAGTTAAGTAAAACTCCAATGAATTGGTTTCCTAAACAGCTGGAACACCATATTAAAATCTTGCTCATGTTACCATTAAATGGCCTCCTTTAATCTCTTTAATTTTTGTCCTTGTAATCCATTCCAGAAAGCATCTGCTCTTACCACCTTTTTTCCTGGAAGCTGAACCTCTAATACCTAACAGTGTAACAGTCACTATTTGAAGTAACACTGAACTTACAACCTATTGTATATTTGTTGGGAAGAGAAAGGAGGGGGGAAAACACAAATAACTAATATTAAAGAGCATAATGTGTTTTAAAATAAATGTGTTTGGATTAACCTTTAAAGAACAAATTATTAAAAAAAAAAAAAGATTTTGGAGAATACATTTTGTGAAAAAAAATGATATTGATAATATGTTTGGATCATTGTTATCAAAATCACTTTATCAAAGTTTAGATTACTAAAAAAGGACATAGGTGAATGTCATTATTAGGACAGAAGATGATTTGCAGTTGAATGGAGGGTCTTTTTGGCATATTACCCAATGACTCATTATTTTTCTCAAAAGCTGATCACCATGGCTTCATGGAAAACCATGGTTTTGGCCTCTGAAACTATTTTAATAGAATAATAATCAGTTTTTGTATTTTGAGGTGCTTGGATGGTCTTCAAAACCACGGTTTTGATGAAAGAGGTGCAGCTGCTTATATCCAAACATGCACCCAATGTCATCCAAGTTTAGAACACTAAATCCTGATTAAAACAAGTGCATCAATTATAAATAGGGAAATCATATTAAAGTCAGCTAAAGTTCCTTGGATACTGCGTAACTTTCAGGATTACAATGAACCATGCTATTTGTCCCCAATACTGATCTCCTCAGGAAGATAAATACAGAATAATTAAAACAATGTTTCTAGGACTTGGTTTGCTGAGGATTTAGGAAAAGTTACTCCTTAGACTCTGGGCAGGCATAAGTTAATTCGAAAAGGATGTTATGACATAACAATAGCACTCTCTCCAGTCCTAAATATAAGAGTTAGATCGGACATTTACTTTGGTTCTAAATATAAGACCTCAATTCACTTTGTCCCTCAAGTATATAATTTTTCCCTAAAGTATCCCTATTATTGGCTGCATTTAATAAGAGAGTTTCTATGAAGGGGTAATTCCAATACATATGATTAAATAGGGTAATTCAAGGAAATCATCACACATTTATTACAAAGAACTAACTTAACTGATTTTCTTGATATTTGTAAATTACTTATCTAGCTCCTATGTTAAAAAGACCGTAGGGAGTAATAGACAGACCATAATACAATCTTCATGATTGATGATAACAAGTAAAGATAAAGAACAAACCTCCAGTGCTGTGCCCCCAGCACAAGGAAACACCAATGCATCCTTGACAAAAGTAATATCATCTACTTCTTTGGGCAGTACAGTTTTGTGGAAGCCAACTCGTGTGGTGATAATTTTAAGTTCCATTGTTTTCTCCTCACCATTTTTCTCAACTAACACTTTAGCTCGAGTTCCCGGCCACCCTGCAAAAGCACGAACCTAGAATTGTTCTAGGTCATAACTTCACAGTTCAGGTTAAATCAGGAAGCCTACCTTATTATGTAGAACCAATGCTTCTTGATCAAAGGATAACCATGACTCCTCAGGATTAATCTGCATAAAGCACCCATGCTTAGATGTAACTATTAGTAAGGAAGATGTTTCACTGATTGTATACACACTGGAAGCAACAGAAAGTAATGTGTCTGTCAGAACATTCTGTGGACGAGGAGAAAACATATTCTTTAAGGGATGAAAAGTTTTAGTCTATTTTATCATGTATTTGGTCAGCATGTAAAATAACTTTTAAATGGTGGCATACTTTATATTTCTGTGATGAGAGAAGTAAGGACTTGAAGCTTCTATTATAAAGCCAACTCAAAAACAGTAATTAAGAATTTTTAGACAAATACCTTCACTAACAAAATTACAAACATGTGTAAAAGACTCATAACATTGATATAATACATGTTGGATAATTTGATCAAAAACTTGAATGCTTCTTTGTTACAGCATTGAAGTGGTCTTAAATTTCAGCTAACTGCTGAAGGCAATTAAATAAATTATTTAAACATACAAACAAAATGAGATCTAATTTCAGCACACAAGATTCAAATGCAGAGGTAATGTATCAAATTCTGCTGATCTACCCTAAAGAATTACACGTGTCCATTCCCAAGGGACACAATTCAAGCCAACTGTACCTTTGGAGCCAATGTGGCCTTGTTGTGATCCTGAGGTTGAGCCTTCACCTTTGCAGATCCATCAAATATAGAAGGAAGTTCACGGATGAGAAGTTTTGATCCTTCCTTATCAAAGAAGGCCCAGAACTCATTAATTCACTAAAAGTGTAACTATATAAAGCATAGGGACTACAAATAGCCTACTACATCATGGGGAGAAATTGGTAGAGAAATAAAGAACTAGCCCCAATTATATAAAAAAGAGAACTATGGGAGGAAATCCCACCTTTAGAAAACAGCTGAAATAGTAAATCAGGTGCCTGCAAAGATGCCTAAAGATTAGTCAGAATAGGGGAGAAAGAACTACAACATTCATTTTAGTAAAGAACTACAACATTCATTTTAGTTTCACTGAACAACTGTGTTGTGAGAGAGTTAGAGAGGCAGAAATTTATGATGAGCGCAATTCTTGAATAAAAATACTAACCAATATTGTATCCCAAATAAAAATATAAGCGCTAAACTGAGTAAATAAGGAAACGTTTTATATCTTCACTGGAACAAAGAGAAACACATACCTTAATTTGATCATCAACTTCAAATCGTTCATTAGCAATGACTGGTCCAGCATCAAGTTCATGAACAGTGAATACTAATGACACTCCTGTTTCTTTGACACCATCCTAATATAGAAAATAACAATGATAAAGTGATTTCCATCAAAAGAAAAACAAAAAAATGATGTAAAAAAACCATAAGAAAATATAAGCAACAAAAAAGGTGATAGAAACCTGTAATGCCCTTTGAACAGGTGCAGCACCACGGTACAATGGCAGCAGGCTAGGGTGAATATTGACCGTTCCTGATAAATTTATACGTGTGATATAGAATTTGGTTTAGAGAGCTGCAAATTTAATTGCTAGATTAGACATGCATGCATAGGATCTAATTATCAACATTTGTAATATGAACGGACAGCTTCTCCTAAGGAGGAAGAGAGAGGGTATAGGATTCCAAATGCATATACAACAAAAACAAAAAAAAACTTTACCCTCTAAGTGCAGTTGGTGACATGGACGGCACGACATCATTATACCCTCTCAACAACCAAATATCTAAATAGATTGTTAACCAAAGATTTCAACCAATAACTTAATTGAACAGAAACTCAGATATGAAAGCAATCCAACAAAAATATTGCATAACCATGTCGTTTTTTTATTATTTATTCTGTTTTTTTATAGAATTTCATTAAATGCTACATGTAAATGTAAGGCAAAGAAACTACAATATTCTGGGCTAACCGTGAAGAGCCTTTTGGGCCAACTAATTCAGTCAATGACCTAATTTTTACATGCATTAACTTGTAACTTGACTTATAAAGTCAAAATGCTTGGTTTTTTTTTTTCACACTTAACTTTTTAAGGAGAGTATGGTCTCTCCTGGATACATGGGACGTTTAACTAGGAAACATAAGAGGAATGTATTGTTGATTTTGCTAGAGTAAAACAAAACTGACTAACCCAATGGTGGTATGTTTAGAAACTTGCTAGGCAGTATATTCCCATATGCTGCAGTAATGCATAAGTCTGGTTGCAAACTCCTCAAATTTGACAAAAAATTGTCCTGCATGAAGAGAAAACATGAACATCAATTTTTAATTATATTTTCATATGCTGCTATAAAAAAGCTTTTACAGTTAGTACAAAACACTCTAGAACTTACATGCTTTTGATTGAGGTTGTCATGTGCTAGGATTAAAAGACTTAAAAGTTAGATTGACAAATGCAAATGTGTGTAAATACTAGGCCTTACCATTTGGAAAAGTATTAGATCCATTTTCCAAATTCACAACTTGGGAGAAACCCAGGAAGATAAAAAGATAACAGTGTATCTCGATTTGAGCAACCAGCTATTATCCCCTTAATATGTTCAATAAACCTCAAGCCCTCATTGAAATTTTTTGAACTTACCTTTCAGTTGATATGTGTTTTATATGAAATTTAGGATTTTGGTCAATATGCTACTGTAAATTCTTTTCTGGCCTACATTTATCACCCAAAAAAAAATCAAAAATTAAACAACATTACTATCACAAGCAATGCAAAGGAACTATATGGTGCTTTTTCCAGCCTTCGAAGCCCAGAACTCTACCCATCAAAAAATAATCATAACCAATTCCCAGGATTACATTCAGGGTGGCATCCATCAGCTACTGATAACAAAAGGACATTAACCTCATTTCACCAATTATATTTCAGATAGAAAACTTAAGTTGACAGTTACCTCTCCAGCCCGTTCAGGTGTGAAAATAAGATCAGAGGAGAAACCTCTATCAAGAGCAAATTTTGCCAATGCGGAAGGCAGCAGTTTTTTCCCCCTGTCTCTTCTAGCAGGTGGCTGGGTAACAATAGCTGCAACCTAAATACTACCAAATTAGGGATTGATGCCTCAATTTTAGTCTGTCTAAATCTAAAGATTATGTTTCTCAAACAGTCAAATTTACAAGGTGGAATATAAAATCTAAATTTTCAGAAACCACTTGTGCAGCATAGAAGAGGAGGATTAAGATAATACATGCTTCTCTCTCTCAGGTGCTCCATAAATATCAGTAATAACAAAATGGAGCTGCAATGAAAACCTTGGCGTCGCTTAATCACAAAAAAACTATCGAAGGAACATGCAAAAAGAAAAGGATAAGAAATAATGCTTTGGTATTGGTAATACAACATAGCACGAGCCAGAAGGAAGTCACAATGAAACAAATCACATGGCAGATACTAATGGCAGTTTAGCTATCCAATAAGCAAAGCTCACTTTCAAGTTCTCCTATGTTATCCAGCAAAAATTCACATGGAAACGCCAAAAATCGAAAGCAATACCTCAAATAAAGAGTCTGAAGCACTTGAAGCGTTAAAAAGTGCATCAAGGACAGTTGCGGAGACCTGCCAATTTGAGACATTGAAGTAGACAGCAAAACCGAGAGACTCAACGCACAGAGAGCGAGAGAGAGAACCTGAGGAGAGCCCAAGAAGACGAGGGATTTCTTCTTGGAAGACAAGGAGAGAGAAGGATGCGATGTAGCGCTCAGTGAACAGAAAAATCGGTGAACCATCGATGAAGAGTGCATTGCACTAGCTTTTGGCTCTGAGCTCTGTGGGTATTTCCCTTTGTTATCTGGAACGGGCTAAGGGTTTCCCACATTACCAAACTGAGCCGGTTCGGCTGAGCCTCACGTGAACCGGACGACCAGGTTTTCTAGTTCGGGCACTCTGCTATGAAAACAATTAGACACATTTAAAAATAGAAAGAAAGTTTTTTTTTTTTTTGGGGTCAACCAAATAGAAATAAATGACACTTGCTAAAATATAGTTACTTAAAATGATATAGGTCAAGATGTTAGAAAAAGTTAAAATAGAACCACAAACATAGAATTATAAAATGGATGGAAGGGAGTAATTTTATAAAAAAAAAAAAGTTTTCACTCTTATAAGAAATGCACATAATGGAATTAAAAATGCACATAATAAGATGTTTAATTAGATCAATTGAAATTACTAGTTATTTTGTAAGTTATCGAGATTAAAGTACAACCCCTAATTAATTCTTTTTTACAGAAGACCCCTAAGTTTTTTATTTTATTTTATATTATGCTATTTAAACACACATTCACACAAACATATCAATGGCAAACTCTAAATATCATTTAGATCACCCATATTTTGTGCACATAAAATTTTAGAGTTTGCATATAAAATAAGGAATTTTCACCAATTTTCTTTTTATATTAATTGTTGAGGCCTTATCACCTCCTTTTGGATGAATGGAACTAAGGCCCCATTTGGATCGAAGAAAATCAAGAGAAGAAAATCAAGAGAGGGAAAAAGGAAAATTGGAATTTTTCAGTCGCAGCGGCTGTTTGGATCAAATTTTCTCTAGAAAACATTTTCCTTGCAGCGCGCCATTCTCCCATGTTTAAAAGAAAATGGGTTCTTACAAAAAATGGTGGGAAGTCATTTTCCAACGCCACCAAAGTCCAATTTGCCCTAATCAGATGATAGAGAGAAAAGAGAGTGATGACGGGGAAAGGAAGAGAGAGAAGACAATGACGACAAGGAGGGGAAGAGAGACAAGAGTGAGTTTAATCAACTGAAATCAACTCAAAAAGATATTTAGATATGATATAAATAAGTTTGAGAGTAAAAAGAAGGGAAAATGTTTGTTTTGGACTTTGCCGCCATTGTTGTACGTTTCAAGCTCCACCCCTCAACAAATTAATCCAACAGTAGATTGATTAAATTAATCACTCTAAGAATAAAGTTGGTTGGATAATTTAAATTTATTATTGACATGAGAAAGTAAAAAAAAAGTTGCAAAGTCGATGAACACACAAACGAGCTCCTCACATATGAAGCATGGGCAGAATGGCAGAAGGGGAGGGGCATGGGAGATGAACTGTTTTATCTAACAATGGAAGTTTGACAAGAAAATTGTGCAAAAATTTTGCAGGGGTATTCTACTGCGGGATGCCATTGTTGGCAAAGGAACTAAAGAAGTTGTCACATGAGCTGAGCCGCAAGACAACTACTCGCTTCGATTTTCATAAGGAGTACTTTTGACATGACAAACTAATGTTTAAGTTCCAGCCACTACAATTATTTATTCTTCTGGAGTCACAAAATTTAATAGTTCAAAAGGAAAAGTAATAAACGTTTAGGTTATTAGGAGGGCAGGAAGGTGTAATTATAGTATTTGCTATATAAATTCTGCACAATACAAAATGTGATGAACAGGACGATATGTACATGTTTCAATACAACAATCATCATTCTTCTTGTTTAATGAGTAGACATAACTGAAAAATAATCTGCTCTGCCTTTGTGGGAATAAGAAGTTTAAACCTAATTACTAATCAGAAAACATTGGAGAAACATTAGATTTAAAATGTCGTGGGAATGAGAAGTTTAAACATCAGTCCTCGTCGACTATGACTGATGGTAGGACTCAATTTATAAATGGCCTTCATTTATCATAATCCACGTCCTTCCCGACCCACCCCTTCCGTTAGTTCAAAACATCCGTGTTCGTCTTGATGATGGGACAAAAGTTTAGGTGGAATAGGAGGGGATTTTTCGCATTTTTGTTAGTTCAAAACGTCCTTCTCGACCCACCCCTTCCGTTAGTTCAAAAATTCAGATCCCAATTACGCAAAACCCATAAAATAAAATTAGAAACAGAGATACAATCTCACAATCCAGAGATTTACCGAACAAAACCAATTTTGATTGATTAATCACCAATCAATTAAGACTCGAGATAAATCCAGGAAATTGAACCCTTGATGACTATACAAAGAAGAACCAATTTGCCGAAATAGAATAGATTGTTTACCTTTAAGAGAGGAGAAGGGGAAGGAACTATTGCCGAAATTAGTGAAGAGGAAGATGGCGCGGAAGGATAGAAGAAGACGGCGCGCACAAAGAATCAAGGAAAAGCACGAGGGTACCGGCTGTCAAAAATAGAAGAAAATCAAAAGACCCATTATCTTCTTTATTCTCTCTCTTCTTCTTCTTTTTTCTTTTTGCTATTGCACTCGGTTCACCAGAGCTTTGGCCTGACTAGTCCGGATCGAGGTTCTATCGGACGCATTCGCGGGGACCTCTTCTAGGAAAATTTTCTACATCCACAAGGACTCGAACTCGAGACCCTTGCTTAAGTGACTCAAATCCCTTCCACTTGAGCCAACTTTCGCGGGTCTTTATTCTTTCTCTTCTATGGCAACTACTTTTATCCGAAGCTACAAATGAAAGCTAAAAAAAAAGAAGAGAATTTTGGGCTTTTTTGTTACTTGCTTTTTTTTTAAGCTGTCATCTAAACATACATCAATAAAATAAGTATTTTAATTTTTTTTAAAAAGTACTTTTTTGATTAAAAAATCCATCCAAACGGGCTCTTAGTTGCTGCTCGCTCGAGCAATAGTTTGTAAACATGTGGGCCGTAATTTTTTAAAGGCAAAAATATAATCTTTCTTTATTTTTTACTTATTTTCTTCCAACTAAACAACAATTTTTCAATTCAACAATTTTCTTTTTCACGGTAACCAAATGCATTAAAAGTAAAATATTTTCCCTTTTATCTCTTTCTTTCTTTTTTTTTTTTTTTTTTGGATACAAACGGGCCTAAAGGTAGATGGTGCCATGAGCCTATAACAAATGTGAACTTTTCAAATGCAGGGTGTGATAACGTGATAAGAGACCACGAAAGTTACATGGATTTTTTGGATTCACTTTTCATTCCATCCTTCTGCGGTTCTGCCCCGACATGCTTATCCCTCTAATTCACCTGAATTCGTTTTTAAACTTACTGGGGAGTTGTGGGAATTACGATGGTGAGATAAGAAAAGCGGCAAGAAAAGGTGTGATCTTATCTCTATATTGTTGGGAGTGAAACCGTACTCTTTCGGAGGAGACCGGAGCTGATCTCTCTGCCACACCATGGCGCTCTCTTTCTCTCAATCTCTCTCTCACCTTCCTCTGCTTCAACGGAATCTTCCATTTTCGCCGCAGTCTCACCGCCTACCTGCATCTAGGACCGCCGCCGGCTCCCTCAAATTTCATTCCTTTCGTTGTTCTTCCCCATTCAACGACAAAACCCGCATTTCACTCACACCTTCCGACTATACCAAAACCTATTTCGATCCTACGATCGGTGACCCTCTCGTTTGTCGTGCTCGTTTGGGAGGTACTTTTTGGTTTCATTGTTGTTTCTTTCCTCTTCTTCTTCTGCTTCTGTTAGTCTCGTTATTTGTTGTTTTGTTTATATGCAACTGGGTATAATGTGTTGATTGTTTCCTTGTTAGAGCTTAAACTTGAAAATTTGTAGTCTAAGAAGTGGGAATCCAGTAATGGAAAGAAGGAAGGATCTTATACAACATGAATTAGTAGATTTTTTAACTTCCGAAGAAACACTGGGTTTTGCTAGTTGAAATGGCCTGTTCTTAATTGCACAATTTGTTTTCTCTGGAATTAGATAAATTATTATTATTATTAACCTAAGACTTGAAAATAAGAGAAATAAAATTTTGTAGTCTTTGCATAACCTCCTTCCAATGTTGCTTTGGAGCTACAAGTGATTCCTGAAAATGTTTATCTCGAGTTCCTCTTTGTGAACATGCCAACTTTGAGAATGTTAAGAGGATGGATATCTTATTCTTGTAGCCTATGGTGGGCGTCTCAATACATTTTGGTTCAGTTCTGCCTTTTAATAAATCTTCAAACGGACCATTTTATATCTATGCTCCAAGTTGTTATAAACATTTTCCTTGTTGGTACAAATTCATAAAGGAAAATGATAAAAACTAGTTTGTTGTATCTGCTTCAGATGACATGGAGCCACATCAGATTGTCCCTCCAAATTCATCGCAATAGTCAATAATCTCTGTTAAGTTTGGGTAGGCTTGAGCGCCATTTCTAGTTCTCCTTTTCAAAAGTTAACCTAGCTGTATCCAGCAATTGAGAAGCTCGCATTCTTGAGCTTTTCCTCAGTATTAC
Organism: Acacia confusa; assembly: GCA_037074495.1. Lineage (NCBI taxonomy): Eukaryota > Viridiplantae > Streptophyta > Magnoliopsida > Fabales > Fabaceae > Acacia > Acacia confusa. The sequence continues at coordinate 45,620,261 of CM073503.1, forward strand.
TGGAGTTTTCTCCTGTGCTAGAGGATTTGATTTCAAGTCTCAGTTTTAGCCAAATTGGCCCAAAAGAAAGCTTATAGTCTCATCACAACTAATATTAATTCAAGAAGGAACCTCCTAGTTAGTTGTTTTTTATTTTTTGAGCCGGACAGTTTACTGTTGGTTTCGAGTAGAGGTAGCACCAGAAACATCTGCTTGATAAAATGAATTTGAGATGCAATTTCCGGGGAACAACTTAATTTGAATGTTGTAATGGGATGTGTGTGTGTGTGTTGAATAACAGTCTCCTTTATACTCTTTTCCTAAATTGTAAGCTGGTAGTAGAGGACAAAAGGTATACAATAGCATACACAGGGAATGCTGGCTGCCATAATCTCTTACTTTTTTCAAACTTTACTTAATCGCTTTCTGTTTGAGATAAGGGAATTCATCCAACCCCCCCCCCCCCCCCAAAAAAAAAAAAAAAGAAAAAGAAAAAAACCACACAGACTAATCACTGATATAAACCTGTGCCTATAGCATAACCCTAGGAACAATGATCACTTGCTTCATAAAAAGGGGCGTGAGTTCCTATTTGTATGAGAAATGGGATACAGAAACGAAGCATTTTTTACAATGCCTACTTAAAAAGCCTCTGAGAGTTTTGGTTCTTGGTATTTCAGTATGCAGGTGCAGGTGTTATTTTGTATGCTTTTAGCATGTTTTGAATGTAAACCTCATCAATTTTCTGCCTTGAATGGTTTGGTAAAACATGATATAAATGAATATATAATGCTGCAGGGAAGGATGATGAATCCTCAAATGTAGAGGCATATGCTGTAGGACGACACATTCGTATGTCTGCCGATAAGGCTAGACGAGTGATCGATCAGATTCGTGGTCGTTCATATGAAGAATCACTCATGATATTAGAGCTCATGCCTTATCGAGCATGTGACGTCATCCTTAAATTGGTGTTTTCTGCAGCAGCGAATGCCAGCCATAACCTGGGTTTAAACAAAGGAAGTTTAGTTATCAGTAGAGCCGAGGTCAATGAAGGTAAAACCTACAAAAGGGTAAGACCCGTAGCTCGTGGACGGGCTTATGCAATTAGAAAGCGAACTTGCCACATAACCATTGCAGTGAAAGGCTTGGCTAATGAGGCTGAAGTGGAAGCAAGCCCTGCTTAATTGATCCTATTTTTTTTGTGACCAAGTATATTTATGTATTATGCTTCTACCATTACAAGGGTGAAAATTCTATGTGTCTTGATATTATGTTGTTCAATTTGCATAAATGTTTAGGAGATCTTGATTTGTATCTTTCTTCTGCTCTTCTTAATCAGATTCAGTTCCTGTTCTTTAGTTTACGCTCATGGTGGCCTGGTGCAGCACTTGCAAAATAGCCAGAATTGTTTATGTGGCCATATGCGTTAGATGGCCTCAGTTTCTTTTCCAATCAGTTGGATCGTTATCAGATTTAACAAAATTTAATTTAATGTCCTGTTTGTTATGAAGTAATTCCTGTTGAAAACGGAAATGAAAAGGTAATTGTAAATTGCTGTGTCTGTGATGTTAAACACACACATCTCACATATACTGAAGAAGAGAGGTGATTTTAGGTAGAAACTATGAGAAAGTAGGGAGATAATATCAACAACAACGGAGGGAGGGGGAGAAAAAGAACAGAAATTAAGGGGGGAAAGGAGAATATGAACGAAGGGGGAATAAAAGCTCAAATAGCAACAATAATTTCAGTTCATCGAAGTTTGAAAATACAAGTGTTTCAATACCCCTTTTTTATGGACTAAGTTTTACTTCCTTATCAACAAAGCTTCAACAAATTTCAACTTGCAAATTACAACTGGCAAAAGACAACTTGAAAGTGCCTACTTGCAACACCCACTTGCAAGATCCACTTGGAAAAGGAATCAAAAAGCAAGCACCTACAAATAATGTAATCTCACAAATCCCACTTGCTCTATCCAATCTAATACATGTAATGATTAAACACTCCACAGGCTAAATAAACTCAAAACATAAAGTAATAAAACATGAAAGTAAGATAGATTTCCTTCTATAGGAAGTTATCTCAAAACATATATAATTATTATATTCCATCACTTCTCCCCAGCTTGAAGAATTTGGTTCTTGACAAGTTAAAATGGAAGGCCAGACTTGAGGAGGGAATTCTGAAATTCAATATAACACTTCAACTCAAAAATCCTTTCCAATAAACAAGGTAATGAAAAATGAGACGCTATCAAAAGCTAGCAATCTAATCATACTAGTTTGGAAAACCTTTCCAATGAACAAGATAGTTGTAGAGGTTATCATCATATGAAAAAACAATATGTTCTTCCATAACCACAACAACTTTGGGATGATGTATAGCACAAACTTGACAAGTTTGAAGAATAGGAGGGCAGTGTGGCGTAGAAATTTGATGAATTTGAACACCTATATTGTCAGGGTTTTCAATATGATGAACATCTACACCTTGTGACTCATAATCTTCAACCATCAATTCAAAACCTCGATTCAATTTAAGACTACTGGCTTATATTTCATAGTGATTCCTGCTAAGTCAGTTCCTTATCTTGCTTCTCATTAACAGCTATGCCAGCTCCTTTTACTTCCTAGATCTCTTCCATGGCTAAGTTTTCACTTTAATTAGCTCTATTAACATCTCTTGGTGGTACAAGATGTAACATCCCAAATTTCTAGGATTTGAATATTGGAATATTGTATGGGAAATTTAAATTATAAAATTTGGGTTAAAATAATTATGAGCATAATTATTGGAAATTAAGGCCTATTTACCCTTAATTTATTTCGGGGAAGAAATAAATTCAAGGAATATTTGTAAGTGATAATTTTAGACCTACATATTATAGGATTAATACTTTATGGCTTAGGAAACTAAGATTTAATTTCCTTGAAATTATTCAATAATTGTAATTAAGTTTAATTGCAAATATAATAGTGTTAAAAAAATGCTGAGGAAAGAATGAAACCATTGAAAACAGACAGACCCAAGGTGTGACCATTTGTAAGCCCAATATATGATGACCCATTGCTTCAGCCCAAATCACCTTGAGTCCAAATACATTCCATCAAATATCTAATACCCATACCCCTCATCCTTGGGTTCAACTAGCGTGGGGGTCGGTCTTCCTCACTTTTAGGGAGGGGGTTCAATCCCTGCGTTGGTCAAGGCGCTGGGGGAGGCATCCTAGGGGTCTTAGACAGTCACGAATAGAGCTTCTGAAGCACAAGATTACTGGAGTAACACATGGATGACTGGAGTAACTCGCTCATTAATCATTTGGAGGCTTCAACTTACTCATTTTAACTCCGAATTGACCCGTTCCAAGTTCCACTTGATTGTAGAAACTTCAAGAATCAATCTATGAACTTGTGTAATGATTTTCTCAATCCTTTCAACAAGTTCTTCTTTCTTTCTTCTCTCTTCTTGATTATTCTTCATGAATCAACTCATTATTTCATTTCTTCTCTTGATCTTTCTCCACATGAACAACTCCTTTTTGCTCTTGCTAATGCTAATGGCATCTACATAAGACATCATCAAAACTAATTATAACCAACATCTTGGCCTTGGAATAAAATTCCTAATAAATCCTTAATTAAGAAAAATTGACCCAAATCTCCAATTTATTTCTCCCAACCATAAAATATTAATCTTACAGTATTTAGGCCTCAATTATCACTTTCAATTATTCTTTAAATCTTATTCTTTTCCCAGAATAAATTAGGGAAATAGGCCTTAATCTCCAATAATTAATACTATAATTATTTAGGCCAAATTTCTCAATTAAATTTCCCATACAATAATCCATTATTCAAATTTCTAGAAATTTGGGATGTTACATATGTGTTGAACTCATATTAGAAAGTGTTTAAACTATTAGATGCTCTTGCTACTATTGCAGTCATATATGGACACACACTGACAGAAATATGTTTTACTCTTCGTTGATTTCAATCGATGCTCAAACACGATGTGTAGAAAGAAACAATCCAAGAAATGCCAACAACGGCTTAAATAGTTCAAATTTTAAGTTCCCCTCCAGGAATTACCACCTCACTGTCATGGCCAGTAACGAGTTGGGCCCTAGATCCACGAATGAAGAAAGCATTGGGCCAAGGCGTGGGCAACGTGTGTGAGAACCCTCACGAAGACTACGTGAAATCCAGAAGGAAATGGCTACATAAGGGGAGAGAGCATAACGGTTTTGGCAGGCAATGATTGTGGAATCTCTTCTCTCTCTTCAGGACGTCACCTTCTTTATTCTGCTATCTTCTTTTCAGCTTTATTTTCCATTCTTGTTGTAGTGGGCGTTTGCGAACGTATCTGTTTCTTTGATATTTCCAGTGATAATAGAATATATCAGCTATTTGAGCCATTTCTACTGTCTTACATTTTACTCTGAGCTATAACCATCACATTTGGTGCTTTCATTGACTCTCACACTATCCTATGGCAGAAAACACTCGTCTCAAAGATCTGCAGGCCGATATGAAGCGTACCAGCGAGTTCATTAACGACACCACTGGCCGTCTCGATTTTGTCGATCATCGCTTTGACCAACTGGACTCTGTTCTGAAACTAATGGCAAGTTCCATGACGGATATTACCAAACGCTTGGATTCCCTATCCCCACCAAGTCACGATGGTTCTTCGTCGCACACTCTCCTGGAACAGACACACCTCACATCATACTCTGTTGTGCCACGCTCGGTTAAGATGGACTTCCCTCGCTTTGATGGCACTGACGCCCTGAATTGGCTATTCAAAGCAGAACAATATTTCAAATACTATGAAACACCAGACTCCTTGCGACTGGTCATTGCCTCCGTTCACCTCGACGGCGATGTTTTACCATGGTTCCAAATGCTGCAAAAAGGACACCAAATTCCTACTTGGTTTGCTCTTTCCAAGGCCATCAACTCCATTACGGTCCTTCACAATTTGACTGCCCCCGTTCTACCCTTTTTAAATTAACTCAGTCGAGCGTGGGTGGTGTGCTCACCGATAACACCAAATTTCTGGCCCTGGCGAATAGAACCGAGGACATATCTGAAGCAGCATTACTAGATTGTTATCTAGGTGGTTTGAAACCTGAGCTTAAACGTGACGTCATGATCCAACGACCGTCTTCCATTGTTAGCACTATGGCACTTGCTCGTTTGTTTGCGGAAACGCCGACATCCTCAACTCCGGCGGGTCGCACCACGGGTTACACGCCTTTTACTCCCAAGACCAGTGCAGCCGCTGTTTACACCACTCCACCATCGTCAATGACCTCGATGGGTGGTGGCAAAACCAATTTGCCTCCCTTCTTACCAACGCCAAAGACTCCACCGATTCGTAGGATGACGGCAGCGGAAATGCAGATCCGGCGAGAGAAGGGCTTATGTTATACGTGTGACGCCAAGTTCTCCCCCACACACCGATGCCCCAATAAGCAGCTTATGCTGCTCTGTGCCGATGACGTAGTCACAGACGGTGATGAACCTGGTCCCATCGACCCCTCCAGCACACAAGACCAAGAGACCACTATGGAAGCCACTTTATACCATCTCTCGCTCCATGCCTTTCGTGGTACTCCAGGCGCTGCTACCATCCGCTTTACAGGGGATCTCTTGGGCACTCAAGTTCAGGTGCTTCTGGACGGCGGCAGTTCCGACAATTTCATCCATCCACGCATTGTTAAACATTTAAACCTTCCTGTTGAACGCACAACCGAGATTCGTGTTCTTGGAGGCACTGGGCAGGTTTTACGCAGTAATGAAGTGGTCACACACGTTCCGGTACAAATTGGGGGCCACACCCTGCACTTGACCATGTTTGTCTTACCCATTGCCTCCGTAGATGTGGTCATCGGCGCCGCCTGGTTGGCCACACTAGGGCCCCACGTGGCAGATTATAGTACAGCCACAGTTAAGTTTTTGGAGAACGGTCACTTTGTCACACTCCAAGGGAATCGAGGTACAACTGCAGATCCAGTGCACTTTCACCATTTTATGTGACTGCAACAAACTGATGCTGTCGCTGAGTTTGACATATTAGACGTGATTGAACCACCCACGACTATTGTTGAATTTCCTCCGGAATTGCCTTCATCAATGCTTCAGGTTCTACGTCGGCATGCACGTGTTTTTTAAAAACCAGACGGTTTACCCCCTGTTCGCGACCAAGAACATAGGATTGACTTGCTTCCCGGATCTGGCCCCATACAAGTCAAGCCTTATCGGTATCCGTTTAGCCAAAAGGCAGAGATCGAACGCCTTATCACTGAATTGCTTGCTGACAGTCTGATTCAACCAAGCTCGAGCCCATTTTCTGCCCCTGTTCTGCTGGTAAAAAAAAAAAGGATGGCACCTGGCGTTTCTGTATTGATTACCGAGCTTTGAACATCGTGACTATCAAAGATGCCTTCCCTATGCCGACAGTGGATGAGCTCCTTGACGAGCTTCATGGATCATCGTTCTTTTCCAAACTCGACTTGCGCTCTGGTTATCATCAAATTCTTATGCGCGCCTCAGACCGTGAAAAGACTGCATTTAGGACACACCAGGGCTTATACGAGTGGCTTGTGATGCCTTTCGGCCTCACAAACGCTCCTGCCACCTTTCAGGCGTTAATGAATTCAATTTTTCGTCCTTTCCTTCACAAATTTGTATTAATATTTTTTGATGACATTTTGATTTACAGCCAATCATGGGATGAACATTTGGAGCATGTTGACTTGGTTCTTTCGTCTTTGCATCGGCATCAATTATTTGCCAAGCTCTCCAAGTGTGCATTTGGTTACCGGAAGATAGACTATCTGGGTCACGTCGTGTCTGAATTAGGAGTGGATATGGATCCCTCCAAGGTGCAAGCAATTCAAGCATGGCCAACGCCACTAAATATTCGCCAGCTCAAGGGATTTCTGGGCTTGAGTGGGTACTATCGGCGCTTCATCCGTAATTACGCCCACATAGCTGGTCCACTAACTGATTTATTGGGACATGACCGTTTTCTATGGACTCCTACAGCTCAATCTGCTTTTGACACGCTGAAACATGCCCTCAGCCATGCTCCAGTGCTCGCGTTGCCAGACTTTAGCAAGCCCTTCGTTCTGGAGACCGATGCGTCAGGGATGGGGGTAGGTGCTGTCTTGAGCCAGGACAACCATCCCATTGCTTTCTTCTCCAAAAAGCTCTCTCCTCGTCTCCAGTCGCAGTCCACATATGTTCGCGAGCTTCATGCCATCACCGCAGCCATTGCTAAATTTCGCCACTACTTATTTGGGCACCACTTTACGATTCGTACAGATCATTCAAGCTTGAAACATCTTTTGGAGCAATCAATCCAAACTCCTGAGCAAGAAGCATGTCTGCCAAAGTTATTGGGCTATCGTTTTAACATTGAGTATAAAGCCGGGAAGCACAACCAGACCGCCGACGCCCTATCTCGTGTAGATTGTATGGCTCTTACCACCATTGAAGATTATTTTATGGCCTTCGTTTATTCTCAGGTTCACGCTTCTGAATGGATTGCCAATCAAAAGTCACAACTCCACGCCGAACCAAATGGGGGGTCTCATTTCCATCTCCGAAATCAAGATTTGCTCTGGAAAAACCGTTTGGTTATTCCACCGGACCACTCTGAACTCATACGTTGAATTCTCCTGGAGTTTCATTCATCGGTACTAGGTAGGCATGCTGGCTTTCTGCGCACTTTTCATCGCATCGCTACTCTGTTCTTTTGGCCGAACATGCGTCGGGACATTCGCAATTTTGTGCGTTCTTGTTCTGTGTGTCAACAAGCCAAGGTTTCCCAGCTTAGCCCTACTGGGTTGCTCCAACCACTTCCCATTCCAAACCGCATCTGGGAAGACATTGCCATGGATTTCATCACAGGCCTACCACTGGTCAAAGGCTATTCGGTGATTTTTGTTGTTGTGGATCGTTTATCCAAATATGCACACTTTATGCCATTACCGGCCTCCTTTACCAGTCAAATGGTGGCTGAGTCATTTTTATCAAATGTGATTCGTTTGCATGGAATTCCATGCTCTATTGTATCGGACAGGGACAAGACGTTCTCTAGTGCTTTTTGGCGTTCTCTGATGAAAATACAGGGTACGAAACTTTGCCTTAGCTCTGCTTACCACCCACAATCTGATGGGCAATCTGAGGCTGTCAACAAATGCCTTGAAACATATCTGCGATGCTTTGTCCACGATTACCCTCGTCAGTGGCTTACTTTCCTCCCGTGGGCCGAATTTTGGTATAATACATCATTTCACACTACGATTGGCATGGCACCATTCAAGATTGTATATGGTCGTGATCCTCCTCCTCTGCTGCGTGCCACGTCGTTAGAAGATACTCCTTTTGAGGTTCATCATCAGCTAGCACAACGCGATGAGCTGCTCCAGACTCTCAAAACTAATTTGAACAAAGCTCAGTTTCGGATGAAATCCCAGGCAGATCGAAAACGCACTGACTTGGACTTGGCTGTGGGCGACCTGGTATTGGTTAAGTTACAGCCATATCGACAGCACTCTGTCCACTTACGCAAATTTCAGAAGTTAGCAATGTTGTATTTTGGTCCATTTCCTATCACACACCGAATTGGCAAAGTTGCTTATCGCTTGGCTCTACCTGAGGGCGCTCGAATTCACCCCGTTTTTCATGTTTCGGTTCTAAAGAAGTTTCATGGGGATGAACCTTCTCAATTGTATTTACCATTACCACTGATGTCCGTGCCTGAAGGCCCCGTGTGTCGGCCAGTTGAAGTCATCCGAACACGTTTAGTACAACGTGGTTCACAATGGCAGCCTCAATGTCTCATCCGTTGGGATGGTTCGTTTACAAATACATGGGAATGGGCTGCGGATCTGCGCGATCTTTATCCAGAGCTGAACCTTGAGGACAAGGTTCTAATTGAGGAGGGGAATGATGTCATGGCCAGTAACGAGTTGGGCCTAAGATCCACGAATGAAGAAAGCATTGGGCCAAGGCGTGGGCAACGTGTGAGAAAACCCTCACGAAGACTACGTGAAATCCAGAAGGAAATGGCTACATAAGGGGAGAGAGCATAACGGTTTTGGCAGGCAATGATTGTGGAATCTCTTCTCTCTCTTCAGGACGTCACCTTCTTTATTCTGCTATCTTCTTTTCAGCTTTATTTTCCATTCTTGTTGTATCTGTTTCTTTGATATTTCCAGTGATAATAGAATATATCAGCTATTTGAGCCATTTCTACTGTCTTACATTTTACTCTGAGCTATAACCATCACACTCACAATGGAATATATAGGTCCGACAAGATTAGTTAAATTTCCTTACATTCTTCCATGAATGTTTATGATCGATCTTATTACTTTTTGCATCTTCTCTTCCATTATTTATTATGTTCTTTTAAACTGTCGAAAAGTATTGTCCTCTCCAAGAAATGGTCTTGCTTCCACATTTGCTTATAGAAGTATAAAAAGGTGCTTCATGTGTTTAAGAATATAAGAATGATGGACTAGGTGCATGACTCCAGTTAGAATTTCTTACGGTCAGGTTTTCAGAATATTATGATGATTTGAATGTTGTATACTTGTATGTACGGATTTTTAATAAAAGTTATTACTTTTTAAATGATTACAATCTGTAACATTGTTGGAATTGTTACAATGGTTACAAATTTGTACTCTGGAGGGCTTCTTTACGTAATACAACCATGGTTAATTTGCTTTATCAGCTAATAGTAATGATTAGTTAAGCTCTTTTTAAAAGTAATGCCCTCAATTTCAATGATATTGGCTGACCATCCTTTTTTCTCTGCTTTCTTAGTTGTTAGGCAATAATCTACTTTTGTGGTTTCCATATCCCCGGCTTATCGAAAATTCATACCCACCATTTAATGTATGAAGATTAGACATGTATTAGTTTAATACTTCTGTTAAAATGTTATTTAATCTCATTGCAGTCGAAGGAATCTATGATGACATTCATTTTAAAACTTGGACTTTAACGAAGATAATTGTCATGATGTGTTGTCATCAAGTTCAAATGAGGACGACGATAATACGTTTCTTACGTTTAGAATAACCTGAGCTTATAGTAATCTTCCATCTGCTGGATTTTCTGATAATTTTATTTCGAATTGTAAATGAGCATAAACCTGTTGGAACTTCCAATGAAAATACAGATCATAGCTGCTGTCTCCAAACCCATCAACCTCACGACACAGAAGTTGAAGGTATTATATGTTCCTGCATATTTGAAGTTCTCACCTTGATGGATTCAACAGTTTGGTGAATCAAGAATTCCTCAGTATGAAATTTCAGTAAGAGATTATATATTAGCAGTGATTGAAGTAAGAACATATAAAAAAAAGACAGATGGAACAGTACAAGCTATTTTCATGATTTTAATGTTGATGGGGTACAAGAATAAGCACCTTTTCTCCAGAAACAGGGTCTGTGAGAGGATCCTCAACAATGACTTGCCTCAGAAACAAATTGCCCCTAGTAGCACAAAATAAAATTCTCTCAAATGCCATGGATCTTTCCCTGGGAACAAGACCAGCTACAAAACCCAGCTTCACTTGCTTTGATGAATCTGTTGATATTTCCTTCACAACAAACCAAACCATAGGATTATTTCAAAACAAAAAAAAAAAAGATTATTATTTACCACATATATGTGTGAAAAAGCGACATGGAGATAGCTAAAAAACATACTTGATCTTGTAATAGAGGTGTTTCCATAGATTCTCCACTGTGACGTGATTCAAGTTCTCTCTACTGCTCCAAGGCACGATTCTGAGCTGAATGGAAAAAATCTCCAGCCTGAAAAGAAAGAATACTCATTTGATTAGTTGGCTTATCAAGTCTTAAGATTTGGATATCATAGCTTTGATCTTATAAACTAAAGTTCGATGGGATTAATTATTACATCCTTCAAAACTGGAAATTGGTGAAAATAGGACACTGATGATTGAAAGAGGAAAAAATATATAGACTTGGCACTTAAAAATATTGATAATTTTTTCAAGAATTTTTTTCAAAGAGAAAAGAATGCTAACAAAATTTAGACTTCTTTAACAAAGCCTTAATCTAGAGATTGGAATAGGCAATATAACACAAGAGATTGTAAGCATTTTATGAAATTTTAGGCGGTATCTCTTCAACTTGCAGACCTTCATGTTGGGCCTGCAGTTGCACCTATAATATGGGTAAAAATGGGAGAAAATAAAGCATGAAACAAAAGCTAGAAATGCGGCTAAACAGAATACATGACATTACACAAACTCCATTTTCATGTCTATCAAGCACAACCTATGGTTTAGCCAGCAGTGAAACAATTCCCATGCCCATGTTACCTTTAATCCTTGTTGAACTTGAGGTGGCATCACCAAATCTAATATAGTAACCAACCTTTTGGCCCAATTCAACACCACATCCAAAAAACATGAAAATAATGAAAGGGGAAGAGGGAAGAAAGAGTAACACAAACTTTCTCTTTGCCGGACCCTAATCGATGGGCTAAATTGGGGGATGCGTCGTGTGCCAGTGTCCGTAGAGCTATCAAGTGTTTCTCAGGGATTCCGAAAGATAGTGCCCGACAAATGGGAATTTGCTCTCCGAGATCAAATGCCGAAAGATAGTGCTCACTCTACAAGCCTCTGGGAGGTCTGGCAACAACGGAGGTGGCAACTCCATGTCTAACTTGGAAGCCAGTGGCGATGTGGGATCCACCTCCACTTCGTCGAGTTTGACAGAGACGAAGGAAATTTGCCAAAATATTGGCTATTTTTGAAAATATTGTCAAATTGGGGTACTGTTGAAACATTTTGTCAAAATATGGCAGTTGGTGGCGTCACGTCAGACAGCGCCACAAGTACAGGTAGTGTCACCACGTGCGACGCCACCTAGTTTTTTTTTTCTTAAAAAAATAATATACTGCTCCATCAGCTGCAAAGCTGCCATGCGGCAGCAAAATCAGAGTAGGGGCCTGACGCTCCCTGTTTTGATTATTTATTTATTTATATATTATTATATATATAATATTGTATTATATAATAGGGTAAATGTGCAAAAATACACATGATCTTTGCTCTCAGGAGCGTCAAGCACCATGTGTTTTTTTGTGTGCAAAAATACACATGTTAAAAAATAGGTACAAAAATGACACTGACCGTTAAAAGCAAGATATTGACTGACTGTTAAAAGCAAAAGCCTCCACGTGGCATGATTCTAATGGTTAGAAAATGGGCTGGACTGCATTCTCCTCCTTTTTGTGTGTGTGTCTCTCTCTCTTCTGCAACTTCACCTTCATCTCCTCTGCACCGTCAGCTCTGTCTCCTCTAATCCATCCAAACACGTTTCCTGGTTCGTCACCGCCGCGCTGATCCAGGCTGTAATGCCCACAACTCCCTACCAGCTGAATTACGCGCTCAGTAATGGAAAAAAATGACATTTTACTATATCAAACAATCTAAGTCAACAAATCAAAGATTTATTTCATTTTCATTTTCTTTTTCTTTATGGAGCATGACAAATGGAAGAAACGTGCAGAAGCCAACTTGCCATTTTATATTATTAAAGTTTCTTTCTAACAAAGACTCCTCACGGTATTGATAAGGAAGTTTCCCAGAAATCTTGTTCTTCACTTATAAATTGGATTCCTGTTGTTTACACAGATATCATCGCTATTGCTCTTTGTTTGCCAGAAAAGCTTTGATCGATCCCAGGTATGAATGATCTTCTTCCTCATTCCTTCTGTATAATGCATATGCTTCAACTATTGATCACATCCGAGTTAGTAAAGATCGAAAAGATTAATTTCACACATTTTCTCCTATATTACAGAGTTGATGATGAATAAGTTGCAATATTCAAGGTCGTTAGGGTTTTGGAGGGACGTGGTGACTGGTGAGGGAGGAAATACTGGAGTAGCAGGAGGTCGGGAAGCGCGTGACGTTGCAGACAGTTTTGATGGAGCTGGTGACACCAGTATTGGGGGTGGAAGGAGTTGATCATGGTCCGGAATTGGAGTTGTGGTTGAGAGCTCCGAGTGTGACATTGACAGAGAGAGAAAGGAAGAGGATGGGTAAAACAAAAATGATGGCAACAAGGGGCTTGCAATGGGGGATGTGGGGAAAGATGGCTGATCTTCGAGGTGATCAGATATTTTGCCATAGCCATGGACGAATTTGGAGGAATTCATGGCGAGATCTAAGAAGAAGGAAGAAGATGAAGTCTTTGCTGGAGGATTCATGGCGGGATCTGAGAAGAAGGAAGAAGATGAAGTCTTTATTGGAGGATGTTGTTGTTTCTGACCATTAGAATCATGCCACGTGGAGACTTTTGCTTTTAATAGTCAAACTAACAGTCAACATTTTGCTTTTAATGGCGAGTGTCACTTTTGCACCTATTTTTTAACTACATGTATTTTTGCACCCAAAAAAAGCACATGGTGTTGGGCGCTCCTTAGGGCAAAGCTCATGTGCATTTTTGCATCTTTACCCTATATAATATATATTATATTATATATATTATTAATAATATTGTCCAAGCATTGGCAACCATTGGCAACATACAGTTCCCAAAGAAGAAGAAACTCAGATTGAAGACGACGATGACGTGCCGAGAGCTAGCTAACCAACAATTGGTTTGAGAGCAACAAAAATATAAAAACAACAGGATTGTCGAGGAAGATGATTTTGCAGTCAGCAATGAAAAGTAAGAGAGTATGATTATTCTTGGATGTTCGAATCTCGCAATACCCATTAAAAGTTGTGTCAGGGACGTCTCTTCTTACTATTTCTCATCGTCTCCCCTTTTTCTAGTCCCTTCCCCTAACACTCCTGTTCAGCAAGATCACCGATCAATCCAAAGAACTCACCGTCCGTATGATATTTGCTTCCGATGTAGTTAAATTGGTCATTGGAGCCGCAATTGCCCTCTCAACAACAAATCGAACTCGCATCTCGCTCAAAATTCAAATATCCCTAAAATTTTGTTGAATGAGATGTTGTAGAAACTTTATATACAGTTATAATTGGATAATGATGTTTTGTTTTGGGACATTAGGGGAGTAGGAATTAATAGATCAGAAGTGGCTAAATAGGAGAAGGAGATTTAAGTAGGCGCTAAAGGTGAGTGAATAACATGCTATTATAATTCTTATAAATGATATTTTTACTACTTGTTATATTTTAATTTTATTACAGCATTTCCTGATCATGATTTCTCCAATAAAAGTTTATTAGAATTATCTCAGCTTCTCATCGATTATGAACCCATGCATAATCATAATCAAGGCATCATTGAAGAACTTATAAGTGGTCCAGTTGTGTCTTTCCTCTCTATGATGGTTTTGGTTTATTCATATAAGTCCCATATATATTGAACTAAACTTGCCTTATATTTACTTATACAGAAAAGATATATCTTGAAGAATTCTAGTGACTAGTAGAAGGAATATTAACTGAAGATTTTACGATAGAACATCTACTTGAGAAAGAAGAAGTAAAGCTTTTGTACAGGAACTATCGTAGTTTATATCTAAAACAAGATCTTTATTAATCAATTATTTTTCTTCTTATCTAAAATCGGTGTTGTGGATGACTAAGATGAACCATAATGGTCACATTCTTCAAAGAAGCATAAAAGACAAAAAGTGAGATGATATGATGTATGTGTCTCTTTAATGATGTTAACGACCCAAATTTAGTTTCACTTAACAATGTTTGCACCTAGATTAATGTTTTATTGTTAGTAGATGTTATTACACAAAGATTGCGCCTTAGGCAATTTGTGTGTGCTATTAGTAAAAGAGGGAAGAAAGGAGAGAAAATTGCAGGAAGAAAAACATTTGTAACATTTGTGTATGAGAATGTTTCGATCTAACTTATCCTTAGCTTGACCAAGTTGTTTTTGCTGTGCTGAAACTTTAGTGGGTTCATAGGAGTTGGAATTATTGGATGCTATGACTTGAGTTACACACTTACAATTTTGATTGGAATTGCAAGTTTCTCTGTATTTGTCTAATGTAGAGAAATATTTGAGATGAATTAGAAAGTGGAACCATATGCAATTTGTAACATTTGTGTATGAGAATGTTTTGATCTGACTTATCCTTAGCTTGACCAAGTTGTTTTTGCTGTGCTGAAACTTTAGTGAGTTCATAGGAGTTGGAATTATTGGATGCTACAACTTGAGCTACACAATTACAATTTTGGTTGGAATTGCAGGTTTCTCTATATTTGTCTAATGTAGAGAAATATTTGAGATAAATTAGAAAGTGGAACCATATGCAATTTATTCAAGTTTGCTATGAATTAATGTGAGCCATTGAGCTTCATTTTGTTGAAGTTCTTGTTGTTTTCTGAATTCTAGCTGCTTATATATTCCCTGCATTTACCTGGGAATTGATTAGTTGTGGATTTATTTGGTTTTGCATATCTTTAACCATTGGGTTACATAGTCTTGTATTTGTAAACATCCCCCACGTTCAATTGAATTGAGAAATATCATTAATTGAAATTGAATTGTTGTAACTAACCCATTGCGTGCTTTTGAGTTAAAAAAAATGGTTCCTAGCTTGCTTGAAATTGAATTTCTGGAAGTTGCATCATTATGAGCTTAACATTGTTTAGTTACTTATAAAAATGTTGTCTCATGGCATAGATTGTTTTCTCTCAAGATGCTTGTGAATTATTCTACTGCTTCACATGTGTCATTGCTAAACTTGATTGCAAGTTGAAAATATATGCGTGTGTGTGTATTTTCTTCGTTCAAGTGCCTGAGATATTTGGGCAAAAAAAAAGTGTCTCAGATATAATTTAGTGGTTATTTTTAAATTGCAAATTGGGTTGGTTCACTTGGTTGAAGTAAGCTTGTGCTTACTCATTTGAATTGTGAGAGCTGCTGTTACAGCTTGATTTTGCCTAAATAATTGAAAATTGTAGTGTTAAAATTCTATATTTGATAATTCCGCTGAAAAAAAGAAAAAAAAACATATACATGATTACCCACTTGCTCCTATATTTTATTTAAAATAAAAAAGGAAAAAAACTGGAGCGTCATTTGAATGATCCCTGGTTCAATGTTAAACCTTAAACTCTTTTGTATATATTGGTAAATTTTGTTTTGATGCTCCACGTCGTCTCTCCATCTTCTTTGTTTGTGTAAGTTGTATGTATCTATATATGTCGGAGCATAGCTGAGCTACATATACTATACTGAACTTGTATACTATGGTAGAAACTTCAGAAAGTCCGAAGAGACTCTTTCAAAATCTTTACAAATTACCTAATATTTTAATTACAAGAAATATGTCATATATGAGCTAAAAGTAATGTATTCATATTTGATATTATTGTAATTATTATGTGAGACATTTATCTATATGTGGTTTAAGGCTTTAGGAATGTGAGTACTTACATATTTCGTACTTGTCACCCCTGAATTTTCAGGGCATGACAAGGGCAAGGCATTACCACTTGGGCAGAGGAAGAGTGAAATTTGAGAGCGTATTATTTGTTGGTAATTGCAATTGTGGTGTAATTCTTTGAGTTAATTGAAGGCTTACAAGATATTAGAGAAATTGTGTAAAAGAGGGTGTATACATGTTTAACAGAATTGCGTGCTAAGTGCCAACTAAGGATGATGTCCATCAAATGTGAAAATAGAAAATTTTATGCAGAGATGGATTTGTTTGGGTGATAGGAGGAGTGAATAGTTTGGAAACCAATAAGTTGGGGAAAGAGGTATAATATAAGTCTTATAGGTGAGTTAATAGCGTCTCATTGTATGACATTTTACTACTTATTATATTTTTATATTAATTACCACATTCTAAGCTTGAGTTTATCAAGAAAAGTATATTAGATTCATTTAGTTTCTTATTGATATTAAAATGAGTAAGGATGGATGATTTTATTTGATGTTATCTACTACTTTGCAGTTCTGACTCTCCGATGGTGGCCCCATCAGCCATGGTTAATGCCGTAACGGCAATTATGGAGGAGTTTCGCTGAGTTCTTCGGGAAGAACTCCGCCAACTTTAGGTCCAGCAGCAGCCAGGACAGTCGTGCGACAACCATCGTTTTTGGACAAATGTTGAGATATAGGTTTTGATAGAGCTGCGGGTTCAACAAGAAGGAAGGGAAAAATCTCTGGGACTGCTTTATGCTTGAATAGAAGAGCATTCCCTTTGCTTGATCGTTTTCTTTATCTAGAGCCTTCATCTCCCCGTCTTTTCATCTGATTTCTTTACTTCTGGTAGTTGTGTGGAGCTACATTGCTCTTGATCCCTTATTCTTGGTTTGGTATTTTTTAGGAGTGACACTAAAACAGAGGAGGATGGTGGGGCACCATTTATACTAGGTATTTCATCTATACTCCATGATGATTATCGCTGGTCATGTTTTTTTTATGTCTTTTCATATACATTGCTCTATAAAGTTGTGGTCTTTTTTTAATTAGTATTTGTGTTGCCTGTTATAGGTTTGTTTTCCATGTATGTCACATGCTTTCCAACACGAAATAGGTTTTCTCATGCATATCACGTGTATTCCCATGCATATCACATGACTGAGGGAATTTCACTATATATGTATGTATATATATAAAGCAATTTCATTCCATAGATAATTGAAGTAATAATAGCAACTCCTACCTTGTCAAACTTTATAATCACATTTAATTACGGTTCCATTGTCCTCGTGATCGATAATCTACAAGCTCATAATTTACAAAAAAGTTAAACCATGGTATTAAACGAAGACATGGGTAACTTCTAATTCATTACTCATTAGATAATCAAGAACATGAGAACCTCTCAATAGTTGGTTGAACATTTATGTTGAAATCTGATTATTCACTGACTTAATTGTCTTGTTATTGGGTGACTCAATTTGCTCTTGTCACTAAGACTGTGAAATGAGTGAACAACTCATTTAGTATTTGCAGTTCAATTTTAGTAGCGGACTTTGAAACACAACTTCACCATATAAATTACAAAAAATAAAATTAAAAAAAATGTTCCCAAAAGATATTATGTAATAAAGCTCCATCATATAAAATTTTGGTGGTCATGTAATAATGTGTAAGATGTGTTGGATAAAATATTTGAAAAAAATAGAAGCTTATATGAATAATTGTTCCTATAAAATTTTCTTAGGTAAAAGAATTTAGATTCTATTTTAACGATTAAATGATAGTCATAATCTTAATAAATTTATTAAAATGATAAAAAAGTAATAACATGAGGTTTTATATTATAAATCAAAATTTTAAGGTAGTTAAATTTAAATTTTGAAATATCATGAAAGTTATTTGTAATTGATTAAAGTTTAGGGGTTTTCAGCAACTATTCAAAGGTTTTATGAAATCAATAATTTATATAGGATGATATGTGTCATCTCTTAATATAATGTTTACATTTTTTAAAAAAAAATATGGGAAAATTATAATAAAAAACCTAAGAAAAATAATATTTATTAAGAAGGACCATAAAAATGATAATTATTTTAAATGACAAGAAATTAAAACATTGAAATAAAAAGACTAAATTGCCTTTAATAAGATTTTTTATATTCTCTCTAATTAAATCTGGAGTGAATGAGTGATTGATTGACCAATCACAAATAGAGACCAACTCAAAACTTACTAAGTTAGTGTCTCTATTACATTGAAATCGCCTCCTAGTTACGAGCAAGAATTTTCACTGAAATTGTCTATATTTTCACCAAATTTGTTTTGCCTTTAATAAGATTTTTTATATTCTCTCTAATTAAATCTTGTCTTAGATGATGCAAATTTGGTACATAACCCAATTAGTGAACTGCCTATAAATTATGATCTTGAGGGTGTATCCATCCTCAATGAAAGCCATTTTCGCCCACCACGACCCCCTGGACTTATTTATAAGCAAACGCTTTCTGCTGCTTCTTGCCATATGCCTCAAGGTATTCTACCTTAAATCTAATAATGTGCGGTCGAGCTATTTCATCCTATTTATACCGTACTACTTTGCAATGTTATAATAACCTCACATAATTATTTCCATGTGATAATTTGGCTTTAGATGTTATTTCTGATCCTTCAGAAGACGTTGCTGTTGGCCAAATACTCAAACTGTCTCCAGGCCAGTTGGCAAAGTTTTAGAAACATAATAAAAATTCTGAAACTGACCGACTGCAAGACTTTGTACAGAGGGATATATTAGATCAAAGTAATTTCTTCTTTCAATTATCTGTTGTTACCTTTCTCTTTATTTGCATTTTGGCTGAATCTGTAAAACATGTTATGTTATCTCTCTATTAGAGGTGCAGGACGTTGTTCTCTCTGGTATATTATCATATTTGATGCTCATAAGGAGCTAATGTATTATGGGTTCCTTTCATTCATAACTGATGACAAATTATAGGGGGTGTTATAGAAATTGAGGAACTTATTTTGCTTACTTGAATTTTTGAGTGTGCTAAATATATGTGATGAAAGATATCTTTTTCCACTCAAAGGGTAGTTATTATAATTTTAAAGTTTATAAAGGGCTGCAAAGTAACTAAGAATTAGTAACAGAATTTAAAGTTTATACTAGCGAGTGTGTTTAGCAAAACATGTTTAAACTTATTCTACATTAATTATTTAGAGTAATTAAATGTGCCAGTTTAAAATAACATTCTTTAAGTGTCTTAGAAATGTACAATGAGCAAATTAGAGATTCGTTGGTTTCAAGAAGCCAGCCAGGAATATCCATAAAACTGTGGGCTTAAAAGTACAAAAATCCTTTAGAATGTTTTTTTACCATCCCATACTAGAAAAGATATTTGAAGTGAAATTATATCCTAGATCACGCTTATGGGT
Organism: Acacia confusa; assembly: GCA_037074495.1. NCBI lineage: Eukaryota > Viridiplantae > Streptophyta > Magnoliopsida > Fabales > Fabaceae > Acacia > Acacia confusa. The sequence continues at coordinate 45,640,125 of CM073503.1, forward strand.
TTTATGTACTAACTTTAATGATTTGTTAACTGAAATGTGATTAATTTGCAGGCTTGAAATAAGGCAAGCAAGTGAAGGAATAAACCATGTACCAGAATTGATTGAGGGACACGTGAAATCCGATTCTTTTCTTTATATTTCTTTGTGTGTGCCTTTTTTTTTTTCAATTTCTTAATAATTTGGATGAAAGGAAGGTGAGGCTTTGCTTTTATGTTATGAAATTGATGCATTCGCGCAACGCACAGAGGGAGTTCATGCTTGTTATACATATATGTAGATGAGGGTAATTTTGTCTTACTATATTATTTTCATATATTTTCATGTTTGATGTAATTCAATCAAATGTTTTTATGCAATGTTGTCAAACACTAGTTTTTGTTGGAATTTATGACTAAATCCTATGGGTTATGAATAAGAAGTCTTATTGGTTCGCTACCACCGGTCGCGTCGGTTTGCCACGGTCGTGTCGGTTCACCAACAAGAGACAAGTCCATCTGATCGTGCTTTTTCAAAGTCTATAAATAGGGCGCCATAGTCACAGAATAAAGAGAATTGTTTTTCTGCATACACTCTTTCTATATACTGCATATACATTCTGTGCGTTCCAAAAGCAGACTCGTTGGATTCGCTTGGGTTTCAGATAGACAGAGCCATCTTTCTGGAGACGAATAATCTGCTCTATCCTGGGAGACAACTGCTCATAAACCTTTGGCATCTGTATTGAGGGAGCAAAATTGTCTTAAGGACACAACGAAAGTTGGGCCCGGATTTTTTCAAAGTTCATTATCATATTTCGGCAGTCTTGTGAGTTTTTACTGTTTTTCTTTCTTATGTAGAAGTATGGTATGTTTACAGATTATGCATATTGATTATACAGATTCTTTCTTTTGTGAAAATTCCAATTTAAATGATTTTCTACAACAATCTTAAGACAAATTTGATATTAGTTTGTGCTTTTGGAATTTAAATTAGATAAGATTATTTTCCAATGATATAAGTTATAAAAACTAATTTCATTTGATGATTGAATATTTTTTGATTGAATCTGTGTAATTCATGTTTTTCATATATGATTATGGATGGATTCTTGATTTGTAAAATCAATATGTGAATTATTATGATGTGTTCAGTATTTTTATGGAATCTTAATTTTGAAAAATTTAGAGTTTTTAACATTACAATTTGTATGGGAATATATCTGTCAATTTCTTCCTGATATGGATATATTAAAATTTTGGGATATTATGATAGATTTTAGTTTTTGAATTTGGATTCAAAGAGAAAATTAATTGTCCACCGACTTCTACTATAGACAAGATTTTGCGATTGATATATATGTTTTGCCGGAAAAAAAAATAAGTTTTTAATTTACAGTAAGTTAGGATTATAGTTTCACCGTAATCCTAACTTTTCAATTTACTCTGATATCTGTGAATTATGAACCAGTACTGTGCAAAATAAAATAAGTTTTGCCGAAAAGATTTATGAGTTTATTAATTCATTGAACTAAAATGAAAGAGAGTACGAAGGCTACATATGCATATATGTCTCTGTTCGGTTTCGTTCTATTGTTAAGTGAAATGGTGTAATGAAAGAAAGTACGAAGGCTACATATGCATATATGTCTCTGTTCGGTTTCGTTCTATTGTTAAGTGAAATGGTGTATTTAATTATTTATTTATTTAAAATAACGCCAAGTAAACGCGTCGCTCAACTGGCATGGCGCAAGGCTTCAGGGTGTGTGGCATCGGTATGTCATGAGTTCGACTCCTCCTGGGAACATTTTGTGCAATGTTTTAAAAACTTTTTGGTAAAAACAAAAAAACAAATTTCAAGAAACGCGCCCCATGGGATCGAACCGGCGTCACCTAGCTTTCGGAATAGGTGCCTTAACCGCTGAGCTGTTGGCGCCGTACTGATTAGTGGCGGAACAAATTTGATAAAAAGAATATTTAGTGTGTGGCTCATATGTTGGGCCGGCTTCCTTTCAGTTGGGCCATGCACACATAGATCTATGGTTTATATATATATATATATATGCCTTATCCATCTATCTATTCTATTTAAGACTACTAATAAATATATTAATTTTGATTAATAGAGTAGTTGACAAATCTTCTACTATTTCTCCTTATTTAAAGGAGGATTAAATTAATAAAGTGAAGATAATGTATATCTTATGACTTGGTTTTATTGGAGATATTATTGGTTTTATTAATTAAAATTTTAAATTACATTAGTTATTGTATCGGAGATGAAATTATGATATGATAATGGCTCATGCTTGTTATTTTATTATTTGATTTCTAGTTGCAGAAATTAAATGTATTTAACGGTTAAATGAGAAGTTTTATTAAAAGTCCTATATTTTAGGATGGAAGGAGAATTTTATTCTCATTTAAGGCTTTATTATCCATGGAGATATTAATTTGTTTGATAATCTCCTATAATCTCTCCTAAAATCTTGTGAATATTTTTAAATTAATATGGCTGGATAAAAGTGAAGATTTGTTGTATTTGTTTGATAATAGTTTGAAATCGAAACAATATCTTGTTTTAATAAATTTGACGATATTTGTGAATATCTTAGCCACTATATATTTAATTTATTAGGAAGGATTTGTTACCATGATAAATAAATAAAAATTATGAAATTGTCATGTGTTATGATTAATTAAATGAAAATTTAATTAATTTGTTATTTGCTATTGAAAGAAAATTTTATGAATTATTAAATATTTTTTGTGACAAGCATATGACATTGATATGAAAATTTAATCATTTATCTAGTGTAGAGATAAATGTGCTTTAATTTTTCATAATATTATTATTGTCTTGGTATAAGCATACATGAAATCATGAAATATTTAATTTAATGTGGATTATTGGTGGTAAAATCCGATAAAATTAATTCATACGGTTGGTATCTAAGAAAAGTAATTTAAAGGCTAAGCCTTAATTTAGTGGTTACTTAATTAGTCACTGTTGCAATAGCACGGAGAGACTCCCACTAGATTTGCACTTATCTAACCAATTGATATGATGAACAAAGCTTATTTCATGTATTGGTAGAAATGCAATTATAATCTTAATTTTATAATTATGGATGATTTTGTGGCTATGATTTTATATTTTTTAAATATTGAAAATAGCAATTGTATGAATGCTAAATATTTAAATTTTGGAATTAAGTATAGTGAATTTGTTAGTCACCAAAGTGGTCAATTCTTTATGAATTATTTAATTCCAAATATTACGGTGATTACCCATTACCTTGATGCTATGAAATTATGTTTGTTTTATGGGTGAATTGAAGTTAGTTATGGATCAACTCAAAGATTGATTATTTGTTTTTATAATTATTGAACATAAATGTTGGTAGTTTTATTTAGACACCCAAAGATGATAAATATTTCTAATAAGGGCATGCATTACTACCAAATTATGTGAAATCTTTATAGCATCATTATGGTTGAATATTGCATATTAGGAAAAAAAATTAAACATTGAAAGAAATGTTGAATGATGTTGATTACGTCTAGGGTCCATAGAATTTGTGGGGGAAAGCCATTTTAATGGATAATTTTATTAAAGAGTACACCACAAAATGATACAAAGCATACCATATGAAATATGGAAAGGGAAGAAACATTCATTGAAATATTTGAAAGTGTGGGGGTGCTTGCAAAGATTGAGATTCCTAAACATAAAAGGTTAAGAATCAGACCTAAGACAGTAAACTGTGTGTTTATTGGCTATACATTTAATAGTAGTGCATATTGCTTTTCTGGATTATAAGTCTGATGTATCAGATACCCATGTGAATACAGTTATTGAGTTAAAGAACGCTATGTTCTTTGAAAACATATTTCCGTACAATAAGAGTAATGATAATAACAACACAGTGATATCTTAGGATACAATGAATAATGATAATCTTGGAGAGGAGGAATCGAGACGCAGTACTAGGCGAAGGACTTCAACATCATTTTGTCTTGATTTTTTGACCTTTTTGTTAGAAAATGAGTCTCGAACTTATGGAGAGGCTATGGGTTCTCCTGAAGCACCGTTCTAGGAAAAAAACTATCAATAGTGAAGTTGAATCCATTATGTCAAACCACACTTAGGAATTGGTTGACCTTCCTCATGGGAATAAACCTCTTGGAACTAAGAGTGTCTTCAAAAAGAAGATGAAAACATATGGCACTATCGATAAGTACAAAGCTAGGCTGGTAATAAAAGGCTACAAACAACGTGAAGGCCTAGACTACTTTGATACCTATTCACCTATTACAAGAATTACATACATTCGAATGTTAATCGCATTAGTAGCATTGTATGGGTTGGTGTTATCACAAGCACACTATATTGTTAAAATTCTTGAGAAATTCAAGAGCTTAAACATAACTCCTGTGTCGAACCCTATAGATTCTACTCTTCGACTGTTGAGAAATACTGGCGAAGTTGAAAATAAAAGGAGTATGCTCGAGTGTTAGGCAGTCTTATGTATGTTATGAACTGCACTAGACATGATATTGCCTACACAATAAGCATGTTGAGTTGCTTTATAAGTAATCCAAACGAGCCTCATTGAAGAGCTATGACAAGAGTTTTGGGTTACTTAAAGCAAACTCAAAACTTTGCTTTGCATTATGAGAAGTACCTTGCAGTGCTAGAAGGGTATTGTGATGCAAATTGGGTCACCAGCTCTAATGACATAAGATCCACAAGTGGATATGTATTCACCCTTGGTGGTGGTGTTGTGTCTTAGAAGTCATCCAAATAGACTTGCATTGCAAGATCAACTATGAAAGCAGAATTCATTGCTTTAGATAAAGCTGGTGAAGAAGCTGAATGACTTCGTAATTTTCTTGAGGGCATTCCAAGTTGGCCAAAGCCGGTACCAGCAGTGTGTATACACTGTGATAGTTAAGCAGCTCTTGGTAGGGCCAAGAATGCATGTACAACGGCAAGTCTAGACATATACATCGTAGACATGATACCGTTGGACAACTACTCTCGAATGGAATCATCTCAATTGATTATGTGAAATCAAAAGAGAATATAGCGGATCCATTGACTAAAGGGATTCCTAGAGAGTTAGTTAGAAATTTGTCCAAAAAAATGGGTTTAAGGCCGATCCATTGTTGATTATTGCGGTAACTCTATCTAGAAGAGTGGAGATCCCACGAACTAGGTTCAAAGAGACAACTAAGTGATGATCAACTGTTAACACTGTGGAGTTTTAAACTCATACTCATTCTTAGACAAGACAGTGCATATATATAAGGGTAAGCTTTTAAGCTTTTAATGGTTTCTTAATCTGATGTGTTTAGATGATGTATGTTGACTTACATCACAAGGAATCACCTATGTGAGTGTGAAGTGTGGGCCGCTTCTATGAGAATTTAAAACGGTCGATTCTCTAGAACACTCGCAGAACCAGGCGGTGTCCAGGGCCAAAATGGACACAGCATGAGAACCAACGATGCTAGAGGAGCAACTGTGTGACTCCTATTGTCTTGGTATACACTAAAAGGTCGACAGTTCAAGGCAGCACGTCCACTGATTGACTAGTATATCCGATAAGTTTTTACTAGAGAAGGTTCAAAGGCAACCCCTACCTTTCTCGATGCAGTTGTTTCTCGTAGAGGAATCGCACTTTGCATACATGATCATTTGCATTTGGTCATGATGGACTAACTTCTTATCCATGTGGGGGATTGTTGGAATTTATGACTAAATCCTATGTGTTATGAATAAGAAGTCTTACTGGTTCACTACCACCGGTCGCGTCAGTTTGCCACGGTCGTGTCGGTTCACCAACAAGAGACAAGTCCATCTGATCGTGCTTTTTCAAAGTCTATAAATAGGGCGCCATAGTCATAGAATAAAGAGAATTGTTTTTCTGCATACACTCTTTCTATATACTGCATATACATTTTGTGCGTTCCGAAAGCAGACTCGTTGGATTCGCTTGGGCTTCAGATAGACAGAGCCATCTTTCTGGAGATGAATAATCCGTTCTATCCTGGGAGACAACTGCTCATAAACCTTTGGCATCCGTATTGAGGGAGCAAAATTATCTTAAGGACACAACGAAAGTTGGGCCCGGATTTTTTCAAAGTTCATTATCATATTTCGGCAGTCTTGTGAGTTTTTACTGTTTTTCTTTCTTATGTAAAAGTATGATATGTTTACAGATTATGCATATTGATTATACAGATTCTTTCTTTTGTGAAAATTCCAATTTAAATGATTTTCTACAATAGTTTCTACGTAGACATGGAAGGGGGTGGTAGAAACATAAATCGTAAAAACGACACGACACGTAAAGTTTCTACTTTCTACTACTCAATGTCAGAGCTTAAAATGTGTGTGTGTGGGAAAAAAATTATAAATTAGTAAATAACTATTGAAAATTCAATAGAAAAAAATAATCATAAATCACTATTCAATGAAAAACTTCATATTTAAAAGATATAATATAGGTCATAAATATATAAAACATAAGTCCAAATACATAAGTCCAAAAACATCAAAATAATAATGTTTAACAACTCCTAAATCATAGCAATTCATTCAAATCAAGTACATCATCTTGAATATCATTAATGTTCTCTTCTCTTGCTCTTACAAGTTCATTTGCAAAGTTAGGAATGTTAAAATCGTCACTGTCTATTGGTTTCCTTTCAACCAAATTGTCCTCATTATTGGCATCAACACTTAAGTCATCTTCACTATCTTCTGGTTTTGGACTTGGTACTTGGGTTTCAGGGTTCAGATCTGAACTTGGCTATGCCGCGAGCGATGGAGGACGGGCGTGAGCGGTAGAGGACGGTGATGATTTGGTTTTAGGGTTCAGTCTTCGAATGATGCGGGGTCACAAGAGGTTGGACTGTTGGAGCTGGAGCACGAAATACTCAATTGATTTTTGAACAGATTGTCTGATTTCGCTTAGGCCCTCCGTTTTCTTTGCCTTCTTTTGGGGGGGGGGGGTTTAAGTAAAAACTATGAAGACTATAAAAATGTAAGTTTCTACCCGTTTTTACGTTTTTACACTAGTTTCTACCAGTTTTTACTTCAGATAGTGTTTACTTGTGTTTTAACACGGAAGACCCCGGTAAAAACGTAAAAACTTAAGTTTTTACGTTTTTACACTAATTTTTGACAACATTGTTTTTATGCATTTACATCATCTTTACTTAATAACAAACTAAATAAATTTATGTAATTATCATGAATTCCATTTTATTACATTCCCTTCAATCCGTAAACCTTCAAAGGGCCATATGTTTCCTCTCATTCATCCATCGTCCCGTTACCGCCAATACACAAAATCCCTGGGATGTATTCATTTTACAATCCATTATGCAAAAATAATAATTTCCAGATTTATCTTCATTCCAAAAATAACATACTCAAAATATTATCTGAAAATCCAATTATCACATTCAAAAATTATAAATATTTTTCAAGACAAATATCCGAATAAAATAAAAATAAAAACTCACGTGATTGACATATTTGAACAACCAAAAATCTACTTTGAAAATCCTGCTATAAAATAAAACTAGATTCATTTCATTATCTAATATGCAAAAATAAAATCATTTTCAGATTCATCTTCAATCTGTAAATTACATAATCAAAGATTCATCACAGTAAAAAATTATAAACATTTTCCATAAAATATCCAAATAAAACCAGAAACTCACTGAATTGAAATATTTTAACAACCCAAACCTCTACCTTGAGAATCCTGCTACAAAATTTTAAAAGGTTTTTTAGGGAAAAAAAATAAATGACATTAAACTAAAATGATAAGTTTAAAATCTCAAAAAAAAAAAAAAAGAAAGAATCAAGGTACAATTTTGCCTCAAAAAATTTTCGTTGAGGAGCAATTCTGCCTCAGAAGTTATTTTAGGTTTAATATTGCCCTTGAAGTGTTAAAATGGAATAATATTGTCTCAAAAGTTATTTTATATTCAATGTTAACTCAGAAGTGTTATAATGGAGCAATGTTACTCCTTTCTATTAATAAGTTAGTGGTTAACGTTTTTTTTAACGATCAATACTAGTTTTTTAACAGTATTGGGCATCATCGTTACATTTTGAAACTTTCAGTATAACATTGAATCTGAAAAAACTTTCACACCAATATTTACTCGATAAAAGCTTCTGGAGCAAACTTGCACGTTAACCAAAAACAAAATGATAAGGTTACCTTGCATCATAAGATGTAGAAGCATAAAGACAACCTACCCTATGTAGAGAAATAGATTGAGAGCTCTATTTGTTTCCCGTCTCCAACTACATGGAGCCAAGCTCTAATATTTGCCCTATTGCCTGAAAAGGTGGAAGCTTTAGGTTTGTTGCTCTAGTCTAGAGGCGTTTTTTGACAGATGGAAGCTTTAGGTCCATTGCTAGAATTTTTGAGGCATTTTATTGAAAGCTGGAAGTTTTGGGTTCATTGCTTTGCGTTGTCATGCTTAAACTCATCTATGACCTTGTGTAGCTTTGGTTTTTTATTTTTTTTTGGTTTCCTTTTAATTGTTTGGTTGTGAACTTGTATTTGTTTAGCTTTTGACTTATTGGTATATGTTTTTGACTTTTGGATGTCATTGTTTCATTCTTTCATTGCAGCTAAATATTATTAACAAAGTTTTGGCTTTGTTCTCGTGTTGGGTTTGGTTTATGTGGTTTTGGATGTTATTAACCAAACTGTTTTGATTGAAAGTGTGCTATTAGTTTGCTTTTGGTTTGTTCATGGAGGGAAATATTAATAATGAAGGTGTTCAGAATACTACCACACCCAATCCTAGGTCTAGCAATCCTTCTAATAATAGTTCAAGGCCATCACAATCGAGTATAAAAAAACAAATCTTACTTGAGAATATGTTTCTATTAAGAAAGAAGGAAAAGTAAATGTGTTTACATGTCTTTTATGTGGTTCAAGTTATAGGGAAGGTAGGATAAACAGGTTGAAGCAACATTTAGCTGGTGTGAGATCAAGTGAGTTATTGTAAAAAAGATTTCCATGATGTTTGTGCTAGAATGAAAGAATCTTTGGTACACAGTTCAAAGAAAAATCTTGTTCACAATGATAATGAAGATGAAGACAATGCAGCCAGAGAAAATGAAGAACCAATTGTTTTAAAGAGGAGAGCTTCTAACGCTATAGGGGTTGAAAATTATTTTGCATCTAAAATAACTCTTAGTGGTCAACCAAGCATCAAAAGTTCATAGGCAAGTCAAGAATCACATTAAAATGTAAAAACAATTTTTGGCCAATGGGCTTATGTAAATTGTTTTCCATTTAATGCATTGACTTGCCTCTTATTTCAAAAAGATATTGACGTTACTAGTGCGATTGGGCCTGGATTTAAGGCCCCTAGTTATCATGAGGACATAGTTAACATATTGATAAATTGTAAAAAGGAATGTCAACTTATAATTGATAGTCATCAAGTTTAATGAAAAGAAAATGGTTGCATATTCACGTTAATGTGCCTTCGGTCCTAAGGATAGTGCCCTTAGTCCAGATGGCTTTCATACTTCATTTTCTTCAAAAGCATTGGGATCTAGTCTGCTTGCACATTGTTAATATGGTCAAGCATTTTTGGAACACTGAACAAATGTTGACTTTATTAAATAAGACAACTATTGTATTAATTTTGAAGGCTGGCAGATCACAGGGACTCAGTGACTTTCGACCCATTAGCCTATGCAAAATATACAAAATAATCTCTAAGGTTTTATGCAATAGGCTTAAGGCCCCTTTGGCTAATCTCATTGCCACAAATCATAGCACTTTTCTAAAGGGAAGGGTAATTTCAGACCACATTATGTTGGTTGTAGACATTTTGCTCAAATCCATTCAACTGGAAAAGGTAGAAGAAAACTTGCAGCATTGAAATTTGATTTTTCAACAGCTTTTGATAGTCTTTCATAGACATTTATTGCGGCGGTTATGACTAGAATTGGACTCTTTGAAAAATGGATTACTCTCATCCAACAATGCATTGCCAATGTCCAATACCTAGTTCAATTTAATGAAAAATTAATCTTTGTTGCCCATCCTTCAAAAGGTATCCCGTAGGGGATCTTCTCTCTCCTTATTTATATATCTTGGTTGTTAATGTTCCATCATGCCTCATTTCATCCATGGAAGCATCTGGTTCATGGAGGGGTATAAAAACTTCTTTTGCGGCTCAAAAGGTGATCATTGGCAGCCATTTTTTATTAGGAATACAATAGATAATATAAGAAGTTTGATTATGGGCAATTTAGTAATTTTAAATTTATATTATGGTATTCAATTCTTCTAAGTAATTATAATTTTATAGTCCTTTATAATAAATATTGTTTTCTCTATATCTTTTACTTTAATTTTCCCAAATTCTTATAACAGATTTTAAAAATTAAGTAAGTAGGATTAAATGTTTTTAATTAATTTTCCTTACTCTTTTATTTTACATTTTATATTTATTAAAATATTATATCTCTATTTCCACAATTTTTTAAAATCCAACTCTTAAAAATTTTCTCTCCTCTCGCTTTCCTTCATGCCAAATAAACGTAAAGACCAAAATTATTCATTTTTTTCTTGGAATCTCATTACCACTTTCAGATAAAAAATAAATTATTCATATCTAATATTTTTTAAAACTATTACTATTGTAGTATTTTATAATTATTATTTTTTGCAATTATAACTTGTATAAATCAAATTTTAATAGTTTAAATTAATTTATTTATATTTAAAATAATATGTTTATCAAATATGAATTCTGAATGATTTATTTTTTTTAATAAAAGAAAAGAGAAGGAGGTCAATATTAAAGGGAGGCACTGCCTCACAAAAATGCCTAAAATATTATTAAAAAAATGATGGTGCGCTGCAATTGGGGCGCAGACACCCCATATTAAAGTATACAAAATCTGATTCCCTACATAGACAATTCTCGAGTAATCTATGGCGGCCCTGGCAGCCATTACCATTGATAACCTAATAGGAGAGATTTGTTGTCGATGGGAAGAACTCGATAATGTCCTAGCTACAATAGCGGAACAGTTTGATCTAAGGGAACAACTCGTAGGTGTGGAACACCGTCTTACACCGATAGAAGATCTCGTCCGCCAATTTTAAGTCCAACCACCACCGGCCACGCAGCCACCGGTCCAGCAGACACCGGTCCTGCAGTTGGTTGGAGCTATTACCGTTAATGACCTAATGGGAGTGATTCATCGTCTGAGGGAAGAACCCGTTAATGACTTAGCGACAATAGTTGAACATTTTGACCATTCTCTGAGGGAAGAACTCGTAGGTGTGGAAGGTCGTCTTACACTTATAGGGGATGTCATCCGTCAATTTCAGGTTTGATAGCTATTGCCGCCGGTCCCACAGCCGCTGGACGAGCAGCGCAATCGCAACGGGACTGATACTGAGATCCATACTTTATTAGGCCTACGTTCTCAATACCCAGATGAGAATTCTCGACCTATATAAGGTTGTATCTCAGCGGATATGAACAAAGGGGGATTTGTACGCACGCGACCAGCATAGTCTATCTTGGTAGATGAGTATCATTAACAAGTTGTATCATGGGATGGAATTAAACCTAACAGTTTCCTTTTTGGAATCCATTACCCAATAATGATTTAGATCAAATTCACTAACTCATATAACTTCCTCAATCTCATCTTGTAACGATGTCTATTTTATCAGTTTAAAGAATTTGAGATCAGTGTCACACCCTACCCTGATACCATAACAGAATGACACCTTACTTAAACCATGTAAAATCCCAACCTCTGATACCAAAAGTATGAAGCAACCTCAGCCTCTGATACCAAACAATCCTGATACCATAACAAAATGACACCTTACTTAAACCATGTAAAACCTTAGTCTCTGATACCAAACAACCCTGATACCATAACAAAATGGCACCTTACTTAAATTATGTAAAACCTCAACCTCTGATACCAAACAAGTATGAAGCAACCCCAATCACTGATACCAAACAACTATGAAGCCTTACCTTAAGCATTCGTAGGTTTTAATGCTAAACAAGTGTGAACCCTCACTTTAAGCTTTGATTCTATACCATTACAAAACTATATATATATAACACAATGGGAAGAAACAAAAAACATCATTGTTTTACCCTATGCTCTGATACCAAACAAGTATGAAGCCTTACCTTAAATTTGTAGGCTCTAATGCCAAACACTTACTTTAGGCTTTGATACTATACCATTGTAAGACCTTTATTATATATATATATATATATATATATATAATGGAAAGAAATAAGAAACATCACAGTTTTGTCCCAAACAAAAAGCCATTAAAATTGTATCTCAAATTTTGATACTTTAAAGCAGTCTATTATAAAAAGTGTAGTTTAAAAAAAATGATGGTACGCTGCAGTTGGGGGGCAGCCACCCCATATTAAATTATACAAACCCTGATTCCCCACATAGATAGTTCTCGAGTAATTTATGTCGGCCCCGACAGCCATTGACGTTGATAACCTAATAGGAGAGATTTGCCGTCGATGAGAATAACTCAATAATGTCCTAGCTACAATAGCGGAACAGTTTGGTCTGAGGGAACAACTCGTAGGTGTGGAACATCGTCTTACACCAATAGAAGATCTCGTCCGCCAATTTTAGGTCCAACCGCCACTAATCACGTAGCCACCGGTCCAGCAAATGTCGGTCCCGCAATTGGCTGAAGCCGTTACCTTTGATGACCTAATGGAAGTGCCGTCTGAGGGAAGAACTCGTTAATGACCTAACGACAATAGCTGAACATTTTGGTCATTCTCTGAGGGAAGAACTCGTAGGTGTGGAAGGTCGTCTTACACTCATTGGGATCTCATCCTCAAATTTCAGGTTCGATAGCTGTTGCTGTCGGTCCCACAGCCCCTAGATGAGCCGCGCAATCGCAACGGGACTAGTACTGAGATCCAGACTTTGCTAGGCCTACGTTCTCAAAACCTAGATGAGAATTATAGACCTATATGAGGTTGTATCTCAGCGGATATGAACAGACGGGGATTTGTACACACGCGACCAGCATAGTCTATCCTGGTAGATGAGTATCAAAACAGTTACCTTTTTGGAATCCATTTGTTCTTGAATCCATTACCTAATAATGATTTAGGTCAAATTCACTAACTCATCTAACTTCCTCAATCTCATCTTGTAACGCTATCTATTTTATCTGTTCAGAGAATTTGAGATCAGTGTCACACCCTACCCTGATACCATAACAGAATGACACCTTACTTAAACCATGTAATATCCCAGCTCTGATACCAAAAGTATGAAGCAACCCCAGCCTCTGATACCAAACAAGCCTGATACCATAACAGAATGACAACTATTTAAACTATGTAAAACCTCAGCCTCTGATACCAAACAAGTATGAAGTGCTTACCTTAAGCATTCGTAGGCTTTAATGTCAAACAAGTGTGAACCCTTATTCTATACCATTATAAGACCTTATATATATATATATATATATATATATATATATATATATATATATATAACACAATGGGAGGAAACATCATTGTTGTACCTCAGGCTCTGATACCAAACAAGTATGAAGCCTTACCTTAAGCGTTTATAGGCTCTAATGCCAAACCCTTACTTTAAGCTTTGATACTATACCATTGTAAGACCTTATATATATATATACACACACACACAATGAGAAGAAATAAGAAACAACATAGTTTTGTCCCAAACAAAAGGCCATTAAAATTGTATCTCAAATTTTGATCAATCAAAGTAGTCTATCATAAAAAATGTAGTTTTAAAATACGATAATAAATGTTAATAAGCATAAGATTTCTATGGTTATGGATAGATGATTTTCATGTTTGGCCGAACATAATTTACATAAAGCATTAATTTGTATTAATGGTGGAATATAATTTAATGGGATATTTCAATATTTTATAGGTGAGAATAAAGTTATAGGTTGAATTTTGTAATATTTAATGTGATTTTAATATTTTTAATGATGAAATATAATTTTTTTAGTGGTTGAATATTTTTTAAATTTCTATATTATTAATTAATTTTTTAGTATATAATGGTAATGATGTTTTTTTTACACCTCTATGGTTAGTTCTAACAATGTAATCTTAATATATTCTAATCATATCAGAATTACAAAATACAATTTTCTCTATATTTCATAGACCTAGCCAAATGTCGTCTGAATTACATGTAATTCTTCCCATAAAATCAGACCAAACATGCTAATAAAGATCTAATACGATATTTCATTCTTTTTAATTTTACTATCATTTAGCTAAATATGAATCATACCAAAGAAATTTACCCCGAAATCATTCTATTCCGTTGTTTCAACCCATTCCAAAGCTACAAAAACTTGAAGAATCTTCATAACAAACGACTAACTGTAACAATAATCCATTAAACAGAACATAATCAAAAGTTCCGGAAATCCATGCTCATATCCTCATATCATCTTATACTAAGCCAGATACCAAACTTCTTTATCCTCCCGCAATTTAAATGTCGCACACCTATATATATTTAAATTCATATCAGTATTAGAGAACAATTAAAATGAGAACAATTTAAATATGTGCTAGGTTAATTACCTTGAATGGACATTGAGCACTTCGATATTGTCGTCTTTCACAATATCCTTGAGCCTCATGAGACCTGGAATATGAAAAATTGGTTCCAATTCAAATGATGATGTCCCACGAACCTCTGAAAATCGGCATAAATGTTTTTGAGGATCATAATAGATAAATAATCTGGAAGGATCATAAATCAAAATTCCACGATCTCCAAAAACTACTCTTGGCTGATATAAATGTTGCCCATAGCGGAAATCTTCCATGTTAAAGTTGAGGACTTTGTTCCAAGATTGGCCATCGCCTTACATTTTTTCATAGTCCAAAATCTAAGACGCTTTGCATTCTCGTATGGACAACATATGTAGAGACTTCCCTTTAATTCTCCAAAGCTAATATGAGTTTGAGTAGTACTAACTCTGATGGATGATATTGCAGAAGAGCAAGGGAATGGATTTAACATCTCACTTTCTAAGTCAAAACATATAATTGATACTTCCTTATAATTATAAACAAGCCAATGAAGCGATCCATTCAAACAAGTCGGATATTTAAACTTGAGACACGCCTAGAATCGCTAGTGTGTACCAAAGGAGCGCACACTCTTGCATACACACTTGCAAATCAAAACCGACTTGATTGGAAGGTTGAGTAGAATGTTGTTAACAATATCATACAGAAGATCGCCCAACGTAGTCCAACGTGGGTGAACTTTTGGGTCATCAACTTGGCCCCTAGTTTTTGTAACACCTTTCAATATAAAACATATTTGGTAAATTGATATTGCTCCTAAATATAAGAGAAAGTTTTAATATTTGTTAATCTTTTCTTAATTTACTACTATGGATGCTTTCTTTAATAATAATTAAGGAGGAGATGAAATGATGGAATTAAGAAAGATGACTATAGTGTTTTAGTAAATACATGCCATATTAATTAATTTAACCATTTTTCTTTATCTAATTAAATTAACATGCCGCATGTTTATACCCCACTTGTTTGAATGGATCGCTTCATTGGCTTGTTTATAATTATAATTCTAGGGAAGTATCAATTATATGTTTTGACTTAGAAAGTGAGATGATAAATCCATTCCCTTGCCCTTCTGCAATATCATCCATCATATTTAATCCCACCGAAATTCTTATTAGCTTTGGAGAATTAAAGGGAAGTCTCTACATACAAGAATGCACAGCGTCTTAGGCTATGGACTATGAAAAAGTATGGTGATGGCCAATCTTGGACCGAAGTTCTGAGCTTTAATATGGAAGATTTCCGTTATGGGCAACATTTTATATCAGCCGAGAGTAGTTTTTGGAGGTCCTGGAATTTTGATTTATGATCCTTCAAGATTATTTATCTATTATGATCCTCAAAAGCATTTATGCCGATTTTTGGAGGTTCGTGAGACATCATTTGAATTGACACTCAAGGATATTGTGAAAGACGGCAATATTGAAGTGCTCAATGTCCATTCAAGGTAATTATATTTCCTGTAATATATATTTGTTTCAGATTTTGGTATGGCTTATTGTTCTCTAATACTGATATGAATTTATATATATTGGTGTGCGACATTTAAATTGCAGGAGGATAAAGAAGTTTGGTATCTGGCTCGGTATAAAGCTGATATGAGGATATGAGCATGGATTTCCGCAACTTTTGGTTATGTTATGTTTAATGGATCATTCCTACCATTACTCATTTGTTATAAAAATTCTTCATTATTTTTTTATTAGTAATGGATTTTTTTTCTTGAATAAGAGGTTTAATATTTATTTTATGAGTTTAATGTTTCTACCTTTTCTGCAGAAACTTTTTTTTCCCTCACTCATATAAAAGTGATATTAGTGGGACCAACTCACTTTTACGTGAGTGAGGCAGAAAAAATATTTCTACAGTAAAGACAAAAACATTAAATCCTTATTTTATACTCCTCGGTATTTAATATAAAACATATTTGAGAAATTGATCTTAATTTTAAGTAGAAGATAAAGATTTCATATTTTTCAATCTTCTCTTAATTTATCCCATTGATGCTCACTTAATAATAATTAATGTAATTAATGAGGAGAGGCAATGATGGAATTAAAAAATGTGACTATGATGTATAGAAAATGCATATCATATTAATTAATTTAATCATATTCTTTTATCTAATAAAATTAGGTAATACATCTTATATTAAGTATCTTTTAAAATTTTATTCTTCTAGTATTTTCCATACAAAAGAACTATTTTAACTGTTAAATAATATTCAAAATCTTAATAAATTTATTAAAATGATAAAAAGTAATGACTTGAGGTTTTATATTATAAATCAAAATTTTAAGAGATTTTTTTTTTAAATTTTGAAATGTCATGAGGATTAGTTGTAATTGATTAAAGTTGAAATGATTCTTTGTAACTATTCAAAATTCAGGAATTTTATGATATTAGTAATTTACATAAGATATCACATGTTATCTCTTAATATGATGTATATTATTTTTCCTTAAAAAGATATCGGTCACTTAACTTAATAGTAATAGGTTAATAACTAAAAAAATTTAATAGCTAATTTTAAACTAAATCCAATAAAGTTGGGGTATAATATATTACTATATTGATCAAAGAAGGATATATTAGTCATCTTCTTGTTTTTTTGGCACCGAAGGGAAATTTCAGTGCCTCGTCTGAAGTAAAATCCTAGGTTCCTTTGTTTCGATCCCCTCGGCCGTCCTCCGTTTATCTCGCTTCCCCTTCCGTCTGGTCGTATGAGTGTATTCGATTGAGGCCTGTGTGCCGGTGGCGTTCGTCCGTCCTTCTTCATTCTGCTAGCTGCTGTGGGTGCGTGGGGTTGCGTTTTTCTCCCTCCGTATCGTTGTTGTCTGTGTGATTTCAGGAGTCTCCTTCGTCTGTTTCTACGCCTTTGCCCCATATAATTGGGTGGGTGTGGTGGTATGTTTGAAAGTTCCTCCCTTTTCTTGAATCGCTGTGGCTACCGTAGGGTGTGTGGGTATGTGCTAAGTTATGCTTCCTCCGGTAACATATTTATCAAATTTTGAAGACATTGAGAATAGTAATTAAATTAGTTAATTATATTATTTTTTTCAAAATGCCCTTATTTAACTAAGCTTTATGGTTTTACAAGTTGAGGACACAAAGGAGAAAACTTCCCAGCAAATTTGCAATCTGGGCGCGATGGTCAAGCTCCGGAGATTAGCTTTGATCATCATGATTCCACCATAATTCTTTTGGGTTTAATAGATAAAAAATCATTTCTAAAATTACTTTTTCTCTCGTTCCAATCATATTTTAATTTTATTAAAAAAAAACAGTATAATTGAGATGATTGAGATGTATGTTGCATTAAAGAGTTGTATGCAGTGCATTATTAAATTATTATTGTATTTAATTATTATTGAAAAAATATTAATAGCAGTATTTTACGAAGAAATTAACAAAAATTAGAATTTTATCTTATAATTAAAACCAAAACCAACCTCAAATGTTATTCTATAATTCTTAGTTTGATAAGCTTGATGAATTTGTTTGAATGTCGATTCTTGAGAGTTTATGATTTCTGCCTTGTAATTAAGATGCTTGCTTATTGTGTTATTTTGAATGCATATAAGGTGTGTATTGAATTGTGTGAAAAAAGAATGAGGTTTGGGAGTTTTGTTCAACTAAGCTATGAGGGGGGTTTGGAGTTTATTTAGACTTGCATGTTACTGAAATTTTGACGCAAGGTGTGGTGTTGTGACTTATTCTTGGGAATACACGCAAGGTGTTTGTAGAATGGTGTATAAGTGGAATTGGGTTAAAACATAGACTATTAAACGTTGGTAAATTGATTCTTGAAATACATATGAAGTATGTGATTCAATTCATTTGAAGGAAACCGTATGGAAGTTGGAATGAAATTCATTTGAAGGAAACCGTATGGAAGTTGGAATGAAATCTAATGGAGTTAGTATTTAGGATTTACTGACCCTACTTAATGGGTTAAGACCTTGTTTTATTACTGTGATTTTACGTTTTTACAATTTTTTATCATTAAAATAATTTTATTAATTTTTCAAATGCTTTTATGTTTTTTCGATTTTTTTTTTTACGATTTTGCTACGTTACGATTTTACATTTTACGATTTTTTTATCACTCTTCTGATTTTACGTAAAATCTCAATTTTAACTACTTTAATTAAAACTTTGTTGTTGTTTTAGCAGGATTAATTCCTAATGTTTGTTCAATATTTGTAACTAAATGAGTGGAGACCAAGTTGCAAATAAAAATCTTATAGAGGATTAAATAAGATCATATTAGAATTAGATCAGTAAGATGGTAAAATTGTGGAAGATTAATCTTATAATTTCCCTTTTTCATCCACCGACTTTGACTCATAAAAAAATCAATTGAATGTGATTTTTTTTTACTCATTTACGTTCAGCCGAAGCATCATTGGATTAAAGCTATTAATTCACTTCCATTCCACAATTCGGTCAAAAAAAAAAAAAAGGAAGTCAAAAAGCAATGGCATCATGTAATTAAGATCAAAATATAATGTCTTATTTTATCCATTGCTTCCACCGACTTTAGCTTGTAAACATTTATTAATTCATCTTCATTCCATTGAGTCTCGGCCAGAATCAGCTGGAGAAAGAGAAAAGCTTATAAATTATCCAAAAATGGCGTGAAAAATGTAAAGAGGAGAGAGAAACAAACTTCAAGCAAAATCTCTTATCAAACCACCTCCAATCCAAAAACTCTTTTCATCAATCTTGTTCTACTCACTAAGAGCTTCAATTCTACGGTTTATGTTTTCTCATAAGAGGAGTTTCAAGTTATTGGATTAGTTGAACTTCCGCTGGAACTCAAAACCGATAGTGGAATCGTGATAAGGTAAGTATAAGCTTCATTTTGAACCGATTGATTTGAAGTTTGGTTGAGTTTTGAGTAGGTTATGGAATCTTTGATTTTAAGCCAATTAGGGATTTTTGAGTTTCATGGTGATTTATTCAAGAATATATGATTATATGATGATTTGAGAACACAAGAACCTAATTCGGTGGATAAATTGTGAATTGGTAAATTGTTAGTATTAAATCTAATTTTGGTCTGAACAGGGCATGGTCAATGAGTGGGAATTTTGTCATTTTAATAGTTTCATTGTGTTCAAAACAAAAAATTGTGCAGGGTAGAGGTTTGGTAAAAATTACAGAAGCTCCGAGATTGAATTATACCGAAATCTTGAAATCTGCCCAGAAAACCCTGTGCAGGCAGCAAGTTTATGTCGCATTTCTGGGGTAGTTAATGATGTTGGATTTCCATGAAATTTTACAGAATTAAAGTAGACATCATAAGCTTTAATTTGATAGATAACATGTATTTTTTTGAATTATGTGCTAAGAGAAATGAATTTTTGAAAATGACCCTCTAATTTTGGACAGCAGAGACATTTTAAGCTATAAATGGTTTTTCGTTTAAGGTTGGCCCAAGATAGTATTTTTGGTTCAAAATAGACATATTAAGGGTCATTTAGGCTTTGGAATCAACTCAAAAGAACGTTCCTAGATTTAATTGTGAATTTTTGAAGATCGGTCATTGTTTGTTGGAAAAACCTGAAAATTGATGGAAATAGAAGGAATATAAGTTCATAATGAATTCCTTGATAAGAAAAGGAATTTAGTAAATATGGACACGTGAGTTGGACTTATTTTAAGTTATCAAAAGGAAATATTTATTGAGGAGAAATTAATTACATTTGTATTTTGCTATTTTAGGACTATTGTGATATTTTGCACCAGGGGAAAAATTTATTTATATCCGTGGTCGACTATCAGGTAATAACCTTAATCCTCATATACTCTGTGTGACTTGTGTATGTATGTTTTACCATGTTTATTGCATACATTTGGTTATCATTTATTTCCGAGAGTTCTGGAACCGGAACATGCTGTGTGCAATAAGGGTCTTGTTGTGTGCTGTGCCCGGTGGTCTGTGTTATGTGCTATTAGGACCACTGCAGTCTATGCTATGTGCTATTAGGATTGCTAGTTCCAGATTTAGCTGTGTGCCTTGCTGTGTGCATGATACTGAATGTTATGTGGTTTGTGTTTTATCCTTGGTTTTACTTACATGCATAGTTATACATTTTATATGAAATTAACGGTTACTCTGGGATTCCCTTATGAATCCCAACCCCTTTTAAGTCCTCTGGCAGCATTTCTAGAGCGGAGCATGATCATAGAGGTAAGGCCCTGGAGCAGGACCAATGAGAGGATGGATGTTGGTGATATTTTTTTAGGATACTTATTTTGATTACTGGATGACTGTAGTATTTTATTTTGACCTGTCAGACACTACTACTTGGATGACTGTATATTTTTTATCCCTTCGGGGAAATGTTTATCCTTCTATATTTTTATCAGTATATTATTATCCAAACCAGTGTATGCTCTGCTGCTTATACTCTGATATGTTATGTAAATTTACCTGAGAAAAATGAGTTAGAGTTGAATATAAGTAAAGGATCACACTGCGTGCCACCCGAAAAGACGAGGCCGGTAGGTGTGTAACAGTGGGGGAGAGAACTACAAATGGTTGCGTGAAAAGGTCCTGTGGGATTTGAGTTGCAGAGTTAATAGAAGGATTTGAGTTGTAGGTGACGAAGAAGTCATCTTGCAAACTTCGTTGAGCAAGCTGCAACAATGAAGTATGATGGTTGGTTGCTGCAAATGTAGGACCTTTATAATGTTAGAAGGTTAATAAACTAATAATGGCTGTCAATAATGCAACTTCGTCAGTATGTGTAGGACATTGACCTACTAGAAGATTCTGACTGAACCTCATGCATGGACCAGTATGTTCATTTTTTTGTCGGTTAAGAGAGATGAAGTTTTCTCCTTGCTCACTTCTTCCATGCAAAACTGATGCAGTCATGACTGATTGCCAGCAAATGAAAAAGAAGGACCTTCATATTTGCAGCAGAAGATGAAGACTTGATAACAAAATGGAAGATGTTTACCTTGTTTATTTTAATTTCTCAGCAGCGTGCAGCAGAGTTTGGAGTTTGCACAGAATGAAGTTGTAGAAATGGGATATAGAAGCCGCGCACGATATGTGAACAGGAGTTGTGATGAAATAAAGTGGTGTTGACATATACGAATAAGCTTCTGCTAACGGTATTATGAGTTTCCCGATGGACTACCGTTGACCTCATGCAAAGTTGAATATATATTAATATCTCTTATTCTTTTTGAATGTTCCTTATTTTATTTCCACATAGTACCTGAAATAAGTGTTATGATTTATGAAATTGAAGATTTATTTTAAAAGATCGTGATAATGATAATATGATAATTGTGCATGTGAACAAGTTGTTCACAAACATAAGTTCATCGCTAATATGATATGTCAGACTTTGGCCGTATACAAAATACACGAGACCAAGACCATATACTTCTTCTCTTGCTTAACAACCATATAATTAAATTAATATGAGTTCCTTTGCCTAAATTTATACTTTTATATATATATATATACACATATGGACAATCTGAGGGTATGCTCGTTGTCCATCCTATTTAATGCACATGTCTAATCATTTAAGTCCACCTATTATGAGCTAAAACGGGTAATTTTTCACTATGTTTGGGCAGGCACAAAGCGACTTGCTTAGCCCCACATAAGATCAAGGTAATCTATGACCACAACTTCATCCATAAGAGCTATATTGTAATTGTGAGACATCTAAATTAAAAAAGGCATAAACCTAAATAACTTCGTCATTACACATTCAAAAATACCAGGCACAACAAAGAACATAGACATGAACAGCACAGCCGTAAAGTCCTTCATTGACCGAGGACACCCGAGGGTTATATATAACTCACGACCTCTTTGTTAATGATCCAATAAGCGTTAATGACAATAGCACCCTCACACATTCCTTCACGCAAGGTTGGAAGTCGCATAGCTTCACCTAGAGTTATGCTGTATGGAGAAAGAAATGACAAAGTAAGAGAGTGATTGGTTTAGGAATCGTATATGTAGTACTTGTGTGGGTTGACGGCACAGTGGGCAGGATACATAGCAGGAACAAGGGAGCCTCTTATTTACCTAGGAGTTTCTTTCGATCTAATAGAGAACATTTCAATTATGTTAATCCCGAATTTCTTAGAGGATTAGTTTAAGTGAAAGTTTAATGAGACTATATAGAGCCGGTAGGTATACGTCTACTATACAAGCAAATTAAGTCCAAATAATTAATCCTACATGATTCAATTGAAGATTTATTCTAAATCTTCCATATCTAGGCTCTTTTAGAATATCAAATTAAGTTCCAATCAATTTTATCATCTTTCAGAACAATTAAACTCACAATTGAGTCGATAAAAATAAGATTGTAGCAATTAAAAGAAGAAATTAACATCTACTAATCCATAATCAAACTAAATAATCTAAAACAAAATTTTAGCTACATAAATTGAACATTCTCATGACCAAAATAGTTGCTGACCAAAGACAAAATAAAGAAGAGAAACAAAAACTTAAGGCCGAATTTTTATCTGTGTTATAGATCTTATGTATCTTCAAACTTTAATCTCCCTCCATTAAAATTCTGAGCTCTTGTTTATATATATAGGGATATATTGCCTCTCCCAAGACTTCCAAAATAGTGTTGTTCCTATCAATAAAAAGAAAAGAAAATCATAATAATGATAATAAATATAGATCTTTTTTATTTAAGAAAACTTCCCATTATTATTTATTATTTCTTTCATAAATTTAAAAAGTTTTATTTTAATTTGAAATCCCCAAATGATGACTCCAATTCATATCTCATAAAATCTTGTGATTTTTTTCCCCTTTTAAGTTGTCATTGATGAACTCCCAAATATTTCAAAATATATCTCAAATTTATTAAAAATGGGATGTCATTAGGGACATAACTAAAAATTGGTTGAAACTATAAAGACCTACAGATTAATTACCCCTTTTAGAAAATATACTTTAAATTATCTAAGTAACTTAACTAATCTAATCTAATTCCAAGAAATATTAAAAAAAATCTAATCAAATGAAATAAATGGTTCGTATATTAAATACAACAAGGTACTACTGGACTCTAGTCATTTTTATAAGTCTAATTTACATAATTATCAACTAGCAAGCAAAATTAATTAACACATTAAATATATCTTAAGTTGATAAATTTTTCGTATTTTACCCTCATTAATCGGTATAAAAAATATTTTGCTCTTCATCTCTTTCTCCTATCTAGATTTAATATGAGCAAAATTGTAACACTATCACTAATTATTCTCTAGGTAGATTTATAATAAGGACAACAATTTTTTTGTCCAAATTAAACTTATAGAAAGATTTTGTATTACCAGAAATGTTGTGGAAAGTGGAAATCTTTTGAAGTAACCATGTTTATTTTGCACAATTGATTATCAAACTGACACTTGACACTATTAAATTTACATTTCTCGGGCATTGAGGTTGCTCATCTCACACATGGTTTTTTTGTATCTTATCAAAAACTTATTGGTAAGTTGATTTATTTAGTTCACTCAAGGCCTAATATTGTAAATGCACCCAGTGTGGTGAGTCAATTTATGCACAATCTCAAAGAATCATATCTACAGACAATATATTGAATGCAATGCCTAAAGGGCGCTCCAAGCAAAGGAATTTTGTTCAAAAGGGGGGAGAAGATTGACAATTGAAGCATATATTGATGCAGATCATGGTGGAGAGGTTTGTGTACTTTTCTTGATTCAAATCTCATTACATGAAGAAACAAGAAAAATGTGGTATATAGATCCAATATTGAAGTTCTATTGTGATAGCAAATCGTCTATCAATATCGCTCATAATTCAGTTCATCATGATAAGACATGTTGAGATTGATTGATATTTTATCAAGGAAAAATTGGAAAATGGCCTTGTATGTACCCCATTTGTTCCTTTGGAAGATCAACAACAAAGCATTAATCCCATTAAATGAGGTCGGCTACATGGATTGCACGTGCCATTGTGAGTTATAAACTTCCGGGGCAAAAAAGGCATCTAACCCTAAAAAAAATAAATATGTAAGATGTCTATTTTCTTTTTTCAATATACCCCTATTTATTAAAAGAATAAGAGAGATAACAATTAAGAAAAATGAAGAAAGAGTATATAGTGGGAGAATGATGATAGATGGCGTGACAATTTTTTTTTTTAAAAAAAAACATTTGATGTATAGACAAAAGAAAATTGAATTATATAATAAAATCAAATCCTCTATAGCTTGTTTGGAATGACTATTGAAGGCTTCAAAAATATATTTTTAATAATAATTTACGGTATATGAGACAAACAAGTGAAATTTATTTTTTATCTCAATTTACTTAAATAAACATTTTTAGGGGTTCCAAATATAATTCCAAACAAACACGAAATAACTCTTATATTTTGAGTATGATGAGTTTAAATTACTAGAAGGTTTGAGAATTCCTCAACTGTCTCTCTCTTGAATATGGTTGTTTGTCTGTTTTCTCTCGAATTACTCCCTCTAGTCTTTGTTATAAAGCACCAACTAGTAAATGTATTTAGTCATTTTTTTTTCAGTGGTTTAGTGATGCTGTGGTCCTCAAATGTTTATGTATTATACATAGCAAGGCTACTGGATGGATTGGGATTGGTCTTGCTGTTACTCTTGTGCCAGTCTACATATCTGAGAGTGCTCCTTCTGATATAAGGGGATCCTTAAATACACTTCCACAGTTCAGTGGTTCAGCAGGCATGTTTTTATCATATTGTATGGTTTTTGGCATGTCATTGTTAGCCTCTCCTGGCTGGAGATTGATGCTCGGGGTTCTTTCTATTCCCTCCCTCATCTATTTTGTATTAACGTTATTTTTCTTGCCTGAGTCTCCTCGGAGACTAGTGAGTAAAGGAAAGATGCTTGAGGCCAAAAAGTTCTCCAAAGATTACGGGGCATGGAGGATGTCTCAGGTACGTCTGTACCTGTACATCTATGGCCATAGATAGTTCTGTGTAGTTTGGGGAGAAGCTTAATTCATTTCGTAATTATTATGACATTCTGTAATCCTTTTGGATTATAGTCATTACTCAGGAGATGTTTGCATTACTTCAAGATTTACATTATATGTTAATGTTACTTTATATTTTTTTCTTTCTCATTTGGTCATGGCAAAGTAAATCACAACTTTATTTTGCTTTCTCATGTTTGCTCTGCTTTTGAGACCATAATTCTTATATTTGCTACTTATATGAAGTAAATGGTTTTGGTGGGTTAGTCATAAATGGGAACCATTTTAAGGCTTTTGCCCCATTTTGACATGTAAGCAACCCAGCAAGGTAAGGTACCTTTTCTGCTTTTACTGAATCCATAAATTGACAACACGATGCCTTCCCTGCTTTTACTGAAACCATAAATTCACAACACATTAGCTTTTCTGCTTTTACTAAAACTATAAATTTACAACACAATGTGCAAGATTTCAGACATGAAGTACATGAATGTGGTAATGTCACTGTCTAACTTTAAGTAGATTTCATGCGAAGTTTTGTTAAAATCAAATATTATCTGTTGTAAATGCTAGATAAAAGACTTACAATTTGGGGCATAATTATCGAAAATAAAAGAAAACACATAACCCATGGATCATACAATATAATTCCACAACACATAGTTTACACCAAACATTTTCCACACAAAGTTTGATGGTGGATTCAGCAAAACATTACGATGTATAAAATAAAGTCTTCAATTTAATAATAGATAAATAGTCATAGCATTACAAAAATATGAGTGTCCTAAGATGGCAATATAGGAATCCGTACAACATGAATACCAAAAGAGGCTTACAAAGTTTCTCAACTCTATGCATCTGGTTGCTTCCTTTGCCCGCTAGTAAGGTTAGAGGTTTCACCTGAAAAATATTGATAATGATGAGGTGAGACATAAAGTCTCAGTAACCAAAATTAATTTATCAAATATGCAAGAAAGGATTGCAAATCAAAGAAAAAAATTTAATAACATAATTATAATACTGTCAATAATTAAATGAAACATGATAATTAACAATAACTAAAACCATCCCCGCTCATTCATCCCTCTCCTCCTTATACCTTCTGGACATGGTACAGCCTACCAGTGCTAATATACCTGGCCAAGGTTATCTAGACACCTCAAGAATACTGTCCCCTCCCATGTTACCACCGATATACCGTAATAAAGAAGGTGTTTGCCCAAAACACTCTACTCAAATTTCGGGCTGGGAATGAGAGAGAAAATGGGCACAATTTCACCCCTAAATTTCTTCCACACAAACCAACATATTCAATAATAGATAAACAATATATCCCTATAATTTTCTAAGATCATCGTACAATACATTATTCCATTTACAACATTTTATAACAAACATCATAACTACCACAACAATCACTACTGTTTCACTAAAACAATTTCATGTTCAGATATAAACATAATTTTTTAGTGCACATACCAGCAGTACATATAATAATAAGGTTTAGGAGATACCTTACAGTCCTAAATAAGCATATAAAATAAATTAGCCTCAGTTACCTCAACTCCAAACTAAATCTTGAGAAGTAAAACACGAACGATCACTGTAACACCCCAAATTCCATGCTTGAAAATCGTGTCAGATAACACTTAGTTTTAGGAAAATCAACAGATTTTGAGGTGCTATAGCTCCAAGTAATGCGGAAACGAAAAGCATGCGATAATATTTGGACAATGAGTATCTGTTATAAAATGCCCAGACATATGATGATGCCTGACATAAGCTTTACATTAAAATATCTCGAAAGATTATTCATGTGATACAATTACAGAGACATAAATACAGTTCTCTGATAAATCAACTTTATAATTAGACCTATGGCTTGGAATTCAACGCAGTTAATCAAACAAATTGGCCAGATCGGTGTCTAATCTAATGGGAGTCTCCCCTCTTTCACGGCGACTTGTGACAACCCACCGACAACCCTTTCTTAGTTTAAGCACCAATTGGTTTGAAATAACTTTATCGAATTCATGTCATGGACTAACCTTCTTCAAACTCTATTCTTGATCGGTGCCTCTTCACGGCTCCATTTACATCGTCCGTATCGTTTACCCAAATCCAGTATTCTTCCATGAACCTTTACTCAAATCTGAGATTCAATACACATTGAATCTCAGGTAACAGTTAACCTCATATGAAAAGTATAAACAATATATGATAGATAATCACAACATACATTTAGCATTTATCATATATGTACAACAATCCACAGCTAAATGAATACAGATACTCATGTTTCAATCAATCATATCAAAGTCATACAAGTCATAGGAGAGTTAAAATTACAGTACGCAAACATACCTTTCACCTCATAGTTACTAATACGCCCGACTTTCGAATCCAACCCTGGACTTCACGGATATCCTAACATATCACCATATCACTTAGAATAATATCCTAAGAGATATTTCCACCTCTATTTACCTTTCTACCCTTGGTGGATTTGTTATTTATAATTCTGCCCTTACATTTAATTAAAAACGTAGTGCAGTATTTTTTGGGCAGATTTTTCGATAACTTTGAAAAATCATAACTAATTCTACAAAACTCGAAATAAGGATCTATAAAATTTCCTGAAATCCTTAGGATGTCTATTTTTGAGGAAAAATATTCATTTTCACCCAGAATTAGTGAGTCGTTCCCAGTTTTTATGTTTCTCAACGTTGCCCAGATTTTATTCCAGCAAAAATGGCTTAACTTCAAAAATTCATATCTCCTTCCAAAGAGCTTGACAAATTACAAATTTTATATCAAAAGAAAGCCCTGGATGTCTACTTTATATCTGGAAAATTTCATGATTTTTAAAGATCATTTACTATTTAAAATAATTCCCACAATGTGACTGACTCCAGAAAAACTGAAATCTGAGAATTTTTCTCAACTTTCACAATATTATTCCTTTGATCTCAAAAATCATTTGCCATCATGTTTTCACTCTAATTTTCATTTTAAACTCATTAGAGACCTTAAAAACATGTACAGAAATTTACTTTAAAATTTCTTAAATTATACTACAATTCTACTAAAAATCTATAAGCTAGAGCTCAAGAACTTACCTCTTGAAGTTCTTACTCCTTCTTCTTCTTGCTCCTATCTTGTCTTACTCTCTATCTTGATTTGAGTTTTGGTATGAAGAATGAAGAGGAATTCAAGCTCTATTTATAGAGTTTTGGGTCTCAACCTCTTTTCAAAAATCACATGATAAACCAACTACCCATCTACCATAAATATGTCTATCTACTTGTTCATCTACCATACAAAAGTTCATCTACTAAAACTCATCTTCCAATCAAATATCACATGGAAATCTACCTCATAACCATTTACCCTTCATCTACCAATCAAATATCATATTTATATGAATTTCTTAATTAAATTTGGAAGAAAATATAATCATTAAATTATATTCCTTTGAGACAAATATTCACTTTTGTATTTTGCTAATTTATCCATAAAATTTATGAGAATTGGAAAATTAGGGTATTACAATCACCAATAACAAGAAAACTCTACATCATCACAATAATAATTTAATATAACTTATATTATAAATATTCCAATATTAATATATTATCATAAAAACTGAAAATGATATTTCAGTTCTTCAAACTTGAAAAGTAAATCGATTAAAATTAGTTATTAATCATTCTATACATATATAGAATTATCTATTTTCAAAAATTAAAACTTCTCCAAAATTGTAACCTCAAAATTTTCACTAACCAATATAATATTACCTTCATTTAAAAGAGAAAAATATACAGAACAACTTTCATGAAGGAATTATATGGAAAAGAAATTAATTTAACTACCTTAATAATCTTATAAAATAAATAACATACCTTAAAAGACCCAAATAGCTCTCTCCTCTCCTCTCCTCTCCTACTTGTCTCCTTCGTTTTCCTTTCTTTTCCCTCTCAATTCACTCAACCCATACATATATATAGAGGCAATTAAGGCGGTGGCATTTATTGCTTTTAAAAAAAAAAAAATCTTCCTCGCTCCTTCTTTTCCCTTTTTTTTTCTTCCTCTTCTTCTTTCGTACGCATCTCCCCCCAATTAAAAATATTTAGGAGAAATTAGCACAAAGGACCCAACTTTATCTTTATTTATTTATTTTTATTTTTTTTAAATTACAATAATCAAATATAATTATTTCATAATTACAATTAAATCCTAATAATAAAATTTAGGATGTTACACTAGCTATTTTCAAGTTCTCCGCGATCTCATTGTCTATCCAATTTCTTTTTTCACTTACCAATCTTTACTTTTTTAAAAAAAAATCATGATAATTTCTCAAAGTGATTTATCTGATCCTGCTTAATCATAATTTATTGGCAGGTGAGATGGCATTGCTGGTGGAAGGTCTTGGAGTTGGAGGTGAAACATATTGAGATTCGTACATGCAATGGAATTAAATTTATCCAATAAATTACGAATCTCAAGAAGAGGATCTATCAACAACAGCGTTTAAATCAGGTTAGTAATTAAAAATTGTACCTATGCGAACTCGTGTGCGTGCTTTGTGAACTCGTGGGCTAACATCTTCTTAGTCAATCAATCTCTAGGAGCCAACTCTATGAATTCACTTCATCTACTTGTATCCACACCGAATAGCACTCCAACACGAACGGCAGCGTGCTAACGCCTTCAAGCTTTTGTCTCACGTAGAGCTGGAAATCAAGGCCGGCCCTTAAAGAGCCAGGGCCTAACAACTGCAGGGCCCAAAAATTACAATTCCAAATTTTAACTATTTTTCGTTTGTTTTTTTTAAAGAAATATGATTAGTAAAATACAACAATTAAAGTTCTAATTTATTAAATAAATATTATCAATCAAGTACGCTTCTTGTTTGTCAGTCTCTAGGACACATATTTCTATGAGAATCAATTTTTCATTAAAACTTAATTTGTATTATGTACGATTGGAAAAATCTATAATTAACTATTAACTCTACTATTTTCCTATTTCATTTTCGATGGTTATATATTCTAATGAACCAACATCGTATGTGAAGTCACTATCCCTGAATCCTTTTATTTTATTCTTAAAGGCCATTACTTGTTAAAAAAAATTTGACGAAGTTTTCTTTTGTTAAGTTTAAATTTTTTAAATAACTTATTTAAAAATAGATTGTTATGTTAAAATGTACATAAAAGAAACACTTGAAATGAAGAAGAATATGAGCAAATGAATGTATGAAACACACAATAAAATAAAAATGTCAACAAAAATAATGAGCAAAGTCTAACTTCAACTTCAACTAAAAAAAATAAAAAAATTATGCAGGGCCTAACGGGCCGGCCCGTGGCCCTCCAGGGCTTGGCCCTTGAAGGGCCAGGGCCAGCCCAACGGGCTCAGCCCGATTTCCCGGCTCTAGTCTCACGTCTCTCTTCTAGGGTTCTTTTGTGGCTCTACAATTCTCTTGTGTGTAATCAAATTACTCACAACCTAAGGGTATTTATAACCCTAATAGGCCATATTAAATATTCAAAATCAATCTTATTAATTTTGAAATTGAATTAGAAATTAAATTTGTCTAACTGATTCAATCCAATCTATTTATTTAATGCGAATTAAAAGCCAGCTGATTTGATTTATCTTTATAAATCAAATCATTTATTTATCTTCATAAATCAAATATGGAAGTTATTTAATGATTAGCCCTTGGGGCACAATTTCCAACAAAACAAGCATAGAAGAGTATATTATAGGCCCTGCTGATGAAGCAGCTAATGGCCTGGAACCGACAACAGAGAAAGATAAAGTCCGGTTATATGGATCTCAAGCAGGCCTCTCTTGGGTTGCAAAACGGATCCAGTTTCTCTCCCCATCACTTTTCTACCCATCCCTCCCCATCCTCCATCCTCACTTTTAAAATTTTGATCCAAGGACCCAAAAATATTGTCCAAAAAAAATTCTTCCTCATCCCTTTTGCATCTGTTTTTTTCCAAAATAGTTTCGGGCCCTTGGATCAAAATTTTAAAGGTGAGGATAGATGATGAGGAGGGATGGGTAGAGAAGTGATAGGAAGAAAATCCTCTCCTGTTGCAAAACTTGTCACTGGAAACAGTTCTCTTGGTTTAGCATCCCGTCAGGGGAAGTCTCGTCAACTAAAGCATACCTCTCATGGACCCTCTTGTGACTCTCTTTGGCAGTGTACATGAGAAGCTCCCTGAGACAGGAAGTGCACTTTTCCCGAATTTTGGAAGCATGTTCAGCACAGCTGGGCCTCCAATTAAAGATGATCAATGGGACGAAGAGAGCCTTCAAAAGATGGTGAAGACTATGCCTCAGATTCTGCCGGGGACTCTGATGACAATTTGCATAGCCCTCTTATATGGAAAAGGAGATGACTCCTCCTCCTTCCCATGGCAGTATCCTGAGCAGCAAGCGTTACAGTAGTCTCATGCAGGGATCAAGTGATGTATTGGTAGTACAGGCATTGGTGGTTGGTGGGTACGTACAAGTACCGTGAACCAGAACTTGTAGTATAATTTTGATCTAATATCTATAATGATAATAACAAAAAGCCATATTTCATTACTCATGAAAACAAAAAAAAATGACCCATCTGTGTGTAGTCGAACAACCTAGGAAAACATCTATCAAACGATTTCAAAAACCACAGCAACAATGTTCAGAATCCAAACTGTTTCATTAAAACAGTTTCAGAGAAATTACAAGAAAACTTTCATCTACAATCAAAAAATAAACAAACCAAAAGAAAAATAAAGATCAAAGGTCAACTTTCATTCCCATGCTTTAATAATAGTTTGTCATCAGGCACCCCATAATAAACATAAATAAGCATAAGCATTGAATATGAGCCTTCAATATATTATCTAATATATAGAACACAAAATTCAATCAAAACTAAACACAAAATTACTGGGTACGGAAGGGATGAATGTCATAAAAGTGAGTGCCGGGTTCAATTTCTGTCCCTTGATGAACACTTTAGAGATACTCTTCTACTAGACTATACCCATTTCTTTGCGCACGCTGTTCACGTGCATATACCATTAATAGCCCTCAATATATTTCCCCATAGTTTTCTGAGGTCTCAAATGGGTATTGAACCCTTAGCTATATCAAGGTCCATATATCATTCTCTGAACAGTGGTGATTGTTGTTTCACGGCAGGCCCTGAGAGAAAATATAAATTAAAATCTCAAATGATACTGGTCATTTGACATTCTTTTACCATTTTATTATATAAATTGCCTAATTGATGAATCTCTTATATTAATGTTCTCATATGCAATATATTGTATATATATAGTGAAATTCCCTCAGTCATGTGATATGTATGGGAACGTATGCGATATGCATGAGAAAACCCATTTGGGGTTGGAAAGCATGTTACAGTCATGAGAAAACAAACTTATAACAGGCAACACAAAGACTGATTAAAAAAAGACCATAACTTTGTGTCAAAAAAAAATAAAAGACCATAACTTTTCAATGATAGGGTATATACGATGTATATAAAAAGACAAAGAAAAACATGACCATGAATCACTATTGGTGATAATCATTATGGAGTATAGACGAAATATGGTGCCTTGGATTTATTCAATCACTAGTGGCCATGTATATATTACAAATCCAATCACTAGTGGCGGTGTATATATTACGGTTCTGACTGTTACTAAAGAGTATTGAAAAATACTTCATGATTTTGAAAAATAATTTTTGGATTTAGAAAAAATATTTTAGGGTACTGACTGGTAATGATACTTCAAGATATTTATTGGTATTGAAAAAATAATTCATGATCTTAAAAAATTATTTTAGGATTTTGAAAGAATATTTCACAGTACTTACTGATACTATAAGGATACTTCAGTATATTCACTAATATTGAAAAAATACTTCATGATCTTGAAAAATTATTTTAGAATATTGAAAAAATATTTCATGGTATTGATTGATACTAAAAATATATTGTAAGATACTGAATGGTAATGAAAAAAATACCTCATAATCTAAAAAATATTTCAAAATCTTGAAAAAATATTTCAGAGTACTGACGGGTACTAAAAGATACTTCAGGATATTCACTGGTACTAAAAAAAACTTCATAATATTGAAGAATTATTTTATGATCTTTAAAAAATAATTTATGGTATTGGATAGTATGAAAATATACTGTAAGATATTTTTTCAACATCTATCCTTAAATAATTTTTCAAAATAATGAAGTATTTTTTCAGTTCTAGTGAATATACTAAAGTATCTTTTTAGTACCCGTAAGTATCCTGAAATATTTTTTTTAAAAAAAAAAACAATAGCTTGTGTTTTTTGACAAAACGGCGCTGTTTTAAAGCAAAGTGCAAGAAGGGATATTAACTGCAAAAGATAGAAGCCAGATCTCAAAAAGGACCGGAGAAGAAGAAAAATATCTAAGGCGTTGGTGAGGCTTTGAAAAGAGAAGTACTAAAATATCCTCTTTGCAATAGTTAATCAACAAATTAATAGGACCTTTTGGTAATTTGAAAATAAACTAAAATAAAGTAAAGGTATTTATGTGTAACACCCCCGAATTTATAGAATTAAAATAACATAAAATTCTGAAGGTTTAATAACTAAAAATTCAAAATCGCCAAATTCGGGAAGTGTCACCGCCGCACTTGTACTAAGACAAGCGTAAGGCTACAAATTACATTAAATAAATCTAAATCTAAATAGTTTATGCAACACGAAAACAAAATAAAATAAGATAGTAAAATAAAATGACTAAATGAAATCGAAATTAAAATTTGACGTCTTCCTCACTTCTCACTACTAGTCCCAAGTTTTGAAACCTGTTCACTAAAATTCTGCTCCCCCGAAGGATCATCACAGTCCAGAACACAGACATCAGCAAACGCTGGTAATCCTAATTAGGGAAAGATAATATAAAATAAATAAAGAAATAAATTTGAAATGATTTGAAATAAAATAAAATAATCACAAATAATTACAAAATAAAATAAAAATAAAAATGACATATATATGTATAATTTTAAATAGCACAAACATATTAATCAAAGCACAAAAAAAAAAAAAAAATATATATATATATATATATATATATATATAATCATGCAGTATTTGCATCAAACATTAATCATTATCTTTTTAAATTTATTTAGACCCGGCAAACCCTGCCAGTCTATTTAGTGGGAAGAGAAATGGTAGACTCGGGAAACCCTGCCAGTCTACCCTGTGACCCGGCAAACCTTGCCAGTCACAAATCATCAAAATTGGTCATATCATAATTTCTTCCTAGTATGCACACATCTTCCCAAAGTTGCTACTAGTGCCCCGAATATCCTACCAGGCACCACTTTGGAAAGAACAGATATATCAGTTCACATCAAATAATTTTTCAAAGGTATAAGCCTTAAAGTGTGTGTTCATCACTTTAGAATGTACCATCCCAAAGTTATCCTCCCACAGTTAAAATAATTTAATCACACAAAATAGAATAAAATAAAATAAAAATAAAATAATAAAATAAAATAGGACCGAAGCACATAAATGATTTGAAATAATCATTATCAATAAACAAAAAGATGACTAAGCCAACAGTATTGTACGTAGGTGCAAAGGCATTCCAAAATATCTAATATAGTGGCTATATAATAACCTAGCTCAAGCTGTTTGAAGAATTTCAAATTGATTCATTGTTGTACGATTCGACCATCAATGCCTTATGGATCTCATGCTTTTGGAATTCACCGTATCTCTTTTTCCTTTTTTTTTTGTGTAAAGTGGGCCACGTTTCTTGAGATATCAAATAACCATACATATATATGTTGATTAAAAAGGAAGAGACAAATGATTAAAAAAAATGAAGACGATGGACCCACGGCAAAAAGAAGAAGAAGACCAATAAAGTATATCGATTAAAAGTTGCAGCAGGATTTTAAATCAATTAAATAAGAAAATTTGAAAATGATTTTCAGATGAAATTAAAAAAACGACAAAATAATAGAACTTAAAGTTAAAGATTTGTAAAACAATCAAGTAAAGAAAAATAAAATTGAACGGAGTTTAAAAAGTAAAATAAAGTATGAAACAAAAAAATAAGAAATATTTATTAATTAACAATCAAAATTTATTTTCAAATCAAATTTTAAGAAAATAAGATTGGGTTTTCAAAAATACATATTTTTAAATCAATCAAATAATAAAATATGAAAAGGGATTCTCAAATGAAATTTTGAAACAAGAAAGTAATAGAACTCAAATTTAAAGATTTTTTAAAAAATCAAATCATAAAAACAATAAGAACAGCAAAACAAAAGTAAATAAGAATTAAAGAGTGTTTAAAAGTAATTACAAAGAATGAACAAAAATTAGAGACATTTACAAAAATAAAAAAAAATTTTGAATCAATTTTTTTTTTAAAAAAAGTAAGATTGAGTATTTCAAAAATGCAGATTTTTAAGTCAATCGATGAAAAAAGAATTTTCAAATGAAATTTTGAAACAACAAAATAATAGAAATTATTGTTGAAGTTTTTTTTTAAAAAAAACAATCAAATAAAAAAAAACAAGAAGAACAATAAAAAAATTTTAAAAGTAATTACAAAGTATGAAATAAAAGTAGAACTATTTATCAACAATCAAAATATATTTTCAAACCAAATTTTAAAAAAAGTAAGATAGAGTTTTCCAAAATTCAAATTTTTAAATCAATCAAATAATAAAATAAGAAGAAGAAAAAAAGTTGCAGCAGGAAGGGACGCACAGAAGGAAAAGTCAGACTCACGTAAACCAAGGAAGGAGATATAAGGGTATACAAGAAATCATAATCAACCTATGCTCAGTCCAAAAGGGGGGAAAAACTTGTTCTAGGAATTAGGATTATCTGGTCTCCGTGGTTGCTAAGCTCCTAGAAAGGAAACTCTGCTGCAAAGGATTTTTCAAAGAGAGAGCTAATGAACGATGACTAAAGTTAGGCGGCTAAACCTAACTTATAATTAGGCTCTTAGGGTTTAGCTAATACCTGAGCTTTGTGGGTTGGGCCTTTTTGTTTTTGTTTTTGTTTGTTTTTTTTAACTATTGCTAATCTAATAAATTATAAAATAATACAAATATTATTAAATTCCATTAAATCAAAACTAATAAAATCAAATCCATCTAAATTAACTAATCAAATCAAATCAATCTAAGTTAATAAAAATTAAACTAATACTATATTATTAAACTAAAACTAAACTAATTAAATCAATCTAAACTAATAGAATTAGATAATACTATACTATTATTATTATTATCATCATTATCATTATCATTTTTATTATTTTTATTTTTATTATTACTACTACTACAACCATTATTTATTATTATTATTATTAATCCGGGGTATTACATTATGGTTAGCATTACATTATTGTGGTTGTTGATGACTTGAGGGGCCGAAAATAATGCAAACAAGCCGGAAAGAAAAATGAAAGATATTCTCATACCAGATTCTATATTGGTAGAAAGGGAGGGGAAATGAGGCATGATACATTGACACATGCACGATGAAACATAGAAAGGAAATTGTCTAACAAGATGATCTTGGCTCATACAACAGAACAGAATGAGAACACAAGAAAATTCTAAAAGCAGAACAAGGTTAAGAAGATGATCTTGACTCACGCAATAGAAGAGAACGAGAACACAATAAGGTTGTAAAAGCATAACAAGGTTAAGAAAATGACCTTGGCTCATGCAATAGAACTGAACGAGAGCACAAGAAGATTATAAAAGCAGAACGTTAAAAAGGGATCTTGACTCACGCAACAGAATAGAATGAGAACAATCATATTTTTTGGTGTTGTAAGATTTGATGAATAAGTTACTAACTATTCCTATTCGCACAGATAAATAAAAACAGTTAATATCAATAAAGTTGTTATAAAGTTTAAGTAATTTCTAATATTACCTCTACTAACTGCACTAAACTCTACTATTATATTGATTATTACTATCACCCACTATCTTTATTAATTATGGACATACATAGAAAAAAACAATTAATACTCATTAGAAACGAATAAATGCATTATAAAAAGGGTCAAAGACACTTACTAGTTAATCTCTTATAATAAGGACTAGATGCAGTATTTCTCTCATTTTAGTTTTTAAAAATATTCACTGCAATTCTTAATTGCAATGTTGTTTTACATGATCCCCTCGTACTTGCACATTTTTCGCATAATAATGTAAATAATTTGACGCGTTTTAACGTATTCTTTATCAAATATTTCATAACCCCCGTCTATATTTAATATAAGACCACCAATTAACGAAGTAACAAAGTTGTTCGAAGTTACACCCTCTG
The DNA here is from genome assembly GCA_037074495.1 of Acacia confusa. Classification (NCBI taxonomy): domain Eukaryota; kingdom Viridiplantae; phylum Streptophyta; class Magnoliopsida; order Fabales; family Fabaceae; genus Acacia; species Acacia confusa. The sequence goes on from CM073503.1 coordinate 45,678,185, forward strand.
CTAGTTTTAGGTTGGTTTTTTTCCCCCTTTTCCTTAATGGGATGGGAGGGGAGGATTCTTGTCTTTTTCTGTTTCCTCCCCTCCTCACTCCTGTCTCTCATTATTTTTCCGGTATAAATATAGCAGGATTAAACACATTATAAAGAGTGATACTCTCTCATGTTTTTAATAAAAAATATATTTATCTAAGTTAATTATATTAGGAAAGTTAGTTAAGTTAGTTAATATGACATATAATTCTTAAAATATCCTAGTCACCTTCCTTAACCATTGTTGAAGAAGCATCAATAAAGGATAAATTTGAAAAATATTGATTAATATTAAAAATATGTCTTATATTTATGACCAAAATCAATTCCTAAAATATATCTTATATTAAGGATTGAAGGGAGTATATTTGTATAAATATTGTTATAGGTTTTTAAGAGTCAAGGTTTTTTTTTTCCGTTCATTAAATGAATCCTAAACTATCTAAATCCTAATATCTCTTCTTAAATTTAGATGATTGCATGCAGTAATCGTGTTATGGACTTAGATTTAAATTTTTGAATTGAAACAAATCTATGGGAAATTTTAGAAGGTACATATCAGAAACATTTACTTGAATATGTAATGGGCCAGGCAACTACGGGCTCGATACAGGAAAAGAGAAGCCCAAATCAGTCAACAGATCCACTAAGACGCAGTGTACGCATGAAAAAGAAGCCCTGGAAGCTGAGGGTGTGAAATGAATGATTGTTCTCTCTCTCCCTCTGACGCGTGGTGCCTTTCTGTTATTTGCTTGTTGCTTTCCATTCTCGTCTGTATTTCTTCTTTACACGTTCTGCATTTCTGTTGTTAGCAGAATATTATTACTCTTGAAGCTTTTGGAATTGCTTCCTTTATTAATATATCAGATCCACGTTCAGAATTTGATTAACGATACATTACATAATATTACCTTTTGTTTTAAAACATTCGAATCAAGTACAACTGTGATGGAATTTCCAAATTCTGCAAATGTGGCTATTATCTTTATGGGAATCTTGATATATTGTTGGGTTTATACCCATTTCTTTCAAAGCTAACTTGGGTAGATGCTCATTTTTTCGTGAAGTGTTAGCGGCATAATCTTTGTCAACTTCCTGTTAATAATTTCCTCTATGTGCAGTACAGTGTTACATTACAAGGATTTTTCACAGTGTATTACTTGTTCATCAGGTTCTGTTGTTGGAATAATTTTTACTTTGTGTTGGTGGTTTGATGTGTTTGTTAAGAAGGGTGGTTTCTCTAGAGTAGTTGTGTCTGAAGGTTGGTGTCATATGGAGTACTTGGAGGATAACCAAGGCTTCATAATCAAGGATGTAAGGTGGTTTAGTTTAGCGGTGTGATAACAAATAAGCCTGATTGAGGGTATAAAAGTGGTTATAAATGCGTTCATCTTGTTTGATTAAGTTTTATGAAATTTCAGTCAATCATGATTTTACCCTCCCACGGTCCCACCACAGCACTTTCAGTATAAGGGGAAGCTTTTGCGATTAGAAAATCGCAATAGAAATTTCTCCAATTTATACCCTCCCTTTTCCAAAATTATCCCACATATTTTTGCCTATTAATTTTCAACATGAATTTTTAAATTATTTTAAATATTGATATCATTTATTAAATAATATTTAATAATAGTAATTAAACATTTAATAGTTATTATTAAATATAATCATGAAAATGCAAATATCTTTATTAAATTCTTGTCTTTTCTTTTTAATAATTATACAGGTATAAGTGATTTTAATAATTGAACTCCAAAAATAATTAACATTCTCAGAATTACTCATAAAAAAATATCCAAACAAAAATTACGGTTTACAAGTGTCACTTATAAAAATCAGACCACAGTTATTCACTACTAATCCAAACAGATTGAGGTGATTGAGGTGGAGATATGGGAGCTTGAATCTAGAAAGCAAATCAAGCAACCCGTTGGGGGGAGGGAATATTTAACAAATGGCCTAGGGACCTTAAAGTTACAACTAAATACCTCTTCTTCTTCTTCTTCTTTTTTAAATTTCCAATAACTATCTGATTTTATTTTGTTTTATTTTTAACTTTGATTATGTCCTTAGTTCCTCTTTTTACATAAATATATATTGTTGTTTTTTAAGATTATTTTTAAATTCTCTTTTCGATCATTATGTGATAAATTTTAATTATTAAAAAATAATTATTTTCTAATATTACTTAAATTTAGGACTAAAAATATTTTTTAAATCTATGTCATTAGATTGACTACTTGTTTAGCAATTTGAGTAATGAGAAATTATTATATAATTTCGTAGATTGAAGTTGAAGACTTTAAATTTATGTAATTAAAATCGGGGTGTTTCGAAATCACCTCACCAAGATCTCATAAGCTACTAATCATATCCATGAAAAAGTACCTCATTTAACTCAAAAGTATTATCTTTATTATACTTAATATTTTTACTCAAGTTACGACCATTTCTCTAGATAAGGTAGGTTGTTTTTATGCTTCTACCTCTTATGTTGCAAGGTAACCTTGTCGTTTTTTTTAAAAACGTGTAAATTTGTTTCGAAAGTTTTCATCAAGAAATAGTATTATCATGAACGTTTTTTCAGATTCAATGTTATGCATAAAATTTTAAAACGTAACAATATTGTCTAATATCGTTAAAAAAAACTAACTTGATCATTAAAAAAATGACATTCATCTTTAACTTCTTAACGGAAATGGGTAATATGGCTTCATTTTAACACTTATTGGGCAACGTTGAAACTAAAATAAATTTTAAGAAAACATTGCTTCATTTTAACACTTTTGGGGGTAATATTGAACTTGAAATAACTTACAGGACAATATTGCTTATCAGCAAAAATTTTCGAAGCAAATTTGTACCTTAACTTATTTTTAAAGATTATAAACTTATCATTTTTGTTCAATATCATTTATTTATTTTTCTAAAAAACTATCTAAATTTTTGTAGCATGATTCTCAAGGTAGAGTTTTTTGTTCAAATATTTCAATTCAGTGTGAGTTTCTGGTTTTATTTGGATATTTAAAAAAAATTATAATTTTTTGATGTGTTAAGTCTTTGAGCATGTAATTACAGAATGAAGATGAATCTGAAAATGATTTTATTTTTGCATATTAGATAATAAAATGAATCTAATTTTATTTTATAGCAAGATTCTTAAAGTAGATTTTTGGTTGTTCAAAAATGTGAATCACGTGAGTTTTTTTTAAAAAAATTTATTCGGTTATTTATTTTTAAAATATTTTAATTTTTGAATGCGATAATTAGATTTTCCATATAATATTTTGAGTATGTTATTTTTGGAATGAAGATAAATCTAGAAATTATTTTATTTTTGCATAATGGATTGTAAAATAAATACATGACCAAGGGATTTTGTGTGTTGGCAGTGACTGGAACGATGGATGAATGGGAGGAAACATATGGTATATGGCGCCTTTGGTTCGCGGAATTCAAGGGGATATAATGCAATGGAATAAAATGATAATTACATAAATTTATTTGGTTTATTACTAAGGATTGATGATGAATATGCATAAAAAATTGTTGAATAAAATTACCCCGTTTGCAAATATGTATAATACACACGTTGGGCTCTTAATACTTTTTCCATTTTGTGTGTGCACATGTTGGATTTATCACAATTTTTTAGCATCTAATGATAGAATTATTTTGCAGTGTAGTGTAGAGGTTAGATTCAAGGTAATTTTTTAATATTTAATGGGATATTTAAATATTTTTAACGGTGAAACATTTTTTAAAATTTTTTAATGGTGGAATATTTTATAAATTTCTATTTTATTAATTAATTTTATAGCATTTAATGGTGATAATTATTTAATATTTAACGCTTATAGGTAGGCACTTTGGCCAACTTAAAAAATTTATAATGGTATTAATGCTTTTTTTACTTGATTGCAAGATGTTTACATCCCTATCTGTCAATCCTAACAGTGTAATAATGATATATCCTAATCATACCAGGATTACAAAATATAAACCTCTATATTATACAAGCCCGATCAATTTGTTGCATGTAATCCTCTCCCGTGGAATCAATCCAAAAAGGCTAATAAAGATCAAGGGGAAAAAATAATAACGATATTTCATTCTTTTTAATTTTAGTATCATTAAACAGAACATAATCAAAAGTTCCGGAAATCCATGCTCATATCCTCATATCATCTTTATACCTAGCCAGATACCAGACTTCTTTCTCCTCCCGCAATTTAAATGTCGCACACCTATATATATAAATTCATATCAGTATTAGAGAACAATAAACTATACCAAGATCCAAAACAAATATATATTACCAGAAATATAATTACCTTGAATGGACATTGAACACTCCAATATTGTCGTCTTTCACAATATCCTTGAGCCTCATGAGATTTGGAATATGAAAAATTGGTTCCAATTCAAATGATGTCCCACGAACCTCCAAAAATCGGCATAAATGCTTTTGAGGATCATAATAGATAAATAATCTCGAATGATCATAAATTAAAATTCCAGGACCACCAAAAACTACTCTTGGCTGATATAAATGTTGCCCATAACGGAAATCTTCCACATTAAAGCTCAGAACTTCAGTCCAAGATTGGCCATCACCGTACGTTTTCATAGTCCAAAACCTAAGACGTTGTGCATTCTCATATGGACAACATATGTAGAGACTTCCCTTTAATTCTCCAAAGCTAATAAGAGTTTGAGTGGGATTAAATATGATGGATGATATTGCAGAAGGGCAAGGGAATGGATTTATCGTCTCACTTTCTAAGTCAAAACATATAATTGATACTTCCTAGAATTATAAACAAGCCAATGAAGCGATCCATTCAAACAAGTGGGATATTTAATTTCATACCACCATGCGCCACAATATTTGATGCTTCTCCATGATTTAGTCCCTAATGTGTGTATTCTAGCAACTCCACTTTCACCTAAAACCATGTTTGGAATTATATGTATCACCTTATATTCATTAGTTTTCTTCAGATAACCAAGTCCGGCAAAAACAAACTGGCATTTCTTCAGTCTTTCAGATTGTGGAAGTCTTATAAACTCTCCAGTGATTGGGTTGCAAACCACAAGCGCCTCTCGGATGCATTGGTCGTAAAGAACACGTGAACTTCTTTTAACAGGATCCCACAAGCAAAGCAGGCCATTGCAAGAGTTCACCATAATAAACTTGTCATCTTTTGGCTTACAGGCAATATTAGTCCTTTTCTTGCCCCTCTTTCTGGCCTCAAGCATTGTGTCAAGCACCCTTTTAGAATCACGAAGAGGAAGCTTGAACTGGACCACAAGCTTCATGTGGTTGTGACAATTGGGTCTAGGAGAATCCTTACATGCACAACCATGGTCACAATCATTATCACTTGACAAATTCTGCGCTTCATTACTTTTAAACTCATCAAAGTCAAGTAGATGGAGAGTTCTTGAGACACGTCTAGAATCGCTGGTGTACACAAAAGCAGTGATAGGTGCACACTCAAAATACAATTGAGCAAGACGTGGGTCTGAGATAATGGAGTGCCAACTCTTGCATACACACTTGCAAATCAAAACCGACTTAATTGGAAGTTTGAGTAGAATGTTTTCAACAATATCATAAGGAAGATCGCCCAACGTAGTCCCACATGGGTGATCTTTTGGGTCATCAACTTCGCCTCTAGTTTTTGTAATGCCTTTCAATGTTTCAGAGCCTACTGAATCCCTTTTTCATTTCAAGGCCATCTTGATAGGCAAAGAAGAAAATATAATTGAAGCTGAGGGACTTGCACCCAAGCCAAATGGAAAACTAAGACCAAACAACAAGTTCATATTATAGCCAGAAGACACAACTTGTAATAAAAACTAATTTGATGCATCAATTAGACAACGACTTGACAAGAGATTGAAAAAATTGAGATTGAAGTAGATTGAACGTGCAAGTCCTGAATGTGCTATGATGTGATGTAAGTAAAAGAAAAAATGAACATTAAATTTGTGTGAAAGACCTGTCTTTAAAAAGAGAGCTAAGAGCAATAATTATAACAATTAAAATCAAAATCAAAATTATAAGCATAGTTAACATACTATTAACTTATGTCTCCATTATAAACTTGAGAGTCAAATTGGATAAGAGAGGCTTTGGATACAAAAGTGACATATATAAACATGTATTATATCGCACTATTTAATTACCATAAAATGCACAGATTCTAAATCTATATTTCATCTTCAAAAAAATTGGCTAAGTTCTAATTTGTCTGTTGTTGATTGCTACGTGATCTCCTCTCCTAGTAAGATTTAGGAATTATTTTTTACTAAGTTGCAGAGCCGACTAACTTATCCCTCAGCCCCCTTCAATTCCGTAATTTAATTTGAATAGCTAATTAGGAATCAAATTTCTTTACCAAAAAAAAAATCAAACCAAACATAAAGATACAGTGCCCACGCTCATAATCCAGCCAAAAAAAAGTGAAAACCAGAAACTGAATAATATCAAACCATACCTCTTCTGCCTCTTCAAACTCTTCCCTTTGTAGCTTGGCTCTCACTCCACTCAATACCCCTCTTCATTCTTATATATACACAATGAAAGGAATCTCCCTACACATATATTTAGAAAATAAAAAAATATTAGTATTTTCATTTTGAATTTCTATCATTATTTCAGCCGCATCTTATCTCTTATCTTATATATATATATATATATATATATATCACAAATAATCATTTAATTTTTATATGGCATATTAAGAAATCTGAGAACCATGAAAATTATTATTATTTTATCTTATATTCTTTCAAAACTTAAAGTGCAAGGCGCTATTATTTTCTATTTTCCAATCGAGTGAAGATTAGATGATCACCTAAATTATATGCACGGACCATCTATGACAATACATCTTAACAATTAACTTGCAATCAAATTGTAAAATAAAAAGGTCAGAGTTCAGAACTGCTACTATAAGAGGCTATACAAGAAACAAACATTAGGATGACCTTATTAATTACTAGACACATAATTCAGGTCAGAGTCACCGGTGCTCTCACATGGAGATTAGATTACTAGAGCCACCTCAAAGAAAGAGGGGCAAAAGATAACCAGAAAGCTCAATAGTTGAGGTAAAGTATAAATGATGAAGCCACCCTTTATATATTGAGGCAGGTGGAGGATATTTTAAAAAGGTATCGTTCCAATTTTATTGGATGCCATCGAAAGGACAACATTTTAAAAGGTAAAATATTCATATAATTGGAATAGATTTATCACAGTTTCTCCCAATATCTCAATTAATGAAATAATGCATGATTTGAATATTTGATTCATTTAAAGTTTCCCTAATATTTGATACAGTAAGACTGTTCATTTTTAATATATATATATATATCCCACCCACATTTCAATTTTCCTAACAGCAGAACCATTGTCATTTGTTTTTACTTGAGTTCTATGAATTTACACAATCCATTCAATAAAATTCATTTTACTACTTGTAACCATCACGTGCCTACCACAGTTAACATCTAAACATCACTCAGTCAACCAGATCCATAAACTTCTTTTTTCAAATATTTCAATGAGCACATTATAAACCCTAAATGCTAAAACAACAACAACAAAGCCTTAACTCACTAGGTAGGGACAGTAAATCCTAAATGCCAACACCATTAGATTTCCTTCCAACTTCCATACGGTTTCCTTCAAATGTATTTCAGGAATCAATTTACTAACGTTTAATAGTCTACGTTTTAACCCAATTTCTCTTCTACATCATTCTACAAACACGTTGCGTGTATTTCCAAGAATAAGTCACAACACCACACCTTGCGTCAAAATTTCAGTAACACGCAAGTCTAAATAAACTCCAACCCCCACCCCCACCCCCACCCCCCTAAGCTTAGTTAAACAAAACTCCCAAGCCTCATTATTTTTTTCACACAATTCAACAAACACCTTATAGGCATTCAAAATAACACAATAAGCAAGCATCTTAATTCAAAAGGCAGAAATCATAAACTTCCAAGCATCGACATTCAAACAAATTCACCAAGCTAATATAAACCTCAACCATCCTTCTTGCACCACACAGCCACATGCCCACACACCCCACGGCAGCCACACCGATTCAAGAAAAGAGAGGAACTTTCATACATACCACCACACACACCCAAGTGTACGGACCAGAGGCGTAGAAACAGACGAAGGAGACTCTGAAATCACACACATAGCAGCGATACGGGGGAGAAAAACGCAACCCCATGCACTCACAGCAGCTAGCAGAAACGATAAAGAAGGACGAACGAACGCCGCCGCCACACAGGCCTCAATCGAACTCACTCATACGACCAGACGGAAGGGAAAGCGAGATAAACGGAGGATGGCGGTTGGGGATCGAAACAAAGGAACATTGGGATTTTACTTCACACGAGGCGCTGAAATTTCCCTTCGCCGCCAAAATACAACAGGATGACTAATATATCCTTTTTTTTTTTTTTATCAATATAGAATATATTATACAAAACCACCTTAACTTTATTTGGGTTAGAATACTTTTTTTTTCTCACAACGTTTAAATAATTATATGACCTTTCATATTTCTTAGCTATTCCTTTATTGTCGTTAAGTGATTGTTATTTTTTTAACGAAAAATATTATATCATATTAAAAGATGACATGTGGCGTCATATGTAAATTATTAATTTTAAAAAATCTCTTAAATTTTGGATAGTTGCAAAGAACTCCGTAAACTTTGATCAATTACAAATAACCCTTCTGACATTTTAAAATTTAAATTTAACTACCTTAAAATTTTGATCTATAATATAAAACCTCATGTCATTACTTTTTATCATTTTAATAAATTTATTAAGATTTTGACTATCATTTAACCGTCAAAATAATTCTTTTGTATGACAAAAACTAGAAGAATAAAATTTTTAAAAATACTCTTTCAATTCCTAATATAAGACATATTTATTTAATTTAATTAGATAAAAGAAGATGGTTAAATTAATTAATATGACATGTATTTACTAAAACACCATAGTCATCTTTCTTAATTCCATCATTTCATCTCGTCCTTAATTATTATTAAAGAAAGCATCAATAGTAATGAATTAAGAAAAGATTAATAAATATGAAAACTTTATGTTATATTTAGGACTAATATCAATTTACCAAATATGTTTTATATTGAAATGCGTTACAAAAACTAGAGGCCAAGTTGATGACCCAAAAGTTCACACACGTTGGACTACGTTGGGCGATCTTCCTTATGATATTGTTAACAAGATTCTACTCAAACTTCCAATCAAGTCAGTTTTGATTTGCAAGTGTGTATGCAAGAGTTGGCGCTCCATTATCTCAGACCCAAGTCTTGCTCAATTGTATTTTGAGTGTGCACCTATCACTGCTTTGGTGCGCACTAGCAATTCTAGGCGTGTCTTAAGAACTCTCCATCTACTCGACTTTGATGAGTTTAAGAGTGATGAAGCGCAGAATTTGTCAAGTGATAATGATTGTGACCATGTTTGTTCATGTAAGGATTCTCCTACACCCAATTGTCTCAATCACATGAAGCTTGAGGTTAAGTTCAAGCTTCCTATTCGTGATTCTAAAATAGTGCTTGACACAATGCTTGAGGCCAGAAAGAGGGGCAAGAAACAGGCTGATATTGCCTGTAAGCCGGAAGATGACAAGTTTAATGTAGTGAATTCTTGCAATGGCTGCTTTGCTTGTGGAATCCTATTAAAAAAAGTTCACGTGTTCTTTACTACCAATGCGTCCAAGAGGTGCTTGTGGTTTGCAACGCAATCACAAGAGAGTTTATAAGACCACCACAATATGAGGGACTAAGGAGGTGCCACTATGTTTTTGCCGGACTTGGTTATGAAGAAAACTAACGAATATAAGGTGATACAAAGAATGCCAAATATTGTTTTAGGTGAAAATGGAGTTGTTGAAATACACACATTAGGGACTAGATCATGAGAAGCATCAAATATCATGGCGCATGTTGGTATGAAGTTAAATATCCCACTTATTTGAATGAATCACTTCATTGGCTTGTTTATAATTATAAGGAAGTATCAATTATATGTTTTGACTTAGAAAAGTGAGACGTTAAATCCATTCCCTTGCCCTTCTGCAATATCATCCATCAGAGTTAGTACTACCCAAACTCATATTAGCTTTGGAGAATTAAAGGGAAGTCTCTACATATGTTGTCCATACGAGCATGCAAAGCGTCTTAGGTTTTGGACTTTGAAAAAGTATGGCGATCTTGGACCGAAGTCCTCAGCTTTAATATGGAAGATTTCCGTTATGGGCAACATTTATATCAGCCAAGAATAGTTTTTGGAGGTCGTGGAATTTTGATTTATGATCCTTCCGGATTATTTATCTATTATGATCCTCAAAAGCATTTATGTCGATTTTTGGAGGTTCATGGGACATCATCATTTGAATTGGAACCAATTTTTCATATTCCAAATCTCATGAGGCTCAAGGATATTGTGAAAGACGACAGTATTGAAGTGCTCGATGTCCATTCAAGGTACTTAACCTAGCACATATTTTATCCAAATGACATTTGATTTTGGGTTATATTTCTTGTAATATATTTTTGTTTTGGATTTTGGTATAGTTTATTGTTCTTGAATATTGATATGAATATATATATATATATATATATATATATATATATATATATATATAGAGAGAGAGAGAGAGAGAGAGAGAGAGGTCTGCGACATTTAAATTGCGGGAGGATAAAGAAGTTTGGTATCTGGCTCGGTATAAGATGATATGAGGATATGAGCATGGATTTCCGAAACTTTTGATTATGCTCTCTTTAATGGATTATTGCTGCAGTTAGTCGTTTGTTATGAACATTCTTCAAGTCTTTGTAGCTTTGGAATGGGTTGGAACAACGTAATAGAATGGTTTCGGCATAAATTTCTTTGGTATGATTCATATTTAGCTAAATGATAGTAAAATTAAAAAGAATGAAGTCTCGTTATTAATTTTCCCCCTCAGATCTTTATTAGCATGCTTGGTTTGATTCTATGGGGGGAGGATTACATGTAATCCAGACGACATTTGGCTGGGTCTATGTAATGTAAAGAAAATTTATATTTTGTAATTATGATATAATTAGGACATATTAAAATTACATGTTAGAACTAACGAATGGAGGTGTATATCCGGTAATTGAGTAAAAAAACATCATTACCATTATATACTAAAAAATTAATTAATAATATAAAAATTTAAAAAGTATTCCACCACTAAAAAAATTTTATTTTACCATTAATATTAAAATATCACATTAAATATTACAAAATTGAACCTATAACTTTATTTTCACATATAAAATATTGAAATACCCCCATTAAATTATATTCCACCATTAATAAAAATTTATGCTTTATGTAAATTATGTTTGGCTAAACCTGAAAATTATCTATCCATAACCATAGAAATCTTATGCTTATTAACGTTTATTATTGAGTGATCGCTGACAAGCTACTTTGGATTTTAAAACTACATTTTTTATGATAGACTACTTTGAAGGATGAAAATTTGAGATACAATTTTAATGGTCTTTTTTTTGGGACAAAACTGGTGTTTCTTGTTTCTTCCAATTGTGTTATATATATATATATATATATATATATATATATCCCACATCGGGCGGGGAAGGAAACGAAAGACGCCTTATAAAGGTTTGGATACCTCCCCTCTTGACGGGTTTTAAAGCCGTGAGGGGCGATGGGCTCCAAAACGAATAATATCATAAGCGAGGTGTTGAGATGTGTGTGTATATATATATATATATATATAATGTCTTACAAGTGTATAATATTAACACTTAAAGTAAGGGATTCACACTTGTTTGGCATCAACTACTTCATACTTGTTTGTTTGGTATTAAAGCCTGGGATAAAAATAAGGCTTAGAGTCTGGGGGTAAAAGTAAGGCATATAAGGCTTAGAGCCTGGGGTAAAAGTAAGGCATCATAGCGTTTTTAGAATAAAACTATGATGTTTCTTGTTATACTTGTTTGTTTGGTATTAAAGCCTGGGATAAAAATAAGGCTTAGAGTCTGGGGGTAAAAGTAAGGCATCATATAAGGCTTAGAGCCTGGGGTAAAAGTAAGGCATCATAGCGAGTTTAGAATAAAACTATGATGTTTCTTGTTATATATATATATATATATATATATATATATATATAATGTCTTACAAGTGTATAATATCAACACTTAAAGTAAGGGTTCATACTTGTTTGGCATCAACTGCTTCATACTTGTTTGTTTGGTATTAAAGCCTAGGATAAAAATAAGGCTTAGAGCCTGGGGTAAAAGTAAGGCATCATGGCGAGTTTAGAATAAAACTATGATGTTTCTTGTTATATATATATATATATATATATATATATATATATATATATATATATATATAATGTCTTACAAGTGTATAATATCAACACTTAAAGTAAGGGTTCACACTTGTTTGGCATCAACTGCTTCATACTTGTTTGTTTGGTATTAAAGCCTGGGATAAAAATAAGGCTTAGAGCCTGGGGTAAAAGTAAGGCATCATGGCGAGTTTAGAGTAAAACTGTGATGTTTCTTGTTATATATATATAATGTCTTACAAGTGTATAATATCAACACTTAAAGTAAGGGTTCACACTTGTTTGGCATCAACTGCTTCATACTTGTTTGTTTGGTATTAAAGCCTGGGATAAAAATAAGTCTTGGAGCCTGGGGTAAAAGTAAGGCATCATGGCTTCATATTTCATATTTGTTTGGTATCAGAGATAAAAATAAGGCTTAGAGCCTGGGGTAAAAGTAAGGCATCATGGCTTCATATTTCATACTTGTTTGGTATCAGAGTTTAGAGTAAAACTGTGAGTTTCTTGTTTCTTCCCATTGTGAGGGTTCACACTTATTTGGCATTAGAGCCTACGAATGCTTAAAGTAAGGCTTCATACTTGTTTGGTATCAGAGGCTGAGGTTTTATATGATTTAAGTGAGGTGTCATTCTGTTATGATATCAGGATAGGGTGTGACACTAATCTCAAATTCCCTAAATAGATAAAATAGACAACGTTACAAGATGAGATTGAGGAAGTTAGATGAGTTAGTGAATTTGACCTAAATCATTATTGGGTAATGGATTCAGGAAGTGATAGATTCCAAAAAGGTAACTATTAGGTTCAATTTTCATCCCATAGTCAACTTGTCAGTGATACTCATCTACCAGGCTAGACCATTTCTTAAAGGTCGTGTGCGTACAAATCCTCATCTGTTCATATCCGCTAAGATACGGCCCTGTCCCGGATTCTCATATGGGTATTGGGAACACAGGCCTATCAAAGTCCGGATCTCAGTATCAGTTCACAGGCACTTGTGTGGCTCATCCAATGGTTATGGAATCAACGGCGGTAGCTGTCGGACCTAAAATTGGCGGATGAGATTCCCTATGAGTGTAAGATGGCCTTCTACACCTACGAGTTCTTCCCTTAGAGAATGGCCAAAATGTTCGGCTATTGTCGTTAGGTCATTAACAAGTTCTTCCCTCAGACGACGAATCACTCCCATTAAGTCATCAACGGTAACGGCTCCAGCCAATTGTGGGACTGGCGTCTGTTGGACCGGTGGCTGCGTGACCGACGACTGTTAGACCTAAAATTGGCGGACGAGATCCTCTATCGGTATAAGACAGTCTTCCACACCTACAAGTTGTTCCCTAAGAACAAATTGTTCCACTATTGTAGCTAGGACATTATCGAGTTCTTCCCATCGACAGCGAATCTCTCCTATTAGGTTATCGATGTTAATGGCTGCCAGGGCCGCCATAGATTACTCGAGAACTATCTATGCGGGGAATCAGGGTTTGTGTACTTTAATATGGGGTGGCTGCCCCCCAATTGCAATGCACCATCATTTTTTTAATATTTTAGGCAGTTTTGAGGGGCACTGCCTCCGTTTAATATTGACCTTCTTCTCTTTTCTTTTATTCAAAATATAAATCATTCATAATTTATATTTTATAAATATATTATTTTAAATATAAATAAATTAATTCAAACTGTTAAAATTTGATTTATACAAGTTATTATTACAAAAAAAAATATAAAATACAACAGTAGTAATAGTTTTAAAAAATATTAAATATGAATCATTTATTTTTTATCTAAAAGTGGTAATGAGATTCCAAGAAAAAAATGAGACAAAGGATTTTGAGAGTTTCATCTACCCAGGAAAATTTTGGTCTTTAGGTTTATTTGGCATGAGGCAAAGCCAAGGGAGAGAAAATTTTTAAGAGTTGGATTTTAAAAAATTGAAGAAATAGAGTTATAATATTTTAATAAATATAAAATGTAAAATAAAAGAGTAAGGAAAATTAATTAAAAACATTTAATCCCACTTATTTAATTTTTAAAATCTGTTATAAGAATTTGGGAAAATTAAAGTAAAAGATGTAGAGAAAACAATATTTATTATAAAGGACCATAAAATTATAATTACTTAGAAGAACCAAATATCATAATATAAATTTAAAATTACTAAATTGCCCATAATCAAACTTCTTATATTATCTATTGTATTCCTAATAAAAAATGGTTGCCAATGATCACCTTGTGAGCCGCAGAAGAAGTTTTTATACCCCTCCATGAACCAGATGCTTCCATGGATGAAATGAGGCATGATGAAACATTAACAACCAAGATATATAAATAAGGAGAGAGAGGATCCCCTGTGGAATACCTTTTGAAGGATGGGCAACAGAGATTAATTTTTCATTAAATCAAACTAGGTATTGGACAATGGAAATGCATTGTTGGATGAGAGTAATCCATTTTGCAGAGAATCCAATTCTAGTCATAACCACCGCAATGAATGTCTATGAAAGACTATCAAAAGCTGTTGAAAAATCAAATTCCAATGCTGCAAGTTTTCTTCTACCTTTTCCAGTTGAATGGATTTGAGACAAAATGTCTACAACCAACATAATGTGGTCTGAAATTATCCTTCCCTTTAGAAAAGTGCTATGATTTGTAGCAATGAGATTAGCCAAAGGGGCCTTAAGCCTATTGCACAAAACCTTAGAGATGATTTTGTATATTTTGCATAGGCTAATGGGTCGAAAGTCACTGAGTCCCTTCAAAATTAATACAATAATTGTCTTATTTAATAAAGTCAACATTTGTTCTGTGTTTCAAAAATGCTTGACCATATTAACAATATGCAAGCAGACTGGATCCCAATGCTTTTGAAGAAAATGAAGTATGAAAGCCATCTGGACTAAAGGCACTATCCTTAGGACCGAAGGCTCATTAACGTGAATATGCAACCATTTTCTTTTCATTTAACTAAATAACTATCAATTATAAGTTGACATTCTTTTTATCAATATGTTAACTATGTCCTCATGATAACTAGGGACCTTAAATCCAAGCCCGATCGCACTAATAACGTCAATAGCTTTTTGAAATAAGAGGCAAGTCGTGCATTAAATGGAACACAATTCATATAACCCAATTGGCCAAAAATGTTTCTACATTTTAATGTGGTTCTTGACTTGCCCATGCACTTTTGATGCTTGATTGACCACTAAGAGTTATCATAGATGCAAAATAATTTTCAACCCCCGGCCCATAGCGGTAGAAGCTCTCCTCTTTAAAACAATTGGTTCTTCATTTTCTCTAGCTGCATTGTCTTCATCTACATTATCATTGTGAACAAGATTTTTTTTTGAACTGTGTGCCAAAGATTCTTTCATTCTAGCACAAACATCATGGAAATTTTTTTTACAATAACTCACTTGATCACTCACACCAACTAAATGTTGTTTCAACCTGTTTATCCTACCTTCCCTGTACCTTGAACCACATAAAAGGTATGTAAACACATTTACTTTCCCTTCTTTCTTAATAGAAACATATTCTCAAGTAAGATCTGTTTTTTTATACTCGATTGTGATGGCTTTGAACTATTGTTAAGAGGATTGCTAGACCTAGGATTGGGTGTGGTAGTATTATGAACACCTTCATTATTAATATTTCCCTCTATTAACAAACCGAAAGCAAACTAATATCACCCTTTCAATCAATACAGTTTGGTTGATAACATCCAAAACCACATAAACCAAACCCAACAAGAGAAGAAAGCCAAAACTTTGTTAATAATATCTAGCTGCAAGAAAGAAGGAAACAATGACATCCAAAAGTCAAAAACATAGTACCAACAAGTCCAAAGCTAAACAAATACAAGTTCACAACCAAACAATTAAAAGGAAACCAAAAAATAAAAAAATAAAAAACCAAAGCCACACAAAGTCATAGATGAGCTTAAGCATGACAACGCAAAGCCATGAACCCAAAACTTCCAGCTTTCAATAAAATGCCTTGAAAATGGTAGCAACGGACATAAAGCTTCCATCTGTCAAAAAACGCCTCTGGACTAAAGCAACAAACCTAAAGCTTTCACCTTTCAAGGCAATAGGGCAAATATTAGAGCTTGGCTCCATGTAGCTGGAGAGCGGAAAAAAATAGAGCTCTCAATTAGATTTGGCTTTCCTCCTATATCATTTACCATCTTTTTCTCTCCTTTTCCTTTTTTGCCATTAGATTAAGATCTCAACGGCTCGGATTTATTATATTTTTTTACCATCATTTCCCCTCCTTTTCCCTTATAATAATATTTTAATTATATGATAAGTCTGAACCATTGATATCTTAATATAACGGTATAAAAAGAAAAATGAGGGCAAAGGATGGTAAGGGGTATAAGAGAAAAGTCAAGTCCCTCTCAATCTATTTCTGTACATAGGATAGGTTGTCTTTATGCTTCTACATCTTATGATGCAAGGTAACCTTATCATTTTGTTTTTGGTTAACGTGCAAGTTTGCTCCAGAAACTTTTATCAAGGAGTAAATATTGGTGTGAAAGTTTTTTCAAATTCAATGTTATACTGGAAGTTTCAAAATGTAACAATAATGCCCAATACTGTAAAAAAACTAACATTGATCGTTAAAAAAATAACATTGACCATTAATTTTTTAACAGAAAAGAGTAACGTTGCTCTGTTATAATATTTATGAGTTAACATTGAATATAAAATAACTTTCGAGACAATATTACTCTATTTTAACACTTCAAGAGAAATATTGAACTTAAAATAACTTCTAAGGTAATATTGCTCCTCAGAGAAAATTTTTTGAGGCAAATTTGTACCTTGATTCTTTCTTTCTTTTTTTTTTGAGATTTTAAACTTATCATTTTAGTTTAATGTCATTTTTGTTTCCTAAAAAACCTTTTTTTTGTAGCAGGATTCTCAAGGTAGAGGTTTGGGTTGTTAAAATATTTCAGTTCAGTGAGTTTCTGGTTTTATTTGGATAGTTTATGGAAAATGTTTATAATTTTTTACTGTGATGAATCTTTGATTATGTAATTTATAGATTGAAAATAAATCTGAAAATGATTTTATTTTTGCATATTAGATAATGAAATGAATCTAGTTTTATTTTATAGCAGGATTTTCAAAGTAGATTTTTGGTTGTTCAAATATGTCAATCACGTGAGTTTTTATTTTTATTTTTATTTTATTCGGATATTTATCTTGAAAAATATTTATAATTTTTGAATGTGATAATTAGATTTTCAGATAATATTTTGAGTATGTTATTTTTGGAATGAAGATAAATCTAGAAATTATTATTTTTGCATAATGGATTATAAAATGAATACATCTCAGGGATTTTGTGTATTGACGGTAACGGGACAATGGATGAATGAGAGGAAACATATGGTCCTTTGAAGGTTTACGAATTGAAGGGAATGTAATAAAATGGAATTCATGATAATTACATGAATTTATTTAGTTTGTTATTAAGTAAAGATGATGTATATGCATAAAAATGTTTGATTGAATTACAAAAAATATATGAAAATAATATAGTAAGGGACAAAATTACCCTCATCTATATATATGTATAACAAGCACAAACCCCACTTGCGCGTTGCGCGAATGCATCAATTTCATAATATAAAAACAAACCCTCTCCTTCCTTTCATTCAAATTATTAAGAAATTGAAAAAAAAAAAAAAAGGCACACACAAAAAAATATAAAGAAAAAAATTGGATTTCACATGTCCCTCAATCAATCTAGTACATGGTTTATTCCTTCACCTGCTTGCCTTATTTCAAGCCTACAAATTAATCACATTTCAGTTAACAAATCATTATAGTTAGTATATAAAACCCATGATCTAAGATATAATTTCACTTCAAATATCTTGTCTAGTATGAGATGGTAAAAAAAACATTTTAAAGGGTTCTTGTACTTTAAAGCCCATAGTTTTGTGGATATTCCTGGCTGGCTTCTTGAAATCAACCAATCTCTAATTTGCTCATTGTACACTTCTAAGACACTTAAAGAATGTTATTTTAAAATGGCACGTCCAATTACTATAAATAATTAATGTAGAATAAGTTTAAATATGTTTTGCTAAACACACTCGCTAGTATAAACTTTCAATTCTTTTACTAATTCTTAGTTACTTTGCAGCCCTTTATAAACTTTAAAATTATAATAACTACCCTTTGAGTGGAAAAAGATATATTTCATCACATATATTTAGCACACTAAAAAATTCAAGTAAGCAAAATAAGTTCCTCAATTTCTATAACACCTACTATAATCTGTAATCAGTTATGAATGAAAGGAACCCAAAATACATTAGCTCCTTATGATGAGCATCAAATGCGATAATATACCGGAGAGAACAAGTTCCTGCACCTCTAATAGAGAGATAACATAACATGCTTTACACATTCAGCCAAAATGCAAATAAAGAGAAAGGTAACAACAGATAATTGAAAGAAGAAATTACTTTGATCTAATATATCCCTCTGTACAAAGTCTTGCAGTCGGTCAGTTTTAGAATTTTTATTATGTTTCTAAAACTCTACCAACTGACCTGGAGACAGTTTGAGTGTCTGGCCATCAGCAAAGCCTTCTGAAGGATCAGAAATAGCATCTAAAGCCAAATTATCACATGGAAATAATTATGTGAGGTTATTATAACATTGCAAAGTAGTACGGTATAAATAGGATGAAATAGCTCGACCGCGCATTAGTAGATTTAAGGTAGAATACCTTGAGGCATATGGCAAGAAGCAGCAGAAAGCGTTTGCTTGTAAATAAGTCCAGGGGATCGAGGTGGGCGAAAATGGCCTTCATTGAGGATGGATGCACCCTCAAGATCCTAATTTATAGGCAGTTCACTAATTGGGTTGTGTACCAAATTTGCATCATCTAAGACAAGAGGCCTCTCAATTTCATTAGCCTACAAAAATAACATGCATCAAGGATTATATGCACAAAGTCATGAACATTGTTCGAACTTCAAACTATGAAGCATGTAGTACAAATCACCAAACAGTTTTATCAACAGAGAAGTGGTCAAATCATTTTGCTTTGATCATGAACCATAATTATAAGATGTTTCTTTCCCATTACATCCACTCTTACGTCACTAATCAACTCATATAGTATAAAGGAAAATATAACCAAGATTACATCGAAAATATATGTACGGAAGACTTAGACACACACGTCAAAGCCACAACCAATAGAGAAAGATGCTCGGAGTTAAAATTGGCAACTAGGATATACAAATGAACTTAAAAGTTCAATTAACTCCAAGCAAGGATTTTCTAGTTTAATTCGTCAGCTTGAAATTTGGAAATCGCCGGAACAAAAAGAAAGAGGAAATAAGTAACCCCAGATTGATATTGAACAAAAATATGTTTGTAACCCATAACATATTAACATCGAATAAATCACTTCATGAGTTTCCGACCAGCTAAATGGTCACACACGATACGGAAAGGACGTCA
The DNA here is from genome assembly GCA_037074495.1 of Acacia confusa. Taxonomy (NCBI): domain Eukaryota; kingdom Viridiplantae; phylum Streptophyta; class Magnoliopsida; order Fabales; family Fabaceae; genus Acacia; species Acacia confusa. Next base: position 45,698,131 of record CM073503.1, read on the forward strand.
AAGGCTAAACCTTTACGAGGTGGTTTCCTTCGGTGAAGGATAGAGGAAAAGCTGGAATCAAGCCTCCCCCGGGTCGACATAACAAAACATATCAACATACATGAAGAGTATAGAACATAATTTAGGACCAAGATCAACTCCTTAAATATATTTTATATTAAAAACTGGGGAGTATAAAAATAAATGTTAAACCTTTTATTCAAGAAAAATATATCAATTACTAATAAAAATAATGAGGGCAAAGGCCATCTTCTAATACAAATATAATATTCTTAAATTATCAATGCTTAATCATCCCAATAATATATTTAACATAAATGATGACATTTTTGTACTATCAATGCTCAATTATCATAAGAAAATAAGTAAACGCTATATAAATGATGACATTTTTATTTTTATATATTTTTTGAATATTATTACTCTTGTAGTTTTTATCATACAAGAAAAATATTTTAATTGACAAATGATCATAAAAAACTTAATATTAAAATGTTAAAAGTAACAACATCATGTTTATTATTATAAATCAACATTCTAATGGAGTTAAATTTAAATTTTGAAGTGCCAATGGTTTATTTGTAACTTATCAAAATTCAAATGGTTATATGTAACTATTCAAACTTTAGGGGGTTTTGTGAGATTAGTAATTTACATAGCATGCCATGTAGGATGCCCCGTGCATAATTTGATGCAGCAATTTCAATTAAAAAAATAACGATCACTTAATGATAGATGAATAATAGTTAAAAAATGAAAGGTCAAAGAAGTTGAATTTAGACTATATATATTCTATTTGATTTTTATCCTATTTGATATTTAATGTCATACTCCTTGGGTCCTTTTTATAAGAGTCCACAATTGTTTTTATTTTTTATTTTTACCCCTAATTAATTATATGTATTACATTAATTAAAAGATTTGTGGTATTTATATTTACTTTATTTCTCTCCATTATTTGCCCTTCATAAATAAGGGTATACATGAAAAATAAAGTTTATTTAAGAGATAGTTATTATTTTTTATAAACTTTAATTGCTTTTGTATTGATTATTGAGTTCTTATAAATATGATCAGATGAAGTATAAAATATTATTATAGTATTAAATAAAAAATATCTTAATAACAATTTGTAGTTAAGTTTGAAGCAATATTGAAATCAAATTTATCTATTTTTTATTATTGAATATTTAAGACTATAATAATATTTTCATTAAGACATTCAATTTCAATCCATTAGAATGTCATTGAGACTTGACAAGATTTCAACGGGTATATGACCTTACATACTGTGAAAATCCACATGATAGCTGCTCGCATTTCTTTTTAAAATGTTGGTCACAATAGATGTCCGCCTGGAAACACAGTCTGTTATCTCTCTCCTCTAGGAAGAATGACGGGGAGATGAGGTATTTATATTTAGGGTTAAGGTATAATTTTACCAACGAACTATTGGCTCAGGAGTAATTTCGCTAATAAATTTTCTAGTGGACCAAAATCACCAACAAACTTTTATAAACATAAAATCTGCACATCGCCATTAATTAAGGCCAGCGTCCGTTTTCTGCCTTCATTCAAAAATTACAAAATAGGACCCAGATGTTTATGAAACTATATTTAAACCCCAAAAAATTATAAAAAAATTTTGGGGTTACAAGATAATTTTCTAAAAATTTGGGTTCTTTTCTGTAATTTTGTAGGGTCATCCCTACCCCTCAAAATCCGCCGCTAGTTACAAGCCTTTTTTTCGGCTTTAGCCTGGCCTGTGGTCTATTAAGGAAGCCTGTAATTTTAAAAATTTTATAAGCAGCCTAACAAACCACACATCTCACCTCAAAACAAACATACTTTAAACAGGGTGAAAACAGACCTACTTTAAACAGGCCGAAAATAGACCTACATCTAATAACCTGTTTAAAGTATGTTTGTTTTTTGCTTGTTTAAAGTATTATGTTTTTTCCCTGTTTGAAATAGGTTTGTTTTGCGGTGAGGCCTGTGGTTTGTTAGACTGGTTATAAAATTCTTAAAATTACAGGCCTCCTTAATAGGTCACAGGCCAGGTCAGGCTAAGGTTCAAAAAAGGTCTGTAACTAGGGCGGATTTTGGGGGTAGGAATGGCCCCACAAAAATTACAGAAAAGAACCTAAAATTTTAGAAATTATCTTCCGGCCCATAAAATTTTTATAATTTTTAGTTTAGTCCCTCCATATAAAGTACATGGAGGGACTACAATGAAAAATTTTAAATTTTTTTGGGGCTTAAATATAGTTTCATAAACATTTGGGTCATATTCTATAATTTTTGCATGAAAGCAGAAAACGGAGGTTAACCTCAATTAACAGTGTTATGCAAATTTTACGTTTTTAAAAGTTTATCGGTGGTTTTGGTTCATCAGAGAATTTATTGGCGAAATTACTTCTGAGTTAATAGTTCATTGGTAAAATTGCATCTTATGGTTGAACATTTTATCCGAGGCAGAAAAATTTGGCCTTTTAACGATGTAGCCAAATGTTCCAATTGAGGTTGCCATATAAAGCTCATGTTTAAAGTACTCGGTAACTTTTAATCTCCGTAGCATTTATTCGGATACTCATCCCAGATTGTTGTTGTGGTATTCTGTCTGATACCTGTTTTTTTTCTTAAAAAAAAGGTCCATGAGATTTGAGATTTTAATAGCTTTGGTATCTAATTTTGAAATTTAACAATATTCAAGTTGCAGACAAAAATATAATGACAAGAAGAAAATGAAATAATTTTTACATATTTATTTTTTGATAAAAATAATAATCCTGATTTCTATCCACATGTATAATTAATATAATAAGGTATACTACTATTTATCATTATGAGCCTCCAATTAGTAACGTCTGGATTTTTTTTTACAATTTATTTAATTTTATTTATTAGATTAAAGGGAAAATTCCATATAAATACTTCTTGAATTTGTAAAACCCCCAAAAGTCATATGAATTTATAAAAAGATTGAAAGGACATGTGAACATTTATGGTTTTGTAAATTCAGGTGAATTTACCCTTAGTTTTTAAATAAATTAAAAAAATAAATATGCCCCTCATTGGAGGGCCATCGTGGCCGGCCGCGGAGGGCCGCCAGACGGCCTATAACCGACAACGGCCAGCGGCCAGAGATCCGGTGAGTTTTTTTTTTGTGGGAGGGTTAAGTTTAAAGAAAAAAAAATTAAGGAAAATGAAGGGTGTGGGTTCGAACCCACTGCCTTTTGGTTACTAGGCCATTTGGTTTCTTTAACTTTTTGGTTACTAGGCCATTTGGTTTCTTTAACTTTTATATGCATTAATAAATAGATATTACTTATTTATGGAGAGTTTGGAAAATTTTAAATTTTTAATAATTTTTAATATACTTATGTATTAACTAATTATCAGCTAATATTTATTTCTTATTATTTTTCATATTTAATATTTAATAATATTTTTTGCTAATAATTTTAATTATGACTTATTTAAACAATATTTTTATTAAATTTTCTTATATTCAAATTGATTAATAATATATAGTATTTCCTATTATCCATTTTAATCCTATAATACGTAATTATTTTAATTATAATTTGATGGATTGTTTGAAAAATTACATAAAATTTTAATCCTTAAATTTGAAGAGACACTTTTAAAAGCTTGACGAAAACACTAGTAATTACTATTATAGAACTTGTAAATACCATTAGCGAATCGGTAATTGCCATTACAAGTTTTGTAATCTGAAAAACGAATCGGTAAATACCATTACCAAACTAGTAAATGCTATTGAAAATTCTGTAATTGTTATTACAAGTTTTGTAATAATTGACTTTTATTTCTCTTTTAATCATAGACACAAATGGTAAGCCTGAAAAACGAATTGGTAAATACCATTGCCAAACTTATAATGACAATTACAAAATTTTCAATGACATTGATGAAATTTTTCTATTGCTGTGGAAAGGACGAGGAGAGTTGTTCCCAATAAAACTCAAAGTAAACATTGACGAGTGACTACTATGGAAGGCTTTGCCACTGGACTTCAAAACATTACGAGATAATCAAGTCAGCGTGAACAATCAGATTTCAATATGAATGTTTAACCATGTTGTTATTGTCTAATGAGTAATGACTTAGAAGTTATCCATGTATTTGTTTAATATAAGGGTTTAATTTTCTTGTGAAATTATGAACTTTATAGTTCATAGGTAGGTTATCATGACGATGATGGAATGGAAATTAAATGTAATTTTAAAGTTTGAGAAGGTAGGAGTTGCTATTATTGCTTCAATTATCTATTGAATGAAATTGCCTAATAGTAGATGAATCTTTTATATTAATGTTCTGATATGCAATACATTATATCATTACAAAATCGTAAAATAACTTTCCAGGATTACATAAAAATCGAAATATAAACTACTATCAAAATTACACGATCGGTAATTTATTAATTAATTTAAAACTAAATAAATGAACACTATTTAAAATATAATTTACTAATAATAAATTTAAATTAATAATTACATAATTTAAAAAATATTAGTTTTTTTAATTAGTATTTCTTAAAGTTTTTCTCTTGTATTACAAAATCGGTAATTTAAATTTATTATTAGTAAATTATATTTTAAATATTATTCATTTATTTAATTTTCAATTAAATCAATAAATTACCGATCTTGAAATTGTGATAGTAATTTATATTCCGATTTTCATGTGATCCTGGGAAGTTATTCTACAACTTTTTGGGTTCATTGAGAGATAGAGGGAAGAATTATATTGATTCAATTGATTTATTTTTTTTGTGAATCGCAACAGGGAAGAATTATACGAATTCAATCAAGTTTTTTTTTTTGTGAATTGCAGTAGAGAATCGCAACAGGGAATAATAACGATTCGATCAATATCTTTTATTTGCTCAATTTTATTTTGCGGGAAGAATTATACCAATTCAATCAATATTTTTTGTGTGAATCGTAACAGAGAATTGCAATAGGGAATAATAATAACAATTCAATCAATATCTTTTCTTCATTTATTTATTTATCAATTAAATTAATAAATTACCGATCCTAGAATTGTAAGAACAGTTTATATTCCGATTTTTTTTGTTCATAGTGAAGTTATTCTGTGATTTAGATTGATTTGATTTTATTAGTTCAATATTAGTTTTATTTTATTAGTTTATATTGATTTTATTAGTTTAGTTTTTAGTTTAGATTGATTTCATTTTATTAGTTCCGATTTTTTTTTGTTCACTAGGAAGTTATTCTACGACTTTTTCAGTTTACTGGGAGGCGAAGGGAAGAATTTGTTTTTAGTTTATTTTGTGATTTTATTTTTCAATGATATAAACTATATAATTTTATTTTCACTGAACAAAAGCTTATATCTAGTCACAGGATATATATATATATATATATATATATATATATATATATATATATATTCAATTAAAGTTTGTGTCAATTTTAAAAATAAAATTATAATTTTGAAAAAATTGAAATATTTTTGTGTTATTTTTTCTATAAATATCTATGATGAGAGAAATTGTGTTTAATTTAATTAAATCTAGAAATTCATATTAGTTTTTAACATAAAATGTGAGAGAAAATGTAGGAGTTTTAATTAGGGGCAATATTTTAAAATTTTTAATTTTTTTAATTGATCATTCTAAATAATTAAAACTTTTACGGTCCTTTTCAATAAATATTATTTAGTCCGTATTTTAATTTTCCCTTAATTTATCATCGGTATTATCGGTTAGCTCAATTTTAATTTCGGTGGGACTTAGTAACCTAGTACTCGGTTTAGCGGCTTCATAAATATTATAGTATATTGATCAAATAAGGATATATTAGTCATCTTCTTGTATTTTGGCATCGAAGGGAAATATCAGCGCCTCGTCTAAAGTAAAATCCTAGGTTCCTTTGTTTCGATCCCCTCCGCCGTCCTCCGTTTCACGCTTCCCCTTCCGTTTGGTCGTATGAGTGTGTTCGATTGAGGCCTCTGTGCCGGCGGCGTTCGTTCTTCCTTCTTCATCGTTTCTGCTAGCTGCTGTGGGAGCGTGGGGTTGCGTTTTTCTCCCTCTGTATCGCTGCTGTGAGTGTGATTTCAGGAGTCTCCTTCGTCTGTTTCCATGCCTCTGCTCTATATACTTGGGTGCCAATGGGTGGGTGTGGCGGTATGTATGAAAGTTCCTCTCTTTTCTAATCGGTGTGGCTGCCGTGGGGTGTGTGGGTATGTGCTAAGTTATACTCCTCCGGACTGCAAACTTTATCCTAAATATTTAGGACCGGAGGTTGTTATAATTTTTGGTGTATTGTGGCTGTGTGGTGCAAGAAGGATGGTTGAAGTTTATATAAGCTTAAAATTTTTGTTTGATAAGCTTGGTGAATTTGTTTGAATGTCGATGCTTGGAAGTTTATGATTTCTGCCTTGTGAATTGAGATGCTTGCTTAGTGTGTTATTTTGAATGCCTATAAGGTGTTTGTTGACTTGTGTGAAAAGAATGAGGCTTGGGAGTTTTGTTTAACTAAGCTATGAGGGGGGTTTGGAGTTTATTTAGACTTGCGCTTTACTGAAATTTTGACGCAAGGTGTGGTGTTGTGACTAATTCTTGGAAATACATGCTAGGTGTTTGTAGAATGGTGTAGAAGAGGAATTGGGTTAAAACTTAGACTATTAAACGTTAGTAAATTGATTCCTGAAATACATTTGAAGTATCTGATTCAATTCATTTGAAGGAAACCGTATGGAAGTTGGAAGGAAATCTGCTGGTGTTAGTATTTAGGGTTTATAATGTGCTCATTGAAATATTTGAAAAAAAAGAAGTTTATGGATTTGATTGACTGAGTGATGTTTAGATGTTAACTGTGATAGCCACGGGATGGTTACAAGTTAAGTAGTAAAATGACTTTTATTGAATGGATTGTGTAAATTCATAGAACTCAAGTAATAACAGATGACAATAGCTCTGCTGTAAGTAAAATTGACATGTGGGTGGGATATATATATATATATATATAGTAAAAATGAACAGTCTTACTGAATCAAATATTAGGGAAACTTTAAATAAATCAAATATTCAAATCATGTATTATCTCATTAATTGAGATATTGGGAGAAACTGTGATAAATCCATTCCAATTACATGAATATTTTACCTTTTTAAAATATTCTCCTTTCGATGGCATCCAATAAAATTGGAACTATACCTTTTTAAAATATCCTCCACCTGCCTCAATATATAAAGGGTGGCTTCATCATTTATACTTTACCTCAACTATTGAGCTTTCTGGTTATCTTTTCCCCCTCTTTCTTCGAGGTGGCTCTAGTAATCTAATCTCTATGTGAGAGCACCGGTGACTCTGACCTGAATTATGTGTCTAGTAATTAATAAGGCCATCCTATTGTTTGTTTCTTGTATAGCCTCTTATAGTAGCAATTCAGAACTCTGACCGTTTTATTTTACAATTTGATTGCAAGTTTATAGTTGAGATGCATTGTCATAAATGGTCCGTGCATACAATTTTGGTGACCTCCTAATCTTTACTCAATTGGAAAATAGAAAATAATATCATCACTATTCTATTTAGCGCCTTGCAGTTCAAGTTTTGAAAGAATATAAGATAAAATAGTAATAATTTTTATGGTTCTCAGATTTCTTAGTATGCCACATCAAAATTAAATGATTATTTGTGATGGATATATATATATATATATATATATATATATATATATAAGATGCGGCTGAAATTATGATAGAAAGCCAAAATGGAAATGCTAATATTTTTTTATTTTCTAAATATATGTGTAGGTAGATTCCTTTCTTTGTGTATATATAAGAAACAAGAGGGGTATTGAGTGGAGTGAGAGCCAAGCTACAAAGGGAAGAGTTTGAAGAAGCAGAAGAGGTATGGTTTGATCTTATTCAGTTTCTGGTTTTCACTCTTTTTTTGGCTGGATTATGAGTGTGTTCACTGTATCTTTATGTTTGTTTTGATTTTTTTAAAAAGACATTTGGTTCCTAATCAGCTATTCAAATTGCATTACGGAATTGAAGGGGGCTGATCATGAGGGATAGGTTAGTTGGCACTGCAACTTAGTAAAAAGTACTTCCTAAATCTTACTGGGAGAGGAGATCGCATAGCAATCAACAATAGACAAAAGAGAACTTAGCTAAAAACTAGAATTAATTTGTTACCCAATTTTGTTGAAGATAAAGTATAGATTTAGAATCCAGTGCATTTTATGGTAATTAAATAGTGCGATATAATATATGTTTATATATGTCACTTTTGTATCCAGAGCCTCTCTTATCCAATTTGACTCAAGTTTATAATCGAGACATATGTTAATAGTATGTTAACTATGTTTATAATTTTGATTTTGATTTTAATTGTTATAATTATTGCTCTTAGCTCTCTTTTTAAAGAGTTAGGTCATTCACACAAATTTAATGTTCATTTTTTTCTTTTACTTGCATCACATCATAGCACATTCGTGACTTGCACGTTCAATCTACTTCAAGCTCCGTTTTTTCCATCTCTTGTCAAGTTGTTGTCTAATTAATGCATCAAATTAGTTTTTATTACAAGTTGTGTCTTCTGGCTATAATATGAACTGTTGTTTGGTCTTAGATTTCCGTTTGGTTTGGGCGCTAGTCCCTCAGCTTCAATTATATTTTCCTCTTTACCTTTCAAGATGGTCTTGAAAAGAAAAAAGGATTCAGTGGGCTCTAAAACATTGAAAGGCGTTAGAAAGACTAGAGGCGAAGTTGATGACCCAAAAGTTCATCCACGTGGGACCATGTTGGGCGATCTTCCTTATGATATTGTTAACAAAATTCTACTCAAACTTCCAATTAAGTCGGTTTTGACTTGCAAGTGTGTGTGCAAGAGTTGGCGCTCCATTATCTCAAACCCACATCTTGCTCAATTGTATTTTGAGTGTGCACCTATCACTGCTTTGGTGCGCACTAGCGATTCTAGGCGTGTCTCAAGAACTCTCCATCTACTTGACTTTGATGAGTTGAAGAGTAATGAAGCGCAGAATTTGTCAAGTGATAATGATTGTGACCATGTTTGTTCATGCAAGGATTCTTCTAGACCCAATTGTCACAATCACATGAAGCTTGAGGTTAAGTTCAAGCTTCCTCTTCGTGATTCTAAAATGGTGCTCGAAACAATGCTTGAGGCCAGAAAGAGGGGCAAGAAAAGGACCAATATTGCCTGTAAGCCGGAAGATGACAAGTTTAAAGTAGTGAATTCTTGCAATGGCCTGCTTTGCTTGTGGAATCCTGTTAAAAGTTCACGTGTTCTTCCCTACCAATGCCACGAATGCATCCGAGAGGCGCTTGTTGTTTGCAACCCAATCACAGGAGAGTTTATAAGACTTCCACAATCTGAGAGACTGGGGAGATGCCACTATGTTTTTGCCGGACTTGGTTATTTGAAGAAAACTGACGAATATAAGGTGATACAAATAATGCCACACGTTTATTTACCTGATAATGGAGTTGTTGAGATACACACATTAGGGACTAGATCATGGAGAGGCATCAAATATCATGGTGAATGTTGGTTTCATATTAAATATCCCACTTGTTTGAATGGCTCGCTTCATTGGCTTGTTTATAATTATAAGGAAGTATCAATTATATGTTTTGACTTAGAAAGTGAGACGATAAATCCATTCCCTTGCCCTTCTGCAATATCATCCATCATATTTAGTCCCACTCAAACTCTTATTAGCTTTGGAGAATTAAAGGGAAGTCTCTACATATGTTGTCCATACGAGAATGCACAGCGTCTTAGGTTTTGGACTATGAAAACGTACGGTGATGGCCAATCTTGGACTGAAGTTCTGAGCTTTAATGTGGAAGATTTCCGTTATGGGCAACATTTATATCAGCCAAGAGTAGTTTTTGGTGGTCCTGGAATTTTAATTTATGATCATTCGAGATTATTTATCTATTATGATCCTCAAAAGCATTTATGTCGATTTTTGGAGGTTCGTGGGACATCATTTGAATTGGAACCAATTTTTCATATTCCAAATCTCATGAGGCTCAAGGATATTGTGAAAGACGACAGTATTGAAGTGGTCAATATCCATTCAAGGTAATTATATTTCTGGTAATATATATTTGTTTTGGATCTTGGTATAGTTTATTGTTCTCTAATACTGATATGAACTTATATATATAGGTGTGCGACATTTAAATTGCGGGAGGAGAAAGAAGTCTGGTATCTGGCTAGGTATAAAGATGATATGAGGATATGAGCATGGATTTCCGGAACTTTTGATTATTATGTTCTGTTTAATGGATTATTGCTACAGTTAGTCGTTTGTTGTAAATATTCTTCAAGTCTTTGTCCCTTTGGGAAGGGAAGAAACAACCGAATAGAATGGTGTTCGTGGTAAATTTCTTTGGTATGATTCATATTAAGCTAAATGATATTAAATTAAAAAGAATGAAATATCGTTATTATTCTTTCCCCTTAGATCTTTATTAGCCTTCTTGGTTTGATTCCACAGGAGAGGATTACATACAACAACATTTGATTGGGCTTGTGTAATATAAAGAGGGTTATATTTTGTAATCCTAATATAATTAGGTATATCATTATTACACTGCGAGGATTGGCGGATAGGGATGTAAACATCACGTAATCATGTAAAAACAACATTAATACCATTATAGCTTTTTTTAAGTTGGCCGAAGTGCCTACCTATAAGCGTTAAATATTAAATAATTATCACCATTAAATACTAAAAAGTTAGTTAATACTATAGAAATTTAAAAAATATTCCACCATTAAAAAATTTTAAAAATATTTCACCTTTAAAAAATTTAAATATCCCATTAAATATTAAAAAAGATCACCTTGAATCCAACCTCGACACTACACTGCATAATATTTCTATCATTAGATGCTAAAAAATAGCGATAAATCCAACATGTGCACACAATAAAAAAAATATCATGAATCCTTAATAACAAACCAAGTAAATTTGTCTAATTATCATTTCATTCCATTGCATTATATCCCCCGATTCCATGAACCGAAGGCGCCATATGTTTCCTCTCATTCATCCATCGTCCAGTCACCGCCAACACACAAAATCCCTTGGTCACGTATTCATTTTACAATCCATTATGCAAAAATAAAATAATTTCTAGATTTTTCTTCATTCCAAAAATAACATACTCAAAATATTATATGGAAAATCTAATTATCACATTCAAAAATTACAATATTTCTTAAAATAAATATCCGAATAAAATAAAAAAAACTCACCCAAAAATCTACTTTATGAATCTTGCTATAAAATAAAGGGTTAAGTAGCAAATCCGGGGGAGCAGTATTGTCTTAAAAGTTTTTTCAGGTTCAATTTTGCCTCGGAAATCTAAAAACGTAGCAACGTTACCCTTTTCTACCAACGAGGCCTTCAAATCGACCAGCGGGTACCGAACTCCTTCCTTCCTTTTTAAGTAAAGTTTAATTTCTTAGCCAACTGTATCACTCCCCGTTGGCTTCAACCTTATAACGATGAGGTGACATTTTCACCAACTTCCCTAAATAACGAGAAAGCTCATTGATGATGTCAAGATTAGGTGGGTGCCATGTCGGTTTAAAAATATTGATTGGGCTACAAGTTGGACCAGGCTTTGAATGAGAGGACCCACCTTTAAGTATTACTACATGGCCCAAATTAAAGGATTGAGGGGGAGAAGATACGTACAATTGTTATCTTTTGTTTCTGGCTTCTTAATCGCAGTTGTCCCGTTCATGCGTGTCTTGTTAACGTTAGCTACAGTTATTATGTTGTGCTGCATTTGCATGATTTGTCCTATTTGATAGACTATTGAAGTGTAAATAAAGAGATAATATAGTATTAACGACAAGTTGTTAATCAATGTAACAAGCAGAGGGGGAGTCAGAATTATAATTAGGAGGGACGAAAATTACAGAATAGAACCTAAATATTTATTAAATCTATTTTAACCCCACAATAATTTCAGTTTTTTTTTCTTTCACATAACTTTATATAAAGGGACTAAAGTGAAAATCATAAAAATTTTATAGGCTGAAAGATAATTTTTCAAAAATTTAGGTTTAATTCTATACTTTTAGGAGGCAGGGCCACCCCTAACCCTCCTAAATCCACCCCTAACTAACAAGCAAGCCTCACTTTTATAAGGAGAACACAAATTCAAGTTTATACCAACAAAAATCTTTCGTGCTTTAAACATCAAAATGATTAATCTTAAGTCCAAAGCGATTTTGATACTTTCATCAGATAAGAATGGGTGATAATATCAAGTCGTGGTTAGTGAGAGGAATGTTATGATTATTTTGATAAGGTTTAAAAATGAGAGAAGGAACTAAATGTGTGGTTATGAAAAGCATTATGGGAATTTTGAAACGAGGAAGGGACTTGCATTACCACGAGAAGACCTCATTATGATTATCAAGGCCTTAACGACAAGGCATGGAGCCATAATGGCAACCACGTACCCAACAGCAAGAGTGAGTTCTCCCAACAGGTCAATAATCTCATGTTAACTCACCAAGTCCTTACAAAATTTATCAACGTGGGATAATAAATAGCGGGAAAATTAAAAAGTGGGGAAGAAGACAAATAAGCACCGTACTGTACACGTCATTTTGAAAACTCAAATCACGAGCCCTTAGGAATCAGTTTCCCTACACATCTTTAGGATGAATAGGAAGAGCTTCTCTATCTGAACTGTTTAGATTTAATTTTTTTTTTTTACTTTTTTTTTAAAAATTATTTTAATAGGAATATAATCTAAAATAAAGATAATCTCTCAACTAACATGTTTTTTAAAAATTATTTTTTCATTTAAAAATCAGCAGTTTAAAAAAATTAAATTTAGACCGTCCAGATCCAACCTGAATGGTTCAGATGAGGGAAGAGCTCTCCTTACCCATCCAGGGAAACTGGTCCCCCCTTCTACTAATACCGGATTGAGTTCCCCTACTCATTTTTGGATGAAGAGGAAGAGCTCTTCTAAATCTAAACTCTTCAGATTTATTTTATTTGTCAATTTTTAAATGAGAAAAATCTTTTTTTTCAAAATATATTAGTTGAGAGATTATCTTTATTTTATATTATTTCCACATTAAAATATATTTTTTAAGAAAATATATCTGAAACATATAAATTTTATTTGGACAATCCAAATAGAAAGAGTTTTCCTACTTATTCCAAAGAATGAGCGGAAACTGATTCCCGCTAATAGCAGGCTAGTCTACGGCAATTGGGCTAGCAAACTTTAATCCGTAAATACTGTTAATTAAATCTTGAAAAATAGGAAATAAATCCCCATTTGAAAAAATTAATTGGAGAATAAAACTTAGAGGACCTCGTGAGTCGTGACTTCACTTTTTCCCCTGGATCTCATTTTACATTTTTTACTATTCCTTCCGGTCCTAATTATAAGATATATTTAACCGATTTTGGGGAGATTGAGGAGGGGAATTAAATTAGTTAATTTCACTCATTTTCCTAAAATGCCCTTATATTAATTTTTAATGACATTAATATACCTCCCCAACCTAAAATCTTCTTTTTCATGCTTTCTATTTGAAATGATGGTCTTGTTATATATACATATATGTGTGTACACACATATGTATGTATGTATGTGTATATCCACACACACATATATCTACACATATATAATTGAAATGATGCTTTTCCAAATGAAACCAGTCTCATCTAGATGGTTCAGATGGGACGAGCACTTGATGCCTATGCCTATCCAAATGAAACTATTTCCAAAAACATGTCTAACCCCACACTACACATGAAACCCAATAAGCTTTTTCCATGATATATTCGTAGCCAAAATTCATTAGCAGATTCAAACAAGGTTTTTTATTTTTATTTTTTGAGGTGACAAAACGATGACAAATGGAGAGGAATAGTAAATAAAAAGCAAAGTGCTTCTCAAACAGATTTTTTTTTTTAAAAAAAAAGATTTGAAAATGTTAAATTTCCTCTCACGTTAGTCAATTCTGTCTTATTGATTCTTCCCATTGAAGGGTCCAAGCTATTTTATTTTTAGCGTGTAGTTTACTCTTTGTCATGTCACTTTTTCACCCTTCAGCAACTATTTTAAAATAATAACAATAGGAGCATAAAAAAAAAAGTAGCCATGTTTGAAAGCAGGAATATTCCATAGCTGACTTTTAATAAGTAATTTTTTAAATTCAAAATTTAAAAATATCATCCCATCACGTGCTTTGTTCTTTCCATTATTTTTGCGTCATGGAGAGAGCTCAAGTATTTGGCTGGACCTAGCAAAACAAGAGCTGTGTGCTATGATTGGCTCCACCATCATAAAACTGTTAAGATTCTTAGATCAATTATTTTCACGACAGTGACGGCTTAACTCCAGCTTGTGTCTGCCTTTTTCCCTCCAAATTACTTGTTTAAAAATGTAGATTTGCAAATTATGGATATGTAATTCACTTATTTGGAATAGTGATTAGAGCTTTTCAATCGTGATTTACGATATACTCTCCGGTCCTAATTATAAGACATATTTAACCAATTTTAGGGAAATTAAGAAAGGGAGTTAAATTAGTTAATTTCACTTATTTTTTTAAAATGTCCTTATATAAATTTTCAATGACATTAACATACCTTTGTGACCTAGAATCTTCATTTTCATGCTTTCTATGCCCTTATATAATTGATTTTGCTATATATACATATATGTGCGTGTTTACAACCCCCTACCCAAAAAAAAAAAAAAAAAACACACACACACACACACACCTCCACAAACATACACAAATACAAACCCCCACATCTCCCCTCCACCCTTATGTATACACACCCACACACATAAATGCACACATACACACACAAAGATATATATATATATATATGTGTGTGTACATATAAGTGTGTGAGTATGTACACACATATATACATAAACACACACACACCCATATATTTATATAATGTGTGTGTATAATGTCTATATGTGTGTGTATACATATATAAATATGTGTACACACACATATTGGTAAATTAACGTTAACTCATCGATAAACAAATTAAAATCCAACAATTTAAGAGTTTTATTGATTAGAATATTCTATGCATCTAAATGTATATAGTTACCAAAAACCAAACACGTTTGAGAGAATAAAATAGGGGTGTTTTAGGAAAAAATTGATAAAAATTTAAATTTTGCCCTACAATTAGGACCAAAATCAACTCTCAAATGTTGTCCTATAATTAGGATCGGAGAGAGTATTAGATAAATATATGAAATGAGTTTTATCTCGATATACATCAATAAGAATTTTTGAGATAAAAATGTAATCCCAAAGAAGCAATTGTGCTCAAAAAGCTCAAGGGAAAAAAAAAAAAAGGTAAGCTTGGTATCCAGTGCCCAGATCAAGGAAAAAGATTTTGTTACATGAAAATTTAGAATATTTATAGGTGTTTTGTCATGAAAAATGATATGGAGGTCTCAAGCAATTAATTTAGTAATAATCGGGCCCAAAAAAATACTGTTAAAAGATGAGTTACATATATTATAAGGACAATTACTTAAAAAATCTCTCATGGTAAAATTTATTGCCCAAAGTAGCTAAAAACTCAAGTATTTAGGTGTGTCATGTGTTCACATATCTATTTGCACATAATAGAAGAAATGTTGCCCAGAAGTGAAGAAAAATTGCAACCCATATGTAGTTTCTTAAACAAATTTTAAATATTTTCAAGTAATAAATGTTATTTAAGCAATTTTCCCTATATTATTCAAACATTTGCAGACCAGGAAGTCCCATTTGTAAAGTACTAGCAGAAACCTATTAAATTCACATGCATGATGTGCAATTAATACTTTCACCCTGTATATGCAGTTATTTGAATCAATATTTGAAGACAACAAAAATGAATCAATATTTATAACCCAGCTTTTATTATTTTTCAGGACTTAATTAATTTTCAATTGACATTTTACAACCTCAATATGATTTCTCCTTTTTTGTTCACTATTGATTTTTTTTTTTGAAGGATTACATGACATTTCGAATGAGAATGAGTTTTAGTGCTAAGAGGACTGATAGGCACCAAAAACTCATTATGATCGAGATCTAATTTAAAAGATTTAGATTATTTTTTTATTTTTGAAATAAAATTACTTTCATATGCACAAACTCTACATTAAGATAACATCTGAATTATTAGTTTTTTTTTAAATGAGTTTTATTTAAAAATCATTAGTTGAAAATTTTGATTTTTGATTGTAAAAACAATATTTGAACGATGCAAATCTCATTGCAACGATGAGCACCATGATGCTCTTTAGTGCAATGAGCATTGGAATTGGATCCAATATTATCATGTAATGTTTTAGTATTATTGTAACATATGAAAGTACACGGATATTTATCCTAACATTTTTCATCCACTGAATTTAAACTTCAAAATATTTTATTCAACCATAATAGAGTTCCTTTTGGTCAGCCCACTATTATTGGTTTCTTTTTTTTTTCTTTATATTAATTGTTCCATATTGTAAGTTAATCAAACCTTAATATATGCTAAAACGTGCATATCATCAACCATCAAAATATATTCCACCTGATCCAAGTATAAACTAGATCTAAACGTTAAATATAAAAGCATCCTCCTACAAAAAATAATAATAATAATAACTTCATTTTTTTAAAACAATTCAAGAGGGACACATCAAGTTCAAAAAGGTGTGGTGTATTTTGAAAAGCTTTTGAAAGTAATGTGAAAGGAACACGTACGTCGTGGTGACATGTTTTAGATGTGGTAGATGAGTCATTGAATAGTGTCGGTGACCCTATTGCCCAAAATTGTGAGTCTATTTATAGAAGCAGCGTCCAATCTCAATTCCACTTTCCATTTTTGAAAAGGCATCGCTCTAACCTCCCCACGTGGAATCAGAAATTGTAATTAAGGGGGATGAAAATTACTCCCTCCAGTGCTTATTATATATAAGGCATTAATTATTCATTCTCACAAACTAATAAAATTAGTTAAAAGTATTAAAGTTGTTTTAAAATTCAAATAATTTTTAATAGTACCCTATTAATTACCCTAAACTAAAATATAATTCTCTCCCACTATCCTTATTGAATATGGGCAAACATAGAAAAATTAACTAATTGCATCTTGAAAACTTGTAAGTGCCTTATAAAAAGGATAAAAAACACTTGTTAGTTGGTGTCTTATAATAAAGATTAGAGGGAGTATAAAATAGAACTCAAGTGTTCATAAGATTACATTTCAGCTTCATAAAAATTTCAATTTTTTCATTTAAGTCCCTCTAAAAAACTTTTAGTGGAGACTAAAGTGAAAATAATAAATTTTTTATAAGACTGAAATGTAATTTTCAAAATATATGAGTTCTATTTTGTAATTTTAGGGGACAGAGGCTACCCCTAACCCTCCTTTAGTTCTGCCCTTGCCCACATTCTCCTTCATCTTCTCCTCATATTGATTTCTTTCCTTCTTCTCTTTTTTTTTTTTTTCAATAAAGAAAAAGCTTCTATGAGTTAGGTCACAAGTCTTCACAAGTTAGAAAATGCCTTCGGACACAAGAAGCACTCATACAAGTACTTGATAGATCGCCCATAAATAAGATTTTCCCATCGATAGTGGAATTTGATTTCATAACTTGTGGGCTATAAACCGACGGCTTATTAATCTCACGACCAGTTACAAGCTGTCTGCTTATCAAACCAATTTCTATAAAAGATTTACACACATATCATACTTATAAAAGAGGTCACAAGTCACAACCTATTATAGACACAAAAAGATGTTCGATGTGAGTTGAGTCAAATGGTTTTTATAATTTCTTTCATTATGTTAGATTATTAAATTGTGGTTATAAAATAAGGTTGTTGATTATTTACATAAAGGCACATAATTAAAAAAAATAAACAAAAAAGTTAAAATATTATTTTCTATGGTTTTAGCTATTAAGCAGGATGAAATTGTGTCTTTAAATTTTTGGGTTAAGGAGTATTTTTGCCACAAAAATATAAAAATGGAGCAATTTTGCCTTCGTTGTTATATCCCAATTAATGTTGACTATTAGTGAATCGAGTATTGTGAGTTAATAATCCACATGTCATCCACATCATTTTTGTTGAAGTATAAATCTGTATCGGAAACCTATGTGTTATCTATTTCATAGTTTTTAAAAGTTAGATTTAAAACTTCTTAGGTAAATTTGCACCTTAATAAAAATAATGTAGACTGCTAGCTCGGTATATTTGGTCAATTAATGGTCAAAATTAACTGGTAGAGATGGAGGCATGTGTACTCTCTAACCAGTATCCCTTGTGGACTGAGCTTTAAGCGCCCTGCCCTTGGACTGTGGGTGAGCCCGACCCCTTTCATAAAATTTTCATATAAAATATATATATATATATATATATATATATATATATATATATATATATAAAATACCCATCAATCTTTTAAAACCGAAGGAGCAAACCATGTTAGCAGCAGAAAATCATAACCAAAACCGGATTCACTTTCAACAGGGAGCGGTCCTCCGCCTTGGGAGGAGCGCTGGGAGATCTGGACGGTCCAGATCTCCCTATGAGATCTGGACCGTCCATTTTTTTTATTTTTATAAGATTTTTGAAAAAAAAATATTTTTTTAAGTACTAGTCAGTATCCTAAAATAATTTTTTAACTATCAATTAATATTCTAAAATAATTTTTTAAGATTCTAAAAATCATTTTCAAGAATATAAAATATTTTTCAGTGTCAGTTAGTATCCTAAAGTATGTTTTTAGTCTCAGTCAGTACCCTGAAATTTTTTTTAACAGTACCAGTCAATACCCTGAAGTATCTTTTTAGTCTCCGTCAGTCCCCTGAAAAATTTTATCAAGATTATAAAATTTTTTAGGGGATTGACTGAGACTAAAAAGATACTTCAGGATACTGACTGGTACTGTTTAAAAAAATTTAGGGTACTGATTGTTGCTAAAAAATACTTTATCATCTTAAAAAATTATTTGAAGATCTTGAAAAAATATTTTAGACTACTGATTGCTACTAAAAAGATATTTCAGAATACTTACTGGTACTGAAAAAAAAATCCTGATAAAATCTTTTTACAAAAATCTTATAAAAATAAAAAAAATGGACGGTCCAGATCTTATGGGGAGATCTGGACCGTCCAGATCTCCCAGCACTCCTCCCAAGGGGGAGGAGCGCTCCCTGCTCGTCCAAACGACGAGCAGGGAAAGTGGATCCACGAACCAAAACCCATAAGCAAATCATGCAAGCTATGAATTAGAGAAAGATAAACAGACTCAGCGACGATCACGCGAGAAGAAAGACAGAAGTATCAGAGAACAGCCAAACCTCTCGAGCTACTCAAAGGTTAACCGATGGTTAAGATCCTGGACTGTTGGTCTCGTCTGAACTTTGGGGACTCTATTTAAATGGTTTCTCATCTTAGTTCCACGCTTTACATTCAGCATTCGGCCAGAAAGAGAACTATTCCGGAAAAAGAACACAAGATATTTTGGACTTGACCTAGGATTAATGCCTAGGGCCTACGTACCCGTGAGAGGGATCAAAGTCCACGTAGTTCGATTACACAGATAGGGGGTGGGGTGTGTGCTCTGTGTATGCAGAATCGTAAAGAGGTAGAGTTGGAAGCCCTGTACCTTGTTAGGCTCATCCCCTATTTATGGGAGTTACCTTAGGGTTTTATTCATCGTGCGTCATAACTAACTGCTCCATTAACCGCTCACTCCTATATTGAGGCATAATTAGTGGGTAGTTATTATTTTACCTGATTGGTCCTTGAATAATTCTTGTTGGGCCGAATCTACGCCAAGCCCATTATTTTTATCCGTAACAGATGCCCCCCAGCTCGGTAGTTCAGGCCTCTGAGCTGCCGGGATGCATTGCTTGTTTTGATGTGAAATGCAGATTTGGCCGAGATATATCCTATTTATCCAATTTATGTTCCTGCATTTAATAATATGTAAGCAAATCATACTCAACGGAAAATGCTTACTATTTTGAGCAAATCATTCAGTTTGCTTTTTCCTTGTTGAACTCGAATGCTTGTCCGAGCTTGATTTATTTTCGAATATTCGTCCGAGTTTGACTTGCATTCTGGGTTGCCTTGATCTCGGTTATTGCTAACATGCTTTTCCAATAACAATTCGTTTGTATTGTTGTCTACTTTGTTGCCCCCCAACCCGGTAGTTCAAGTCCCTGAGCTACCGGGACGCATTGACTTTTTAACTCGGACTAGGATATCATGATTGTTGAGATTCCTTGCACGCTAATCCGAGATTCCGGATTTAGATACTTTAACCCCTAGATTTCGGGTTAATATCTTTCAATCCCGAGATTTCGGGTTTATATACTTTAATCCCGAGATTCCGAGTTAGTATTCTTCAATCCCGAGATTCCGGGTTTATATACTTCAATCCCAAGATTCCGGGAAACTTTACACGTGCGAATTTTAGCTGTAATCCGCCTTTAAAAATTTATACGAAGGCCGGATTTCAACCAGATTTGGTTTTACCGGAGTCGGCCTTCTATTCTTCTTTCCCACAGAATTTTATACGGAGCCCAGATTTAAACCATATTTAGTTTAATTGGGTCCGCCTTCGTCATTTTTTCATGTATCCCGGATTTAAGCCGGGTTTAGTCTAACTCGAGTATGACTTCAAGATTTTACACGAATCCCGGATTTAAACTAGATTCAGTTTAAACCGGGTCCGACTTCAAAACATGATTCATGAAAACAGGTTTGTGTACCTTGGATTCATGCATATAAATAGTCTTAGCGGCATTTCCGTTGCAATATAACTTCTGGAGACGGGTGTGTTTACCCGAATTTAATCATTTATATAAATTTGACATGATTCATGAAAATAGGCTCATGTACCTCGGATTCGTGCATGTATATGAACTCAACATGATTCATGAAAACAGGTTTGTATACCTTGGGTTCATGCATGTGAATAGACTTGGCGGCATTGCCGTCGCAATATGATTTATGAAGACGAGCTTGTTTTATACGAGTTCAATCATTTAAATAGACTTGGCGACATTGCCGTCGCATAGAATTTTCGGGAATGGGTTCTAGGACTCCCTCCCTTAAATTCTTTTTAACTTGTCGCCATATTTAATTCACTTAGGAATTTAATTAACAGTTAACTGTTAATTCCATTGCATTGAATTATCGAGAATGGGTTCCAGGACGACTTCTCTAAAATTCATCGACTTTGACAGCGCAACCGTCTTAATTGGCTCTACCGGAGCTTATAGTCTAAGTGCAACTATGTCGCTTACCAGATAATTGGCTTTACATGAGCTTACATTCAACTGGCGACTATGTCGCTTACGAAATAATTGACTCTATCCGAGCTTGCATTGAAGAGGTGACTACGTTGCTTGCAAAATAATTGGCTCTATCCGAGCTTACATTGGAATGACAACTATGTCGCTTCATGTATTACTGTAGCAATTGGCTCAACCAAAGCTTATATAGGCTTACGACCATGTCACTTCATATATTGAAGTAGCAATTGACTCTACTGGAGCTTACTTAAATTGGCGACCACGCCGCTTTAAATGGAGCCCGGACTTTAGCCAGATTCAGTTTGATCGGGTCCACCTTCATCCCTTTCGTAGGGACGGACTCCAGATGGAACTCGGATTTTAACTAGATTCAGTTAATCCAAGGTTCTCCTTCACAGATTTACACGAAGCCCAGATTTTAACGAGATTTCGTTTAACCGGGGTCCGCCTCAATAATTTACGAAGCTCGGATTTATAACTAGATTCGGTTGATCCGAGGTCCACCTTTATCCCTTGTTCCTCGCCTTGCGAATCAGGAAAAACAAGATCGAATGCATATCTCGGCATCAACGATTTCGACATATCTCAACATCGACATTGAATGAGTGTCTCTGTGCTAATAGTCTAGCATCTCGGCCACCGACTTTTGCATGATATTCCTCAACCAGCATTCTTAAATAGATAGATGAGTGTTGACCGAGATAGATTCTGCAGCCGACGTTGCATGCATATCTCGGCTTGGTATATCTCGGCACTTAATCTCAGAAGTACATGTAACAGTCTCAACGTGGTCTTGGTCGGTAGTCGGGATTCAGCCTCTCAGTCTCAGCACCTAACGTTGGCATCTCAACCTTTTGGTCTGCTATGTCGGCACCTCGGCGTGCTGAAACTTCTGCGTCTCGGAACTCGGACTAAAATGAGTCATGACCCTCGGCATAGGTCATGAATCTCAGCATGTGGCCAAAGTTGCATGTACCTTACTTGCTATGATGATATGCTTTCAGAATGATGAATCTTGGAATAACACTTCGGCACCGACATTATGAAATAGTTCCAAGGTTATGCCTTGGTAGGCATAGTACCTCGATAACCGATGGAATATCCCAACGCTGAAAGCATACCCTGGCGCTGAAAGAATATCTCGGCCTTCTTGCAGTATCTCGGCTTCAGAACTACGCATACTGACTTCAATTACCTCGGCACGGTGTGGAGGATTTACCTCGGCTCTAAAGCTCTGTTTGATACGGCAGATCACCTTGGGAAATATGAAACGCAAAATTCCATTTGCTGCTGCTGTGAGTATTTTCCTGAGCAAGAAAACCTCGGTCTTTGCTTTGGAACCCGCTTTATCTCCTTCTTTGTCTCGGCTTTATTCCTCCATGCTCTGCCTATCTCGGCACCAACAAGTTCTTAAACTCGATATACAGCAGACGTTAAATGCACGCCTTCTGATGCAACTCATCATCAGCATCTGCTTTGGCTTTGCAGGGATGGCGGCTTGTTGGGTTGCAGTAATGAATTCTTCCTCACGATCTCAGCTTATTGGTTATCTCGGCTTGGGGACATTTGAAATAGCCATACTAATAAACAATGCTAGATACACTCACCGAGTTTGGAACCTCATCCTTATGTCACCAACATGTGGAAATCGAATGAAAGAGTTCAAGATCATCCTTTCCCCGTGAAACCCCTCGTCTTCTGGATTCTCAATTCTTTTTTGACCCTTCTTGAACTGCTACCAGTAGATTTAGGGCTTTTTTTGAATTTCGTTGGTGTAGGAATCGAAATTTACAGGGGTATGGGATGAACACCGTGATCGGAATCTCGGACTCTCTCGGTGTCAGCACCTCATGCGCATACAGATTGGAATCTCGGCAGTTAGCTTCTCGGTGACTCACGTGCATGCAAAAATTGGAATCTCAGCAGTTGACTTCTGCTCGTCCAATCTCGGCGTTATGGTCCTAAAGATTCAACTGACCTTAGTCTCGGTCTGGGAGGTCTCCAAGATCGATCTAATGAACCTCAGCCACCAACTTCTGCCCGCTGAATCAGATTATCATCTTTCCCATACCAGCTGAAACTGGGGTCACAACTCCACCTCTAAAACAAAGCCGACACTGAATGTGTATCTCGGCACCTTCATCACGTGAACTCAGATCCAAACGCGGCACTTCATCACGTCAGCATTAAAGAGCTAGCTCGGCATTCTGAAGAAATACCGATCTTGGGCCTTCTGTGCAAATCTCATCAAATGGATCTTGATGAGAGCTGAACTTTGACTGATTATCCCGGCCTTCACACGAGACGACCTCCACTTACTTCTAGATTTCAAATAGCTATCTTGGATTATAATCCCAGACTTCAAATCATGACCTCGTCTTTCAATTTAGGACTGATGCCGATTCTGGGAAGCTGTAAAAGGTACCATACCATATTTCGTGGTGGCTTCAGTTATCTCGGCTATGTTGCAGTGGTGGCCTCATTGAACCATAATTTGCTTGGTGTTGTAAAACAACTACATTCTCTAAGTTCTGGGTTGAATTTTCTTTCGAGCCTTTTACCCACATTATGAGAAGGTCAGGACAAATTTAACCTTCACACAAGATCCAGAAACAAAGCCACGGTCAGGAGAAATAATCCTCCCGATGCTATTTTAAAAATTCAGAACTTTAAACATCGTCCTCTGTTTCTTCGACTTGAGACACGAGAGAAATGTGAAGAATAAGAATATTCTGTAAACTCTTCTTTCTGTTTTTCTGCTTCCAATAAAAAAAATCTCCTCCGATTCAATCTGTTCTTCTCAGATTTTCTTTCGGAGTTGCTTGACGGATAGCATAATTTGAATAAAGATACGTTCAAGTGTGTTGGGGATTGAAATTTTTGACCATCTTTGGTCATGGGAATCAATAATTTACCGATATCCCCACGGACGGCGTCAATGTTCCGGAAAAAGAACACAAGATATTTTGAACTTGACCTAGGATTAATGCCTAGGGCCTACGTACCCGTGAGAGGGATCAAAGTCCACGTAGTTTAATTACACAGATAGGGGGTGGGGTGTGTGCTCTGTGTATGCAGAATCGTAAAGAGACAGAGTTGGAAGCCCTGTACCTTGTTAGGCTCATCCCCTATTTATGAGAGTTACCTTAGGGTTTTATTCATCGTGCGTCATAACTAACTGCTCCATTAACTGCTCCATTATTTGCACACTCCTATATTGAAGGCATAATTAGTGGGTAGTTATTATTTTACCTGATTGGTACTTGAATAATTCTTGTTGGGCCGAATCTACGCCAAGCCCATTATTTTTATCCGTAACAAGAACTGACAGAGAAAAAGAAAGTAAACTGAGAGAGAGTTCGAGAGTTAGAGGGAGGTGAGGGAGAAAACCGAAGCTTATCATTCTCTGTTCTTGCATCGCTGAAACAGAGGAGGAAAAATCAGCTAGCCAATCTCCATCATTAGAGCTTGAAAACTGAAGGTACTCATTAAGCCTCTCTTCCCTTTTGTTTACTTCATTTTTCAATGCAAGAGAGTAGTTCCATCTGTAGGATTAGGATCATAAAAACCGCTGGAACTGAAAATGAAAGAAAAACACTGAACCATAAATATAGCTTGCTGTTATACTGTTATTTTTCGGTTCAAAACGCTGCTGAATGTGTATATGCGTATTTTGGCTGCAAAAAAGAAGAGAAGGACGTTGGTTTTGCAGTGGAAAGAAGATTTGACTGTCATAGGCTGAAGTGTGTGTACGTGTTTTGTATAAGAAAGAGAGTGAAGGAAATAACTTGAAACTTTGCTGTCATATGCAGAAAAAAGAAAGGAAGAAAATGTTGCATGTGAGTATAATATATATATATGATAAGAGAAGAAGAATGTGCTGGACGTGTGTGTGTCTGAAATATGCATCTGTTGCAAAGAGAAGAGGAAACCGTGACTCTGGGTATGCATGCCGATGAAAGGAAAGAAATATATAAGATAAATACATAGATAAACACATTACTACAAGTTGCCTAGCTTTTTGTGTGTATGTAAGACTAGAAGAAGAAGGAAAATGTGATTGTTCAGTGAAAAGAAAAGAAATGCTGCACGTGTGTTAAGTATTTATGTGTGTACGTGTCGCTGCTGAATATGTAATGTGTTGCCAAACTTAAAGATAAAGTATGTCTTATTAAAATAAAGCATTTTTGCATGGAAATAATAACAATCATGAACCTAAGTTTTGTTAAATGTATATTTATTAAATAATTTGGAAAAAACCATAATTAGTATTGTATTTTGGAAAATTACTGGAAAGGTGTTGTCCAGATTCATGAAGGTGGTAACTGGTAAATGATGTTTAAACCTTTGAGACCTTGTGATTTTTGTTGTTAGGAAATTAAGTTCAAAATGCATTTTTATAAATATGCTTAACTCAAGATATTGTGAAATATAAGTTAAGTAGTATTAGTATATATATAGATCAAGCTTTTAAAAGAAAACCATAAGAATCATTAAATAAATACATTTAATTATATTCCTAAATGATGGTTAGTATTTATTAACTCTAATTGATTTTCTATTAAATTACTAAGTTAAAGGTGAAAGATAACACTTAGGAGTTTAAATTAATGGTGAAGAAATAATTAAATAAATAAATGAGGTTATTAGGAAAAGGGAGATTATATTATAACTAAATTAAAAGGGGAATAAATAATAAATAAGGAATTATTATTAGGAATAATAATAATAATAATAATAATAATAATAATAATGTATTGTCGAACATTATATTTGCAAACGATGTGAACATTACATGTGTTGTGTGTTATATATTGTTGAACATTACATTTGTTGTGTACTATATATTGTTGAGTTATAAACTATTACATGTGTTGTGTGCTATGTATGATTAAATGCTAAAATATAATGAATATATGTTATATATATACTGTTTATACTTGAGCATAAGGTTAACTGTTATTTGAGATTCAATGGGTATTGAATCTTAGAATTTACCCTAGCTTTAGGATCAGGAGAATCGAGAACAGGAGAAAGGCGTAAGCAACACGCGTAAAGACTCAAACGGAATTGTATTTTGGATAGTATTATGTATAATTTTTGAATATTCGGATAATTATACCACTAACGTGCCAACTGAATACACCGCAAATAAATTTTAAGTTGTATCACGCTTATATTCCTTCGGAAATTTTAATTAACCAGCATATGTCTGGGCATATGTTATTAGTCACTCATTCATCCAAACGTTAAACATACTCTCTATTATAACTCATTCTGATCAGTTAACGTCTTCACTTTAATAAATACATATAAATTAGTTTAATACGAGAGTAGGGGCGTTACACACAAGAAGTACAGCTGAAGGCAGGTTGGAGATGTTATCGTCTTTTTGAGTTGTTAAAACATCTTGATGCTCTCCATTTCTTGAAAAAGTTATCTCCATCTCTTTGTTTACTTAAACATTTGAGAACTTTCAAAATTTCTTCAAGCTTGTTATTTATGCGTTGGTTCAATTCCTCAATCTTATCGTCCGTATACTTTCTAAGAACCCTTCCATATTCTTCATATACTTTTTAAGAACCCTTCTATATTTGTCATGGCTATTTTAGGAATTATAGGTCTGGACAACTTTAAGGGTAACAATTCCTAGGTGATTCCAACTTTAACATAAAAAAGAAATGAATTTTACCTCAAATAAAGCTTTCTCTTTAGTGATTTTGCAATATGTGATTGGCTGGAACGAAGAGAACCTCGTGAAAGAGCTCAGAAAACACACAAAAGCAGGTATTTTGATGGGGCTCCTCTGCTTCTTAATGCAGTATTTGATAATTAATTTGCAGAGATTAATTAGTTTATTTTAAGTGATTTTGTATTATATGAGATAAACATGTGAGAAGTTTTACCTCATACATCATTATTCATTTGTCACCATCACGATGGAGGAAAATTGTCTTGAATTTGGCTTTGAACTGCATAAGTAGTACGAGGCATTTGGAAGGGAGGGGAGGGGACATAAAATATTTATGAGTTGAATATAAATAATTAAAGAAATTAGGTATAAAATTTTAATAAAAGGAAAATGTAAGAGAAAAGAGAAACAAGAATTAATTAACTTCATTTCTCTATTTTTTTTTTTAATTTAACTCAAAAAACTTTCCATCCTCACTTTCCCTCCTCCTTATACCAAACACCCCTTTAATCTTATTTTGTCATGAGTTAATTAAGAATCAACTTGAGGTTCTCCTTTTATTTTAAAGCTAGCATTTTGATCATGGTGATAATTTTGATTTCTATTATTAGTTGAGGCAATAAACAACTTCATCCTGTCAGGAAGAAAACACAAATTTTAATTTTGATAAATATACTTACTATAAAATGTTAAAACTTTTTGAGCTCTAAACTTTGAAAGGGATTACACCAAAAACAAAAAAACAAAAAATTGGCTTTTGGCTGCTTAAACTTTATTTTAAAAGGTAGGGCAAGGCAATCTTCTAATTTATAAATTATAATTATCGTACCAAGTTCAAGTGGCATGTATTTGTCATACAAATGGGATCAAATTCAGCTTCCGCATTGGTCTGATCTCGTATGTCATTCATTATTTCATTGTACCCTGAAAAATGAGATCCGCCATTTTTTTTATATATAAATTAATAGGTGTTAATCTTAGGTTTTTTTTTAAAAAAAAAAATACGTTGACCTAAACACGAATTATTGAATTTTTAAGTCTATGTAAATGTAAAAAATGTATTTGAGAGAATCATTCATCATCTAACTCAAATTAGGTAAATTAAAATTAATAAGGTTGTGGCCAAGAAAAAGAACCAAACCTATATATAATGAAAATAACTTGATTATATATACCAGATTCAAATAACCAAGCCCCCATAAAAACGACTTTTTTTTGTCCGATCCTTAAGTGAAACACAATTATTAAAACCACTTTACTTACATCTCAATAATTCTAATTTTATTAACGTAAAAATTTTATTTTCTCTCTCCCATTTTCATTTACACTTACGCTTCGTTTGAATAAAGAAATAAAATTTTGAAAAGAAATGTATGAGCTTACATAGCTATTTTCTCATTCATTTTTCCATTTTCTTTTCTCTTGATTTCTAAAAAGGAGTAAAATCTAACTTCCTCCCTCATAATTTATCCTCTAATTTTATCTTTTCTACTTTTTTCTATAAAAAAAACAGGGTTAATCTTATTTATTTGATAAAAAACATAAGATTAATGTTCAAAAAAATTGGCTGAGAAATCCCGCCAACTTTACAAAATTTATTACACAAATGTACTTAAAATTTGTTTAAAGACTAAGGTGCAACTCTTCTTTAACGGTGCACAATCTATCTTTAACGGCAAAACGAAATGACAGTTACATATAGCTAAAAATATGTTGCACATAGTTGAAGTACGCTGTACTTGTGATCGAAGGTACTTTTGTCGTTAAAGTGATCAATTAAACTAGGTCCTAATTAATTATGCAGTTTAGGGTCAACCTAGGTCATTCTCCCAAGGAGCAAGCTGTGGGTTTTCTTTAGGACTAATTTTCAAGTGATAAAAGATGCAGTAGAATGTAAACGGACCTAAACTAGAATGCAAAATACTACTACCTATATGCAATTAACTAACTAAATGTAATAATGCAATTGACTCTTAAACCTATATAAGAATGAGACTAATCTATATGAGTTGAATGCAATTTTTGGGGGGTTTTCTTATGAGAAAATAATTAAAATCTAATAAAAAGATTGATTAAATGCAAATAAAATAATAAAGGTCTAGTTCAGTTATGATGACGAAGGGGACAACTTAGGAATTGCAAGGAGTAAACTTTCTTGGCCCAAATTAATTAATTAGACCCAAGGGAGATTAATAAATTTAATTATCCAATTGAACACGGGAAACCCTCTAGTTCAATAACACATATTTCACTAGAAAACTCATAATGAAATAAGCGGTGGCTAATTAAACCCGTTAAAAACCAATCATAAAATAATCTTGAAAATCTTGTTTACAATTATCTAATTGAACAACCAGATAATTCATCAACCTAATTAAACAATTAAGATGATTAACCCAATTAACAATTAAATTAATAACGAAAACTCAATTACTAATTTAATTGACAATCCAAAGGTTGCAAACAAGAGTCCAACAATAAGCATAAAACTTCGAATTACCAGTCTAATCCAAAAGAAATAAGTTTACAATCTAAAACTAGATTGTTCTCAATTAACACAACTCGGAATTATTTAAAACTAAATTATTTCAAGTCTTGAATTAAAAAGATAAAAAGAAAGACACTCCCTTGTGGTCTTCAAGAATAAGCCCTAGGCCTTCGCCTCCTCCATGCTCCTCCCAAGTTGTCTCTCAAAGTAGTTTAAGCTTTCATCACGATGTCTCTTACTCCCAAATTTTCTTGTGAAGCCACTGCCATTACTTGGTAAATGAATGAATAAAGGCAAGGCTTATGTGAATGGATTGATTGGAGGTAGGACCCGCGGCTAGATGAAACTGAGAACTCTCTGTGCGTGATTGGAAAAGGAAGTGAATGAATGGAATTGGAGGTGGGTCCTGCGGGATTTAATGGATAAAAGGAGATGAAGAATGATCAATTCCTTCGCCTCTGCCTCTCGTGTTTGTGAACCGTGCGGCCTTCAGCTCCTTCTTCAGCGTGTAGCGGCTGATTTTTTTCAACCTAGCAGCAATTAGGTTATTTTAAAAGGGAATGGGGACTTTTTTGGGTACCAACTTGAGCCCAATAAGATTTAAGGAGCCCAATAAAATTTTACCGTCAGATTTCCTTTTAGCTTCCCTAAAAAATTCTGCACCATAGGATCTTATAAAATCACAATCTATCATATATCAAGAGATATTATTTAATCAGAATATTAATAATTTAATAATTTAAGCTCAATATCTTATAATTAATTCATATTTATATTATTTCCTAAAATAGGCTAACAATCTAAATATTATCTAATAATTCCAAATTAGCCTAAAATAATCCCCAAAATAAATGAAATAAGGTGGGATAAAATATATAAAATTGGAATTTATCAACTCCCCCACACTTATCTTTTGCACTCCTGGGCAAAACAAATCAAGACCAAGGGAGGATAAAATAAAAGCAAAACTAAAACTAAACTAAACTAAACCAAAACCTCAAAAAAAAATAAATGAATGTTCCAATCACAAGTAATAAGAAAACAAAAGCATTTCAACACTTATCATATCCAAGTGATATTCTCATAAATCAAGGAAACAAACATCATGGCAATTTACTTGACGAAGGGGAACCTAAGCCAAAAATCCCTCACCAAGGATAATGTGTATGTCACTCTTCTCTCTCAAAAGTGTATAGGTTTGTGTTTACACTCAAATCCATCCCTACCTAGTACTCTTTCCATAGGCTTGACAAGAATCTAAGTTCTCCACCACTAATAAAGCAAGTGCATGCATAAATCCAAAGGACTTTTATTAGGTTGTAGTGGGGCTAATGTTAAGAAAGAAAGGGCAAGTGTTTGGAAAAACAAAGTTAAATATCTTAAAAGATGAAGAGAATGATAAATAGAGAATGTGGGATGCAAGAAACCAAACTAAATCTAAATCGAGTCATCATTCTTTTTCTCTTTTTTTCTTCCTTTCTTTTTTTTTTCTTTCATATTTTTTTCTTTTTCAATTTCTTTTTTTTCTTTTTTTTTTGTTTTCTTTTATTTTCTTTTATTTTTTTTTTGTTTTTTTTTTTTTTTTTGAGGTAACCTACCATATTTTTCACAATGACCCAGTTCCTACTTTTATGCATGTTCTTCCATCCACAACAGATATAATGCAATTCTCTTCAACTCTCAAGACATTCAAAAGGGTGGATTTTTTTTATTGACTATGGGTGTAGACAACTAGAAGGAATATAGGCTCAAGGGGCTAAACAAATGACATATGTATGAAAAGGGTAGACTTTTTGGCTTATCTGGCTAAAATTGAAAATGAATGCCTTTATCATTTTTATAAATGCACATGCAGAAAATATGGCCTCAAATAAGATTCAAGTCAAGTTCTAGATCAAGTGAAGAGATAAGGGTACACACAGAGAAAGTATACTAGGCTCAAAATCTCACTAGGTGTATATGATCATTAGCCTAAATTCACCAAAGTCAAATTCATTGCCACTTAGTTCACTAACTCAAAACATGATCAATCACTTTTCAAATAAAAATGCATCATACTAAAGTTACTTAAAACTTGAAATTTTCACATTCAACACAGTTGATCCCTCCCCCACACTTAAACATTGCATTGTCCTCAATGCAAAACGGTCATAGTATATCACAAAGACAAGTAATACGTGGCACTACTCAACTCAGTAGTATGACAATGAGTAATATGACAAAGCAAAATAAAAGAGTGAAGGAAGGAATACAACCGGGGTCTACGTGGTGTCACGTAGTGTAGCAGCCTCCACTGTCTGAGTGGAGAATCCATCAAAAAACGGCTTCAAGCGGTGTCCATTGACAGTGAAACATTTTCCATTTGGCTCTCTTTTAATCTTCACAGCTCCATAAGGGAAAACTTCAGTGACAATGAAAGGTCCCTCCTATCTCGAGCGGAGCTTTCCAGGCATGAGTTTCAATCGGGAAACATATAGTAGAACTTTTTGGCCCACTTGAAATTCTCTCTTCATAATGAGTTTGTCATGGATTGCTTTAGTTCTTTCCTTATAAATTCTAGCATTCTCATAAGCTTCTCTTCTTAACTCTTCAAGCTCTTGCAATTGCAACTTCCTTTCAATACCAGCACTAGTAAGGTCGAGGTTGCACCTTTTAATTGCCCAGTATGCCTTATGCTCTACCTCCACTGGCAAATGACATGCTTTGCCATAGACAATCCTATATGGAGACATGCCAATTGGACTTTTATATGCTGTCCGATACGCCCAAAGTGCATCATCGAGCCTTTTACTCCAATCCTTTCGGTTAGGTTGCACTGTCTTCTCTAAAATGAGCTTGATTTCTCTATTGGAGAGTTCTGCCTGACCATTTGTTTGAGGGTGGTATGGGGTGGCCACCTTATGCATCGCCCCATATTTACTTAACAGGCTTTGAAAACTCCTATTGCAAAAATGAGTCCCTTGATCGCTAATGATGGCTCTAGGAATGCCAAACCTGCAAAAAATGTGAGATCGAACAAAGGAAACTACTACAGAAGATTCGTTAGTACGAGTGGGGATTGCTTCAACCCACTTTGACACATAATCCACAGCCAGCAAGATATATAGGTAACCAAATGAAGTGGGAAAAGGTCCCATGAAATCAATACCCCAAACATCAAAGACTTCACAGAATAATAAGGGTTGTTGGGGCATCTCATGCTTCCTAGAAATATTACCCACAAACTGACACCTGGAGCACTTCTTACAAAATTCATGGGCATCACGAAATAGACTAGGCCAAAACAATCCACTTTCTAAAACTTTCCTAGCAGTACGTTTGGCACTAAAATGTCCCCCACATGCAAGAGTATGACAAAAAGTTAAGACAGACTCAAATTCAACATCAGGAATGCATCGCCTAATAATTTGATCACTACAAATATGCCACAAGTAAAGATCATCCCATATGTAGAATCTAACATCTCTCTTAAACTTATTCAATTGATGTTTATTCATGTCAATTGGCAGAACAGATGCAACTAAATAATTAGCAATATCAGCATACCAAGGGGTAGAAACAACAACCTCACAAAGCCTTTGATCAGGAAAGTCATCTAAGGGTGAAAATGTTACCGCAGGTGTTTCAATCCTACTCAAATGATCAGCTACCATATTCTCTGCACCACTCTTGTCACGAATCTCCACATCAAACTCTTGTATAAGAAGTACCCACCTAATGAGGCGAGGTTTGGAGTCCGGTTTCTTAAACAAGTATTTGATAGCTGAGTGATCTGTAAAGACAATCACCTTTGTGTGAAGGATATAGGATCGAAATTTCTCTAGCCCAAAGACGATTGCAAATAGATCTTTCTCTGTGGTAGTGTAGTTAGCTTGAGCAGCATCTAAAGTTCTAGATGCATAGGCTATGATATGTTGTTTCTTCTCTACTCTTTGGGCAAGAACGACACCTAATGCATAGTCAGAAGCATCACACAAGAGCTCAAATGGAAGGCTCCAATTAGGTGGCTGAATGATGGGGGGTGTAGTGAGTTTCTCCTTTAACTCATCCCATGCATACCTGCAAGCATCATCAAAAACAAAACCCACATCTTTCTGCAATAAACGAGACAATGGCAATGCTGTCTTACTAAAATCCTGGATAAATCTTCTGTAAAATCCAGCATGCCCAAGAAAAGAACGTACATCTTTCACACATGAAGGATATGGAAGAGAGGAAATAATATCAACTTTAGCTTTATCAACCTCAATACCCTCATGTGAAACAACATGGCCCAAAACAATTCCTTTCTTAACCATAAAATGACATTTTTCAAAATTCAACACAAGATTATATTGAATGCATCTTTCCAAAACCTTATCTAAACTAGTTAAGCATGCATCAAAAGAATCACCATAAATAGTGAAATCATCCATGAAAACTTCCATGCAATGCTCAAGAAAATCAGAGAATATGGAAACCATGCAACGCTGAAAAGTGCCTGGTGCATTACATAAACCGAATGGCATGCGTCTATATGCAAAGGTTCCAAATGGACATGTGAATGTAGTCTTATCTTGGTCCTCAGGTGCAATAGAAATTTGGAAATATCCAGAAAAACCATCCAAAAAGCAATAATGTGATCTATTGGCCAGTCTTTCTAACATTTGATCTATGAAGGGGAGGGGGTAGTGATCCTTTCTAGTTACCGAGTTCAGTTTTCTATAATCAATACATACTCTCCAACTGTTTTGAACTCTAGTTGGAACTAGCTCACCTTCATCATTGCGAACAACAGTAATACCAGTTTTCTTAGGTACTACCTGAACTGGACTTACCCAACGACTATCAGAAATAGGGTAGATTATACCTGCAGACAGAAGTTTAGAAACCTCTTTCTTTACCACATCAAGGATTAATGGATTGAGTCGTCTTTGTGGCTGTCGTACAGATTTGGCACCATCTTCTAGTAGGATTCGGTGCATGCACACATTTGGGTTGATTCCAGGGATATCAGCAAGAGTCCACCCAATAGCTTTTATCCGTTGCCTGAGTACTTCTAAGAGGCGGGTCTCCTCATCAGCAGCTATGTCGCTAGCTATAATCACAGGAAGTGTCTCGTTCTTCCCTAAATAGGCATACTTCAATGACTCAGGAAGCGCCTTTAACTCTAAGGATGGGGCTTGATCAATTGAAGGTATGAGCGGCTTCAATTCAGCATCTGTCAAACTAGAAACCTGCACAATAGACTCACAGATAGAAGAGCAAACTTTCCCATCTTGGGAAGCATCAGTAGAAACTGTAAGAGCAGAAGAATCACCAATGCTACAATTAGGCACAGAAGCATTATGTTTAGAGTATCTCATATTCTTAATAGCATCAGTGAAAATATCAATATCAGCAGCATCAAGGTCAACACATGTATCACAATTACCAACTTTAGCACATGAACAAGAGATACTATCATCTAAACCAGTAATATCACATGATCTACTAAGCATGCTCTCTTCAAGATCTTCGACAGAATCATCCATAATAGCATCAACAACATTAACATCTATCTCTGCACAATCATCAAGGGGATGTTTCATAGATTCAAGTACATTAAATCTAATAGTTTCACCAGCAAATTCTAGAGTAAGGCTACCAGCATGAACATCTATCATAGCTTTAGCAGTTTTAAGAAAAGGTCTACCTAAAATTAGAGATGAGTGTCCTTTCTGTCTAAACCGACCATCATCCATATCAAGAACATAAAAGTCTGCAGGGAATATGAAATCTTTTACCTTAACTAAGATGTCCTCTAAGACGCCTTCTGGGACTGTGCAACGTCTGTCAGCAAGGGATGCAACAAGATTTGTGGGCTTAAGCTCTACACCATTGAGTTGATCAAAGACTGATTTTGGCATAACATTGATAGCTGCTCCCAAATCTGCTAAGGCATCTGAGAATTCAATGTCACCAATAGTGCAAGGTATGAGAAAACTACCAGGATCCTTGCACTTCACTGGCATTGGCATTTGATAAAGAGAAGAGACAACTGCCCCTAAGTCAACCTTGCCTTCGTGCTTAAACTTTCTCTTTGTAGTACACAATTCCTTCAAGAATTTTGCATATTTAGGTACTTGTGTGACTAAGTCAACTAGTGGAACATTGATCACCACCTTCTTGAATATATCATAGATTTCATTAGACACCTCAATTTCCTTCTTTCTCCTTTCAGCTTTAGCAACCACAGTAGGAAAAGGGAGGGCTTGTGTTACCACTTGCTTTACCTTATCATCCTCCTCTTGTTTTTCCGTGGGCACCACTTGTGTTTCTGATAAGGTGGGTTGATCTTGTGATGTGGAAGTAGAAGGAGAGTCATCAGCAACTTCCTTGTCTTTGATGGTAACAGGATCTGCAGAGGGGATTATCTTTCCGCGTCGGAGAGATATAGCATTAACTCCACCTATATTGGGATTCTGCTGAGTTCCAGCATTTGGATTGGTCACCACCTGAGATGGAAGCCTTCCTGAACCTTGACTTTGCTCATTACTCTGTATATTAGATAATTGACCAATATGAGTTTGAAGAGTTTGAATTTGCTGTTGTTGCTGCTGTTGCTGTTGCTGTTGCTGTATTAGGATCTTCATCATGGCATCCATCTTGCTTTCTAACCTTGAACTTCCATCTTGGATTGGTATTGATTGTCTAACTTGTTGAAACATTTTGTTACTAGAATTTCCACTTTGATTAAACTGTGCTTGTTGAGGTTGGCCATTTCCATATCGAAGATTTGGATGGTCACGCCATCCAGGATTATATGTATTGGAGTAAGGATCATATTTTTGGCCACCTTGAGTCATATGTTTAGAAGGATATATTGCATTGCAAGATTCAGCTCCATCATTCAGGTAAGGGCAAGAGTCAGTAGCATGAGTGGCTAGAGAGCAAATAGAACATAGTGGCCCTATTAGAGCAGAAGAGTTGGGCTGTGAAGTAAAAGTAGCAGATGGTCCCATAGTATTGACCATATTAGAGGAATTTTGCATATTGGACATAGTCATTTTTTCCACAGCAGATGCAAGCCTATCAATTTTGCTCTCCAGGCGAGACTCAGAGAATAATCCTACCTCATTAACTTTTACTTGTTGTCTAGAGCCAAATTGTTGGCTATTCTCAGCTTTCCTTTCAGTCAATTCCCAAGCATCTTCAATAGTCAAGTGAAGAAGAGAACCACCAGCAGCTGAGTCTAACAAATCTCTTTCTAGAGGTAAGAGCCCTTCATGGAAGTATTGGATCAATAGTGTGTCCGGGATTTGATGATGGGGACAGCTGGAACACAATGTTTTAAAACGCTCCAAATATTCATATAAGGATTCCCCAACCATTTGTCGACATCCACTTATGTCTTTCCTGATAGATGAAGTGCGAGAGGCTGGGAAATACCTTTCTAAGAATAGTTTCTTCAGTTGATTCCATGAAGTGATGAATCCAGGAGGTAATCGAAGCAACCAGCTTTTAGCAGATCCTTCCAAAGAGAATGGGAAGGCACGCATCTTAATTTGATCTTCAGTCACATCGACTGGTTTCATAGCAATGCAGATCATGTGAAACATCTTCAAATGGTTGTATGCTTCCTCCCCTAAAACACCATTAAATTTTGGAAGTAAGTGTATCAATCCAGGTTTCAATTCGAAATTCACATTCATATCAGGATAATTTATGCACCAATTTTGAAAATGCAAATCAGGAGAAACCAATTCTTTAATGGTCATAGCAGGATCAACATTATGAGCATTTGCATTTGCATTTACATTCTCATTAGCATTAACAACAATATTATTACCGTCCATATTAACCTCAGGATCAGAGGATTCAAAAATAGGATTAACAAAGGAACTATTGCCTATAAGAGTACTAGCTCTAGTTCTTCTTTGTTGATGAAATGTCCTCTCAATCTCAGGATCTAAGGCTAACAATCTTTCCGAAGAGGACCGAGTCATGCAATAAATAACTACCTACGAAGTCACCTGAAAACTCAAACCTAAAGTCTAACCGTTGCTCCCCGGCAACGGCGCCAAAATTGATCGAAGGTACTTTTGTCGTTAAAGTGATCAATTAAACTAGGTCCTAATTAATTATGCAGTTTAGGGTCAACCTAGGTCATTCTCCCAAGGAGCAAGCTGTGGGTTTTCTTTAGGACTAATTTTCAAGTGATAAAAGATGCAGTAGAATGTAAACGGACCTAAACTAGAATGCAAAATACTACTACCTATATGCAATTAACTAACTAAATGTAATAATGCAATTGACTCTTAAACCTATATAAGAATGAGACTAATCTATATGAGTTGAATGCAATTTTTGGGGGGTTTTCTTATGAGAAAATAATTAAAATCTAATAAAAAGATTGATTAAATGCAAATAAAATAATAAAGGTCTAGTTCAGTTATGATGACGAAGGGGACAACTTAGGAATTGCAAGGAGTAAACTTTCTTGGCCCAAATTAATTAATTAGACCCAAGGGAGATTAATAAATTTAATTATCCAATTGAACACGGGAAACCCTCTAGTTCAATAACACATATTTCACTAGAAAACTCATAATGAAATAAGCGGTGGCTAATTAAACCCGTTAAAAACCAATCATAAAATAATCTTGAAAATCTTGTTTACAATTATCTAATTGAACAACCAGATAATTCATCAACCTAATTAAACAATTAAGATGATTAACCCAATTAACAATTAAATTAATAACGAAAACTCAATTACTAATTTAATTGACAATCCAAAGGTTGCAAACAAGAGTCCAACAATAAGCATAAAACTTCGAATTACCAGTCTAATCCAAAAGAAATAAGTTTACAATCTAAAACTAGATTGTTCTCAATTAACACAACTCGGAATTATTTAAAACTAAATTATTTCAAGTCTTGAATTAAAAAGATAAAAAGAAAGACACTCCCTTGTGGTCTTCAAGAATAAGCCCTAGGCCTTCGCCTCCTCCATGCTCCTCCCAAGTTGTCTCTCAAAGTAGTTTAAGCTTTCATCACGATGTCTCTTACTCCCAAATTTTCTTGTGAAGCCACTGCCATTACTTGGTAAATGAATGAATAAAGGCAAGGCTTATGTGAATGGATTGATTGGAGGTAGGACCCGCGGCTAGATGAAACTGAGAACTCTCTGTGCGTGATTGGAAAAGGAAGTGAATGAATGGAATTGGAGGTGGGTCCTGCGGGATTTAATGGATAAAAGGAGATGAAGAATGATCAATTCCTTCGCCTCTGCCTCTCGTGTTTGTGAACCGTGCGGCCTTCAGCTCCTTCTTCAGCGTGTAGCGGCTGATTTTTTTCAACCTAGCAGCAATTAGGTTATTTTAAAAGGGAATGGGGACTTTTTTGGGTACCAACTTGAGCCCAATAAGATTTAAGGAGCCCAATAAAATTTTACCGTCAGATTTCCTTTTAGCTTCCCTAAAAAATTCTGCACCATAGGATCTTATAAAATCACAATCTATCATATATCAAGAGATATTATTTAATCAGAATATTAATAATTTAATAATTTAAGCTCAATATCTTATAATTAATTCATATTTATATTATTTCCTAAAATAGGCTAACAATCTAAATATTATCTAATAATTCCAAATTAGCCTAAAATAATCCCCAAAATAAATGAAATAAGGTGGGATAAAATATATAAAATTGGGATTTATCAACTTGCTAAAGATGAGTTGCATGCGCTTAAAAATTTACGTCATTAGATATTCACAGGTAATAAATTTTGCAACAAAGAATTTTTCATCATGCTTTCCTTAATCATTCAAATGTATGTCAAGGAGTCATGTTCTTGGTGATCAATGCATGATTACGTCAAATTCATATAAGTCTAATTTCCATTCAAATTTTGCTGAAAACATTATATTTGTACGAGACTCAATAAATATATGAAGAAATATTAAAATGAATAAATACACGCACTGACAATATGCACGCGAGCGCGCGCGCACATACGTCACACATGTTTTTTATTTAAATTGATCTAGGGCATCTCAAAGTCATTTTAGATTTGAGACTAATTTCTTTTAAGGATTATAGTGCATAGGGTTTTCACTTCTCACAATAGATATGATTTCTGAAATTCGAATTTATATTTTCTTTTTTAAGTTATGAAAGTGATCGGCTGTGCTTGAATTTGTCGGTTGCAAGAAATTACATGTTCATACCTTCTATTTTTACAGTAATCACATGGTTTACTACTCATAATTCAGCTGGCCTCAACGCGATCGAAATTGGCATATTGATTAAACAATAAATAAAAGAGACTTGATTTTTTTAAAGGTCCTTAATATAATATCTACTTCATAGTTTAATTAAACTATGAAATGCATCTTTTTATATTAAAGACATGATGAGGCAGTAAAAAAATATAATAGGAGTTTTAAACATAATTATTGTTGTTTACTGAGGAGAACATCACAAAGTAAAAGCACAACATCTTTTATCAGTAGAATGAGAAAGTATAGTCTTATCTTTTATCAAGAGAAGCTATAGTCTCAATACATTGGATCCAGGTGTTTCAATTTTTAGTCGGTCTAATTGGGGTCTTTTCACAAATGTATTTTGTGCCTTCACACTATTCGAACTCAAAACGGTCAAAACTTGTTAAATTATGACCAATGCCTGTCTGTCATATATACTGCTTTGGTCCTATTAAAGAGAGTGTGTCCAATTTATAAAGCACATCATTAAATTATTTAGGAAAAACCCATTTACATTTACCTATACTTTTACTCAATTTTTAATTTGGTACTTGTATGTTATTCTCTCTTAATTAGATCATTAATTTTGCTCTATTAACACATTTAGCTCAAATTTTTATTCTATTAGCATTGTTATCCCTTGTACATGAGATAATGGTACAAACAGAGAAAAATTAAAGCATTTAATTAGGAGGGAAAAACATATAGATACCAAATTAAAAATTGAAGAAAAGTATAGGTACATGCAAATAAGTTTTCCCAAATTTTTACAAAAACGTACAAATTTAACTTTCATTTGTTATTGATAAATTATTATTTTCTTGGAAAGTCTCTAGTTAAGTAAGGGTAAAGTTGAAAAGTTGTTGACTTTTTTAAAGCAAAGTTGTTGTTGTTGTTCTTAGGGTTTTTATGTTTCTGTCTTTAAGGAAAAAAACATTTTATCTGTTTTACTCACATAAAAGTGAATGGGTCCCACTATCAAGAGAAGAGAGAGAAAATAATAATGAGACCCACTCACTTTTATATGAATGAGGCAGATAAAAAATT
Source organism: Acacia confusa (assembly GCA_037074495.1). NCBI lineage: Eukaryota > Viridiplantae > Streptophyta > Magnoliopsida > Fabales > Fabaceae > Acacia > Acacia confusa. Next base: position 45,738,975 of record CM073503.1, read on the forward strand.
TTTGCCTTAAAGGCAGAAATATTAAACCCTTATTATTATTATTATTATTTTTATTATTATGTCTTTATAAAATACGTTAAAAGTGTCTTATAAATATTAAATAAAACTATAGGGGTATATTTATAAATTATTTGCTTATTCTCTTTAGTCTCTAATACTATAAGAGTTAGACAATAGTTTTACTTTATCTTAAATATAAAATCTCAATTCACAACTTTGTCTCCTTAATCCATAATTTTAATCCAAAGCATCTCATATTGATTTTGCATATTAAGAAATTAGACGTGATTTCAATGGAGATGTTTCAATAGAGTATTTTTAATAAACAAATACTCATTTATTACAAATAACTAACTAAATTTATTTATTTAATATAGATAAATTAATTATCTAACTCTTATATTAAATTCTTATATTAAATATTATGAAAGAAGTACAAGATTACTTTTCACGCTAAGATCAATTTTTATAACTAGACTAATATTCCACCACTATTATCGCCTAAATCTTTTGTCACAATCATGTTTGATTTTCAAGGTCGGCGCATGATTTAGGAATTTAAATTTCAAAATGAAATATTCAAGTTACTTATTTAATCTTGATTAGTTACTTTTATATTTTTGGGGAATATTAAAGGCTATGAACCCATAAAAGTATAGAGGAAACAAATTCAAAGCTTATTGCTTATCACACAAATCAACCAGCAAAAATTTGCGACATCCTAAAAGAAGTTTATCAACAATTATATAAAATCGATGTTATATATGGTGCACCAGTACTGGTAGACTATTTCTTCGATTGTATTGCCCATTAGGTTAGTTTTAATTAGTTGATTAAATTAAGGAAGTTATTTAAATTATTAATATGACAAGTACTTTTTAAAACATCATAATCATCTTCCTTAATTCCCTTATTCTTTATCCTCTTTAATTATTGTTAATGAAACATCATGGATTAGTGGCGGGCCCAGGATTTTAGATTTGTAAGTGCACAATTAGTGATAAGATTCAAGCCGAAATTTTTTTTAGGGAAAGTTTTAAACGCATTAAAAAACAAAAGAATATAAACAATAAAAGAAAAGAAAACTTCAACTTAACATAGAAAAATAATAATCAAGAGTCAACTAATCTTTATATTAGAACGATTACAAAAGCATTCTTCGATTCTTCATTCCTTGAAAATATTGCATTATATTATATATATCTTCATCATTAATCGTATCAAATATATCAAGTTCAACGTAAGTTAGTATGTATGAGTTAAATCAATAATCACTTATCCGATTGCTCAACTTATCTTTAACAAAAGTCATGGCAAAAAAATCCGATCAACATTAGCAGTTGCTACTGATAGAACAAGTACTAACTTTATTAACAAATAGACCAATGGATAAACAATATCCTTTCTCTTCTCAACCATTTTCAAAGTATGGTCAGAAATTGTTTGTAAATTGACAAAATCAGATTAGCCCTCACATCGACAATAAAATTACCGAGACTTGAAAATAGAAAAGGAAATCTGCTAGCTCATCAAACTCCAAAGGATAGAATCTAGTAAACTCAATCAACTTTTCTTTGTTAAAATTAGCAAATGAATCACGAGAATTAAGACTAAGAGTAAATACATTAAATTAGGATTAAAAGAGGTAAAATTGTCAAAGAAATTATACTTACTCTTAATCATTGATTTTTCTGAGAATATTTGATGTTAGTTTATTATTTTTATTGTAGATGCTTGAAAAGATTAAATTAAATTTGAAAATGAAAGTTTGAATTTAAATTGCAAAAGTTTTAGTTGAATCCATCAAAGAATGTTTTTTGAGTGTGCATTTCAGTCCCTCTACAAATTTTAAAATTCTCTCTTTTTAGTCCCTTGGTCAAAACACACGTTTTGACCAGGGAATAGGTCAGCTAAAGATAAAAACGTAATGCAAATAGGGAGCTAAGAGACTTGAGACAAAAAGAGAGGCTGAACAATTAAATAAAGGAGACGTGGGCCATGAATAATTAAAGAAGCAAAGAAATTCAAGCCCATCACAATACTCCTGGCCCAAGAAGGAATTTAATGAGTTAAGAGACATTTATAGGCAGAGACGGAGAGACAGAGACAGGTACAATTAAGAACAAATTTGGGTCACAGTCTTTTATTCATTTACCCCCAAAAAAAAAAAAAAACCCTAAACTTTATGACTGGAAGTGCAGACCCTTGCACCACTCTAGGTCCGTCATTGAATAGGATAAATTAGGAAAATAGGGATAAATATGTAAACTATGTCTTATATTTATATCTAAGATTAACTCTTAAATATGGCTTATATTAAGCACAAAGAACTACTAAATTAATAAGAGAGGTTTTCTTTTTTCTTTTTTTATTTCTCCATCTAGTTAGGTCAAATTCAAGCATATTGTCAAGTATGATTGAGAGAAATTAAACTCTCTTTTGACCAACCAAAAAAAAAAATTAAACTCTCCCATTCAAATTCACACGGACTAAAAACTTAAGATCTTGTGTTTAAACGGTTAGAACTCACTCCACCAAGACCAACACCTGTTGGTATAAGAGAGGTTTTTTTTTTTTTCCTTACTCTATAATTTGTGCCACAAACTAAGAGTAAGAGATATACTCCATCTTATCTTAAATGCAAGAGCTTGTAGAAGGATTTTCTTTGATTTTATATATAATACCTTAATTTATTTTGTCTCCTAAATTTCTACTTTTTTCCTTTGACTCTTCCTTTTAATTTTACATATTAAGGGTTTTTTTTTTTTTCAATCGATGGAGTAATTTTCAATTCAAATAATTAAAATTGGTACTTTGAGAAAACCAACACAGATTTTTTAATAAATAACCAATTTTCTTAACTCTTGGAAGTTAATTATCTGGCTCATACATTTAGCAGCAGAAGAAGTAATATGCTTTTTCATACGACAGGTTTCAATGAATCATCACTATTTACGGTTTTGATCAATGCATGTGAGATGCTGATCACTTTGCACAAAGACAATTAGGTCCCATTTGGTACAGGGGACTCGCGACTAGGAGAGGGAACTTAATAGAGTTCCACGGAGAAAATCTGTTTAGTGCGCTGTGTTCCTGGCACTCCCAATTCCCGCCTATGTCCAAGCTCCCATGAACGCAGGAAATAACTATCCCTCCAAAAGTGGCGGGATCTTGGAAAACTCCCTAGGAAAGTGATTTATTGGGACGAAAAAGCCCCTCAAAAAGCTGAGTCCAATTTAATCCAGCTGCGAGTGACGATTTTGAAGGAGTAACCGAAGACGACAGTGGCAGCTTGAAATCGAAGACTGGGCGAGGAAGGTCGAATCAAGATAAGAGTTGAATGGGTTTTGTTGTTCTTTTCAGCGCTGTGCTTCTTTTATTAAATCTAACACCCTGTTTGTTCGACGGTAGGAAATAGTGGCATATATGTATTGGGTGCTCTGCTTGCGGGATTTTTTTCTCAGTTGAAACACAATTTCCTCCTCCACCCACAGGACCTGCAACCCCCATGTACTTCCTAGCAATCCTCCCGAACTGCATCGATAAGACAAGCCACTGCTAGGAAATCCCCAACCAAGAGAAAGAAGAAGAATTATTGACATTTTAGTTTTTGTTTCATGTTTATAGTGTTTTTGTAATGATTTAGGAGTAGGTTACCTAACATTTTGTAAGTCATTAGTCCTACTCAATTGTTTACTGTACTAGTTTAGATTGTATCATGTGAGTTCGAACTTCATTATTTTGTTCGAACTTGAACATATGTGTTATTTTGCAATTCCTCACCTGTTTCTCTTCTAAATTAATGTTTGCACCAGAATTCCTTAATTTGGTGTTGTGGCCCTATTATTGCTTCCATGCCCGTCATCCTTCTCACTACTGGCACCCCTTATGATCGTCGCACTTTGATCCTTCGACGTCTCCAACTACTTTCCTCCAACACGCGATTTGCTTTGCTCTGTTTCTCTCTAATTCACAAAATAGTTAAAAAAAAAACAATTTGTTTTTTGCCTTTTTTTTAAGGGCATTGTGGGAATTTTACCCGATCTTCCCACTTAACCAACACCCAATTCTTCTTACCAAACATTTTATTTTCCCTCAACTTAAGTTCTATTCCCATGTCTACCACACAGTTTAAACTTTTTAAGTTCCCTCTTATCTTCCTTTCCCTCTTTTAAGTTCCTTTCCCTCATTAAATATTCCCTGTATCAAACGGGACCTTATAACATACTATGCATGGAGAGAAGTTCTCAATAATATTTATGGATTCAATCTTCAAAGATTTGGATACTATAATTACTTATTTTTCCCAATAACAGTCAATCATAAAAGTCTTCATGAGAGATTTATAAGTTTTACAAATCAAAAACTCAGCTAACTTTCAAAACTAGTGATTAAAAAGGAAAACTTAGAGGTTGATATGAGTCTAAGAGTCCCCCCCCCCCCCCCAAAAAAAAAAACTAATTGATTGAGATTTGAGAATTTGATTTTATAAAGATTCCTACTAAAGTCTGTCTATGCTTTTTTTTTCAAAATAATAATAATAATAATAATAATAATAATAATAATAAAGACTACAGGAAACCTACATATAAGATAAAATAATAATAATAATAGGTCTACTTATAGTATTATACTTGAAATTTTTGATATTTTATGGTTCAAAAATAACATAAAATAAAGAACCAAAATTGTTGTGAACATGATTTTTTTTTTTAAATATATTTGGAAGATGAAGTTTATATCAGCTATTTACGGTACCAGTACAACTCACAACACTCTCAAGGAGACAGTATACAGAATAATAGCCTATACTAAGACTACCAAAGAATCTCCATTCACTTATTATTAATTTATTATAAGGAATTTTTCATTAACTTTCTTTACAAAAACCATTCACTCAGGTTAATTTATAATTGCACGAGTTTAACTTGCAGCCCCTCTAGATAACGTCTAGGCCGGAGAAGGCATGTATGGCTGGCAAAATTTGACAATATAATAATGATATTGTCAAATACGTTACGACAAATATTTCTCCTTGGACACGCAATTTTCTCTATATAAGTACCCATTCACTTCATTTAATTTCCTCAATCCCACGCATACTCTTTTTCTCATTTCAAGCACCTTAAAACACTCCAAACATAGTAAAACCAATAACAATCCTTATATAGTAACTGATCTCTCTCTCTCTCTCTCAAAAATCAATGGAGTCACTTCCCCCACGGAGCCAGATGTTGTCATCGACATCACCGTCTTGCCGGAGAAGACAGCGCTGCCGTGTGGTTGTGAGAGCGAGCGGTGGAAGAGAACACCAATGGGGAAGAGAGGTGGACGAAAACATGATCGTGCTGAGACTGCGAATAAGAGAGATGAAGATGATGGAGAAGAAGAAAGATGAAGAAGAAGATTGTGGAATGATGAGATGGGAGAGAGAGTATTATGAAGGTGAATATGGGGAGCATATTTGTGAAGTCCTAGGGTTGTTGCAGAGTTATTTGATGAGTGTAAGGCCATGTTTGGCAGCGGGAATAGTGCTTCTTGTTGCTTTGAGTGTGTCCATATCTTCTGGCTTGCTTCTTTTCAACTCCATCGATACGATGAAAGCCCTCTTTACTTTCATTTTCTGTGTCTTTGGGTTAACTTGAGAGGTTTTTTTATAAGCCCACAGATTTTCTCCTACCGGAGGTTGTCTTGTTAGAAACACTATTAGGAACTAAGTATAAACACATTTCCCAGCAAAAATGTATAGATTGGCATGTCATATTGTGAGGGGTTAATCATTTCCGTGAAACTGAACCTTGTTGCTAACTTGAGAGAGTTATTGTATTAATTAACTATAGAAGATTTGAAGTGAGTGAAATGTATCTAGTAGACTATTTAATGATATTAATAAGAGATATGATGCAAATGTACATGTGTTTTATCTTGAGGAATGTTCAACACTAAATATTTTTTTTGTTGCAAAAGTAACTATGTGGTTATAAATTAGGTGCAAAAATATCATTTGACAGTTACAGTTAAGTTATACTTTTTTTTTTGTTGATTGGACAATAATGTGATTTTCAAATGTGTAAAAATATACATGTGGTTTGGTTAAAAGAGTGTTCAACACTAAGTTCTTTTTTTATTTAATAATTTTATTTCAATTAAAAGGAAATTATTATTTCTCTAGGTATAATTTCTGGGCAACCAAATTTCTTCTTCTAATTTATCATTTTGGGAAGAAGGATTTATTCAATAGGTAAAAACAGTAAAAAAAATTATTTCCAAAAATTATTTCTGTTTTTAAAATCCTAATTAAATTATCCAATTAATAATTAATAAATGAGTATTTATGTATTTGAAATTTGATATTATAAATAATATATTTACTTAAAAATAATTTCTTTTATCTAAAAAATTGAACTAGAAATTATTTAAATAATTTTTCAATCAATCCCAGGAATTATACCTAGAGAAATAATAATTTTCTTTTAATTGAAATAAAATTATTAAATCAAAAAAATAGTTGGTGTTAGATGCTCTTTTAACCAAATCATATGTGTATTTTTGCACATTCAAAAGTCACGTCTTCATCTATTCAGTAAAAAAGTCAAATTTAACTGTTAAATGATATATTTTACACTTGATTTATAACTATGTGTGCACTTTTGCACCTAAAAAAAGTACTTGGTGTTAGGGGTCCCTCGGGATAAAACATATGTGTATTTTAATTTATTGATCTAACAAATTGAAATAGAACTTATTTATATAATTTTTCAATCAAAACTAAACAATATTATTTAATTTTTATTTTATTAAGAAGTATACAATATAAATGTTTGCACCTCTAAACGAGTTATTTCTATTTATATGAGAACAAAAGTAAATCAAGTAATGTTATAGACTAATAAAGTTAGCTTTTTCAAAGTAAATAAATTATTTGTTTTGATAGAATAAATGAATTATTTCTTTAACTATTTATTTTTCAAAAATAAAATAATTTTTAAGTAAATATATTATTTTCATATGCATAAATACTCATTTATCAATTATAATTAGAAAATTTAATAAGGATTTAAAAAATAAATTATAAAAATAAAAATCTTATCATTCTTACCCATTGAATAAATCCTCCTTTCCAAAATGATAAACCAGAGAGAAAAAAAAAATTGGCCTGCCAAGAATTATACCTAGAGAAATAATAATTTTCCTTTAATTGAAATAAAATTATTAAACTTAAAAAAATACTTAGTGTTAGGCGCTTTTTTGGTCAAATCACATGTGTATTTTTAAACCTTTAAAAGTTATGCCATCATCCAGTCAGTGGTCAAAGTCAAACTTAAAAGTTAAATTGTATTTTTACACATAATTTGTAATTAACCACATAATAACTTTTACATTTAAAAAAAAAACACTTAGTGTTGTACGCTCTATTGAGTAAAACATATGGCATTTTTGCATTTTAACCCTATTAATAATGATAAAATTGAGATTATAACTTTTAATTTATATTCATTATGCTCATATTGAGCATTATTGCTTAATTATATGGCTTCCAACCTGTGCAATACTCTTAGATGTTGACAATTGCCTATCAGTGATTGCTATGTACAGATGTTGCAAAATAAACGCTATATAATATAAATATTAAAATTGCATCAAGTGTCAAATTTCGCTGTTTTTGGTCCTTGATAGATAAGGTTTTTCAAGGTTGAGCTTATGTGTGAAACTAAATCCATAATTTACATCTTTTCATAAGCTTAATTTGTGCAACCTTTTGAGATCACCAAAATCAGAGTTGTGTAGCTCATGTCATGAATAGCTGTTATTTTTTACCATCTTTCCCTCTTTTCACATGTCTTGATGATTTTTATGGATTCCAAACACTTTTTGAACTTAATTTTTTACAAATACTTTTCATAAACATGCGTTTGATTCTTTTTTTATTGTGGTAAACTCTCTTCAACCATGGTATTTTTTATTTCTTTGGTAACCTTTTGGGCCACTTGTGTGCGGCACTTTTTTTCTTTTTCTAAATTTTATTATCAGGAATCCGAATAACTGACTAATCCAAATTTAGGCTTTGTGACTAGATCATCTCCCCACAAGTCTTTTTGAACAAAATGGGATTCAAACTCAATTTGTTCGTTTTGATGTTTAACTAATCTACCACTAGACCAAGTACCCTTGAGTTCTTGAGTTCTTGAGTTCTAGATCTTCAGCCATAATATAGCACTACTATATGTCAATGTGTTTACTTCTTTCTAATTGATCATGGTAGATTCTTTTAATTTCTACCATGATAAAGTGTCGAAGGATTTCATGAAAAATAATTAAGGTGTTATAGTTTGGGAAAATTGCACTAAAGTCCTAGGTAAGAGAAAATACTACTCCAAAGTCTTTTGAAATCTCAAACTTATTGACAAGTCCCATAAGACATTGGGGTAATATAACCGATTTGTGAAAAGACCTAATCACCCTCATTGATTAAAAAGGGAAAGAAGTCAAGAACGGAGGAAAGGCAGAATTGGTGCTCGTTTAAATTTGTTGTGTGTCGTGAGAGAGAAGCTTAAGGAGGGAGGTGCCGAAATCATGGGATTACCTCTTTTATCTCCATTACTCCATTTGATCAATCTTTTCTCTTGACCATCTCAATAGATTTTGAGGTCGGCACAATTCATCTTCTTTTTGCCTCAAAATATGAAAAAGTCGGCATTTTTTGGTTTGAACATTGACTGGGGCGGGGTGTTGAAGCTTTGCCTCCCCCAACCACCTCATCGTCCTTCTTTTTCTTTAAGCTTTTTCACTGTTAGTGGTTTTGCCTCAGAGACAACAAGCTGCAAATTCAGAACACTGTCGTTATAAAATAGCCATACGCTAAAAGGAGACAAAGAGGAGGATGTCAAATAGATGGTTGAGGATGATCATCTGTCACCACAGAAATTAACATGTCCAAATCTTATGATAATATTCATCAACGGTGAAGAAACTAGAGAAAAGGAAAGGATTGGGTAGTCATTATATACATCATGCAGACGACCCTTTAGTGGTATATCGGCCTGCTGGGAGGCAAAAATATTGTGGAGATCGACTCTTTGTGAAATGGTTTACATTGATTGACTTAATGGTCATGACATTTTTGAACCATTTTAGAAACTTCAAGTCATTTTTACTTCCAAGAAAAATTATGGTGTTCAGTGGACATGGTGGAATACTTCATAGATAGGCTTGCACTTTAACCCATGTAAAATCGATGTTATATATAGTGTAAAATCCCACTTTTTGAAATGGGCTGATCTGGGCCTTACACCTCTCTATGATGACATCATCCTGAGTCATCAAAGTGATGTCATGCTTGCATAATCTCTTGATTTGTGTGTCTTTATCTGATAAAGTTACTTGTTTGGTGTCTTAATCGCGTAATGTTGGGAAATCTCAAAATTCCGGAATCAAGGCTCTGAAGGTCTTTTCTTCCTCTTTCAAGATACTTGGGTTATCTAAATTTTTGATCCCATTAAGGACATTCCATTGTCTGCTGAATATTTCGGCCAAACGCCGTTGGCTACGGAAATTGCGTCTACCGACGTCAACTTCTGGATAAAAATTCACTGATTCGTAATATGTCCAGATGCTTACCACCTTATCCCCGGATTCCATTTTATGAATTATTTTCTATAGGTTTTCACTTCCACTATCTGTCTTAATTCCACAAAATATCTTCTTGGCTCTACCTCATAATCACTCCGTCGGTTACGGAAATGACTTCAGAGATAGGCCACTCCGAGGTAAAAATTCACTTGGTTTATATATACTCTGGTTTTAAAAACTTAGTTTATGGTTTTCTAGGTAGCATTTTATTTTTATCCGTGGTCATTTATCTTACTTGCTTTTCACCATTATAATATTATTTAATTACAAAATATCTTAGATATTTTTTCTTAATTTCTATTTTAATTTTTCTTTATTTTTCTTCATAATTTCGTTTTTATTTATATATATATATTTATTTTAATTAATTTCCACCTTTTTTCTTTATCTTATGTCTAAACAATTAGCCATTAATTATCTAATTAATCACTTACTAATTGTTGACAATTTTCTTAATTAGTAACAATTATTATCTCACAACTATTTTACTGACATTGGTATTTTATGCACCATGCATAATATTAAAAATCATGGGGTCTAATAAAGTCCCCAGAATACTTTTTGATTTCCCATTCTTCTATTTTCAAAGGAGATAATTTAATAAATTCTCTAAGGACAATATTCCTCCTAATTTTTATAATTATTTCACTGCCCTTTAGAATTTATCATCATATTCTTAGGATGTTTTATAGCCCTAAAATACATTTTTCACATTTTTGGTAATAAATTTCATTTAATTTTCTAAGTATTTTCCTTCGAAAATAGACTAATTATCTGATACTTTGAGACCATATTTATCATAAATAGTCATTCTATTAATATACTATAATATTCCGAACAACAACTGTCCAGGTATTACATTTTCTGATTTCCTAAAGATATTAACAAAAATAGACTCAATTAGATAATAATAAAAACATTTCAATTAATTAAATAATAATTAAAGAACAAGCAAATAATAATTGATATTATTATTCTTTGAGGCCCTTTCCTTTTCTTGAATAAATCAACCGAGAGTGAGGATCTTTATCATATCGGTACTCTAGTAGATACTAAGTGACGTGGTGATGAGATGGCATACCATATGAGATGTTTGAATGATTTAATAGTAAAAATTAACAATGGTCGACAGTATAACAAAATTGCTACATTTTGTATATTTTCAGAGTGATTTTGCTCCTAAAAGCACTTTCAGATTCCCATTACCATGTAGCGAAAACTTCCAAGATAAAAGTGACCTTTAACCTTTAAATATATACTATATAACACATAAGAACAAAGTCTCTAGAATAATAAATTACAGATAAAATTGTATATTCATAAAGGGATAGGATATTTTTACTACCATTTTTTGTTATTACCAATGTTACTACCACTTTTTCATCGTTGGATCAGAATCTCGATAGGAGAGAAAATGATAAAGATAGATAAAATTGTATATTCATAAAGGGATAGGATATTCTTACTACCATTTTTTGTTACTACCAATGTTACTACCATTTTTCCATCGTTAGATCAGAATCTCGATAGGAGAAAATCTTTATCATTTCTCTCTCCTATCGAGATTCTAATCTAACGTTGAAAAAGTGGTAGTAACATTGATAGTAACAAAAAATGGTAGTAAAAATATCCTATCTCATTCATAAATGTGACTATAATGCTTTATATATGACTATTCATAAAAAGTTTACAGAAAACATTCTTTCTCCATTTTATAAATATGGCATTAAATGAGGACATTTTTATGTCATTTATTTATTACGAATAATAAGTAAGATGTATTGACATTAATGCATGAATGCTTAAATTAATGAATCATAAATTTCAAAGTTCAAAGGCCTCCGAAACGGCCGCAAAGAAAAGAAAAACTTGTGGGAGAACAACGCTTCAAGTTTAAACAATCGCATATATATAGTATATGGCGAAGCTTTTAGCTTCTATAAAATCCATAGTGCAGTGGGAAGCACCATAGCAATGGCGAAGCTCTTAGCTTGCTTTATTTTTATGACGTTCATATTATCAGGTAACTCAACAATCGTTATTTATCTATCTTTTTTATTATGTCTCAAAATTTAATAACTTTCTAACTTTGCCCATTTTCTTCACTACAAAATTAGGGCTAAGAGGACAATTTTACCCTGAAAGTTTTCACTGAGTGTTAATTTTATCCTGGAAGTTTTTTTGGGTGTAATTTTGTCCCCGGAAGTGTCAAAAGGGGAGAAATTTTGCCCAACTCATTATCCTAGTTAATTTTGATCATTAGTTGATCAAATACACTGAGTTAGCAGTCCACATGTTACTTACGTCATCTTTGTTAATGTACAAATTTCTATCGCTAATTCACTTTTTTACAGTCAATATACACATTAAATGACAGAAAAATTGTACATTTATGTGAAAATTTCAATGATGTAACTTATAAATGAGGGGAAAAGACTCTTTCTTTACCTTATAACTAGGACCAGATGAATATTTGCTATAAATATATAACTAACCTAACTTTTTTTTAATATCTGTAAATTAATTATCTATCTCATATATTAAGAGCTAGAGGTTCCGGTACTAATATAAGAAAACAGGGATTTAATTTTATTTCTTTTACAATATCTACATTGCAAAATTTATTGTCAAAAGGTAATTAAGAACCGAGGTCTTTTTCTTGAGTTGTATATGATATACGTTTATTATGTGTAAATGTCTTCTATTTTGCGCATACTTAAAGATAAGCTACACACAGGTAAAGAAAAATTACAGCAAACAAAGTGAGGGTATTACACCTGAAATCCTCAACACAAATTTTAGATCTATTTCATAATTAAACATTTTTGTAGAGAATTTTTCAGCAATTTTTTTTAAGAAAATTATCATGCTGACCTATTATTGGGTAATGTTGTGGATGAGAAAAGAGAAGAATAAAGTGAAAGAAGAGGAGAATTAATTAATATATAAATAATGCAGGTTGGGGAGAAAGAGAAACAAGAATGGGTGAATATTCATGCAACAAGGACGAAGACTGCACTAGCCTTGTGGTGTATACTGTGGAGGAATTGACTTAGACTGTCCTCACTGCCTTCAAAATAAGTGTCTCTGCAACTGTAATCCTCACGGATGTCCCCATCATCCCAATTAAGTCCCTTCCTCATACTAATATTAATATATAAATAGTCTCTTCATGACAACAATAAATAAACAATAACAACTACTATTAGTCTCTTTTTATTTGAGTTGGCTACTTTTTACTTATTTTCATAATTGAATAATAAATTTTATCATATACCTTTTAACTATGTTTTTCTACTTTATTAGTATATAAATTTATTGACGGTCTACTCTAACAAGAAAATAATTATATAAACATTTAAAAGCATAAATAGCTACCATAGTTATAATAACAATCGTCTTATATACGTGGCAGGCAAAATAAATAAATAATAAATAAAAATCTGATGCGAGTTTAATGGCTAACCTGGATAGGAAAAGAAACAACAAAGGTTTTTAAGGATGCTGTCAAGGTTAAAAAGGAACAAACTATACGATTATTTATGCAGGTTATCCATGATAGAAAAGAATAAAACATAGAGTTTATCATGAATAACTGTATAATAAGGCTTCCACTAATTAAACCTTTTGCGCTAAACATTAATCCCTCTGATTGTTGTTATAAGCAACTTTTTTTTATCACACAAAATGAACTAATAGTTAAGATTAATTAAAAACAATAAATATGTTCAAAATGTCATATTTCTTTCAAATATGCCCCTATTTTTGAAAATAACACAAGAGGAAAATTGAGTAAAAAATATGAGAGAAAATTAGCTATCATAAAAATGTGAGAATATAATTGGTAAAAATTGATTAAATTAAAGAGAATTAGTGGTGAGGGAGATAATTAATATAAAAATATATATTTAATAGGGGTAGAGAAGAAAAAGTAGTCTAAATTTTGAAACACAAGAAAATTTTTTAAAAAAATTGCTTATATTAAAGATACGCCACAGGAGAGAAAAAGTTACTTATAAAAAAGGATGAGATGGAGTAGCATACAAACCATGTTAGAAAGGACATAGCGGTCTAACATGGTTAATTAAAAAACACCCCCCTAATTAACCAAAATAACACTACTAAGAAAAACAATTAATTAGGAATGGAATTCAACAACAGAATTCCGTCACTAATTAATTAGTAACAATATATTTGACAATGAAATCATAAACTTTTATTGCTAATCTATTACCTTTTCTTTTCTTTTTCTTTTTTTTAGAAATTAAAAGATACAACATTTTGAATCACGCAGGGCTTGTGACCCTTAACACATTAATTCCCAGACAAATATATACTTACTTAAGAACCCGAGTGATAAGTTGAATCCCGAGAATTGCATTTTTTGAGAAAAGCGAAAACCCTATCATATCCTAAAACCTCAGGCCAACTTACAACATTTATCCAATAGTTCAAATAAAACAGAATTAAAAATCACATAACTGTGGGCTAACAGTAAGAAATCTAATTATCTTGATTTTGAAATATTACATTTGGGGCTTGAGTGGCAGTGGTTTACCTTGTGGCAGATGTGTCAGCTTTCGAGTCCGCTTATTTCCAACTCGTGAACTTAACTGATACAAAGCTTAATTTTTCTGATTCGGCAGTTTGATTTATGCTATAATTTATTAGGATAGCATAGCCTTAAAGTTAAGAGCGAAGTTCAAATGAGGAAAGGCTTATGGTGGATACTTAGACACCCAAAGATGAGGAAGGACGTAGTGAGCGAAAAAAGCTAAAAACAAAAGTTGTAGAAATACTAAAGAAAAATATCAATTTTATTACATTATTATTTGTTCCTTTGTCATGATCAAGATTTTATTTTTGGCATGCTTAACTAGTTCTATTCCTAGGTCGGCTGCTTGGACACGATTTCAACCTAAAGATTTAGATCGTATAATTTTTTTTATGGAAAAAGATTTAGATCGTATATTATTTTTTATTAACGTACTTTTAAATCCGATTAAATAAAATGGCTATTTTTGTCTGTTCATATACTAACTACACTATCATACAAAATCTCCGGCCAAAAAGTCTATAATAATTATAAAAACATAGAAATATTATTTATAATAAGACCAGGGCTCTATGAATTAATCATTTGTTTTCTTCAATCGTTAAAGTAAGGTCTAATAATGCTAAAATTAATCATTAGGTTAATCACACCTAAACATATTCAATCTGTAAGTCTTAAAATTTTGTCAGCATGTTAGACGCTTTAATCAAGAAATTAAGGAGAATCAATCAATAAATAGAGTATGAACATAATAAAGTACGCGTTTGATAGAAAATAATATTTGGTTGGGAAAAGATAGATAAGATCCTTTCACGCGTTTCCGTGTAATTTATTGTTTATGTTATTTGTCACTTACATCAGATTTTGGACTTGGTAGTGTCATGGATAAAAAAATAAAATATTTTGGCCAAAAAATAATAAAAAAGGTAAAGTGCTTGCCGTCGTGAAATGTTGATTCGCTTCCCTGCTCTACTCTTTTTAATCCTCACGAATCAAAATTTTGTTTGTTAAAAATAAATTTTATAAGATAGAATTTAGATTAAATCATATTTGTGTTGTAATCCATTACTCCAAGAATATGAAGGTAGAAGTTTGAGAGAAAGAGAATAAAAATAATTTACCATTCACAATATATTTTCGAGAGACAATAGTCACTCTATTTATTTTTAATCCAAATACAAACTTTAAATTATTATCAATAGGGTATGTATACCATTATAATTTGAGAAAAATGCTAAACAAAATTTATTGCAAAATTTACTACTCAGTGGTACCTAAAGACTAAGGTTCTTGAACGAGTATAACTTTTCTTTAGTTACGTGCAACTTGAGTGAGCATAATTTTTCTTCAATTACGTGCAACTTACCTTTTTTTTTGAACAATAATCATGCAACTCATTACCTTTAAGTATATGTAAAATATAAAACATTTATATATAACTGAAAGATATATTGCGCACAATTAAAATATAAAATATTTATATATATTGCGCCTTAAAAGATACCTTTTGAGTAATAAATTTTGCACTGAGAAATTGTTTAGCAATTTCTCCTTACAACTTGGTTATATATCTAAAACCGTGTGTGTATTGTCAAAATCAAAATGATTTAACTTAAAACGTATCAATTATTACTAAGCAACTTCGCTTAGCTTTTCTACTAGTTTGAACGCGTTAGCGTCACATATACTTTATAATTAAGGAAATTCACCAGGGACACGTAACTTCGCCTATAAGTATCCATCTCCTGGTTTAATGCCACTCATTAACGAACCTTCAAAACACTCCAAACAAACATAGTAAAAGCGATAAAGAAAGCCATAATCGATCTCTCTCTTTGTTATTTGTCATCAATGGAGGCACTAACCAGTACTCTAGTTCCATCACTGAGGCAGCCAGTGCCGTCCATGTCACCGGCTCACCGGAGAAGACAACGCTATGGCAGTGGCTGTGGCGTGGTGGTTGCGAGAGCAAGCGGAGGAAGAGATCACCGATGGGGAAGACAAGTGGACGAGGACATGATCATGCTGAGACTACGAATAAGGGAGATTAAGATGATGGAGCAGAAGAAGGACGACGGCGAAGAAGAAGAAGGTTCTGGAATGATGAAATGGGAGAGAGAGTATTATGTTGGAGAATATGGGAAACATGTTTGTGAAGTCCTAGGGTTGTTGCAGAGTTATTTGATGACTGTAAGGCCATGTTTGGCAATGGGGATGGTGTTTCTTGTTGCTTTGAGTGTCTTCATGTCATCTGGGCTTCTTCTCTTCAACTCTATCAATATGATGAACACCCTATCCTCTTCACTCTTTGCTTTAAGCTGAGAGGTATTGTATTAGCTAAAGTTTTGTATCTTTAGTTCACAATATATAATTAAGTGCCTGTTTGAAAGTAACTGAAAATCTAGGTTTTGCACAAATCGAAATAAAACTCCCCTCACATACTTACCCCGTATCACGCAAAACTTAAGTTTTGGAAAGTTTCTAAACACTACTTAAGTCATCTTTTAAAAGAATTCTCTTACTCATAATAAAAGTTACTTGGAAAATAATTAATACTCATTGGATTCTAAATGTCATACATTTAGGGCACAATATGACAGTAATACTTATTTGTCAATTTTGTCCATATAGTTGATACTTAAATATTGTTACTCATATTTTTCTCAATCATTCAAAACCTCATTTAATTTTGACCCAAAAAAAAAAAAACCTCATTTAATAAAACTAAAATTGCAAACTTTTTTTCAATTTAAGAAATATTTACCGAGTTAATAGCTCTTTCTTTATTAAAATGAATTTGTTGAAAGTTAAGTTTATTGTCAGGAAGGAGTAACTCATAGATAGTATCATCTCATGTATTGATATATTGATGGTTAAGTATAAATAAAAACAACGAGAGAAGACTATTTTTTCCATGAAAAAAAAAGGAGAAGACAGTGTAATGTTAAAAAGATTATCCATATAATACATTTTCCCTTCTCCATTCTTCTTCCAAACTAGATAAAGATTTTGTTTTTTTTAATGAAAATATCAAAATACCATTAATAAAGATCCAGAACATAAGCAAAATCAAAATATCAAATACACTCGATCACTTTAATCCTAAATATAAAAGTTAGAGAGTTTGCATTGATATTTATTACTTGGATTAGAAAGAGTGGGTGTGAGTCGGCGCATGCTAGGCCACTAACTAGCTCATCTCTTTCCTTCATTTTTAAATTACAATTAATGAAGGTTAAAATATATTAGCTCATGTGAGAATTGCTATATTCTTGAAGCATCAAGGGAAAAATTACATAACTAAATACTTTAAAGCAAGGTAGTTAAAGTCGAGTTTTTACATAAAATTAGAAGAGAGATGAAAAATCGTAAAAACATAAAAGCGTTTGAAAAATTAATAAAATCGTTTTAATAAAAAAAATCGTAAAAACGTAAAATCACAGTAATAAATTGAAATTTTAACTACTATATTTTAAAGTATTGAATGACCTATGAGTTAAGTTCACCTTAAGTCCTTAACCAAAACTATAATCGGTTAAATAAAATGTATTTAATACTCTCCTTATGCATAGCCCATAGTTTTTTGCTTGGCCAAAAAAATAGCTTTTTTTTTTTATAAATCACTCGGTATCCAAACCCTACTGGGCTAACTAATCCGGATTCGAGCTGGATAGGACCCGTTAGGGCGGCAAAGCTCTTCCTTAAGAGTTTTAAAGCAGCTGCATTCCTTGAGTTCGAACACGAGACTACAAGTTAAACTAGTAGAGACCTTTACCATCTCAGCTACGCTGTCTTGGGTAAAAAAAATAGCTTTTAATTGTATTATTTTTGTAAATAAAAGGGTTTAAAGAGTTGGGCCCTGGGCTCACAGATTTAGCCCATATATATCTCCAAGTTTTTTTTTTTTTGATATTTATCTCCAAGCTTTAAAACAACATGTAAAGGTACTACAATTCACCTTAAGGCTGTGCAATGGGACACCGGGCCCATTTATTTCTTATGGTGTGGGCTGGCCCGTACCTGTCAGATGTACATTAAAGCCCATAACAGATTAGTTAAGCTAAACCCATAAAAGTTTAAATAGGTTTGGGCATCTCAATAGTGCATTTTTTTCAAAAAAAAATCAAAAAAAAAACATGGAGAGAAGAGTGTGGGTGCGTTTGTGTGCTAATATGCTGCGTGTTCATCATTTAATCCTCTAAAAAAAAGTTTACCAATTAACAAGATCCTTATATTATATTAGTAGTCAGATTTAAATGCAAGGCTTATAGTTTGGAATTTAGAAAAACTTAAGTATATTACACGCACATAAACAACTATGGGGCCTATATATAGGGAAAATTGATTACAGGGCCCAAGGAAGCAAAATAATTACAAAAAAGGCCCAAGAAACATTCACATGCCAGGGCCTTTTATGGCATTTTTTCAAAAAAAAATATACAGACATAATTGCTAATTGCTACAGATGTAGTTGTTAATTGCTACAGATGTAGTTGTTAAAATGTAGTTGTTAATTAGACTGATTTAGTTGTTAATGGGGACTGATATAGTTGTTAACCGCTACTAATGTAGTTGCTAACGTTTTTTGAAAAAATGCCAAAAAAGGTCCTAGGGCCTTTTCTGGCATGTGAATGTTTTTTGGGCATTTTTTATAATTATTTTGCTTTCTTGGACCCTGTAATCAATTTTCCCTATATATCGACAGTGATGGAACCACAACGTTTGCCATGTTTAATAAGGTCTTTTTGTGCCATTGTAAATTTGTGATGTCCCCGCCATTGGTGAATGGTGAGGGAACTATTTTATTTATTAATCCTAAATAATACTAAAATTTATAGTAGTTAGCGATAGATATCAAATACTATACAATTATATATAAAAATAGAACAAGAAATTTACATATAAATTAGTTTTAGCATTCTTATTTAATTATCAATGAAAATCTAGTGTCATATAATTATCCCACCTATTACATGTTGTAAATGAAAATATTTTGGGTTAATGTATAAACTTGTTTTGAAAGTTTTCGCCAATAAGCAATATTACCTTTTTAAAAAAAAAAAAATCGGTTCAATATTACTTTAAAAGTGTGAAAATTGAGTAATGTTACTATTTTTTGTTAAAAAATTAATAATCAATATCAATTTTTTAAAGGTCAATATTAGGTTTTCTATTGTATGAGACAACATTACTATGTTTTAAAATTTATGGAATGATATGGAGTCTAAAAAGACTTACAATGTAACCTTGTTTCTCAACGAAAACTTTCGAATCAAATTTACACCTTAACCCAAATATTTTTATTTGAAATAATAAACATAAGATAAGTACTAATTTACTTCCAACATAGTACATGGGGACTTTATTGCCTGAATAACACCAAATTCTTCAACTTAGCTTAAACCTAAATATGTAAGTATGAAACCTCTAAATAATATCGCCTCATATCCTTAATATAAGAATTAATTGAGAATTGAAATTTTTATATAATGATAGCCAAAACATAAGACCCCAATTCCTTTTAACTTCACAATTTATTATTTTCTCACCAAAATATCCATATTGATGCCCCATAAAAAAAAATTCTATATAATGACAACCAGAATGAAAAATTGTATTTTAGAAATATTAATATATTTCTGTTACAAATAACTAATATAAATATATTTTTTCTAATTGAAATGAATTGAATTATTGATTGTATCATAAAGACTCTTATGTCCATGTCAATATATCAACTAACTTTTATATTAAAGATCGAAAATCATATAATGGGCATGTGAGTTATAAAAAAACCCTTCAAAAGAGATGACATTTTTTTTGGGAGCGGCTTCTCTCCCATACCTTTCCCCTTCTTTGCTTTCCTTTTCTCTTCACCACCAATAGATCAAAATTTCAATAGTTTAAATTTAACATCTTTTAAAAATAATATTATTTTTAGTTAAAAAAATATATAAATAAATTTAAGATGCTAAAATTTAATCGGCAAAGATGTAGATTATTATTATAGAGTATATTTCTTCCCGCGAAGTGGACACCCCCACCACCAGGATGGGTAAAGATCAATACTGATGGTGCTTTCTCACATTATGGATCTGGTGTTGCCAGTGGGGGTGCACTGAGGGATGAGCATGGAAATTTCATAAAAGGCTTCATGTTTAAAGGAGGAGAAGGAGATAGCCTTACAGCTGAATTATGGGGGTGCTTACATGGACTCAAGCTAGCTTGGGATATGGGACTCAATCATGCCATCCTGGAAACAGACTCTACAGAAGCTGTGAATCTGATAAAGACGGAGACTATCGAGACCCACACTGATTGCTCTCTCATTGAGGAGATTAAAAGGGTAATTAACGGGGATTGGACTGTTGAAGTAGTCCATGTCAGGCGCTGTGCAAATGAAGTCGCAGATCACCTCGCCAAATCGAGCCTCTCCTCGATGCCTGGGTTCTTCACTGTGCTACATGCTAATACAGCGCTGGAGAAATTGTTAGAAAGAGATAAACTGTAGGGGCCTGTTTTGGATGCTTATGTTTATCAAAAAAAAAAAAAAGGAGTATATTTCTTCCCATTTTTTAAACTACATTTGTCAATTGTTCAGATTAAATTTTAGCAGTTTAAATTTATTTATATATTTTTTGACTAAAATTATTATAATATTTTAGATTAAGTTATAAAAATAGATATAAGGGTTTTTTTCAAACTACTATTTTAAGTACCAAAAGTAACAGAAAATGGTGATACGAAGGACTACGTGGCGAAACACGGTATTGATTACATCTTGACTAGCTCCACGTAAGATTTGGAAGGAGAACGGAAGAGAGAGAGGAAGGAAGACAAACTGAGGCCCAAATGTGCTGCAAAACTTCCGACAACTTCCGGCCGCTGCCTACCTACGTCGACTAAGCCTCTGTCTTCGAAGCTGAGGCCAGTTTTACGAAAGGTTTTAACTTCAATCCTAAAAGCAAATATTCTATTAACAGATTGGTCCTCAAGTGACATCGTTTATAGATGTTTCAGTTTCAAGCCATCTTCTTCGGTGATGAAATTGCTTGTCACACCAATGGGGTTTCTTCGACCGATAGGACAACAATGATGGAATTTCTCCAGGTAAATGGAAAGCTGTAAGACTTGAGAAGTAATTAGGCGATTCCGATTCCACAATCACTGTGTTGGTTTTTGTTGTGCCGTCTCTTTTCCAATTGTAGCCATCTAAGCACTATGAGGTCAGTGTCGGGTTCGGGTCTGCGATGATTCCTACTGTGAATTGGAGTTACTGATTCTTCAGCCATTTGGAATCTTCTAGATTATTGTTGTCAGGGAGGGATGGAGCTTGTAATAAATTTTTGGGGGCAAAATGCAACGGTGGATTCAGAAAATTTATAAAGGGTTGGTGGGGGATTCGGAGGTTCAAGGGCAACACCCCCGAAATTTTTATTTTAGGGTAAGTTTTAAATACATTAAAAAATAAAAGAATATGGACAAGAAAATAAAAAAAATATTCATGAAATCAAGTGAATACTGATGATGTAATAAGAGTGGTTATTATTTTACAAACTTGTCATTTAGAAAAGTAAGGCTAAGTGCGGTTAGAAATGTAGCTATATAAATCACAATGAAGGGTGGGCACTTAATAAGTTCAAGTACATATATTTTAATAACAAAAGTATATTACAATAAAAATAATTACAATGTCATCCTTCTAGGCCTTATTTTGGATAGTATTATCAATGCTATCAAATACATCTGGCCAAATGTATACTCATGAACTAAAAAAATATTTGCTGGGGCCAAATGTATTAGATAAAATACATTTTTACATTATATTAAATTTTTAAAGAAAAATCTACAAAAATTTTGGAACACCAAAAAATCTTGCGGGGGCCATGGCTCCCCTAGTCCCTTCTATGCTCCGTCCCTGACTATTGTGTTCGGCATTGCTAGGGAGAAAGGAAGACGAAGCATGGGTTGGATTCCATGTTCTGGAAATCCATACAGAAAGAAAAAGAGAGAGAATAAGATAAAGAAGACAGAAGAACAGTAGAATGCAGTAAATCAAACCAAAACAACTCCAGGTAGGATACAATCATTGATTTTAGCATGGAAAGCTAGGCATTAAAAAGTTCCCTATAGTTGTTTGAGGATTCTTATTGCAATGTCGTGATGAAACTATTTGAGAATTTCTAGCAAAAATGATGCTTAATCGAGCTTCGTGTACCTATATGCAAAAGTGTGTGAATTTCCCCATTACGGATTGTTGTGATTTGATAGTGACGAATGCCTTTACTATTTCATCCTTTGCTATGTATTTCTAGGTTCTCTTCCATCACATTACTCGGATGTATGCATTACTAGAATTTAGAAGATAACCAGCCACGATGCAGGAAGCTCTGGAGACGGAGGCTAGGTCGACAGAGTTGGGAGAGACGGAGGTGGTCGACTATCGGAAGTTGTCAGAAGTTTCACAGCACCTTTGCGTCTCAGTCGTCTTCCTCCCTCTCTCTTCCTTTCTCCTTTCAAATCTAATGTGGAGCTGGTCAAGATGTGATTTCAACTTCTTTTTTCTGCCATTTCGTTTTCCATGTCACCATTTAAAAAATTTATTGTGTTTGGTTTGAGGGGAGGGGAGGAGTGAGAGGGAAATAATCTTTTTAGGAGGACATTGACAAAATTATCACTAATGAGAACAATGTTCTTTTTTGTTGAAAGTATATTTTAAGAATATTGAAAATTTTTTATAGGCTATTTTGTAAAGATGAGAGGAAAAAAAATTTCTCTCAACTTTCCCTCACCTCAAACCAAACATAAGAGTACAATTTTGCACATACTTTAAAAACATATACTTTAAAGGATTAAGGTGCAAAAATACACATGGGCTTTTTCTCCAGAAGTGTCCAACACCACATGCTTTTTTTGGGAGCAAAAATACACATGTGATTACCATTTTGGAGCAAAAGTTACATTCCACTGTTAAGTCACTATTCACCGTGATGAGAGAGAAAAAGATGACATAAACAGTAACTTAACAGCGGTAAACAGTGACTTAACGGTAGGATGTGACTTTTGCTCCAAAATGATAACCACATTCGTATTTTTGCTCCCAAAAAAAGCACATGGTGCTGGACGCTCCTGAAAAAAAAGCTCGTGTGTATTTTTACACCTTAACCCTACTTTAAAAGTTCATAATCACTTATGACCTTAAAAAAATATTTAGTAGTAGATGCACTTCAAAGAAATTTTCACTGTAGTGTATTTTTGTTGTTTAACCTAGGCATAGAAATAGGTCAGGCCAAGCCAGGCCAGACTTTGACTAAATAGTCTTGAGCTTGTAATAGAGGCAGAAGACCTGAGCCTGGGCTTAAGCCTGAATTCAGGTTTTTTTTTAGGCTTAGGCCTAAGCCTTCATAAAGCCTTTTTAAAGGCCTACTCACAATGTATGCATTTAAAAATGCCTTATATTGTAGGCCTTGAAGGCTATAAATAAAATTTATACACTTTAAACCTATCAAAATCTATATAAATATAATTTGAAATTATAATATAAGAATGAAAAATAATAAATATTATGTTATTTATATAATATACATTTAATTATATTTATTTAATATATAAACAGGCCAGGCTTGACCTATTTACATATTTAGGTTTTTAAATAGGCCTTGACCTGTATTTTTTGACAAATAGGCCAAGCCTAATCAGGCCCTAAACAAGTCAAGTTGTAGGCCGTTTGATAATGGTCTGGCCTATTCTCACCCCTAGTTTAACCCTAATATTTTTATAAGGTGCAAAATTTGGACAACTAAAATTTGCATCACTAGCGTCGATGAGAAAAGGAGAGTAAAAGAAAAAGATTTTATAGCCTAAGGGTCTGTTTGGTTTGAAGGGAAATGAGAGGATTGGTAGGGAATGGATGGATTTTGGTTCCCTTCCCTTCCCTTGTTTGGTTGATCATATATTTTTAGGAAGAGATGATAATTTTTTTAAAATTTTTTTTCCCTCTTTCCCCTCAAAAACATCCCCCTCTAAATCGGACGAACTTAGAGGAATTATAAAAATTGGTGTGTCACTGGGCTAAGATGTCCCTAATCTTTTTTTGTTAATTAGAAAATACCCCTAAGGCCCCTTTTAACAAAAATGTTTGGTTTTCTGAAAACATCCCAAGGCAGCTTTTTCTGAAAATAGATTGTGTAGCAGCAGACAAAGCCTTCCACATAGTAATGGCGGAAAATGAGAGTGAGAAGCAAAACTGATCAACACGATGCCGCAAGCAAAACCAATCTTCACTTCCCACAACCAATCAGTTGTATAGTAAAACTTAGTGGGTCTAATTTTTTTTTTTTCTTCCTCTCCTTCTCATTGTAAAGTTATATTCATTCTTAATTCGATCTATTTTCCGAGTATAGTCGTCATTGTATTAGATGGGCCTTTTATGGGATGAAAGTCAATTAATGCAAAATATTGAACACTGAGCTTAACATAGAGATCTTGGGAAGTTTTCTTTTTTTTTTTTTGGTTTTCACCGAGATATCCCCACAGCCGATAGCCATGGGACTAATCCCCGCCCCGAGTCAGCACACAAAGCGGTAAAGGGTTGGCCACGGAATGCTTTCCATTCACAAGAGTTAAGGATCGAACCCCCAACCACTTGCTTAAGGGACGAAATGCTGAATTATCACTCCCACCTGTCGCGGTTTGAGAAGTTTTCTTTTAGTAATGGGATTTCTTTTCTCTCCTTTTTTTTTTTAATGCCATTAATGAGG
Organism: Acacia confusa; assembly: GCA_037074495.1. Classification (NCBI taxonomy): domain Eukaryota; kingdom Viridiplantae; phylum Streptophyta; class Magnoliopsida; order Fabales; family Fabaceae; genus Acacia; species Acacia confusa. Next base: position 45,763,920 of record CM073503.1, read on the forward strand.
GGCTGCTATTACTCGCAAATCTGAATTAGAGATGATAAATGAGGAAACTCTTTAGAAGGTATCAGAACAACTTCGGCGAGCGATGATTGCGTATTCGGCGAAGCCTCCTGGGATGGATTGGAGCAAGAGACCTGGAAATCCAGACATTTATTGATTAAATTTTGTCTTGATTTTATATATATAATTGTATTAAATGTTAATTTTAATTTAAGGCATAAAAATATTATTTATAATTTAACGTTATTATGTAATTAATAAAGTGTGGAAAAAATCACTTATGACATAAGAGATGTGAACCGAGCTGGTTTGGTTTGAGGGAGGGGGAAGGAGGGGGGAGAGAGAAAACTTTTACCCCATTCTTTACAAAAAAACCCATGAAAACTTTTTAATATTTCTAAAATATACTTTCAACAAAAAAGAATACTCTTTTCATTAATGACAATTTGGTCAATTCCCTTCTTTCCATACCCTCCCTTCAAACCAAACACACCCTTAAAATCCATTTAAAGGATAAAATTGTCAATGTGAAAAATAATTCCCTCCCCTTTCCTTCCTTTTTATCAATGTAAACAAGGTAATATTAAAATCCCCTCATTCCCCTCCCTTTCATCCAACCAAACAGACCCTAATAGTCTAAAAACTTCTTCTAAGTTAGAAGTTGCAGGTTTGAATCCCACAATTCGACACCACACCATGATATGCGGTAAATCAAAGGGCATGTGGGGTCTGAAAAAGCACAAGGAAAAAGCATGATTTTAGTAAAACACTAAAATGAAGGGTTTTAGGTTGACATTTTTTTAAATGATTTTTAAGGTTGAAATCTAATCTTAAGAAGAAGCCACTTAAATCTATATTTCATAGTGTAGATATTTCTACCATGGTTAATCCAAATATAAATCACATTTATAATATAATTTTTATCTCATACTACATCTAATCTTAATTATAAAATTAAAATTGTAGTGCAGCTGCGCTATAAATTTAGTCATATTAAATTTGTAAAAGGGGCCACTTCTGCCTGCCAATCCAAACGGTGGGCTCGGTAAGAGTTCGCGCGTGACATATGAGCGCGTGTGCAGTTCAGGTGTCACCTGGCCTCGGTTTTGGGCTCTCTGGAGTTGCCTGCGACCGCGACGACACTCAATCTCTTGCTTCGTTTGATGCATCAGAGTCCGCTAAAGGAAAACGTTTCAGCTTTCTTCTCTGTCGGAAAATCCCATTTCGTTTTCTCCAAGTCTCATTTTCCCTGGTATGAATCATCTCTTCCCTAATTCATCGTAGCTTTTCAAGCTTCTTTGTCTAACTTTCTTGGTTTTCTTCTACTTTTACGGGATTCCGTGTTTGAGTGTAAGTCATGTTCATCACTTGATTTTTGTTCTGCGTAATTTCATCGAGCTACATTTTCTGAACTGGACTTGCTTTCGTATTCCTCCTTTTTCTTGAAAATTTTCTTCCCCAAATTTCGAGTTCTTCAGGTCGATAGAGGGTGAGCATTTGTCATTAGGTTTCTGTTTCCTCTGTTCTTTTCGGCCCTTTGGTTCTGATTTCTCAACTATATGATTCTTAGCCATGATCCTTTAATTCAAAAATTGTTTGCCCGGTCTCCTATCAACTCAGCAATAGGATCTCTTCAAAGTGGGCGTGTCATTTGGGTCTATACTTACAATGTACCTTGTCAGCCTAATAATTTAAACCTTGACATTTCATGTTTATTTTTAACGGTTAAATTTCGAGATTTATAAACTCATCTCCCTTCATTCGTGTTGAATTTAGTGTTTTATGCCTATTGCAGATCTTTGCCTGTACTTTGTGTTGAATTTCAACATCACTAGAGGTATAATATTATATAATCTGGTTGTCTTTGCTGTTTAGAGGTTCCTTCCTTTCATTACTTCTTTTACTGTCCTCCTTTACAAAGCTTATGAACTTCCAAATGTAGTACTTTTTGAAGGAGAGAAAGTGGAGACTTTCCATAAAACAAACGGAGACTGCTTCATGGGTGGGTGGAAAATGCATTTTTGGTTGAGTTGATGAAAAATAAAGTAAGCTAACAATTCTTTGTTTCAATTATTGGAGCCATTTAACTTGAGTCCTCATTATTTACTCAATACACAAGTTAGTCTTTGAAACTTGCAAACTCATTGCGTACTAGTCCTCGTGTCAAGTAGCTTAGAGATATCAAATGGACTAATGTGTGATGAGTTCCTCATTTTTGAGGACAAATCTGTGTGTTCACAATTTTGGGGACTGAAGTTGATTACACTTTCCAATTTAGGGACCAAATTGCTAGTTTACTCAAGTTCTTTTACTATTAGTGAGTATTGATCCATTATTTTGTTCTTTCAGTTGATCAGTTACTCAGCGAGTCTACTCTGAGTCTGAAATCTGATTTTGAAAATGGAAGGAGCTTCTGGCCAGTAAATCCTTATCAATTAACTTTTTTCAGTTCTGCATGAAATGGATGGGGCAAATAAGTTATCTCCCAACAAATTGGTACAGTGCCGGATATGTCATGATGAGGATGAAGACTCAAATATGGAGACTCCCTGTTCCTGTAGTGGCAGTTTGAAGGTAAGAGTGCTTTGTAATTGAATACTTCTCAGGTGAAAGTCATGCAAGGTGTTTGCATTGCTTTATATCTCTTGTAATATCTCATTATTTATATTTCTTTTTTGGGTTAACTTGTCAAATATTTCACACAAAATCCATAACCCAAAGAATTTGCTGTGATTTCATATATGTTGTAGTGCTGCATGAAAATATCCTTGTGCTTTAGCTCATCTCTGCCAATTTATTCTAGGTGTCTATCATAAAATTCTAATCTTAGGTTCCTTCCGTAACTCACTTCTATTCATAATTTAATCAATATATGCTTCTCCAGGGTATTCATATTATAATGTTATATGTCTACTTATTGCCCCTTGACTGGTTTGGCTGTAGAGATTATCTGAACCAGATTCAGTACTGGTGTTTAGGTGCTTGTTACGTCTGAGTTTCCTTTTCTTTTGATTATTGTAGTATGCACATCGAAAATGTGTTCAAAGATGGTGCAATGAGAAAGGTGATATTATCTGTGAGATTTGCCGACAGGTCTGTCATCACTGTATTTACATGCTTGTTTTCGCATTGAAGTTATTCATAATTACAAACACGCAGTCTCTTTAAGCTTCTTCTTTTGTTTGGGCTTCTGTAACTGTAGCAATTCAAGCCTGATTATACAGCACCACCTCCACTGTTCCATTATGGCAGTTCTCCCTTGAATTTTAGGTAAAGTCCTTTTTATCCATCATCAAATTTATAGTCCTAGTTATGGTTCTTTTTTTTTTTTTGGGTTCTATGATCAAGTGTCTTGGCATTGCTATCTCAGAGGTAACTGGGAGATATCCAGAAGGGATCTGCAAAATCATCAGTTCATAGAAATGTTTTCTGCTAATCGTGACTTCTCAGACAGTGATGTGGAATACTCAGTCCCCTCAACAGCAAGCCTGGTCTGCTTTCGCATTGTTGCAATTATTGTAATTTCCTTTGCTACCTTGATGCCTCTTTTACGGGAAAGGACCATCTTTCGCTGATTTGAGCTGATCTAGACAGTAAAAATTCATTCAAGCAGTCGTTATTACATTTTTTTTTTTTAATGCTCAATACTTACTTATGCAAGTTCACAATCAAAAAACTACTTTTATCCTCCATCCTACCTTAAATGAAAGAGTATTGAAATCTCTATGAATTTTTCCTTAAAAATAAAAAGGGTATTATGATAACTTTCTAGATCATATTTTGGTCTTTGAGCGATTGCAATACTTCTATATCAATATTATCAGATGAAAAAGACATGTTTCTCAGACTATATTAACAATAAGGTTGTTTCCTTATCTTTCACAGTTTATCGCTCTTCTTGTTTTACGCCATACCCTTCCAATCATACTCAGTGGAGGGGGGGAATACTCATTGACTCTTTATATGGTAAGGAAAGATGGTTAGTATATACATTCATATGATAGAAGTCGACAAACATCTGTGGCAGTCTTATTAATCTAAAAGAAAATGTTGCTTATATGTTTGCAGTTACTGCTTATGAGAACAGTTGCAATACTTCTACCGGTATGTATAATGGTTAAGGCATTTATCATTATCCAACAGCGAAGATACCAGGTTTGTTCTTATTGAGAATTTATCTATGCTAAACTGCTTACATTAGAAAGAGAAGCCCAATGCATAAGGTTCTTATTAGGTGGATATAAAGAGGGATAGATGTATATAGTCTTACCCCACAACCGGAGAGGCTATTTCCAAAGTTTGAACTCGTGACTTCCAAGTCACGTGACAACAACCTCACTGTTGATGAGTGTAAAATAGAACTGGAATCTAGACATAGTCACATTCTTTTATAACCTATGTTAATTTGGGGATAATGATGCTCACACATGTCAAGGGTTCAAACTAACTTTGAAAAAGGATAATGTGTGGTTACATGATAAAAGAAAACCCAGTTTTGCTTCGCTTATGGAATGTTTGGATTGAGAGGAATGGATGATAAAGGAAAGAAAAGTTAGGTTTGATTTATATTTGAGAAATTTCTCTTGACATAACCTAAGTTGAATATATGTTGTCCTCTTCCATTCTCCTCATTCCAAACACAACCTTATGACCGGTTAACGTTTGTTGAGTTATTTTGTTTATTTGCATTGTAGAACTTAGGTTTTTGTGACAACCGATACTGCAAGAACTTGAAACTAAACAAGCACAGTATTACCGTTTAATGTTTGAGTGAGATGAATTTCTGAGGAAAAGGAAGGACAATCTAAATAAAACTTTTTCCTGTACATTCCTTGCTCAAATCTAGTGCATTCCAGATTTGAACTTGATTTATTCTCAGGCTAGAAAACTAAACAGTTTTTTTTCTGTGTTTCCTTTAACAGGATCATTACTCCTCTATTCTGCAACATGAGGAGAGTGAGTTGGAACAGCCACAATCTCGCGTCATTCATATCTTGTAGTCAGAAAAGATTCTGGTAAAGGTCTCAAGGTAATATAATATTTGCTCTCATGTTGAGATCTTGTTTTTATATAGCTATCTGGGTCAAATTCCAACATTGTTAGGCCCACTTGTGGGTAGCACTCTCGAAGGCATTTTCTACACTTAACACGGACTCGAATTTGAGACCCGTGTGAACTAGTCCCTTCCACTATGAAAAGAAAAAAGGGGCAGCCTAATGCATTAGGCTTCCACTAGGTGGGGTTTGGGAAGGGATGTATGTAGTCTTATCCCCATAATCAAAGAGGCTATTTTTAATATTTGAACCTACGACATTCAGGTCACATGGTAGCAACCTTACGATTGCACCAAGGTTCACCCTCTTTTCTACTATGAAAATAATTAAGAATAAAATTATAGCCTATTGATTTCTGCTTTTTGTTCTTTTTATATTGAGAATTTGATGGTTGTAGTGATTTTTTTATTTTTTATTTTTGGCCCAGCCTTGGATGAAGATTTCGCTAAGAGAAGATGTGGATGGAACAGAGCAGCACACTGAAGGGGACTCTTGATTATCTTTTACGTGTTGAGATGATGAAGATGGTCACTTGAGGATCGATTATTCAATATTCCATAATTATGATGGTGAAGAAAGAAAGCCAGGATGAATTGCAGAGTCAATTACTTCGTAGCCCCACATTTCAATTAAATTATTTCACGAAATCAGAGACAACTGTTGTACATATATAGTCCATTGTCGGTTGAAATAGATATAACAAAATAATATATATTACTCCTATAATATAAAATGTATATCATATGCTTAGCTTTACTCTTTTTTTACCTGAAAATTTAAGTGCAAAATCATTGCGGTAATAATTTATGTATCCATTCATGAAATAAAATAATTTATGTTTCCATATTTGAATTGATAAAAGCTGCATTTTATTCCTTTTTTTCTTTTGATGTTAAAGCCGCATTTTATTCTTAATTTATGAGTTTCTTGAACCCGTTTTGAGGTTTTTTCGTTGGACTGGAAGTGTAGAATTAATTTTACATTAGCAAATATCGTTTATAATGTCATGCGTCATCCTTGCTTTTAACTTTTAAGCGTGGTGTGAAAACTCCATCTAAGTTGGTTTTGTTGAGGTAAGACATATTTTGATAAGTTGATTTTAGCTTAAATATAAGATATGATTTTTATATTTGTCAATATTTTCTTAATTTACTTTTATTAATACTCTTTCATGATAAATCAGGTTGGTTTAGTTAATACTCATTTTTTTCCTCAATATAGGACGAATTTGAGGAGTTTATTTTGATCATAAATCTAAGACAGTTTTTATATTTATCAATATTTTCTTAATTTATCCGAATTGATTCTCTCTCAAATTAAAGAGAAGGGAGAATAAGGGAACTAAAAAAGATGATTAAAGTGTTTTAGAAAGTCATATTGACTAACTTTCTTAATCTAATCAAATTAAGTAAATATAGCTTATAATAATAACTGAAAGAGTAGTTTTGGATGGATAAAGCGGATGGAACTTTTTATTTTTAGTTTTCTTACTGGGCTGGAAACAAAATCATTGAGTTTTAAAAATCTATCTAAATCGCTTCGTCAAGAAGTTTATTAACCGTTTATCAAAAAAAAAAAAAAAAGGTTTATTAACCTATGTTTAGCCTTCTTCTAAAGGGATGTCATTTAATTATTACTATCACAAATTTTTAATATAAGATTTATTTGTGGAATTGATTTTAATCTTAGATATAAGACCTAATTTTTATTTTTATTTTTATTATTTTCTTCTAATTTATTCATATTGATGTTTTCTCAATAATAATTAAAAATGGGATGGAAAGATGAATTTTTTTTTTTAAATGATTAGGTATCATCAATATATCATTAAATAGTATTCCTCCAAGCTGATTTTTAAGTTACTGTTCACAAGCCTACTACACTACTTAGGGCTCCGTTGAAGCCGTTTCCAACGAGATTTTGCCCGCTTCATTGATCCATCACTAATATCGTTGAGATGGGAAGAACTGATCCGGGCAAATCTAAGAAACACTTCAGGGGTTGTAAGGGTTATGAGATTATCAAACTTACAAATTTAAATAAACTTGTAATAATAATGAGTCCACATTAGGTCCTTGTTAGGTCCTTTTCTGTTGTTTCATAAGCATCAATTTCTTTTTCAGACAAAAAAAAAAAAAAAAAGCATAAGTTTCTCACTGAATTTTAAAGAAAATGACCTAACAAGGACCTAATGTGGACTCAATAATAATATGTATGTGAACTCGAATAATTAACTTATAAAAATTTACTTTTATTGTTAAATATATATTAGTAGTGTATAAGGAATACTTAATTTATAAAAGAAGTAGGGGTGGAAAAAGGCCAGGAGCCTGTGGCTTGGCCTGTTAAAAGTCTGGTCAAGCCTGACCTGTTAGGCTAAAAGGCCAGGCCAAGGCCTCTTATGAGACATGTTTTTACTTAACAGGCCAGACCCAAGCTTGATAAGAGGCCTTTTAGGCCTGTCAGGCCGGCCTGTTTATATTATTAATATTAATTTATGTAATTTTGATATGTTTTTAGCTTGTTTAAAGTAGGCCTGTTTTCGGCATGTGACCTGTTATTTATATTATTAGTATTAATTTATATAATTTTGACATGTTCTTCGGCCTGTTTTCGGCCTGTGGCCTGTTAGCTTAATTAAATTAAAAAAAATATTATTTTTTTAAAAAAACAGGCCTTAACAGGCCACAGGTCAGGCCAAGCCTATATACAGGCCAGGCTCAGGCCAAGAAATAGGCCTGTAACAGGCCACAGCCCAGGCTTAGGCCAGTATGCTACAGAACAGGCCTGACCTGTTAAGGGTGAATCCTGACTTGGCCTGACCTGTTTTCACTCCTAAAAAGAAGTAACAACAAGTTGATTTAAATATATTTTAAATCAAAATAATAGAAATTAAATCCATCAACATTTATAATTTACTATATCTAACAAATGAATCTCTATAAAATTCATATATAAAGCCAACAGGTATAATTAAATGTAAAAAATTAACAGGGTGAATTAATATGATTTTGTAAGTTAAAAGCGTAATAACGGTAAACTACCACATTTACATCGTCATAAGTTTACTAATGAGTTGACTTGATTTGATAAATTAAAAACATAAAAAACGATAAATTTAGAGAGTTAACTCATAAGTTTAACAACAATAAATTACCCTCTTCCGCGGTAAGTAAGTTGTTATACCACAACATGCTTGAGCTTCTCATGTGTAGATGTGATTGTCCTTTATGTCGTGAGTATCTATTCATTTGTCATTCCGTACGACCGTGATCTCTCACTTCGGGTTGATGTCAAACCCGATCCAGTCCAGCAAATACTCATCCCTACCTTTGTTAAGAACAAGGGCAGGGGTTACTATAAGAAGGGGTTAACTCTGATTCTTGAGACTTGCATGAGGGATTCTTGCTGGTGTGTTAAGTTTTTCAAACTATGTTATGCAATCTGATTCCAATAATCTCTGCCATAACATTCTAATAATTTTAGCTTTTCATAGGGCTAAAGATCAGGTAAAGTGCTATCTCCGCGGTTCATGGGTTGAGGAGGTTAAGAGGAAATTGACACAAACACAACATAAACTCGATTCTATTTATCTTTTTTTTGTTTGAGTTGGTGTTGAAAAAATACGTTTACGTAAGTTGAGACAAAACATATCTCATAAACTTACCTTATACATCGTAAATCATGTTAGAAAAATAACTTTTACTGCTAATCCAACTAAACATATATCATATCCACTCCGCCTACTTCTGAAGGTGTGGATCTATTTCACACCTTTTTTCCTCAATGGTGTAGTCTGTCTTTTGTGTTGTTATGTTAGGCTTCTACCACAGATTTAATATATGAGCCTCACGTTATATTGCCAAAAAAAAAAAAACCTAATATTGATATCATTGCTTTTAATTTTTATCCAGGTTGGCCAACTTTGAGTCCAATCAATGATGCTACCACCTATGAGTTTGATCCTAAAGTTCCCGAAGCGCAGTGGATGAAGCAGCAAATGGTCAACAATTAGTCTGACCGACAACATAAATATAAAGTTGTTAATTTCATATTTCATGGTAGATTCATTGGTAAGTGTGAGGCCACTAGGGATCTTTGGTCTGTTTGTTAGTGATAGGGATGTATTAATAGCACTATGTAGTTTCCTATTCTGACGTTGCACTACTTACATTAACGGGATATTCAGTTGATCTTTTGATTTATATTCTTAACCCAGCTTCATCTTCACTGTTATTAAACCCAGGCTGGATACTAAATCGATCTGAATAGTAGGTTAAAGGACAGTAGATCAGATCGAAGTTAAACCGGAACCAACTCAGGACTAGACTGGTGAAGAAGTAAACTTGAATGGTAACATTTTTTATAACTAGTTTTCTAATTTGAAAAATTTCTAGGGTTAAATGATAATATTTTTGAGTTATTCTTATTGCATAGGAAAGAGACATTTCAAGTTTTCTGTAGAGTTTTAATTTGTATTTTTTGGAAATATGTAAAATTAGATATTAATTTTTGAAGTTGCAGAATTCTAAATAACCAGTGAACTGTTTAAATTGGTTAGATCAGTCCGGTTTGATGATTTAGTGGTCAAACTAGTTGGTCCGGTTTTCTTTGAATTACTATGCTTATTTTCCCATAAATATCATTACAATGGTGTTTTATTTTTCTATCATAACACTTGCCTTTGTCTGTTTATTCTAATATTATTTTTTGATAGGCTTGGTAGTTTATATGTGCATTTAATTGTTTTGATATAAATTTCATAATTAGGTCGGGCTAATATACACGTGTGACCACCACAAATATAATATACCCCCTCCTATTCTAATTATAAGACTAAGTTGACTTTTTTTTAGAGATTAAAAATCTAATTAAATTACTTTAGATTATTTTTATTTTTATTTTTTCCTCCAAATTAATTAATTTGATTAATAAACTAACATATAATCTAAGGATACATAACATATTATATGATTAAATTACTTATTTAGATTTTTTAATCTCTCTAAAAAAATCAACTTGATCTTATAATTAGGATCGGAAGGAGGTAGTATCACATATTTTTTAGAATGCGTTTGTCTTGATGAAATTAATTCACATAACAGACTTCTTTAAATACCCTTTTTTCCGTTACATTATGTTGCTCAGCATAGTACCATAATTTAATACTCTAACATAATTAATGTCAAGGAGATGAATATGCTCCAGTCAATATGCTTCGTTCATTCCAATGCCCTATGTAATTTTAAATATAGTCATCATTCAGTCATGTTATGTGATTAAATTTCAGAAGTCTAAATATAAGATAAAATTATTTTTTTTTTGGAGATATTAAAAAAGCTAATTTTTAAAATATTTATACTTATCATTTTTTTTCAAACTATTTTGTTTAAATACAAACTTATATATAATATAATGATATATAACATATAATATGATTAAATAATTTATTTAGTTTTTTTGATATCTAAGAAAAAAGTCAATTTTTTCTTATATTTAAGACTGGATGGATTGAGTATTACAATATGCTCCTAAGCTCCAGTCAGCAAAATTCGTTCATATCAAATTATTTTTCTTACCCGTTCGTTTTTATGATGATTATTATGTTTCTATTGTTTTTTCGGTTGAATGGCCTTCATATGAAGCTGTTCCACAAGAACAACAATACAAGAACATAGAGTTCAATTTTGATGAGGAAGAATGTCAGGATATACTGAAACAGACAACAACCATGACGACACCGGTGAAGGTTGGCATACAATATTCATAAAAATTCAATTTGAATTTCAACTGTTCTTGGTGGTTCAATTTTTTGTGGTCATCGTGTGTATTAAACATTACAGATTATAATGAAAACCAGCCAATAGATTATCGACATCTAAGTCGTGGCAATTTTGTTGGTTGTTGTTCATTCATTGTTAGATGAAGGGGGCCTAATATATATGTGCAAATTCTACAAAGCAAAGCTTTGGTTTAATGAAAGAGTAAAGAAAGATACTCCCTCCGGTTATAATTATAAGATATATTTTACTTAATTTTGGAGAAATTAAGGATAGTAGTTAAATTAATTAATTATATTTGTTTTCTCAAAATGCACTTATTTAAAATTTAAAATGAAATCTACTTCTCTATTCTTTGTCGTAATTCTCTTACTTCACACACGACTTCTCCAAGCTCTCACACACTCCAACGTCATTGATCTCCCTCAACAACGTCTGATCCAGTGGTGGAGCCAGGAAAATTTTTTTAGCTCGGGCCAAAAATCTTATTTTTGATCATAATAATAATATCATCAGCATGTGTTCAGTTCTTTGACGCTTGGAAAGAGACTGATTACAAAGTGTATCATTTTCAAGAATTATTCTTTCAGAAATATCACTTTTTAAAGTTGCTTTCTTTTTAAAGAACCTATATATGCTTTTTTGTTTATCCTTACTCATTGTTTTCAACCTACAATGAATTTGTCACTAAACATAAATTCTTATACTACTACTTAATCCACAAACCTAACATTTAAATTCTTATACACCAATCAAACACAATATAACAGTTAATTCAAAATTAAACTAGCCCAAAAATTCACCAACAATCCACAAAACTACTACAACATCCATTAATTGAATCCATTAAGTTCAAAAATTCATCACCAATCCATCCAACATTTCTATCACCCAAACATACAACAAAATCAAAATGTTAGGATGAATTCCAGTCCGATTTAATGTGTGTGTGGTGGTCAAACCTCATAACAAGTTTATTGGAACTTAATGGATTCAATATTAAATGGGATTGTTTTATGATAAATTGAACCTCAATCAGTCCTAGAGTTCAAGATATCAAGCATCTTTTACAACTGAAGAACGCGGGCGCAACAGATGCATAGAATAGGAATTAATTTATATATAAAAACCCACATTGTCAAGCATGAGGAATTTATAAACACCTCTAATCGCTCTAAGCTTTACCCATGAGTTTACTCTAGAATCATAGCAATGTTAAGAGTAATAAAAGCCAGCATTGCCAAGCATAGGAATTAATTTATATATAAAAACTCACAAGGAACAATTTTCTAACTGAGATCCATGACTGATTTTTGAAAACCCTTTCTTTTCCGTTTTCATTCATATAGCATAGGATCCTAGAAATTATTGCTTTCAAAAGACAATTAAAAGTAAAATAATTTCTCTGTATGTATATAGATATGTACTTATTCAATTCTTTTTTCCTATCTCATTTTTTTTTGCTGTTTGTTTGCTTAATCATTTATTTTTTCCCTATCTCAATTTTTTTTTGTTGTAATAGTGTGTTGTAGTTGATTATTGGTTTTTTTCCTTGTTTTATGTTTGGTTCAATGTGATATTGTTCATTTTATAACTAATTATTTAATTTATTTTCTTATGTTTTTATTCATTTACTTTTTCTTGTGCTCACATGCCATATTTATTCATTTCTTTTTTCCTATCTCAATTTTTTTTTGGTAATTGATTATTTGGTTTGTTTGCATGTTTTAAATTTAATTGTTTATTGTGTGTGTGGTAGATAGATATTTCTTTTATTCCTATCTCAATTTTTTTCTGTTTGTTTGCTTGTTCATTTCTTTTTTCCTATTTCAACTTTTTGTGTTGTAATTGTGTGTTCCAGTTGATTGTTGGTTTGTTTCCTTTTTTTTTTTAATATTTGCTAATTATTTAATTTATTTTCTTATGCTTTTATTCATTGATTTTTCCTTGTGAAATATTCCAGAAAATTTGAAGATGTGTTTATGTAAATATAAATAATTGACAATGTGTCATGAATAATTGATATGTCAAAAAATGCATAACTTCAAATTTTAATAACTCTATTTATGATATCAACATTTGTGCCCGTGGCTCCTACAGTCACTTGTCAGTGACTCAGATCATCAATTCTTATATGTGAAATTTTTTCTATTGATGATTTTGGGTATCAGTTACTCTCCTATAAATAAATAAATGTTTTTATCTTTAGGTGTTATATCTTATCGATGCTTAAAAAAGCAACATCTCATACATGGTTTATAGATAATATTCCCTTTTTTCTAGGTGTAGATAACGATGATCATTCTTTGTCATTTAGAAAACAAATAATTAACATAAATTTCTACTTTTCATTACAACTTTCTATGTATCTAGGAATGAACATGTTTCTTATTATAAGAGATTTTGTATGTTAGTACAACATAAACAATAGATTACATTGTTTTTATGGTTTAAATTTTAAGAAAAAAAGTAGGAAAAAATCTATATGATATCTTCCTAATTATTAATTAAAATATCCTAACCAGATAGAAAATAGAAATCGAGCCGCTTTTTTCTTCTTCTTGTTTTTATGGTTTTTAATTGTTTTCAATCAAAAGTTGTTAAAAAAAAAAATGTAATGCTTTGGTACGAAGCGTTTTATATAAAATGAATTTCCAGAACACTGTGTGTTTTAAGCGCTTGGGTAGTATCCACTGGCCTGTAGGCCTTAAGTGCAAATCTTGTGTCTAAAGCGCAGGGTCCCAGCAGGCTACGTTTTGAACGCAAATGTTGCGCTCTAAGCGCAAGAACTATATTTATGTACAAATAATGCGCTCAAAGTACGTACCGTCAAAACCAAGGACAAGGCGTTTATGTTTGTGTCCCCTCTTTGAGACGAGTGTGACTCTATTGGTGAGTCATTCTCATTTTGAAAAATTAGATTGGGAAAAAAAAGCGTTGCACAGTAGGGGGGAAGAGAGGTGAAAGGTTGATAGTGACTTGCACTGAAAAGACAATACAGGTGAAAGGTTGAACAAGGCAAAGGCACCTACATATTTATAGTACTGCAAGCATACTAGGAAGCTAATAGGCCAGTTTTTTTCAATATATGCTCTGTTGTGATGTGATTGCTTGTCCAGTGAAAGAAAGAGAGAAATTGGTCGGTAATAAATGAGATTTAATAAATGAGATTGTCATAATTTTACTTATACTTATAAAGATATATAGAAAAAAGAAACAGTTGAAAAATACCTAACTGTAAATAAGAATAAAATTAAAAATTTTATCTACATTTTAAAAAGATGGTAAGATTTGGTTAAAATTGAGTTATAAATAATATTAAAGTAGTATACATCACCCACATATTCAACTGCAAGTTATTATTATTAGAAACATGTGCACATGAATAGGATTTTTATTAAATTATGAGAGGGGGTGTCGGACAAGCTGCATTGCGTCAGAACAGGCAACAAGCAAGGTCATTGAATTCTTCACTTGCTTCTAATTATACTTACATGTTAGGGTCATGAGATACACTTGAAGCTGACATTTTAGTTTATGTCTGGCTGTGTGTGGTTAAGTCCTTTTTTCCTTTTAGGTGAATAGTTAAGGTGTTAATTCACCCACCATAATGAATGCTTTATGCTTTAATGTTGTAGATTAATTCATATGTTTATGGCATTGTAACTCCATTCTAATGTGGGTTAAATCTTATGCTTATGACATTGTAACTTTGAATTGGGAGGGTTGTATATGGAATGTCTATATGAAGGAGAGTTTTTCTCCACTCCTCATTTTTACTTCTCTATTATCTTTCTTCATCACTTCACCTCATCTCTTTATTTTTATAACACGTGTTCCACATGAATTTATTCTGAGGATTTGACATAGGAGATGAGCTGCTTGTAGATTAATGTGGTATTAATGATATTCTATTTCTATATTAGCTGTCCTTTATCCAATTATCCCCCTTGCCCAATTATCTAATGTTACTTTATTTCTATCTGCTTTTCTCGTATTATCTTATCTACTGTAAAATTGTGAAGAAGACCATAGCCATCAATGAAGCTGCCCCGCCATTATTATTTTATTTTTAACTTAAGACATCATGTAACTTTGCTTTTCAATGTTCTGGGTTAAACATTCTCACCTTACAACAACTGATCTTGCTTGAAACGTAAAGTTATAAGAGTTTATCTATATTAATAAATAAAAATAAAAATTATATGATAAAATAATTAAAATACTAAAAATGATAACAATTTGGTTTAAATATATTGAAATATAAATAATTTTCGCTAACTTAATTTCTTGTCTTCTGTTGTTTTAACAAAAAAAAAAAAAACTAACAAAGGACAAAATGACTGATGATGATACTTTATTTTCGCTAATTTATTTTTTATTAGATTTTTTATAATTTAAATTTTTTTCCTAATAACATGGGGTAATTTTTTCGCTGTTCATGTGTTGTTTTAACAAAAGATATAACAAATGAACTAAAATAAAAATAAAAAAAAAAAAATTTCAATTTGTTGAGCACATCACCGCATGCGGTAGATATTTCGCATGCGGTAGAAGAATAATAAATTAAATAAAAAAAAATTAAATTTTGAATTTGCTACCAAATTAATAAACTACGTTTTTATACTTTATTTTAATTTTTTTATTCGTTAGTTTATTTTTTTCGCTTTGGTTTTTCTAATAATTTTCGCTAATTTATTTTCTTCTCTTCAACTCTTATCAAGATTTTAATTTTATTTCTCAATATTTGAACTGATGACTGATTTTATTTTTTGTTTATAGTATTATGAGAGAAAGTTTCACCTGAATATACGTTTTTAATTTTAATTTTTACTTTTTATTAGATTTTTATTATTCATTTTTTTTCCTATTAATATGTAGTAATTTTTTTCTCTGTTCATGTGTTGTTTTAACAAAAGAACAAGTGGTAAATTGCGTTACTGAATTAATAAAAGACGTTACTCAATTGGTAATTCGAGTTACTCAATTTGTGATAGTTCATTATTTTTTGATTTTTCACTCAGGCATCAAAGGGGAACAAATGTGAAGTTGAAAACAAAGTGGTAAATTGCCACTCAATTAGTAAATGGCGTTACTCTAGTAATTTGCGTTACTCCATTTATGATAGTCCATTATTTTTTGGTTTTTCACTCAGGCATAAAAGGGGAACAAATTGTGAAGTTGAAAAACAAATAGTAAACGGAGTTATTCAATTGGTAACTTGCATTACTCAATTTATAATAGTACATTATTTTTTGATTTTTCACTCAGGCATCAAGGGGAAAAATGTGAAGTTGAAAAACAAATGGTAACTGGAGTTACTAAATTGATAATTTGCGTTCCTCAATTTGTGACACCAACCATCAGTGTTGTTCTATTGCTTTGGTCATTGACAATGATCTCCACTTGAATGTGTTTGTGAGCTGAGATCGCTAGTGGTTCTCCATCATATAAACCACTTGTGAAAAATTCTAGAACTAACACATTATTGGGGGGAAAATGAAAATGTAATAAAAAGTTAAAATCGAAATTAAAAAACGTATTTCCAGGAATTTAAATAATAATAAATAATAAACGCTACCGCATCAGATGAAAGGAACCGCATGCGTTAAAATAACAAATTCGTGAAAAATTCGAACTGAGGGACATTATTAACACAGTGGAGGGGGAATAACAGATCATTCGGCTTTGGTCCTATTCAGGTTACCATCCGCTGCGTCCTTTGCATTAAACAACGTTATTTTGCGTGCAAAACTTAGTTGTTCTTTTAAAAAAAAATATATATATTTGAGGTACTGATTGAAGTTTTAAAATACTTCAAGATAGTGACTGTATTAAAAATAGGGAACATTACAATCTGGTCCCAAGGATAAAAAATAATTACCAAAAGGTCCCGTGTCAGAATGCCATTATAAAAAGGTCCCTTGGGACATTTTTGTAATTAAGTGAAAAAATCTCAATCGGTATTTACAATTAAAAATGCTATATTAACAACAAAAGTTCTCAATCCGCATTTACAACTGGAAATGTTATATTAACAACTGAAAATGTATTTTGTGTTGTTAATATAGCATTTTCAATTGTAAATGCACATTGAGAATTTTTGTTGTTGATATAACATTTTCAGTTGTAAATATAGCATTTCTAGTTGTAAATACGGATTCAATTAATTACAAAAAAATCCCTTTTTTTTAATGGCATTCTGGCACTAGACCTTTTGGTAATTATTTCTGGTCCTTGGGACCAGATTGTAATTCTCCCTAAAAAATATTTTATGCTCTTAAAAAATTTATTTTATAATCTTAAAAAAATATTTCAAGATACTAAATGATACAAAAAAAATATTCAAGGATACTAAACGGTATTAAAAAAATACTTCATAATCTTGAAAAATTATTTTATGATATTGAAAAAACATCCCGAAGTATATTTTTAAGTATTGGTTAGTATCTAAAATATTTTTTCAAGATCTTAAAATAATTTTTCAAAATCATGAAATATTTTTTCAGTACTAGTCAGTATCCTCAAATATCTTTTTTAATACAAGTCAGTACATTAAAATATTTTTTCAGTACCGGTTAATAGCCTGTAGTATCTTGAAGTATTTTTAGACTACCATTACCTCAAATATTTTTTTCTTTTAAAAAAGAACAACCGAGTTTTGCGCGCAAAACGACACTGTTTAATGCAAAGGACGCAGCGGATGGTAACCTGAATAGGACCAAAGTCGCGTCCATTTTCATTGCCTCATTCGAACTTCCTTCGCGCCGCGCATTCTTCATCTTCAGCGCCTTCAATCGCCGACTCTGGACAGAAATAGCTCCGGCAGGAAGTTGATCACTGTAGAAGGGAAGGAAATCTTCAGGCTATGCAACTCGCGCTCAAAGTTGCTCTGCATCTCGACTGTGTCAATTGACGAGTTGGGACGAAAATCTCTACGGCCGGCGATCACTGTACCAGTCTCTCCCTGTCGACTTGGTCGGTGTATCAACATTATTCAATCCCATTCTCCCACTAAGTCGTGGGTGACTCTCATCTCCAGATCTCGGGTTTCAGAAACTGACGGTCTCGTTCTCGCACTCACTCGTTCTCGGTTTTAGTTTAATACTCTCACACTCTTATACTTTTTAGGAAGATATCGAACTCGCATGAACCTTCTCTCTTGGATTACAAGTTAGTGGTAACTCAACTTTTTTGTTTTGCGCTCTGCGATTTTTCTGCATAATTGCTGTTGTTTTTTTTTTTTTCCTGCATAATTGTTGTTGTTGAACTTGAAGTTGCTGATTCATTTTGATATATTTTGCCATATTTTTCAAAGCATAATTGGTTGATTAAGCATTGTCTCAAGCTGCCAAGTGAGACGTTTTTGCCATTTTTGGGTATGAAGATGATTGTGGTAGTGGATGATTGAGACGAAAATTGATCTCTGCCTTGGTTTTGGGATGAAAATTTGTTGAATATGGATGTAGTTGTGAATGATTCAGATGATGGAGGTTTAAATTTTAAAAGCTCTACGGTTTATTGTGCTATTAGGACGAAAATTGATCCCTCTCTTGGTATTTTATATGTGCGTTTTTTTGGCTTATGAAGAGATTAAGAAGTCTAGTTCCTACTACCTTTTTTTCTTGCCCCACCCGGACCAACTACAGCACCTGTGGACCTTGCTTATCAACTTTTCAATGGGGCCAAGTTTAAGACAAATTTCTTTTCACTTTTTGGCACTACTGTTAAAATATAGGCCATAAATTAGGACATGAATTATTTGATCTTCCAAAATGTTGTTGAGCCTTACCTTCTCTCCTTCATATTTGCCACCATGGAAAAGCTATTTGCACTGCTTACTTGACGTATGATAAGTTTAGGAAATTCTCTTTCATAGTTTTAAGGGCCACACTGCTATAAGAATAGTGTTGAAATTCCTGCCATGTTGATAATTGATATGCAGAATTCAAGGAATAATATAGCCTGCAGATGCGGGAGTTTTTGCATTTTAACTTTATGCACATAGTGAAGAATTCAGGAGTAGGTTAGGTTCTTTCCAATGTATGTGCAAGCACTCTATTATTGGTCAATAATGGGCTAACTTAATCAAATGATTGTGGAGAGCGATTTGAATCTTTTGAAGTTGGAAGTTTGTTGACTGCACATGAAGTTATGGGTATAAACAAGCTCTTTTGGATGGGTGTGAAAATACTCTGCAGTAAAGGTCTATTGGCTCATTTTGGTGCTAAAATAACCAGAAAATGTGAAATGTGACTCAGATTGGACCATAACACTTCACCTAAATTGGGATTGGTCTTTGTAACCACTTTGCTCAATTACTTGAAGAGCTTAATGTTCAAAATCATAATTTAATCTTGATAAAATTCATAAGAAGCTAGCTTTTTTTATTGATAAGAATTTAACCAATGGGCTGGCTTTACCAATGGGCACCGCTCGCCGAAAAATAACTGTAACAACAGGGTTGAACATGTAGGACAGAGTCCAATTCATTACCAATAACATGTATATGCACCCTCCGACATAGGAGTTGCAATCTTTATTCCTTCTTATTGCATTCACATAATCAGCAAGCTCTTTTCGGAGGTCCTTGGCAATATATGTGGCCCAATCGAAGTCGCCAAATCCTTTCGTGGTTACAGTTATAACCTTCAGCAACTTGTCAACGGGAGTTGTGCTTGATGTTGGAATGAGAAAAGTCCCCAACATATGCATCATAAATAACATCTCAAAATTATCACCCGACTTCCCTGAAGTTATGACGTTTAGTATGTCGCCATACTTCATTTTACTATAGTCTTTTCTTAGTTGACGAAGTACAGGATCCGTGTCACTTACATTCATTGTTACCTCCTTCCCACTATGTGGCACCCCAGGCAATTGAGCCACATCTTTTCCCTCTATTTCAAGTGTCTTCCCCCTTATTCGGAATTGATTTGTTGGGGGATTGTAAGCTCTCATTATAGCAGCCAACATTTCTCGTGGCAGTCTCAAACTTTGAATATCGGAGTTGATTTGTTACCTCCTATTGGACCTTAGCTTTCAAAGTTTCATCGGAGTTGACATATGCTACAAGCTTGGAAAATTTCTTGATCGAGCATCGTGAGGGAAAAGAGACGGTGGAGGTGCCCTTCTTATTCTCACCCCTTTCTCGTTTGGCTCTATCACTGTATACTGCCTTCTCACCAACACTCAAGGCTGTCCACGCCTTTGAGGACTCCCTATTCATGTCATTGAAGTCAGAAAATTTGTTGTCTTTGTTAAACTCTTTACGAAACAACATGTACCCATTGCTAGTGTACATCTTGCTAGACTTTTTCATTGCTGACCCACTTGTAGATGTCATCTTTCACTCTTCACGATGTATAAACCTGAAAAATGTCAATGGCTAATGGTTTAGATATAATGACTTTAAACACTGAATTTAAAATATTTTGCTTGTACCGATTTATTTGAATTGCTAGCTTTTAGCAGAAATAATTAAGGGTCGGCTCAACATGCTTTTTTTTTTTTGTTATTTGAGGGTTATGAATGTATGAAAACAAAAATTCAACAACCCATGAACACTCAAGGCAGTAAGGGTACTGCAAGGAAATCATCAATGAGTTCAACATTTTTATAATTACAACAGCACGCACATCTACTTACAAGAGAGCCCATCCATAATATCTAAATAAAGATAACAAATTCTTGCACAGTCTAAAGTCAATACAAGAAGAAATTCTCCTTCTCTGAAAGAATAACGTAATCATAACAAAAACAGTACAGATAAAAGGAGGTATGAGTAAGGCTGACCTACTTCTGATAAAAGAGTGTTGTTGCAACTTGCAAGTTTTTGGTGTCTACACACACCCAAATTGAAAGTTAAGTACTAGTTAGAACAAAATGAATTCCATGAATCCTTGTCCACAAACAAGATTAAGACATAATTTAGTTTTCATTCACTGACAGCATAAGCAGGCTATGAAGATATAAGATTAATTAGAACCGTTAGATAAAATAATTCACCAAAACTTCCTCTATCAAAACAATCTTTCAAGTTAACAACAATAATAATGTCTAAAATATACTATCATACTATTCTAAGATATAGCATCAACCAACAAATCTTATCAATCAAGAAACATTAAGCTAGCTTCTATTGAAAATAACTTATTTCCATATATCTATTTTATTCAAGAAGCAACATCCTTTCGTCTTTTTCTTTTTTTTTTTTGGGGGGGGGGGGGTTAAATTCTTATCAATAAAAAAAGCTAGCTTCTTATGAATTTTATCAAGATTAAATTATGATTTTGAACATTAAGCTCTTCAAGTAATTGAGCAAAGTTGTTACAACGACCAATCCCAATTTAGGTGAAGTGTTATGGTCCAATCTGAGTCACATTTTCTGGTTAGTTTAGCACCAAAATGAGCCAATAGACCTTTACTGCAGAGTATTTTCACACCCATCCAAAAGAGCTTGTTTATACCCATAACTTCATGTGCAGTCAACAAACTTCCAACTTCAAAAGATTCAAATCGCTCTCCACAGTCATTTGATGATTGTTTGAATGAATTTTTACTGTCTAGATCAGCTCAAATCAGCAAAAGAAAGTCCTTTCCCGTAAAAGAGGCATCAAGGTAGCAGAGGAAATTACAATAATTGCAACAATGCGAAAGCAGACCAGGCTTGCTGTTGAGGGGAATGAGTATTCCACATCACTGTCTGAGAAATCACGATTAGCAGAAAACATTTCTATGAACTGATGATTTTGCAGATCCCTTCTGGATATCTCCCAGTTACCTTAAGATAGCAATGCCAAGGCACTTGATCATAGAACCCAAAAAAAAAAAAAAAAAAGACTAGGACTATAAATTTGATGATGGATAAAAAGGACTTTACCTAAAATTCAAGGGAGAACTGCCATAATGGAACAGTGGAGGCGGTGCTGTATAATCAGGCTTGAACCAAACAAAAGAAGAAGCTTAAAGAGACCGCGTGTTTATAATTATGAATAACTTCAATGGGAAAACAAGCATGCAAATACAGTGATGACAGACCTGTCGGCAAATCTCACAGATAATATCACCTTTCTCATTGCACCATCTTTGAACACATTTTCGATGTGCATACTACAATAATCAAAAGAAAAGGAAACTCAAATGTAACAAGCAGCTAAACACCAGTACTGAATCTGGTTCAGATAATCTCTAAAACCAAACCAGTCAAGGGGCAAGAAGTAGACATATAACATTATAATATGAATACCTTGGAGAAGCATATATTGATTAAATTATGAATAGAAGTGAGCTACGGACGGAATCTAAGATTAGAATTTTATGATTGAAACCTAGAATAAATTGGCAGAGATGAGCTAAAGCACAAGGATATTTTCATGCAGCACTACAACATATATGAAATCACAGCAAATACTTTTGGTTATGGATTTTGTGTGAAATATTTGACAATTTAACCAAAAACAGAAATATAAATAATGAGATATTACAAGAGATATAAAGCAATGCAAACACCTTTCATGACTTTCACCCGAGGAGTATTCAATTACAAAGCACTCTTACCTTCAAACTGCCACTACAGGAGCAGGGAGTTTCCATATTTGAGTCTTCATCCTCATCATGACATATCCGGCACTGTACCAACTTGTTGGGAGATAACTTATTTGCCCCATCCATTTCATGCAGAACTCAAAAAGTTAATTGATAAGGATTGACTAGCCAGAAGCTCCTTCCATTTTCAAAATCAGATTTCAGACTCAGAGTAGACTCGCTGAGTAACTGATCAACTGAAAGAACAAAATAATGGATCAATATTCACTAATAGTAAAAGAACTTAAGTAAACTAGCAATTTGGTCCCTAAATTGGAAAGTGAAATCAACTTCAGTACCCAAACTTGTGAACACAAAGATTGGTCCTTGAAAATGAAGAACTCATCACACATTAGTCCATTTGATATCTCTAAGCTACTAGACACGAGGACTAGTATGCAATGAGTTTGCAATTTTCAAAGACTAACTTGTGTATTTAGTAAATAATGAGGACTCAAGTTAAATGGCCCCAATAATTCAAACAAAGAATTGTTAGCTTACTTTATTTTCATCAACTCAACCAAAAATGTATTTTCCACCCACCCATGAAGCAGTCTCCGTTTGTTTTATGGAAAGTCTCCACTTTTCTCTCCTTCAAAAGGTACTACATTTGGAAGTTCATAAGCTTTGTAAAGGAGGACAGTAAAAGAAGTAATGAAAGAAAGGAACTTCTAAACAGCAAAGACAACCAGATTATATAATATTATACCTCTAGTGATGTTGAAATTCAACACAAAGTACAGGCAAAGATCTGCAATTGGCATAAAACACTAAATTCAACAGGAATGAACTCAATGAAGGGAGATGAGTCTATAAATCTTGAGATTTAACCGTTCAAAATAAACATGAAATGTCACGGTTTAAATTATTAGGCTGACAAGGTACATTGTAAGTATAGACCCAAATGACACGCCCACTTTGAAGAGATCCTATTGCTAAGTTGATAGGAGACCGGGCAAACAATTTTTGAATTAAAGGATCATGGCTAAGAATCATATAGCTGAGAAATCAGAACCAAAGGGTCGAAAATAACAGAGGAAAGAGGAACCTAATGACAAGTGCTCACCCTCTATCGACTTGAAGAACTCGAAATTTGGGGAAGAAAATTTGCAAGAAAAAGGAGGAATACGAAAGCAGGTCCAGTTCAGAAAATGTAGCTCGATCAAATTACGCAGAACAAACACGGAATCCCGCAAAAGTAGAAGAAAACCACGAAAGTTAGACAAAGGCTTGAAAAGCTACGATGAATTAGGGAAGAGATGATACGTACCAGGGAAAATGAGACTTGAAGAAAACGAAATGGGATTTTCCGACAGAGAAGAAAGCTGAAACGTTTTCCTTTAGCGGACTCTGATCCGTAAAATGAAGCAAGAGATTGAGTGTCGTCGCGGTCGCAGGCAACTCCAAAGAGCCCAAAACCGAGGCCAGTTGAAACCTGAAGTGCACACGCGCCCACATGTCACGCGCGATTATGCAGAAATATATCAAAATGAATCAGCAACTCCAAGTTCAACAACAACAATTATGCAGGGAAAAAAAAACAACAGCAATTATGCAGAAAATCGCAGAGCACAAAACAAAAAAGTTGTGTGGTCTAACTCGTAATCCAAGAGAGAAGGTTCATGCAAGTTCAATATGTTCCTAAAAAGTATAAGAGTGTGAGAGTATTAAACTAAAACATACCTCCAGTGGCGAGTGAGTGCGAGAACGAGACCGTCAGTTTCTGAAACCCGAGATCTGGAGATGAGAGTCACCCACGACTTAGTGGGAGAATGGGATTGAATAATGTTGATACACCGACCAAGTCGACAGGGAGAGACTGGTACAGTGATCGCCGGCCGTAGAGATTTTCGTCCCAACTCGTCAATTGACACAGTCGAGATGCAGAGCAACTTTGAGCGCGAGTTGCATAGCCTGAAGATTTCCTTCCCTTCTACAGTGATCAACTTCCTGCCGGAGCTATTTCTGTCCAGAGTCGGCGATTGAAGGCGCTGAAGATGAAGAACGCGCGGGGCGAAGGCTATTTATGTACAACAGTTGTCTCTGATTACATGAAATAATTTAATTGAAATGCGGGGCTACGAAGTAATTGACTCTGCAATTCATCCTGGCTTTCTTTCTTCACCATCATAATTATGGAATATTCATGTTAATTATTTGTTTTCTAAATGACAGAGAATGATCATCGTTATCTACACCTTAAAAAAAAAGGAGTATTATCTATAAACCATGTATGAGATGTTGCTTTTTTAAGCATAGATGAGATATAACACCTAAAGCTTGGCACAAATGGTAAGGGATCCAGAATTAGGCCCTTGGGTCGTGGGTTCGATTTCCTCTTCCGTCGCTGGGACTCCTTTGGTAGGCGATCTCGTAAGTCCCCGTGCTCATAGAGCCCAAGGCCGTGCCTTGGCCTTGGTGGGGGACTGGTGTCGAACCCCTCCAAAACTTTTTCTTACAAAAAAAAAAAGATATAACACCTAAAGATAAAAACAGTGGTGGAACCAGAATTTTTTTTAACCCCGGCAAAAAAACAAATATATTGAACAACTCATTTTGGTTCTTATTTTAAGATAGTAACTAATAAGTGTATTTGGTCCTTTTCATAAGGTATTTGCTTGTTTCTAAAAAGTATTAAAAATTTTGTTCCATGTATACCCATAATTAAAAAGGGTAGTGAGTGAGAGTAATAAATAATATGATATTAGAGTTTAGTATAATTAGTATGAATAATATTAAAAATTACTTTAATTTTAGGACAAATTTAATGACTTTAACTGTTTTATTAACTTGTAAGAATTGTTAGTTGGTACCTTATAATAAGGATTGGAAGGAGTATTTACTAAATAGTATAAATAAAGATAAATAATAACCGACAATTATAAATAAAATTAAGATATAAAATAATACTAATCTTTTCGGTAGTTATCTTAAACAAAAATTTTACTTTCCTCTCATAGCCCAATGAATAATAGACCAAACATTATCTTTATAGAAAAGATAAAAAATTAGATGGGCTAAATTATTGGCCAAATAAAATATTATATAATAAATATATAGATATGTTAACAAATTTTAAAAGATCAACTCGGGCCAGCTGGGGCCGCCCCAGCTGGCCAACATGTAAATCCGCCAATGTTTTGGTCTACTCTTGGAGGTTAGAAGTGTTATTTAATTGTGATGTCATTATTAAATATGACAAAAATTACTCAAAATTATTTTATTAATAAAATAAAAAACAATAGAATTGAGTTGTATGAGGCAATGTTGTCAAACACTAATTTTTACGTAGATACGGAAGGGGTGATAGAAACGTAAATCGTAAAAACGACACGACACGTAAAGTTTCTACTTTCTACTACTCAAGGTCAGAGCTTAAAATTTTATATATATATATATATATATATATATATATATATATATATATATGTATGTATGTATGTATGTATGTATGTATGTATGTATGTATGGGAAAAAATCATAAATTAGTAAATAACAACTAAAAATTCAATAGAAAAAAAATCATAAATTACTACTCAATGAAAAACTTTATATTTAAAATACATAATATAAGTTATGAACATATAAAACATAAGTCTAAATATATCAAAATAATAAAGTTAAACAACTCTTAAATCATAACAATTTATTCAAATTAAATACATCATCTTGAATGTCATCAATGTTCTCTTCTTTTACTCTTGCAAGTTCATTTGCAAAGTTAGAAATGTCAAAATCATTACTGTTCATAGGTTATCTTTCAACCAAATTATCCTCATTATAGGCCATGCCGTCAGCGGTGAAGGATAGCCGTGAGTGGTGAAGGACGATGATGATTTGGTTTTAGGGTTTAGTCTTCGAATGAGACAGGGTCGTAGGAGGTTAGAGCTGGAGCCGGAGCATGAAATACTCAATTAATTTCTAACGGATTGCCTAATTTCGCCCGAGCCCTCTGTTTTATTTGCCTTTTTTTTGTGGGGGAGGGGGAGGGTTTAAGTAAAAACTATAAAGACTATAAAAACGTAAGTTTCTACCAGTTTCTACATTTTTACACTAGTTTCTACCAGTTTTTACCTTAGACAATGTTTACCTGCGTTTTAACACTGAAGACCCTAGTAAAAACTTAAGTTTTTACATTAGTTTTTGACAACACTGGTATGAGGCATTAATGAGTTGCAAGCATTACTCACTTTATAAAATATATAGGTGCATTATTAAATTAATATTATGTTTAATTATTATTGAGAAAGTAGAATATTATAGGAAGAAATTCACAAAAATTAGAACTTTTTTGTCATATAATTAGAACCAAAATCAATGTTCTTCTATAATTAATACTGGAGGGAGTAGGAAGCAAAGAAATGTTGATACATTTTCACTATGATACTTGAAAAAAAGGTTGTGCTTCCTCCATTACAAATACCTCCCCAATTATTCCAAACCCTATTCCTCAATAAGAAATCTTCATTTTCTCAGAATTTCCATGCAAAAATCAAACAGCACAACAACATGTTCTCTTTCACTTCTATGGGAGGAAAAATTGATCATGCCATCAGTTCTAGTGGTGGACCTTACACGTTTGTACTGTCAAGGATTAATTACCACACAATTGGCTCCTTTTAATGCCACTTGAAGGTGCAAGACCAGTGTATTTGCTAATCTAGATTCATGACACTGATAATGAAGTAACCAACAGAATTGCAGACGTGAGGTACTATTATATAATGCTGAACCAATATTATAGTTTCGTTTATCACTTCAATGTCATGCAGCAAACATCAAAAAGAAGACTCAATTGACCCACTTATTATTCAACGAATTAAGAACCAATTGGATGAGGTTAATCCATTTGTCAAGTAATTGCGTTTGGCCTCCAAGATGCTATCCAATACAACACCAAGTTCGTTGAAGATGTGCTTGATTGGAAGTAGATAGCATGAAGGTCGAACATATAATTTACCATCCACATCAGAAGTTGCAGCATTAATTGTGGGTATCATTTTGAAAACACAGTTAGGCAGACTTCAAAGAATCAATGAATTGCATGCCTCTTATCTACCTCTTCAATACCCTCTACTTTTCCCTTTTGGTGAGGATGGTTATAAGGGATGTTGTTCAACATAGAGAGGAGACATTAATTGTGACAAGACACTTAAAAGGGTGAGCATTCGAGAGTTCCGCAGTTATAGATTAATGATAGGAGAAAACGAACTCTCCACACTACAACATGCTTCAAAGTTGCTCCAAAACAGTTCATTGTTGATGGGAATACTATGATGGAGTCACAAAGATTATTGTGGATTAGGATATCCAGATCTGTTCATTACGTTCACTTGCAATCCAACCTAGCCTGAAATAACTAGATATTGAGATCAGTTTAACCTACATCCTTTGGATTGCCCACATAAGTTATCTATGATATTTGAGATGAAGTTGGGCACATTGATGAAGACTTTGAAGAGTAAAAAGATATTCTGAACAATCCGTGCATGTATAGTGTTAACTAATTTTTATGTGATACTGCTATTGTTTTGTTTAAGAATTCAAGTACCATAATGTAATACTCTATCATGAATTAGACTCTCTTTCATATACTAACAATTACATTGTTTTTCCATGACACAGAGATATATACTATTGAGTTTCAAACAAGAGATTTGCCTCCTGCACACATGCTCCTTTTCCTAGATGCAAAAGACAAGCCATCAGATCCTAAGTCAATTGACAAGATTATTTCCGCAGAAATTCCAAATGAGGATTTTTCACCACAACTGCATGAGTTAGTGAAAAAAAATCATGATCCACGGACCTTGCGGAGCAAGCAAGCCTAATGCTCCATGCATGAATGATAAGAAATGCAGTAAGTATTTCCCAAAGAGGTTCAATCATCATACAACAATAGATGGAGATAGTTATCTAACATATAGGCGAAAGGATGATGGAAGAACAATCCAAGTAAAACGGGTCCCTTTAGACAACTGGTATGTTGTACTAGACAATTCAGTTCTGCTGCAAATGTTTCAAGCACACATAAATGTTGAAAAGTGTAATCACTCAACTGCCATTAAGTACTTATTTAAGTACATTAGTAAGGGGAACGACAGGGTTGTTGTCGGTTTGTTTGATAACAGTAATGACAAAACTGGTCGAAAAGTCATAGAAAAGATACAACAATACTGTAATTGTTGTTACGTTTCAGCATGCGAAGCATCTTGGTGGATTTTTGGGTTTAAAATCCATCATAGTTACCCTTCTATTGAAAGACTAAGTTTATAGTTGCCGTTATGTTTCAGCATGCAGAGAATTTTGGCGGATTTTTGGGTTCAAAATCCATCATAGGTACTTTTCTATTGAAAGACTAAGTTTCAGTCTTCCGAACCAACAATTTGTTATTTACTCAAGTACATACGGGGTGTTTCAGAGCTGATGAACAAACCACTAGTTAGTGAATCACTTCCTATGATGGACGATGATTAATGCTGATGACACTTTTGCAGCAACTCTCACATACTATGAATTCCCAAACCGTGATGTACATCAAAGGGATAAGAGGCTATGGAAAAGAAGGGAAAAAGGATTTGTTATGGGTAGAATGACTCATGTCTCACCAATAGCTTGAGAGCTCTATTATCTACATATTCTAACACAAGTTCATGGACCATCTTTTTTTTTTATCAGATAAAAATAGTTGATGGTATTTTAAACAAAATCTTCAAGGAGGCATGCTTTACACATGGTTTATTAGATGATAATACAGAATCTGTTGCTGCAATTAAAGAAGCATCTTCCAGGGACTCAGGACGTTTTTTAAGGAAGCTATTTGTCACAATGTTGCTCTGTGGTTCTTTGTAGCATCCTGATTATGAGTGGAACGAAACATCTCAGCTGCTTTTAGAAGATATGCTCTACATTCCCCACAACTATCATAGAAATTCAGGTAAGTGTATTGAATAAACATGCAACGGGAAACTTTTTTACATCCACTTTAGCTAAGTAATTATTTTATCATGTTGTTAAAGTTTCGCTTTTTCGACATGCCCACCTACATGTGAAAATGAACAAGATGCACTAAAAGAAATTGATGCCCTCCTACATAAGAATAGAAAGATTTTGCATGACTTCAACACTCTTCCAATTCCTAATGAATTACCAATCATTGATGCCAGGAACCATTTGGTCCGACAAGAGTTGAGCTATGACAGCGACTCTTGAAGGTTACAAGCACAGTCATTGTTGAGGTCTCTAAATTCATATCGGAGGGATGTGTACGAGAAAGTAATGTCATCGCTGCAATTACCTCATATGGAGGTTTCTTCTTTGTTTGTGGAATGCATTAGCCTCAACTCTTCGTGCAAAGGGAGAGATCGTCCTTACCGTTGCATCAAGTGGTATAGCAGCAACATTACTACCATCGAGAAGGACATCACATTCCAGATTTGTAATACCGATACAAATAACAGAGTTTTCAGTGTGTTCAATTTAGTAAAACTCAGTGTTCGCAAACCTCATTCAGAGCACAAAGTTAATTATCTGGGATGAGGCCCCTATGGTTCAACGTTACTATATAGAAGCATTTGACAGAACTCTGAAGGATATAATACATTCTACTCTGCCTTTTGAGGGCAAATGCATTCTAATGGGTGGTGATTTCAGGCAAATACTTCCACAAAGTTGTTAATGCTTGCATTTGCTCTTCACATTTATGGTAACATTGCACTATCTTCTGCTTGACAAAGAAACTGCGACTGAATCAGTTCAAAGATAGCGATGTCAACAAAAAAAAAAAAAAAAATTTGAGTGTTTATCAAAATGGTTACCATATGTTGGTGACCTATGCTGTAGGAAGAAATTTGTCATGGTCCCACAAACATTTCCTATGTTATATTATCTTATCCAAGAAGCATTAAGTTTTTTATATTAAAAAATGATTTTTAATTTCAGTTATATAGGAATATTATTTACAAGGTTATTAAAACCGGACCGGTCATTGGTATTAGGTCAATGGTTAGTGGGTCAGACTGGAGTCAAACTAGGACCAAACCGGTGAGAGTGGGAAGATTTTATATTATTAATGTAAAATTATAAAAAAATAATATTAATTTCCTATAACCTTACCTTTTTTTGTTTTTTTTTGGATACACCTATAACCTTACTTTTTCCTTGAAAAGAAAAGTGAGTCACAATTAATGCAAGCACATGACATACATAAAACTTGGTTCAGAAATCTCGAGAAAAGAGCCAATGAAGTTGACCGCTAAACTTCGTCTTCATATATTCGAAATCTCCATCATTCAACTTCATCTTCATATATTCGAAATCTCCATCATGTTCAACGGCCCTTTCATATATGAAATGAAGTTCGGATCTGGAAAAAAGATAGCAAATGGAGAAGGAAAGGAGTTCGAAGACGATGGAGAAGATGGAGATGTCAACACCGGCAATCGCACACTCACCATCTTTCTTGCTAGTAATTATCCGTAAGCGCTCTTTTCTCATCGGCGATCTAACAACCTTGAAGGACTCCAATCTGAGTCTTGAAGGACGTCGATTTGGCTATCGGACTCCATCTCTCTCTCTTCCACCTTTGTCTTTCCATGTTGGAGTTGTTTAAGCTACATTTGATGTGAATTTTTATATTAATAAAGAAAAAAATTATTAAAAAAAAAAGACCACGGTTTCTACAGCAGACTGAATCAGTTTCATGGCCGGTTTGGCGGTTTCTGGTTCGAACCAGCTGGTCCGGGTTTAATTACCATGATTATTTACTTAGAAATTTAATAACTTTATGCTTCATATTTATTATAATTAAGTATTTTAGTAGCTTCAAGTTTTTTCCAATAACAATTAACCATTATTGTGCAATCTTAACAAGATTGAGTCATGCATAACCAAAACGACCACGTCAAGGACTTCAGGAAATTCATCCAAATCCGGAAATTATACAGCATTAACAGCTCCACCAATTAAGACAGACGAGCAAGCAAAACCAGTTATAAAATAAAAATACAAGTGACACACATGACTCTCGGCGCTCCACGGGCTATAAAATACTCCCTCCAGTCTTAATTATAAGACAACATTTGAGAGTTGGTTTTAGTCCTAATTATAAGACAAAATTTAAATTTTTGTCAATTTCTTCCTAAAACACCTATATTTTATTTTCTCAAGTGTGTTTAGTTTTTGGTAAGTATATGCATTTAGGTACATAGAATTTTCCAATCAATAAAACTCTTAAATTGTTGGATTTTAATTTGTTTATCAATGAGTTAACATTAATTTATATATATATATATATATATATATATATATATAATTCGTGTGTATGTCTATATATGTGTGTATACACATATATATTTATATATGTACACACACAGACATACACAGGCATTATATAAATATGTGTGTGTCTATATATGTGTATGTATATACTCATACACTTATATATATGTGTGTATTTATCTATATGTGTGTGTGGATGTGTGTATACATGTGTGTGTGTGGGGGCTTGTATTTGTATGTG
Source organism: Acacia confusa (assembly GCA_037074495.1). Taxonomy (NCBI): domain Eukaryota; kingdom Viridiplantae; phylum Streptophyta; class Magnoliopsida; order Fabales; family Fabaceae; genus Acacia; species Acacia confusa. The sequence goes on from CM073503.1 coordinate 45,795,857, forward strand.
GATATGCTTGTGTATCGTGGTGTAGGGGGGTGTATGTGTGTTTTTTTAGGGGGGTTGTAGATATATATGTGTGTGCATACACATACATACATACATATATGTGTACACACACATACACATATATGTATATATAGTAAGACCATCATTTCAATTAAAAAGCATGAAAATGAATATTCTAGGTTGGGAGGTATGTTAATGTTATTGAAAATTTATGTAAGGGCATTTTAGGAGAATGAGTGAAATTAACTAATTTAACTCTCCTCCTTAATCTCTCTAAAATCGGTTAAATATGTCTTATAATTAGGACCAGAAGGAGTACAACAGATCAGTCTTAAATAGAAAAGCTCAACACATACAGGGGCCAACTAGACCCTTTATTGGAGACTGAACACACAAGCAACAAAATAGAAGCAAAAGAGAAACTTCAGCACAAGGCATTACTCTTCTTCTGATTCTGATTCTGCGTTCTGAAGCCATTCAATAAAGGGTTGAGCATTCTTCCATATCTTGGAGTCCTTGGAATCTCCCTTGAGACCTCTCTGATACCATTGCACTATATGCTCTTCCTCCAGAACATCCGCATCGTACAGCGCCTTCAGCACTAAGGCAACCTCCTTCAATGCATTGGAATTGCTCTTGCAACACAAGTCCTCGATTGCATGCAGCAACAGCATCTGCGATCCTTCTTCCCCAGCAGAGGCAGCAGCAAGGTAGCTCCTCTTCTTGACAAGTTCCTTAGCAAATCCTTTCTCAACACCAGCAACAAGAGCCTCGAACAAAGCGCTCATTTTCTCCTGAGAAGATGCAGTAAGGGCAGCAAGATGGTGCTGCAGTTCCTTTGCAGATACGCCTTTCTGCAAATTAGATTTGATCTCTTCAACGAGAGACTTGTAGGGCATTGAGCTCCCATTCTCAGACCCACCATTTGCCTTACTAGCTTCTTTTGCCTTCTTCTTTGTCTCGTCTGTGGAGAGCAGGACCATATCAGCTGTCGCAGCACTTAATTGCTCCTGGATACGTTGGCGGGCAGCCTCCAGTGATGCATCTGTTTGCCATTGGACATCATCATCATCATCTTCTTCCTCTTCAACACGAGGCTCCTCATGAATCTTACCATGAGGAGGCGATGCACGGTCTTCATCAGAACCATTGGATTTCTTTTTTGATTTTGTGGTTCCGTCTTTGGAAGAGGAAGAAACCTTCTTCTTAACATCCTTTTTCAACTTCTTCTGTTCCTCATCAGCTGCTTCACCTTCTTTCAGCCTCTCCTTCTCAGCTCTCCTCAAGGCCTTCTTGTCTTTGGATCCTTTCTTGGGTTCAGGAGGATTCTTGACTATAAAGGTCGTCAGCTTGTCTCTCATATCCACATCTGAAACAAAACCACAAGCAGCACATTTCAGCTGGATCATTTGACCCTTGGTGATCAAGATCTCAGTTTCAGGATTCCCACAACCGTAGCACTGAACATATTTCTTAATGAAGTTCTCCAGAAGACCAGCAAGTTTTGGAGTATCATGTGCCCCGTTCACATGAGAAGTCCCGGTTTTCTCGTCAAATTTGGATTGAGCTCCAAGCTCACAACCAAAATACTTGGTTGTATAGGAAGCTGGCCTAGCCAAAGCCTTTGCAATGTCAACCATATTGACTATGTTGGTTTTGATGCCATTACCTCTTCCCTCAATTTTGGTAATCATTTTGGGCATCTTATACCTGTAGAAGGCATCATCACTGTTTCCAGCTCCAATGTTTTGTAAAGCCATGATGACAAGTGCAATTCAAGCAGATGGCAGGATATTAAGAACAGCAAATTGAAGTACAGTGAGCAGCAGTGTTGGCAGCTGAGGCAGCAAGAGCGTGTGAAGAAGACCCTCCTGTGATTGTAGGAGGTTGCCAGCTGAAGCAACCACGAAACTCAGGGAATTCCTGATAAGGCTCGAGATGCATACAGCTGATTTTTCTAGGCAAGGGTCTGTACTTTTTCCTAGATAAAGGAAAATACTGTCCAAGCAACCCGATTGATCCCAAATAGATGATGGCCGAATCGGACATAAAAAACCCTTCAATGCAACACCTTCAACTCGGATCTGCTAAACTTGCAGGAATCCTATGATAAAACAGGGAGATTTATTATTAGGATAATATAAGTTAAAGATTTATTTAAACTACCACAAATCTAAAATAAGGAATAACAATAATTCTTGCAATGTTAAAAGCTTAATAAATAAGCGGACAGTTATTGAAAATAAGATAATAGGATAATAATAAGCAAGTAGTAGTTTAAAACACAATCTTCCCCATCATTTCCGGAGAAAGGAAATAAGATAATCATCTTCCAATGAAATTAAGCATAAATTATACTGCTTATATTCTAAAGAACAAAGGTGTGTAAGAACTCAAAATTAACTATATCTATGACATGAATATCCAACAATGAATGAGTTTAGAATTCCTGCAAGATTTACAGAAGTGGTTCGCCAAATCAAAATCAAAATATCTATAAAACATGAACTTCACCTCGGTCTACAGCATAAATCTATTTTATCCTGAACACATCAAGTATGATTTCAACTAATCGCACCAAAGGATAAACAAAAAACATGGATTCAGATGAAAATAATTTAGAATCGCATACGAAAAAAAATTATTCCCAAAAGAAACTCACATATTAAAGATTCACAGCTAAATAATACCGCACCAACCCAAAAGCTGATTACAGGTTCCTAATTCCCAACCAAAATATTTATTCATTGAATCTGAAACTGAATCGATTTCCCCGGAACCTAAAACAGATATAGGTATATAACAAAAAACTGAGATTGTTAACGACACATGACTGCATCCATGGAATTAAAGGATTATCAGTTACAGTTCACCAAACGCGTTATAGATACAACCGAGAACTGAAATTTATTCTGATCTAAGCTTGCTCAACGGGAAGTCGAGAACAATTGTAACAAAAAACAATAATAACAAATCAGATTACCAAAACTCAAACTATACAAAGAAAACTAAATTACCGATAAGAAACTCGTACCTGCAGCCGATCAAAGCAAGAATCGATGCGGAAGAAAGCAAGTTGAGGAGTTGGAAAAGGATTGGATGAAGAGGAGGAAGCTAGGGTTAGGGTTGAGATGAATGCAGGTATGAAGAAAGAGGCACGACTGTTCCTAAATATATAGGCGCTCGAGAAGAGAAACCTAAACTAAACCCTTGCTTCACGATTTTTCCCAAGTAATCGCTTAATTGTCTTAATTCATTAATTTTGTTAATTTTTTTTTTTTAGAAAATTCATCTTGGGGCCCTAGTAAGAAAGAAAAAAATTAAAAAAGGCCCCAAGATTCTGAAAATACCAAAAAAGACCTTGGTATAAATTTATTAAAACGTTAACAACTATATCACCTCCATTAACAATTAAAGGTTTAATGAATGTATATCAGAAAAGGTTCTGGAGCCTTTTCTGGTATTTTCAGAATATTAGGGCCTTTTTAAAATTATTTTCTCTTACCAAGGCCCTAAGATGGATTTTCCATTTTTTTTGGTGGTAAAATGATCAAATATATATAAAAAGAAAATAATTCCACAGCTAAAATAGTTGTGTTAATTTTGAACATATTGATATCACGATTTAGCTAATTGAGTTCTTATCTTTTTGTCTTTATTCTTTATGTCTTGCCTGATGGAGAAGTAGAAAACATTCGTTATTCGAAAAAAAAAAAAAAAATTGTGAGCAGCCTCGTAACCAGGAAAAAATATTTGGGTGAAATATTAATTTTAATCAATAAATATCAAATATATTATTTTAAATATAATTTTTCAATAGAATAGTGAAATTTACTTAAATTCAAAAATAATGAAAATAGATGTGATGTTAATTATAAATTTTCATAAAAAATATTTTCATTATTTATCCAAGTAATTTGTTAGGGATAATTTCATTCAGAAAAATATGATAATTTTTAAGTTAAATTAAAGTTTCATTCTAAACTTAAATTGTCATTATGTTAGATCCTCTCCCGATTTTCGAGTTATCTTTCAAAGTCTGACAAATTGCAGTCAATCAATAAATTTGGATACTGATTTAAAATAAGTCATTTAGTAAAACCACAATAAATAATTAAAATTTAAAATTTTATTATTAATTTAGAACAAGTTAATAATTAATAATATGAGAATTAGAGTTTTGATTAATTATTATTAAAATATTTAGGCCCCTATACAGATTTTTCACATAATATTTTCAGACAGAATGCACAAGGGCAAAGAAAGCGCAAACGGTAACATAATCTCACAATCTATTAAGCTCCTTCAAACGGCAAAGCATGAAAACACAGTGATGTGATTAAACTTATAACTAAAATTGGAAAATATATATTATCGTTGAATCAACGTCGGATAAAACACTTTTGTCATGATTGTTATTCCAATTAATTTTGATCATTAGTTGACTAAATGTGTTAGGCTAGCAGTTTATATGTCATCATTTTATTTTTCTTAAGGTATGAATTTGCCTTGAAAAATTTAATTATAACTTAAAAAAAAATGAAGTAAACGATAGATGGACTTCCAACACAAATTTGTATTTTAACAAAAATGGTGTGGATAGCATGTGGACTGTCATTTCAGTATATTTAGTCAATTAACGATATAAATTAATTGGGGTAATGGTCAAGATGAAATTGTTTCCTTTTCAATGCTTCCAAGATAAAATTACTCCTAAAAAACTATTAAGGCAAAATTTCCCCTTAACTCTAAAATATAAACACATTTTAGTATATGAATATAATGACCATTTTGTGCATCACACGTGTGTCATGCTAGTTTTAAATTAAAAGATATTTTTTTAATAAATTTTATTGTAAATTTAGAGCTTTGTTAAAAGTAGGGTTAGTTTGGATCCAAAGCCCGAAATTTTTTTAGGTTATGTGAAGTATTTTATTGAGTAGCATCTAGTATTCTAAACTAATTTTCGATATATTCAACGTTTTAAAATATTTTTTCAAATAACCTAAAGTAATTTTTTTATATATCCAGCATTTTAAAGTATATTTTTAAAAGCAATCGAAATTCTAAATTTAAGTTGTTCATTGTTACTAAGAAAATACTTTGAAGCCAAAGTTTGCACCAAAAATTATTTTGTGACACTGAATGCTACTGAAAATCTTTTGGAATGTTAAATACATAAAAAAATGACTTTATAATACTTAACATTATTGAAAAAGAACTTACCTTCAAAACCACTTTATTTTTTATTTTTAAATTTTGGACCAACATGACCTTGGATACCGCGGCTTAAACCTTATATTAAAGGACTGGGGTGAAAATGAAAGGTTGTATTTATTACAAATAATTACAAAACATGCTTAGACAATATTGTTTAATTGCTCTCACAGCGTGCTATGGAAATGAGGGACACCAACATGTGACTTAAGGGGAAGATGTTAAAACATTGTTATTTTGCCCAAAATCAATATTGTTTGTCTTTAACATTGGTTTGTTTGCATGAATTATTAAAGCTATTAATTAAACTTGAGTCCTCAATAATTACACATTGTCTTTGAAAATAACAAACACATTGCTTATTAGTCATCCAATTCTAAATGTATGACCTAATTTAGTAGAGGATTTTCCTCCTAAATTTAATTTTTTTTTAATTTTATCTTAAAAGACCCGGATGAACCCAAGAGGGGAGTGAATTGGGTTAAGATAAAAACTTAGGACCTTTGAAAAACTTTTTACAATTCGGTAAAATCAGTTTGTATAACAGTAAAGAGTTATAAAACTGTAGACAATCATTCAAACATATATACTGGAAATAAAAAAGATTAAGGAAGAGAATTGCAAACTGAGATTTATATTGGTTCAGTTCAATCATTGACTTACGTCCAGTTCTCAAGCTCCACTTGAGATTCTCAATCCACTATCCTCTTGTTTATCCAAGTACAAAAGAAGCCTCTTACAAACCCACAAGTTCACTTAGGTATTTGTAAAGCCAAATCTGTTATTGAGATACTCCTCTTTACTCAATGTAAGGTTACAATCAACTTCCCACTCAAAATCACTCAATCTTGAGTTTCTCTCAAATAGAATGATTTACAACGAATCTTCTCTCAAAGAAGTGAATGGATAATCACTGAAGTACAATAGAAATCATTTCACTCTTTCTATGATAAACTATGAAACATTTGAAAAATAGAGTGTGTATGAGATTCAGAATATTGGCATTATGACAATGTAATCTCTGGCCATCATCTTCATGCGTTTTGAATGTGGCTTTACTTATAGATGGGGATGATCTGAATGTTAGAAAATATGACTGTTGTGTATAGAGCCGTTACAGATCAGTTGGAAACTAGCTGTTAGAACTTCGTTTTCTGAGCCAACTGTGACATCAACATTTTTTTCATCATTGATCTTTAGTTTAACATCATTTGATCATCTGAAATATGTACACAAATGATATAAATAATGTTAAGAATTATTATAAATCATTTGGGTAATCATCTGGATATTTTATATCAAAAACGAAATTTTTGACATGGTGATTTTTATGAAGCAAACATGTAAACTCGAATTTTGATTTGGAAACTCTAGTTTTGAGGCTGTCACATTATTCCAGATATCTCTCATATTTATTTTTTTAAAAAAAATTAATTTACTTGACTTAAAAACTAATATACAATTTAATTTTACCTATAAATATTTTAGATACATCATGTCACATATGTTATAATCAAATAATTTATTTATTTTTTTAATATAATTAAATGAAAGAAATAGATTTTACTTTTCGTGTCAATATTGTAATGGATCAATGTCTCAATGATACGGTCTATCCTTCTCTCATTACTAGTCTTGCTCTTTATACTCTCATTTCTTTCACTAATATTCCTAACCAAATCTTTTGGAGTGGATGTACTATTTAACAATATATGTTAAATCTGGTTTTTCTCTTTGCATGCAAAATTCGCTAACAAGATCACAAGACCCTTCTTAGAAATTTTTGTGGATCATTTCTCTTCCTTATAAACAATATATGGCTTCTACTATGGAAGCTGCTCCATGATTCACTTCTTGCTTGTGATGTACTCTAACAGCATTAAAAAAAAAATCTAGTCAAGGTTTATTTAATTGTAATCACAAGAAAATTCTAATCCTAGTGCTATATACTCTTTGCCTTTTTCGATGTTACTATTAGGGTTTTTTTTTAAAAAAAAAATTTCTCATCTAGTAATTTTTCTTCTATTTGTAACTTGTGGACTTTGTTATTTCTTTTAATATCATTTTTTCCTTTTATATATATATATATGAACATTTACTTGTCTCTTGTCTATATGCTCACGTTCTGAATCAAATTGCTTAACCATAATCTTCAGTTGGTGCTTCGTTTTATTATCCTTCTTAATACTCTGGGGACCAATCTGTGAATTCGCTAATTTTGGGGACTGAAGTTGAATGAGCTTACCAAGTTTTAGGGACCAAACTGCAAGTTTACTCCAACTTCTTGGGCTACTAATAAAGATTGGGAGATTTTGACGATGGAAAGTGCTTGTGGCTTTAACACAATACCTTATCAAGTAATATTTGTGATTGCACATGAGATGAGATGAGATGGCTGGGAATAAAGCAGGATCAATCACTTGGTAGCCTGTCATCTCAATCAAATTAATTTTACACTAGTTTGTTTTAGTTATCACTTATCATGACGTTTTAGTTTCATAAAACTAGGAATGAGTTACTTTATTATTTGATATAAGATCTAATTGGAGAGTTTATTTTATGGTCTTAAATATAAAATTTATTTTTTATATTTGTCAATTTTTTTAATTTACCTTTATTAATATGTTTCCTCAGCAATAATTAAATGAGAGGGAGATAGAAAAAATAAATGAAAATCTTTAGTGTTTTTTTTTTTTAAAAAAATAAAAGATCATCTTATTTTAACCTACTTAACTAAGTTTTTTACTCTAATCAAATTAGTTAAATAATATTTGTTTGAGATCAAGTTTAGGATTTTTAAAAGTTCTTATTCACGTAAATCAAAACATAAATACTCTTAAATAATTATTTCATATAACGTAAATCACGATTGAAAAGCTTCTCTGATCATTATTCCATACAAACACAAATAACAAACACAAGTCTCTCAAGAAGGGCTACCCTATTGCTTAGAAGTTTACAACTTTCAAATAATTTAAAGGTCCCTCTCTTTCTAACATCATCACTTTCGTAAAATTGAATAGAAAACATAACCCACTCAAAATTTCCAGACATTTTCTTCTGACCCAGTTTTCAAATAGAACAAAATACTTTCTACCATGTAACATTTACAAAAGGGATTCCCACAAAATTTATCTGAAAATTTGTACTTATTACTTATGTCTGCAAAGACTTGGACATCTTTAGCCAAGTAATTGGGTAATGTGAAATCATAGTTTCAAAAATCCTTTTCTATAATGCAAGACAATTCCTCTCACAGCTTGTGAATCCATAAAATTTATTCTCCAAAAGTTAAACCATATTCTTAAAATATTGTATAAGCTTAACAAAAGACCAGGGCACTTCAGGATATTATAACAATCCTTCAAAATAGTCTAAGTGTCTGTTTGGATTCTTCTATTTTGGGCTTATCTTCTCCTTATAAGTAAAAGCTAGGCCAAACAATATTTTACAAAAGCTCTTATCATAAAAAGAGTTTTTTTTTACATGAAGAAAAAAGCTAAAAATAAAAAGCTCTTCTAGAGGAGCTTATTTTTTAAGTTCTTATTTTTTAAGAGAACCCTAGTCAATAAGAGAACCCTAGTCTTTAGGCTGCGACTCCTCTGTTCTGTTTGCCTTTTTCTCGGCCGGCCACCCCCGCCGCCAGCAACTGACAGCCGCCGCCAGCCGCCACTGGCCCTATGTCGGCAACCACCTCCGGCGACTTTTTTTTTTTAAAAAAAAAACACTAAGGGGAGGCCGCTCACCCTACGTCGGTGGCTGCCATCGGTGACCGACAGCCGCCGCCGCCCTATCGTCAGCGACCACCTCCGGAGATTTTTTTTTTAAAAAAAAAATACTAAGGGAAGACTAGCCACCACACATCAGTGACTTGCCACCGCTACCCCCACCACCGCACCGCCAGCGAATTTTTTTTTTTGAAAAATTTTTAAAAAAGTGTTTATGACAAAAATTTTACCGAACAACTTACTTTAAATTTCAGATTATAAGTAACTTTTAAACTAAAAAATTTATATTATCACCAAACAACTTTTAGCTTTTTTAAAAAAGCTCTTTTTTTAAGCTTTAGCTTAAAAATAGCTTTTAGTTTAAAAATAAGAGGATCCAAATAAGCTCTAAATCAGGAAAACATAACATGACGATTCAACGATTAAAAATTAAAACGAGCAATACAAACTATAAGATAGCAACACGCTCGAGTCTTAGCCCTTAATGGGTCCAACAGAAGAACAGTGTATAAAACGCAACAAATCAGAGTCCAATAACGGCTCAACACACATAGGGAGAATTAGGCCCTTTATTTGAATCTGAAGACACAAGCAACGAAATAGAACCAAAGAGAAATTTCAGCACAGCACATTACTCTTCCTCTGATTCCGATTCTGCACTCTGAAGCCAATCAATGAAGGGTTGAGCATTCTTCCATATCTTGGAGTCCTTGGCATCTCCCTTTAGCCCTTTCTGATACCATTGCACTATGTGCTCTTCCTCCAGCAAATCGGCATCGTACAGCGCCTTCAGCACTAAGGCAACCTCCTTCAAAGCATTGGCACTGCTCTTACAACAGAAGTCCTCAATTGCATGCAGCAACAGCATCTGCGATCCTGCTTCCCCAGCAACAGCAGCAGCAAGGTAGTTCTTATTCTTGACAAGTTCCTTGGCAAATCCTTTCTCAACACCAGCAACAAGGGCCTCGAAAAAAGCGCTCATTCTTTCCTTAGAAGATGCAGTAAGGGCAGCAAGATGGTGTTGTAGTTCCTTTGCAGATACCCCTTTCCGCAAATTAGATTTGACTTCCTCAACAAGAGACTTGTAGGGCATTGAGCTCCCATTCTCAGACCCATCATTTGCCTTACTAGCTTCTTTTGCCTTCTTCTCTGGCTCATTTGTGGAGAGCAAGACCATATCAGCTGTTGCAGCACTCAGTTGTTCCTGGATACGTAGGCGGGCAGCCTCCAGTGATGCGTCTGTTTGCCATTGGACATCATCATCATCTTCTTCCTCTTCAACACGAGGCTCCTCATGGATCTTACCATGAGGAGGTGATGCACGGTCTTCATCAGAGCCATTGGGTTTCTTTTTTGATTTTGCAGTTCCATCCTTGGAAGAGGTAGAGACTTTTTTCTTACCTTCCTTTTTCAATTTCTTCTGTTCCTCATCAGCTGCTTCACCTTCTTTCAGTCTCTCCTTCTCAGCCCTTCTCATGGCCTTCTTGTCTTTGGACCCCTTCTTGGGTTCAGGAGGATTCTTCAGTATAAAGGTGGTCAGCTTGTCTCTCATATCCACATCTGACACAAACCCACACGCAGCGCATTTCAGCTGGATCATTTGACCCTTGGTGATCAAGATCTCAGTTTCAGGATTTCCACAACCGTAGCACTGAACATATTTCTTAATGAAGTTCTCCAGAAGACCAGCAAGTTTTGGAGTATCATGTGCCCCGTTCACATGAGAAGTCCCGGTTTTCTCATCAAATTTGGATTGAGCTCCCAGCTCACAACCAAAATACTTGGTTGTGTAAGAAGCTGGCCTAGCCAAAGCCTTTGCAATGTCAACCATATTGACTACATTGGTTTTGATGCCATTACCTCTGCCCTCAATTTTGGTAATCATTCTGGGCATCTTATACCTGTAGAAGGCATCATCACTGTTTCCAGCTCCAATGTTTTGTAAATCCATGATAATAAGTAGTGATTATCCAAAAGACAAACACGATATCACAGGCAACAAAGTTTTGAATTTGAAGTGCAAGCAGTAGCAATGTTGGCCTTTAAGGCTGTGAGGAGTTGAAAAGAAGACCCTCCTTTAACTATAGGAGGTTGCCAAACGAAGCAACCACAGAACTCAGGAGATCCCTGATATGGCTCGAGATGCATGCAGCTGATTTTTCTTGGCAAGGGTCTGTGCTTTTTTCTAGACGAAGGAAAATACTGTCCAAGCAATCCAACTGATTCCAAATAGATGATGGCTTGTTCGGACATAAAAAAACCTCCAATGCAACACCTTCACCTAAGAATCTGCTCAACTGGCAGGAATCCTATGTCAATAACAGGAAGATTTATTATTCATATAATGTAAGCTGAAGGCTTATTTAAAAGGAAACAACTGTAAAGTAAGAATTACCAATAATTCTTACAAAGTAAATAGTCTAATACACAGGGCAGTAACTGAAAAGAAGATAACAGGAAAATTACAAAAAGGGGACACCATAACTGAGGAAGGGCAAGAAGATAACAATCTTCAAATATTTTAAGCATTTCAAGCAGAAATTGTGTTGCATATATTCCAAAGAACAAAGGTACATCTGAACTCAAAATAAACCATGATTATGGCATGAATACAAAACAATGGAGAAGTCTAGACTTCCTCTAAGATTTACATAAATAGTTGGCCAAATCAATCGTCAACCATCAGCCAATATATGTAAATCAGCAAAACCGAACTCCGCTTGGCATTACAGCATTTATTTATTTTATCCCGAACAAGTTAAGTTTGATATCGATTGATTGAAATTTGAAACAAGGTTTAGAATTAAAATAATTTAGTGTCGCATAGAAACCAAGATTATTCAAACAAAACACTGAAAAAAACCCCCACATGTTAACATTAACAATGCACAGTAAAACACCAGGGCAAATCCCAGAAGCTGATTAGAAGCTCCTAATCCGCAGCAAATATATAAATCCTTGAAACATAAACATGATCGAGTCTTCTACTTTCATGAATCTATAACAGTTATAAGTATATAACGAAACACTTGATATTGTTAACGACATGTGGTTGCCTCCATTGAATCAGAAAACATCGGTTACGGCTATTCTATCAAACAAGTCATAGATACAGCCAAGAACTGAAATTGATTATGATCTAAGCTTACTGAACTAGAAGTCGACAACAATTATCCCAAAAAAACCATCAATGAAAAATCAGATTACCAAAAATTTAAACTACAATAAAAATAAATTAAATGACCGATAAGAAACTTGTACCTGCAGCAAACCGAGGCAAGAATCTCCGCGGAAGAAAGCAAGTTAAGGAACAAGGAACGGCTTGGAAAAGGAGAAAGCTAGGGTTAGGGTTGATACAAATGCCGGTATGAAGCGAGATAGGGAGGGAAGTAGAGCTGCTTGTTCCCATATATAGCCGCCTCAGAAGGAGAAACTAGATCCTTCCTTTAGGATTTTTTTTTTTTTTTTTTTTTTAAAAATAAATAAAATATGCATATTTTTCTACAAAAGATAAAAATTTCCTTTTAGAAAAAAACATATAAATACCATTTCAATTTAAGAAACCCCAAAAGTCTTTTATATATATATAGATATATATATATATATATATATATATATATATATATATATATATATAAAAGATGAATTTTAGGAAAGGGGTTAAGTTCACCCACGATCTAAGGGTAAGGTGAAATCTTCCTCCTTCCTAGGTGATATCAATGTTGGACAGAACAACCCATCTATTACCCTCATTTGTTTACCTAGACACCCAAGAGCTAAAATGCCCCCCGTCAGCACCTTGACTAGAGCTGGGAATTAAGGTCGGCCCTCCAGGGCCCAGAGTAAGAAAAACGCCTGTTTTTCAAAGCCCGGCCCGAGAACACTAGGGCCAGGGCCAGCCCGCAAGATCCGGAAATTACTATTCCAAATTTTAACTATTTTTCCTCCATTTTTTTTAAAAAATATAATTAGTAAATTATAACACGAATCATTCAATAAATAAACATAATCACTAATTCATAATCAAAAGCAAACTATGTTCACAAATAACTCACATAAAACATAAAAAGCATATCACTAAGTGGCATTAGTACGATGAATATTATTGTCGTCATCTTTGTCACTATCATCGATTTTAACAATTGTTCTTCACTTTGAGTAGCAGTTTCTAGCTCATGAGTAAGAATATAATGAAATTTTTCTCCCGCATTATGGACACATCCATAATCTTTATTTACAACAACTAATAAATCAAATCATAAAATTAGAGTATAGTTATTATGTATTTATAGTTAAATGGATAAATAACTCTATAACAAATACAAAATCTATATAAATTAATAAATTTAAAAAAGAAAAACAGAAAAAGCTACAGGGAAAAGAGTCTATAGTGCTGGCCCGAGGCCCTTCAAGGCCGACCCGCTTAAGCCCGAGACCCGTCAGGGCTGGGCCTCTAGGGCTAATTTCAAATAGCTCATCCATTTTTAAGCCCAGCCCTTAAAGGGTCAGGGCTTAAACGGGCTGGCCCGATGGGCCTAACCCATTTTCTCGGCTCTAGCCTTGACCAACTCTAAGATCGAATTCCCTCCCTTTGATGAGTCTGACCCTTTTGCCCGTTAAGCCCAAAGACGAGGAATCCCAAAAGTCTATTAATCTATGGAAATGACAGAGTTGATGAGATATGAATATGGGTTTTTAAAGTGTTGGCTATTTTACAATAATGCATGAATATTTTAATTTAAAAGGAAAAAACTCTCTGGGCAGCTGTTGGAGAAAACCAAACTAGAGAGATTCTAAAAAAAAAAAATAGTAACACGCATAGTTCAATTATCAATTAACTCATCCAAAAAAAGTAAGAAAAATCAACAAATCCTATTAAGTTCCATCACCATCGGAGGTGATAAAGAATCTCATATCATTTTTTCCCTTTTTCTCATTCCTTTCCTCACCTTTCAACAAGAAAACAAAAGCGAAAAAAATTAATGATGTTGAGCTCAAACATAAAAAATCTAGCTCGAACACAAAAAATTAAATGTTGATCTCTTGCTCTTCTTGGAACCTTTTTCTACATCTCCTCCTCCTCCTCTTTTGCAACTGAATCGAGCTCAAGCATGGTGGCAGAGAGAGAGACAAAAGGGGAATGAGAGAAAGGGAAGACATTGAGAACAGAGAGAGAGAGAGAAGGGACGAATTTACTGTCGCCATCGCTGGAAATCCTATATTCACTATGAGGACCTATCATGACCATTGCTGGAGGTCACACAACACCACCATCGAAAGGCACTGGCCATTCTCTCGTCCTCTCATCTTCACCACCACCACCCTTCATCTCACCATCGTCACTATCTATTCATCACCAACACCACCATTGTCCTCTTCATTCTCATCACCACCGATAAAGATCAGGGCTGGAAGGGAGGCTATGACTTTCGAATAGTGAAGGGAAAGAAGGAAATCAAAGAGGGAGAAGGTATTTGATTTCACTACCATCGTCCACCATCGCCATCTCTATCTTTTCCTCAAGATCACGTTTACACCACAATCATCAGCTCCATTAGTCCTTTAATTGCTATCGGAAGGCGATAAGCTCCTTCTTTGGGCTCATTAATCCGTCCATTAGAAGCCGGAGGGGGAGGCAAAGAGGAAATAGAGAGAGAGAGGGGAGAAAAGAAAATAGTGAGAAATAGAGGAGAATAATATAAAACTTATGAAAATAGAGAACAATAACAAGAGAATATAGAAATAGAGAGAGAGAGAGAGTAAGGAGAGATTCTATTTCAGTGTACTCAAAATGTTTACAGAAGGCCTCTATTTATAGAAGGAAAATGGGCCTTTAGTGTAATTTCCACTTTGGGTCATTTGATGCAATATTCCCATAATTACATAACTGTACACTCACGGGAATGCATTCCCGTGAGTTGTATAATTTTGTGCGTGGGTCCCACCAAATAGTAAACTACTATGCAATGGTACTATGCGTGGGTCCCATATCATCTTATAATATTTGGAGCCCGGGAGTCAATGGACATCCACATAATCAGTATATTCATAACACTCCCCCTTGGATGTCCATTTATTAATGTGTCTCGTTAAAAACTTTAACTAAGAAAAACCCAGTGGGATAAAAACCTAGCCAAAGAAAAAAAAAATACATCATTCATTGATACACTATCCAGTGCTGCCTCATTAAAAACCTTTCTAGGAAAACCCAGTGGGACAAAACCTAGATAAGGGAAAAAGAGTACAGCGTGTATCGACTCCCCCTATTGACAACATCAGTTGAGATCTTTGAGTCTTCGAAGACCAATACCATAAACAAGCTTCTTAAAGATTGCTTCTGGAAGTGACTTGGTAAATAAATCTGCCAAATTTTCCCTTGAACTAATTTGCTGGATATCTATTTCACCATTCTGTTGAAGATCACGAGTAAAGAAAAATTTTGGTGAAATATGCTTCGTTCTATCGCCCTTGATGTATCCTTCTTTAAGTTGGGCAATACATGCAGTATTATCCTCATATAGAACTGTTGGAACCATTTTACTAGAAGATAAATGACAAGTAGTTCGTATATGATGAATTACTGACCTCAACCACACACATTCTCGACTTGTTTCATGCATGGCTAGGATTTCTGCATTATTAGATGAAGTGGCTGATATAGTTTGTTTCATAGATCGCCATGAAATTGTTGTACCTCCACATGTAAATACATAGCCTGTTTGTGATTTTTAGTCATGTGGATCAGACATAAATCCAGCATCTGAATAACCAATCAGTTCATGTTTAGATACATTTGAATAATATAACCCCATATCCATAGTACCTCTGAGATAACGAAAAATACGCTTTACACCATTCTAATGCCTCAGTGTTGGTGCAGAACTATATCTTGCTAATAAATTAACAGCAAATGTTATATCAGGTCTTGTGTGATTAGCAAGATACATTAGTGCCCCAATAGCATTAAGATATGGTACTTCTGGACCAAGTAATTGTTCTACACCTTTTTTGTTAATTACTTGGGGTTGGAATGGATCTTTTTCTTTTATCAAAGATCTTACAACCATTGGAGTACAGAATGGATGTGACTTATCCATATAAAATCGTTTCAAGACCTTCTTTGTATAAGTTTCTTGATGTACAAAGATCCCGTCCTTCAGGTACTCAATTTGTAATCCAAGACAAAATTTTGTCCTACCTAAATCTTTCATTTCAAATTCTTTCTTCAAACAATGAATTGCTTTTGTAATCTCTTCAGGAGTTCCAATAATGTTGATATCATCAACATAAACAACAATTATAGCAAATTCATTTCTCGATCTTTTTATAAAACTGCATGGGTATATCGGGTCATTTTTATACCCTTCTTTCAACAAATATTCTTTAAGGCAATTATACCACATGCGCCCTGATTGTTTCAAGCCATACAGGGACTTATTTAATTTGATCGAGTATTGTTCTCATGAATTTGAATCTAATGCTTCAGGCATCTTGAGTCCTTCAGGAACTTTCATATAGATATCACTATCAAGTGAGCCATATAAATAGGCAGTCACAACATCCATTAGATGCAAATCAAGCCTTTCATTTGCTGCTAGGCTAATTAAATAACAAAAAGTAGTTGCATCCACTACTGGTGAATATGTTTCTTCAAAATCTATGCCAGGTCTTTGTGTAAAGCCTTGGGCTACAAGGCGTGCTTTATACCTTGTAATTTCACCCTTTTCATTTCTTTTCCGTACAAAAACCCATTTATATCCAACTGGCTTTACATCTTTAGGTGTATGGACTATAGGTCCAAATACTTTTCGTTTTGCTAATGATTTTAATTTTGCATTAATGGCATCTTTCCATAGGAGCCAATCTTTTCGTTGTTGGCACTCTCTAATGGATTTTGGCTCATGATCCTCTTCTTCATTCATTACATCATATGCCATATGATTAGCAAAAATGTCGTCAATGTTGACTTCATTACGGTTCCATTTGATATTATTTGTGACATAATTTATTGAGATCTCATTATTTTCATACATTTCAGATACCTGGATCTCTTCTGGGGCCTCAATATTCTCCTCTGGAGATAATTTCTCTTCATGAAGTGGCTCATCCAGAGCTACGCTTTTTTCTTGATTATCCTCGACTTGGCCATCTATAATCTTAGCTCCTTTTCTTTTTCAAGGATTTTTATCTTTGGAACCGATAGGCCTACCACGCTTAAGGCGTGCTTTTGATTTATTTGTAATCGGTTGTCCTACAGGGACATCAATTCGAATAGGAGCATTAGCAGTTGGAATATGTGACTTTGTCACTTTCTTTGGGTCAGTGAATGCTTCTGGCATTCGATTAGCTGAATTCTGTAAATGAATTATCTTTTGAACTTCTAGTTCACATTGTTTTGTACGAGGATCAAAATGAGCCAATGATAATTCATTCCAGCTAATCTCTTTATTCAACTGCTTATTTTCTCCCCCTAATGTTGGGTAAACTGATTCATTAAAATGACAATCTTCAAATCGTGCAGTAAATAAATCTCCTGTAGATGGTTCTAAATATTTTATAATTGAAGGAGATTTATACCCAACATAAATTCCCATTCTTCTTTGAGGACCCATTTTAGTACGTTGTGGAGGTGCTATAGGCACATATACTGCACATCCAAAGGTCCGTATATGAGAAATATTAGGTTCTTCACCAAAAACCATTTGTAAGGGGGAGAAAAATAAGCAGATTGGGTAAAGATAAAGTGAAATGAATTATCATTGGCTCATATTGGTCCTCATACAAAGAAATGTGCACTAAAAGTTTAAAAGATGATTCATTTGCAGATTTTAGCTAATCAAATGCTAAAAGCATTTACTGACCTAAAGTGACAAAGTCACATGTCCCAACTGCAAATGCTCCTATATGAATTGTTATAAAGCACGCCTAAAGCGTTGCTGGTCCATCGGTTATAAAGATAAAAATCCTCGAAAGAGAAAAGGAGCTATAAAATATAGATGATCAAGTCGAGGATAATTAAGTAAAGCTCCAGAAGAGTTATCTTTTGATGAGATGTTATCTCCAAAAGAGATATTATAAGAAAAGTGTATTGTGGTCCAAGAGAGACCTAGGTACCTAATATATGTAAATATAATGAGATCTCGATAAATTATGAATGAAATCCGATGGGACTGAAAATGAAGTCGACGTTAATAATATCTATGATAGCATATGCTGCAATGAATGATAATGAGGATCATGAGCCACAATATATTTGTATGTGCTAGAAGCACATAAGGCGCCAGAAACACATATGTCCCAAAAGGACTCAAGATGATAGTGCATATAGCATCATTATCTGAATAAACATTTATTGAATTTCTATATGCACATATATATTTATGAAAAGATTATTATGACTTTACTTGACAGATTTAGATCTTGCAGGTATATAATGAACAATCAAATTGGGCGTTTCTAACAGAATATTTGATGACAGCATCACATTCCACATAATTAACACTCTTTTTTATAGAGGCTTGGTAAAGTTTCGCTAAATGTTCTGGTGTACGACAATTACGTACCCAGTGTCCCTTCATACCACACCGATAACATTTATGTTCAACAACTTTTGAAGAACCTTCTTTATCATTCTTTTGTCCTTCATTGTTCATCTTTTTCTGGTGGGTATAAGGACTATAATAACCTCTTCCACCATGATAAGGACCATGATTATTTCTACCTCCACGATTTCCACGTCCTCGTCCACGACCACGGCCACGACCACGACCGCGACCATGGCCACGACCATGATCATTCCGTACACTCACATTCGCTTCAGGAAATGGAGAAGATCCAGTGGGACGATTTTCATGATTTTTCAATAATAACTCGTTATTTTGCTCGGCTACTAGTAAACATGAGATTAACTCAGAATATTTTTTAAAACCTTTCTCACGATATTGCTATTGTAAAAGCAAATTCGAAGCATGAAAGGTAGAAAAAGTTTTCTCTAATAAGTCCTCATCAGTTATTTTTTCACCACATAATTTTAACTGAGAACTTATTTTGAAAACAGCTGAGTTATACTCACTTACAATTTTAAAATCTTGTAACCTAAGATGAATCCATTCATAACGAGCTCTAGACAAAATCACCGTTTTCTGATGATCATACCTATCTTTCAAACTAGTCCACAATTCAAATGGATCTTTCACCGTTAAATATTCAGTTTTCAAACTTTCATGAATATGGTGTCGGAGAAAAATCATAGCTTTAGCCTTTACTTGAGGGGACGCATCATTTCCTGGCAATATGGCCTTTCCAAAGTCCTTTGCTTGAAGATGGATTTCAGCATCTAAAACCCATGATAGATAATTCTTCCCGGTGATGTCAAGAGCATTAAATTCAAGATTTGAAAGGTTGGAAGACATGATTCAAACTAAAAATAATAAAAATAATTAGAATCATATTATAAAATCTTATTATAAATTAAAACATAATTTAAAGAACGGTAAATAAACATGCTAAGAAAATAAAAATAAGATGAGATAGGAATGAGAGTAAACTCACAGCGAGACCTATCTCATCCGAAGGTAAGAAAGATGATGCATATATTATATAATATATAGACAGCAGTAAAGAATTAAGATAAACAAATGGAGATGAGATAGGAATGGGAGTAAACTCACAGCGAGACCTATCTCATCCGAAGGTAAGAAAGATGATGCATATATTATATAATATATAGACAACAGTAAAGAATTAAGATAAACAAATGGAGCCCTATTAGTGCCGCCACCATAAAAAGTAAATAAATGCATAAATAAATGGTAGTAACATAAATTTAAATGTTAGTGGCATAATGTAAATATTAATAAAGTCAGTATGGAGCTTAATATCGCCACTATGAAATAAATACATAAAACAGTAAAATTAAATTACAAATGGAGCTTAATGTTGCCACCATAAATTAATAAATAGGGAGTGGGAAGAATATATAAACATAAATAAATTACTGTAAATAGTAAAATATAAATTTACCGTGAATAGTAAAGTTACTATTCACAGTGAATAGTGAATAAAATAAAATTACTGAAATATTAAATCTAGACTTCCATAAAGGAGTCAAAATGAATAGAAATATAAAATTACTGAAAAAGGTAAAATTAACATGAATAGTAAAAATTACTATTTACTGTGAATAGTAAATAGTAAATAATCTCAAATCTTAACCATGGAACCCGATGTTCAAAATAATCGGTAAAAGTAGAACTTTAATTCCATATCATAGTTAAGATTATCCCAGATAGAAAAAATAAACAAATAGTAAAGGAGATGGTAATAAAATCTTACCTTGGTAGAGTCTTGGTGCTGATAACGTAATATAAAACTTATGAAAATAGAGAACAATAACAAGAGAATATAGAAATAGAGAGAGAGAGAGTAAGGAGAGATTCTATTTTAGTGTACTCAAAATGTTTACAGAAGGCCTATATTTATAGAAGGAAAATGGCCTTTAGTGTAATTTTCACTTTTGGTCATTTGATGCAATATTCCCATAATTACATAACTGTACACTCACGGGAATGTATTCCCCGGAGTTGTATAATTTTGTGCGTGGGTCCCACCAAATAGTAAACTACTATGCAATGGTACTATGCGTGGGTCCCATGTCATCTTATAATATTTGGAGCCCGGGAGTCAATGGACATCCACATAATCAGTATATTCATAACAGAGAAGGCTTTTTCCTCAAACTTTGATATCCCATATTCATACAAGAAACTTATTTGTCATTTTACTAATAGATATTTTGAGGTTTTATAAGTTCAAATGGTATTTATGTGTTTTTGTATTTTTTTGTCTTTTTTTTGATAAATTGTAACACATAAAATATGTAACTTGGTTTTATTGTATATTTCAGGTGAAAAAAAACATTATATAAAAAGGTAAAAAAACATATAATAATTTTATAGAAAGAAAGAATAAAATTCAAATCTTTTTGTAACAAATATATTTTGGGAGTATTCAAATTTGTTACGCTACTTTCCCATTACTTCTAGAAAAATAAACTTCCCAAGGTAAAAAACAAAACAAAAACAGAAAATAATCTTCCTTTGACATTATAATAATAAAAATGACAAAAGTAGGTCTAGGTAGCCAAATTAAATTTTATAAAAAGGTAAAGTTAAATTAAAATAAGAAAATATTGAAACTTCATCTTCCAAACGTAGCAATATATATATTACTTCATGATACAAGAGTTACTTAACTAATTCTTTTAAATTAAAAAAAATGAAATAAATTGTTAAATTTGAACGAACGTGAACTTCTTAAAATATCTATTTATAATATTAAATTACACATAAAGTTATAAGTTAGAGGAAAATCATAGATATAAGAGATAAAATGTACTGAGATCTTATATTTTATATCAAACCCTACCATCAACTAAGGATGAAATATGATTTTAAGTAATTTTGAACTCTAAGCACTTAAATACTCATTAAAAAAATTTATTATATTAGTGGTTCTCCCAATTTGGTTTATTGTGTGTATGACTTAGCTTTTAGATTTACAATTTATGAGGTAAACATATAAAAGGAGTTTTTACTCAACTTGAGGAAAATGGCTTTTGAAATTGAAACTATGGTTTTAGAGTTACTCAAACATTCATCAATATAACTCACATGCACAAAAAAGGTCTAATGTAACTTTTTTTTTCCAAAACATGTATATCCTCCTATAGACAATCATATTCGAGATATTATGAGACACTAAATGTGGACACATCTATTATTAGGGGCTTGAACCTTGATTTACCACATTATAAAGGATTAACCCCTTTTACTAAACCTAACCCGGTTGGTAAACCTAATAATAGCATAATTAGTAAAAAAGTTACGCCTATTGTCAGGCCTATGTAGGTATACTAGTTTTTTGAAAAATAAAAAAATAACATTATTATGTATAATTATATATAAGGGAAAATTAATATGACTCAATCCCTGATTTTTTTTGGCTCCATGATGACTCTTATTTCTTAATTTAATAAATTAATTCTAAATGGCAAAAGAGGTTGCTGACGGTGATAAAAGTAATGCTGATGCGGGCTTCCAAATAAGCTCCATCTTGCTCTGTTCAACTCTGCATAGAAAACTCCATCGGCTACAAACTGAGGAGCACAAGCTCAGCGTCACAAACAGCTTTTGACTTCAACAGAAAAATAAAAAACGACAGCTTCTCTTCCATTTCGGCTGGTGACGCTTCTACCAGGTTCGAAGTAATGACAAGCACACAATTCTAACGTCAGACTAGTGGACTACCAAGAGGCAAAGACGTAACGTAGTGATATTGTAGACTAGATTATCTTGTTGAATGGGTTCAAAACTTAGCCACTGGTTGTACAGAGCCACTTCTTCTCCTTCCTATAATATTACATGCTTCTAAGGCTTTGTTTGGGGTTCCATTTTGGAGGGAAAGGAAAGGAAAGGAAGGGTTTTGGTAGTCTCTTCCCTTGTTTGAGAGTTTTAAAAATAAGAGGGGAGGGAATCAAGGATTTTTACAAATCCTCCAAAACCCTCATTCTTCACAAAAATGAAGTTCCCCCCAATATGAAGGGTTTTAAGAGGGAACATGGATTAATTATTTTTTTACCCTCGTTCAAATAAAGCACTCTCATTATTTATGATCTCTTTTCTATTCTTGGAATGCACACGAAAAATATTTTTTAGAGAGATAAAATACTTTTTAGAAAGAGAAATACTTTTTTAGGGGAAAATATTTTCTAGAGAGAGAAAATACTTTTTAGAAAGAGAAAATGCTTTTTAGATGGGAACACATTTCTAGAGAGAGAAAATACTTTTTAGAGAGAGAAAATTCTTTTTAGAGAGAGAATGTGCTTCTTAGATGAGAACATATTTTTAGAGGGGAACAAATTTTTAGAGAGAGAAAATGCTTTTTAGATGGGAACACATCTTTAGAGAGAGAAAATACTTTTTAGAAAGAGAAATACTTTTTTAGGAGAAAATATTTTCTAGAGAGAGAAAATGCTTTTTAGATGGGAACATATTTTTAGAGAGAGAAAATACTTTTATAGGGGAAAATATTTTTAGGGAGAGTTAATATTGTTTAGAGGGTAAAATACTTTTTAGAGAGAGAAAATACTTTTGTAAGGGAAAATATTTGTGGAGAGGAAAAATACTTTTTAGAGGGAGAAAATACTTTTATAAGGGAAAATATTTTTAGAGAGAGAGAATACTTTTGTAGGGGAAAATATTTTAGAAAGAGAAAATACTTTTGTAGGGAGAATATTTTTAGAGAGAGAGAGAAAATACTTTTTTAAGGGAAAATATTTTTAGAGAGAGAAAATATTTTTTGAATATAAAAATTACGTAAATAAATTTTTTTAGAAAATTTAAATTTATTTTTATTTTTAAAGTATAATAATTATATTAATTTTTTAATAAAAGGATAAAATAGTAAAAATAACTCATTAATCCTCCATCTTCCTCCCTTACTATTTTTTTAACTCCCAAACAAGAGGAAGAAATATCTTCCATTTCCCTTCATTCTCCTCCCCTCCAAACTCCCTATATCTCTTTCCTTTCCTTCTCCTCCAAACTCCCAAACAAAGCCTAAAGGTAGAAACCATGAATATATAATCATCTTAAGTTCTCAATAACGACCTTTCTTCCTCACTTCTCGTCCTCATTTCCGTTCCCTCTTATAATTTCTAGTACATTCACACACGTGGGCGCACACTCATTCTTCCACGTTTTCCTGTATTGATTGTTGAGAAATACATCAAACAAACTTGCAGCCTTATTGCGACCTAAGAACAGAGCAAGATCACATCGACCTAAGAACAGACCCTTGGTCCTTAGGCTCAATTGGCAAAGGAGTCGGGCGTTTACCTAGGTAGGGCAAGCCGTCTATTATCCTCAAGCGTTTACCTAAGCACCTAAGAGCTAAGATGTCTCCCCCAACGCCTTGACCAACTTCAAGATCGAACCCCCTCCCTTTGGTAAAAGTGTCTGACCTCAAGAAGAGAGAGGCCTGTTGGTTTGGGAGCCAGAAGTGTTGGAGAGTAGAGATTAGTCGGGGAGAGAGAGAAAGAGAGGTGGTCAAATTTGAAGTCTTTGGATTCATTTTTTTTTTAACTTAAGAATAAAAAAATACTCTGGAAATGGTCAAGTCAACTTTGGAAATGATGAATAAAAAATACTCCAGTTTTTTTTTAAAAAATTATTTTCAATCATCATACTGGAATTTTTTATCCCTCATAATCTCTACATCATATCCATCCATCCAATCAATATAATATTACTTTTATTTTTCTTTTCTCTTTTCAATCAACGGTCCAGATGGGATGATAAGGAATGAGAAGAAAGAAAGCTTATAAGAGGATCTCTTTCCGAAAATCTGTGATTTGATATATACTGGAATTTTGAGGCCTGTAGTTGCTTTTTTTTTTTCTTTTTTCTTTTTATAGAGTTATTGAGGTTAGAGTAAGAGTTGTATATGGTTTAGATTTTTGTTTGAGTGGTTGATTTAAGAAAACTAAAATTATGGTTTCATTAGGGAATATGATTTATGATATGAGATATATTAAATTCGAGTTTAGTGATTTATTCTATCTTATTGGAGGATTGAATTACGTAGAATTGAGATTATTGAATAAATGTAAATATTGAAAAATTTGGGTGAAACTTTAAGTGTTGGGAATGAGGTGTTTTTGAAGAAATTGAGGAGATAGTTATAGTTTAATGATTCTAAAAGTAAGAATGAATTAATGGATATAAAAAATAAGGGTGAAGAGGCAAATTTACCAATAAATTATTAGTCCAGAAGCGTCCAGCATAATAAAATATTAAGTGGATCAAAACTACCAATAAACTTTTAAAAATGTAAAATCCACACAATGCCATTAGTTTGAAGGTAACGTCGTTAGTCTGAGGTCCAGAAAAAGTTACAGAATAGGAAATTTGAATTACGCCCCCTCTAATCCTAAATATTCATCAAGCCCAAAAGATTAAGCCCCATATTAATTAATTAAGGAGTCATTATGCACCTAATTTGGGCCATTAAGCCATCAATGTGATCCAATAAACTTATTCAGGTGCTTCTTAATATAAAACTGATGAAAATAGAGAATAATAACAAGAGAGAATCTAGAGAGAGAAAGAGTAGAGAGAAGTTCTATTCCAATGTATTCTGAATGTTTACAGAAGGCCTCTATTTATAGAAGGAAAATGAGCCTTTAGTGTAATTTCTACATATGTGTCATTTGCTGTAATTAACTCCAAACCAAAATACTATGCGTCCCGTGAGAAACAACCCGTGAAGCTACAAACAATCCGTGAAGCTATAGTGATTCAATAATTGTATGTGGGTCCCACTAAATAGTAAATTACTATGCGTGGTACTATGCGCGAGTCCCATGTCATCTTGTAATATTTGGAGACCATGAGTCAATGGACATCCACATAATAAGTATATTCATAACACTCCCTCTTCGATGTCCATTTATGAATGTGCCTCATTAAAAACTTTAACTAGGAAAAACCCAGTGGGATAAAAACCTAGCCAAAGAAAAGAGTACATCATTCATTGATACACTATTGAGTGCTGCCTCATTAAAACCTTTTTAGGAAAACCCAGTGGGACAAAACCTAGATGAGGAAAAAAGAGTACAACGTTTATCGACTCCCCTTGTTGACAATATCAATTGAGATCTCTGAATCTTCGCAGACCAATACCACGGACAAGCTTTTCAAAGGTTGTACATGGAAGAGATTTAGTAAATAAATCTGCTAGATTTTTGCTTGAACTGATTTTCTGGATATCTATTTCACCATTCTGTTGAAGATCACAAGTATATAAGAATTTTGGTAATTTTGGTGAAATGTGCTTCGTTCTATCACCCTTGATATAACCCTCCTTGAGTTGGGCAATACATGCAGCATTATCCTCATATAGAACTGTTGGAACCATTTTATCAGAAGATAAATGACAAGTAGTTCGTATATGATGAATTACTGACCTCAACTACACACATTCCCGACTTGCTTCATGCATTGCTAGAATTTCTGCATGATTAGCTGAAGTGGTTATTATAGTCTGTTTCATAGATCTCCATGAAATAGCTGCACCTCCACGTGTAAATAGATAGCCTGTTTGTGATTTTCCATCATGTGGATCAGACATAAATCCAGCATCTGCATAACCAATTAGTTCATGCTTCGATACATTTGAGTAGTATAATCCCATATCCATTGTACCTCTGAGATAACGAAGAATTTGCTTTACACCATTCCAATGCCTCTGTGTTGGTGCAGAACTATATCTTGCTAATAAATTAACAGCAAACGATATATCAGATCATGTATGATTAGCAATATACATTAGTGCCCCAATAACACTTAGGTATGGTACTTCTGGACCAAGTAGTTCTTCTACACCTTTGTCATTAATTATTTGAGGTCGAAATGGATCTTGATCCTTATCCAAAGACCTTACTACCATTGGAATACATAATGGATGTGACTTATCCATATAAAATCGTTCTAGGATCTTATTTGTATAAGTTTCTTGATATACAAAGATCTCATCCGTTAGGTACTCGATTTGTAGTCCAAGGCAAAATTTTGTCATGCCCAAATCTTTCATTTCAAATTCCTTTTTCAAACAATTAATTGCTTTTGAAAGCTCTTCAGGAGTTCCAATGATGTTGATATCATCAACATAAACAGCAATTATAACAAATTCGTTTCTCAATCCTTTCATAAAAATACATGGGCATATTGGGTCATTTTTATACCCTTCTTTCAACAAATATTCCTTAAGACAATTATACCATATGCACCCTGATTGTTTTAAACCATATAGGGACTTATTTAATTTGATCGAGTATTGTTCCCGAGAATTTGAATTAGATGCTTCTGGCACCTTGAGTCCTTCAAGAACTTTCATATAAATATCACTATCAAGTGATCCATATAAATATGCAGTCACAACATCCATCAGATGTAATTTAAGCCCTTCATTTACTGCTAGGCTAATCAAATAATGAAAAGTAGTCACATCCACTACTGGTGAATACGTTTCTTCATAATCAATGCCGGGTCTTTGTGTAAATCCTTGGGCTACAAGACGTGCCTTATATCTTGCAATTTCACCATTTTCATTTTTTTTCTTACAAAAACCCATTTGTATCTAACTGGCTTTACACCTGCAGGTGTTTGGACTACAGGTCCAAATACTTTTCGTTTTTCCAGTGATTTCAATTTTGCATTAACAGTATCTTTGCATAAGAGCCAATCTTTTTGCTGTTGACATTCTCTAATAGATTTAGGCTCATGATCCTCTTCATCATTCATTACATCATATGCTATATGATTAGCAAAGATGTCGTCAACGTTGACTTCATTTCGACCCCATCGGATACCATTCATAACATAATTAATTGAGATCTCATTATTTTCATACATTCCAGGTACCTGAGTCTCTTCTGGGACTACAACATTCTCTTATGGAGATAACTCTTCAAGAGATGGCTCTGCTGGAGCTACTGACTTTTCTTGATTATCCTCTACTTGACCATCTATATTTTTAGCTCCTTTTCTCTTTCGAGGATTTTTATCTTTAGAACCGATGGGTCTACCACGCTTCAGGCGTGCTTTAAAATCATTCACAATAGGTTTTCCTTCAGGGATATCAATTCGAATAGGAGCATTCGCAGCTAGAACATGTGACTTTGTCACTCTCTTTGAGTCAGTGAATGCTTATGGCATTCGATTAGCTAAATCCTACAAATGAATTATCTTTTGAACTTTTAGTTCACATTGTTTTATACGAGGATCAAAATGAGCCAATGATAATTCATTCCAGCTAATCTCTTTACCCAGCTGCTTATTCTCTCCCCCTAATGTTGGGAAGACTGATTCATTAAAGTGACAATCAACAAATCGTGTAGTAAATAAATCTCCTGTAGATGGTTCTAAATATTTTATGATTGAAGGAGATTCATACCCAACATATATTCCCATCCTCCTTTGAGGACCCATTTTAGTGCGTTGTGGTGGTGCTACTGGCACATATACCCACATCCAAAAATTCTTATATGGTAAATATTAGGTTCTTGACCAAAAACCATTTGTAAGGGGGAAACCTTTAGGTAACTAATAGGCCTGATGCAAATTAACATTGCAGCATGCAAAATGGCATGACCTCAAGCAGAAATTGGTAGATTAGATCTCACAAGTAAAGGTCTTGCAATAAGTTGCAATCGTTTAATCAAAGATTCTGCGAGTCCATTTTGCGTATGAACATGAGCTACAGGATGTTTAACATCAATTCCAAGACACATACAATATTCATTAAAAGCTTGTGAAGTAAATTCACCAGCATTATCAAGACGTATTTTCTTGATAGGATAATCAGGGTAATGTGCTCTTAATCGAATCAATTGAGCAAATAATCTCGCAAACACCAGGTTACGAGAAGATAATAAGCAGACATGTGACTGTTTGGTTGATGTGTCAATTAAGACCATAAAATATCTAAATGGTCCACATGGTGGATGTATTGGTCCACATGGTGGATGTATTGGTCCACAAATGTCTCCCTGTATCCGTTCTAGAAATGTAAGAGATTCACCTCCTACTTTGCTTGGTGAGGGTCGAATAATCAACTTTCCATTGGAACATGCATTACATAAGAAATCATGGGACTGTGGTATTTGCTTACACTTCAGGGTATGTCCACATGAATTTTCAATTATTTGTCGCATCATAATTGACCCAGGATGACCTAACCGGTCATGCCAAACATTAAATTTATGAGTAAACTTTTGGTTTTCATTGGCAAACTGCTGGTTTGCATTGGCAAACTGCTGGTTTGCATTCACAAACTTATGTTTTGTATTAGTAAACTTCTGGTTTACAATAGCATGTATTTCAATTGTACTTATAAATGTATAATACAAACCAGAAGAAAAAGCAGGAAAATTTTCTAATATGCATTTCCTACCAGAAATTATGTTTGTAATAGCAAGACATTCTTGATTATCTTTAGTTGTTGTTTCTATATGATATCCATTTTTGCGAATATCTTTGAAACTCAACAAGTTCCTTTTTGATTTGGTAGAATAAAATGCATTTTCAATGCATAATTTTATTCCTTTAGGTAACAAAATATTAGCTCTTCCGGAGCCTTCGATCAAATTTATACTACCAGATATAGTCTGAACATTGGCTTCTCGCATTACTAATGAAGAAAAATATTTGTCATTTTTTAGTATGGTGTGCGTTGTTGCGCTATCAACGAGACACAAATCTTCAGGATTGTTGTCAACAATATTCATTCTTCATTATAGATATATGAAAATAAAAATAAAACATAATTAAAAGAAATACATATACTAGAAGAAAGTTTCAACTTATTTAAAACATGACCATTCTAAACATGAAAAATAATTTATACTAAGTAATCAACAACATCAAAATGAGTCATTTCAACATTTTCATGCCTAGAATTCTCAGCCTTATCAACATGATTTGCTTCAATCTTTGGCCCTTTACCATTATTTTTCAATGATTCTTGGTAAAGGTCAACCAGATGTCTTGGCGTACGACAGGTATGTGACCAATGACCTTTTCCACCACAACGATAACATGTATTTTCAACATGTTTGTTATTTCCACTAGTTTCCCTTCTAGGGTTCTTTTCAAATTTTCCCCATTTAGGGTGAGAATTTGGTCCACCACGACCACGGCCACAGCCACGCCCACGATTATTGCCACCTTTACGTCCACGTCCTCGGCTACTAGAATCATTAACTACTGCATTCGCTTCTGGGAATGGAGTTGAGCCTGTTGGACGGGATTCATGATTTTTTAATAAAAGCTTATTATTTTGTTCAGCTACTAAGAGATAAGATATTAATTCTGCATATCTTTTAAAACCCTTCTCACGGTATTGCTGCTACAGGAGCAAGTTAGATGCATGAAATGTGGAGAATGTTTTTTCTAACATGTCTTTATCAGTAATATTCTCTCCACATAATTTCAGCTGAGAAGTAATCCTGAACATAGCAGAGTTGTATTCACTTACAGATTTAAAATCTTGTAAACACAAATGAATCCAGTTATATCGAGCTTTTGGTAGAATGATCATCTTCTGGTGGTCATATCTTTCCTTCAAATTGTTCCAAAGAACAAGTGGGTCTTTTACAGTCAAATATTCGACCTTTAGATCATCATGCAAATGGTGGCGTAACAAAATCATGGATTTGGCCTTTTTTTGATTGGATTCCTTATTCCTTTCTTTAATTGTGTTTTCTAGCTCATGGGCATTCAGATGGATTTCCACATCCAGGATAAATAGTTCTTTCCGGTGATGTCAAGAACTGCAAACTCAATTTTCGAAAGGTTTGACATGATTCAAACTATTTAAAGAAGATAAACATGAATTAAAAATAAGAATAATAATAACAATCAAATATTAAAGACAATAATTATAATTAAAACATTACGGCTTCAGGCCATTTATATCTTATAATGAGAAAATTAAATTTATATGGCTTCTGGTCATAAAAGCAATATGACTTCTGGTCATATAATTTTATAATAAGAAAATATAAGTATATGGCTTCTGACCATAATAACATAACATTAAATGTTAGTAACAATAAAAATAAATGTTATGTTAGCAGCAGTAAAAATGACAAAATCTGCAAACAGTGAATATCAAATCTAGATATCTATGTAGGAGGTAAAACCTTCCATGTAGAAATAAAATTAACAAAATGTAAAATTATCGTGAATGGTAAAAATTACTATTCACAGTGAATAGTAAATAAGGTAAAATTACTGAAAGATTAAATCTAGACTTCCAAGTAAGAGTCAAATGAATAAAATGTAAAATTACTGGAAAAATGGTAAATTTACTGTGAATAGTAAATTACTATTTACCGTAGTAAAATAGTAAATAATCTCAAATCTTAACCATGAAACCCGATATTTAAAATAATCGGTAAAAGTATATCTTTAATTCCATATCATGGTTAAGATTATCCCAGATAGATAAAATAAACATATAGTAAAGAAGATGGTGATAAAATCTTACCTTGGTAGAGCCTTCGTGCTGATAACGTAATATAAAACTGATGAAAATAGAGAATAATAACAAGAGAGAATCTAAAGAGAGAAAGAGTAGAGAGAAGTTCTATTCTAGTGTATTCTGAATGTTTACAGAAAGCCTCTATTTATAGAAGGAAAATGGGTCTTTAGTGTAATTTTTACATATGAGTCATTTGCTGTAATTAACTCCAAACCAAAATACTATGCGTCCCGTGAGAAACAACCTGTGAAGCTACAGTGAGTAAATAATTGTATGTGGGTCCCACTAAATAATAAATTACTATGCATGGTACTATGCGTGAGTCCCATGTCATCTTGTAATATTTGGAAACCGTGAATCAATGGACATCCACATAATAAGTATATTCATAACACTTTTATTAAAAACCTCTTTATAGGAAATAATTAGACACCCACATCCACAAAAAATTTCCGAACAATAATATCTGCACAAGGAATTCAATTTAATAAATATATAATTTTTCTCTGAAAATTATTTAAATATTTTTTCAAATTATTTTATATTTTAAATGAGACAATGATCGAATTAAGTCAAGATCTATTAAATTTAAATTAGTGATTTGTCGAATTTAGAAATTTCAAATTGCTCGATATAATTTAACGTCATGTGATTGAAATTGAATTATATTGAATATAACAATATTGCAATAGATTAGAAATTAATACAATTAATAATTAATATAAACTCAAATTTCAATTTGAAGGAAAAAAGTCTTTAAATTCATCACTCATCCAATTAAGTATTCATCAACTTGGTGTAAAGATTTTCTGAAACTCTTTATCGGTATAAATTTTGTAAGTAATTCAAAGATAGAGTAATATAAACTCAATTTTCAATTTGAAGGAAAAAATTCTCTAAATTGACCACTCTCCCAATTAAGTATAATTAAATTTTATAAGTATAAATTTTGTATGTCGATTAAAGAGGAAGTAACAATAAAATTTAAGTGTAAGTATCTATGTGTTTCGTTATTTTTTTTCTATTTTATATATGCACATATTTCCTCTTACTAAAACAATCATGTTTGAAGTTGTTTGGGCACTAAATTTAAACATCTCTCTTAGTAATAATTAGAACATTGATTCATTATGTTGTGAAGAACTGGTTTTTTTTCCATTAGACTCAATCCTATTGCAATTATTTTTTTATTTTTTCTCACTCATTTTTTCCACAAGTATCACAAACACTTTCAAATCAAGAAGCCTAAAAAGAATACTACTATCATATTGAGCCAATAAACAAACATGGAAAAAAACAACCATAAGATGCACATAGAAGATGCCTATTGAAATATACAAGCATGACATGATCCCAAAAGGTTTTGAAGAATAGCTGTCTATGCATATGCCACCTAATGTGAATATTTTATTGAATTCATTTTCTTTTTACCTACACATATGTCTATATACATATATAGATACTTACACACACACGTGTGTGTGTGTATGTGTGTATCTATTATTTTTTAGAATTATACTAGTTATCTATTTCTTACGATAAAGGGCGGAGAGGTGATTGCGTTTTTTTTTTTTTTTGGACAATAGGTGATTGCATTTCCATCACAAGCAAATATAGAAGTGCATAATACCGCAATTGGATTCTGGTACTTACCATAGTGGTAGAATTTGGTACAAATTAATCTACTTTATGTAGTCTAGATTTAAATTTTTTAAATAATAAATTCATTTATATAAAGTAATAATAAAAATAGGGTTAAGGTGTGATAATTATATAAAGTAATATATCATATGCAATATGGAGTGTTCAAGTTAAAATTTTCTGCTTAGTCATCTTAGTATGAGGTAAGGTGTGAGCATAAATACCTGTTTCTAATGAAACAGGATTCTCTCATCTTCCTTTTTCTCATATTCTTTTATCATCTAATATGGATCCTTGGTTGGAAAGGTGTGAGAAATGTTAAAGTAGTATTGTGATTGATTGGACGGATATAATTTAAAGATTATGAGGGATAATGAAAAAAAGATTATGAGAGAAACTCAACGCATTTCCAACTTCATGTTGGGGCAATTAATCAACTTTTTTTTTTTGGGCTATCTTTTTCATATTTCCTCATTGCCATCGTTTTATACTCCCTTGGTTCCTTAGAATTTTTTATTTCAAAAAATTTTGGACCTAAATATAAAAATAATGAGTAAAAAAAATACTATATCATGTCCTAGATATAATACCTAGTTTTCCTAGATATAATACCTAGTTGAATTTTTTTAGAAATATTAATGAAGCTAAATAAATTAATTTAAAGTCTTTATACTCATCATTTTTTCTAAACTAATTTGTCTGACTTATAAATTAATATATAATGTAATGATAAACAATATATGATATAATTACATAACTTCTTTAATTTCTCCAAAAAACCAACTGGATCATATATTAAAGACTGGAAAGAGTAGCTAAACTTTCTAATGAGATATAAACCAGTTTAAATCGTAAAAGTTAAGGAATATATTCCTTGATTGCTAAGGGGAAAAGAAGGCCAATCATACTCAGTAAATGCATAATTGGAAAACAAAGAATTTAGATATATTGATTACTATTGATATTTATATTCTAAAAAAATTATTTTAGAAACTAAATTAATTACGATTTAAAATGAACTTTCACAAAATAAAAAAAAAAGGATAATTATAGAGAAGTGCCAATGTAAGGAATTTAATTACTTATAAGTCTATCATCTTATGTAATTCTTTTTTTCAAAAAAATTCCACATGTTGGCAACTTGACATACATAGCCCGTTTGAGCTATAGCAGAAGTGATTTATTTTTAATTCGACTTTTACAAGCGTAAGATAGAATAAAAGTTAGATTGTAAATATTATTTGTGTTTGAATTGAGGGTGACAAAAGTGGTGTTTTCCAAAAAAAACTTGTTTAGATTATTATTTAAAAATTTAGTTGAGATGAAAAATAACTAAAAATAACATTAATTTTATTGAATACATATATATATATGCTACTTGCTTTGTGAATGATGATCCTTGCTATTCTTTCTTGTACATTTGTTCAATGCATTGTTAGATGAAAATCTTAGTGAAATGGAATGGAAATTGGTTTTCAAAATTGCAATTAGACTAAAATGCTTTAAAAACTAATATTTTTTTTTAAAAAAAATTTGGAATAAAAGTGAAATGGAATGGAAATTGGTTTTGAAAAGTATGATAAAAACCTTATAGAACAGTGAATTTTATCTATCTTTGCTTTAAAAGATAATGGAAGTGTACTAGTTTGATAAAAGTGTTCGATCAAAAGACCTTTTGAATTGGCTTGAGTTAGATGAATTAAATCTCACATACCAGGCAAAACTTGATTCTTCTAACTGAAACCCAATTCAAAACTGTAGCCAATGAAAAACAATAAAGACACAAGTAACCTAGGACCCTTGAATTACAAACATAATATATTCATAGCAACTCTAAGAATAAGCTTAACCGAGTCAATACATAAGAAATTACTATTACAATTTGTCATCACAACTTCACCAAACACATTAAAAATTTCAAACATCAAAAGAACACTACCAAGAAGCAAAATTAACAATGGATAAATAAATATTGGTGATCAAGTGAAAATGAAATCAAACAAGAGTGAGCCACGTTTGGAACAATGGAAGATCAAAGAAGATGGCTTAATCTGATGGTTGAGAGAGGACAATGAAGGAACCACAACTCAAATTCTGACAAGAAGACGGGTGAATCTTGCCGGTAAGGGTTTGTGTAGCAAAAGGGGAAGATCGACGTGGTGGAGGTGGTGGTGGGTATGGCAAGGTGCGATAGTAGTGACAAAGGGAGGTAATGGTGGTTTTAAACTCCACCTCTACGGTGACTCTATCACTCTTGGTCGCTCACGAATCTCCCTATGCTTTTTTGGCATCTCTGAGCTTTCCTGCTCACTAATAGACGATGGAGGTGAGGCGGTGAAGGGGGGATGTGATAGGGGTCCAATTTTTCGTCCTTCCTCATGGCATGATTCTGAGCTTCTCCGTGTTGCGCTTCGTGGCTGTCCCTCTCCAATCAGAGTTGCAAACAACCGATTTTTGGCTTCACAGATGCCAGATGCTTCAAATTTTGGCTTATCTCAGAAGTTTTTTTTCCCCTCCAGATAGCCCATTTGTTTGTGGTGTTTTACCAAACACAAAAAAAAAAACCCACTTAATTTTCTCTCTCTAGGGTTTTACTCTTAGCCACTGAGCTTTAAAGGCATTTAAACATCATGCCAAACATGCTGACAAATGATATTTATTATAGCACTTATGCTTAGTACGGGTGAGAATCAAGCAATTGACCTTTTATTAAAAAAAAAAAGTTTCAAATACATTAATTACCCTTTCATTTTGTCTAAATTACATAAATCTCTTACTTATTTTGAAAATGTGTATAACTTTACCTAGGGGTGAGTAGATGATCCGTGACCCACTTGACCACCCGTGACCCACCTGATCGCCCGTTACTCGTGAGATTTTCCCTGTTTTAAACCCACTCAGATTGGGCTTGTAACGGGTAACGAGCTACCTGTGCCTGTTTATATTAAACTGGGCGAGGGATGGGTTAACCACCAGGCCACCCATGCCCCTCGTTTACCTATATATTGAGATAAGTGAGAGTATGACTACAAGATGGGTTTTTTTTTGGGGGGGGGTCAAATATCACTCATATCAGACAAGTGAGAGTGTGAGACAACTAGACAAATCAGATAAGAGAAGAGAGTGAGAGTGAAGAAACATAAGATCAGTTCCTTACTTACTCCTTGTATGACATGACCCCCACTCTCATTTCCCAATTGTTTGAGACCTTGACAAGTTAACCTACACCAGTGTGGGCGTAAGGCAGTAACCCTTCAGTCCCTCCTCAACTCTGCATCTTGGATTGGGTTTCCGGCTGTTGTCTAGCTGGAGTCCTGGTGTCGCTCGGACTTTGGCCAACTCTCGGCCTATATCCCTCAACCTCGTAGAGAGCCAGCGTCCTCTGGTCACCCGATG
Source organism: Acacia confusa (assembly GCA_037074495.1). NCBI lineage: Eukaryota > Viridiplantae > Streptophyta > Magnoliopsida > Fabales > Fabaceae > Acacia > Acacia confusa. The sequence continues at coordinate 45,831,943 of CM073503.1, forward strand.
CTCTTCTCGATCTCGACATTGTCTCGATCTTGGCCTTTCTTGGAGTCTCAAATCCCACCCAAAGCTCAGCCTCTTAAGATTTCTCCATCTCTTGTCTCTCTCGATATCAATCTTGGCCACTCACGCTCTCATCTAGTCGGAGTAGCGGTCTCAATTGAACGCTCACCACTCTCAGTCTCTTGCCCTCAACATCTCCAAAGTAGACGCGACCTCTTCCTCTCTCCCTCAACCTCTCCCTCTCCCTCTCCCTCTCTCCCTCTCGCTCGCGACCTCTCACTCTTAGCCTCAGCTCAATTTTTGGCATCAAAGATATTCATGGACGATTGAATCTTGAGGTATATTGGTATTTTTTCTTTGGAAAAAAAAAACTCCTAGGCCAAAAAAATAAAATTAAACGGGTTCCTTGAACCTGTTTGATTGCACCTATTTAACCCATCTCGTTTTTATACGATTTATATGGGTTCATCCATAGGTATGGGGGTCCCTGTACCCATAGAATATAAACAGGCGGGCCATGGGTTCCCTATTTACCCCACAGGGCAGCCATGCTCGGCAGCCATGCTCGCCCACTGCTCACCCATAACTCTACCTTAAAACCAAAATGTCTTATATATTTTCCCTCTATTAAAATTTTGTTTTGATCAAAATACTCCATCTTTAAACATTTATATCATAAGAATTATTTAAATATTTATATTTGATAAAAAATTTCACACAACAAAAAAATAATTCTAATGCATATATTTTCAAACTTAGTTATTTAAGTTTCTTTTAAAAGGCTAAAAAATTATTGCAAATGCATATTTTTGTTATGTTTTAATTTTAAGAGATTATACGAAAAATTAAATTTATAATATTAAATTTCGAAATAAATATTTTACAACAAATATCTATAAGAAATTTAGTCAAATATATGTTTATAAAAATAATTAATCAATTTTCAATCAAATTTTTTATTTATGTTAATTAAATTATTTGAACTTCTCTACCATGATACAAATATCAAGCAAAAAATATTTGACAAAAAATAAATTAAGGAAAAACTCTTAATTTTTTTAATAAAAATTAGGAATTCAACATGAATAGTAAATTTTTAAAAAAATTTATTCTAATTTAAATTTTAATTAAAAATATATTTTTATGACACTATTAATGGAGTTAACAATTTAGACTTAATTGTATATATTCAAAATAGATGGGATCTTAGTGTAATTAGGATAAAAATATGAGGGTTGTTAGTGCATTTTACTCTTCAAAATAAATACTTCGTCTAGTTCAAAATATAATAATCAAAATTACAAGAGGGTGTGTTTTTCTATAAGACCCACTTTGTTTTTGTCTCTGCATTTCATACTTTTTTTTCCCATTATTCTTCCCTATATTCTCTTTCTTTCTTTTTTCCACTTGTTATCTCTCTTACTTACTCCATTTGGTTCATATTATAAAGCACTAACTATCAAGTATATAAGGTTCTTTTTATAAGACACTTGCTTGTTTTCAAAAAACACTAATTGTTTTTTTTCCATGTAAGCTCATAATTAACAAGGGTAGTGGGTGAGAGTCACTACAAAAAAATTGGTTTTTTGCGACGAAAAAATTCCGTAACAATATTCCAATTTTCTATCGCAAAATAGGATTGCGACGGAATTCGTCCATCGCAAAAAAAGCCTAGCAATTGCGACGGAAAATTGAATTTCCGTCGCAATTTGCCACGGAATTTTTTTTCCGTCACAAATTTCAATTGGGTTTTGCGACGGAATTTTTTCTGTCGCAATTGTGACGGAACCCAATTCTATCACAAAATTTAAAAATCATAAAAAAATATTTATAAACATAAATTTATTAAAATTACGTAATTTATTTTTTATTTTTATAAAAAAAGAAAATATCTAACCATATAATTTTTTGCATTTATATATATATATATATATATATATATATATATATATATATATATTAATGCAAAAAAAGTATGTGTGTTATATATATCTCATAAGAAAGTGATTTTGTTTTATGTCAAATAAAATAAAAGGTTAATTTCCTAATATGTTGAAGTGAATTATTTTTCCTTCTTTTTTCTTCATACGTCTTCTTTGGATACTGCTCTCAGCTTCATTTAATAATTGTCCCATAAAATGGATTTTTTCCGAATTAAAGTGGCCTATATATTCTAATAAATAACACAATGAGTCAAAAATTGTCTAATTCATTTCTCATTCTTTATGCAACTCTTAAGTATGCAAATCAAAATCACTCACCCTTAGGTTTCTAAGGAATATTCAGATTACCACGTTTGTCTCATTGCATAAATAAAAAATTTCAAAATCCTTGTAAATAGCTTGTTGAATAATGGACATGTTCAAGAAAATATAGATGAATATATGTCACCTTGTGATTGAAGAAGAAGAAGAAAGCAATGAAAAAAGAAAGCAATGAAAATAAGCCACTAACCTGGGGAGGAAGAAGAAGCAATACTGAGATCCCATGTGACTGAAAAACGAAAGGAACGAATGAAGAATGAGAGAAAGAATCGGGGGAGGGGGAAGTTGAAGAAAGAAAATGAAAAGGGGGAGGACGAAGTTGGGAGTTAAAAAGACGAAATTTTGCGATGGAATTTTTTTTTTTAGTCGCAAAAAATTGCAACGGAATTTTTTTCCGTCGAAAAACTCTAAGGGTTTTGCAACGGAATTTTTTTTCCGTCGCAAATTTTTTTTAAAAAAAATTTATTTTTCTGTCACAATTTTGCGACGGAATTTATTTGCAGTCGCAAAATTCCACTTTTTGCCACGGGATTTGAATTTTGTGGTAAAAAGTGGAATTTTGTGACGGAAAAAAAATTCCGTCGCAAAATTTCAAAATTTTGCGATGGAAAATATTCCGTCGCAAATTCACTATTTTCTTGTAGTGGGTAATAATTAATATAATAATAGAGTTAGTGCAATTAGGAGGGGTAATATTGGAAATTACTTAAATTTTATGACAACATTATCAACTTTAATTGTTTTTATAGGTTTGTCATAATTAAAAGTGGATACTTTCTAATAAGGACTAGAGGAAGTATTTCCTTCAAAGATAAGGGTATATTGGGAAAAGAAAGTAAATATATTGCATATTTATTGATTTTAACTGCTTTTAACTAACTTCTTGATATATGCAAGGATGGCAGATAGATGGATAAAGAGGTCGATGTCAATGGCGGAACTATGTTGTGGCCAGCTGGGGCCTTAATTAGCTCAACTGGTCTTCTCTTATCTTATGTATTTATATGTATGTATTATATAAAATTTTATTTTGGCCAATAATTTAGCTCCAGCTAATTTATTATATTTTCTATAATTATACTCTTTTTTTATTAGGACAATGTTTGGTTCATTACTCATTGGGCTGTGAGAGGAAAGTAAAATTCTTATTTGAGATACCTATTGAAAATATTAGTATGATCTTACATATTGTTTTAATTTAAAAAATAAAAAAAAGAATCATGGCCTATTAAAAAAAAGGATGATAATAATAATTCAAGGGGGCTTGTGGTCCTTTCGCTTGCACATGGAAGGGCATATTAAATTAAATACACACCATCTTCTTTTGTCATTTTCTTTGAGCGTATGAGACGGTCTAGAAACATCAAACTTCTTTCACTTTCAGGCTCTGGCGCTATTCATCTTCATTTTAAGAACTAAATAGATATCCAAAATCATTTTTCCTCACCTTACTCTTTTTATGAAAGTTATTTTACATATTTTTCTCTTCATAATGAGGGTAATATTGTGTTAATTAGTGAAACTTTTGTGGTTATATTTTGGGAGTCTTGAGTTTTAACAATTGATAACTATATATATGTAGAGGATGATCAATGGCTAATTTTAATCTTGTTTGAATTTATTATTTGGTTGTCTTATGATTTTATAATGAATTTTTATTTTTTAAAAAGTAGAATATAATAGGTTATTTGCTTAGTTGAAATTAAACCAGATCTGTATATTTTTTAAAATATTTTTTTAGGTTTATATTATATTTCTTTTATTTTCTCTAATCATTTTATCTTGAGTTACGTGGAATACACATTTAAGTATTAGTGTTGTGAATTGAGTAGTACTATAAGAATTTATGTTTAGTGAAAAAAGATACTAATTAATATTAAAAATTATTTATTGATATTTTCAATGTTATGTGATATTATTTAGTAAATAGTTGAATATATTTATTTTCTTAGTTTAAGCTAAAAGTATTTTCTGTTCAGCCAATGTGCAAGATCGGAATAAACTGATCTTCTGGTTTCGTTTTGCTCGACAGGAAAAATACCTGCGTGTTTTGAAGGGAAGACCTTGGTCTATTCAAGGTCATTTGCTGGGTCTCCAAATCTGGGAACACTATATGGTTTTGAATGAGGTTGATTTCTCGCAGACTCCTTTTTGGGTTCAATTGCATGGTCTCCCATTCGAAGCTTTTGATCACAAGAATGCTATTACTCTTGGAAATGCAGTAGGTGAATCTGTAATGTTTGAAAAACCTGAGTTAGACAGTAAACTGATGGACGCGTAGTTTCATCTGGGTTAGGTCCCTTATTAATCTTGCAGAGCCACTGATATGGTTGTAGTCGGCTTGGTCATGACAGTAGGGGATGCAAGGAAGGCAATGGCAAGGAAGGTTCAGAGGGAGTAGTGATCAAGAAGACGTTGGAAATATCTATGTGTGGATGGATTGGTTCTAGTTGAAATGACCAGCGACTTAGTCAATAAGTTTATTAATTGTAACTAGTGTTTGATACTTTCGGCAGGAGAAGAATTTCTTCTTTTTTTTTTTTGGCATAAAATGTAAAAGAAAATTGAATTGGCTAAATGATTATGTTTTGACAGCTTTAAAACGTTAAATAATTTAGTGGGTCTTCGGTTGACTTTAACTACTGCTCATTTTAAAAATAATTGAGATAATAATTGAGAAGCCAGATATGATTAATTAAGCTAATTAATATTTAACGACTTACCTGCAACATAAAATTAATTTCTTTTACAAAAAAAAAAAAAAAGTATGGGGACAAACTATTCCAAAGAAGATTAAATCTTTTAAGAAAAAAAAATCAAATTAAGAAAATATTTTAATTAGACTTAGTAATACAATAGTTCCACTAAAACTTAATTTTACGTTGCAAGTAAGCCGTTAATAAGTACCTGTTTCATTCATGAAATCGAAAGTAATGTAATAACACAATGATGATTACTGGTTCGTTTTGTATTATTACTGGTTCCTTATTAAGGAAAAATGATGTATGTGCATAAAAATGTTTACTTAGATTACATTGAACATGAGAATATATGAAAATAATATAACAAGAAACAAAATTACCCTGACCACAAATATATGTATAGTGTACATGGTGAGTTCATAATATATATATTTTTTCAATTTGTATAGTGTATATGTTGGGTTCATAGTAATTTTTTAATATTTAATGGTGAGAATATTATGCCATGTACAAGTTGGGTTCATGGTAATTTTTTAATATTTAACAGTTAGAATATTATTTAATGGGCTATATTAAAACATAATTTTTGAATTTTTTTTATGGGGAATTTTTTTAAAACTTTTATATAATTAATTAATTTTTAAATATCTAATGGTGTAGGTTATTTAATATTAACAACTTTTATGGTGGGCATTTTGGTCAATTTTAAAAATTATAATGGTTATAGTGTCTTTTTCACTTTGCTTCTCCATTGATTAGTTATAGTAGTGTAATACCGATGACTTCAAATGATGTAATCAGGACTACAAAATGTGATCCTCTCTACGCTACAAAAGCTCAATCAAATGCGGTATTCAGTCTGTTGCATCAGGATATTATATGTAATCTTCAAGCATGAAATCGAATCAATTGGGCTATCAAAAAAGAAGAAGAAATGGTCAGGCTCTTATTTGGTTTCACCGATTGTAATTTGTCATTTTCTGAATTATTTCCAATGTTCATATATATAATTTCTTGTCATCTTCATCTTTATCTTTCACTTTCTAGATAAACTTATATATGATATAGAAACGACTCTGATGAATGCTTTGATAATTAATTTACACGAGTAAAATGTTTTGTTTTATTTTATTTTATTGGAAAACGTGTATTTGCATAAAAATGATTTCACGGATTATCTTTTACTGTTACTATTTTTATTTTCTTCATAAGATAATAAAATCGTGAGAGGTGAAAATGCATGTTTTTGTCTTTTAACTCTACACAATTATTTCATTTGCATCCCTTAATTTATAAAGTGTGTTGACATTGAAATTGTAAATATTAACAAAATATTTTTAAATGATGATATATTAAATTCAACTTCTACAACAACAACAATTGGAACAAAAAAAACATCATTTGATATTTATAATATTAAGACTATAAAACTAATGAGACGATAAGAATAAAAACGAAAAGGGAAGTGGATAGGTTCCTACTCCTTACCCTCAAAATCAAGGGCCAGCTGGAGGTGCAGTTGACACCCAAACCCCTATTACAAATATTCAATTAAAAAAAAAAACAAAGACTTAAAGACTTAAAGTTTAATATAATATTTCTATATACTTTTAAATATGGGTATAAAGTTATAAATTTTTTTAATTTTAACGTCAAGTTAATGAATCAACCATGTTTCCCTAATGATGGTGTGGTTAGCGGTGGCTTATAAATGAAGTATGGCATCAAAGAGAGTTGGCACAGATTGTAAGGGATTCAGAATTAGTCCCTCGGGACGTGGGTTCGATCCCCTCTATCGTTGCTGGAACTCCTTTGGTAAGCGATCTCGTAAGTTCTCAGTAAGTGCTTACAGAGCCCGGGGCCATACCCTAACCTTGGTGAGGAACTGATGTCAAACTCCTCCAAAATTTTTTATTATAAAAAATAAATAAATGAAGTATGGCACCGAATAATAATTAGAAAACACACATATTATAGAAGAACCCAATTTTGACTCTTGAATGTTTCAACAATTAGTGGACGACAGCCTGCTTTATATATATATATAGACACACAGGAGTGTGTGTGTGTTTAACACAAATAGGTAACAGAAAAACACAGTGCATCATCAAGCTAGCTAGCTTACATATGGCGTCGAATTATTCTCTTCCTTCTTCATTATTCTCTGCAAATGGAAGAAGACGCTCTCCTTTATTCCTTCCCAACAAATCATCCAAAACCCTCAGACTCATCACAGTCGTTCATAGCTTCCAAGACGAAGGTTTGATCCTCTTACCTCTCTCTCTCTCTCTATCTTCTTTCTCTTTCTTATAACATTCATCAGTTTTTCTTTCACTTTCTCCTTTTTCGATTTCCTGCATATATATACTCACGTATTTTTATTAGTTTAGAATTTAGGGTTTCTTCATGCCAGGTGGAGAGAGAAAGAAATAGATGATGGCCACTAAATTCTCTCTCTTTCTCTTTCCACCTGAGAATATTTGAAACCTACGATAGCATTATTCATTGTAAAGTCATTTGTGCGATGACGAACTGAAATTAAAAGTAATTGATTGATTTGAAAAACGCAGGGAGATCAACGGGCAAGAATAATACAGTGGATGAAAATCTGAGTGTGTTGAAGAAGAGGATGGAGATGGTGAAGGTGAAGGAGAGATTAGAGAGATGTTGCAGATGTGAGATTGGTTGGAATTATTATCAGATTAATGAAGAAGATCAACAACAACAACATGACATTATTAGTAAAAATAATCAAACCTTAATCTCTGATTTGATTCAGATTATCGGTTTGGTTTGTGGAACTGTTGGATCAACTTGTCTCTCCGGCACACTCCTACTCTGTCTTCTTTCCCTACTTGCTCATCACCATTCACTATTTTCCTTTCATTAATTAATTAATTACCCTCTACGTTTTGTATATGATGACTATGTGCTTTGATATATATATATATATATATCTTAATTTTTTTTATTATCTTAACTTTTCTTATTCACATCTGTGCCTTCAAAATTACATTCAAGCATAATGAATTTTGAATTTCATCATATTTTAACATTGTTTCTGGTCTTTTTGTCGTAACTTGTACATATTCAAAATATCAATTCTGTCACATACTCTTCGGACCCGGAAAAATAAATAAATAAATAAAATTGTTAGATACTAGTATTTTGCTTGCTGCCACACCATCAATGTTAACGCTTTAAAATTTAATTTTTCTAAATAAATCCTTTGATGTGCTTGAGATAAGCATAACACAAACTGACTATACATATGTGCTAAATACTCTTCTAAAAAAAATTAATTTAGACTGTCCATCCAAATCTAATATAAAAAATTTATAATTTTATTTATTTTAAACTTTTTAAAAAAAAATAAAAAAGGGACGCGCAATGCTTTTTTTTGGTTTTTAAACTACTATCAATGGAGAAATCAAACTGAAATAGGCAAATCCGTCTAAAAAGAATCTAAAGTTTCGTATCTTGTCTTGTTCTTTATCTTTCTCTACGGACATCATCCCAATTTTTCCCATTTTGGTCTAATTAAGGAGATCATTGGTAGAGAGAGAGAGAGAGAGAGAGTCAATCCAGTAAAAGGTTCAAATTGAGGAAAGCTACACATTTTCAGTCCACATTTACCACCAACATCACTTGATCGAACTGCTAAGCAGTTATTTCAATTTAACTGAAGGTTTATAGGAATATAAAAATGTTAAATACTTGGTGGTAGAGTTTTCCCACCCTTTCTTTATAAGGAAGTAGCTAGCTAGATTATGACTTATGGTCCAATTCCATTCATCGAATTATTTTCCACAATTATATTTAAAGAATGGATGGATTATGGCAAATGGAGGGGAAGTGGACAATAATTTAATATTAACACAAGTTTTATTGACAAAAAAATGGCTGAAATTAAAATTTTAAATGTTGACAAAAAAAAATCATCATTTAACACTAACCGCGTTAAGATTTAGTATTGAAGAGATACTTTATAAAATTAAGATACCAAACTAAAGCTTGATATAAAGTTTTTTTTAAAATATTAAAAGTGCATTCTTTACTTTTGTGGATGAAAAAGTATAAGAAATATATTTTTTTTCCTTTTTAATATTGATACTTTCAACCGGTATCCCGCTTTAGAGTTAAGACTCAAACGAGACTTTAATTTACATCACCAATTATATGTTGGTAAGTATAAAAAATATTTAAGAATAATGAGGACGGCTATTCTTTTTTTTTTTTTTTTTGCCCCTTCAAAACAAACTAATAGCTATTCGATAATATTGTTTACTTGATTCCTTTACCTAATCGCGATTTCAGAATCCCGGATTCACCGTATATTTGCACATAATCCGACCAGAAAACTCCAAAAATTTCTCACAATTTTTTTTTTTTTGAAAATGAAGATTTTGACCTTTTTGGTTGAAATAATAAACTAATTAATGAATGTAAATAATTCCACACAATTCATACCTTTTTCTAATTGAGGCGTGAGAATCCTAAATAAACAATTATTGGAGGCATGCAAGTTGAAACCTACTGCGTCTGTGTGTTATAACATTAATATTGGACAAAGAACAAAGTACCTTTTTTATTTTATGAAGAGAGCCGAAATAAATAGCATACTCCAACTTATAAAAAAAAAAAAAAGAATGTTATAGTCATGTAGTTTGCAAGGAATTATTTATATATGATAAAACTAGTGAAAAATTCATATTTAAAATTTTTATTGGCTAAAGGAACTAATATGTTTTTAATTTTTTTTTTTATACACAAAAAGTATGATATTCTGCAATATTTCATACTTATAAGGTACTGTACTCCAATTAATGTCTGACCAAGAAAATGTTTAGATAGGGTTTTCTACCGATTTCCCCTAAAAATATTTTACTCTCGTTAAGTATAAATAAAAATTTAGCCGTTATTCTTTTTAAGAAAAAATGGAAAAAAAATGCTCATTATTACTAAATTATTTATTTAAATATACGACTCTTTTTAAAAGCGTGTTTTCCATTATGGAGTAGTATATTTAAATAAATATACTGAAGGACCACATGTTATTCTTTTTAAATGCTGATCATTACTAATAATAATAATTTATCTGTTATTCTTTTTAAATGCTCATTAATATTTGAAAAATTCAAAAGCGTGTTTCAAAGATTTTTATAAGATATTATTAATACTTTGTGATTCAACTCTTTCGTACATTATTTTAGTTATACAACTTGGAGTGCACGCGATTTTCAACTTGGAGTGCGTTCTTTAATTAGAAATTTATAATTACAAAAGTTTTCATATGATAATATATGACCGTACGAGGACAAAGTTGGTTTTCCATTCAACTTGGCCTTAATCATGTGGAGCCTAAATTTTAGTCAAACCAAATTTTGTTATAAATTATGGCTAATTTATTGAATATTGTGAACTAAATGGCATTATTAATATAAATAGTTAACGAGTCAATTATTTAGCACAACAAAACTCAGACAAAACAAGGTGGTGAAAAAAAAAATGTCATTTCATGTTTTAATTAATATGTCAAAAATTTGTCATCTAATCTACTAAACATACTTTCAGATCTATTTATTTTTTTCTAATTGCATTTCTATCCGAATGATTCAACCAAAAAAAGCGTCTGCTTGAATTAGTGGTGAAGAATTAATTTTATGTTGTATGTCCTTCAGTGTTTTTATTAGATTGTTTTAAGTGATTTTGTAATGTGATGCTATATCGGGTGGAAAAAAAGTTTTTTTTTGGGGGGGATATTGGGGAAGGAATACTAGGAAGGAAAATTTCTATAAGTGGTAAAACAATTTACTATTTTTCGGGGGTTTCTCTTCCTAGTTTTCTCTCCCCTTCATTTTATTTCCATCCAAACATAAGGTAAAGGCAAATCTATGAAATAAATTTTAAGGAAAATCTCATTCAAATTTCAAGGACAAAATAATAATAATAATAATCAAAAGAGTCTGATTGTAAATTTCTCTATAAAAAAAGCCCTACTATAAAATCTCTCTTGCAAAAAAATCCCTAGGAACCTCAGTGAGATATATTCTAAATATGAACTTTTCTTATTAACAAGTATATGTGATTATATTGACAAGTCATGAAATAACCATTGACAAGCCCGTATATATTAATTAAATTAAAGTAGTTCTCGTTGACAAGTGTATGTGACAATTTTGATAAGTCATAGAGTGAAAATTAGTAAACTCATCTTTATTAACTAAACAGCTTCCGTAGACAAGTTTATATAAACTATATTGACAAATCATAAAGTCATCTTGGCAAACCCCTTTACATCACTGAGATTCCTAGAGACTTTATCGACTTTTTAGATAAAGGATTCTATACTATGACTCTTTTCATAGAGGAATCTACTCCAGGACCTTTTTGATTTTTTTTTTTTCTAGTTCTTGAGATCTAAGTGAAATTTTCTCTAAATTTTACCTCATAGAACGCAGGAGTGTTTTCAAGTTATTTTGCTTATTTTGCAAATAGATATTCGGAGTTGTCTTGTAAAACATAAAAATATTTTTCTCCCTTGATGAGACCTAATTAGGCTTCAAACCGTCGATAGATATCAAAGTTGTCTGTCTTGTGCCTAGTCTCTACAATCCAGAATCCAGACAATTCTGAAGATGAAGCCTGAAGGCCTCATGGCCTAGCTGGTGCTGAGCAAATCCTGCCATAAAAATTTTATATTTCGTTTGGTCTCAACGTCCAATGATTAGACCTTTCAGAAAATTCATAGCATATTCTGCGAATATAATAATAAAAACATTTTTGAATAAAATCAACTTTTTGGGTCATGTCATTATCCTTGCTTTCCAAGAAATGATCGTGGTGGGACATTCTCTTCTAGAATGACACCATTCTTGAAATATGAGACACCATATGAACAACAAAAAACAAATTGAATCTGTCCCAAAAACATAAAACCCTAGGAATTATATGTTCATTTTTTTAAAAAAAAAAAAAACCAACGAGCTAACAAACAACATCAAAACTTTTCAATCTCCTCCCCTTTGAGCGTCTACCGAATGAAACCAAAAAAAAAAAGGTAAACGATCCATTGAAGGTAAACAAACACACAAGACAGTCAAAATGGGCGACTATTTGAACTCAGCTTGATTCCAACATAAAAGAGCGATTCAACCCAGAATTACTTCACTTCTACATGAATCACATAGCCAAATATCTACGGTTTAATACAAACAACCCACCTACCTACACGCATGCATACTGAAACTCCAGAATGATGAATGATAGTTGCTTCAGTTCCGAAGGAACGCCACGGTTGCGACACGGGAGCCAGCCACACCTCCAAACATGAAGGTTGGATATGTGCGGATGTGACTTACATATTGAAATGTAAGATCCTTGTCTGATTGACCGTCCTCAACTGATTCATGCTCCTGTGCAGCAGCAATTTTTCTCAGGTTGAAACTTTCGACTTCTTGCACCAGTTCATCTTTTGTGCTGTTACACGATGTGATTACCTGACATGTCAAGAAATGTAAGGTCGGCGTTAGGAAAGAGATGTCTATGACGAAAAAATCAGTTCGTTGGAGATATATAACAACTTCATAAGGACAAGTTGAACACAGAATACAGCTTCAATCAACTCATCTAAACAATACATAATCTTTACGATTTGCCGTTAGTTCAATCAATGAATACTGGCAATCCCACAATATCGAACAAAAGTCCCCAATTCAGTATCAACATTAAACAAGCTTAAAATTACTTACCAGTATTCCACCAGGAGCAACCAACTTAAACAGAGAGTCCCAATACATCATTCTGAAAATCAGAAAGCCAGGACACAGCTCCTCAGTATTAAGCTAGGAGATAATTAGCGGAGAACAAATCAGAAAAACACCTCATAATTGTTAACCCTATAAAAATTAGTTATAGGATCTAATGTATTAATTTAAGTAATATAATTCTTTTTAACATACTTTGATGTAGACTAAGAAAGGAATAGAAAGCATAATCTTAGAAAAATAACAATGTCATAATAGGACCAATAAGAATGCAACATGTTCTGTCACCTCTTGACAGGACCATCAGGATGCAATCCAATAGCATCTAGAGTCCCTTTATCCATGACAAGTCGAAACTGTCGTTCCAACTTTGTCTCAAGAACATCATCAACCTGAATCAATTAAAAACAATGAAGTATAAATGCAATGCAGTCCATACCCATACCCATTAGACAAACTAATGGCATAATATCAGGATTTCATAGTTAAAACATGCCATCAAGAATAGCACAACAGAAACACATTAGAAAAGAGTATAATAAGGCTGCTCGAGTATCCACTAAACAATTTAAAATGGACTTATTAAAACAAATAAAATGACTTTGGCTTAAGTACACTTTTTACTCCTCCAGTACTGTCAAAGTCTCAAATTGGTCCCTCCACTTAAATTAGGATAATGTTGTGTTTCAGCTTTTTTTTATAAAAAGGTAATTGAGTCCCTTCAATTAATTATATTCAGTGTAGTAACAAAAATTCGATGATGTTGCAAATAAATCATCAACCTGACACGAATGCAATTTTTTTAATGGTTGATATTTTTTGTGTGTGTGTGTTTGGTGGGGTTTTTTTTTTTTTTTTTTTTTTTGCCGGGGGGGGGGGGGGGGGGCGCGCTTATCTTTGACACATCATATTGTTGTGGAACCTCATTGGTGTGGAACTGCTAAAGGATTATGAGTTGTAGAGGTTAGTATTGTCTAGAAGTCTTAATTATCTATTATCATTATCTTTAGGAGTTTATTTTTCTAGTTGGTTTCTATTCTCAAGTATCGTGAATAGCAAGAGAGGGGACTGCAATATGAGAGACAGATTTTTGCATGCATCCACGCTACCCCATGCTTGGTGTTTCTACACAAAATTTTACTTGGCATCTAAGCCAACCAGCTTTGAACAAGTTCTGGAAGAATGGACGTTTTAATCAGATTCAATCGCTTAAAATCTTCCAAGCCAAAACTCCCTGAACACTTCTCAAGGGGAGCTTCACACACTCAGTGTTTTACCCCTCCAGCATGGCTCTGGTCTGGACTCTGGACTATCCAGACCCCTTTCCAACAGAAATATTTATTTGTGGACATCCAAGCTTCTAAGTGACAACTCAAGGATTTGAACCCGCCATCAAACTCAAAACCGTTAAAATGTCAGGACCAAGGTTCTATCACTAGATACCCCTCAACATGGCACCTCTTCCAAGAGAATCAACTAGATGTTAGAACAAGTCTAAAACCTGCAAGCATACTGATGTGGGCAACAAAGAGGCCAATTGGCCTTTCTAGAGTCCTTTCCACCCTCTACCAGGCAAGGGTCATTACATTAAATGGGTTTTTGGTCCTGTCCTAGACTTAATGGTGTATTTCATGGTTTTTTTCAAGAGATTCCAGGAATAAATTTATCCCTGTATTAAATGCTCCCTGAGTTTTTATCAGTAGTTAGCTAATTTCTGTTTTCAAATGTTGGGGCCGGCTAGGTTTGTGAGACAGAGAGTTCTACATGTGGACATCATCTATAAATGCTGTATTAGGCTGAGCCTTCAAATCTTAAAAACCTATGGATAAGCCAGGCTCCAACTCAACAGAAATAATGAAGGCACACAAGAGAAACATAAAGCTAAAAGGATGCATTTAAACATCCAAGCATGCTTACGCACACACACCTTTGAAACAAAATTCCTAACAGATTTATTTACATTTTAAGCTTACCAAAAATTTGATGTTGAAAAACCCATCACGATCAGCAAGGCTTTGGGCAAGGCTGATGGCCCCTTCACTATAATCAGTGCCAGTTAAATCAGAGAACCTGAATGCAGACATGCCAAGAGTATGCTTACAGGTATTCACATAAAACAAAACATAAATAAGTGCAAACATCACTTCATGACCTAGATACAGAATTACCTAAAATGCCAATAGAGAATTTCATTATCAAGAAAACACAGAACACCCCATGCTCGTGCTAGTTCACTTGACTTTTGTCTCTTCAATTCAAATATAAAATTTCCTAGAAATTAAGTCAGAGTTTCAGCATTAAGAACACCTATTTGGATAAAACAAAAGTATCTAGAAAACTTTTTTATTAGCTCCAAAATAACTTATTAAATTTCAATATTTTTTAATTACTGGTGATGACTTGACTTGGACCACAATCAAGAGGGAAATATTGATCTTCAATTCTTTTGGCTCATCCATAACTATAAAACTTTTTCTTAGTACCTCATTAGCTTCTTCAAATCTTCCAAGTCATATTTAACTTCATATAATTTTTCCTCGTTCACATTTTATGTGACAAAGTAATAAAAATAATTCAAAAGCCTTATCACAAGTAGAGCAGCTTCCTTTTCAATATCTTCCTTTGTCTGTGACTTGAATCCATTACGTTCATACCATCCAAATTTGCCTGCAAATATATAACTACAGCAAAAAACGTAGTTGATTTAGATCATAAATTATTTTCATGTGAACACTTTCCTGGATGTTCATTCAACTTTTCTAGTAACTCCCTCACTATTGCTTAAAACTTAACAGGTACAGAAATTGGTTCTTCTTTATCCAATTTTCAAATTCTGACTATTGCAAGACTTTGGAAGTTTCTTTCTTCTCAACCTCACTATTTCTTGAAGATTTCACTTCCTTCATTTGTGGAGGCTCACATTTCACGACCCATAATATCAATAGGTTCTCTTTTCCCCATACTTGGAGATCTCACAACACTTTCTCAACAAATTCACTTTTCATCAAATTTGGAGATGCCAACACATGCAAATATCAGTTCTTTGTTTTCCTATTCTCAATTACAATCAACCGTGTACTTTTTTTCCAATTGACCTACCTCTACAACTACTGAGTTTGTGCGGACAACACTTGCTCATCCAAATGTACTCAAGAAGATACAAGGAAGAGGTAGAACTCAAAAACACTAACATTATAAAAATTGTACAAAATTCCACCTTCACAATACTAGATGATGCTTAGCATATCTATACTACTTCCAAACCGTTAAACTTCAACTCATTTAAAAGAGTGTACTACAAGCCATAACTTCATGACCCTCAAGTTCATGAATTAAACATATATAAATTCACATTTTATGACATATAATTACTTAATAATACTAAGAGACGCATGCAACCTAATAGAAATTCTAGTAATAATATCTAAATTTACTATTTCTAACAAATCATTATCTTTTGAACTCTTTACTTGGCGTGAATTTGTGGGAGAGCCAAAAGATCATTTCTCTTCTCATTTGGAAGCTGGAAATATGCTAAGCGACTCATGTTCCTTTCCTTTTCAGAGAGTTATCTAGAGGACGAATAAAATAACTGGAATATACAAACTTGTTGGCGTGAATTTGTGGGAGAGCCAAAAGATCATTTCTCTTCTCATTTGGAAGCTGGAAATATGCTAAGCGACTCATGTTCCTTTCCTTTTCAGAGAGTTATCTAGAGGACGAATAAAATAACTGGAATATACAAACTTGTTGGCAAAAGACACTTACAGAATATTTTGACCATTTTGCAGCAAGCAATTCAGATTTTAATATTTTGACCACTTAAATTAAGAGGAAGAGAGAAATGCATTTATGCAACATCGTTAAAAAGGCTTACAGAATTCCATCTTTTTTTTCTACTTTTAGGACAATGAAACCACTCTTGGCTTTAGGTTGTCTTGGTTCAGGATTTAACATTTTGTAATAGGGTAAACCCACAAACGTAATTTTTTTTTAAAAAAAAAAAATAGATCATCAAATGTCAAAACTTCAGGATATTTTTCATGAACGTTTTGCAAATGTGAGCCACCTTCTGCAGGAAGGAATTAACTAGTGGTACTTTATTTCTGTGCCAAATTACAAAATAAGTAGTATAGTAAATGCATACCCTTGTTTAGCCAATTCCTGGAGAAGAAGGCCATTGCCAGTTCCAAGGTCAAGTACACTCCAACTGGACAAGAACTTATTATCCTGTTCAGTAGGCTCATACTTGATATCATCAAAATTTTCAGGTATACGACCTTGAGAAAGGTTAAGGCACAAGGCTTTGGTCGATAACACAACTTTTTCCATCACATCAGCTCCAAACCTACACAAGGGAGTGCGGGTAGTGAGGAGCATACATGTCAATTCATACCATCTCCTTGTAACAGATTAAGAGGTCAATTATCGAGGAGTTGATAAATGCAAGTAAAAGAGGCATAAATGCATCTTTTTTTCTCCCAACCTTTTGTTATAAAAATTACGCCAACCTTTGTTAGGCTGCACAGTATTCTTATTCCCTTTTATATTATCTTGAATTTGTTGAAGCATTAGCTTAGACTTTTAGAAAAACATGTATGCATGTTTATGGCTTTAATTATGCTAAATGGATAGTATGGAGTAAATCGGTTACGCTCATGAGGTAGAGACTTTGCCCGGTAATATTGTGGTAAGACAAGAGAGTAACTACTGACTCCAGAATCTACTATTAACTATATAAAAAGTATAAACAATGAAGGAATTATGACTTTAAATAACAAACTTCAGACTGTAGAAAGCCAAAAATAGCTTTCTGAATCTAAAACTTTGCCTTTGTTGAAACAAAAGAAAAGAAAAAGAAATTACTTTTACTCTCATAGAAATGCTCAAAACATCTAATACTGATTATTACCATTCTCGTATAGGACATCAGCATATGGCATCTCTACTCAGCAATTACAGCTGTTAACTTGATAAAAGAAGTGTTGGATCATGGTAGATATATTTTCAATATCAGTAAGAAGCTGTTAACATGCTTTACTTCGAAAAAGATACAATATGTTGAAAGTTCTTCTTTTAATGATGTTATAAGATTTGAATTATGCTCAATTCTTTGCCATTGGATGTTTATAATGAGTCTATCTCCATGAAAAGTCACATGGAACAGTGAAGCACACAATGCAGTCAAAATTTATTTACCAAACTTCACCAGCATGGCCATGCTCACGGAAGTTTGCAAGTTCATCTGCATATGCAGAATCCCAATAACTCTGAAAACCTAGCATCGATTGAACGGCCTCAGTATCAGGTTCATCCTTGTCAGAACTGCACATCCAAAAGACCTTAAGCATAAATACTTTGTCCAGCCAGTAGTGCTGATTTAACTCTCCACTCTTAATATAAACAACAAAATGGCACAATCATTACAATTTACATGCACATAGCTAAAGCAATCATTACAATTTACAAGCATAAAATAATTGAAGGATAAGAAGTGATCACATTTATTATCCAAAAATGCGCAGATCCCCTTTCTCTTTCTTCAGTACTGTCACTTACATTCTCTCAAAATCCAAAGCAATGACGATGCAATCAACTGCATCCGAGATATTTCAGAAATTCCATTCAAAATGCGTGCCGTATACCGATTCTCTTTTTTCTAGACTCCCTTCGCAGAAAATTAAGCGCAGAGCACCGAAATGAAGAAAAGAACAAGAAAATAAGAGCTGAAAAAGACCTGTAATCTGAGGCAGCTCGGAAGTTGGCATTGGACAGAGCTTCAGCAGCGTCAGCATGGCGCTGCTCGTCGTCAAGGGTGCTTCCGTAATCACTCTTGATAGACCAAGAATCGGCGGCGACAGAGCGGTCATCGTCGGACACCAGATCGGCGGAGGGCACAGAAACTGCTGCCCGTGCCTGTTGTGAGGCGTCGGACTCATCGAGATGCAGGCGAATCCCGGCCATTGACGACGGTCACGACGCGTGAGTTGTTACTGCTGTTGTGGACTGTGGAATCGGATATATCGCTGCTAAGAGAGATTTCGTTTCTGATCTGTAATGAAATGAGCCGGATTCTCTGATGCTTCTTCTGACGGAGGATGTAAATCTGGAAGTTTAAGAATTTTATATTATTTTTTTATTTTGAGCTAATTTGGATTAATCCCGGCAGAATGACATAAAAAAAATGTTGAAATAGACATTTAACGAAATAGTTCCACAAAATGACCTAATATCAATAAATTAAAGTGCTAAAAGACTAGAATCGAATTTAAGTCCACGAGGCCTCGTGGACTCTGTTAGGACTCTCTCTCTCCGGCGGCATATTTGACCATCACATATTGCTGGCAAGTATCATCCCAAATCACAGTCATGACAGAGAAGCAGATCGGAACTCAAATTTCTTAGCTGTGATTTTCTTTTGATTTTTGTTGACTGTGGTCCTCTCTAACATCCAGGACGAGTTTTTCCTCTCCTTCTCTAGAACTTGTTCAAGCCGGTGAGTGCCCTCTTCTTTGTTTTTATGCAAGCTACTGTTATGGTTTCTCCCTTCTAGTAGTCTCCGTTGGCGGAGGAGACGTTCGTCTTTTTTTACTTTTTTTGTGGTGTTGGGTTTTAGTGAGGGTGTTCTCTATTTCTCAGGCAATAAATAGATCTACGAAATTTGATTATAACTCCTCTTGATTATATGAAAATTTGAATGTTAATAGATATTATCTTCAACTAGTGGTTCATATTCACATTTTTGGAGAAAGGGTTTTATCGATGATCAATCGCTACTGTTATATGCTTTACCTCCCAGAGGACCATTGTTAAGTTTGTTCGATGGTGGCAAATCCAAGGTACTAATGTTAGTCATATGCATCATCAAGAGGCATTGTTCCTAGGTGGTTGAAGTCACAATATCTATTTGAATGGAGAAGCGAAAGTGTTATTCAGGACATCATTTGTCTTCTTTCTTTTGAGGTTGGGTTTTCTATGTCTTTTACCCAAAATGAGTCAACTATGTAGCTACTTTATTTGCAGTTGATACTTATAAGAGAGTATGTCTTCTAGATTGAGTTTTGCAATCAACATATTCTTTCATGTCATTTCTAACTTTGAATGTCCAAGATGCCGGTGCGGTCACTGATGGTAATTTATTCTTACCTCTTCAATGGATGGTGATTAGTACATTTGGTTTGTTTGGTTTTAATTTTTTAGTTTCCTATTGTTATATTCGGATTATTTTTATTTAGTGTATTAGTTGAAGTATTCATACAAGTACCTTTTGAGCCCCCAAAAAAAAAAAAATAAGTCCACAAGAAGAGCCTCATACTCATGTCCTTGGTTCAAAGGTCTCTAAATTCATTGGTAGCAATTAAGACAGTGGCAGACCCATCCAGGAATTTTAATGACGGGGTGAAAATAAAAAACACTATATCATAAATAAAATTACTTGAAATAATACATACCTAATATACCCAAAAAAAATTTGAAAGAAATATATTACAAAAATTAAGATCACTTCACTTAATTTTTACTCTACGTGTTTTTATATTATTAAACTCATCTATAATTGAATCAATGATAAAACTCAAAACAATTTCTTTTTTAATGTATGTAATCAAATAATCATCAATAAATTGACTTTTCATTCTATATTCTTGATTATCTTCATAGTAGAGAAAGATCTTTCAATAGTTGATGTAGATATTTTGAAGCATGTCTCTCTTAATTTCTAAAGTAACTCCTTTATAGTTGAAACCAAATATAAAGCATTTGAAATATATTGAGACTCGTTGTAAAGCTTGACAAAAAACTTCAGTAATATCCATAATTTCTTTCATAAGGTGCGATATGATGATATAACATCAACCGATGTCAATGATGAGTATTCATTACTTGCATCTCCATAACGTGATGATGTCTTTCCTTCATTTATACATGCATGCATACATATATACATATTATGCTGTTTATATAATTTCTTTCATGCTTTAAACTCTTCTTGCCAATTATATATGTCCTACATTAGATATTATTTCTTTCATGCTGTGTATATATATATATTTTTTTTAAAAAAAAAAAATTATAGAGGCCCGTTTTGCAATGTTACAGCTTTTTGTCTTCTTGTGTTCTTTTATTTCTTAGTTGTCGTGTTTCATTAATAAGTTGCTTTGGCCCAGTCTATCCTTGCTAGTTGATTTGCTCACATTTATTTTCCCCTAGTTCATGGCGATCGCTGCTATAGTTTCTCTATGCCTCTGGTGTTTCTGGTTGATTTTTCAATATCTTTAAGGATACGTATGCTATATACGTATGTCTGTAGGGCTTCGACCCGTAGATATGGTCTAAAGACTATGGCGATGCTCCTCTTATCTTGATCTGGTCTTCATCTTTCTTGGCGCATTCATGCATGACCAGGGAATATTGGTGGTTACTTGGTGTTTGCTTGTGTGTTGGGTCTCCAAACTTAACCCAACCAAAGTAGTAGAAGGCTCTAGTATAAAAAAATGTTTTAAGACTGTCTCATTTAAACCAAAGTATTGAAGCTCTGATCTAAAAAGTATGTCTGATGGCAGTTTCGTAAATATTAAGAAATTATTAGACTGGATTATAAAGAATTAGGTATAAAAAGTATGATTAGTGGCAGTTCTGTAACTATATAAAGAACTTTTTAAATCAGATTATAGAGGATTAGGTCTTAAAAGTATGACCAGTGGCAGTTCCGTAAATATATAAAGAACTTTTTAGACCGGATTATAGAAGATTAGGTCTTAAAAATATGACCAGTGGTAATTCCGTAAATATATAAAGAACTTTTTAGACCGGACTTGTAAAATATGAGGTCTTACAATTCTTACTTTTAAGACCTAATAGTTTAGAAGTCCGGTCCAAAAAGTATTTTCGGTGGCAGTTTGGTAAATATAAGAAAAGTCTTACTTTTAAGATCGGATGTTTAAAAAATCTAGTCTAAAAAGTCTACTTTTAAGACCATATATTTAAAAAGTCCAATCTAAAATATTTAAAAGATAAATCTTCTATTTTCCCGCGCCGAAAATTGAATTTCGCTCTCTAAACCTCTCTTCGACCTTGTAAGTCTCACCTCACTCTCTTCAACCCTATCTCATCTCAAGGACTTCACTCACAAATTTTCTGATGCTGCGAAAATTGCTCTATCGTACTTTGCTCTCATGGTCTTTTGTTTTGGTTTTAGCTTCTCCAAGTTCACAATTTTTACTTTGTTTTCTTCGATCTATTTAATTTTTGCTTCTTCAACTTGGAAAATTGTAAGATTGAAGAATCAATATCGTTGATCGTTTTCCATTATTCTCTAAGCAAAAATTCCCTTTCGTCCTTGCTCTTCCTCATCCTTCTCCTCTCGCTCCTTCTCTCCCTCTCCCCTATTTGGGGCTTGATGCTTTCTTAACTTGCCTTTATGAAACTAGAACTTATGAATTTTTTATGGTGTAGGTAAACATCACATTAATTGCAACTAGATTCAAGCATCAAGAGGAAAGTGATGGGAGACCTTTGCAAGTATGACTCAACTCATCCTCTTCATTTATGCTCATCAGTTGTTCATTTATCACTAACTCTGTCTTCTTCTTCTTTTTTGTTATAATCATAGGCAAGTCAACTAATACATGGAGATACAACTATTGGTATTAAGAGGAGACCTCCTCTTTCAATGATGGTGGTTTGGTTGAGATGCCTGAATTTTTAAGGAAGAAAGGACGCTCACGCTATCCATGGATAGTGTGATGATCTACGGTGTGCAGTTTTATTTTTTTAAAGAAAGAGACTTTTAAAAGTGGATTTTTATTTACATCCGGTCTTAAAAAGACTTTTAAGACCGAATATATTTTCACATCCGATCTTAAAAATCCTAAGGGACTTTTAAGACCTGATTTTTATTTACATCTGGTCTTAAAAAGATTTTTAAGACCGAATATATTTTCACATCCAGTCTTAAAATTCCTTTCTTTCTTTTTTTTTTTTTGTGATAGAAAGAGACTTTCAAGACCTAATATTCTAAAAATGCGGTCTTAAAAGTTTAACATTTAAGACCTTATATTTTAAAGGTCTGGTGTAAAAAGTATTTTTTTAAGATTGGTTACATATCTGGTTTTAAAAGTAACAGACTTTTAAGACCGCCTGATTTGAGACCGGTCTCAGATCCGATCTTATGAGATATTTTTTGTCCAGTATTAAAAACCTTTTTTGTACCGGTGCTATCATCTTGCCACTTTTTCGTACAATCAGCTAGCCATTCATCTTACCATTCTATCTTCTTTTTTGTTTGTTGCTTTTTCTATACTTGAGCTTCATTGTTGCTTACCCTAATAGGTTACCAATAAAATTGTCTTTATTTAAGAAAAAAAACATAGGCCTCCTTAAACTTTACTAGCATTAAGTCGTTTTGTAATACTATTCATGTTTGGTACCACGTTTCATAGGAAAATTATGTGTTTTGGAGGCCCAATTGAGCTTTTGGAACTTCTTGGAATTTTAATATGTTTAGCAAAGTCTTTCCCCCAACTGAGCTTTTAAGTGAAAAGGGACTCATCTCATAAGCTCTTTTTCGGAGCTTTTGGAAAAACACCTTCTCAAAAGCAGCCTGTCGCTTTTGGAAAAGCACCTTCTCAAAAGCAGCCTGTCACTTGGCCACAACAGTTACAAACGTTGCCTCTCTCTCTCTCTCTCTCTCATAGATCTTGCAAAAGAGTAACAACCTGGTTTTCGATTTGGGTGTCTTTGATTCAGCCTTAGCCTCAGGCAGAGAGATGATGAAAGTAACTCCCATGGCATCTTCGATTCAACCTTCTCTCACTTCTTTCATGTTAATCAATGGTCCTCGTGGGGATCCATGCGGACAAGGTCATCTTTGTCACGAGCGTTGGGTCTGTAAGTGTTGATGCAAAAGACAAGCTAGCCATGGGAGTCGTAGATGGTGAAGCCATTGGCGAAGAGGAAGAGGGAGGTCTTGAGGACGGTGACAAGGATTTCTTCTTTGAAGACATAGGCATCTTGGACAACGAATGACTCTTTCATAGTTTGACATCAGAGATTGTGTAAAAGGACTAAAGGTTGGAATGGTGGAAAAGAAAATTGAGAGAAAAGTGTGAGGCTAGGAAGGAGTAAGGCATGCAAATGGAATATATAGAGATTACACACACACATACACAGAGAAGAAAGGAGGAAGAAGATGAGAGTGGGATGGCTCTGGTTTGAAGGTGATGATTACCAGTGAGGAAAGGTGAGTGGGTATGGAAGGGAGAAAGTATAGTGGGCTAAAAAAAATAAAAATATACTTTAACAAAATGAAAAAGAAAGAAAGAAAGAAAGAAAGGGTACATTACAAGAAGTAGGTGCCAAGTGCCACAAGTTAGTATTATATTATTATAGATGAAGAGGTAACATAGTATGAAGAATTAAGTGTGTGGTTGTGTTAATATTTAATGCTTTATGTGTGCAAAGAACCACGTAAAACTACTACACATGTAGGTCATTTATAGGTGCAAGAAATATTGGCAACTAATGGTTCACAATGGCTATACATATATTATTAGAAGAAAGTCTCAAATAGATTTTAATTTAATGGAAGCTAAAAATAAGAATATATAGGTCATATAGATAATATTAATGCAGATGAAGAGCCTTTCTCGACTAATTATGCTACCTCATCTTTAACCTAAATAAATAATATTTGTGATGTAATTAGAGACCAAATTGTAGGACATGAAATCTAGTTATTTATGCAATATTATTTGATCAAATTATGTATTTTAGCATTGCTAATTTTTCTTAAGTTAGCATTTTCACTTTTTTGTAATTTTGTTTTTTATTTTTCTTTTATAATTATTTTAAAAACTATTTATACTACCACTAATCCAAACATAAATTATATTACACGATTTAACTTTTACTTAATCTTACTTTTCTTCAAGTCAGATTATAATTATAAATAAGTTATTTTTGTTACTGCCATCTCAAAACACATTGTGAATTGCATATTTCAGCAGTCTTACATATCATTCTCCCACAAACCTATGTGGGGGCAAACAATAGACATTAGACTAATATAAGGTGGATTTATTTTATTTTTCGCATGTTCAAATAAATAATATGACTTTGCAAAAAATTAAATAAAAAACTTGAACCATTCAGATAATACGCATCAAAACCTAATCCATGTTTATGCTTCTTACATTTTATATTGATGTTTACAGTATTTTTTTTTTTTAATTTTATGAACGCAAAAATAAATAAAATGATACTATCTAATGGCCTAACAAAGGAACAGACAAAAGAAACAAAATGATTGTTACTGGTAAAACTATTTATTAATAATAGTCAAATTCGTGTGATGGAGTAATAAGTATTAGGTTTTTTTTCCTTGCCTTCAATAAGTATTAAGTATTGATAAAGTTGACTGTTTTTTTAAATTTTGGTAATAAAGAGGCTAATGTTGACTTTTATTTTTTGACTTCCGATATTTTGGACTTCTTGGGATGGAAAGCAAAGTGAGGGAATTGAAGAAGCCAAGTTCCGAAGAAGCTTGTTGCTAAATCCTTTTTTTTTTTTAATGCTAAGTCTAGTTTCTTGTAGAATAACTTGGCAAAACTTTTGTCCAAAGAAACCTACAAAGTGAGAATTAATGTGGGAAGAAAAATATGGTTGCCACCATATGGTCCCTTTGGTATCTAATCTTATCATAGAAAACAATTTTAAATAGTATCTCCATGATGTGAAGCCATCTCACATAATATCCTCGTCTCCTATAAAGGGATTAATTCATAGAATGTTATTTTTTTTTTTTTTGGTACAATTAGGTTTCTCATTTTAGTTTATAACAAGCTATATCTCCCCGTATACTACACGAGAGAGTATTATACCTGAAATTGTTAATTACGATAGTAACATATGTAGAGACATAATTTTAAGTAGTATGATTATCAAAATATGTTGATAGGGTAATAAGTCATTGACGTTAAAAATTAAATGGAATTAATTTGATTATCATTGTAAGAAATGTCCTTTTTTTTTTTGGATATGAAGGGAAAACTATTTACACCCCCGCATAATTATTTTTTAGCCCCCAAATGCCTATTATTCATGATTTATTATTCATGATTTGATATCTTTTTTTTTTAATACAAATTGAGCACCCACTCCTTAACTATCCACTATCTTGAACAAGAACCCTTTCTAAGCTTGCACCCTCATGCGACACAACCTGGAAACCTGGAAACGACGATAGGCTCGCTTTGGCTAGCAGGTCTGTCGCTGCATTTGCCCCTCTGCTGATGAGGCCGGTCTCCACACTCCAGTCACGGATGATCATATTCTTAACTTCCTCAATGAGTTGTCTATCTTTGTGTGTTTCTGAAAGAGGTTCGTTCATCAGGGCCAGAACTTCTGTTGAGTCCACTTCGAGAATTACTTTCCGGAATCCCGTGTCCCACGCAAGCTTTAAACCATGAAGGCATCCCCAAAGTTCCGCCGCTACGCTGTTGCCCTCCATGCCTCTGAACATGAATGCTTTCAAGAAGGTTGAATGCTCATCTCGTATTATGCCACCATTAGCGATTCCATGAGTGAAGGCCGAAAATGCACCATCCGTATTTACTTTTATCCACCCAGGTGGCGGTGGGCTCCACAGTTCTCGAGATGCTCTGTTCTGTAGGTTCTTCTCGCGATTTATACAGAGTCAAGAACGGGCATCATTCATACTACGGATTTGAGCCGCAACGCACATCAAGATAGAGGAGTTTGAAATCCATTTTCCTTCAAACACTATGGAGTTTCTTCTCCTCCATGCCCACCAGCAAGTGCAAGTGAAAACTTGTCGCCAATTTGCGGTATCCTCAGCACCTCTACCACTATACTTGATATTCCAATTCAACCAATTCTCCTAAGGCATGGAGCTAAATTTCCTCCACAGATTTTTTTTGGGGGGGGGGGGGGACAATCTGATGCCAGAGGTCAAAGATAGCAGGTCACTCCCTGAGGACATGTTGAATAGTTTCCAGGTCCGAGCCACAAACTGGGCATCGGGCATCTATGCATAGGCCATGTTTGAGTCGAGCAACATTGGTAAGTAACCGGTTGTGGAAAACAAGGCATAGAAACATTTTGCATCTTTCAGGTACCTCGAGCTTCCAGACTCTTTCCCAAGCAGTTGTTGGTTGCGACTCTTCCTAGATTAGTGAATTATATGCAGATTTTACAGAGAACCTGCCACTCTTATTCCATTTCCATCTTAATTGCCCATTATCCATTATCTCAATCCCTTCCTGCACTTTATTCCAGGAACGTTTGATCCTGCTCCATAAGTTCGATCCCGGTTTGCGCATATCAATATGGGGTATTAAATCATCGCCACATTTGTATTTGCTTCGGATCACTCTTACCCAATGCTCGTCTTTCTTTGCTGCCATGTTCCAGCCAACCTACATAAGATAGGATTGGTTATAGTAACAAGATCGCCTAAGCCCCAAACCCCCTCTATCTTTGGGTTTACAAATTGCATCTCAAGAAACTAATGGTATTTTCCTCTGTTCCTCAGTACCACCTCACAGGAATTGCTGGTTACATTGGTCTAGGGACTCGCATGTGGATGTCGGGAGTAGAGATGTTTGCATTACATAGCCTGGGATTGCAGATGTAATAGAGGATATGAGAGTGGATCTCCTTGCAGTTGATAGAGATTTAACTTTCCACCTTGATAATCGTGACTTCACCTTATCCATCATGTAATTAAAAGATTCCTTCGTGACACGTTGATGGTGTAAAGGAACCCCCAAATACTTGCCCAAATCATTGGTAATTGAGAAACCAAGTGTTGTACACATCTCGCTCCCTCTAATGTGATTGACATTTTTTGAAAAGAAGACTCGTGTTTTCTGTTGATTAATCTTTAGACCTGAGCTTTCACAGAACTTCCTAAGACAACTGTTGATCACATCCACTTAGGCCATCGATGCTTCTGCAAATAAGATAATATCGTCGGTAAAGAATAAGTGTGAAATATGGGGTTCAGATCGAGTAAGTCTGATTGGCTTCCAAGAGTCTTCTTGGATAGCAGCTTGAATAAGATGAGCCAATTAGGCGATTATAATTTTTTATTCATGATTTGATATCTATTGTCAAATTCAATTTACTTTATTACCTTATCTACAAATCCTAGTAATAAAAATTGGGAATTCATTGGGAATAATATTCCTATAAATTCAAATAACTTAGAAAAAGAATGTATAGTTTTAATCCGCAGTTATTATTTAAGAAGTCAAACTTTCTAAAGCAAAAGGAAATATTGTCTATATTACGGAATAATTTGTAATGTTTTTAAAAAAAGAAAAAAGAAATTGCTTTAATGGGTATTAACTGAATGGGTGTTATTGTAATTACATGTGGACTAATTTAATGATATAATTACCCGACTCGTATTTGTTAACGAGTTTTTAAGCAGGTATTGCAAGATTTTATGTATAAACTTAATTGATTGATGAAGGTACCACGAAAAGATTCCAACCAGTTTGTTTAACTAGTAAAAAACTATATTAGTTTAATAAAAATTCTTGAGTTTAAGTTATAAGAATGCAATCATGTTAAATACTTTGAGGAGAGCATTGTTTGGTTAGTAACCTTTTGTTTGGTTACTTTGAGGAGAGCATTGTTTGGTTGGAAAAAAGGCTTCAATAAGCAGTGACGGAGCCAAGAATTTTAAGGACCGGGGTGAAAATAAAAAATAAAGTATCATAAATAAAAGTACTTAAAATACAATATAGACTTAATATTAAAAAAATTAAAGCAATCTATTATAAAAATTAAGATCACTTTACTTGACTTTTACTTTACATGTTTCCATATTATTAAATTTATCTATAATTGAATCTATGCTAAAACTTAAAACAATTTCTTTTTCAATGTATGTAATCAAAAAATAATTAAGAAATTGGTCTTCTATTCTATTTTGAAGCCTTGTTTTTCATTATCTTCATAGCAGAGAAATATATTCTAGTAATGGCTATAGAAATTGGAAGAATGAATAAAAGTCTAATCACTTTATTAATAAAAAAGTAGATGATGGACTTTCTAGTTCTTATTAGTCTTTGACATAATTCAGATGTTGTTGATAAATTAATCAAATCTGGATATTTAGAAATGTCATGCTCAAAATATTGTAACTCCATCTTCAAATGCAATTTTTCTTGTTATGTGAAATCTCTAAAATAAATTTTATCAATAAGTTCACAAATATCATTACTATTAAATGATTTGTACATGTTTTTTAGATCTAAAATCATGTTCAAAGCAAGTAATTCAATAATATTATAATTGAACATACTATTTAATTCTTGCAATTGATAATCAATTATATTATAAAAGAATCAAGCTCGAGAATAATGAAGAATTTGGACTATGGATAACCTAATTAAAACAAGTAACCTAATTACCAAAATATCATTTTATTATATATATAATTTTTTTTAAAAAAAAAAAAACTAGGGGTACCCCACCCCCCATGTAGGTCCGCCCTTGTCGACAAGTAACCTTTTTTCTGTATTATTTTGTTTGGTTAGTAATAAAATTGTCTTTATTTTTTTTAAAAAAAATAGGCCTCCTTGAACTTTACTAGCATTAAGTCATTTTGTAATACTATTTTGTCAATTGCATATTTAAGCAGTCTTAAATGTCGTTCTCCCCCAAACCTATGTGGGGGCCAAAAAATAGACATTAATTAGACTAATATAAGGTGTATTTATTTTATTTTTCGCATGTTCAAATAAATAATATGACTCTTTTGCCAAAAATTAAATAAAAAACTTGAACCATTCAGATAATACGCTCCAAATCCTAATCCATGTTCTATGCTTCTTACATTTTATATGGATGTTTACAGTATTTTTTAAAAAAAAATTTATGAACGCAAAAATAAATAAAATGATACTATCTAATGGCCTAACAAAGGAACGGACAAAAGAAACAAAATGATTGTTACTAGTAAAACTATTTATTAAAAATAGTCAAATTTGTGTGACGGAGTAATAAGTATCAAGTTCTTTTTTTTTTTTTTTTGGGCCTTCAATAAGTATTAAGTTTGCCATTTGGTAGTACAAATGATTGATAAAGTTGACTTCTTTTTTAAATCTTGGTAATAAAGAGGATAATGTTGACTTTTATTTTTTCACTTCCGACATTATGGACTTCTTGGGTTGGAATTTGGAAAGCAAAGTGAGGGAAGAAGCCAAGTTCCGAAGAATAACTCGGCATGACGTTTGTCCACAGAAACCTACAAAGTGAGAATTAATGTGGGGGAGAAAAATATGGTTTCAACCATATGGTCCCTTTGGTATGTATCTAATCTTATAATAGAAAACAATTTTAGTATCTCCATGATGTGAAGCCATCTCACATGATATCCTCGTCTCCTAAAAAGGGATTAATTTATAGAACATTAGTTTTTTATGGTACAATTAAGTTTCTCATTTTAGTATGTAACAAGCTATGTGTTGCAAGAGAGAGTATTGTACCTAAAAGTGTTAATTGCAATAGTAGCTTATGCAAAGACATAATTTTAGGTAGTATGGTTATCAAAATATGTTGATACAGGAATAAAATATACTTTCTCTAGTCCTAATTATAAGATAAAGTTTGTAGTGCGATTTGTACTATAAATTTTATTCTATAATTAGGATTAGAGGGAGTAACATTGACGTTAAAAGTTAAATGGAATTAATTTCATTATCATTGAAAAAAGAAATGTCCGAAATTGTTTTTGGATATGAAGGGAAAAACATTTACACCCGGCCTATAGTTGTTTTTATGGCCTCCAAATGCCTATCAAGTGATTATGATTTGATGTCTATTTTTAAATTCAATCAAATTGAATTCATGAAGTAATATCTATTGTCAAATTCAATTTACTTTATTATCTTATCTTCGAACCCCTAATAATCAAAACTGTGAATTAAATGAGAATGATATCCTTATAAATTAAAATAATTTAGAAATAGAATGCATAATTTTAATCCAAAATTATTATTGAAGAATTCAAACTTTCTAGAGTAAAGGGAAATATTGTCTATATTAAGAAATAATTTGTAATGGTTTTTTTTTAGGGAAAAAAAAGGAAATTACTTTAATGAGTATTAATTGAATGAGTGTTAATGTACCTACATGTGGATTAACTTAATGATATAATTAACCAACCTGTTTTTCTTAACTGAGTTTTTAAGCGGGTATTACAAGATTTCATGTGTAAAGTTAATTGATTGATGAAGGCACCACAAAAAGACTCCAACCACTTTGTTTAACTAGTAAAAGATTATATTAGCTTAATCAGAATTCTTGAATTTAAGTTATGGGAAAGCAATCATGTTAAATACTTGGAGGAGAGCTTCCTCGTCCTTTATGATCTTAACTCAATTTGAATTAGTCGAAGTCAGATGAAATTCTCCGGTTATCATGGGAAAGATCTAGAATATTGAGTGATCTAAATAGGCATGGAAATAGTCTAGACTTTGGCTAAACAGATTTGAGCCTATAATGAGAGTAAAAGGTCTGAGTCTGAATGGAGGTTTTTTTAGGCATCTACGCCTTCATAAGAGCTGCTTGAGCCTAAAATCTTTTTAAAGACCTACTTACCTTAAAAGCCATAAGTAGACTTTATGCACTTTGAAATTAGAATATAAGAATCTTCAAAAATAAATATTGTGTTATTTATATGATATAAATATAATTCCATTTATTTAATGTGTAAGCAAGCCAGACCTGAAGGTTTATAGGCCAGGCTTTAACAAAATGGACATGATTTATTTATATATTTAGGCCTTTAAACAAGTCTTGACATAATTTTTTTAACAAACTGATCAGGCCAGACCAGACTCTATACAGGTCAGGCTACAGATTGTGTGATAGTGACGTGACATATTCCCACCTCTAGATCTAAATTTGTGCCACTAAAGTAATATATATCAGTAATTAAGGGCCGATTTGGTTGATATCATATAACCATTTTAGATCTTCTCCCCAAGGGCAAAAGAGCCATTCCACTTTTTTTTTTAATTTTCTTTTGATAAAAATAAATTTCAGTCCATCATTTTTCATATCATTCTAAACTGATCCATATAATTCAAGTTACTTTCATTTGCACTAATCCAAACAAAGCTCTTGCACTTTCATGCCTGATAGTGACCTTTTACATAATTGTTGGAAAGTTGGTGTCATAGCTAACATCAAAGCTTGGACTTGATTAAAAGGCGTATTAGTTTTTTTTTTTTGGGCCCAACTCTTTTATAATGTATTACCCATGTCAATGTGCCCATAGGGCCATTAATGAGGGTTGTCAATCCAAGAAAAATGGCTTACCCAATGATTCTTTTCCACCTTGCCGGCGGCTTACACAATGTTCCCAATTAGGTTCTATGTGCTATAAATATATTAATTATGTGGATGTCCATTGACTCCCGATCTCCAAATATTACAAGATGATATGGGACCCACGTATAGTAATATGCATAGTAATTTACTATTTGTATCCCTCTATAAATAAAGGTCTCCTGTAACTATTCATATATACTTGAATGGATTTCATCTCTCTAGAATTTCCTCTGACTTCTCTCTAAAATTCCTTCAGTTTTATAACACGTTATCAGCACGATGGCTTCTCCTTTGGCTGATAGCTTCTTCAATACTCTCTCTTTATCTCTCGCCTTTGCATTCCTACAATAATAATTCCATTTTCTTCAGATCACCATTCTTCCTCCTTGCATCGGTGATGAATGGGCAGTCGAAGCCAGTGTTCTCTTTCTTTCTTTTTCTTTCTTTCTTTTTCGCACTGGTATGCGTGAGTGAAGGAGTCTTATTCTTCTTCCCAGTTCAAATCGTTGCTTTTATTTTTAAACTCTCTTGGCGATGACTGCATCTTGAATCATGACCGCTAGCTCCATTTCATCCTTCATTCTTCTCAGATCGTGATGAGCTTGGAAGGTTTTGTATGAAATTTCGCACATCTTGGCCTATCTTATCAGATCTGTTGTAGCTCACTGCGATCCTCTGTTCACTGTCGTTTTCCTCCATCTTGCAACTCCACTCCATCACATCTTGATCTCACTATATCCATAGTCCAGTACCAGATCGGATCTCCATCATTCTCATCTCTTCCTCCTCAGATCTCATAGTTTCACTGTTCTTCAGATCCATCATCGTTCTTATTTCTTCCACCCAACTTCACCTTGTTCTTTCTTTTCTTGCGTATCTGTTGCTCTTCAATCTCTAAATAAATCCGTTTTCCTGGACCATCCGCAAATAGCTTTAATTTTCGTCCTCTGTTCTTTTTCTTCCGCCATCCTGTTTGTTTAATTCGTCCAGATCTACTTCCATTCATTGAATCATTTTGATTCAATTAAATGTGGGCCCAATCCAATTACATCTTCCAATCAGCCCTCACATCTTGTCTGTTTTTCTTTGCTATCCAATTGCTGATTCCTTTTTCATTCATTCATTGATTGAATGAATTGTGGGCTCATTTTCCATTATTCACGTGAAGGAGAGAGAAGAAAAATGAAATGAAAAAGAGAGAATGAAAAAGGAGGAGAGTTCACGTGGAGGTTTGGAAAATTTTTCAGTGGGTCTTGTATTTTTTTTTAATATTATAAAACTTATAATATTTAAAAAAAATTGTTTTTGCCGACAGATTTTTTTTTTTTTAAAAAAAAATTATTTTTATTTTTATTTTAAAAGGGGCCAGAAGTGAAGCTATTGACAATCCAAGGTGAGTATGATTTTTCAACTTTATCTTTATTATTATTAATTTTAATTTTAGATTTTATTGTTGTTAATTTGACTCCATTTTGGAAGTCTAGATTTAATTTTCTCTTTTAATTGTTTAAGATTTTATAATCATTACTAACTTTGCTAACATAACATTTATTTATTTTATTATTTACATTTATTTTTTTTTTATGGTAGCAACACTAATATTAGTGAGCTCCATTTATTTATTTTATTCTTTACTGTTTTATTTATTTTTCATGGTGGTGACACTAGTATAGTGGACTCCATTTATTTTTTTTTATTTACTGCTTTATTTATTTTTCATGGTGGTGACACTAGTATAGTGGACTCCATTTATTTTTTTTTATTCTTTACTGATTTATTTATTTTTCATGGTGGTGACACTAGTTTAGTGGACTCCATTTATTTATTTATTTACTGCTTTATATCCCCCTTCCTTTCATTTTTATTTATTTACTGCTTTCTATATATTATATATTTATTTACATTTGCATATGCATCCTCTTTCTTATCTTTGGATGAGATAGGTCTCGCTGTGAGTTTACTACCATTCCTATCTCATCTTCTTTTTATTTATTTAGCACGTTTATTTCCAGTCATTTATTTTATTTTTATTTATTTATTTACTGCTTTATATAAATCCCCCTTCCCTTTTATTATTTATGGCAACGACACTAATATATACATATTAGTGGGTTCCATCTATTTGTTTTATTATGCTTATACTTTATTTATCCTGAAGATAAACTGTTAAAAGATCATATATATAATTATGAGATCAAAATGCCATAGAGATATGAAGCATAAATTGGCTTGAGCCTAAGAGGCAAGATAGTCTTAATTTCAGAGGCAAGATTGCCTGAAGCCAAGAGGCAAGTTAGCCTGATAACAAGAGACAAATTATGAAACAATATTTGATCCATAAATTTTGTATGTTATCAGTTGTATAAAGGCCTCAAAATTGTATATTTGGCATTAAATATTCCCTTAAATTATGAGACAAGGGATTGTATGATCATGATTGATATTATAAATAAATATATTCAATTTGCTATTGTAGTAGCAATATTGTGGATTAATTTCTTGTCATGATCAAACAAATCAGTGAGTTATGGATCATGAATTTTTATCCAACTTCATTCCCAGAAGTGAATAAAGAAAATATATTATTATGGTTGTTATGTGATTTATATGATTATAACAATTTTTATAAATACGAGAAAAGAATATTTATAAACAAAATAATTAAGCAAAAGGAAATATTATTTCAACAAAGTTTAATTGCGAGTGGCTCAACATCATTACAAACTTTAATCATCTCATTCTGAAGATATTTAATGTCTTCTTCTTTTGCTTCTCTTGAGATGGGATCCAGATGAGGCAAAGCTCTTCGTAATATTGAGATTTGCGTCATAAGTTTTTTGAGCTTCTTGTGTGGCCACTCCGTTAACCCTCCTTTTTGATAGATTTTTTGTATGGTGTGAGTAGACATATTTAATTGTTTACTCGCTTCATCAAGGGTTAAGTGAAAATAATTTCTTAAATCATGGAGCGTTGTTTTCTTTATTCTTTCTCGTTGCTCCATAGATAACCTATATAATTCACCCTGGTTAAGGGATGAAGTATCATAGGGTATACTTACTGCAGGTTGTTTTCCTTTGCCTAATGAGTGTTCAATATTGGTTTGAAATGAACTTCCATGGAGGTCATTTGGATTTATAGCCCATTCCGAACCAACACAGAGAACCTCATGATAGGCTAATACAGGATCACGCATCAAGATATATCCTGATGCTTGTAAATCTATACAATACTGTGTCAGAAATTGTTTGATTTCTTCAAAATTTTTCTTTGTGAAATCAAACATTGGAAGCCTGTCAGTATTATAAGATTTATCCTGTACTTTTTCAAATAAAATAGCATGGGTAATCATACCTGTTCTTCTTCCGTGAACTTCAAGTTTATGGTACTGGAGTTCGTTGGTATGTATGATCTCTCGTAAAACATGACAACAACTACATTCCAATAAGCTAGTTGTTACTAATTGACTTGTAGTTGATGGCTGGCTAGTGGTTGTTGGTTGGCTAATTGTTATTGGCTGGCTAATGGTTGTCGGTTGGCTGATTGTTGCTAGCTGGATCGTGGTTGATGGCTGGCTGGTGGTTGTTTGCTGGCTTATGAATGCTGGCTCATTGATTGTTGTGACTATTGGTTGAATTTGATTGGTAGACTCCATTAGTTCAGCCATAGTTCTACACCTTTTAACAGGCCTCCTTGATGAACCTGCTTCAGTTGTACCTTCATTCCTTCTAAATTGAGGAAGAACATTTGTTCTTGGGGGAGAAGTAGGTATATTTGAAGCAGAAGGAGGAATAGTAGAAGGAGGAATAAACATCTCAAAAGAATTAGGAGATAATAAAGAGGTAAATGACAGGTTTGTCTGATCATCATACAACAAAGCATCAAGTAATGCTGTGTCAGATGTATCAGAAACTGGGATAAAATTACTTGGACCTGCCATTGCAATAATATATGCGATTAGAAGAAAAATGATAAGTTAGTATATGGTAGTGAATGTTATCAGATGCTTGAATGTTTGTGAGGCATGTTCGTTTGCCTTCTTCTATTTATAGCCGAATTAAATCCTATTGAATCTCTGCAGATATGCGCAGTCCTGTTGAATCTTTACAGATCTGCACCCTGTCAAGCACGAGCTTAGACACTTTTTGACTATATATGCATACGACAATTCCACAGTGATACATGTTGCGCCTGTGATTCCACAGTAATGCATCTGTGATTCCACAGTATTTTGATAATTTCAATGATTTTGTATTTATTTGATTGTTGTTTCTGGAAAATTGCAATTTTGTTACCAGAAGTAACAGAATAATGCATTGATAATGCATTTGTGGAATTTTAATGATATCTGTAGAAATAGATATCATCTATGGAATATTGTATGAAATTACATGAATTAATTTCTACAGACTCATACTTGAGGGGGAGATTGATATATATCAAGTGTGAGTGTTTTTGTGTTAATTTTCTGTGAATGTTTGTGTGTTGATTCCCCCAAGATTGATATTGGATTTGATGATAAATTATATGGAATGTTGGCATGACTTGTTTGATCATCCGAGTCATATTATGTGCTGCTTGTTCTCAAATAGATATGATTATGAAAATATTATTGGAAATGGATCTCTGGAAATATATTAAATTGAAAGAGTACATATGAAATTATTGATCTGCAAAGTTTGCAGTGATGATTGCAACCAGATGTTTGCAATATATTATGCGCGCAATTTCCAGATTGAATGATCCATAAATCATGTATTAAAGTATCTATGAATGGATAGATCAATGATTATGAGAACAAAATTTATATGTTGTGTATATTTGCAGCAATTATATAAGCCAACAGAATTCTCCCCGTATAATTGGCTTTTGGTCAGGAGCCAGATTAATTCCATCTTGAAATGTTTTAAATGTGTAATGTTTATTAATCTATTACAATGCACATAGATGGATATACAAAGAAAATTGATGATTTGATGAGGGGGAGAAAAATAAGCAGATTGGGTAAAGATTTACTAGAATGAATTATCATTGGCTCATATTGATCATCGTACAAGGAATTGTGCACTAAAAGTTCAAAATGATAATTCAATTTCAAAGTTTAGTTAATCGAATGCCAGAAGCATTTACTGACCTAAAGAAAGTGACAAAGTCACATATCCCAACTGCAAATACTCCTATATGAATTGTTATAAAGCACGCCTGAAGCGTTGCTGGTCCATCGGTTATAAAGATAAAAATCCTCGAAAGAGAAAAGGAGCTATAAAATATAGATGATCAAGTCGAGGATAATTAAGTAAAGCTCCAGAAGAGTTATCTTTTGAAGAGATGTTATCTCCAGAAGAGATATTACAAGAAGAGTGTATTGTGGTCTAAAAAGAGACCCAGGTACCTAATATATGTGAATATAATGAGATCTCAATAAATTATGAATGAAATCCGATGGGACCGAAAAATAAAGTCGACATTGATGATATTTATGTTTATAAGATAGCATATGCTGTAATGATGATAATGTGGATCATGAGTCATACTATATTAGTGTGTGCCAGAAGCACATGTTCCTAAAGAACATAAGGCGCTAGAATAAGTCCCTGAAGGACTCAAGATGCTAGGAGCATCAAATTCTCGAGAATAATTAATTTAGTGAATTCATATGTAGCATGAAGCATTTATCGTGCATGTGATATTATTATCTGAATAAATATTTATGCACATGTATATTTATAATTTTACTTGAAAGATTTAGATCTTGCAGGTATACAATGAATACTTAATGATAGAAAGACAATGAAGCAATGTGGTCATCAGGGGGAGCAAGTCTGATGTAATCAAGAGGGGGAGACGATACACGCTGTACTCTTTTTCCCTTATCTAGGTTTTGTCCCACTGGGTTTTCCTAGAAAGGTTTTTAATGAGGCAGTACTGAATAGTGTATCAATGAATGATGTACTCTTTTCTTTGGCTAGGTTTTTATCCCACTGGGTTTTTCCTAGTTAAAGTTTTTTTTTTTTTTAACGAGGCACATTCATAATGGACATCTAAGGGGGAGTGTTATAAATATATTAATTATGTGGATGTCCATTGACTCCCGATCTCCAAATATTACAAGATGATATGGGACCCACGTATAGTAATATGCATAGTAATTTACTATTTGTATCCCTCTATAAATAAAGGTCTCCTGTAACTATTCATATATACTTGAATGGATTTCATCTCTCTAGAATTTCCTCTGACTTCTCTCTAAAATTCCTTCAGTTTTATAACACTATGAAAAAAGTTTTCTTGTTATATTTATTGGCCATTAAAAAGTTCCCTTGATTAAAAGTAGTCAACAATAGAATTTTGTAATAATTTTATCAAGATATCTTCTCATTTATAAATTTTTATAAATATGTATGTGTATTATACTCCTCCGATCCTAAATATATAACATAATTTGTAGTGCAAATTACATTACAAATTATGTCATAGATTTAGGACTAAAAGTAGTAATTATTATATGTGAGTAAATTTATGGTCAAATAAAATTATTTTATAAAACATAATTACTAATCAAATCAATGAGTAAGCTAATTACCAGACATAATGAACCAAAAAAAAATATTTTTTAATAAATATATTCAAATTATTTGGATTTTGAGAGAGATGTTGGCATATTAAACTCATTATCCGCATGCAAAAAATGTCTAGAAACTTCCTTTGGAGATGGTCAAAACCAAAAAATATTTGGGCCTATTTGAGGTATCGTTAGAAAAACATGTTTGTATAAGTTGAAATAAAACTTATCTTACATATTTACTTCATACGTTATAAATCATGTCAAAAAGGTAAATTCTAACACTAATCCAATCAGGCTCTAAATATACAACTCTTCTCCCAAGGAAGATGACAAGCAACCTATTTTTGAGTGAAAGGAAGTCTCACAAAATCAACTAATGGTCCTTTTGAATGTGAACAATGTGAAGACTCAATCCATTTGACTAGAGATTATTCAAATGTCATTCATTGTTGGAAATATGTGATTTCTTTTACAATGTGAAGTCGTTTTTCTTCTCCAAAAGGAGCCGATAGGGTTACATGGAATTTAAAACATGAACTTAATTATCAGTTAGAATAATCTAAACAAGGTAAAATGGTTGGCACTCTTGGATAAGTCAGGCAATTCGTCTATCTACACCAACAATGTTTTAAATTGTACAGATCAATGTATCAGTTCTAAAGAATGGTAAAAGTGGCTGTGGATGAGTCATTTGAGACAATGAAGATAGATGGATTAATGGTTAAACTTGTAAATTAACGGCAATTCGTAAAGCTATCCAAGAGTTAATTAGAATCATATATACATAGTCTAAAAGTTATATGAGTATAATTCTGTATTCTGATTGTGTAGAAGTCACTATTAATTTATTATATGGGTTGTAATGGGTAATCATCATTTGAGACAAATTTTGTTTAGACACAATGACACATGGATAGAGAAGTCATTTAACCATTTCAAAAGAAAATATGTCCCCCAACATATCCATAAGACATTATTTTTAAACAATACTCCTCTGGTCTTATATATATGAGGCAAAGACAGGAAAAAATTCTTTAGTCATATTTATAAGGTAAAAAGTGAAATTTTTCATATAAATATACAATTTTACTATTTATGTATTACTGTATTGACTTTTTTCTTTCATAAAGTATAATATTTATTAAATAGGGGTAAAATTAAAAAGTTAATGAAGTTTAAAGGATTTTTAAGTGAAAAACGTTGGAACAACTTTATATATTCGTGTGTCGATATACAATGGCCGACCCACCTATATGAGAAGCGGGGCACGTTTTTGAGATTTTTTTTTCTTAAAAAAAATTCCCCTTCTATGCTTACCTCAACATGCACGTCCAGCTCTGCTCCTTGTTCTTTTATGATCTAGCAAGACAGAAAAGTGCTCCTCTCGATTGTTTAATGTCTTATATTGAAAAAGATGTATTTGATAGCATTGATAATGAGACAATTATGATAGAATTTTAAAAAAAATAAGGCTTAAAAAGATGACATTGTAATTATTGTAATATATTTTTGTTATTACAATATATGTACTTAAATTTATTTAGTGTTCAATCTTACTATTCTTAATAGCACTTAGCCTTATTTTTCCCTTTATATTCTTTTGTTTTTTAATGTATTTAAAACTTTGATTAAAAAATAATTTCGGGGGCCCCGAACCCCCGAATTCCCCTACCAATGGTGCCCCTTTCAATTATTTTATGGGTCCACCCTTGTTTATATATATATATATATATATATATATATATATATATATATATATATATATATATATATATACATATATGGGAGGAAGAGGAATCAAGTAATGATGCAGTCCAAATACCGTACGGAATATTCGTGGAGGAATATTAAAAATTCTGCTTCAATTCCCCTTGTCTGCAGGTTTCATCTTGGAAGTTTTGTGGCTATCAAGGTGATCTTTCTTAATTAATACCCAAAAGAGAGCGATCAGGTTAATTATTGTTTTCATGGTAAGGACATGAAATTTGAAAAAATTGTAAAATCTTTCACAATACTAATATTTTTATGGTAAACGTGTAATAATGTCAAATTCAACTCTTTATGGCTAATAAAATTTCTAAATTACGAAAGAGATTATTGCCGCCTCCATCACCACCACCAACGATCTTTATTATATTAAGTAAAGTTGATTAAATGAATTACACAACGTCATTCTATTCTATAAATAATCAAATTTTTAGTTAAATTATTAATCAAAATGTTCCTTTAAAGAGTTAGCCACCAACATTTTTTTTTAAAAAAAAATCAATAATAAAATTTAAAGTCACACCCATATAAGAAGATGAGTTGCATTATTAGTTGTTGTTGAACGTAAAACCATTTTACGGGGATGAATTACGTACCCAACCAGCCTTTGTACATATCACTAATATATAAGGCCAAAAAATAATTAATTTAAGCAAGAAGATAAATAAAAACGAGAGAGCTGAAATTTTCTGGCATTATGCGACTATTTATAGTCGTGCAATATATTATTAAAAAGCGTACTTGCTTTGGTAGGAAGTGGCCTCCAAAAAGAATGAGATGTCATCATGATGAAAAAATAATATTAATATGGGTTAACTAGTAAATCTGTTCTGGAAGTACACATCCAAAAACAATTTTGTCCTAGAAATTTTTTTTGGATTCAATGTTGCCCTGGAGATTTAAAGAAGTAGTAATATTGCCATTTTCCGTTAAAAAGTTAATGGTTAACGTTAATTTTTTAACGGTCAACGTTAGATTTGTAACGAAAAAAGATAATATTGTTACGTTTTTAGACTTTCAGGGTAAAATTGAACATGAGAAAACCTTCAGAGCAACATTGCTCAGTACGTATACTTCCAAGGCGGATTTACTACTTAACCCTATTAATATTTGCCGAAGTTTCA
Source organism: Acacia confusa (assembly GCA_037074495.1). Lineage (NCBI taxonomy): Eukaryota > Viridiplantae > Streptophyta > Magnoliopsida > Fabales > Fabaceae > Acacia > Acacia confusa. The sequence goes on from CM073503.1 coordinate 45,873,493, forward strand.
TAGAACATTATATATCAATAAAAAATAACTTAACAAAAATAGCACATCATATCAAATTTTTATTTTATTAATAACATTGATATCTTAATTTTTCTACGTCAAAAAAATGTATGTGTCGGTGTCAAAATGTCATGTTACGTTGCACCTGTAAATGTGATTGTAACTTGTAAGACCTAAAATGTGAAAACATTGAAAATTATAAACCAAACACGCGGTTCACCGGCTTTTCTCAATAATTATTCGCACTCCCTTCTATTGTTAATATAAGCATATTTAAATGTTGATTTTACTCTTAATATAAAATATAATTTTTATATGAGTAAAACATTTTAATCACTTTTCAGTTTTACTTTAATTACACAGATCTCTTATCTATGTTGAAAATCTATATAAACATTTTTTAAAATTAAAATATATATTATATAAACCTCCCTTATATTTTGAGATTTTATTCCCATCCACCTAAACCTGTTAGTTGATTATTAAGTTTAAATTTTGGACTTTGGCTTTACCAAAATGCCCATCTTTAACATTAGAATTACTTAAAAATATATATATATATATGGGCTAAAAAAAAATTATACTACCAAATTTTAATTTTAGTAGAATTTTTAACTTTCTAATATGTTAAAAATTTATTAATTTTGATATTATAAGATATATAATTATAATTTTTCACCATATTAATATATATCAAACACATTTTTTTATCAAATATAATAAACTATATAAAATTAAGAGATTGTATAACTCATTTAAACTTTTAATTTCATTTCTTTCCACAAACATTTAAAACCACTTATTCAAATTCTTAAAAGTTTGTGATATTCACAAGTAGTCAATTAAAATTTTAGATATATTATCAAGGATAAATTAATAAATAAATTTTATTTTTTTATATAAATCTTAGTTAAAAATATATATTTAAATTTTTTTTTAGAATATTATGAATGAATTTACTAATTAGACTTAAGTGTATATTTTTAAAATAGAGAGATTTATTTGTAATTAAGGCAAAACAAAGAGATGGTTAGAGTATTTTACTCTTTTCATATTAATTTGCTAATATTTTTTTTAATTTACATCTATCGATACTTTTTCGACAATAATTAAAAGGTAGATGGAAGAAGAAAATAAAGAAAAGATAACTATGATGTTTTAAAAAATATATGCCATGTTAACTAATTTTCTTAATGTAATCAAATTAAGTAAACATATCCAATATTAAATATTAAAGAGCATGGGAGTGAAATAATAATATCATTAATTCACGTTACTCAAAGCCTGCGCCTCCCTTGTATTTATATTCCTTGGACTCACATGCAATATGTGCGGGGCAATCTTTGAAAATACATTCATTGATTCATTCACTTCCTTATCTTGTGCTCCACCTTGGAATAATGGTTATGATACGTCCCCCAAAGTCAAAACATTCTTCTACTATGAAGATTGAATTAATCAATTAGAAGGTGCCTTTGCATTTATATGCATGAAGTCTAACAAAATAAATTATAATGAGAATATTATTGAATATATGGTATGCGTGAATCTTGGAGATCTTATAGCTTTTAATATAAGTCATCACGTATATATTCATTGCTGCCGAACACTCTCTAGTCCGCACTCTCTAGTCCTTAATGTAAATTTATTTATCTAATTTGATTATATTAATGAAGTTAGTTAAGTTAATTAATCTGATATATATATTTTTTTGAAACACTATAATAATCTTCTTTAATTCCCTTCATCTTTCTTACTAATTATTGTTAAGGTATATGAATAGGAGTTAATATGAACATATTGACAAATATGAGAAACAAGTCTTACATTTAAGACTAAATGGGTAAAAAATAATTATATTATAATTTAAAAATATATAAATTAGGAAAATGACAATTATTTAAGTCTTAAGAGATTATTTGAGAAAATGGATTCCAAATATCAATTTATGTGCATGTAGTTTTATATTATGAAGATCAAATTAGTTATTAAATTAATTAGAAGGTGCCTATGCATCATGCATGTAATTTAACAATGAATAATATGAGAATATTATTGAATATATGATATGATAGGGTTAATCTTAGAGATCTGATAACTTTTATTATGAGTCATCACGTATGTATCCATTTCTACTAAATAAAAAATAATTCTATTATGATATAATATAATTAGGAAAATGGCAATTAATTAAGTGTCAAAAGATGATTTGATGAGATGAATGAGTTGCACCGATATCAATTTAAACAGTTATAAATAAATTGGGAGTTAGCTTTGACAATTAAATGTTTAATATGTACTTAAAATTTTTCTTAGTTTGCAATTCTCTGGATTAATATTTACAACTCAGTGTTTTTTATAATTTTGTTGGAACATTACTGCATGTTAAATTAAATCATTTTTGCGAGGCCTAATCATAATTCTCCCTCGTTATTAAAATTTTCAACTTTAGATTACTTCTATCTTTATTATATTATTTGTCAACGATGGAGTGTCACGATCAAGTTAATAATCAATTTAAAAATACGAGATAAAATTCAATTCTGCTGTTGGATACAAAAGGCTTGAACCTTGAAGCACAACACCCGTGTGAAAGGATCTTCTTTTTATACTCACATACACACACATCGGTGAAGCTCCATGAAGTTTAGTGCTATTTTAACTCACAGTTAGAGGGCGAATTTTGTTCCGGAATTTTATCTCAGGAGTTTTAAAGAATTCTATAATTGGATTTCTTTTAAGCTTCCCTGGAAAATTCTGCACTATAGGATATTGCAATATATTTTGTGTTGGCAGAAATTAAATAAAATCATGACATCATATATTTAAAAATAATATTAAATCACAAGATAAGATTAAAATATTAGTTTAAGCCCAATAATCTCATGATTAATTAAGATTTACATTATTTCCTAAAATTGGCTAATAACTCAAATATTATCTAATAATTCCAAATTAGCCTAAAATAATCCCCAAGATAGATGAATAAGCGGGATAAAATATATGAAAATTTGGGATTTATCAACTCCCCCACACTTATCATTTGCACTCCGGGCAAAACAAATCAAGACCAAGGGAGAATAAATAAAAACTAAAACTAAAACTAAACTAAACCAAAACTTCAAAAATGAATGTTCCAACCACAAGCAATAAGGAAACAAAAGCATTTCAACACTTATCATATCCAAACGATCTCCTCATAAATCAAGGAAACAAACATCATGGCAATTTACTTGACAAAGGGGAACCTAAGCTAAAAATCCCTCACCAAGGATAATGTGTATGTCACTCTTCGCTCTCAAAAGTGTATAGGTTTGTGTTTACACTCAAATTCATCCCTATCCAATACTCTTTCCATAGGCTTGACGAGAATCTAAGTTCTCCACCACTAATAAAGCAAGTGCATGCATAAATCCAAATGACTTTTATTAGGCTGTACTGGGGTTAAGGTTAAGAAAGAAAAGGTACGATGTTTGGAAAAACAAAGTTGAATATCTTAAAAGATGAAGAGAATGATAAATAGAGAATGTGGGATGTAAGAAACCAAACTAAATCTAAATTGAGTCATCATTCTTTTTCTCTTTTTTCTTTCTTTCTTTTTTTTTCTTTCATTTTTTTTCTTTCTCAATTTCTTTTTCTTCTCTCTCTCTCTCTCTCTCTTTCTTCTTCTACCATTTTTTTCTTTTTCAAGATAACCTACCATATTTTTCACAATGGCTCAATTCCTAACTTTATGCATGTTCTTCCACTCAAAAGAGATAATACAATGCTCTTCAACTCTTAAGACATGATAAAAAAGGGTATTCTTTTTTTTTTTTTAATGGTGATGGGTGTAGACAAAATGAGGAAAAAATAAATAGATCAGCTCAAAGGGCTTAAACAAAGGATATATGTATGAAAAAGGGTAGGTTTTCTGGCTTATCTGGCTAAAATGAAATAAATGCCTTTATCATTTTTATGAATACTCATGCGTAAAATGCAGCCTCAAATAAGATTCAAATCAAGTTCTAGATTAAGCAAAGAGATACACTATATATATATATATATATATATATATATATATATATATATATATATATGTATTAGGCTCAAAATCTCACTGGGAATATGATCACTAGCCTAAATTCACCAAAATCAAATTCATTGCCACTAGGTTCACCAACTCAAAATATGATCAATCACTCTTCAAATCAAGAATGCATCATACTAAAGTTACTAAAAACTTGCAATTTTAACATTAAAAATTTTCTTTCTTTTCTTGAAAACAAGAAACAGAAACCAAAGCAAAAGCCGAAATATTTTTCTTTTTCTCATTTTGAAAACGAAAAACAAAAACCAAAAGTAAGAACAAAATCCCTCCCCCACACTTAAATTATGCATTGTCCTCAATGCAAAATATAGGTCTAGCCAGTAACAATCAGCCATACAAGTGAAAGAGTAAGGAAGGAATACAACCAGACTATTAAAAGCTTGGAGGCTCAAATGAAGTGGCATAATTGGCTTCTCTCCTTTGTCTGGTTGTAAGTCACATGAAAGCACTAGTGATGTCCTTTTTTTATGTTCAACAACCATCTCCTTTTTTAAGATCCACAGATAATGTTTTAGCTCAAGTATAGAAGGTGTTTGGATAGGAGGAATCAATCTATGTACCTGTACAAAATCATAGTTCCAAGCAGTATCTCGTTTTATATGAATATAATCAATAAAATTTGATTGATCTAGAATAAAGGAAGATCCCAAAAGAAATTGATCGACAGAAAGTATTGGAGCTTCCAGATATTTCGAACAACCCACAAAGTCAATATGACTCTCCTCAGTAAGAGTCAAATTTTCTAAAGGATGAATTAAGTGATCACTCAGAATGGTCTCACCATGCTTACTCAAATCATGATTCAATATGGTTTTACCCTCTAAATGCATATCTAAATCAAGGCTTCTCCCACACTTATCTTTAATAGTATCCCCTCTAAAAACAATCATGTCAAGATCATGAGTAGTATCAATAAAATCAATAGAGATATTACTTCCATCATTCAAAGCATTGTCATGATTAGTGTTAAGCAGGGAATCTTTAAAATTAATAGTGTCTGGGGTGTCAACAACAATTTCTTCATCAACTTCCTCATCAGAATCAATAGAGTTCATAGGATCAAAGGTATGAGGAGAAGTATTAATACATGCATTACAAGATTCAATATAATTTAAGTTAATAGAACTAGTCAATTCAGAAACAACATCAGTGCATGCATACTCCGCTAATGTACTAATCATCCCTTCATTTGAAGTGGTGGAAGAAAAAGGGGATGAATCATTAGAAGGTGAAAGTATATTACCATATGGAAATTCACTCTGAACCTCTAAATCTTCACTCTGCCGATTGTTAATTGCTTTTGACAACTCCTCTATTTGAGTTTGTAGAGATTGAGTCTGTTGACGCTGCACTACTGCCCCTTCTTGAAGGATTGTCATCATAACATCCATCTTATTATGTAATCTGGAGTACACATCATCAATTGGAACAATTTGATTGACATATCCAAAATCTGAGTGATCATGCCATCCAGGATTATGTGCACTTGAATATGGATCATATATCTGCTCAACTCCATAGTCATAATGAAAAGGCATAGAAGTATAATAGTTATTGTCATAAATTGAAGCATTCCAAGCCATCATATGAGGGATCAAGTTTAAATTTTCAAGAGTGGACTGGATCCGATAAACAACTACCTAAAAAAATCACCTAGAACTCAAACCTAAAGCTAACCATTGCTCCCCGGCAACGGCGCTAAAATTGATCGAGTTGCTTTTGTCGTTAAAGTGATCAATTAAACTAGGTCCTAATTAATTATGTAGTTTAGGGTCAACCTAGGTCATTCTCCCAATGAGCAAGCTGTGGGTTATCTTTAGGTTAAATTTAGGTGATGAAAAGATGCAATGGAATGTAAATGGACCTAAACTAGAATGCAAACACTACTACCTATATGCAATTAACTCAACTAAATGTACTAATGCAATTGGCTCTAAAACCTATATGAAAATGAAACTAATCTATATGAATTTGAATGCAATTTTTGTGGGGTTTTTCTTATGAGAAAAGAATTACAATCCTAAGAAGAATATTAATTAAAAGTAAGTAAAATAACAAAGATCTAATTCAGTTATGATGATGAAGGGGACAACTTAAGAATTTCATGGAGTTAACTTTCTTAGCTTAAATCAATTAATTAGACCAATGGGAGATTAATGAATTTAATTACCCAATTGAACATGGGAAACTCTCTAGCTCAATAACACCTATTCCACTAGAAAACTCATAATGAAATAAGCGGTGGCTAATTAAACCCGTTAAAAACCAAACACAAAATAATCTTGGAAATCTTGTTTACAATTATCTAATTAAACAACCAGATAATTTATCAATCCAATTAAACAATTAAGATGATAAACCAAATTAACAATTAAATTAATAATGAAAACTCAATTACTAATTTAATTGACAATCCAAAAGTTGCAAACAAGAGTCCAGCAATAAGTATAAAACTCCAAATTATCAGTCTAATCCAAAAGAAATAAGTTTACAATCTAAAACTAGATTGTTCTCAATTAATACAACTCGAAATTCTTTAAAACTAAATAATCTCAAGTTTGAATTAAAAAGATAAAAAGAAAGACACTCCCTTATGATCTTCATATGTAAGCCCTAGACTCTAGCCTCCCCATGATCTTCCCAAGTTGCCTCCCAAAAGAATTTAAGCTTCCATCACTACGCTCCCTCCTCCAAACATCACGCAGCTCCAATCCATTTGAATTGATGAATATTCAATACAAGAATTAAAGGTGGGTCCCGTGAGAATGAATAAAGTTGAGAAGAGATCTCTGTGCTTGTGCGTGAGAGGGGAACAATGATTTAATGGTTATTGAAGGTGGGGTCCACGGCTAGAGAATGAAGAATTGGTTGAATGATTCAAGTGAATCAATTCGATCCTCTCTGCATCTCTGCGTCTCGTCGTCTCCGGTCTACCTTCAGCTCCTTTTGCGTTGCGGCGTTGTGGCATGATGATTCCCCTCGTAAAAACCTAGTAGCTAGGTTAATTAAAAGGGGAAGAGAATAGGGTTTTTGGGTACCAACTTAAACCCAATAGGATTTAAGGAGCTCAATAAAATTCTATAATTGGATTTCTTTTAAGCTTCCCTGGAAAATTCTGCACTATAGGATATTGCAATATATTTTGTGTTGGCAGAAATTAAATAAAATCATGACATCATATATTTAAAAATAATATTAAATCACAAGATAAGATTAAAATATTAGTTTAAGCCCAATAATCTCATGATTAATTAAGATTTACATTATTTCCTAAAATTGGCTAATAACTCAAATATTATCTAATAATTTCAAATTAGCCTAAAATAATCCCCAAGATAGATGAATAAGCGGGATAAAATATATGAAAATTTGGGATTTATCAGCGCTGTTAGGGGGGCCGTGGGTGATTGCTGATGCTTATTTAAATGTAGCGAGATGGAATCCTGATTTTAATCCGAAAAATGCTTCTATTGATTCTGTAGTGGCTTGGGTAAGGATCCCTGATCTGCTTACTCCCTTATTTGACAAGAAATTCTTGTTAAATCTGGGAAATTCAATTGGAAAAGCTATTTGTTTAGATATACATACAGCGCAAAGGGCTAGAGGTAAATTTGAGCGGTTGTGTGTGGAATTAGATTTAACGAAACCTCTGATTCCAGAATTCAATGTGGAAGGGCAGATTCTAAGGGTGGAGTGTGAAAGCCTGGGGTCTTTATGCCAAAAATGTGGTAGAGTGGGGCACAGGAAGGAGGCATGCGTAGGCTTTCAAATGCAGAATAGAGCGGAGGAGATGGAGGTAGAAATGAGGAATGGTAATGAGAAAGTTGAGAAAAATAAGGAAGAGGAAGGTGATAGGTGGAAAGTGGTCTAGAGACCTAGAAGGACAAGAAGAGTTGAAAATGGGCGAACAAGAAAGCAGAGTGGTTCTCGATTTTCTGTATTAAATGAGGACCCAAATATAGAAAGTGGATGCGAGGCAGTAAACAAGGAAGTGCAAAGTGACAAGGAAGTAATGTGTGGTGTTGAAGTAGTGAAAGAGTGTCAGGTAAGAGTGCAGAGAAGGCCCAACAAGAATGGTGGAAATAAGGTTACTAATAAGGGAAGGTCTCAAGAGGATGTGGTTGCCTCCATGGGAGAGGAAAATGAGCAAATTAAAGGAGGTTATAAGGGGGAACAGAGTATCAAAAGTAATGTACAGCCTAAAAAGTTGGCGGAATCTAGAGTTTTGAAGGAGAATAATTCATTAGCTGCTGATGTGGATCAAAGGAATACCATGGAAGAAAGAGCAGGTATTAGTGTAAAGTATACCGAAAAGGAGAACTTACATCCAGTTGAATGCAACATTTGGGAAAATAGTCCCAAATACATGGATACAGGTGAAGTGTTTATTGGGGTTGAAAACAAAATCCAAGCGAGCAAGGAAAGAGGAGCTACAGAAGGAAACGTTGCCACGTTTTCCTTTGCTGTTTGAAGACTGTATGGTCATCTATCTTACCATTGTCTAGTGTTATGATAAAGCTGTTAACCTGGAATTGCAGAGGTGTAGCCAAGAAAGGTTTTGCTGCTGTCTTGAAGGATATCAAGGTTAGATACAGATTGGATCTGGTGGTAATATTAGAGCCACGCATTAGTGAAATTCAGGCAAGAAGAACAATAAGGAGTTGGGGTTTCAGACACTGTTATTATGGAAGCGGAGGGGTTCTCTGGTGGCATATGGTTCATATGGGATAGGGATGATCTGAATGTTGAAGTTAAGGAAAAGGAGAAACAATTTATACACTGTAGATTGCACTTGGGAGATGTTAAAATGTTGTTTACTGGTGTTTATGTCAGTCCTAATGAGAATATGAGGTGTGAAATGTGGGATTCCCTAAAAAGAATAGCAAGGGAGGTAGGTGAGCCATGGTTACTTGCTGGTGACTTTAATGACATTAGAGGGCATATGGAGCAGCGAGGGGGTGGTACCATAAATAACTCAAGATGTCATAAATTTAATGAATGGATTCGAGATTGTGGACTGAGTGATGTTGAAACTAAAGGCCCTTTTCATACTTGGAGAGGGCCAAAATGGGATGGGTTGGATAGGGTATACAAGAGGTTAGATAGGTGCCTATGCAATATAAGATGGTTTGATTGCTTTGAAAATGAAGAAGTTAAGGTTATTCCAAGAGTATGTTCAGATCATCACCCTTTGTGAATTTGTTACCTGAAAATCCAAGATGCAGGGAGAAGAAGTTTAAGTATGAGGCAATGTGGCAGTTACATAGTCAATTCAGGGAGGTACTGAGAAGAAGCTGGAGTGGAGAGGGAGAGTTAAAGAGTAAACTCTTGGCTCTTCAAAGTGAATTAATGGTCTGGAATAAGGAGGTTTTTGGTCAAATTGAGGGTAGGAAGAGAAGGATATTGAGTAGACTAAGTGGTATCCAGTGCAGCATGGACAGGAATACTAATCCTTATTTGATAAGCCTAGAGTCAGAATTAGAGGAGGAATTATTGTTACTATTGAGACAAGAGGAAGTAATGTGGTTTCAAAAGTCAAGGGGCAAATGGATTGAGGAGGGTGACAGAAACACTAGGTACTACCATATGAAGACAAGTATTAGAAGGCAAAGAAACAGAATAAAAATGTTGAAAAACGCTAATGGAGAATGGATAGAAGAGGAAGAAACAATTGTGAACATGTTCCAAGAATTTTATCATAGGCTTTTCTGTGAAGATATGGAACAACGAGAATGGGTAGTAACTAATCAGCGGTGGGGTCAAATAAATCAGCAAAAGTTGAGTGGTATGGGAAGAGATTTGAGGAATGACAAAATCAAGGGAGTTTTCTTTCAAATGGGAAGCTTTAAGGCGCCGGGTGAGGATGGCTTTCCTGCTGTTACCAGCAGAATTGGGATTTGATTGGAAACTCTGTGACAGAATTCATAAAATATCTGTGGAGGTTCCCTAAAAAGATTGGTGAGATAAACGAGACAAATTTGGTATTCATCTCTAAGGTAGATTAGCCTGAATTGGTAAGTCAATTTAGACCAATTTCCCTATGTAATGTAGTATATAAAGGTCTAGCTAAGTTGTTAGCCAATAGGCTTAGACCTTTCATGAATGATTTGGTGTCTCCTTATCAATCAAGCTTTGTGCCAAAACGGAGCATCCATGATAACATTATCATTGCAAAAGAGGTGGTGCATTCAATGAACAAATTAAAAGGAAGGAAGGGTTTTATGATAGTTAAAATAGACTTGGAAAAAGCTTATGATAGGATGTCTTGGAAGTTTATTGGTAAAGTTCTTGAGGAAATTGGACTACCTGTAAGGTTTAGAAATGTGATTTCAGAGTGTATAGCATCAGCAAAATTGTCACTGTTATGGAATGGAAGGAGGACAGATGGGTTTAAACCTTCTAGGGGATTGAGATAAGGTGATCCTTTGTCCCCCTACCTTTTTGTGTTGGGTATGGAGAAGCTTTCTCACTTGATAATGGATTGTGTACATGCAAGAGAATGGAAACCGATACATTTGGGGAGGAATGGAGTGGAAATATCTCATCTTCTCTTTGCTGATGATCTATTGTTAATCTGTGAGGTTGATATGGACAGCATTGCAACAGTGTTGAAGGTGCTGGATACTTTCGGGAAGGCATCTGAGCAGAAGGTAAATCCTCACAAAACAAGCATCTATTTTTCTCAAAACGTGGAGAGAAGACTTCAGAATGATATCTGCCATATGTTTGGCTTTAGGAGAATGGAGAAAATTGGAAGATACCTAGGGGCTTTCATATTGAATGGTAGATGTAGCAGAGGCAGATTCTAGAATTTACTAAATAAGGTTCAAGGCAAACTCTGTAACTGGAAGAAGCAGACGTTGTCCTTAACAGGAAGGATGACTTTAGTTCAATCGGTGACCAATCAACTTGTAGTATTCCACATGCAGCACTCGAGAATACCTGCTGGTGTGAGAATAGAAATTGAGAAATTGCAAACGAATTTCATATGGGGAAGTGATAAGGATGTGAGGAAAATGCATGCAGTAAGTTGGGAAAGGTTATGTATGGATAAGCAGAATGGTGGTATGGGGATGAGAAGTATGGGACTGATGAATGATGCTCTCCTAGGTAGAGTGGCTTGGAACATAATAGCTAAACCAAAAAACTTATGCGCACAGGTGCTCAAGGGCAAGTATGGGAGGCAGGGGGATATGTTAAGGGGGTGTACAATAAGGAGCACTGATTTTGAAATTTGGAAAAGTGTGGTGGGTATTTGGCCAAATGTCATTGGTAATATTTTGTGGGAAGTTGGAGATGGAAAGGAAGTATGCTTCTGGATTGATAAATGGATAGAAGGGGGTAGAAGGCTAAAGGAGTTGTGTGTGGATATGCTGAATGAAGAGGAAGAAAACATGAAGGTTAGGGAGATGATAAATGTAAATGGTGAGTAGGACATGACAAGATTGGAAGGTCGGTTGAATGAAGAAGGGAAAAATATTATGTTGGTTGTGAGGCCCCCTGTGAATCAGAATGTTGCGGATGAGGTAAGATGGGGTAATAGCCTTCACTGCAATTATTCGGTGGCTGAAATGTACCACCATCTGAAGGCTGAACCAGTTGGTGGTGAGAAGGAATGGAAAATATTATGGAAGTGGAGAGGGCCTAGAAGAGTTCAGGTATTTTTGTGGCAAGCAATGAATAATAGATTGCTAACTTGTGAGAGGAGAGGCCAGCTGTTAGGTGGTGGTGCAAACTGCTATTGGTGTGTTGGCATCAGTGAGGATTTAATGCATGTTCTAAGGGAGTGTGGGGTGGCTAGGGAACTTTGGAACGAGCTATGGTTTGGAAGTCCGAAATGTGAGTTTGTAGAGAAGGAGGGTTTGGATTGGTTTGGTTGGAATTTGAAAAGATCAGCAAATGATTGGAATTTAATTTTTGGAATTGCTTGCTGGCTACTGTGGTCTTGGAGGAATAAAGCAAAATTTGAGGAGAATTTTGTGCTGCCTGATTCTCGCTGTGAAATTGTGTGGAGGTATGTGCAGGAGGTTAAGAAGGCTAGGACAGACTTTGGCAAAGTTCTGAACATTCGGAAGGAAGTTGATGTCAGATGGGTTCCACCTCAGATGGGTTGGTGGAAGCTGAATACAGATGGAGCTGTGAAAGGGGAAAAGAAGTTGGCAAGTTGTGGAGGTCTTGTGAGAGGAAGTGATGGTAATTGGAAGTGGGGTTATTCAAGGAAATTGGGTAGCTGCTCAGTGGTAGCTGCTGAATTATGGTCGGTGCTCACTGGACTAAAGCTTGCCAGAAGTGATAACCTTGATTGTATAGTAGTAGAGTGTGATTCGGTTAAGGTGGTGGAAATGTTGAATTCACTACAAACAGAAGGATGTGCTAATACGAGATTGCTATTAGAAATTCAGGATGTAATGAAAGGTTTCTCATATCTGATGTTTAGACATGTGTATAGGGAAGCGAATTATTGTGCTGATAATCTAGCTAGTTTGAGTTTTAATCAAGAGGATTTATTAGTTAGATATAGTACTCCTCCTATATCAGTTGTCTGTCTGCTTGATAAAGATGTATTGGGTGTTGCTCACCCAAGACTAACGAGTGATTAATAAGATAGGGCCAAGAGCCCCGAATTTTACCAAAAAAAAAAAATGACATGGATAATACATGGATTGTTTGTTTAATATATTTGGTCAATGGTCACACTTCGTTGAGATAACGTATAGGAAAAAATTCCTCTAGATTTGATACTTCCTATAAAAATTGTCCGCCAAAAAACTTGAGGCAAATTTGGCCTCGCACTCTTTTAATTTATATATTTTTTCATTTTAAAGTTTTTAATAGTTCAATTCCTTTTCCATATTTCAACTCACAATCTATCAACTTCAAAGAACATCAGCAGAGAGATACGCGTTCCGGCGGTCTGAATCATAATATACACTTTGGATAATTGGGCAATTTTTTTTAAAAAAATATACTTTGGACAATATATTTGTAGTTGTTCCTTTCTTCTACAATTTATTAACTATAATTTTTATTTAAGTTTGTATTGACTTGTAAGATACACACACATATACACATATATGTACATTTATTCTTAATAATTGATACCTCTACAAATTTTAGTTGATTCACGATTTAACTACATGACTGTCTTGTCTAGTTTGATATACAAAAATGAAATTAATTAGAAAAATATATTTATTTTGTCAAAGAAAACAAACAATCACAATTAACTAATAATAATAGAGATATAATATATTTCCTCTCCTTTTCATCCAACATGCCAAACAGGACCAAAACTAATAAATCTTGAATCATTCTTTTGTTTCCGAATGTTCACAGCTTTTTTTTGGGGGGGGGGGGGGATGAAAACTTTTCTCAAGATGAAGGACTAAATAGTAATTAATTCATATATGGAGAAATTTAGTTAAATTTATTCTCTCTCTCTCTATATATATATTGTGTGTGTTGATTTTTCTAAAATCATTTGTATTGGAAACTTCTTCCTAAATGGAAACTCCACATAATATGTTTAATTTGACAATGTAATTTAATTAAGTCATCAACTATCTTATATTTATAATATGAGATAGTACAATGTAATTTAATTATAAACAAGCAGCAACAACAAAGCTTTAATCATACTATGTGGGGTTGGCTATATTGTTCAAATGATGTCATTAAGCTTTGTCAAAAACCAAATATTATGATAAATTGTTAACTAAGAGATCTTACTTAATAATCTTATTGAGCATTCTCTTCGATTTTCCTTTACCTGTTTTAATTGGGCTCCAAGCAACTTAATCTGCCTTCGTTACTAAAGCATCCATACGAATTTCTACTATTTTTTCTCTAATAGTGTCACTCTCACCCTGTATAAGTTTATTATAAATTTTATCTCTTCTCATATGATGACACATCTATTTCAACATTCTCATATCATCTCCTTACATTGTGCTCACACATCCCCTCCAAAGCCCAACATTCATCCCCATAAAACATTTTGTTGGCTGAATAGTAGTATGAAAAGATTTCCCTTTTTTTAGGTAATTTTCTATCATAAATAACTCCAATAGCTTTTCTCCATTTATATCACTCAACTTGAATTCTATTATTAATATTTCTATCAATTTCATAATCTTCTTGCAAAACTAATCTTACATGTTTGAACTTTGTCACTTGTGGAGTGGCTTGATCTCCCATTTTAACTTCCAAATCACTTCTTACTCTCCTCTTATAAAAAAATGCAATGTATATATTCATTCATACTTCTGCAATTGAAAACCCTTCGACTCTTAGGTCCTTCTCCTAAATCAAATTTAGAATTAATTTTTTCTCTTGACTTAGCCACAAGAACAATATCATAAGCAAAAAGCATGTACTTGGGGGATCTCTTCATGTATAAGCTTAGTTAGAATTTCTAAGACCAGATTAAATAAATAAAGACTAAAAATTGATCCTTGATCGATGAAGGCCGATTTTTATGGAAAAGTCTTTTATTTCACTTCCAGATATTCTCACGTTAGTTGTTTCCCCCTTATAAATATCTTGTATGATCTTAATATATGCAACATGCACACCTTCTTTTCTAAGGCTTTCCAAAGTACACTCTCAACATGCGATCATAAGCTTTCTCTAAGTTAATAGAAACCGTATGGAAGTCCCTTTCTTTACTTCGATACTTCTCCATTAACTCCTTCAACTAATAAATCGTTTCTATTGTGGCACATGAGCTTTATTCCCTGATAGCTAGCACAATTCTCGATATCCCTTTATTCTGGTAAATAGACGGGCAATAAAAAAAATATTTTGCGAGATGAATGTTACATTTGTTAAGTTTGGTGAATTCTATTTGGGTTATTTTCTATCATTCGGTTGATTTTAAAAAATCTAATTAAATTCCTAACTGTAATTTAAAACAAGAAAAAAAAAAATTGAGCCACCAAAATTTAACGCTTAATGAACATATATGCAATTTTGTTTCCTTCTAAATTTTGTCCAACCATATATATACATATATATGTGAACTTATTACGTATAAATATTATATATATGTTAGTGGCTTAGTGCGCTTTTAGTGCCATATAGCTCATGTGATCAGCTTTTTAACTCCCTAAAAAAACAGAGGACTCATGCATGTGAGCACAATAATATGCTCGTCTCACTAAAAATAATAACAAATTTTCTTTAATATATCTTAAAATCAGAAAGCATACAGACTATGAATGAGGAATAATTATTTTTGTTTTAATTAATATTGTTTCTCTTATACCCAATTAATAATTTAATCTTATGATATCCTCCAATTAATAATTTATGATTATAAAAACCTAAACCCATCCATCAATGCTAATAAATAATTTAGGTGAGACACCAATAACGCGTTTGCGTAATCATAGTGGAACGTAACAGATCATATAAGCTTAAGTGGCAATACAAAATTCCAAAAATATTAAAAACGTAGCTTCCTATTCTTTTCTTCAGAATATTATTAAAATTAAAAAATTCAAACCACCTTTTCTTCTCTCTTCTCTTTCATTCCTACGCGGCCTCGTATCACAAAATTGTCAACCTTATTATCTCTTACAACTGTATCCTCTCCTCTGAAAATTCCTCGTTAAGACTTTTTCTTTTCTTTTTTCTTTTTCTTTTTTAATTTTCTTCTTCATCTTCATCTCCCCTCTATATATATATAATACATACCCAACACATGCATAACACAATCATTCAAACTCAACAACAAGAACAACAATCTTCTTCTTCTCCGAGGATCAAAACCATTTCGAAAAGGTTCTTTTTTTTTTTTGGTTTATCATGGGGAATTATGTTTCATGCACTTTATCAGGCCCAGGACGCAAGAGTTTGAGAGCTATCAAGGTGATCTTCCCGGGAGGAGAGATCAAGGAGCTTTTAGCTCCGATCAGGGCGGCGGAGCTGATGCTGGAGAAGCCGAACTTCTTCGCGGTGAACGCGCGTGCCCTCCAGACCGGGCGGCGGTTCTCTCCACTGAGTGCTGATGAGGAGCTCGAGTTTGCCAACGTCTACGTCATGTTCCCCATGAAGAGGCTCAACTCTACCATCACAGCCGCCGACATGGGTGCATTGTTGCTTGCTGCGAACGCCGCTGTGAAGAAGGCTAGTGGTGGCAAGGCGAGAGTCTTGCCGGAGAGCTACAACAAAATGGAAGAGGAAGAAAGTGATGACATGGCCGCTGCCGCCATGTCTCCGTGGAAGTTGGACCAATACGACACGGAAGAACTCTCGATGTCGGAGTTCATGATGCACAGATTATCTATTTGCAGGTCGAAGAAGCCATTGTTGGAGACTATAGCAGAAGAGCCTGTTTGTTCAAGATGATGAAGAAGAAGAATCAAAATCCTTTGGGTGGCATGTTCCTTGGTAATTATGAGGGACACGGCATCGTTCTAAGTTTTTCTTTTTCCCCTTTTTGGTTTTTGCCAGCTAAAAATATTCCTTTTAATCATCTATATATCATATATAGATGTGTTTTTCCCACCAATTGGAGTATCATTTACTTTTTATAAGCAATTTTTCCATTTGGTGTGGGTTCCCCAAAAAAAAAGTATGATTATATTGATATGTGTAATTGTATATGTACATTAATTTTTCTCTGGCAACAAAAAAATGTAGATTAATTTTTTTTTATTGGGTGCAATGTATGTATACTAGTTTTAATTTAAAAATATCAGAACTGTTGTGCAATTATTGTTTTGGGATTCAAGTTTTTATTCCCAGAATACTTTAATGCTATATTAATTATATAATTGGCTCCTTTACATTGCCCTTCAACAACTTATATATCAAGTTCTTTAAAAGGAAAAAAATGATATTATAAACAAGCTGGGATAAGAATTAAAAATCCTATACAAAAAACTATAGGTTTTGCTATATTCGAGCCATGCATGACATTCAAGAAAGGAGCCATCATTGAGATAATCTCCTGTCATATAATAAACAAGCAGAATTGGAGCGATTCAATTGGATGAATTGCTAGCTTCTTGATACAAATAACCTCTAGATTGAATCTTGGAATGAAAATAACAACTTAAGTCAAGTTTAATTACCACCTATACCTTAATTATGAAAGAAATTCATTGAGCTAATAAACTCAAGGGTTATAGTGGATTTAGTATATTTTCTCAAGTGCATCCTCTATCTTAAAGTATTTTGTGGTGTACCTAATCATAAAGTATTTTTTTTAAGTATGTTCAGTAGCCTAAAGCATTTTATATATGTCTAGTATCTTGAAGTATTTTTTATGCCTTGATGTTGGATGCATCAAACAATATTTTGTGATCTTGGGTGCACCTGGAAAAAATACTTAAGGGTGTTGGGGGCACCAAAAAAAAAAAAAAACTTTAACATACTAGATCACCTTAAAGATACTTTAGAATGTTGGAAATGCCATAAAATATTTTAGAATGCTTGATGTAAATATGGAAATACTTTTAGAAACCGGATGCACCTCAACTCTAAACTCAATCATTACAAAATATACTGTGACAAGGGGAGAGAATGTATCCACTAACTTTCATCTTCAATTTATTTTTTCAATTACAAATTTATACAAATGATAGAGATAAGTGATGGAAATAAATTGAAGACAAAAGTTAGGGAGACATCCCCTCCTCTTATTGCAATATATTTTGTAATGATTGAGTTTAGAGTTAAGGTGTATCTAGTTTTCAAAAGTATTTTTCTATGCACATCGAGCATTCTAAAATATTCTGTGGTACATCCTAAAATATTTTATTAAGTATATCCAATATCCTAAAGCATTTTTTATATCTTGGTGTTGGATGCACCAAAAAATATTTTGTGGTGTTGAGTGCGCCTGAAAAATAGTACTTAAGGGTGTTGGGAGCATACAAAATATACTTTAAGATGCTGGATTACTTTAAAAATACTTTAGAATATTGGATACAACACAAAATATTTTTGAATGCTCAATGTGCATAGAAAAATACTTTTAGGATCTAGATGCACCTTAATCATAAGCTCAATCATTAAAAAGAATATTACAATAACGGGAGTGAATGTCTCCACTAACTTTCCTATTCAATTTATTTCTTCAAATTATTTCCATCACTTAATATCTCTATTATTGGATAAATTAGTAATTGTTGAAATTTAATATTATTTTGAAATATTATCATAACGGTGAATATAATAAAGATCTACCTATGCAAACTATTCAAATCAAATTTTAATAGTATGCATTTATTTATCTATTTTTTATCTCTTATAATTTAATGTTATAATAACATTATTATGAAATAAATCTCAACCTTTAAAATTAAAATTTAATATAATGATAAAGACATTAAACGCAGGAGTTTTAAATGCAATAAGTGCCTTGAATAGAGGGCGATAATCTAAAAGCTTTTATCCTAGATATCAGCCCATAATGTATATGTAGACCAGCATTTATTATGGATATATTTTATCAAAATTTACAAGTGCCAATTTCAATTTAAAACATTGCCCATAGTGTTTCTCCTTGGATCACTACTGTACTTTGGAGACTTGGTTTTGTTTTTGGCCGAAATTGGAGACTTGGTTGGGCAACCAAAACTAGCTAGAGGGAGTATAAAGTGTATAATCTTTGTTGGTTACCATTTTAACAATATTCAAATAGACTGTGTTCGTGCTTCATATATGTTGCTTTTTTTTTTAAAAAAAAAAATTCTTCACCTAAGAGAAGAAACCCACGCACTCCATGCGTATACGCATACAATTGGAGGATTAAACTCACAACTTCATACTTCAGAGTTAAGGTTTGGGTCAAAAAAATCATGCTTAAGAAATAATTAAGGAGGTTCTTAATGTCATGAGTTGGATGGTGCTGGGCTTATTGCATTAGCTTATACATATATGTGTGTATTTATTTGTATTGTTGGATATATGCTCTTAGTCACTTAAGCCCTATTGGGCTTTAGTGAGACCAAAGCCTATGAGGTTTAGTGTTAGGTTAAGTCTTGTACTTAACCCTATATATTCTAACTTACTCCTGCTGTGCCTCATAAGGATAACTCATCAGAAAAAGACTCAAGAGGCAGACGTTCATCATCTGAACGGTTGTCCACACACCCACCCCATCCTACTCGAGAGATAGTCTAGAAGATTGATCATAGAGCAGACTACGACGGTTCGTGGAGAAGCTTTCAGATCACTGCATCCTTTCAGGTAATCAAAACGATGAAGGTTCTTATTTTTCTACATCAAATCAGTTAAATACGCTTCCGTGTTTTCTGATGAGATTCCTACATGTGTGTGTGTGAGATTAGAAGTTTAGGTGATAGTTGGATCTTGAGGGGTTTACTAGGGTTATTGTATGCATTTGGGCTCAAAGAACATTTAAAAAGGTATTTACAAATTGATTACTAACAAAATACTCACAATAGAACCGATACAAAGTTGGTTTAGTGGTTAAGGCCCTGCTAGATTCCTTTGGGTCTTGAGTTCGTCTCTTGTAGGAGACATCTATGTTGGGAGGGACCACTACAAACCTTGAAGTAGATACTAGATGATACTATAAAAAGTATACTCACGTTGAAAGTGGGATTTGAACTCACAAAATCTTGAACCAAGTCCTTACCAATTATACTAACTTTTGTTTTCAACCCTTATGTTAGTTGCTTTACTTATGAGTCTAAAATATATTTATTTTTAGAAAAGACGAAAACCCTTTCATTATTACAGATTCACACGTTTATAGCTAATAAACATTATGCATGTTGAGGTAGAGGTTGCGTTAGGATATATAATATTTAAAAGTAATGGTTAATTATACGCATTGTTAGGTATTGCGAGGCGAAATTTGCGAAAAACTAAAAATAATGGTTATAGTTAATAAAAATCATTTATTTAGTGACAAAAGTGATAGTTCTTTTAAACAACTGTTATTTAACACTTAATGATTCATCTTTCATCGCTTATATCCATAATGGTCTTAAAAAATAAAAACCGTGATTTAACTTCCCTCACCACTTAAGTTAGAACTCATAATCCTGTGTAATTCATTAGACTTTCATAATTCATTATGTAGTTTAGTCGATTTTGATTATATTTAGATTTAGATCTATCATCTATATATGGAAAAATTAATTCTAGTGAATGTTGAGTGGGCACTGCGTGGTCAACTACTATATATAACGTCGTTTTTTTCCATATCAACGAGGTATGAGTATAAAGATGTAAACTGGTAATTGCCAAAACCGTAATATAGATGCATTGCATTATTATGGACCTATAAATTTTTATATTGAAAATAAATAAATTTTATTTTGTTGTTTTATATTTTTAAAAAATTATTTTATGTTTCGTGATAATTTACATGCATATAATTGAGTAGAAATTGGAATGATCCAATAATAAAAATAAGGAAAAATTAATCTATTGATTCTTATAGTTTTGATTGATTGTAACTTAGTCCCTACATTTTGATTCGGTATTAACCCATAAATTCCTATAGTTTTAATTTAATTATAACTCAACCCCTCAACTTTGATTTGCCGCAACCTAGTCTCTATAATTTTATCCGTTTTATAATTTACTCTCTGAACTTATTACATATGAGATTTTATTTTTAAAACATATGGCCTAAATTATAGAATGATTAAAATTATAGGAATTGAGTAACAACAAGTCAAAGTTTATGAACTAGGTTATAAATGAGTCAAAATTATAGGGATTGTGTTACGCTTGGTCAAAGTGTAATGATTCTCTAATTGAATGATAATTGAGTTAAATTATAGGAACTGAAAGATTAATATTTTTTTAAAAAATAAAAATATAAAACTTAGTAACAATGAGATGAAATGATAAGCTAATTAAATTATTATTATTTTTTCAAAAAGCTTTTTTGAACAAGTATTGTGGGAGAGCTCATTCTTTGGATTTTGTTGTGTGCATTACCCTTTTTACCCTATCGCGTAGTTTAGTGCAATTCATAACCGAAAGGAACGAAATTGTTTGGCGCCATGGAAACAAAGTCCTCGCAAGAAAAATCCTAAACCAGAAACCGTTCGTTTTTTCTCTTCGAGCCACCAGCCATAGATGCTTCGTCTTCCCTCTGCTCATTCACTGAGACAAATACAGCTACACAAGCCACTTCCTTGGCTTCTCGTTCCTCGCAAATGCCCAAATCTCAAACCCTAAGTTCCGTTGAACTCTTCCACAGTGCTCTTCAATCCCTAAACTCATCGCCTCCCTCTCCGTCAGTTTTTCTCCAGCCGCATTCCTCACCTCTTCCGCCTTCTTTCCCCCAATCTAAAATCATCCCTAAAACCCGCTTCGTGGTGGATGCATTCCGCCTTGCCGGCGATTACTCTGTTGCCTACTTTCTTTCCCATTTCCACTCCGATCACTATACTGGTCTTGGCTCTAATTGGTCTAAAGGTATTGTCTTTTGCTCCAACACGACTGCTCGACTTGTCGTTGAAGTGCTCGGGGTTCCTTTGAAGTTCGTAGTCCCTTTACGGCTCTGTGAACCGGTTGAGATTGATGGCTGTGAAGTTACTCTTATTGATGCGAATCATTGTCCTGGGGCTGTGCAATTCTTGTTCAAAATTCCAGGTGTTGATGGAAAGTGCGAGAGGTATGTTCACACGGGAGATTTTCGGTTTTCTAAGGCAATGAAGTCAGAACCTCTACTTGCTGCATATGTTGGCGCGGATGCTGTATTTTTGGACACAACCTATTGTCACCCAAAGTTTCAGTTTCCTAGCCAAAAGGAGTCTGTAGCTTATATAGTTGATGTAGTAGGGAGGGTTGAAAGTGAAAATGATTTTTCTACTAGAAATGTTTTGTTTCTTGTTGCTACTTATGTTGTTGGGAAAGAGAAGATTCTGCTAGAACTTGCTCGTAGGTTTAAACGTAAAGTGCATGTGGATGCTAGAAAAATGGAGGTTTTGCGGGTTCTTGGGTATGGGGAAGGCGGTGAGTTTACAAATGATAGCTCTCAAACTAATATTCATGTTGTAGGGTGGAATGTGTTGGGTGAGACATGGCCATACTTTAGGCCTAATTTTGTTAGAATGAAGGAGATTATGACTGAGAGAGGGTACTCCGAAGTTGTGGGTTTTGTTCCAACTGGATGGACTTATGAAGTGAAGCGCAATAAATTTACTGTGAAGTCAAAGGATTCATTTCAGATTCATCTTGTACCATATAGTGAGCATTCTAACTATGATGAGCTCAGGGAATATGTAAAGTTTTTGAAACCTAAGCGTGTTGTTCCTACCGTTGGTGTAGATGTTGACAAAACTGACAGTAAACATGTGGAAAAAATGATGAAGCATTTTGCTGGGTTAGTTGATGAGACAGCCAATAAGCAGGACTTTCTAAAGGGATTTCATTGTACATCTAGCGAAGGGGGCTTCAAGTTTGACAAGGCTGATAATGATTCCACAATGCCAGGGCAGAACATGGAGACAGAAGTGAAGTTATTCGAACAGGGAGATGATAAGAGCATTAGTCTAGATACTGTTCTAAATTTTTCTTCTACTCTTGAGGAACCTGGCTTGCAGGATCCCACATCACTAGAGGATGAGGAAAGAGAGAAAATCTGTCAAGAGATCTCCAGTTATTTGCCTGCATGGGTGACTCAAGGACAAATTCTAGAGCTGATCAGCATTGCAAGGGGCAATGTTGTTGAGGCTGTTTCTAATTTCTATGAACGTGAAACTGAATTTCACAGTCAAGTATTTTCCTGTCAAACCTTTGTTTCTGCATCCACATGCCTATCAAATGACAGTGATTTGCTTTCAAAACCACCCGCTGTTAGTAGTAAAACTTGCATGAGTGTTGACATTTCACCAAGTCAAAACTTCAAGTTATCCGCCCCAAGAAATTCAGTAGCAATTAGCATTTCTGCTACTAAAAGGAAGAGAAATAGTGAAAGAAAGCTTAACAAGAAATTAAAAGTCCATACAAAATCAGAATCAAGTGGGTCAAAACAGTCCATGATAACGAAATTCTTCACTAAAGCCTTGCCTGACATCACCCAATCTGGTAATTTTGAAGCTAGTACTGATGAAAGCCCTAAAGTTGAAGACTTGCCCCAGTTAGATGTTGAAAAAGCATACAAGGATGAGATCAACCAGTTCATGCAGATAATAAATGGCAACGAATCATTAAAAAATTATGCTATCACAATAATTGAGAAGACAAAAGGAGATGTAAATAAGGCATTGGATATATATTACTGTAATCCTGGCAATTTTGATGAGAATGAAAAATCAGTTCAAGTTGAGTGCAAAGTGGACCACTCTTCAGAAAAGAAATGCGTGTCACAGGAATTGAGATCTGCACCAGATATTTCTTTGCAAAGCATATCAAGAGAGAATGCCGATGTAAATCTTGTATCTCTACCACCTAAAGAATACAACCCTAAAGAACATGGTTTGTGTTTCTTTCTTCCTTTTCTATTTCCTTTTTTCTTGTTATATTAATTTAGAAGGAGTACTTCAATTTACTGATGCTACTTTTGTTATTTATAATCCCATACAACTGTCTTAACAGCATGTTGGAGAGATGGAGAGTCTGCTCCATATTTACATCTTGCGCGAACCTTTAACCTTCTTGAGGATGAGAAAGGGAAGATAAAGGCTACTTCAATGTTATGCAATATGTTCAGAAGGTTTCTATAATCAATTTTTCTATTTTATGGAATCATTGAGGTATTTATTTGTAATGGGCTGATTGACGAACACTATGTCCTTATGGTGTTTACTCAATACAGTTTGTTGGCCTTGTCTCCTGCTGATGTACTTCCTGCTGTATATCTATGCACAAATAAAATTGCCGCAGACCATGAAAATAAGGTCGGTTACTCCTTTCCATCTTTCTCATTTGCCTTTCTATCTTTTCACTTAAATTAGGGTATCCTTGGAGCTCAAACCATTGTTATCTTAATATGCAATCTTGTTCCCTTTTTTCTTCTTTTGTGTACATTGTATTAAATTTTAGAAGTCTACTACTGCATCGATAGCATTGCTTTGAATCCCTAGCTCCAATTTTTATTCCCTTGGATTTTCTTTGAAGTGATGCTTTTCTTCTTACTCCCCTTTTTAGGGATTGCGATGGTGCAGAGCGTGGTATTGCTTCCTAGTAGTCTTCTACTCTTCTTCATATATATAAAAAAATGGCATCTTCTTATATCATTCTCCAAATGAGTTTTATTATTTTGTTATGGGGTTTGAGGTTTTCTTTAAAGCTGTAATTGATGGTTTGGTTTTTTTTTTTTTTTTTTAAACTGGGAGTAGGAAGTCATGTTGATTTTTTAAACATCTTAAACATAATGCAAGAATTAAAGTATTAAGCAAAGTTTGTGCCATATAATTAGCCGTGCACTGAGGAAGTTCTTTTGCTTATTTTACCATTTATGTAGGAATTAAATATTGGCGGAAGTCTGATTACTGCAGCACTGGAAGAGGCATGTGGAACTACTCGATTGAAAATAAAGGAGATGTATAACAAATTTGGAGACCTTGGTTGGATGATAGCTTTGATGAATTTTTGTTTAGACAGAATTTTTCTTCTGAGTGCTGGAATTAATCGTGGAATAGTTTGTTGTTGTTGAAGGTGATGTTGCTCAAGAGTGTCGACAAACACAGAGATTGCTTGCTCCTCCAACACCGCTTCTGATAAAAGATGTTTTCTTCGTACTCCACAAGATAAGGTATGATAGGAGTCTTGTTTTACAATTTTTGGGTCATGCAAACTCACTGGTACTCTTTATTGACTGCATAAAGGTCTCTTCCGCATATTTAATTGATAACCAAGAGAATGATTGGTAATATGGAAGTTGGGATACTAATGCATTGATCTAGCCAACAAATATAATCATTTTTTATTTGTTTGTCACACATGCATATTTCTATCTTGACTTGTGATAAAATTATTTCATAAGAAAATCTCATTTTTTATATTTTAATTGCAGCCTTTAAGTGGTATATTTTGAACTACATTGATTGCAAATAGAAATATTGATGAAGTTGTAGTTTTCCTGATACTAAAGTTGATACTTTCGTTAATAGGATTTAGACTGTAATTTACTCAGGGTTGTTGAACTTATTAATGAAGAAATGGCTTAGGGCTTCTGTTTCAATTCTGAAAATAGAACATCAATGCATGGCCTGTCTGATATACGTTCCACTTTATGAAAAACCTTGAATTTTCCTTTAACTTGAATACTGAAAATGATGATAATATGAACCTTTATCTTTCCTGTTTTATGTTTGTATCATGTACTGAAGGGTTTTCCTTTCCTTTTAATGTTATGGTTGCATTGTGTGGTTGCTGCCTACTTTTGAAATATTGTAGTGTTTCCACTGAGAAGTGTGCCTTTTTCTTGTGGTTCTCCTCATGCTGGGGTACGTTGATATTAAAAGAGGAGGTTGAAGGGAAAAACCTTGGGAAGTGTTTTTTTGCCCCCTTTTTAAATAATATCAAATTGCAATGCTATGATGAATTCCCATCGTCCTACTATAACCTCAAAGCCAGCACATTTTGTATTTGTCAGTTGTATTACTGAAATCATCTATATCCATGTATACTAATTGAAATTCTAACAAGTGATACTATTCATTGGCCATAAAAAGTAGGACTCATTTCTGTGCAAACCAAGACATTGCCTAGCATTTGGTTGGCAAGAATTTGGTCCAATCCAATCCCACAAAAGGAGGAAAATGATATAAGCAACCAATTTTAGTTTACAGAAGATATCGACTGCAAATTAAAAAAGGACTCAGACATAATTATGGAAACAAAATAAAATAGGCAACAAACAGAAAATTGTTTCTACGACAGATGAATGGATAAACCCAATAGCATTAGGCATGTGCTGAGACTCTCAGCACGGCAAGAGACTCTCAGATATAACACACAACATAAGATAAGGAACACACATCAATGCTATCAGTAAACCGTAGTCCATAGAGGAAGACAAGATGAGAAATGCACATGCTGCCTATTTGAGGATGTCAGAATCTCCTTAACCTTCAAATCCTTCTCTGTCACCAGTCCATTCTGTTTTACTCTTCCATTTTTCCCCTGCTGTTGAAATTCTTGTTAATTGGGCCTTGGGCGAAGGTTTCTTGGCTGAGGCCTTCTCTGATATGGTTCTTATAAATTATGAATGATTTAATGATGCATAATACACTATATGTTATTGAAGAATATTGGATGAGAATAATTGATATATTATTCAGATGGGAGAATGATTACATTTATAGACAAGAAATCTAGATTTGAAATTTGAAATTTGAAAAGAAACTAATATCCTAACAATACTCTCCTATAATCTCTAGGATTAGTTAATCCCTATAATTATGGAACTAACACAGTATTCTAACAGATTCTACACTCCCCCTCAAGTTGGACGGTAGATGTTAATCAAGTCCAACTTGCCAATTAGATACTCAAATCTGTCCTTGGCCAATCCTTTGGTGAGGATGTCTGCATTTTGTTCTTTTGAAGGTATATACCTTAGATCAATGATACCCTCATCGACCTTTTCCCTTATAAAATGTTTGTCTATCTCCACATGTTTGGTTCTGTCATGTTGAACCGGGTTATGAGCAATGTTAATTGCAGCCATATTATCGCAATAGACCTTGATTGGTAGGTTTATGCATTTCCTTAAGTCTTCCAGGACACGCTTTATCCATATGCCTTCACAGATCCCCAGTGCTACAGCCCTGTATTCAGCTTCAGCACTACTTCTTGCAACTACACTCTGCTTTTTACTTCTCCATGTAACCAAGTTACCCCACACATAAGTGCAATACCCAGATGTTGATTTTCTGTCATCTTGATCACCTGCCCAATCAGCATCTGTAAATAACTCTACATTCCGTTTGTCAGTTTTCTTAAATAGCAAACCACGTCCTGGAGATCCCTTCAAATAGCGAAGAATTCTGTAGACTTCATTCAAATGCTTTTGTTTAGGGTTATGCGAATGCTGGCTGACAACACTTACTGCAAATGCAATGTCTGGTCTGGTATGAGACAGATATATTAGTTTGCCTACCATTCGTTGATAGTTCCCTATGTCCACCGCTTTACCGACATCTATGTCTTCATCTACTTTATTAACCTGTATAGGTGTGTCACTGGGTCTACAACCTGTCATCCCTGTCTCCTTTAGGAGGTCTAGTACATACTTCCTTTGGGAGATATAGATTCCTCTCTTGGATCGGGCTACTTCCATCCCAAGAAAGTATTTCATTTCTCCAAGATCCTTGATCTGAAATTCTCGTGCTAGGGCTGCCTTGATTTGATTAATTTCTACCTCATCATCTCCAGTAAGAATTATATCATCAACATACACGGCTAATACAGCCATCTTACCCTTGTGATGTTTAACGAACAACGTGTGGTCGCTCTGCCCTTGAGTATACCCATGTCTCTTCAGAACTCGAGTGAATCTGTCAAACCAGGCACGTGGAGATTGTTTCAACCCATATAATGATCTTTTTAGCTTGCAGACTTGATTAGCCTTTTTTCCTGGGAACCCTGGAGGTAACTTCATGTACACTTCTTCCTTGAGGTCTCCATTGAGGAAGGCATTCTTAACATCGAGTTGGTGTAGATCCCAGTCTAGATTTACTGCAATTGATAAGAGAATTCTGATGGTATTCAACTTGGCTACCGGAGCAAATGTTTCAGTGTAATCTTCTCCATATATTTGAGTGAAGCCTTTTGCCACCAGTCTAGCTTTGTATTTTTCAAGTGTCCCATCTGCTCTATACTTTGGGGTGAATACCCATTTGCATCCAACAGGTTTCTTTCCATGAGGTAGATCTACTATTTCCCATGTCTTGTTTCTTTTAAGGGCCTCCATTTCTTCCAGGACAGCTTGTCTCCACTCAGGTATAGTCATAGCCTCATCAATAGTGTCTGGTACTCTTATACTATCAAGGTGAGAAACAAACGCCCTATATTTAGATGAAAGGGCTTTATAAGAGACAAACTTCTCAATAGGATGTCGAGTGCATGATCTGGGATTTTTCCGTACTGCAATGGGAAGATCAAGGTCAGAACCCTTTGTTACCACTTTTTCTCTTGGACATGCCTCTGGTTCTGACCCCTGGCGAGTGCTAATAGCTTGTGACTCATTACCCTTTTTATCTCGGCGTACGTAGGTCTTACCCCACTTGTTTGTGTTTCCCCCTGAAATTGGCACATTATTAAGGTTATTTGAGGTATCCAGTTCTATTGGGATAGGTGTATAAAGTGGAGGTGTATAGATTGTAATCGTTTGGTCATCGTTTGGTGTCTGGAATTCACCATCTCTCTCCCCCTGAATTGCAGACAGGGAATAATAAGGGGTAGTTTCATGAAAGGTGACATCACAGGTGACAAAGAAACGTTTGGAGACTGGGTCATAACACTTATATCCCTTTTGGGAATTAGAGTAGCCAAGGAAGACACATCGTAGGGCTCGAGGGTCAAGTTTGTTGGCATGATGGAGGTGAACATAGGATGTGCAGCCAAACACTCTGAGTGGTAGAGTGTTTTCAAGATATGGGAGGTTATAGTATTGGTGTAAGAGCTGAAGCGGTGTTTTGTAAGATAGTGGCTGGCTGGGTAATCGGTTGATGAGGAATGTAGCGGTAAGAATAGCATCATCCCAATGATATTTAGGAACATTACTACTAAACATAATGGCTCTTGCAGTTTCGAGAATATGACGATTCTTTCGTTCTGCAATGCCATTTTGTTGGGGTGTATTGGGACAAGTACTTTTGTGAATAATGCCATTTTCAGATAGGAGGGTAGATAGGGGTTGGTTGAAGTATTCGGTTCCATTATCAGTGTGTAGGATCTGGATTTGGGTTTGGAACTGGGTTCGGATCATACTATGGAAGTTGAGGAAGGTTTGATACACCTCGGTTTTTTCTTTCAACAAGTAAACCCAGCTGACACGCGTATGGTCATCAATGAAAGTGATAAACCATTTGGATTTTGATCGGTTTGGTGTGCGGGATGGTCCCCATAAATCGCTGTGAATTATGGAAAAAGGTTTTGATGCATGGTATGAAATCTTCGGAAATGAAGCACGATGATGTTTAGCCTTTTCACATGAATCACATTGAAAATCAGACACAATTTTATTGGAAACAAGAGATGGAAACATCTTAGACATGTAATGGAAATTTGGATGACCTAAACGTTTGTGCCATAACTCCAAATCACTACTCCTAGGGAGAGACACTTTATTGCAAGATTTAATCCTTCTACTGTCGCTTTCATCAAGGTAATAGAGACCATCAAGCTCTTTAGCACTCCCAATCGTCATCCCCGTCAGCAGATCCTGGAAAATACAGTAAGTAGCAAAGAAGTTAGCCTGACATCGTTCATCATTAGCTAATTGACTTACTGATAATAAATTACACTTCAATTTTGGAACATGCAATACAGAGTGTAGAGTAAGTGTAGTGGAGATTTTGATAGAACCAATGCCGGTCACTCTAGACTGAGAGTCATCAGCAATCCGCACAGTCACCCCATTGGTGATAGGTGTGTAGGATGAGAAAAGAGCTTTGTTATCAGTCATATGATCTGAGGCACCTGAGTCAATTATCCAGCAATTCCCTGTACACCGATCTTTAATTACAGCTAAGGCTTGGGAAAAATTACCTCGCCTGACGATTGTGGCAGTTGGTTGTTTTGTAGTCTGAAGTGCAGTTAACATTTCCATGATCTTGCTTAGCTGATCATTTTGGGATGGTTCTTTGGAGGCTTCAGCTACATTACCTCTTCCTCTTCCTTTGCCTTTCTTTGGCTGCCAATCAGCAGGCTTACCATGAAGATCCCAGCAGGTGTCTTTAGTGTGCCCTGGTTTCTTACAGTGGTCACAGAACGGCCGTCCTTTAGGTCCCTTTGATTCCATAGATCGAGCAGCAAGTGCCGAGGCTTCAGAAGGTACTTGAGTAGTAGTGACATTGTTTTGATTCTGAAGCATTGACTTGCGTCTATCCTCTTCATCACGCAGAGTAGTATAAACTTCACGCACAGAAGGCAAGGGCTCTTGACTAAGAATTCGTGCCCGAACATCATCATAAATGTCATTAAGACCAGCCAGCAACTCGTAGACTCTTTCCTCTTCTTTCTCTTTGCGATCTGCTTTAGCATCAGCCCCACAATGATGAGTTTTATTTTGTAGGGCATCAAACTCTTGCCACAGCGCTGATTTTTCCAGATAATAATCATCAAGTGACATGTGGTCCTGTTTCAACTGCCATAATTTTTTCTTAACATCAAATATTCGGGAACGATTCCCTACAGGACTATAAGTCTCACGAAGAGCCTCCCAAATTTCACGAGCGGATGGAAGATACATAAAACTCTTCTTAAGTGGAGAGGACATAGCATTAATCAACCAAGAGGAAACCAAGGCATTTTCTGATTTCCACTTTCGAAATGCCTGGGTTTTTGATTTTTGTGGCATTACAGCTTCACCATTAATGTATTCAAGCTTGTCCCTTCCTTCTAGAGCAAGAATCATGGATTGAGACCATTCTCGATAATTGTCACTGGTAAGTTTTTCCGAAACAATAAGCACAGTAGAGATGTCACTAGACCCAGATCGTGGCACAGAGGATGAGGCATCAGACTTTGTAGACATATTGACCGTGGTAAAAATAATAATCCACCAATTCAAACAATATAATAGTGAGGCAGATAAAATAAGAGACAAATAACGGATTCCGAGAGACTTGCGACGAGACGATAACAGATTCTGAGAGACTTGATACAGCAGCGTTTCAGTCACTCCAGACTAGGATGAAGTCGACTGAGCTTCGATGGAGGACGACGAGCTTGACGACAATAGAAAAATGGCGTCGGATGTTGGAGATTCCAGCGAAGGACGACGGAAGCTGTAATCTCGACTCGATGTGCTTTCTCAGTGTCGGACAGTGGCTGAGAATCAGACGACGCTGAAGGTGAAGGACCAGTTGAATATGACGTGTTCAACTGTCAGATGAGTCTAAGATGGAGGACTCGAGATTAATTACGTCGCAGTGGGCAACGTTATTGTCGGCCGAGTCTGGGATGGAGACGCTCGAGATTGATCACGTTGCAGTGGGCAACGTTCACGAGTGAGATTTTGGCCGAGACTGGGACAGGGGTGCCCGAACTTGATTTCGTTGCAGTGGGCAACGTTTTCAAGCGGGATTTGGACGCTGCAGTGGGCGACGTCTTGAGTAATCAATTATCCTCTTCTAATTCCAGTTGCCTCTGATACCATGAAGAATATTGGATGAGAATAATTGATATATTATTCAGATGGGAGAATGATTACATTTATAGACAAGAAATCTAGATTTGAAATTTGAAATTTGAAAAGAAACTAATATCCTAACAATACTCTCCTATAATCTCTAGGATTAGTTAATCCCTATAATTATGGAACTAACACAGTATTCTAACAGATTCTACAGTTATATTTAATCATTTATCTTGTACAGATTATTATTTTTCCCTACTCATTTTTTTATTTATTTTCATGAAGCTCAATATTTTGTGAACTATTAAATTATATATACTCATAATGCACTCATCAGCTTACAAACGGGCAATGGAAGCACTCTTAGGAAGAAAAGCATAATTGTAAATCTCATGTGTTCTTGTCGGGAGAAGGAGATAAAGTTTCTTGTTCGTACTTTGGTAAATATCTTAAATTCTTGGAAATGCTATGCAGTTTTTTGTTTGTAAACTATTGATGACACTCTTTTGGCAGTGTCTTCTTTGACATTTAACAATGTTGGTCGATGATGTGGTTTTCAAATATTTTTTTATAGATTTTTTCCTTGTTTATAAACTAGTCTCAGTTTTCAGTTTAATTTCCTGTGTAGGCCAGGAACTTACGGACTGGTGCAATGATTAGAACTGTTTTGCCTGCTCTGGCTCAAGCCGTCATAATGAATTCATGCCCTGTTTTACTCCAAGATGGAACTGCAGAAAATTTGAAGGAGAAGCTTCAGGTATATTCCATAGCTATTTGCTTAATAACTGTCCAGGTTTATGAATGTATGCTCCATCCTAATTTTGCTCTCTTATCCTAGTAATTATCTTCCCCATGGCATTTCTTAGATGAGCTTGTCTGTTGTAAAGCATTTTTTGTGTGTTGCACAGTAAAGTTCTCCTAAGAATTGTAGGATAGGCTTGTTTTCTTATCCTTTTTTCTGGCTCTAACATCTGGATTATGGAGTGTCTGTCTCTAATGCCACAGACAGACCTGCATTTTTGAGCAATCATGTCTTCACAGTTTATTCTTGTTTATTCCATTTAGAAACTTTCTTGTACACCCTTATTGTGCTCCTTCTTTTCTTTAGATGAATGTAGTGTGTACCCATGTGTGTTTTGCTGTGAAAGTTTATTATTTTAAAATTTTCGTTTTTTCTTGCAATTATCTGATGCTCAAAATTATCAAGTATCCATTGGTTAAGTAAGCATATTGATTTATTTTCATTTAGGGGATTATGCTGATTTTTATCCTTTGCTTCTCTAGGGCCTTTCGGCAGAAATCATGGAAGCATATAACATACTCCCAAATCTGGTAAGCACTGCTATGGGAAAAAAATCGTGCTTACTCTTTTATGTAATTTTGTTTTTAACTTTGGAATTGTAGATTTATTTTGCTCATACAACTATGGTCTAAATTGGTTCATGTTATCACATGAACGGTCATGTTTCTCTCTCTTTTATTGTCCTTGGTTTTTGTAACCCCTTTCCAAGGGAGGAGTAAGTAGCCAGTTGTTAAATGCCGGTGCCTCTATTAAGGCAAAGATGTAAGTTTAAAATCACCAAACTTATTTTATATGTGAAAAGTACATATGATTCGTTGACTAAATTTCTGTATTTGTACATAAACAGAGTGCATATATACATATATAATGCGTGCATGCTTCTATGTTGGGTTTGCTTGTGTAACAAAATAAGGGAATGATTGGAAAATACAGACATTGGAGAACTGTTTGGGATTGAGATATGAAATCCCATAGTGATTCTTTTGTGGTGACCAATCACTCTTTGTCAAGTCCATGGAGAATTGATGTTAACCATCTCCAACTTGCACTCAGGTTCTTTCATCCTTATTCTGGGTTGAGCTTTTGTTAGCACATAAGCAACTTGAGTTTTAGTTGAGGTATGAGGTGATTATGAGGATTCTATATCTTAATTTGGCTAGAAGATATATAAGCTATAATCCTTTTGTGATAAGGCATAACAATAAGCTTAAGTGCTATTTGTGAGTAACCACATGTTGCTTTTTGCTTCTCTAAGTTAAAAAACTTTCCCATGCCTGGATCACAATACTCTTTCATTGTATGGTGTTTCTTTGAATAAAAAGTGCCTTTTTTTGGGGTCCCAATTTGTGGTATTGTAGTATTCTGTAATCATCAAGACAATTTGACTGATGATATTAATGGGACAGCCCATTTCATGTTTAACATGAGATAGGTGAATGAACTCGCCACTAGTCTTTGAAATCTTTGGGTCAACATGGGTATCATCTTGAGAAAACTTGAGCTTGTGGTTTGCCTTCATATGAGTGTCTGCAGGTTTGCATCCTGACATCCTAGTCTCTGATATTCAAGATTGGTGAGGACTATCTTTTCTGAATGACCTCATAATACATATCGGTTTGTGAGAAAATTTTAATCCTTAGTGAAAAATAAAGTAGCCTCTTCTCATAATTATGTTTAACAAGAAACTTTCCTGAATACTCATGTATTTATGTTTTTCTTTAGTTGAAAAGTTTGGGCCTTTTAATACAAAACACAAATTTAGAGGTTGCTTAC
This sequence comes from Acacia confusa, assembly GCA_037074495.1. Taxonomy (NCBI): domain Eukaryota; kingdom Viridiplantae; phylum Streptophyta; class Magnoliopsida; order Fabales; family Fabaceae; genus Acacia; species Acacia confusa. Next base: position 45,907,411 of record CM073503.1, read on the forward strand.
CTCCACAATGCCAGAGTTTAGCTTTACGTGCATGCGTGTGTGTGTGTGTGTTGTGAATGCAAAATTCTTGAGGATAATCTTGGCAAACTTTTAAGTAGTAATACATTTTTTTGTCAAAAGAAAGTACACTTGTCTTCAAATATTAAGCAATTCTGTTTACGCTATGCAGGATTTTCTAATACCATCTTTAATGAACAAAGGCACTAATTTTTGTGCTTCAAGTTTGTCAATGGTTCCAGGAATACCTATCAAGCCTATGCTTGCAAAGTATATATTCTTACACATTCTGTTTGGCTTATTATCAGATTTTTTGGCTCCAGGAATATCCGTTTTTTTTATCAATGTTCTGTGGACGATGCCAAGGATACTCATGAATGCTTTTTCATTCTTCTTTTCTGTTTGTGATAGGATTACCAATGGCATTCCCCAAGTGCTGAAGTTATTTCAAAATAAAGCATTTACTTGTGAATATAAGTATGTCCTTTTCCTCATGAAAACTCCTTCCTATCTCTCTGTGCTCTCTATTTTCTCTGAATTTTATTGTCAGTGTTAAACATAGGACATGGAAGGAAGCAGTATTTTGTTGGGATATACTGGAAATAGGTTTGAAATTTTTGGTCACTGTGGTTTATTTGCTTATCAATGTTATGGTCGTGTCAATGAAATATCCTCACCTATATAGCAATTCAGTTGTGTAAGCTAACTAAATAGTCTAGACATCGAATTCATTGGATAAATCTTTTAATGTGTCTGCTGCACTGGAATATCTGCGAAACTTAATATAATTTTGTTGAAAAGAAACTAAATATTATACGGCAATTAGTTTCTGAGAAAAGTTGGTGCGTGGGAGGCCCATTGGAGTGCCTCAAACTCCCTCAGTCAAGATGGATAGTCTGAAGACTCTAATTAACATGCTGAATGCATTTTTCTGGTTTTCAAGATAACTGTGAATAAGATTACAACGCTGTTGTGATCATTGGTGCATAATTTTTAGTTCAAATTGTGGACTAATTCCTGGTGCATTGTTACATCTGCATAGATACAGATAGTTCCCATCATGTACTTCTTCACTCAATATTTTCATAAGTTGAATCAGGTGTATTTCATGATTTATATGGTAGCGGTGATGCCATAATACTCTAATGAAGGTCGCGCAGAGAGAAAGAGGCAAGATTAAAAGAAAATGCTGGTCTGAATTTTACCGGATGAGGACAGATGGTATAGATATATGGATTTAGATTAAAATTTGACCTAAAATCCATTACTGCCAAGTCTCAGAAACAGCTGACCAATGGATGATAAAACAGGAAAGAAATATTATCATAAGAGGGAAATAAAGTAGAAATGAAGACAGAAAAAAGTAATAGAGCTTCATAAAACGGAATAGAGCCATTGGAGACTCATAAAAGAGGAAGAATCATGTCATTACTGGTGGGACTTGGCTACAGTCATTTGCTCTTACTGTTTTCTTCCCCTCCACTACTCATCTCTACCTTTAGATTGGAATTTAGATATAATGTTTTATAAAAATATTAATAAAATATCAAATTATTAAAAAAATAAATTTAAAAACTGCTAAATTTTAATTATGATAATTTGAAAATGCAATAAAAAAATATTTTTATAAAACATTAAATCTAAACCACTCAAATTTCAATCTAAAGGTTGAGACGAGTAGTGGAGGGGAAGAGAACGGTAAGAGCAAAGGATTGTAGCCAAGTCCATAGGATGAAAATGAAGATCACATGTTAGAAGTGCAGAGATTTGATTCTGCTTTGACATAGCTTCATTACATTTATTTGTTTTGTTGTTATTGAGAACATTTGGCATTGTTTGTCTTATTGTCTCTCTTATAGGATGTACTCCTTGCTTTTTACATATTTGTGGGATTGAATTTATTGCAATTTCAGATATGATGGCCAGCGGGCCCAGATTCACAAATTAAGTGATGGGTCGATTCGTGTTTTCTCAAGAAATGGAGATGAAACAACATCAAGATTTCCAGATTTGATTGACGTAGTCAAGGAATTCTGCAAGCCTGCTTCAGTGACTTTTATACTGGATGCAGAGGTATAATTTTCTTGCATGTTAACATTTTCTGTAATTAATTTATTCCTTCTTTTCACCCAAGGTAACTTTATTCCATGATCTATGATTTCTTCTCATTTTCAGATTGTAGGTATTGATAGGAAGAATGGATATAGGTATATGGCATTCCAAGAGTTATCTTCACGTGGGAGAGGAAGTAAAGATGCCTCAGTTTCTACAGATAGCATAAAGGTTTGAAACTTGAGTGCTTAAAAAGGAACTGAAAAACATGGTGGAGAATCTCAAACTTAACATGAAATGTAGAAACCATAATTATTTTGTTCTGAAGTTATGTTGGATGTATTGATTGCTTGCTGGAAGGTTTCTGGAGGAACTTTTATCTATTACTTACACAAATTATGTAGTAAACAATATTATGACCTGTAAGCCCAGTGTAGAATCTGATATGTATAACCAACTTCTTGTGGAAAACGTACAGAATGATGGTTGTGTAAATCTTTAAAACAAAACGCAGTATACAAACACTTGGGCATTTTATCATAACTATAGCAGGATGGATAAACCACCTTATGATGAGGTCAATTTGTTGAAGGGTCAGAAAAATTTGTATGCCCTTTAGTGCATTCTCTTTCCTAGTAATGTCTCCTTGTTATAAAATAATTTTCTAAAACATTGCAGACATGTGGAAGAATTTATTTTTCCAGCCTTGATGATATTTAAATTATAAATGTAAAGGGGGTTAGGTTTCAGTTTTCCCCCTGCGGTCTTGTCCATGTACACTTTCCCACCCAATTATTTTGGAAGTCACTCTCCAGCACCTCCTGTAAAACAATTTTTTTTTTTTTTGTTCATTGAAAAAAATATTTATACATATACTAGTTTATTAGGAGATGGACATGATGTTCCTGTCTTACTGCAATTGAATACAATTAATATTTCTGAACACGACCAACAACCTAATAGATTGCCAAGTAATTAATTCCAACTAGTCATGTTATGTTGCCCATAAAGTTACAGTCTATAAATTTTTGTTAATTGAACTTTAGTTTCTGACAGTACTTACTGGGATTGGCTGGTTAGAATGCATGTAATAAATTAGATTTACTTGTGGGAAAAATATTGAGGATTAAATTTTGAGTTGCAGATCATGAGAGATGTGATCAAACAACTCAATTTATCTGTTCTTTTCTTTACTGTTATAACATAAGAAGCCTTCAGTCTCAAGAAGCAGATGAACAAAGCAATAGATAAGGCTTATAAAAAAAGATTCCTTGAGAGAGCTTGGATAGGGGATGCTAAAAGCTCTATTGAGAAGCTCCTCAACTAACAAAAAGCATGATAGAATGCTACATCCTCTCTTGGTTTATTCAAGGAGGAAGAAACAGGTGGCTTAGGACAGATTCAGGAAGAAAGAGTCGGTTATTATGTTTTATCTTCTATTTTAGCAGTTATCTTTTATTTTAGTTATTGACAGTTATGTATCAAACTATATATATGTGTCTGGGGTGTCATTGTAGGATTATGAATGATAATTTATGAAAGTTACCGTGACTTCTAGAGGTTGCAGATTCTGACCCCTAGATTCTCATATTTTCCCTTGATTCTCATAACTATAGAACTATAACACCAGTAGTTCTATCAAAGCACAGTAGCATAATTGTCAGGCTTTAGAAATCAACTATGATTTAAAGCTCACAGGTGCTTATTTACCAGAAAGGGAGGAGAGCTGAACTACTTGACTTATGGGTTTAAATATGGCATTTTTAACCAGATGGTTATCTCATCACTATATAGCATAAAGTGTATGGTGTTGAAAAACATGAAAGCTATTATGGATTCTCCTTGCTCATTAATGATAGGTTTCTTCTCCTTATCTGTATTTTGAGGGTGGGGTGAGAAAGGTCTGCTTATTGGTCGTTATTAGTTCAGTTTATTTTTCTGAATGCTGGATCATCTTTCTAAAATTTTTTGTTCATGCAGGTGGACATTTGCCTGTTTGTCTTTGATATCATGTTTGCTAATGGACAGCAGTAATTATCTTGAACCTTTTCTTTACTTATGCAGCTCAAACTTCTTAAATTGCCAGAAACACAAATAACTGACATAAAGAATGCTGGAAATGCTCATGGGAGCATAGACCAATGCTTCCATTAATTAGCTGTTGAACACATTGACCATTCAGCAAGCAGTAGAATTGTCACAACAGAGTATAGGATGAGCTGTCTGCCTGATGGGATTTTAGCTTGTCATATGTTTGAATTAGTGGATATGGTAGGATAATTGAGACCAGATTGGATAAGAATGTGATGGCTTAAATAAATATGCCACGTTTATTATTCCACTGATCAATTAGAACCATAGTTCATTCCTTATGACAGTGTTCTTTCTAAGGCCGGATTGAAAGTGAATCTTTATAAGCAATATTTATTTAATGTGTGGACAATTTGCTTGTTAAGCACTTGATTTTGCCAAATAAAGTCTTGATTCATTCAAGTACTTGACTGCAGGCTTTTGGGTTTTCCTCTCCGTGAAAGGCGAAAATGTATGCATCTAGACTTCTTATCATATTATGAATCTTTTACATTTATGGGCAAGACAAAGATCTGAAGGATTTTTATTCTTATACACAGTTATTATACCATAATTTTTACCCTTATACTTGTCGGAAAATGTGTAGATCTGCAGGATTTGTTCCATGACGAGAAACTTGGTTATTTTGAATATGCAAAGGAAACAACCGTAAGTGCTGCTATTTATATCTTTATAGTGGAATTCCTCTTTTTTTGTTTTCGGAGATTTTAAAGCGCCGGTCCCTTGTAGATTGAAGTAGATGATGCATCATTAACCTGTGAAGCCACAGTAAGTAAGATAAACTCTTTCCTAGAAGGCGCAATCCATTCTTCATGTGAAGGAATTATGGTGAAATCGTTAGATGTTGATGCTGGATATTCTCCATCAAAGCGCACAGACACATGGTTAAAGGTTCTCTGTTGTACTGGACTTATGATCGCTTTTGCTTGGGAATCACCATTATCAAGTCTTTGTAATGTTTCAACATTTCATTTGTAGGTGAAGCGAGATTATTTGGATGGTTTAAATGATTCTCTTGATTTAGTACCAATTGGTGGTTGGTATGGAAATGGAAGGAAGGCTGGATGGTAAAATTATCCTCTTTCATATCTCTGTTCTCTGATATAATTTGCTTGGGACAGTGCGATGGAGCTTTATAAGATTATTTCATTTAACTTTTACCTTATTGTCATTTGTCAACCATGCCAAGCAACATGTGTAAAAGCTAAAAAGGGTTTAATCTAATTTGAAATTTGAATATTCATGAAAAGAATTTTGCTTTTGTGTGAAGGACTATGCCTCTTGTGGAAGAGGTAATCCTTCGTGGACCTACACCTAAAAGTTAAGCTCTTTGGAGTTGTTTCTTATGCATCAAATGGAAAAGTTAGAGTGGCGGATGAATGAATGTGTTTCACCATCACTTCATACTGGATATTTTGGGAATAAAAAAAGTGATTTTCATGCAATTTATAAGATCCGAGTCTCTTATTGTTGCTTCATTGCAGGTATAGCCCATTTCTCATGGCATGTTACAATCCTGAAACAGAGGAGTACCAAAGCGTATGCCGTGTGATGTCTGGGTTCTCAGATGCCTTCTACATAGAGGTAATAAAAAATGGCTTAGTTTTCGTTCTGCTTTTTTCCTTCTGCCATTTGAGCATGCTGATGGCATGTCCAGGCGCCAAAGACTCCAAAGGCGAGTGTCCAATGTCACCCACTTCTTTCCTTACGCATGCTTGTATGAATGTCAAAAATCCAATTCAAATAGTGAGGAGTTTGCAAGAATGCACTTGGATACCTTTTTTTTATTTGAAAATTTTATTGGCTAGAAAGACCTGATATGCTTTTATACACAAAAAGCACTGGTACTCTATTGGATTTCATACATAGAACTCAAATTTAGATCTTTTTAGCCAATAAAATTTTTAAACAAGGACTTTTCACTAATGTTCTCTTTTTATTCCCTTACACTGCTGCAGATGAAAGAATTCTTTTCTGAGGACAAAATATTGTCAAAAAAGCCACCATATTACCGAACAGCCGAGGTACCAGACAAGTGGTTCTGTCCACTGCTTGTTTGGGAAATAAGAGGTGCAGAATTTACAGTATCTCCAGTTCATGAAGCTGCCATTGGTCTGGTTCATCCGTCTCGCGGAATCTCAATCAGATTCCCTAGATTTGTCCGCAATGTGTTGGACAGGAACCCAGAAGAATGCAGCACAGCTGCTGATATAGCTGAAATGTTTCATTCTCAGACTCGGAAGATGGATGTTGCAACTGAAGATTAAGTTTTATCACTTCGTCGGAGTATTATATTTACAATCTCCTCTTTTTGTAAATGCTTTGTATGTATTAGCTTAATAGTGATGTTCTGTGTTAGTTGTTCTGCTTCTTGATTTGTATACCTGCAGAATAGCCTTATGACGTTGCTAAATTATCCATCCATCTCTCTTTGAATTTATTTTTGATTTTTTTGGAAAATTAAAATAAAGGATATAGAGAAAATTATACTTATTATAAAGGACCATAAAATTTGTAATTACTTAGAATGACCAAACATCATAATATAAATTTTAAATTACTAAATTGCCCCCTACTAAACTTCCTCCGTTATGTCTTGCATTCATAATTTAAAAATAACTAAATCAAATTAAAGCCTCCCATCATTATCCTATGTTTTTTTCACCAAGTTTCATATTGATGCAATTAATGCATTATTTAACTAACAACGATTAAACTCACATTTTATTTAATGTTTTTAACTAAATTTCATGTTCATTAATCAATATATCATTTAATTATTTAGATAAAATAAATTATTTACATTTTTTAATTTTATTAACAGTAAATGAATTTTCTTAACACACATAAATTTTATTCTAAAATGAGAATAAATCGGATAAAATTTCTTGGTATAACATATATAATATATTATAAAAGACCTTGAGTTTTGTTAAAATTATATATATTTTTTATTTTTAATTAAATTTTTGTCAATTTTTTTAAAAATATAATTTTTACTAAATTAAAAAATGTATTTTTTTTTTAAATATATAGATATGTATGCAAGTTTTCAAAAATGATAATTGAGAAGACTTTTGTTTAATTCAGTAAAATTTAGAATTTTCTCGTAGTTTTAAAAATAGAAAGTGGGAGAATACATATAAATGAATGCAAAAGGTTTTTCAGGGGCATTTTAGCATTTTTTTCAATTTTATATTTTTTTTATTTGGTCCTTCTAAATAATTATAATTTTTATGGTCCTTATTAATAAATATCTTTTTCTCTAAGTTCTTCATTCTAATTTTCTCTTGATTTTTTCAATTTATGTCGGCTTCAACAATTTCTAATTTATGTTCGAATGTTACTTTACAAAGGACAAACAACAAAAGTTAATTAAAACCAAACGATTCAGAGTGTGAGGTAAATCGCACTTTTCATAATATATAAGTAAAAATAATTTCTATGGTGTAATAGAGGGGGAAAAGAGGGGGAAAAAAACAGATAAGTTTTTATAACATGCATTAAAATCGACAAAAATCAGGGAGCTTTATTTCGAGATGTTCAAATAAATATATTTTTTATATTTCAAGAATTTACTTTTTGAACTGTAAAACATAAAAATAAAAATAAAAATCATCTAAATTATAGGAAAAAAATATCTGAAAAAAATTTTGGATAGTTGATAGGAAGAATTTTATTGAAGTACTCTGACACGAATATATTAATTGAATTGTATTTAAAATAGGAATGACACACCTGGTGCATTGCCCTAATGGCAAAGTGATCCTTTTATATAGGATTGGTGGTGGGTTTGATTCTCCACAGTGCCGGTTTGATCTCATTTCCAACTCAAAAAATTAGGAACGACAACTTTGGATCCCACCAATTATTCAGTTATAATAGGAAAAATTTCTGTGAGCTTCCTCAAGTCACTAGGTCCGGATTGTTTGAATGCACTCTTCTTTCAAAGTCAATGGGATCATATTGGGCCGTCTGTTATCAAATTTGTTCAGAAGGAGCATAATGTGAATATACAAGACTATTACTAAAGTAGTGGCAAACAGTATCAAACCCATTTTGCCTACTATTATTTATTCCTTAACCAGTGTGGTCTTGTACCGAGAAGATTGGGGTCTGAAAATATTATATTGCCCAAGAAATTATCCACTCTATGAGAAGTATGAGGGGGAAGAAAGGATTCATGGTCATCAAAATTCATCTGGAAAAGCCGTATGACAGATTGAGTTGAAGTTTTATTATGCAGTGCCTTGAAGAACTCAATATGCCTGCGGCACTTCATAATATTGTTCTCAGATGTATTTCTACTCCACTCATGCAAATTGTATGGGGATGAGGCAAAACTTCAGAATTTACTCCTCCTCGAGGCACATGAGAAAGTGATCTTATTTCTTCATATCTTTTTGTGATTTTTATTGAAAAACTTGCTCATTTGATACAGGAGGAGATAAACAATAAAAAAAATGGAAACACATCAGGCTGAATAGAGATGGCCCTCCCATAACACACTTTTTATTTGTTGATGATCTTATTTTGTTTTTGAAAGAATCTTTAGAACAAGCTGGACACTTTTGCTAGCATTTCAGGTCAGAAGGTTCATTAGAGCAAGTCTAAAAAGCTTTCCTTTCTCGCAATGTTAGTCACATTCAAGCAAACCAGCTTAGTGAGGAACTTGGTTTTTCTAGCACTTCTGATCTTGGTAAATATGTGGGAGTTCCTCTTCACCGAGAGATAGGGTTAAAAAGGCTACTTATCAATATATAGTAGATAAGGAAAAAGCCAGATTTAGCAGTTGGAAGGCTAATACTATCTCTCTTGTGGAAGACACGGTCTAATTACTTCGTGGTTCAAACTATTCCCCTTTACCCTATGCAAACTTGCGATCTTTCATTGATTGCATGTGAAGAATTTGAAAAGAATGCTAGGGGTTTTCCTTGGTGATCAAGTAATGAGAATAACAACATTCATCTTATAGCATGAGGTTTCATAAACAATCCGGTGTTTATCAAAGGAAAGAAGGCTGGTGGATTACGTATTCGTCAAGCTAGACTTCAAAATAAAGCCTTTATAATGAAGGCTGGGTGGGGTTTGATAAACAATCGAGGTGCTTTGTGGGCTAAACTCATAAGAAGTAAATATAAATGTGGCAATGACCTGATTCCTTCTATTAATAGATCACGCCCTGGCTCATGCATGTGGAAAGGAATTAAAGCCACTTGGGATTATGTCTTGCAGGGAACGGAACGTGTGATTGGACAAAGGGGAGAAGAAATAGCCATATGGAAACTTGAAAAGCAAGGGAATTTCTCCATCAAATCGGCATACAATCTTTTGAAAGTAGAAGACTCAGGGTACGATCCTATATGGAACAAAGTTTGGAAGTTGAATCTGCCTCAGAGATGCATGTCTTTTCTTTGGCTAATGATGCTCAACAAGTTACTGACTAATGAAGCAAGAATGAAATGTGGCCTTAATGAGACGACTTCATGAATCTTCTGTAATTATGATATTGAAGATTCCTTACATGTTCTTCTGGATTGTGATGAGGTTAAGTCATTGTGGCTTTCAATTGTTCAACCCGGCTTCCTTCAATAGTGATTTCTGGAATCTATGTTGTATGCATCTCAATGGTAAAGTGGGACAGCGTGATGGACCTTGGAAAGAGTTTTTTGTTACTATTTGTTGGCTTCTTCAGAAAAGACGTAATGAGAGAGTTTTTTAGAACCTTTAACTCTAGTGTTCTTGAACTTTTAGCAAAGGCTAAAAGCCATTTTCTCTTCCTTCAGTGTAGCAAAGATGCAGATGAAGCAAGCCAAATTCATGGGGTTTCAAGGACGAGCAAGGACAACACTAGAATAGGGATGGTTGGGTGGGTGATTATCAATGTTGATGGAGTATTTTCACATAAGAATAGCACAACTGGTTGTGGAGGTACTTTCAAAGATCATAGAGGGAATCTGATTGAAATTTTCATGCTTAATATACCCAATGGAGATCCTTTGACTAGTGAAATTTGGGCATGCTTATTGGTTTGAAAAGAGCATGAGATGGGAATTATAGACTAGTTTACTTGAAAAGTGACTCTTCAGTATCAAGTATCAAAGATGGAAACAATGAGTTTTATAATAACTGGAACTTAATCATAGAAAGCCACATGACTTAAATATGAGTGGTAGGTTGATTTTGAAGTTGTTGCTAGAGAAGAGGACTTTGAAACAGATATACTTGTCAGGCTTGCTTTAGCAGTGCCCCTTGGATTTCACCTGGTTCCTTTAGATGATTTTCATTTGTTTACTTCTTTTGATATTGGAATAGTTCTTAATGCTTTCTCGACTTATTAAAATAAGAAAAAAAATTATTGTGAGCTTCTAAAAAAGGAATAAAATAAAATGTGGGCATTGATAATCTATAATACAGACAAATGTTATTATTATTATTATGTCAACCACAAAGGTCATGAGGCTTTTTTGATAATACTTTCTATTTACATTTCAAGTTTTATTTTATAGTAGCTTGATTGTTTACTCATGGATATATTATTATTTTCTATACCAAAGCTGCTCGTTTGTTAAATTTTTTTTAATAATTGTATCCCTTTGTTGGAAACTCACAAATTTTCCTTAAAAAAATAATCGTAAATTTCTTCTCTTATCTTTTATGATCTTGTATAGACTCCACCTCATTTTTCTTAATGATTTTATTTATACTTTTCTTTGTCATTTTATTTTAAAGGGAAAAGTATTCACAAGAATAACTGTTTAGAAAATATTTTTTTTTTTTAAAAAAAAGGTGTTAAATGCTTGAAAGGACACTAATAAATTTTTACATATATAAAAATATAAAACCGTGGAAGATGAATATTTCATAGTCAATATAATAAGACTCGGGGATTCATTGTAATATTTCCTAAAAGTTACTCGCAGTTCTTTCTCTCAAATGTAAGACCGCCCAAATTTTAACATATCAGTAGGCTTCTCTGCTGTTCTGAACTGGCCTTTTCTCAACTTCTGCTCTAATTCCATTCGTCGCTCTGTAATTCATTTCTCTCTGGTAGATGAAGATTCTGGAACATTGGTTTCCACCGGATTGTGTTTGTGCTTGAACCTTCAACTTCAACTCGCTGTGTTACCATGGTCTTCTGATTCTAAGCTATGAGTGCCGTCAACATCACCAACGTGACAGTCCTTGATAACCCCGCTTCGTTTTTGACCCCTTTTCAGTTCGAGATCTCATACGAGTGCTTAACTCCTCTCAAAGACGGTAATTTTTCTTTCTCTCATCTTCCCTCGTTCGTTTCTTCCTTTTGTTTTGAAGAGTATATTACTGTTTTGTTCGTTTGCCATCTGCAAGTTTAGGCTAGGGTTACTTCTCTTTACGCTCTTAAATTAATTGAATAAACGAATCATTGGAAAATGAGTTCTTTCGTCAAGAAATTCCTCTTTCGGTGATCCATCCCTGAAATAGATTAGGGTTTTTGGTTTGTTCTTTTAAGCAATCGGTGATTAAAAGAGAAATAGTTCCATGTCCTGACGTTTTATGTCTTTGTGGCGTGTCTTAGGACCATTTTAACTTGCTCGTAAATCAATATATAAATGAACCTTGTGGTAGAAGAATGTTACTTCGTGTTAATACACAACTGAGGGTATAAACATTGGTGGTTTTGAGATGCATCGTCGCTGAAAATTTTCTGGTCTTAAAAAATGTATATTGAGTGTGTAGCTAATATAATATTGAAAAGGTGATCCTTGAAATGTCAAATTTCTGAAAAGTAATTGAATTTTTTCCTTCTATATTGTGAAACCTTAGTTCATACTTTTTGAGACTTCTTTTTTTTTTTTTTTTGCCAGTTTTTTGAGACATATCATAATTAAGCATATTTTGGGCCTTGAATCCTTTTGATTTGAAAGGTTAATTTCTTCCATAAACCCTGCATTTATCTTAAAATTTAAACTGGTCTCTGAAAGTGAATTAACTTATTAGAGTTTATCTATTTTCACTGCATTTTTTACTAGGACTTGGTTTTTCATGTCTTAAATATCTACATGGAACTACGCTGTCAAATGTTTTGATTAGGTTCCTGAATCTTTGATTGCCCTGTTAGTAGGATAAGGAATTACCTTCTTGGTTTATTAGAATATTACTGCAGAGACTTGTGTTTTTGTTTGTCTTCAGTTTGGGTATTGTATCAATTTGCTTGCAAATATTTGGGGGTGGCGTAAGAGATGAGTTATCATACGGAAAGGTCAACAGAAAAAGGTTTCATATATACTAAAGAAATAATATTTCTTATTTTACTGTTCCTATATCAGTACTATCAGTATCGGATTATGTTAATACACCACTAAGTGGAGACCAGATAGTTTGATGACTGGTGAGGCATTTGGGTTATTTGTTAGATGTCGTTCCTGTTATGTGTTGTCTGTCTATTTTTTATTTGTTTGCATTCTGAATGTTTTGTGGATGAAAGTGTAGTTAAAATATGATTGGGTTCATACCAACAGATAAAAAATATAGTATAAATCTTCAAGTGTTAAAAGAATTTCAAGCCAATCCGTTCTTTCAATCTGTGAAGCATCTATAGCTGCAAAACTTATTCAAAAGCAACACGCCTGGATATGATTATTGAATTGTCTGGTTTTGGTTTTGTTGCATATCCCTGATGAAGTACTGTTTCATTCTGATTCACTAGCCAAACTATATACTCTTCATTGATTGGTGTTCCAAATCTATGAAAGTAATATATTTTTTGTTGCATGATTTTTTTTTTTTGTTAGAACTAAATTTTTAGGATGTGGAGAATGCATATTATGCTTCTGAAGCTCCCTCCTCCTTGAAAGCATAAACTTCCAGAAATTTACTATTATCTTTCTTGTCAATAACGTTTTCTATAATCGGTTTGGTTGTAATAATGTGTTGTATCACCTGAGTACAGATTTGGAATGGAAGCTCATATATGTTGGATCTGCTGAGGATGAAACATACGACCAATTATTAGAGAGTGTACTTGTTGGCCCTGTCAATGTCGGAAACTATCGCTTTGTATTGCAGGTTAGTGTTATGCATAATATTCCCTATGATCCTTAATATAAGACTTAGTTGACTTTCTTTGGAGAAATTAAGGAAGCTAAATAAGCTACTCCTTCCAGTCCACAACATACGTCACCTCAACTAATTCGTAGGAACAAAGAAATGGTAGTTAAGTCATTAAATTTGTCTTAAATTGAGACATTTCCAATTTTACCCATATTAAATGATGTTTTGAATGAGAGGGAAAATTAGAATGAGTTATAGTTAAACATTGATCACACAGGAAAAATTGAAAAATAAGCATTAATTGCTCTCAAAGTGACTATATTGTGGATCAAGTCATTCTTCTATAATCGACTTATATTGTGGACCTGAGAAATTACATTAGAATATTTATCATTATTCTCCAAATTTATTTGTTTGACTTATAAACTAATATATAATCTAATAATATATAACATTTGCTATGATTAAGTAATTTCTTTAATTTTTTTAATCTCTATATAAAAAGGTCAATTGACTCTAATATTAAGAACCGGTGGTAATATTATTTTTCTTCCAGATTTTTTTTGTTCAAGTGATCATGTGGACTGAAATCTCTTAAATTCTTTGGGCACTTTGCAGGCAGACCCACCGGACCCATCAAAGATTCGTGAAGAAGATATTATTGGTGTCACAGTGCTGTTGTTGACCTGCTCTTATCTGGGTCAAGAATTCATTAGAGTGGGATACTATGTGAACAATGATTATGATGATGAGCAACTAAGAGAGGAACCTCCATCTAAGGTTATAATTGACAAGGTTCAAAGGAACATTTTATCTGATAAACCAAGGGTCACTAAATTCCCCATTAACTTCCATCCAAAAAACAATCAGAGTGGGGACCAACCGCCACCGCCGCCTGAGCAGCAGACCAATGGAAATGGAGAAGACCCACTTGCTTTTCCTGATCATGTTCCATCGGATGAGAAGGAATCTTGACAATTTGCAGGTATTCGAATCGATCTTGCTTTGAACCATGGAATTTCTCGGTCCAAGTGTCTGTTTCAAAATGCCAGCATTTCAGGGATGTCATGGTGAGCTCAAGGTCATCTAAGTTGTTAGATTGTGAAATATTGTTGAAATCAGTTTTTGGACACGGCGCAAAACCTGCTTGTGCTTTTCAAAAACCCAGTTTCTTGATACTTTGCTGCCTGCTTTGTAATATGAGAGGGAAATGTACATTGTTTTAAAAAGCAACTTAATGTTCTCTCAATTCTCGCTTGAGCTACCTTGGCTGTTATCAATTCCCTTCATGTGTGCGGCAGACTTAAAATTTGATATTTCAATGTTTAGTCGTCTATTTCATGTCTGCTTTATGGGAAATCTTCAGTTAGAAACATCCCACCAATTTCATCTTGGTACTTCTATGATCCTATTTATAAGATAAAGAGAATAATTTTTTGTCCAATTTATAAGTCGGATCATTATATTTTTTATGTGAATATGCAAATTACTCCACATTTATTTTTGTGTAGACTTTGTTGATTTGTTCTCATGAGCTATAATTAGGGAAAATCTATATAGGGGACCCAAGTAACAGAAAAAATTTCAAAAAAGACTTCAAGATTCTGAAAATATCAGAAAAGGCCCCAAGGCATTTTCTTGTATAAATTCATTAAAACGTTAACAACTATAATTGGAGTTAGGGGAATTGATAAAGGGTCTTTTGATATTTTTGTTTTTGTATTTATTATATGAATTTTATCAAAAAATGTTTCATTAATTCCTCTAACTCTTCAAACGACGTAGTTTTAGGGCGACTTGACAAAACATTATGTCAAGTGACATAACAAACGATAAATCTTATATATATATATATATTACTAATTCCTCATTTTAATTTATACTATTGCCCAGTCAGTAACTAAAATTTTCACTTGTCTATCCAACCTACATGTCATAGTCTATATCATTAGTTTGGGTTAAAGTGTAAAAATACATATGTTTTTCCTTCAGAAGCGCCCAGCTCCATATGTTTTTTTTTTTTTTGTGCAAAAATACACACGCCGTTAGGTTTTAGGAGCAAAAATACAACTTCCGTTAGTTGACCGTTAACTATGGTGAAATTACCTTTTTACCCTTAAGTCATTAACCCTTTTCTTTTTTAATTATTTTAAATTAAGGGCAAAAAGGTAATTTCACCATGGTTAACGGTCAACTAACGGTCAACTAACGAAAGTGGTATTTTTGCTCCTAAAACCTAATGGCGTGTGTATTTTTGCACAAAAAAAAAACATATGGTGCTGGGCGCTCCTGGAGGAAAAACATATGTGTATTTTTGCACCTTAACCCCATTAGTTTTAATGTTAAACTAATGGTTAAACGGTATTTTCTCATTTAATTTGTAATTATGGTCACTATTGCTTCTAAAAATAATATTTGGTATTGGGTGCATCTAGGAAAAAATTGCATGTGTAATTTTACATCTTATTCCTAAATATTTGATTTAAATTATAAAAGACATGAAAACTTATATACATTTGAATTTTGTCATTGATATAACACAAATTAATTTACAGATCCTTTTAATTTATTTTTCTTTACTCCTTATAATCATTTATTCAATTTTCTTTCAATTCTCACATTTATAAAAGAAGTTAATTTAATTTAATTTAATTTTCTTTTCTTTTTTTCCCTGGCTTTATAACACAAATACAAGCTTCAAGGTATCATTCATCAGAAACTTGTTCACAAATCAATTTTCAAGAAATCATTCTTATGACAAACGTAACCTAAATTTCTCAAGGAACAAGATCTTGCAAATGATCTCTATTTGAGCACTTCTTTTTAGTCTCAATAATATGATACTCCTATCTAATCCTATTCATACTTGGTTTTGTTCTACAGGAAAAGGGAGGGGGGGGGGGGGAGGAACTTAAACCTCATTAACTCACCTGAAAAATTAACTTTCCTATTTTTTGACTTGACAAAACTTTATGCAAAGTGACGTGACAAATGATACCATGTGTGTGTGTGTGTGTGATTTTTAATTATTAATAATAATATTCATTTTAGGATTTGGTTATTTGTGTACCTAATTTGAAACCTTATTTTTGCCTTTAAAAAAAGTATTTGACATTATATGCACTTTAAAAAAAATCACATTTACATTTTTATGCATTAACTCAATTATTTATTCTTAATAACAAGTCTAAACTTTGTTGAATATTATTCTACAATGTTTATATTTAATATCTGTACTTTAATTTTCCAACTTATCGATATCTATATTTTTAAATTTTTGCAAACCTAAGAAAAAACATCTTATCATTAATATTCACTAATGTGCCACTAACAAAGGGCAGACATTCTCAAACAACGTTATTGATAATCTGGATTACAAAAGAAAATAGATAAAATCACAAATACTCGTTACAAACGACTTCAATGATAATCTGGATTGCAATTTAAAGGGACATTAAACACGTTGATGTGCTCCCACCAAGGACATCATCTCATCGAACGAAGGAAGATGATGAGAATGAACAAAAAACAAAACATGGGAGGCAAATATTTGCCAATTTGGGGTATTTGTTGAAAAGGTTTTTAAAAAAAGTAGTTGTTAGTAGTGGATTCTAAATTTTTCAAAACAGAAAAAAGCTCACGTAAGATCATCCATAGATAAGTAAATATTTGCAGCCGGCAAAATTGCTCCACAAGTTACATTGGCATGAAATACAAAAGTTTCATTTTTTCCTTCTCTTGGCAGGGCCTTCTTTTGACCCCATTTTTCTTCTGTTCAAGTTGTCTCTTTTCTGCCATTCAAACAATTTTGATCAACTTCAAGGTATCAACTAGAAATTACCTTAATAATTGAAAGACTACTGATCTTTAACTTTACCTTCTTTCTCAATTTCTTCTTTTGCTGCTTCTGTCCCTTGGGATTCTTCTCCGGGTTATCCTAAAATCAAGAATTAAGAAGGGAAATGACTTGACTTTTCATCGCATGTCATCGTCGGCTTGTTGGATGATCAATTTTAAAAAAGGAATTGCACAAGGGAAGAAACCAACCATTGTATTAGTTTGCGGCGTCTCTGAGACCTCTAGGTTCTCCATTTCACCATCACTGTTCAACATGGCCTTCAATCTACCTTCACTGAGTAATTTCTCAGATCGAGCATGCCTCTACAGCAAAGAAAAAGTCATACAAAGATCACCAATAACAAAACATCACAAAATGACAGCTGAAAGATTATCTAATAACAAAACATCACAAAATGAGAGGCCAATTTGATCCCCTTTTTTTATTCAAGGTAAGGCACAAAACCTAGGATAGTGTATCTAATACCCCTAATCTTATCAACAGTATCATCCTCGGATTTCTCAAGTTAAAGGCCACTGATGTCTAATTAGAATCCCAGTGAATATATGAATGTGATAAATGATATTTTGTGGAGAGTATATATATATATTAGAAAAAATATATATAAATGAAAAAACTTAGGTCAAGTTCCTTACATTCATTATGTCAAGTTTTCCAATTTGAAATGGCATGTGTCCTATTTTATTTTATGTGGATTTATAGCTAAATAATAATATTTCAAATATAGAACACATGGTCAGGTTTGATTGGAGACCTTGACATGATGGATATAAGAAACTTGTTCTAAGTATTGTCCATATATAAATTCCTCGGCAGGGATTTAAATTTTCACAGGATATACAGAAATTTGGACCTTAACCCCATATAAATTCCTAGGCAGGGGATTAAATTTCCCCGAGATAGACGGAAAAGAATGCATGTTTGTAACCTTTGATTGTAAATGAGCCCTCAAAGTCTCCTCAGACAAACAGATAATCCTAGGGCATATTCTGCACTTGAAAACTGATTTGCATTTTAAGATATGGGATGGGATATCTTCTAGCAAGCACTCATTTTCACCATCGATGTTAGACTTTCTCTCTGATACTTGAGAACCATGTTTGTTAAACAATTCTGCATTGGCAATGACTTTTCTTCCGTCAATTTTTTCAGCATCATCTTCACTAAATAGCTGACCTGTACTTTACAGAAAAACGATATCAAAATGCTAATAATAATAATAATGACTTCCTAGCAAGAATGCAAGCATGCATATTGATGAACCATTAAATTCCAACAGTAACAAGTAAAACACATGCCATCTGTTCCCAAAATGGAATTAACTTGTAATGTAGTTTAAAAATGGATGTTGCATGTAGGAAACATATTTCCAAAGGTCCATAAGGTATAAGCATCGAATCACACACATAATAAAACAGAATGGCGACATAACTTGTTCCTTATTAATTGAAAAAGTTCTAACATATAAGGAAGTAGACCTAAGGATCGCAATTATCATACCAAATGTATTTTGTATATCTGAAAGTAAAAATACTTATAACCAAATGCACACAGCACACATCTTCATACAACAGGATGACTGACATATAAAGCTATGCTGTTTTTATTATCTACAAACCTAGGGGCCACACACACGAAATGCTCTGCAGTTAACTATACTATTATAGAAGTGAGAAGCATACAAACACAATTCGATTTGAAGGTTCAAACTTGAGTGTTCTAGGCAATCAACTTGCCACTAAAGCATTACCTATAGTTAATTGCAGCACATCAAGATAACAGCAAGTCCAACAATAACACCAGTTGAATAAAAATTTTGTGCTGAAGGAAATTCAAGTAAAACAGACAACAAAAACAAATGCTACCTGGCGAGTTGACATCAATGTCATTTGCAGAGCCATCCTCACTTTTGTAACCTGAATTGGATGGAAAATTTTAAAACAAGGGGAAAAATGAAGATAAGAATTATACTGAGTGTCCTAGTAATGTAAACCAACTCTTATTGCATGTTAATTTGGACATCTTCAGCCCTTTAGTATAGAACAAAAAAAAGCTTCAATATACATCCATGCAAGAAGTTAGTTGAATATATATCCATGCAGGAGAAAGCCTAATGCAAGAAGGAAAGAATCGGCAAACCTTGGTAATATTAAACGAAGGGACAATGAGCAATCAAGAAGGAAAAGAAATAACAAAAGTTGATAAAATAATAAAAAAGAAAACATAAGGTCAGTGATAGACTCACTTCATCGTGAGAAATCAATTGAACGTTACATGTCATCACTTTTGTTAACTACTTCAATGCAGAATCAAAGAAAAATGATATCGAAAGAATTTGAAGCGTGAACTGTGAAGGGTCAATCTTATAATGAAATTTGATGAGAACCACATAAAAAAGACGCATCTAAGACTGAATGGGTTTTTATTCAACTAAGGATAACAAAGTGGAAATGATGTACAATTAGACAGACCAAAGAATTATCAAAATAACAATCCACTAACCAGAGGATGTGGAGCCAGATTCATTATCATCATTCACAGCTGGTATTACATGTTCTTCTGATTCTTCAGTGGCTTCAGCTTCCTGGTCATAGTCTGAGGATGATGAAGATGAATCTGAGGCATCATCCCGATCTCCATGATCAATCTTGAAGAATCGTCTCTTTATCATTTTTAGTTTAAGGTTAACTGTAACAGATTTAATATTTAATGTTAAAAACTTCAAAATTATTAAGAGAATACGTAAATTGCAGTGTACTAAGGTAGTATAGGTAAAATGCATCTTATGGAGCTAAGCCACTAAAATGCTTCAGGTGTGTGCCACCAAAGTGTGTCCCCAAGTGAAGAAAGTGGCTAAAACAGGACAAACTAAAAATGATCTGAATAAAGAAACGTAAACTTGTAAAAAATTTTGACATGTAAATCAATTGTTCAAACATTAAAATTACCAAGTAATAAATCTTAATAATCATCACAAGCACTAGTAATAAATATCACAGTTGAAGCATAATAATCAATAAATCATTCATATATTAAACCCTTAAAAAATTGCATAATTAATATTTTAAAGCGAGAATGACTGTTGTACTTTATCACTTATTAGTTATTGAGCCGGGTTTTATCACTTATCACTCATTAGTTATTGAGCTGGTTGTCCTTTCTCCTTCCACTACACTTTTTCTCCCAAGCATAATATCAGTGTGAAATAGGATGCCATAAACGATGCTTCTAATCATGCTAGTCACAAAGATTACAATGATTGAGGAATATACTATTAATTATATTTAAGAAAAAAATCAACACCAGAGACTCGTTTAGTTGCTTTCCCAATTTCTAGTCAATATACCTAAAATGATATGATCAAGTTTCTTCAATCTGTGTCAAAACTCAACGGCTTAGTATCAAGACAGATCAATTAGAACCTAGGGCTCATCTAGGTATTAGTTTGTTCCTACTCCTAGTCAATATGAATGTATAATATGTTATATTATCAGTTCAACCATGATAGTCTTGATCTGCTTCAAAGGTTCAATGTCTCTAAACTAAGACAAAAGCACCCTATTGCATTCAAAAAATTGAGGGGTATCTCATCAATGAAGCTCATATCAGCAAATAGGTTTTCCCATCATGCTGATCCTGTTAGAAGAGTTCGTCTTCACAATTCTTATAGAGACCCATAACATATCCCCTCAAAACACTAATCCGCCAAAATATTAATACCAGGAGATCAACAAAGATGTGAATTTTACATAAATGAACAAATTCGTGACCATTAAAACACCCGCCCAGAAATGGTGAACTTAAAAGACAAGCTTCGAAGCTGGAAGCACACATCGGCGAGTGCCAAAGAGATATTGAACTTCAAAGAAAATAATAAATCAACTATTGCATTCCATGAAAAATGGAGAGAAACCGGGAGAAGGGGAGAGAGAGATAAAATCTCTTACACGAGGTGGGACGCCGGCGGGGAAGAATCAGAGGCAGCGAGAAGTCGTGGTAGTGAAGTTGGGAGACAGGGCTTTTCAAGCTTCGCTTGGAGAAGCACAAAATATTTGCTCTGGAAGGGTAAACCGGGTCGGATTCAGTCCATGTTTTGTCCATAATTTCTTTGTTTTTCTCTTGTTATGTTTTTAGGGCCCGATTGTTTTGATTTTTTGGGCTTTTAGGAGCCCAAAAGTTTCTGAATTGACAGTAATGATTTTGCAGTTTCTCAAAAAATCAAAACAACCGGCGGAAGTTGGCTCAAGTAGAAAAGACTTGGGTCCTTTAAGCAAGGGTCTCAAGTTCGAGTCTTTGTAGATGCAGAAAACTTCCCTGAGAGAGGTCCCTGCATATGCACCCGACAGAACATCGATCCGGACTAGTCAAAGCAAAGCTCTGGTAACCCGAGTGCAATAGCAAGGGCAAAGCTCTGGTAACCCGAGTGTAATAGCAAAAAAAGAAAAAAAAAATCAAAACAATCAATGGCAAGCTTGGCCAGAATTTTTTTTTTTAACCCAAAAAAAAAAAAAGAAGGCTGGAGTGACAAGCATTTCTTGTTAGGTACTCAGGGTTATTAGATTCAACTAACGGAGTTGGTCTAATGGAAGTAGTTAGTCTCTTATAAATTGGTGAACCAAAGTTTGAATCACTGAGGGAAGAAATGTCCACATTTAGTACCTAACAATACTTCGAATAGAATTGTCTCCTATAAAAATATACATATACTTAGCAAAACAAATTATTATATTCAAATTTCAAATAGTAGAATGAGTTAGTCTATCATAATGTAGCAAATAAAGGTTCACAAGGTAAAAAAGTAATACTACCTTTGATTTTTAATATAAGAGCTAGTTGGGAATTATATATGATTCTAAAATATTACACCTTAATTAACTTTATTTGACAAATTTATAATTTTTTCTCCAAATATCCTTATTGATTGCACAAATCAAGGAGTTTTTATCTAAAGATAATCATGATGAAAGATGATATTTTAAGAAAACCGACGTATATATATTGCAATAACTAATATAACTCATTTCTTTAATCTACCAAGACTAGTCAACTAACTTCATATTAAGTATCGTAGTATCTTCAAGCATTTTTTAACATGTACTAGGTGAGTCAAATAAGTGAATCTACCTAACTCATAAGTAAACTTATTTAACATGCATTAATACTTAAGAAAAGGTGGTAGTTGTTGGCTCTCTTGTGATTTAGAAGAGCTAGGAATCTTAACTTTATGAAACAAAAGAACTTGGGGATTGCTTGCAAACAAAATCAAGAGAAATGCCATTAGTGGAGAAAAAAATGGAAAATGCATCGACGTGAGGAGCTTCAAAGATTACAATGCAAGATCCCATACGTAGTACTAAAGTAGATTAACGAGAAGTGAGTTGAATGTGTTATCCACTACTTTCTCGTGTTTTTTTTTTCTTTTAAATAAGTAAGTACTATTCAAATCACATAAATTAAAATATTAGTTAAAATTAGTTAAAAGCAATAAATATATTAGAGATAATTTTTTTTCAATTATACTATTATTTATGAAGATGATAACCAACATAGGGTATGACTAGGAAAAGAGATGAGAGAGAACAAATGAGAATATACAGATTATAGAACACATGTAATTAATTAATTAGGATTAAAAATGAAAAATGCATTAATTTTTTTAGAAAGTCACATATTTTTACTTATATTTGGGACTATCCTTTTGCAAGAAAATATTACTTATAAATAGGATTTGAGGGAGTATTAGATAAGTGTTAGGATCACAACTGAATACTTCTATTAATATTGATAAAATCATAAAATTATATTGTAACTACTTAATATTGTTATTAAGTCAAATACTCAAGCTTCAAAGTCATGAATTCCAAAAGAAAGGATAGTAGACGAGCTAGTCTTCTAAAGTTTTGTTTATATTCTTAATAACTTCTTTATACGCATATAACTCATAAGCACAATAATAAAATCTTCTAACCCGGCTGCCCTCATGATCCCGATCCATATTATCATCAAGTTCATTCATATGAATTGAATTGACTTTATAATCATGGTAAAAAGTTTTAAGGATTCAAAATATGTTAACTTTATTTAAATTTTTAAAATATTTTTTAGCTTGATGTAATATAAAAATAATTATGGCATAATTATTACATATTTATAATTTTAGAAAACATTTATTTTGATCCTAATATAATTTTTCACAAAAAATATATTTAAATTGAAAATAAGTATATTTTTATTGATAAATAAAATTATTTTATGGTTGTATTTCCAAATCATCACATATTGTTTGTGACAAAATCAAACCTGATTTTTGTATATTATCCCTAATTATATGGTAATTCTTGATATGTGAGCTTCTGTAATATATAAATTTGTGTACAATTTTGTTCTATATATAAAGGTAAAAGAATAATCCCCATTTTTAAAAAAAAAAAATCCTCAAAAATTAACGGTTATTAAAAATAAAAATTACATATTTATATACTATATATGACGATTGTTTGATTAAATGCATTAGTATTTATAACAAATAAATAACATTATGTATGCAAAAAAATTTATATAATGGTTATTGAAAGAATCATTATGTATATTACATAGTTTTATAATGGCTATTTATTTTAGATTGTTATTCATTATGAAAGTATTATGCACAACATAGCCTCATCAAATCTCAATACAATCAAAATAGTAAACAAAGATAAGAAATGTTTGAGGTTTTTAACCTTTAAGGAATAAGTATCTAAAAATAAAGAAAACCATTCTTGAGGTACTGACAGTTTCCTTTAATTTTTAATTTGATTATACTTGTTTTTTTTTTAATTAAATCTCTTAATTTTACTCTTTTAGCACCGTGAGCCCTAGTAAATTTTGCTTTGCTGTCATTATTAGACTGGTATAGAAGCTATTTGTGTTAACAGAGTAAAATTAAAATATTTAATAAGAAAATAAAAACACACAAGTATCAAATTAAAAGTTGAAAGAAACTAAATCTGTAAGCTAGCTTGACAATAGTTTTCTTAAAAATAAATAATTAAAATCTGCAATCTAATAAAGTTGAGAACCGCTCAACAATTGAGAAAAATTACCAAAATGAAATAGAAAATATCTAAAGTAATTTAAACAACGGGCAACAAAAATCTAAATAAATATTTTTTTATTCATTTAAATTATGGTTTTTTCATTTTTTTTTCTATGAATCATTGGATGAATAATTGAATTCTTATATATTTTTATTTTTAAATTAGAGCATGAATTTGATTAATAGATACTCATTAAGTGATATGGTTATCTACACATTTTTCTTACTTGTTTTACCATCATTTTCAACCTAACCTACCAAAATTTTTTCATCAAATCATTTTTCATTTGTGTATACCAAAGAAGTCAATGTCAAAAAATTGTCCTTTCATTCATTTCTTTCACAATCACTTGTTCTTGCCAAATGGGTCCTGACTCCTGAGAGCTTTCTAGCATTATTGTTAAATATAATTTTAATACAGTCTCGCATGATTATAGGAAATGTTAATACCGACAGGCCGCACTCCATATTTCTAGCATATTTATTATTAGTATGAAATATAGTGTTAACGTACAATTTTATCAATAAAATTTTTTATGAGAGTAGATGATACAAATAAGTTTTTGTAGAGTAAAAATATCAATAAACAATTTAAAATAAGAAAAAAAAATAACAAAACCGTTAACTTTTTTTTTTTGGTAAGAAAAAGTTTTGAAGGGATTTGACACCAGTCTCCCACCAAAGTCAGGACACGGCCCCGGGCTCTATGAGCATTTGTTGGGGACTTACGAGATCGTCTACCAAAGGAGTTACAGCAATGGCAGAGGGGATCGAACCCACGATCCAAAAGCTTAGTCCTGGATCCCTTACTATCTGTGCCAACTCTCATTGCCAGTTAACTTTTAAAAAACATCAGTTACTTTATACTTGTGAGGCCCATGATGTCAAGGGAAAAGTTCTCTCTTGTCCAAGTTAGCCTTCTCACGCCCCCTTCCTCTCTCTCCCTCTCATAGGGCTAACCGTTGGGCTCTCTTATTTCTGTAGTTAGTTTCTTGTTTAGAACTTTCCTTCCATTGTTTAAGGATATTGCTTTTTGTGATTAAAGCAATATGTGAAGAAATTTGTCTCAAATGCTATGAAAGCTTGTTAGGAACTGGTTTTCATGCGTACGCTGAATTGTTCACCTTAGTTGATGTGATTGGTTTGAAGGAAGGGGAGAACTACTCTTTTGAGTTGATATATTAGCCTAAAAAGCCTAAAAGAGTAGTCCCCCCCCCCCCCTCCTCTCACATCTCCTTCTTTCAAACCAAACACACTTTATCTTCTCCATTTTGGACCTTGGGTCTTGTTACCATATCCATTTGATTATTCTGTAAAAAGTTAATTAGGAAAAATGGAAGCTCTTGAAAGGTTTGAAACAAGGCTTGTCTCTGTGGGTGTATAATTTTATATTGCTTCGTAATGAGCCTTGTGCCTCTGCCTGAAAAACACTTGATGTCTGTGTTATGTGGTAGCAGCTGTGCGTTTTTGTAACATGATAAACAGAAGTCGGATGAATTCTATGAGTGATCAGGTGGATGAAATCTAACAAGTAATTTACACATTAATTAATATTGTTGGTGATGGTGGAAATGGAGAGTGCATCGAGTCAATCTCCATTTTCAAGAGGGTGAAAAGGCTGATTTCGACAAGAGAGAAAATTTCCCTTGAATTTGAATTGTGAGCCCCATAAGTATAAATGATCATACCTTTTTAAAAGTTAACGGTTTTATTATTTTTTTCCTTATTTTGAATTGTTTATTAGTATTTTTTGTCTCATTTTACATTATTCATTGGTATTTTGCCTATTTAAAACTTATTTGTGCTAGATGCTCATTGGAAAAAAAAAAATTGTTAGTAAAATTACTCCTTAACCCTTAAATATAATTATTTTAAATTTTTTTAATTTGGGATCAAGATTGGGCGTCAAAAATACTACAGGCAATCAGTCATAGCCGCCCTAATTTAGCCCCATTTTCTTGCATTAATATTAAATATGATTTTAATATGATTTCCCATAATAATTATGGGAAATGTTAATAGTCACTGGCCCCACTCAATATTTATAGCATATATTTATTATTAGTATTAAGTATAATTTTCTTCAAATTTTTATGGCAAAAAAAAGTATCTTTAGATTTTTTTAATTTGGGTTAAGCATGGGCGTCAATAATTCTACAATTATGGTACGAACAGTTTCAAATATAACCTCATCCCCAATGCATCAAAGTAGAAGAATAAATTAGTCTAATTACCTAATTTTATTCATGCATGGTGGTCTATGTTGTTGTTGTTGTTTTTTGTTTTTTTTGGGAAAGAACAAAATGATATTTTACTTGAAGATAATGAAGTCTACAAACTACAAAGTATTGAAGCAGATATTACAAACGAAGCTACTAAAGTACCAGAAGTAAAAAGATATAGGTAAAACATTGAGAGCTTGCAACCAGAAGCATTTGATCAAAGCCAAGATCTCCTGCCCTGTAGAAGTCTGTTGTGTTAGGCTTTGCGAAGCATATAATTTCCTAACCTCCTGGATCATAGTGCTGGGAAGAATTTGTTTTCCATGATGTAATGCATCATTCCTGTTACCCCATAAGCATAATGCAACAAGGTTGAATCCTGCAATTGAAGAAGATGAACTAGAGCATCCTTTAGCCAGGATATTAATCAATTCAGATCCACATTGGGTATCTTGAGATGTAGTAATTCAAACCAGACCGCCCTGGAAATTGGGCACTTGAAGAAGATATGTTGAAGAGATTTCTCAGTATCACATCCAAACTGACAAGGACTTTAGATCATTAGATGCTGTTTCTGGAGCACATCAACTGAAGGAAGAGCGCTATTAATAAGCTTCCAAGGTTATTAATAGGAATTTTGGCATCAGAGGTATTTTCCAGAATTGATCCCAGAGAATACCATTGGCTGCTCTAGATTGAGAACCTGCTGAAATTAGAAGCTGATAACCATATCTGACTCTATAAGATTCAGTGTCATTTCCTTTCCATGTGAGACTATCAGGTGTATTCATGCAAAATAAGGGAGTGCATAGAATTTGCCTTGCAATGTGTTGCGTATAAAGATCCATTTCTAGATCTCGATTCCACTTAATTGGATTCCATGTTGATGAGTCATGCATTAATAGATCTTCCACCCAATTGATTAAACCAATGAGTTTTGATCAAACCGCATAGGCCACCACCATAATCGGTGGTTGAGAGGAATTGATGTACCATTTCCCACTTTCCATTGCAGGTTATCTAAGATGATATCACACCTTGTATGATCCCTTTCCATATACAAGATGAGTTATTTGGGCATCTAAACATTGGATCAGAGTTGATGTCAATGTACTTGACCTTTAAAGTTTGTCCCAACTGTGATTCATGTTCAGCTCAGAGTATCCTCTATAATTGCTTAGCTAGCAGAGTCTTGTTAACTTGCTTTGTTGGTCTTAATCCAAGACCTCCTTCATCCATGGGCTGAAACAATTTATCCTTTTTAAGAAGATGCATTTTCCTCGATTTTATCACAAACATATTGTGGGAGATTAATACGTGATAGGACACGAGTGTTTACCGCAACCAAAGTTTACCTGGTCAAGGTGAATCTCAATGCCTGTGATAGAAGCCTGACTTGCCAAGAACTTGTTCTTGTTTCCATAGCTGACAGACCTTGGTGATATACATATTCCTTGTTCCTACCCAGGTCACTCCAAGTACCTAAGTATTTCTCTAACTTTGCTTCAAATCTAAGCCCAAGTAGTTTTGAGAAGGTTGATTTCTGAGAAAAAGGCACATTTGGGCTGAAGACTAGGAAATATTTAGATTTGTTCCAGAGCTATCCTAACCATAATTTATACATACCAGAGCCATTTTAACAGCGCATAGATTCATAGCCTCACATTCAAAGAAAAGCAGAGAATCATCTGCATACAAAAAATGCGAAATGAGCTTTGCTTGATGGCAGACTTTTATACCATTCAAAAGGCCAGTGGACTCTAGTTTAGAGATAATGCAGGATAGCACATTAGCTGCCAGGATATAAATGCAAGGAGACAAGGGGTCACCTTGCCTAATGCGCCTGTTTGGCTTAATCACTTTCGTGAGTTTTCCATTAAACTGAACCTGGTATTGAACTGTAGTAAGGCACTGACTGATCATGTTGATCTACTTATCAAGAAAATTTATGGCCTTTTAAAGTTGCAATGAAGAAATTCCACGAAACCTTGCCAAAAGCTTTTGAAAAATCTACCTTTTGAAGCAGCTATCTTTTTCCTTTCCTTGCATAGAGGAATGAATTTGTGCAAGCAAATTAGAGGCAAAAATGATGTTGTCAGAAATAAGCCTACCCTTCAGAAAGCACACTAGTTTGGATAGATAATTCTGATGAGAGCAGCTTTTAGACAGTCACTTAACACCTTTGAGATGATTTTATAAGCCACATTGCATAGGCTTATGGGTCTGAAATCTCGAAAATCCTAAGGCCTTTCTGACTTAGGAAACAGAATAATAATGGTCTTGTTTAGGGATTTTAGCAAGTGTTGAGTCTCCTAGAAATGCTTGACCTTGGATATAACATCTTCTCCAACTAAGTCCCAGTGTTTTTGGTAGAAATGAGCATGGAAACCATCTATACCTGGGGCAATGTCTTCTGGTAGACCAAACACTGCCTCTTTGATCTCAAGATTTGAAAGAGGCAATTGCAAATATTCCAATTCTTCTAATGTTAGAGTTGGTATGGGTAGGGGTTGAAAACCATACGAGATTTCTTCTATAGATGATTGATTAAAATCCATGAAAGCCTCTTGGAAGTGAGCCAATGCCATCTCAGACAATTCTAATTCATCTGAGGTCCAAGAACCATTAGATTTTAGGAGATTTCTATTGGCATTGGTGGGGCTTCTTCTATTCACAGCTACATGGAAATATGCAGTATTTCTCTTCCCTTCTGAAAACCATTTGAGTTTTGCTTTTTGACCCCAGAAGCTTGCTTCACAGTCATATAAGAATTCAAGATGATGCTTTGTCTACTGAAAAAAGTTCAGGCTGCCATCATTGACATCTCCTTGAAGCGAGATGTCTTTAGATATTTCATTGAGAAAGGCTTCTGTTTGGGAAATACTTCCTGGTAGATTTTGGGATCTACTCCAATTTGATAGTGTTCGCAAAGTTCTTGCTATTTTGGAGTGAAGCCTCAATGCTGGTGAGCCAATATCTTGTTGCAGCCAACAATTCCTTACTATATCACCATATTCATGGAAATTGAACCAACTGAAACCTTTTTTGTCTGTTTCTCTTGAGAATGTGGTCCAAGGTAAAGATTATAGGATTGTGATCTGATGTTGCCAAAGGAAGAGTTATGACTGGTGGACTATGTCTTTGGATCCACTCTCATAGATAGGTCAGTTAGTCAAATATAACTGTCATTTTTAATTTTTTTTTCAATTGTAAACTTCCCTTTTTTTCTACTTACCAAAAGCGACGTTCGTTTTTTGATCCCATTTTTAAAGAACTTAAAAAAAGAATCAAAATTTGGAAATCAAACAAATGGCATCTTCTTTTGGTGGAAATCTTAGCTATTCTTAGCATGATATTGGGGAATCTCATTGTTATTACCCAAACAAGCATGATATGCAATTACGGAAAGTTTCATAAAAAAATAAAAAATATTAGGAACTTATGGATAAAAAATCTATAAACTAAATAGAATAGAAAAGGGTATAATGATATTTCTATTATCAATATAAAATAAATAAGAGCCTGGTTTAATCCCATTGCATATCATGATTGAATTATTAATAGAAGAGTCCTTAGTTGTTCTTTAGTATAGTAATAGGGTTTACCAATAATAATAATTACCAAAAAATTGGTAGTCTTCTCCCCTATAATACTTATCACCAACCCATTGTATGATTAAAAAAGTCCAATTTACCCCTTAGTCTCATTTATCTTTGTTTCCCTTGACTTATTTCACTTGCCATGCCATGTTGCAAGCACCACCACTATTATCTCCTCCTCCTCCATTCCCACCTTCGCCACCTCTACTATTGCCATCATTGCCACCATGATTGATGCTGCCACCACCACTATGTCCTCCTGTAACATTTTCATTGTCACTTCTTGCCATCGTAACCAACACCTCCTCCTCCACTATTGTCACCATCTACTATGCCACTACTACCTTCTCCTTTATCGTTGTTGCCGCCACCACCAGCCATTGCAACCTTCGCCCTCTGCTGCCTCCATACCAACGTTATTGTTGCCTCCACCACCACAACCATCGTCTTTAGACGATCCTCGGTGAGGTAGCATAATGATTATGATGAGGTAGTGTGATGACTTTTAACTATTTTGTCTGGTATGTTAGTTCTCTATGTGTTTTGATGATAACTTGACAATTGTAAATAGTAAACATCTTGATTTTATTCATTTACTAAGTCTCTGGAAAGATAGCAAAATTTTTGAAAAACATTACTCCGGTAACATTTACGTTACTGCATTACTCCAGTAACGTCACTGTATTTCCATGCACATTACTCCAGTAACGTCACTGTATTTCCATATACATTACTCCAGTAAGTGGTTTGTTACTCCAGTAATCCGCCTGTTTAAAATCGCAGTTCAGTAAATGTTACTCCAGTAACATTTACGTTACTGCAGTAACAGGTGTTGATTCAAAAGGTTTTCAAAGTAATCTTACTTCAGTAGTGCTCGTGATACTCCAGTAATATGCTTTAGTCCAAAATGTTTTTCAAAAGTATATTACTCCAGTAACACATAAGTCTACTCCAGTAAGTCTGTCATCAAGCCAACTGTAAAACGTCTCTATGTCCATATTACTCCAGTAAGATTTTTGCTACTCCAGTAAGGTTACTTCAGTAGTTACTTAATTACTCCAGTAACCCTTCATTCTCAGACACCTCCAGAACCAAAACCTGATAGTCTGTCGAAGTTACTCCAGTAATGATTGCGTTACTCCAGTAACGTTACTCTAGTAGTCACTTAAGTACTCCAGTAATGCTTCATTGTCAGACAGGTTCCAGAGTCTAAGCCCAATATTACTCCAGTAAGAAAAGGACTACTCCAGTAACGTCCCAGACAGAAAGAACATGAACCTAAACTACTCCAATAGCTAAGTCATTACTCCAGTAAGATCACAGATAGAAGCAAAATGAACCTGATCGAGCTACTTTTGTTGTTAAAGCGATCAATTAAACTAGGTCCTAATTAATTATGTAGTTTAGGGTCAACCTAGGTCATTCTCCCAAGGAGCAAGCTGTGGGTTTTCTTTAGGTTAAATTTAGGTGATGAAAAGATGCAATGGAATGTGAATGGACCTAAACTAGAATGCAAAATACTACTACCTATATGCAATTAACTAACTTAATTGTACTAATGCAATTAACTCTAAACCTATATGAAAATGAAACTAAGCTATATGAATTTGAATGCAATTTTTGGGGGGTTTTTTTGGCATGAGAGGAATTAAAATCCTAAAAAGAATATTAATTAAAAGAAAATTAAATAATAAAATTTTAATTCAGTTATGATGATGAAGGAGACAACTTAGGAATTGCATGGAATTAACTTTCTTAACCTAAATCAATTAATTAGACCCAAGGGAGGTTAATGAGATATTGAAATTAATGAGTTCAATTAACTAATTTAAACTTAGGAAACCCTCAAGCTCAATAACACATATTCCACTAGAAAACTCATAATGAAATAAGTGATAGTTGATTAAACTCATTAAAAAAACCAACATCTTTGATTCCAAAATAATTTAGAAATCTTGTTTACAATTATCCAATTAAACAACTAGATAATTTATCAACCCAATCAAACGATTAAGATGACAAGCCCAATTAACAATTAAATTAATAACGAAAACTCAACTATTAATTTAATTGACAATCTAAAGGTTGCAAACAAGAATTCAGCAATAAGCATAAAACTTTAAATTATCAGTCTAATCCAAGAGAAATAAGTTTACAATCTAAAACTAGATTGTTCTCAGTTAATACAACTCGAAATCCTTTAAAACTAAATAATCTCAAGTTTGAATTAAAAAGATAAAAAAAACAACACTCCCTTGTGATCTTCATATGTAAGCCCTAGGCCTTAGCTTCCTCCATGCTCCTCCCAAATTGCCTCCTTAAGAGCTTAAGCTTCCATGGATTTTCCTTCACCAAACTTCCATGGATTTTCCTTCACCAAACATCACGCAGCTCCCACCCATTTGAATTGATGAATATTCAATACAAGAATTAAAGGTGGGTCCCGCGAGAATGAATGAAGTTGAGAAGAGGTCTCTGTGTGTGTGCGTTTGGGGAATGAATCAATTGATATGGAAGCCGTGGGTCCCGTGGCTGGTGACTGGAGGAAGAGAATGAATCAATTGATGAATCAATAATCTGCCTCTCCGTCTTGCGTCTCCAGCCTTCCGCGTCTTTCTAATCGTCTTTCCTTAGCGTGTGGCGGCTTCAGCGTGATGAATATGATCTTGCGGCATCCTGCTCTCTTCAAAGTTATTTAAAAGGAAAGGGGGGTTTTTGGGTACCAACTTGAGTCTAATAGGATCTAAGGAGCTCAATAAAATTCTACAATTAGATTTCTTTTAAGCTTCCCTGAAAAATTCTGCACTATAGAATATTCCAATATATTTTTTATTGGTAGAAATTAAATCAAATCATGATATCATATATATAAAAATAATATTAAATCACAAGATAAGATCAAAATATTAATTTAAGCCCAATAATCTCATGATTAATTCAGATTTACATTATTTCCTAAAATATGCTAACAATCTAAATATTATCTGATAATTCCAAATTAACTTAAAATAATCCCCAAAATAAGTGAATAAGGTGGGATAAAATATATGAAAATTAGGTTTATTAGAACCTGAGTTACTCCAGTAACCAAAAACCTACTCCAGTAGTCTCGAGGACAGAAACTAAACAGACCTCAGATACTCCAGTAGTCAAATGATTACTCCAGTCATATCGTAGACAAAACCAAAATGACCTTTAGATTACTCCAGTAATAATGACCCTGCTCTAGTCAAACTGAAGACAGAAGCAAAACATGTCTTAGTTACTCTAGTAACTTGTAGTTACTCCAGTAGACTTGAGTTAGAATTGTTATAAAATGAGATATTACTCCAGTAACATAGTAATGACTCCAGTAAGCCTTTATGCAGTAAACCTTGAATAGTTATGGACTACTCCGGTTACATTTTCCTTACTGTAATGACATAATTGAAAAGCGATATACATCTTGGGTTAATCAATGTTAACTACCTGGATAGTTATTGTTTCCATTCATTATTACTCTTATTCATGATTAACCATTATGTTTAGTGAGATTCAGCTGAGTTTTGAAATAGAAATTAGAAGGACCTGATTGCTAAGCTGGAAAGTAAAAAGTGCAGTATGAGTTGCCAGCATGAGTGTTAGGGAATATATGCAAGTTGAAATAAATAATTATGGACTTTCTTCTGCTGCCTATTCTGATTGAAGATGATTAACATTATCCTCCAAAATTAAATATTCTAAAAGATGAAAAAGTAACAGACAACACTGAATCAGAAAACATGGAATCCAGAAAATGCTCAAACGGTCAAGAACTTGGTGGACTTCCAACGTCAGAAATTTCAGTGGAGCTCCAACAGCTATATTTCTGATATGGAACATTCAAAAGAAGTTCTTCAAGTATAAAAAGAAGCTCAGTGATTATACAAGATTACACCTATTACTTCAGTTTTTCTGTAATATTCTTTGAGAGAAATCTGTACTTCAGTGATTATCATTATCTACACTTAGAGAGAGTGTCTTTGCTGTTAAAATCATTTCTTTGTAAGAATCTCAAGTCTGGGGACTTGAAGATTGAGAATATCAGTGTACAACTTGTAAGGGGGAGTGTATCATAGTGAGAGGATAACTTCAAATACAGAGTGTGTAACTGATTGTGAGTGATAGTGCAAATCCCAGAGAGTCTGGGGACTGGACGTAGGTCAAGGAGTTAGACCGAACCAGTATAAATCTTGCTGTGTCTTGCTTTCCTCTTCTTACCTCTGTTTATCTCTGTTCTAGTGCATACATTCCAGAGCATTATCAAGAAAATTTTTAAATTCCCAATTCACTCTCCTCTTGATGATTTGCTCCGCTTTTCATGGTAAAGATTGTATTAATGATAAAATAAATTCTGTATGATATTTTAATTTTAAATAATTATTAAAAAAACTCATTGAACCTTTCTTAAAAATCAAACCAAACATTAGCTCTATAATTGATATTACATTGCATCGCTCTACACTGCACTTCAAGGTGCAATAAGATCAAACCAAACATGTCCTAAATTATACTGAACCTTCTTATACTTTGAGTTAATTACTTATAACTCTTCTCACATTTTAAAGTTTAAATTAAACCTCCCAAATCTTTTATTTTTTTACTATTAACCCTTTTCCGTTTATTTATCATTATCCTATTTTAACATAATTTGCCTCATCAAACACATTCTCCGTAACATCTTACATGGCATCTTGTGTAATATAATAGTTTATGGTAGTTATTTATTTTTTTTATACCTATAAGTGTTAAATTGTCATTTTGTCATTATATTATATTACACATGATGCCATGTGCCTTATATAATATGACATGGAAAATTTAGTTAAAAAGATAATGGTGAATTAATGGTAAGGGATTAATAGTAAAAAAAAAATTATGTAGGTTCAATTTTAACCTTAAAACTTTAAGGGATATGGATGATTTGGCACAACCTTAGACATCTTGGGGTTAAATGTAAACTATTTACCATAAAGTAGAGTGTAATTTGTACAAATAACTCAGGATCAAATTAATTATAGTAAAAGCATTTTAGCCCAAAAATCAAAATAAAATCCCCCAAATATATCAAAATATGGTACGATCAACACACAAAAGTTTATGAAAGTTTTTATATTATTTTAGCTATATAAAATATTGCTACGCCTTAGTATAAGAAAGTATCCTATTTGGCATTTTTAGTTTCTTTTTTGAAAATCTTGCAAAATATTTATTTTTATAAGCTCCCAACTGTTGTTGAACCATAAAGAAATAATGTATAATATTTGCAAGCATAGGTTGAATATCCTCTGCAGTGCTTGACAAAAGCACGGAACATGGTATGGATATATATAAGAAGAAAATGACAAAAGTTAGGTCAAGTTGGTTAGATCCCTTGGCCATTGTTTGGGAGTTTGGAAGGGAAGGAAAAGAAAGAGATATAGGGAGTTTGGTGAGGAGGAAAAGAAAAATATTTCATTCGTTTGTTTGGGAGTTAAAAAAATAGTAAGGGGGAAAGATGGATGATTAATGTATTATTTTTATCATTTTGTCATTTTTTAAAAAAATTAACTTTACAAGTAAATTTAATTTTTTTTAAAAAAAATTATTTATGAAATTTTTATATTCAAAAAATATTTTCCTTTAAAAAATATTTTCTCTCTCTAAAAATAATTTCCCCTATAAAAGTATTTTCTTTCTCTAAAAAGTATTTTCCCCTAAAGAAATATTTTCTCTCTCTAAAAACTATTTTCCTTTAAAAAAGTATTTCCTTATCTAAAAAGTATTTTCTCACTCTAAAAAATATTTTCTTTCTCTAAAAAATATTTTCGTGTGCATTCTAATAATAGAAAAGAAAAAGGAAATCAGAAATAACGAGAGCATTTTATTTGAATAAAGGTAAAAAAGTAATTAATCTATTTTTCCTCTTAGAACCCTATATTGGGGAACTTTATTTTTTAGAAAAAGGAGGATTTTGGGGATTTATAAAAATTCTTGATTTCTTACCCTTTTATGTTTAAAACTTGCAAATAAGGGAAGAGACTACCAAAATCTTTCCTTTCCTTTTCTTTCCCTTCAAAATGAAACTCCCAAACAAACCCTTAGTAACTAACCGGTAGAGCTAGGAAATCGGGCCGGCCCCTTTAGGCCCTGACCCTTCAAGGGCCGGGCCTAAAAATTTGAAGAGATAAACAAAATTAACCTTGGAGGGCCGGCCCTGACGAGCCTTGAGCTTAAACAAGCCGACCCTGCAGGGCTTTTCACTGTAGTTTTTCCTTTTTAAATTTATTAATTTATATATATTTTGTATTTGTTATAGAGTTATTTATCCTTTTAACTACAAATACATAATAACTATACTCTAATTTTATGATTTGATTTATTATTTGTAGCAAATAAAGATTATGGATGTGTACATGATGCGGGAGAATAATTTCATGATATTCTTACTCATGAGCTAGAGGCCACTATTTAAAGTGAAAAACAATCAAATATCGTTAAAAATCGATGATAATGACGAAAATGACGACAATAATAATCATCGTACTAATGTCGCTTAGCGATATGCTTTTTATGTTTTATGTGAGTTATTTATAAACATAGTTTGCTTTTGATTACGAATTGTGATTGTGCTTATTTATGGGATGATTCGTGTTGTAATTTACTAATTATATTTTTTTAAAAAAAATAAAGGAAAAATAGTTAAAATTTGGAATAGTAATTTCCGGGCCCTGCGGGCTGGCCCTAACCCTGGTGCTCTTGGGCCAGGCTTTGAAAAATATGTGCTTTTTTTACTCCGGGCCTTGGAAGGCCGGCCCTGTTAGGCTCTAGCCCTTCACGGGCCGGCTCTAATTCCCAACTCTACTAACAGGGATGTATAAAAAAAGAAGAAAAGAAGCACTAGGGGGGGTTTTAACAAAAGTTAAGGGCTGGTGTTCAACTAAGCCAGGTGTCAAAATCTTATTTGCTACTTGGCCTAATGGACCTAACTAAGTGGAGCTAAGTTTAATCCTTTGCAAAACTTCCCTACTGATCATTAGGGATTCACAACCCCTCGTTCTTGCACTTAGTTTGGTAAAAGGGTTTGACTTTCTCACCAAAGAGGGGGATTCAATCTTGAAGTTGGTCAAGACGTTGGGAGAGACATCATAATTTATAGGTATCTAGGTAAATGCCTGAGGGTATTAGACGGCTCGCTCTGCCCAACATTGGTATCACCTAGGAGGAAATAAGATTTCATCCTACCCTTAGATTGTGGGTGAATCCAACCCTTTTCATAAAATTTTTTTAGCAAAAAAAAAAATCAAGGGAGGATTGGCTAAACCAATCAACGCCACGTAGATGCTTTGTATGTCTGTGTATGAGAATCACAAAACAAAGCTTGCTTATTCGAAGGCTCAGCTCTCATTTCAAAGCCAAGCCGCCACGCTTCCACCAAACTCATATCCCACCTCGTTCCGCCGCTCCCTCCGCCGGTTGCTCCGCCCCTGAATTCGAACATCACAGTTACCAAAAATTCCACTATATAAAAAGCATAATTTACAATTCCCAAATCATACTCTACCCATACAGTTACACCGACACAATACACACGCGGTCCCATAGTCACCCACGCTGACAAGTGACACCCACCCACCCGCCCTCAGCAGTCAGCACCCTCGACCTCACAACTTTGATTCTCAGAGACGCAACTCACTAAAGTAACCCCGATCCCTAGCTCTAGGCCTCTCACCTCTTACGTGACAATCCTACACTCCCGTCTCC
The DNA here is from genome assembly GCA_037074495.1 of Acacia confusa. Taxonomy (NCBI): domain Eukaryota; kingdom Viridiplantae; phylum Streptophyta; class Magnoliopsida; order Fabales; family Fabaceae; genus Acacia; species Acacia confusa. Next base: position 45,945,103 of record CM073503.1, read on the forward strand.
GCGTCTCCCTCTCGACCTTGCGTCCTCGTCGGCTCGGCTCGACTCGCCTCTCCTCCTGTCCTCACCGGTGATGTCTCAGTCCGTTGATGGTCACCGCGAGTTTCACTGTTGAGGTAAGTTTTCTTCCTTTTCCTATTCGGGTTTTCTCTACTTTCCCCGCGAGTTTCAAATCTCTTGCTCTGAATCTGTGTATTAATCGTTTTTCTTGGCTTTCTCCTTCTCGATTCCGCAACAATGGAGTTCTAGATAAGGGTTTGTTTCTTTGGTTGGCAGTGCTCGAATCTCTTGCACCAAATTTGTTTCTCTGGGAGTTTGAAAGAAATTACAAAGTATGGTAGACAAAATCTGTGATTTTCGAAAAATTTGTTACTGTCTGATCATGTCTGGGAGTTTGCTCTGCGTATTAAAAAAATTTGTTGCTCTGATCAAGTTTGGTAGACAAATTTTTTTCTGAGTATATTCTTAAAATCGTGTTTGCTCTGCGTATGAATTTTTCTGCCCTGGGAATGATATATTTTTTTTAACATCAATGTCTTGTCTGACCATGTACCAAATGGGTCCTGGACTGTCCCTATGATTATGTGTCTTCGGAGCATTCTGAGTTATTCATTTTAATTGATTTCTTGTTGAAATTCTTCAGAACTGTTTGGAATGTGTCCACCATGGATTAGTTACCTATTCCTGCTAATTTCCTTGCTTCTTGCTTTGTTTTTTTCCTCCTTTTCTTCTAGTCTCTCTCAAATTCTATTTTGTAATTAGTTTAGTTAAATTCAAAAGTTTATTGGTTTTCCTTTAAGCACAATAGAAGAACAGAATGTATTTGTTAGTGACTGAGAACAAAGAAATAGGAATAAAGATGAGGAACTAAAACACAAGTTTATTGTACTATCACGATGAATTTTAACTTCCTGTTACAATTTTGAAACTATCTTCCTCTTTCTCTGGGGTGAATAATTCTTATGAAATTTTGATGAAATATTCACAAATCTTGGCTTAACGAGGTGTTCTGTTTCACTAGTGATGACTGCAGTCTGCACTTATTTTCAGTTTGAAGTTTACGAGTTGTTATTTATTGTTTTGACATGAATACACTCGCATTGTGAGTTCTCTCTGTCTTCTGATGTGCTGTTAGTCTTAGGCGTATCATATTTTGAGCAATATAAGTACCAGTGATTGTTGTACTCCACATCAGGTATATTCTGCCTGTGTTTTTTTAGGTTTCTATTGATGATCATATGGAGCAAATGTTACTGCTACCTGCATTCTATAGTTTTTTGGAAAAGTCTGGCTGGAAAGCTGTATGCTTTGATATTTATGATTTAACAACTTTCTATTACAAGTTCTGGCATAAAAAAATGCCTATACAGGGATTAGTCTAGTCTGTGGATGAATGTCAATAGGAAAAAAGTTAGGTGCTTCATTGTTTGCAATAAGAACTTTTTAATGGCAAACCCATCATGTAGGATATAATCCGGGAAGTTTGAGGTTTTCTAGTATGATGGTTTGAACTTTGAAGGTAGTCGAGTCATGTGTCTGAACTGAGCATTGTCTATAACAACATTCCGTTTACTAACCATGCCAGTTACTTGATTGATCCAAAAAGCAAGGGGAGGGTGTTTATATTACTGCTTCAGGCTATGAATCTGATCTACTTTGCTGCTGTTTTATGTTTTGCCTTTTATAATATTGGGAATCTGCAATTACTAATCATACACGGAGGGTGTTACCATTTTATTCAACTTTGAAATGTCCTTGCAGGCCTTCTATATACAGCATAGCATTTAGGCAATTGTTGAAGTCATTGCCAAGCACCATCCTGATTTGATTATGTGCAGGAAGCAGCCGGGAATTCCAATTGGACAACTATATATAAACCATAATTTGCAATTCCCAAATCATGCTCAATAAGCAATAAGCACTCACTCGTTGGATCAATTTTACCAGTTGCTGATTGTCTAGTTTCAATGGCAGATTTGATTGATGGCAATGTTCTTGCCTCTAAGTCCCTCGCAAAATTCGGTGTTCAGCACATGTTTGGCGTCGTGGGTATCCCAGTGACGTCACTTGCAAATCGTGCAGTCTCTCTAGGTATTAGATTTCTGGCTTTCCATAATGAGCAATCTGCGGGTTACGCTGCTTCTGCCTATGGCTACCTCACTGGTCAACCTGGGGTTTTGCTTACTGTATCGGGACCAGGTTGTGTTCACGGCCTTGCTGGTCTTTCCAATGCCATGGCTAATGCTTGGCCAATGATCTTGATCTCTGGTTCGTGTGATCAGAAGGATTTTGGTCGTGGCGATTTTCAAGAGCTTGATCAGATTACAGCTGTGAAACCCTTTTCAAAATTCTCCATCAAGGCTAAGGATATAAGAGAAATTCCCAGTTGCGTTGCTCAGGTTCTTGATTGGGCTGCTTCTGGTCGACCTGGCGGCTGCTATTTGGACCTTCCCTCAGATGTGTTGCATCAGACAGTATCGGAGGCTGAAGCTGAGAATTTGTTAATTGAGGCTGAGAACTCCAGAATTAAGGATGGAGAAGGCGTGACAAGCATTCAAATTTCAAAGATTGAAGAAGTGGCTTCGCTGCTTAGGAATGCTCAGAGGCCTTTGATTGTGTGTGGAAAAGGTGCAGCATATGCTCGAGCTGAAGATTCTCTTAAGAAGCTAGTGGAGAGTACTGGGATCCCATTTCTGCCTACCCCAATGGGTAAAGGTTTATTACCAGATACTCATGAGCTTGCTGCTACTGCTGCTAGATCAGTGGCTATTGGTAAATGTGACGTTGCTCTTGTAGTTGGGGCAAGGTTGAATTGGTTGCTCCACTTTGGTGAGCCACCTAAGTGGTCAAAGGATGTGAAGTTCATCTTGGTAGATATTAGTAAGGAGGAAATTGAGCTGAGAAAACCGCATGTGGGTTTAGTTGGAGATGCCAAACAGATTCTGGAGAAGATAAATAAAGCGATTAAGGATGACCCTTTTTGTTTGGGCAAGTCTCATCCATGGGTTGAGGCTATATCAAATAAGGCCAAGGAGAATGTGTCCAAAATGGAGGCTCAGCTTGCAAAGGACGTCGTGCCTTTCAATTTCATGACGCCAATGAGAATTATAAGAGATGCCATTTTGGCGGTGGGAAGCCCTGCTCCAATAGTGGTTTCAGAAGGTGCAAACACTATGGATGTTGGTCGGTCTGTGTTGATTCAGACGGAGCCAAGGACCAGATTAGATGCAGGGACATGGGGAACAATGGGGGTTGGTATGGGGTATTGCATTGCGGCTGCAGTGGCTTCTCCTGATCGGCTTGTAGTGGCTGTAGAAGGGGATTCTGGATTTGGGTTCAGTGCGTTTGAAGTTGAGGTATAAGAAAAAAATGACTCCCATTGTTATCCAGTAATCATGGTTTTCTGCCTTACATTTCAAATTGTGTGTTGTGTGATACTGTATCTGTTTCGTCTTCTTGTTCGCATTGGAAGATTAACTTTAAAAGTAAGGGCATATTATGCTACACTGTTTTTCCCTGATGATTTTGAGTGTAGTTCATCTGAGTTTGTTTATAGCAGCACATTTCTGGTAATTATTTTACCTATTGTTTACCATAAAAAATGTTGTATCCTTTGGTCGTGTCTTTCACCAAAAAAGTCCTAATTCTTTTAAACATTTTTCATGTGACATTTTCTTCTGAATTGATTTAGAAATTACAGTTCTTGGTGTCTACGCCTCCGAGAAGGATTTTACCTGTGCCAAAAGAAAATTGAATGATTTCTCCACAATAATTGATAGTTGAACTAGTAGAATATATAAAAGTTTCACCTTTTTCGATATGCTCTTGGATAATTGTTTCTGGAAAAGTGGATATATGGGGGTTGGCTACCTCAGCTTCCTGATTTTATTGAGTTTTAGTCGCTTGCCCTGGGTGAACATATATGAGGTTTGGGCGAGTGGTTTAACACCCATTTGAACAAACCAGAGATGAAAGTCTGTGTCCACTTCCCATGGGGCCATGGGACGTGTGAAAATTGTGCAGGTATTATAGTCTTCCATCTACATTTGGTCTTACCTCTGTTGGTATAAACTTTTGGTGTCCTTGCTTAGTATAAGCCTCTTTTTTCGATGTTGCTGACTTAACAGTTTCGAAATGGAGAAGAACATAAATGTTATGAGAAGCATACTTTACTTAGTATGATGTTGCTGGCTTAACAGTCATTTTGACCCATTTGTTTTTCATCATGAGTTTCTCCTCCATCTGGACATGGAAAGATCATTCTTTGAGATATAGTATGACATGGGTAGAGGTACAACAGTTTGACTTGGCTGGTTGCAAGGGTTGTCCCTTGCTGTTCAAAACATCTTTTTTTTTTTTTTTTTTTTTTTGTTGAACTGCTGTTGACAACTTTTAAATGAATTGGATGTTTATATTTGTTGGTATAATTTGCTCCAGCAATTTCCGAGGATGAGAGAAGATGACCTTTAGCAGCCTGAAGGGCATTTAATTCGAAATCTTTTTTTTTAGCTAGCGTGTAGCATCTTGAGGTCTTTTTTATTTTGGCGTTGTCTCTTCCCAGGATCTTGATTTGCTTTTCCAGCCTAAATCTCTGGAAACTGAAATATATCAGTAGAGCATGAAATATGCTCTTGCTGTTTCAAAGTGATCCAAATAAATGTCTTGCTTAAATAACTAAGTAAAATTCATGTTTTGAATGACATTTCTTTTCATGTTTAGCTTTCTAATTATTAGTGCAACATAGTTTATACTTCTTCTATAAGATTTTGATATCTTCCTATGGCTTCAAATGTCTTTGAGCTTCTATATTACTCGCTTATTGAAGCGCACACACTCAAAAACAGCCATGATATTCCATCATGTGTTTGACATTTATGTATTATACAACAATATTTCAAATAACACCTGAGCACTTTAGAATTTTTAGTGCTGCTATGTCTGAGTCAACACTCACCATTTTTCATGTGTTGAATTTGAACAGAGTTTAGGGTTCTTTATATATATAATTTACTTTTATAAATGTAGAAGATTTGGATTGATATAGTGTCTTTTGTTGTTGCAGACATTGGTTAGGTACCAGTTGCCTGTGGTTGTGATTGTTTTCAACAATGGCGGTGTGTATGGCGGTGACCGTCGGAGCCCAGAAGAGGTAAATGGACCATACAAGGACGATCCTGCGCCAACTTCATTTGTCCCTAATGCAGGCTACCATATTTTGATTGAAGCTTTTGGGGGAAAAGGTTATATTGTTAAGACACCAGAAGAACTCAAGTCTGCTCTTTCAGAAAGTTTCTCTGCACGGAAACCGGCGGTTATAAACGTGATCATCGATCCTTTTGCCGGAGCAGAAAGTGGGAGGCTGCAACACAAGAACTGACTTCAATCTTGATTATTGCCTCTTTCTCTTTCTACTTGCTCAGCGCACTTGATCGTCATTCTCTGTGGTAAACATTTCATCAGAGAAAGATAATAAATAAAATCATATATATATGATCTATCTTGGTGGTCTCAGTAATGTCTATTGAAGTAATGTCTATGAACTGATGAATTTCAACTAGATAGAAGACTGTTGTGAAATTTGCTGTTGTTGGAGTCCCGGAGCTGCATAATAACACTTGTGATAAACACAAATCATTTGTACTGCTCATATACATGCCACAATTAACTACTCTTTCTGTTTTCATTGATTAAGGATAATTTTAAGCCACTTTGAATTCAAGACTGATGAAAGGCTTATAATGTAAAGTGTTGTTTGTTCTTTCAATAAGAATGGGCTTTTCAGAATTCGAATTTATATTCTTATCTTTAGGAGTGAGTGCAACTAACTACTCTTAATACAAGGGTTGGGATAAAAAAAAAAAAAAAAAAAAGTGAAAGAAAGAGGCTACACATCATAAAACATATACGTATCTATCTGAGTGTAACTCTATTGATGTGCCCTTATCATATTTCACCTACATCACTTTTTTTTAATGCTTTCAACCTGAATCAGAATCCTTTTTGGGGAAATCCAATATAAAGGTTTTTAAAATCGAAAAATTCTAAATTAGGTTGTTAAACCTAACAAATATCTAATTATGTTATAGACCCAATTTAAGATTTCAAAATATAGGTAAATTGACTTTATGTCACTCTTATAGCGTCCTCTATCCTCTCCCTCTCCTTTTAAAAGAGTTTGATTGCTCTATAACTTAGTTTTTTTAATAAGTGTGCACATATATTTACATTAATATATGATAAGATAAAATATTATTCAGAATTTTTGTGTTCAAGAAGATTGATTAAGAATATTTCGAGTAAAAAAAGATAAGAAAAGAAAAGCATAACCTGATATCAATTAAATGTTATAAACCCAACAAATCATTGAATTAATATTGGGGCTGATGCTTTTTTTCTTGGCTTGAATTATTCCTGATGATTCTTCCAAAAAACATCAAATTTTTTTTTTTGATCTAAATTAATCATACTTTATTTGATTATATATATATATATATATATATATATATATATATATATATATATATTTATTTATTTACACTTATAGTAAAAATAAGTTATAACGCATTGAAACCCTTTTAAGAGGAGAGAAGAGACTATGAGAGGACAATAATGTCATTTAATCTAGATTTTGAAGGTATAAATTGGGTTGATAACTGAATTAGGAATTTATTGAATTTATCAAATTTATTTAGAATTTTCTTATTTCAAACAACTTTATATAGGATTTTCCCATCCCTTTTTTGTTCATACTACCAAATATCCTAGTAACCAATTACTCTAGTTTTAGGACTTATGGTTTCTTTAGAACTCGAATTCAAGATCCGTAGGGAATCTAATAGGCCTTACACCATTTTTTGTTGTTGATATGATCAAAATGGTGGCAAGTGTGCAACCACTTTGGATCCTGCAGTAGTAAGACGATTCTCCCAACAGTGGTAGCTCCATATAAGGCGGATTACAAGTGGTTTTACCGCAATTTGAATCTTAGACCTTTTAAGGCAACATCATTAAGTTAACTTTATATTGCTCACCTACATCACCTTCTATTTTCTCGGTTTACTCCTACTTTACTTTTCGGATTAATGTTGTTTCTCCGTTTGTTGGTCTGTTTCTACTCGATCAGAGAAAACAAAAAACCTTATCAACTGAAAACTGATCAAATGAAAATTTCTGTTTATATGTTGCCCATCAGTAAATTTCATTACGCCCACAGCATATACAGAACTAGGGCTGTTCAAGGTTACAGGGATGCCTTGGAACAGGAACTACTCCGTAATATATTAGCCCAGAAGAAATACAATAATATTAAATTTTTAAGTTGCCCTTAAGATGCCTTTACCTCTTCTCGTCTTCCAATCAAACTAAATAAATTATTCCCCTCCCTCTCCTCCCCTCCATGTTGAACCAAATATGGCTTTGGTAGTCTGCAAGAGTGATAGGTTCATTGATGTCAAATACTCCTCTCATCCTCAATATAAAACAAATTTACCTAATTTGATTAGATTAAAGAAGTTAGTTAATATAATATGTATATTCTAAAATACTCCAATCATCTTCTTTAATTATCTCATTTCCTCTCGCATTTAATTATTGTTAAGATAGTATCCAAAGAGTAAATTTAAAAAAAATAGTAAATATAAAAAATATTTCTTATATTTCTTTAAAAAAGATAATATGAGTATATAAATGGGATGGAGATTATCAATGAGTAGAGAAGGGATGAAAACTACCAGCTCCAATGGTAGGGCATGTGGGTTATCTCTCTCTCTCTCTCTCTGTAATAATATTCACAGAAGTAATAAATAATCCAATTCATTCTCGTAAATTTATGTAATATATATACCAAATATTCAACTAATCATTCATATTTGCATGTCATGTTGGGTTTCATTCAAACGCATATAGGATCAACTTTTAATTAATTATATGAAATTAGATGTTGCCATCATTCATTATTATATATAATAAAGTTAACATGAAATATTTTCAAATTAAAATCTGTATTTTCTTAAAAAAATTCAATAAATCCATGAGCCTCCCATGCAGCACACCGGGAGGCAATTTTTGATATTACGGGCATAACTATAACCTGAAGCAATCAATACCTAGCGTCTCATGCGCAGCAATAACCACCAATTTTTTTATTAAAGCAAAATAGTATTTGTTATCGCTTTTGTTATTTATTTCTTTATTCTCATTGCCAATCGTATCTTATCTTGGAATCTCATACAAGTTATAAAAATACAAATAATGTACCTTCCACCTGCACCTTCATTTTTTTAAATTAAAATAATATATATTATTTTGCTTGCTATTTACTCCCTCCGATCCTAATTATAGGATAACATTTTAGAACTTGGTTTTGGTCTTAATTATATGATAAAATTTAAATTTTTGTCAATTTTGTCTTAAAACACTTCTATTTTATTCTCTCAAGTGTGTTTGGTTTTTAGTAAGTATATGTATTTAGGTGTATAGAATTTTCTAATCAATAAAAAACTTAAATTGTTGAATTTTAATTTATTTATCGATGAATTGACGTTAATTTACCAATATATATGTGAGTGTGCGGGCGCGCATATTTATATATGTATACACATATATATAGACATGCACACACATTATATAAATATGTGTGTGTGTTTATGTATATACGTGTGTGTCTATATGTGTGTCTACATACTCTCTCTCTCTCTCTCACACACACACACACATATTTGTGTGTGTATGTGTGTACTTATGTATTTATGTGTGTGGATGTGTATACATTGTGTGTGTGTTGGAGGATGTGCGGGTTTGTATTTATGTATGTGTCTATGAGGGGTGTATGTGTTTTTTTTTTTTTGGGGGTATGTGTGTGCATACACATATATAGATATATATGTGTGTGTATACACACATATGTATACACACACATATGTATATATAGCAAGATCATCATTTCAATTAGAAAGCATGGAAATGAAGATTATAGGTTAGGGAAGTATGTTAATATCATTGAAAATTTATATAATTAAGGGCATTTTAGGAAAATGAGTAAAATTAACTAATTTAACTTTCCCCCTTAATCTCTCTAAAATCGGTTAAATATGTTTTATAATTAGGATTGGAGGGAGTATATTTTTAATCGTATCATATCTCTTGAAAACTCAAATATCCAAAAATAACTTACTCATGGAAGTAAAAGAGCTTGATGCACAAAGCTGTTGCGTTGTACAAAAGAATTCAATTTGTTAGAGCCGAAAGGCAATTGGCACACGCAATTTGTTAGTCTATGTGACAAATTAAGTTTTGACTGATGTGCCCACATTTAATGCTGAATGGTAACTCAAATATGATTGCCTATAATAAAAAATACCTATTTTTTTATATATAAAAAATATCATCCATGGAGATGGAGAGGAAATTAAAGAAAAGAGGAATGGTGGAGTGATTTTTTTTTTTTGGTTGCCTATTCAATTCATCAAAACTTTTGGTTCTGACTAATTCAGATTTGCTTCGAGTCGAGCCCACATTTGAGGGAAGAGCTGCTAATACTATTTTCTAACAATGGATGAGCCCATTAAAATAATAGTCTTTCCATACATGGACCCCAATTAAACAACCTCAAGTTGTGGTCATTATATTCGGACTTAGCTTCTCTCAATATCCTTCCCTTCTCTTTTCTCAATATCCTTCCATCTAGTCGTTCATTTTCCTCTCCTCGTCTACCTCATATTAACTTTTAGTTGAGATCAATGGTGTAGATGAGAGATACTGAGAGATGAGGAGAGAAAAATACTGAGAGAATATGCTCTCATTATAATCACGGGCATTGGCTTATCCTCTTGTGCATTTAAAGCAAGTGTGTATAGAATACAATGTATTTGCTATATAAGGTATAATCATATTGTTGAGTTAGTATATATAAAAAAAATATATTGTTGTGAGTTTAAGTCAAACGGGTAAGAGAGCCAATCTCGAAAAAATATCATGAGTACAAGTTTAATTAAAGGATTACTCTTTAACCTCTTAATCATCAGAACCCTCAGTAAATAATCCGGTACATTAGATCAATCCTTCAATGAAAATACCAATGTTAGTGTGAGTGTGTGTGCTTGAGTAAGTATAGATATAGTTTAAGTAAATGAGTTAGAGTAGAGGATGAACATAGTCAATTTATTATAGTTCGGTCCCCTTATTTACAAACGCCTAGTCCCTTTGAAACTTTGAAGATTTTGCCACTTTGAAATTACCAATAGGGTTTATTTGAGTTAGCATTAGAAATGTACATTCACATAAATTAAGATAAAAACTCATCTCTCATATTTATATCATATATCGTAAATCATATTGAAAAATAAACTTCTAACGTCAATCCAATCAAATATTAAATATAATCTTAGGGTATATCAGGACGTTGAGCGTACCCTAAATAAGATTATGAGTGTTAGAAGCAACTAAGAAATAACTTTAGAATCTTGTCTACTTTAACCTATATAAATATATATTTATATTTTGAATCTTGAAGTATGTATAAAAGCCAAAGATATGGAATATCTTCACCTTAGCTAGACTAATACATACGGGATTTAAAAAATAAATAAATAATATCAGGATAGTGAATATATCATATATAAATAAGATTAGGGGCGGTAGATGCAACTAAGAAATAAAATTTGAATCTTGGATACTACTTTACACTATATAAATATATATTTATATATTCGAATCTCGAAAGAATGTATAAATGCCAGAGATATGGAATATCGTCACCACTTGTGGAATCAACGAAGGGGTGAGGAAAAAGAGCTAGCTTGACACAAAGTTGCCTCTTTTTAGATGCCAAAGGCTGAGCCATGACCCATAAGGGAACAAAGAGTATATATATGTATGTGTATGTTTGGGAGAGAAAGCGTCCAAACAGATTCAAGTGATGATTGATCTCATTCATTCGTTCACATATGATCATAATTAAAGGGTTTCTCAAGTGAGACCGATCACCGGAGATATGGATGGATCAAGAACCACGACCACGAAGACATCATTGATGGGGAATGATCGAAAGACGAGAAGATGGATAGAGGAAATGCAGAAAGGAGGGAGGATTGCCGCTCCAATGGTGGCGGTGGCGGTGGCGCAGTATATGGTGCAGGTAGTGTCGGTGATAATGGTGGGTAACTTGGGCCAACTCTCTCTTGCCAGTATTGCCATTGCCACCTCTCTCACCAATGTAACTGGCTTTAGTCTCTTAGTAAGTTCTTCATTCTCTTTCTCCTTTGTATATCACCATTTATTTCCACAAATTTCATTAATTTTCATCTTTAGATTTTTAGTCTGTGTGTGTTGATCTAAGTTTTGTTTTCAAGCATTGAAGAATATTTATTTTACCGACCACATACTAATTCCACCTGTGAATTAAGAATTATTGATCTGATCCTATGTATATATAAGGTAGAAAGAAAATGTTTTTTTTAAAAAAATTATGTCACTTTAATAAATTTTTATATAAATGTATAATTTTTTCCTTTAGTTATATATTTTTGTATAGACTTTATTCTTATAACGTATTGTCTATATTAAATAAGGATAAAGTTGGAAAGTTGTGAATTCCTAAGAAAAAAATTATTAGGTTTAATGTTATCCTTAATCCTCATAATGTATATAAGAAATAACTTTATTGATTTAGTTTTTGTTACCATAAAGTCATAATTGATACTCTTACTATAAAGTCATAATTGATGCTCCCATCTATTATAATATTCAAATACCTAATTTGCGATTATAAAAAATTAAAATTAGTTTAAAGCAATAAGACATTTTTTTTCTTAATAGAAGATATATTTTGAAAAGTTAATCTTAATTTTAAATATAAGACATATTTTTTTTAATATTTTATTAATTTATTTCTATTGATGTTTTGTTAACAATAATCTAAGAAGAGAGAGAGAGAGTTAAGGAAAATGAATATATATAGTATTTTAAAAAACACATGTCATATTAACTAAATTAATTAATTTCTATAATTTAATAAAATTAGTGAACATGTCTTATAATAAAGATTGGAGGAAGTATTATTTTTCCAACCATGCTCTTATGTGTAAAAAAGATAAGTGTAAGAGAATAAATGCAATAAATAAAGTCAATAAGAATAAAATTTAAAAAAAAAAATTAATTTTTTAGAAAAATATAAAATGAAGCTTAAATTTTAATACAAAACCACTCACAAATTTAAAACTTATAAGAAAATGAAGGAGTATGTGTTAAGTTGAAGTTGTCATCGATCGTTCCATTCAATTGTTTTCATTATGTATTTATCACTAACGATTAAATCCTAAACTAGTGTTCAAAGACTTCGCACTGATTGGCCCATTTTGGATTTAAACATATTTTAAAAAGATTTTTCTGTTATGCTCTCAATTAGAAACATATGGAAATATAGAGATCAAAGTTAATTTATATGCCATTATGTCAAGGTCGAGATCACACGTACAGAGCCAGTGTACTACTTTTATTGTCCTTTGTCGATTTGACTAATTAATTAAATTTTTTTGGGAAGAGAGTTTCTTGGTTTTGTTGTCAACTTGCATACTTTTCCCCCCTTTTTGTTGCCAAAATATTTAATCACGCTCCATTGAGAGCCCTCCACCGACTAACGTTAGACTGGTAACTTCAAATTGGTAATAACTAGTTATATAAACTAATGTAATATATAGATATATAGATTTTTTATTATTTATTTATAAATAAATGTTAAATTTTGTTTAATTTTTTTCCACGTACAATTTCTATCAATCCTGAACTTTAAATTTCTTAAAACTGTTTTTAATATACAGTAATTTTTCTAATATTTGTTTCATTGAGATAGTGATCTTTCCAATTAAATGAAGTTTGCAATATAATCAGCATTTAATTTACACGAGATAGACAAGAACTAGCATTATTTTTAGCCTATTTATAATCTGGAACAGCTTCACGTCTCATTTTCTTATTATTGTTTTACTCCATCCTAATTATTTTGTCAAGATGATAAATAGGCTAAGTAGATTTTTCTTTAATAATTTTAAACGATGAATATTCTTTAAATTATTTTTTTAGCTTGGTGAGGTAATATATAACATAAGTTTACATATACTTCAAGAGAAAATATCTTATGTGCTGATTATATGGCCAAAAAAGGTCACAACGTTGCTGTCAATCTTAGAGTAATTCTGATTCCAACAATTCCTAAAACATACCTTATTATGATTTTAAAGGATTGATGGTCCTACTAATAGTTTTTCCTTTTAGTATATTATATCAAAATTAGATTTTCATAGTCTAGTTTAAGCTTAATCTTTCTTGTATTTTAAAAAGAAAAGAAAAGAAAAGAATCTAGCGCTCATGCTATTAGTTTAGCCTCTGTGCATGTCTTACATAACTCACACAAACACAGATGTATGCAGGATTCAGGTTTCCTGCGATAGGCAGGGAAGTTTCTCCGTACGAACGAGCTCCCAGTTGTCTAGATCTAGATCCGAACAGCTGAATATTTTTTTTAATTTTTTGTTTTTACTTTTTTATACATGAAAAAATCATTTTTTTTTCAAAAAAATAAAAAGTCAAAAAAAGTTTTTTGGGCCATCCAGATCAAATCTGGACGGCTGGGAGCTCATTCGTACAGATGAGCTCCCCCCGGCAGGGAAATATGGTCCGATGTATGCATAAGACAACCACATGCACCCACATAACAGTTAGACACAAACATTATGAGGATAGATAAAAATGTAATTTTAATCCTTTTATTTTACATTCAAATTTATTATTGTCACTTAATTTTATAAAGTGTATTTGTAGGATCCTTTGACTCCAACACCGTTAATTTTATTAACAAAACATTACTAATATCAAAATTTTAAATGTTGCTAATATTCTCAAACACCGACATGTTGAGTTTAACTTTTTAAAAGGAAAAATTAATTTTTTAATCTCTATAGTTTTGACTTAATTGTAATTCAGTTCATATGCTTTGACTCAATATAACTTAGTACATATAGTTTTGACTCGACTATAACCCAGTTCTTGAAATTTAATTAACTTATTACAACCTAATTCCTATAGGTTTAACCATTTTATAATTTGGTCCTAACCTTTATTATATATATGATTTGATTTTCTAAGACATGCTTTTACATTCTTGTACATACTTAAGTTAATTTACCTCTATATTTAACAATAAATAACTTAATTGAGTTTTTTTTTAATATATATATGTATATGAATGTGGAACAGTCAGGAATGGCAGGTGGATTAGAAACCCTATGTGGCCAAGCTTATGGAGCAGAACAATATCACAAACTTGGGATCTACACTTACACTGCAATTATTTCTCTTTCTCTAGTTTGTGTTCCAATCTCACTTGTTTGGAGCTTCTTCCACAAAATACTCCCACTTTTAGGGCAAGACCCAATAATCTCTCTTCAAGCTAGAACGTACTCTTTGTGGCTCATACCTGCACTGTTTGCTTCTGCAATTCTCAAGCCTCTCTCAAGATATTTCCAGACTCAAAGTTTGATCTTTCCCTTGCTTTTAAGCTCCTCTCTTGCCTTGTGCTTCCATGTAGTTATTTGTTGGAGTTTGGTTTTCAAGTTGGAGTTAGGGCTTGTTGGTTCTGCTATTTCGTTTAGTGTTTGTGCTTGGTTGAACGTGATTTGGTTGGTTTTGTACATGAAATATTCTTCTGCGTGTGAGAAGACTCGGATCAGTTTTACTAAGCAGGGTTTTATTGGTATACCTGAGTTCTTTAAGTTTGCTGTTCCTTCTGCGGCTATGGTTTGGTATGTATCCTTCTCTTTTTAATCCTTTTCTAATTTTCATGGTATTAAAACCTAATTCGGGTCAGCCAGGGTAGACTAGTGAATCGGTTGACTAATCTGATGTGAATTTCATATTTTCCCCTGAACCTGAAATGACATCATTTTGAGTTTAAGAAAACGACAGTACAATAGATTTACGCTCCCATACCTTTGGTTTGTTGGATTAAGTGTTATTTATACATGAATGATATTTCATTTACATGTGGATTGATGTCTTTTTATTGAAAAATTTTATATCTGATTTTTAATATAAGATCTGGTTTGTTGGGTTATGAGTGATTTTCATATAAATATTACTTATTTCAGCATGATGACATGTGGGTGAATATTTTTGTATGTTTTAATTAAATCATATCATTTTAAGTATGATTGGGCCGAACCCAATTCAACCACAATTGGACCCTTAACGCTTGAACTACTGTTTTTACCAGGATTAGTCTAATCCGATTTTCAGTACCTCATCACTTATTTTTACGCGTGAGTATTTTCGTCATATTTTTTATATTTGATTTTAAAACTTGAAATTTTGTGTAGTCTGAAGTGGTGGGCATGCGAGTTGTTTGTATTGTTGGCTGGACTGTTTCCAAATCCGAAGTTAGAGACATCAGTCTTATCTATATGGTGAGCATTTTAACTTGCAGCGTTTTGTCTTAACATATTGGATTATATTGGAAAATCTTAAGAGTTTTAGCTTGTTCATTGCAAAATCTTTTACTCTTTTGTGTGTGTGTGTGTGTGTGTGTGTGTGTTATATTGGATTTCATTTGTGATATCTCTTTCTTAACATAATTTCCTTTTTATGTGATCAGCCTTACAATCTCAACTTTGCACTTGACCATATCATATGGGATTGGCGCTGCTGCTAGGTTTGTTTCAATGTGCTTCATTTATCTGGATCTTGAATCTTGAATTTTAATTTGAAGTATTTTAGAAAGGTAAAGTTAGAGGGACATATATAATATCAAATACTGCTCTGGACCTAAATGTATGTATATGATTGATAACTTATTTATAGATATTAAGAAAATTAGTTAAATTAGGTATTTGTAAGAAATATTTTATTCTAATCATTTGCATTCGAAACTCCCTTAATATGTGCAATTAATAGGGATAATTTTGGAATGTAAATTATAAATTTGAGAGAGAAAAGAGTTTTAGGATGTTACGCATATAACCAAAACAAACCTTTCCACTAGGGGGAAATTTTTATGAGAAGGATTTAAGAAAATAGAAGAAGTGGGATTACAAAATTTTAATAAAGAGATATAAGATAAAAGAGTAAGAAAAATTAATTAAAAACTTTTAACCACATTTTTCTCTATATTTTCAAGGGTCCAGGTGGCGAGAGAAAGGGTGTTAGATGACATTTTTATCTTTCTCACTTCATCTGAACTTCTAAGGACAAAATCTATTAGAATGATTAAGTCCCACTTTTGAATGATTGAAAGATAAATTAAAGGTACATAATATTGAAACAAGTCCTATTAAATTGATTTAAGTATACTAATAGAAACAGAAAGACAAACCTAATCAGTTCAAGATAGAGTATCTTACTATATATCTCTCTCTCTAACTTCACCATAAAGTATTTCAGAGATATATACTCTTCAACTCCATTTTTGATCTGACTATATATTTTGGTTGATGTGATGATATATGTATATGTACAGCACAAGAGTGGCGAACGAGGTTGGGGCAGGGAACACAGAAGGAGCAAAAGGAGCAGTAGGAGTATGGATGATAGTGGGAATAACAGAAGGATGTGTTGTGAGTGCAACTCTTTTGGGATTGAGACACATATTGGGTTATGCCTTTAACTCCGATCACGACCTTGTTCACTACGTTGCTTCCATCACTCCTCTCTTATGCCTCTCCGTCTTCTTCGACTCCCTCCAAGCTGTTCTTTCAGGTTAACACCAATAACCCACCCCCCCTCTCCTATTAATATAACATAATTCATATCAAACTGCCTCTCTTTTTTAATATATAAGAGTCACATTAAAGAAGTTAGTTATGTTAATTATCTACAACAAATATAAATTTGTTTTTCAAAATATCATCTTTCATTATAACTACCTTTGAATAGAAACTCCTAGATATGTGCATACAGTAAGAATATTTTGAAGAAAAAATTATAAATTTGACAAAAAAAGTGGATTAAGGTATTGTATTTAGAACCAAATTAAATCTCAAACTAGCTCTTATATGTCCTGGGCCCCACATCACACCTCCGTAACCAGACCTTCCATTGTTACGTTCATGACTGATCCAACTTCTTACAAGTTGATGAAGCCTTTCCCTATTCTAGTTCTGGTCTTCCATCTTGGTTTGAGCTCAACTGTAGAATTTTCATGTTGATATCGTAGCTCGCAGTCCTAGCATGCTCGCAATAAGCTCGAGTACGCGTTCTTCATTGTGTTCTGATGTACTTCCCCCAAAGACCATATTGCATCAGAGATGTTTGACACACTTCCTAAGTTGAACATCTCTGATGCAACGCATGAGCAATTGTATTACAAACTTTGTCTTATATTATATTTAGGATAGGAGGGAGATAGTATTAGAAGTTCGAGCATCTATGCCATTATTTTATTCATCATTCTCAAATTAGTTTTTTTACCCATGAGAGTAATGATCGGAGCATCCTTCCAAGGCCGACACAATTCCTTCAGTCTTGCATCAGAGATGTTCAACTTAGGAAGTGTGTCGAACAGCTTTCTCTGCTCTTCCGACAAGGCCGGGGCCACCTCTTCTTCCTCCTTGATCCATTCTGCCATTAGCTCCTCCATGTCTTCATCAAAGTCTTTTTCATCCCTTCTAAGGATCTTTGCCTTGAAAGATATTTGGCTTTCTGTTGATGATTTCCCTTCCGGTGTTTTCTGTTGAGTCTTGTTATTAGCTTCTTTTGGTCGGTCATCAGTCATCTTTGTATCCTGCACCTTCTGCGTCGTGTCATTCCCTTTACTGTCTTCCTTCATCGCTTCCCTATCATTCATCCTTTTGATATTCTTCCACAAGATCTCTTCTGCTTCCTTGGTTGGTCCATCTTCTCCCTCAGGTTGGGTTCTATGGTTGATCGCATCATCAGTGTACACACCATTTCTCTCACTAGTTTCCTCTGTCTTCCATTCACTTCTTTATTTACACTGTTAAATCTAACGGCTTGAGAATTAATATCCTTTAAAAAGTTTTTTTAAAAATAATATATAGAATACTTTAATAATAATATCCTTTAAGAGAGATGGAGAGGCCCTGGTGCATATTTTATATAAAACTGCACATATAAAAAGCTTTTATCACTAAACTCATAAATCAAGAATACTTAGCTTTATGGAAATGGAAAAAAAGGGGAAAAAGATTATAATTCAAGATTCTCTTAGATTTGAAGAATACTAAAAGAAATTTAAATTAAAGATTAATGTGAAGATTAAAAAAATACTTTATTTTAATTTTTTTTTGGTTACTCCATCTTTTTATTTCTCATCATAAAGTGTTATCTGCCTGCAGAATATCTGTATTTAATTTTAGGGCTTTTAGAATATTCTACTATGGTTAGGCCAGGTTCATGTTATAAATAAGATGTTACATGCACATCTTATTTAATAGGTCTTTCAATGAAATATAATTAAATATTGAATTTTCTTCCCCCTTCCCTGAGTTTTTTCTTCTCTCTTTGCTGTTCTTCTTCCTTCTCTCTCCCTCCCCCATTCTATATCAGTAGATATCTCTTAAAATTTGTGCAATAATAAGAAAATATGTCCCGGCTACAAAAATATTGATATATATATTTATATTTAAGAAAAATGATAACAAGCTGTAGTATTTAAAAGTGAAGAGCCATGTAATTAACAGGAGTGGCAAGAGGAAGTGGGTGGCAAAATGTGGGAGCATATGTGAACATTGGAGCATTCTATGTAGTAGGAGTTCCTGTGGGAGCTTCGCTTGCCTTCCTTGCTCATTGGAAAGCAAAGGGCCTTTGGATTGGTCTTCTTTCTGGCTCTCTTCTCCAATCTTTTCTTCTTTGTCTCATCACCGCTCTCACTAAATGGTCTACTCAGGTTCCTTTCCTTCCACACTCTCTTCTTTTTCAACACACACACATTCTTAATATAAAATATATTTAAAGAGTTGATATTAGTCCTAAATTTAAGACATAATTATTATATTTGTCAACCTTTTTCTAATTTATTGATACTCCCTTAACAATAATCAAGGAAAAAGAGAATGATAAAATGAAGGAAGATGATTAGGGTGTTTTAGAGAATGCATACCATACTAGCTAATCTAATTAACTTCTTTATTATAATTAGATTAGGTAAATATGTCTCATATTAAGGATCAGAAGGAGTATTCTCTATATTTTCAGAAATATTTACCATATGAAAAGAGGAAAAATAGAGTCTTCTAAAAATATGCCTTGAGAGTCTTTAAATGTAAGAGCTAAATAACTAATTAATTAAATTTGTTTATTTTATTTTTTTATATAAAAAAATATGCGGCTTTTGTTTTGCCGAAAAATAAAATATATGTAGTTTCAATTTGATGACCAACATAATCATTTTCCAATAAAATTAAA
Organism: Acacia confusa; assembly: GCA_037074495.1. NCBI lineage: Eukaryota > Viridiplantae > Streptophyta > Magnoliopsida > Fabales > Fabaceae > Acacia > Acacia confusa. The sequence continues at coordinate 45,964,510 of CM073503.1, forward strand.
CTAGCCCCATATAAATACATTATTTTTTTATGTATATGCAATTAACTGGGACATGTATAATTTGAAGGAAAAAAAATACTCCCTATGGTCCTAATTATAGAATGGGAGTTGGCTTTTGTTCTAATTATAAGACAAAATTTTAATTTTTGTCAATTTCTTCCTAAAATACCCCTAGTTTATTCTTTCAAGTGTGTTTGGTTTTTGGTGAGTATATACATGTGGGTGCGAAGACTCTTCCAATCAACGAAACTTTTAAATTATTGAATTGAATTTTATTTTTTAATAATTTTAATTTGCCAATATATATATATATATATATATATATATAGACACACACAGGCACATTTATATATCTACACACATATATGTATATGTATGTATGTATGTACACACACAAATATATACATACATATGTGTGTGTCTATAACAAGACCATCATTTCAATTAGAAAATTCTAGGTCAGTACTGTAAATTCACTTTTATTGATGTCATTTAAATTTAAATAAAGACATTTTAGGAAAATGAGTAAAATTAACTAATTTGACTCCCTTCCTTAATTTCTCCAAAATCAGTTAAATATGTCCTATGTCCTGTATTTAAGACTGGAGGGAGTATTTGTTAAATAAAGTGCATTAGGATATTATATTCATAACCAAAGCAAACTTTTCTATTAGCTACTATATTTAGGAGTTGATTGAGTATACGCGCTTACCCTTCTTATTGTGAATGCAAAGGGATCTGAATTCTCTCTTCAAGCACACATGAAAACAAATTGTTGGATTCTCTCCACCACCTCTCCCCTCAACCACTTTTCATCTCAACTGTTATAGTATTTAACTTTGAACTGTCTAGATTTAATATTTAATAAAACAATTTAAAAATATTTTTCATTGTAATGTTAAAATATCATAGTTAAAGTGGAGGGAAATGAGGGTGGAGAAAATCGAAGCCGCATAAAAATTGGATTAATTGGTGGGTCTCACATATTAGATGGGGTCATGGGGCCCATCAAAATCTTTCTCTCTTCACCTGTTTACCCTCTATTGTTTAGAGAGAATAATTAATTCACACAAACCTTAATTATGGTGTTAATTATGATTAGTGTACGTGTGTGTTTGTGTTTTCAGGCAGAAAGGGCAAGGCAAAGAATCTTTAATTCAGGATCTCCGGATGCAAATGACACAGAGAACCAACCTTAATAATTATGAGCAAATAATACCATGACCTTGACATCTCAACTGTGGTTGGCCACGTGTTCTTTAATTATTCTTCAACTTTTTTTATACACATCAAATGATACGAGACAAACAAATTGGATTTTTTTATAATTGTTTTATAGAGATTTCAATTAAAGGCAATCTCAAAATAAACATTGGCAAGGTCCTGCTTGATTTGGTTCATTCATCTGATTTATTCTGTCAGGATATATTTTCAACAAATAAGAAATAAATGAGAAAAAAGAAAACAAATTTAATTTATTTAATATATATTAAATTTTTAATATTTAATTGAGTTCATAGTTTTATTTCAATTTTCAAGTAATTATATGAAAAAAAATTAATTATTTCAATTTTTATATAGAACATTTTCTATATGAAAAAAGATTACTGTGCGTTAGCAGGACCCTTTGCGGGGAAATAATTTGGAGGTTGATATAATTGGGCTGGGCCAAGTGAACAGATTGGGCTGGAATTTCATAAACTGACACTGTGTCTACAAAACCTTAAATATATATATATAAAAAATAGAAAACCTTAAATGTCCCTTTAAAAACAAAGGGGTACGTTTAACGAAATGGATTAGTTTTTTTTTTTTTCTAAAAAAATGTATTAGTATTTCACATCATAACATGATGAGACGAGTATTAGTACATAAAGATGTCTAAGCAAAATAAGATATATGTGCCTATAAAAGAAATGTCCCTTTCAAAAATTTCATAACCAATTAAATGACCCCAATACCAAAAAAAAAAAAAAAAGAAAGAAGAAGAAGTCATTATTCATAATTAAATCATAAAAATATAAGAAAATTGAAATTGAAAACTAAGATGTATCATAAAAATGTATGATGAATTTCGTTTTCATGAACTTGGGTCCAAATTGGACTAAATTCAAACAAGAGAGAACTGAAAACAAGGTGAATAGTTGCTATAAATTGGACTAGATTCAAACAAAGGAGAACTGAAAACAAGATGAACAATAATTATAAATTGGACTAGATTCAAACAACTGAAAATTGAAAACAAGATGAACAATGACTCTAACTTAGACTAGATTCAAACAAAAGAGAATTGAAAATAAAAATGGATAATTTTTAATGAAAAAATTAGGAATTAGATTCCGGGAGCTCATCACTAAAAGGGCAGTCTTACATGCCAAAAAGTACTTATAATATGGATCCGCATCTATCAGAATCCCCCCTTCCTCTCATTTTTATCTCACTTAAATTAGAAAATGGAAAGTGTAGATTTAATATTTATTAACATATTATCATAATATTACCCAAAAAAATGAAAATGATTGACATTTGATTTGGACCGTTCATACATGTAGTATTTTTTTAAAAAATAAAAAATTAAATTTATAAAAGTATAATAATAGTTTTATACAATTTTTAATATAAACTATCCATTTTTTAAATTAAGAGTTGAGATAAGATTCTAACAATAACAACAAAACGAGGGAAATGATTCTTTTCTTTTTATACTACCTCCAATCCTGAATTTAAAATATAGTTATATAATTTGATTAAATTAAATAAGTTAATTAAGTTAACTAATATGATATATAATTTTTAATATACTCTAGTTTAATTCTTTAATTCTTTTTCTTTCTTGATTATTATTAAGGGATCATCAATATGCAGTAAATTAGGAGAAGATTGATAATATGAAAAAATATATATTATATTTAAGACTAATATCAACTCTTTAAATATATATTATTTTAAAGATATAAGGGAATAAGTAGAGAGAAAGGATTGTGAGAGGGTTTGCTTGACTACTTCCATGAAAATACTCATATTTGAGTTAGCTTTATAAAAACACGTTCATATAAACTATGACAAAATTTTTTTGACATATTTATTTTGTATACGATAAATCGTGTATAAAAAGTTCTTATTCGAATTGTAATCTAACTCTATAAAATATAGGTCAACTAATTAGTAATGAGATCAATATTTATTTGAAAAAATAATATGGATATAGTGTTTGTTTACTTTAGTGGTAAAAAATTGATTTTTTTTTTTTTTTAAAAAACAAAAGGAATAGCGTTTCATTAACTAGGAAAGTAAACAAGAAAACCTAGAAACTTAAGACGCAACATTAAATAAAAAAAAAATCATTTTCTTCTTTGCAAAGTAAATATACTAGAAATTTAGAATAGTCCATCATCTCATCGAAATGAGGTTTTATTTTTTATTTTGGTCGAAAAAATGAGGTTTTATTCACAGCCTCGAAAAGAATATTCCATCTTGTGGAACAATATTCTTTGGTTTAATGAGTGTCACATGGCAAGAGCGGAACCATATCTGCTTCGTACATTTAAATCGAACAACAACCTCCATTTATTCCACTGAGTGCAAGTACCTCCCACTTTCTTGTCCTATGGAATTATTTTCAAAATAAAAAAAAAATTCTTTTTCCTTAAAACAATAATGAGAATAATTGTGTCAGGATAAAGGTTGTTTCCCCCTTCTAGAATGACAAGGCCACCATTATCGCTCAAAAGAACGACATTAAAGTTTAAGAAGGACAAGCCACTATGCACCAAATAGAAAGTTCATGATGAAAGATCCAACATCGATAACACATAGCACGTGAATTCTACTAGCTTTGTTGACGTAGTGGTGAGCCTCTATGAAAATATGATTCAAGATGATAGTCAATCTCGGATAACAATGAGGTTTATAATTTTCTTGATATAACCAATGAGTGCATGATTAATTCTAATTAAGCGGTTTTTTTTTTTAAAAAAAGAGAATGATTATTTCAATTGGGCTGCAATGAATATTTGTAATGGGATAATGATGGAATTCTGATTTTAGTTTTTGTAGTCTCATATTATGGTTTTTTGTTTTTATAATTTTATAATGACTTAATTTAAGTTTAACAATGTTAACTTTAGTTAATGTTATTAAGTATAGGGGCCAAAATCAAAATTTTTTATACGTACAGGGACTAAGATGAAAACTTATTAAAAATATAGGGATTTAAAACAAAACTTATAGGGATCATTAAAAAAAAATCTCATTAAATTATGAATAAAAAAAGCCAATTAAATATGTGACAGAGAACATAGAAATCCATTTTGAGTGGGGGAAAAAACTATTTTTATACATTTGATCGAATTCATGCTCAGTTTTCTTTTGTTCAAATAAATCTCATTTCATCAATTTGAAAGGGTAGAATCATTTTCATCAGTGAGTATGGCCATAACATATCTTCATTTATATATAAATAGCTTTTCATTGAAAATTTTTGCACATAGTTATGTTGAGGATGTCACTTACACTTGAACAATAATTGCACCATGTCCTTTAGACAAAAAAATATTTTAAGTGGGAATTTTCCCATAATTTTTTCTAGAGAGATTTGTCTTGTTTATACTTTCATTTTAACGCGTTTTGGTCTTGATCTCATACTTTTAAGAAGTTTTTGTTTTAGTCCCTATGAATTTTGGTTCGCCCTTTATATTTTTAACAAATTTTGGTTTTGGCTATCCACCTAAAGATATTAACTAAAGTTAACAGTGTTAAACCATCATACCAAATGCTTATGAAACCAATGTCACTAACGTTTTGGACAAGAGATACTATAAAGACGAAAAACCCCAATTTGAAACTATATGAATCAAAATAAAAATATGACCAAATTTATAGACTAACATAAGTATTAACCCAATCAGAAACACGAAATAAAAGCATTTACATATAAAAAAAAAAAAAGTGAAAGGTCGGATCGAAGATGAAGGATGTAATGATGAAAGTGTTTGATGGTGGAGAGGAAAGTTGTGGTTCATGTATGAGTGGCACGTTCACAAATATGTAAATTCTGAGTTGGTGGGGCTAGTTCTTTGAGGAATATAAGAATAAGAGATGAATAAGAAAGTATTGCACAACATCTTTAAGGTATGAGCATAATTTTCCTTTAGGTTTAATCTGCCTCCATCTATTTCTATCTAATAGGGGGATGCAATTTGGATTGATGAGTGAATTTTATGCAATAAATAATGCAAACCCTTAAGTATGAATTGCATTCTCAACATTCAAACCAAGACAATAATAGCTTTGACAAAGTGATAATTTGACTATCATTGTGTGCACTCAAGGATAAAGGCAATGGATTTGATATCTTATTGTTGTGTGATTTTTAATGTGTTAGAATAACTGATGGTGTTGAGTATTTATAAGCCATGAAGTGGTACTTTTTGAAGTAACACATTTTCAATTAAAAGTCTTTGATTTTTTAGTTTTTGTCGTCCAAACAGTCTCTAAACTTTTTATTAATTTCCTATCAACCCCTCTATATTTCTTCCAACCAACGCCAGCAACAAATCGTCGTTTCTAAAACAAAAATGATGCAATTGAACCGGTTTGCCAACGCTAGTCCATTTCGTCACATCGTTTCGTTTGTTGTGTTCGTTCACCTGTAGGAGTCCATCTAATTGTCCATGTTTTTTCTTTGTTTATAAATAGATGAACGTGTGATAGAAAATTATTTTCGACATTTCACTCTCGTACATATAGTATTCTATATTCTATCATAACTTCATATACTGTGTGATTTCTTTGACATTTGGTTGTGTTCATAAGGGCTCCTAATTGATAGTGCCTTCTTCTTAGAGACATAATCTGTTCCATCTTAGAAGACAATTGTTTGCGATCCTTCAACATCTATCTGTATAGAAGAAACAAATTGTCTTAAGGAGACAATATCTATTGATCTCAGATTTCATCATTTTCTTCTGCATCTGATCAACATATACCATGAGTTTTATTGTTTAATCGTTTATGCATAATTGTTGTATGTTGGTTACAAAGATTCTGACCCTTGTGAAATTCTAATTCTAATGTATTATGGATAAAATGAAGTTGAGATAAGATTTGTATAAAAAACAACAACCTTGACGATATATAATAGTATAAATTCTGATAAAAATAAATCAAAGAGATATTTAATTTCACTTGATTAAAATTAAATATATTCAAGTGTTGTGAATAAAAAAGTTTCTAATTAGATATGAGAATCCTCGAAATAAGGGTTAATTTCATTTAAAACATTTAATCTCTATAATTTAATAAAATTCTTGATATTTTATCCTTTAAGGGATCAAAACCTATGATATAAAATTTTAAAAAATTAAAATGATAGTAAATTTGAGGGCCTAAAATTTATATTAACCCACAAAATAATTAAAAAACATTCATGAGAATAAAGTTATATTATGGTATGTCACGATGAAATAAAAAGTTGACGTAAATGTCCACTTTTTCTTTTAAGCCTTATTAGTTAGACAAAACTGAGGCTAGGGAAAGGAAACTTGACACAGTTCCCTCCAATTAGACATGTTTGGCGCGCCTATCTTCCCGAAATATGATTTCCTGCCTTATCCAAAGTTCTCTTAAATGTGGGAACCTTCATTACATCTGAAAGTAGCGGGAGAGCTAAAATGTTCGGGGGAGAGTGAAATATTGGGACAAAAATGCCCATTTAAAAAATTAGATATGTTTAAAAGCATGAGCTATCGAGGAGCTTGACGAAGGACGCGTTGAAGAAGGTTGGAATGACAGTCGCAATTGGAGGTGAATGAGAAGTTGAACCCAGGCAAAACTGAAGTTCAAATTTAGGTAAGTGGCAATGGGTATGCATTGATGTCTAATTTACCATTTTTTGTATAAAGCTTGCCGATGCCTTGTTGCTTCCAGTTGGGTACAAACAGACAAAAAATGCATTGGGAAGCAACAAGGGTGACTTTTTTTAAGGGGTGTCTGTGAGTGGATATTTTTGTGGGTTCTGTCATGGTGAGTTTGGGGATGTAGTGACACAGGTAGCAGGAATAGGCAATGAAAAATGTTGTTTGTTCCTATACATTGCGCTGTGCTTTTGTATTAAAAATTTTGTTATACTATTTCTCACAAAGTTCTGTCATATAATATTTATTTGTCAATTATGTCATGCATTTATAGTTATATTATTTCTGTCAAACAAAATTGTTTGTTTTATTGTTATATTGATGTTCCTAGAATGTTCTAATATGAACTGATGTTGAAGTTTGGTTATTGTAAATTTTTCGTTTGAACGCATTCTTTCTTTAGCGCCTTACGCTTGAACTTAACGCCATCATTCAAATGTATTCATTGAAAAGTCTATGTGGCTGACATACATAGCGCCTTGCATTCAATTTATGTGCCTGTGCATTCTGCTACTCTCATGTCCAAGTTTCTGTTTATTGTTATGCAACACTAAAAAGGGCCAATTTGCATTTTTGTTATTGCTTTCCTTCTTATACAACATTTAAGAAGGCCAAATGACATTATTCTAATTGCTTTCACACAACTTGCATTGAATGAAAATTAACAAATATTACTTCAATCTGTGTATATATATGTGGAATTTCTATGCATGATATTGGTTCACTTGTACTTTCCTTTTCTCAAACAAAGATACTAATATGCATATTGAAAACATGTGAATGTGCTCTTCTTCATCCCTACAATTGCAAATTTTTATAGTTTCTATGACAATTTTAACTGAGGTCACTTTCGTTATTCTAATGTGGCAGTTTACTTGTTCTGATTAATTTAGTACATGAAGCAATGAGTTATTTTCCTCATTTTGAGTAATCACCTATGTTTTACCTTTTGAACAAACTCATTTTAATTTAGCGGCTTCACACTTTTCAAGGGTTTTCCAGTCTTTTTTTTTTTCAATTATTCATGCATTCTCTATCAAAGCATCACCTAGGTTCAATGTTCAGTTATGATCTTCCATGCTCCTCTTGTCATATTCATTTCCGTGTTTCATACTTTTATGATGTCCCCCTCTAATTCCTTCCATGTTCATCATCCTTGTCACCTTCAGAAGCCAGTCCTCATCTTAATTTCATATCCCATCGACATCTACTTCAATTTTACATCTCAATCATCACAGGATTTGGTTTAGGGTTCGTTTATGTCCCACTGTTCTAACAAAATAAATCAGTAATCATATTTTTTTTCCTTGTTTTATATTAAGGACATTGTGGGAATTTCACCTAACCTTCCTACTTAACCAACACCCAATTCTTCATATCAAACATTTCATTTTCCCTCAACTTAAGTTTCATTCCTTAGTATGCCAAACAACTCATATTTTTAAGTTCCCTTCTAATCTTCCCTTCCTTTCGTTTCACTTCCATTCCTTTCCTTTCCTTTCCTTTCTCAAATCTTCCCAGTACCAAACACGACCTTATTGTCAAGGAGCAGTAGTGTGTTGTCCTTGTTGAATTCTATTGCATGCATTCCTCAGACGACTTTAACATTAATCACGCAAACAATTAGTATAGGATAGTGTTGGCAAAAGTGATTTTTATGTAAATGTGACTTATGTTTGAGATAATGGTGGCAAATTTGACTTCTTTTTCCATATGGGCTCTGTTTGGATGATCATTTGAAATGAAAAATGATTGGAAATGACATCAATATTATTGACTATTACATACATACATACATACATACATATAGATATATATATATATATATATATATATATATATATATATATATATATATATATGTATGTATGTATGTATGTATATATATATATATATATATATATATATATATATATATATATATTAGTTGTATACATTGTGATAATTGAATGTAAAAAATTAAATTTAAATTTGATAAAAAATTAAATTATTATCTTAAAAAATTATAAAACTCTAAAGTACTTAATTAAATATATTCTAACTGATAAATTAGAATTCATACACATACATATTTAATAGTATATTTCTTATTGAATCACCTATCTTTAAAATTTTTCTTCAAAAGCTGAAAAAAGTGACTTCTTAAAAAAGTTACTTTTTAAAAAAAAAAAAAAAACCCACGACCCACTAAAGCTATCTCAAACACCTATTTTCCCCTGTTGGGCTTTTACTCACCTCCATTGAGCTTTTTTTGAGTTCTATAGTTATGCCAAACAGACACAAAGTGTTGTTGGCATCTCACAACACTTATATATTAGTATTTTCCCTAGCTCAAAAATATAAGTAATTTTTCAAGAACTACTACATATTTGTTTACATTTAACACTCTATATTAAATGGTTTTAGTGAAATCGTTAAATATGTAGAGGCGAAGTTTAGGGAATGACATACATAATGGTTTTTTTTAAAACAATAGTTAAATATATGAAAAAATATTTAATGGTTTTTTTTTTAAAATTTCAACCACTATATATTAGTTTTGATTGTTTTGGAAAAAAAATGGTATCTATTATTTGACGGTTGTTTGTGAAAAACCGTCAAATGTAAATTATATATATATATATATATATATATATATATAATATTTGGCGATTGTTTGTTAACAATCGTTAAGTATACTCTTTTAAAATCCTCTCTTAAACCCCTTTTCATTAAGCATTTGAAACTCACACTCCCATTTCGCTCTCCTCCATCACTCCCTTGGTGGTTTTACTCATTTTATCTCTGCCATTTTTTTCTATAGCTCACATTCATCTGTCGTCACGTTCATATTTTTTTCTTCTAGGGTTTATGGGTAGGGCCTTTAAGCTCGTCTCTTCTTACTAAAGGGGAGTTCAATTCAATTTCTCATATAGTGGTTTTTTATGTCATTTTTTGGATATTGATTTGGGTAAAGAGTACGTAAAGATTTTTTTTCTAGGTATTTTGTATGTGCATGGGGTTTTTTTTAAGTGTTTGTTGTTATTTGTTAGTATTGATTTGGGTAAAGCATATGTAAAGTTTGTTTTTTGAGTGATTTTGTATATGCATAGGGTTTTCCACTGATTTTAAGTGTTTGTTGTTACTAAAATTGTTATTTGTTAGTGTTGAATTAGGTAAATGGTATGTAAAGATTGTTTTTGAGTGATATTGTATGTGCATAGGGTTTTGCCATTGATTTTAAGTGTTTGTTGTTACTAAAGTTGTTATTTGTTAGTATTGAATTGGGTTAGAGTATGTAAATATTGTTTTTTGTAAATGCTTTAGATGGATAGTGCAAATAAAGAATGAATGTCTTTCAATCATTTATTAAAGGAGTATTGGAATGGGATGGGGGATTTCATAAGGTTTGCGATTCATAATAATGCTAATGATCATAGTTTGATGATTTGTCCTTACATAAAGTATGGCATTGTGAGGCGTGTTGAACCAGACAATTGAGAGTCACACTTAGTGATGTATAAAATGACCAGACTTATACATGCGGGACAAAACATGGGGAGAAGAATGTGGGCAACAATGCTAGTTGGTCGAATTTGGAAAGGTGTAAAACACCTAACTTTAGCACAAGTACATTTGAGGCCAATTGTCTTTAAGATATGACCAATGCAATTGAAGCGGAATTCAATGAATACCCAAAAAAGTTTGAGAGGATGAAGAGCAATTCAAAGAAGCCTTTGTATGAGAATCATACTAAGTTCAAATTATTATCTGCAGTGTTGAACTTGTACAATTGGAAAGCAAAATGTAGGTTGAGTGACTCATGATTCACAAAATTGCTTGCACTTTTGAGAAGAAAGCTACCACAGGAAAATGACATGCCAACCAAGACTTATGATCCAAAAAAAGCTATCCGCACCACTGGCTTGTGTTATGAAAAGATATATGCTTGCCCTAACAATTATATTTTTTTTTCAGAAAAGAATATGAATCATTAACTAAGTGGTCTTTGTGTTCTACCTCATGCTACCAAGAGAATGGGAAGAGTTCAAAGAAGGTGTTATGGTATTTTTTTCAATTATATCTAGATTTATATGCTTGTATAGCAATACAATTTATGCAAAAAATTAAGGTGGCATGTGGATGATATGATTCAAGACGGCATGCTTCAGCATCCCCTACAAACTTTGCGGAATAAAGTATGTTTGATTTTGAGTATCCCAAATTTGTTGAAGAACCAAGAAACCCTTACCTAGCATTAGCTATTAATGAGATGAGCCCATTTAGGATGCAGAGCAATACCCACAATACATGGCCAGTTATGTTATTTATGTATAACCTCCCTTCATGGCTTTCAGTGAAATGGAAGTATATGATGTTGTCAATTCTAATCTTAGGGCTAAGGCAACCAAGGAATGACATTGATGTATACCTTAAGCCACTAATTGAAGACTTGAAGAAGTTGTGGAACAAAGGGGAGCCTATATATGATGCTAACAAGAAACAAACATTCAATATGAAGGCCATGTTGTTTGGCACAATCAATGACTTTCATGTGTATGGTAATTTGTCAGGATACAACATAAAAGGCCAACTTGGATGCCCAATTTGTGAAGAGGGTACAAAGTTGATTGGGTTGAAGCATGGTATGATGAATTCATATATGGGAGATCGTAGATAGTTGCAAAAGGGTCATATGTATAGTCATATGAGAAAATACTTCAATGGCGAATCAAATGAAAGGATGGCACCTAAACCTTTGACTAGTGAGGAGGTTCTTGAAAAAAAAAAACAAAACATCTAGAATGTAAATTTGGGACAACATTTGGGAAATATGTTGGGACAAGCGGCTAGAAGAAAATGTATATTTTCTTTGATCTACCATATTAGAGTTCTCTTAATATTAGACATATCCTTGATGTCATGTACATTGAGAAAATTGGGTATAAGAGTCTTTTTGGAATGTTACTTCATATCCCTAGGAAGATAAAGCATTGCATAAATGCAAGACTAGACATGGTTGACACAAGAATAAGGGAAGAATTGGCACTGAAGGAGTAGGGATTTTGTACATTCCTTTGACTGACAGCTTTCACACTATCTAAACAAGAAAAAAGAAGTTTTTTGTGAGTTTCTTACTTCAGTGAAAGTGTCAAAGGGTTACTTGTCAAACATTAGCAACATTGTGTAAATAAAGGAATTGAAGCTAAAGGGTCATAAATCACACGATTGCCATGTGTTGATGGAAAACTTTATTCCAGTAGCAATACCAGGTATATTACCTAATAAGTTGCGAGCTATAATCACAAAGCTCTGTTTCTTGTTCAAGTCACTATGTAGAAGGTGATTGACCCCAAGAAATTGCCAAGGTTACAAACTCGAATCATGACTATGTTGTGTGAGCCAGATATGTTTTCCCTCTATCTTTCTTTGACATAATGGTGCATCTAATTGTTCATTTGGTTATAGAGGTACAACTGTATGGCACAATCTATATGACATGGATGTAACCAATCGAGTGCAAGATGAAGGACCTGAAAGAGTATGTGAAAAACCAAAGCCAACCAAAGAGTTGCATTGTTGAACAGTACATTTGTGAAGAGGCGGCTAAATTCTGTACCAATTACTTGAAATATGCATGTAATATTAGCCTTCTATTTTCTTGACATGAAGGAATGATATATGGAATAGGGTTGATAGGAAAGAAAGTTATTGGTATCTTAAACCAACAGTGGGAGCAAGCACACCTATACATACTTCACAACTCTGAAAATTAGATGAGTATGTAAGTATTCATATGGATGAGATTAGAAGGGAAAACCCCAATAAAGTACAGAGTTTATGTGCCAAAGAACATAATAAACAATTCATTGCATCATTAAAGTAACATATGGATGACAAGTACAATGTTAACCATAATTTAATTTCAGAAAAAGTAATGTTCTTAGCATGTGGTTTGAACAAACATATGCTTTATTTCTCAAGCTATGTCATCAATGGATACACCTTCTATACTAAAAAGCACGATACCATAAGCAAAATGCAAAATAATGGAGTAATTGTTATTGCTAACATCATGCATGTATCAAGTGCAAAAGATAAGAATCATTTCTAAGCCAATATGTTATGCTTTAGGGTGGTTGAGAACATTTATGAATTGGATTACATAGGATTTCAGGTTTTAGTTTTCAAGTGCAGGTGGTTTAATAATAATAATACTTTGAAAGTGGATGAGTTAGGGTTGATATAAATGAATTTGAACAAGTTATGATATAAAAAAGAGCCTTTCATTTTGGCTTCTCAAGCTAAACAAATGTTCTATGTTCCTAATCTTGCTAATAAAGAATGGTCTATTGTTTTGTTATTAAACAAAATAAATGTGGATGCAGGAGGTGAATTCAATGAGGATGATCCTTTCTAAGGGTCGTCACTTGAAACCCAATTCAATGAAGACGATGCTTTGTACATTAATTATGACCACAATGAAGGAATTTGGATATCAAAGAGGGGGAAGTTGCTTCACAAATTAAAGAAAACAATTGTTACTATAAATAGCATTAAAATTATTATGACTAGGCAAAGGAAAAGTGACACTAGATCATATGTATATTCCCTTACCTTTGATGTATTCATAGTATAGATAGAATTTGATGATTTGTTATAATTTGTTGGCACTTGTTGGCTAGAATTGGTTATTTTGTATATTTGGATACATCTAGATAGAATTGGATTTATTTGGGTGTTTGTTATATATATGTTGTTCCTATAGGTTATTTTGCGAGTGGCTGATAAAAATGAGCCCTCTTTTTTAATTTTTTTTTTGGTCACAAATGCTTAACAACTATTCACTAATAACAGTCAATTATTATACATATATAATAGTTTTTCGAAATAACCATCAACTAAATCCCTTTCTTTGGTGACAAATACTTTATTGTTAAACATTTTAATCATAAAATATTGTATAAAATATTTCACGGTTATTATTAACAAATTGTTGAATATAATGCTATTTAACAATTATTGTCGTATAACCGTTAAATATATAAACTTAAAATAATGGTTATATTTAAAAAAAAAATCGTAAAATAAAGGATCAATATTTAACGATTAGAACCATTATACACATGCGCGCGCACAAGTATATGCATATATACATATATATAGCACTCAGATATTAAACCATTAAATATAGACAAATCTATAGTAGTGGGATAAAAAATAAAAGTCATTTTTAACTAATTTCTTTTTTTGGTCAAACATTTTTAACTATTTTACTTAAACTAGTGATTAACTCATCAAATATATTTTAAATTAAAAAAATTACATTTACCCTAATGAGGTTTTAAAAGAGAATGAGAGAAATACAAGAAACCACGCGTATTTAAGCATTAATTATCAAAGAAAACTTAATAAATAAGAAGTATTAATTACTTTTATTATAAATTAAAGAATCTTTCTAAAAGGTGCTTTATATTATCGGTACTCTTTGATTTTCTTTTTGCATTTTTGTTAATTGAAACTTCAAAAAAATTTCCCCCTTATTTTTATTATTTTATTATTTTTATTTTTCCAACGTTGAGTTTCTTTTCTTTAGTCGCCTTCAAATGATTGAACTGCCCTTCTAGTTATCCCCACATCTTTACCATCTGGTCCCCTATGCAAATGTAAGGTTTTAACACTACGTGCTTGGATTGAGTATGACCACCACTAAGGAGGGTAAAAGACTTGAAAGAAGAGAGATATATTGTAGTATAAACCTCTTTATAACATATGAAAATAGTCTCTCTATAACTTTTAAAACTTTACAATAAACCTCTTTAAATTTTATATATTTATATAAATAACTCTCTTACTATTAGTTTTATTTATTATTTATTTGTGAATGGTTTAAAGTAGTTGAAAGAGTTTATCTGCATATAACTCAAAGTTTGAAAGGATATATGTATACAAAATAAATAAATACATAAATGAGGGTATAAATTGATCGTTTGAGGTTATTTGCATAGATTTCATCTGAAAATTTACCGGGTTCATTCTGAAAGTTTAAAGAACAGAGAGGGCATTTACATATATAATATGAAAATCAGGGAATTTTATAGAATTTAGTCTAACGTACATTTGTTATATAACTTTTTTCATGTGTCTTTTCTTAATCTCTTTTTTAACTTTAACTTTTTATTTTTCCTTCTATATCATCTTTAATGCTGTGTGTTCGATAGTTCTCATGAGTCATATGAAAGGGAAAGGGTCACTTCTTTAATTTCCTCAATATGCTAGTTTTCATCCATTTAAAGGTGAGTCCAAAGATTAAAATAACCTTGTTGACATAGGATTTTGGGGATAAAGGGTTAAGGTATAATTTTATCAATAAAATATTTTTTTGAGAGGTGTCTGACACAAATAAGTTTTGGAAAGAATAAAAATACCATTAAACAATTTAAGAGATTACAAATTTACCAAAACCGTTAAATTTTACCAAACGTCGTTAGGGTTTTCTTCTATTATAATTTAATGATTATTTAATCAAATTTAATTCTTTTGATGAATTTACATCCTTTTTTATTCTTTATTGTTATTTTTGCCCCTTTTAAAATTTATTTGTGCTAGATGCCATTTGAAAATAACAATTGTTGGTAAAATTGCAATTAACCCAAAAACAAATTACGACAATGTATATGCAAAATGATGTACAGAGTGTGGATATTGAATGTTTTTTTTTTCCCATTGCTTTTGGTTTTTTGTTTAATTCTAGCGGATTTAGATGTTAGAGCATACATTATACAATTTAGGTACTTTGAGAATTTTCTTAATTAAAATTTTTTGTTACTAATAATTAATTAATAATAATAATTGAAAGTAAAATTTTTTGTTACTTTTATGTTTTAGTTGTTATATATGTGGTTTGGGAGAAAGACGGGAAAATGTCATCAAAGTATGCAAATCTCAATTATGGATCCTTAAATGACCTAATTATACTGAAAGTCTCTAAAAATTGATATTTAATTCATGATTTAAAAAATTATGTAATTAAATTTTAAAGCCAAATTACTTACACGCTCTTCATTTGTAATCCGAAAAAACAAAAAAATAACTACAATGGCCAGGTTTAAAAAATAATAACTTTAACTTATCAAATAATCACACTAAGGCATTGACTATTAAATTCACAGAAATTTCTTTTTGAATATCAATAATAACAACCGCTTTGTTTGCCAGTATAATAATAACTGCAGTTTAATAATTAACAACTTTAAATTTTGTTTTTGAAAAACTAAGACTTAATTAGGTATTTCACCAAAAAAAAAAATAGGTTTACTCTAAAATAGTCTCAAAGGACTTCATAAAAATTAAGACGTTTCGATAAATCATCTAGGAATTCTTATATTTTGCTCATCGTTATATGACTTTGTCCAAAAAGTTATTTCAGTATTCATAAAATCAAACATAAGTTCACTTAAGCACAGTTTCCTTTTTTGCATTTCATATCAAGCATCATTCATTTTATTTCCTTTCAGTTTCCTAAATTTATGTTCTATAAGCAAAGGCTAGAGTTTGAGGTTTTAAAAAGTTCATTAAAGTTATATTAACGCTGTACGCTTGATGTGATTGTGACCATCACTACATGGAAGGAGAAAAAAAGAAGAGATTTTTTCTTTTCTTTTCTTTTTTTAACCAAAATGTGACCACACAACTCAGTTAGGCGTACGTCCCATTCAATTTTTTCTCCTAATAGTAATTTTCAATAGTTTGATTGCTTTTCTATCGATCAACAGGAAAATATCAGTATACTAAAGGGTTAAATTATGTTTTTTATTTATCTAAAAGTATGGTGATTAATTAAATAGAAAAATTAATGTCAGAAAAGAACTTAAGAACTTTAGTTGGCGCGAAGAAAGGAGCTAGCTTGGACCGAGTGGTTTCAGGAACATGGTGGTTCAAGTTGATTGCTTGCTTGCTCTGAACATGATTCAAAGAGCAATGGCGGGATCACCTTTTGGATACCCAAAGGCATATGTGATGACCATGGAGCCACCATGGCATTTTGTTCAAAGAATGCAAAATGATATCCTCGTATTTAATATAAGATTTATTTGAGGAGTTATTCATAATCTTAAATATAAGATCTTTTTTTTATTCATCAATCTTTTTTTAATATACCTATTTTGATGCTTCCTCAAATATCATCAAGGAGAAGAGGGAGTAGAGGAAAATGATTAAGGTATTTTAGAAAATACATGTCTTATTACCTAACTTGAATGACTTCTTTAATCTAATCAAATTAGGTAAATATATATTTCTTATATTAAAGACTGATGGAGTATATAAAATAACTATTAAACTTTAACAATTCTAACAACAATTATACACTACACTTTATTAGCAAATGACAACATGTTTTAGCAAAGTTTACACTTTGATAAGTTTAATCTAAAAGGCCTATTCTTATAACATATATTTACTACACTTCAATAGTTATTTACATACATTTTATTAGCAAATGACAATATGTTTTGGCAAATTTTATACTTAGATAGTTCAATCTAAAAAGTCCGTTTAGCCTATTTATCACACTTTATTAGCTATTTACAATACTTGAAAACTCGTTTGTTGCGATTAATAGACATGGTTGAGCTAATTCTCCTATTTAATTGGTTGCCACAGATTCTAATGAGTTAGACATAATCATTTAGTTAATGAGAATAATGGGCTAGCGCAAAAATCAAAATATATAATATTTTTTATATTTAGTATTATCATTATTCAATATTATGGATATAATCTTACAGTAAGGGATGAAGAAGGCTATTTTTAACTTATTGTTTTATTTTATTTGTTTTTAATTAATTTTATTATGGGCTCCAAACAATACTACCTTTACACCGTAATCACAAGTTTTAATAAAATTTTAATGTTCCTTCGATAAGTATTGCTCCATCTATATATAGAAACATAACCCGTATTGTACAGAAACATTTATATAATAATATTTCTATCCAAAAAAATACTCTTCAAAAACATAAATTTGAATCATGTTGTCAACATGGCAATCTCCTTTTTGTTAGGAACATGATCCCAACAATTAATGAGACCTAAATCAACCCAATTTTCATCTTCCAGCATGCATATGCAATTATAATTTTAAATTTTTTTTAAAAAAAGTTAAAAAGTAAAAAGAAAGAGCAGGTACCAAAAGATTCATATTATTAACCTGCCTTTATATAATTTATATAGACAGAAGGTCCCAGGCTGGGACTCACTAATAACCTCACTATACACAATTATAAATATGTCCCTGAACTAATTACAAATAACCATGAATAAGCACTATTTAATTCCTATACTAATTTATGGTCGTATTAATCATGCCGATTAGGAAATGCATGAATCCAAAACTATGGCTATGCTTTATCCTCCTCCACATTATTAACATCCCGAAAATCCGGTTGACATTAAGTACACATCTCTTATATGTACCGTACATTCTTATCCCTCTAATTTTGGGGTAATCATATTTTTTTTATTAATTATTAATTATTTATATATTTTATTTATTTAGATTAAATTATATGCTGCATCCTAATTTTTTAATCCAATATCTCAAATTAATTAAGTTTTATTCTTTCATTTAGAAATATTTTTTCTGTAATACTAGTATTTTGGAAATAAATTAATTTGAGATACTGAGTAGAAAAAAAAAATAGGATGCAGCATATATTTTAATCTAAATAAATAAAATAATACAAATATTAAAAAAAAAAGTGCTCACCCCAAAATTAGAGGGATGAGCACATAAGATGCCCATAAAAGATCTGCACCAACCCAAAAATCCATCTGCTCAAAAGTCAAAAAGGCACTATCTCAAAGTTCCACTTGCTCATTCTCGTAAGATCACTTCAACGTAAGTTATCACACTGACAATACCACTCACCAAGACTAGTTTTTGTTTATTTTAGTTTTTTAGAAGTGCTTTTAAAATTTACTTATATGAGATGGGTTTTAGCTCGACTTACGAAAAAATGACTTATAAAACTACAATTTACCTGTTTCAGTCTGGTTGTTTTTCTAACAAACAGTTAGATGAGTCCTAGAAATTAGAATTGAGTATGGCATTAACATATTTATCTGTGTGCTTTCAATTTGAATTAGAAAAATTCAGGTAAGAGCATGAAAGTTAAAAGAGGATTTGTAAAATATTTGGAATATCTACAAACAAAATTATTCTCATATCAATAATAGAATTAGAATATGTGTCTTTATAAGGTGGTAAATTCATTCTTACATCATGCCCTTTTGACTTGTACTTTTTCTTATGTCTTATATTCCAATTTATTTCTCAAATAGGATTTATCTCCAATATTTTCCATAGGATTGTAGAATAATTAAGCTATTTTCATGATCCATTGAGATTTGCATATTTTACGGGTACTCGTTTTTCTGTCATTTTCATGATCCAGCCAAAGTTTTAATTTTATGGAACTTTGGAGGTAGCAGACAGGTTCATTCAATAATTTTGTCCAGTAATGAGCATCATTCCATAGATATATATTCTTTTCGACATTAATTGTACCTGGAAAAAAAAATGGAATCCAACTGGCCAGTTGGAACAATAAACCAGTGGACCACGGTAATTTAATACAAGAAAGAAAATGAGGGGGAACCAGGAACAGCTAGGTTCAAGACTTAAAAAATGGGTCTACATTTTTTCAATTTTCTTAATTCTGAAAATCTAAAATATGTTTATAGACTATGCTTAATGCAAACATAAACATTGGTCAATAGAAACAAGTGAGTAAATAGGTAAAAACTATAATATAATATATATATATATATATATATATATATATATATATATATATATATATATATAAAATTATAAACTACAAATTAAGTATATGTATTATAGATATCTTGCATCTGATAAATATTTTATTTTATTTTCTATATTATGAAGTATTTATAAATTTTTTAGATTATATTTTTATTTTTTGTTAGCATTCAATTTACTTTTTTGTTGTTTTTATTTGAAATCAATTATTAATATGCTTTTATTATTATTTTCATCTTTACTAGGTCGTTAAAAATTAAGCCAATACATCAATCATTAACCAATTTTAAAAGGCTAAATTACAACAAAAAAAAAATTCTGAACTTAAGACCATATAGGAATAATTTCTTTAATCTTTACAAGTTAATAATAAGCCCCCTATATTTTCAAGTTCACATAGATAACCCAAATTACATAAAACGCCCCTAAATTTTTGGTTAAGTTATATAAAACCTCTAGAACTTTAGGGTTAATTACATATAACCCCTGACATTTTGTTTTCTTGGTTATAAGCATTATATATTGTTAATTGACTATTATCTTTTTAATGAAAATTGTCACATTAGATTTACGTGTGATATACGGCATCTTATGTGGCATCCTATATAAATTGCTAATTTCACAAAAACCCCTTGAACTTTGATTAGTTACAGATAAACCCATGAAGTTTGATTGGTTACAAATAACCCCATGAGATTTTTAAATTTAAGTTTAACTCCCTATATATTAAACTATGTGTCATTACTTTTATCATCTTAATAACTTTATTAAGATTTTTACAATTATTTTAAGTTAAAATAACTTTTTTAATGGCAAAATGTAGAAGAACAATATTCCAAAAAAAAAAAAAAACGTTGCAGTGTTTTTTGAATAAGAGGTTCAACATTTTATTTTATACTTTTTAAATATTATTCTTCTAGTATTTTCATCAAAAAAGCTATTTGAATTGAATTTGAATTGAAAATACTAGTAAAAATCCTAATATAATTATTAATATAATAAATGTAATGATACTATTAAAAATCAAATTTTAAGGGAGTTAAATTTATATTTTGAAATGTCAGGGTTATATGTAACCAATTAAATTGTAAGGGGTTATCTATTGTTCATAATCAAAGTTCATGGGATTATTTGTAACTAATTAAAGTTTAGAAGGGCTTTTAAAAATTAACAATTTATATAGGATGTCACATAAGATGCTATGCATCACATATTAATCTGACTGTCAATTTCTATCAAAAAAATAAAATGTTAGAGGGATTAAATCTAAGGGAAAATCTATTTGGGCCCTTGTAACAGAAAAAAAAACTCAAAAATGTCCAAAGGTTCTAAAAATCCCAGAAAAAGGGCTGATATAGTTGTTAACGTTTTAATGAATTTATACCATAAAAGGGCATTTTTTTGTATGAATTCATTAAAACTTTAGTTGTTAACGAAACTGATATAGTTGTTAACATTTTAATGAATTTATACCAGAAAAGACCCTTGCCTTTTCTGGGATTTTCAAAATCTTTGGGTGTTTTTTGAGTTTTTTTCTGTTTAAAGGGCCCCCATATGGATTTTCCTTAAATCTAAACTTTGAAATGTTAGAAATTTATACGCAAGTGACCCAAAATTAAGGAGCTTTGTATAACTTGGTTTTCTTTTTCCTTTTTTGGTGTGTGAGATAGTTTAATATTTTCAATTAAAATATATCAGGTGATAAATAAAATTTAGTTGCTCAATGATTAATATTTTTAACCAATATCATAATATTATAGATTTATGATAGTATTAATATATGTTATTGCCTTTGGTGATAATTTGAAGTCCACAGCACGCAGTGAATTGTCACCACATGAAGGTAGGTTTATAATAATTTATCTCATTAAACTTGATATGTTATACAATGCTTCAAGAAAAAGGTAAAGGAGTAATTTTAACCTAAAAGTTTTTTAGGGAAAAATTCGCCTTGTAAGTGTTGAAAAGGGAGTAATTTTTCCTTAACCATTATCCCAGTTATTTTAATTGTTAGTTGATCAAATATGTTGAGCTAATCACAGGTACAAAATAGGCCTTTTAAACTACCACATTTAGATTAGTTGTAGAAAATCAAGTCTAAAAAGTAATATTGGTGGTTGTTTTGTAAATATAAAGAACTTTTAAAACCAGCTCCTTTCATATAAGGTCTAAAAGATATTATCAAACCAGATTTCTGAACACCCGGTCTAAAAATATAAATAAAACAAAAAGTCAACTATTTTTTAGACTGGTTGTCTCTTATAACCGGTTTGAAAGATGAAACTTTTTAGAGCCAAATTTTCTTATAACCGGTTTAAAAGATGTGGAATACAAAAAATAATATATTTATTACTTTAAAGACATAATGTTACAAATAACATGTCTAAAAGGTAAACTTTTAAGACATGATTTTGAACATAATTGGTCTGAAAGATTAGCCCCAAATTAAAACTCACTCCCTAAATCTGCTCTTTGAACCTCTCTTCTTGTTACGATAACTCAAAGCTTTGTCACTTTTCTAAACTCCTTTGTCGCTCCCCAATCCTCTTTCTCAGCTTGTTTTTCTATCATTACCACTAATGCTAGTGTCTATTGTGTAGCCTCATCGCTTCTTCACATTTTGTTAATTCTCGGATTATGTTTTAATGATAACAAATCTTGGAAAACCATAAGGACTTGATGATTCAAGTTACTTGAGTTATGTGTTTCAAGACACTCAAGTGATAGAATTATATTTGAATTAAAACTTGAATTAGGAAGAATACTTACTTCAATTGATCTAAGATGATCACTCGAGTGGCACATAATGCATTCGAGTGATGATCATTAACTTCATGTAATTTTGCAAGTTACTCGCTGAAAGTTTGAAGAGTGATGAAAAATCACTTGAGCGGTTAAGTTAACAATCAAGTGATCATCTGTCACTCGCAATAAATTAGTAAGTCACTTGTAGGAATTTTGGAAGTTATGACAGATTACTCGGGTGATGGGTTTTAGCAGTCGAGTCAATAAGTGACCAATCAAGTGCTAGTGATCACTTGCTAAGATTTTGAAAGTAAACATATGCTCACTCGAGCAAGCATGTTACCACTCTAGTGAAAGTGAGTAAATCACGAGTTAACAGTAAATCACTCATAATGGTTATTTAAGTTATAATTAGTGTCACTCAACTGCTTGTGATGTCACTCAAGTGATGATAAGCAACTCGGAAGTTTAGTGCCAGTCACTCGCTAATGAACCAAGAATGCATGGCCTCTGACCTTGAGTCCACTCGAGTACGCCTGAAAGTCATTAAGTGACACAAGGCAACTTGCATAATGCACTCGAGTTACTAGTAGAGTTCAAGTTATTTTCAAATGACACTTGAGTCAAGTTTTCAATCACTCGAGTAATCTATTCTTTCAACACTTCACTATCAGAGACAAAGTTCATCAAAACTCGATTGGATTACGAAAGCACTGGAGTAATAGATACACCCTCAAGTGATTTTGGAATCACACTCAAGTGAATGTTCTTGTTATAATTCACAACATCTCCAAGAAATTCAAATATTGTGATTAATATATGCTTATGCTTAATTACTACTTATACTACGTCTCAATGCTACTAATTTGGTTTGTGTATAAGTTCTAGATGTTTAAATTTATGGATTAACTCAAAAAGCATGAAAACAATTTTCTAATGTCATAACATTAGATGCACAACAAGCAATAGAGCACACAGAAGCAATCTTAGAGTAGACCAAAGGATTTTGTCTGGAGCTCTTATTTCAACAAAGATAAAAGTGATTGAACCTTAATCAATCTTATAACAGACCAAAATGATGTAGTATGAAGATTTATTGCAGTGAAGATGATAGCAACTAAACCATAAATTCTTCCAATGACTCCAATATGTCTCTAACAGAAAGTTTGAATGCGCACAACGGTCGTTAGTGGCATTCAACTGTAAATAGCGAAGCATTCAATATGAAGCTACCATTTAAGCTTACAATCAATCTTCTACTCATTTAGTCCTCATATCTGATATTTATTATTCATCAATGATTATATATCTACCTTGTGAGAGAGTCATTTACAAACGATTTCAATCTTTATAAAATCTCAAGGTAGTGAGACGTTGAGTGTGATTGTTGGATTACAACTTATAAGGGAGAATGAGTCATGTTGAGGATTACTTATGTACTGTGGTGTCAAGAACCCGTGGAATCTTAGAACAATAATGAAAATCTTAGAAGTTAATTTAGTGAAATTGAATTTGTTTATCATCATATCTTGTAATAACCACAAATGACTTCAATAATTCTCAATGGAGCTCAAAATCTTGTACTTTCAAGTAACAGAAACTGAAATAAGTTAGGTTTTATAGGGTCATATTTGCACCAAAAGAACCTCCCAAGAGTGGGTTTTGTTAGTATTGTTAGAGTTCCCAATTATAGGACCATAGCACCTAAGTGTAGTCTCTCAGCTTCGAGGCCAAGCTCACAGGAAAGGTTCATACAACACAAGAAAGAGGATTTTTGGTCCTATAGGTTTTTGCTTATTGTATATAACCATATAACATGAGTGTGTTTTGTTAGTTCTTCTATAGTTTTGCATTTTCTGTATGCTTAATTCCCTTCCTTCTGCCAAAGAGAGTTGGCATAGATGGTAAGGGATTTGTTCAAGTCCCAAAGGGATGTGTGTTCGATCCCCGCTGCCGTCACTGGGACTCCTTTGGTAGGCGATCTCGTAAGTCCCCATTAAGTACTCAAAGAGCCTGGGGCCGTGCCCTGGCCTTGGTAGGAAACTGATGTCGAACCCCTTCAAAACTTTTTTTATAGCAAAAAAAAAAAAAAAAAATCCCTTCCTTGTAATTGGCCTTTTTGTTAGCATATTATATGTTAGAATATGCGGACTTTATCATCTTGCAAGGTTTTTTTTAATGATTTTTTTTTTCAAAATTCATCTTATACATTAGGATAATGTATGTTAACTCTTTCCATCTATAGGATTTGAATATGGATCATAGTTGAATAATAGCTAAACAAATGAATGTTGAATGTAATATAGGGTAAGCGAATTTTTAGAATTTGTTAAAAGAAATACCAATGATGATAGTGAGATATTTTATTGCCCTTATGTAAAATGTTTGATTGAGAAGTGACTAAATGCTACAGATATATATACACATTTAAATTGTGAAAGGTGTTATAAGAGTTATATAGTATGAGTATGGTATGATGAAGAAATAGAAATGTCAAGTGCATCTCAACTAGGGGAATTAGCCTTTGATCTTGCTGATCCCTGTCATGAAGAAGATATTGACTTCATCCGCAAATATTATGGTGAATTCATTTATGAGCTCTTAGAACAATAGTGAGTTCAAGTTTTGTGTTTTTCATCATGTATGTATTCATCATTTGAAGGTTGTGAAATTTTGTGGTATGTGATTATTCCTTGGCTACAAAAATATTGGTGTGATATGTGATATGTGATGAATATAATAGTTGTTAAATCAATTTTGTTCCCACTTGAATTGGAATATTGTTGGCAAGATATTCATTTTCATTAATTCAATTTGTATATTCATTCCTAGTAAATCAATTTGTAACTCATATTGAGTTATTCAGAGCTTGTAGTTTAAATTGTCTTTTAAGTTCTAGATTGAATGGTGGGTAAAAGGAAGAAATAGAGTAGATATGTGGAAAACACAAAATAATTTAGAAGGGATGTTATAAATATTATATCTGAAAAGAATTAACAAGTAAAGTATAAAATATAGGGTCTAAAAAGTTTTACTTTTAAGACTAGTTGTGAAAATATCATGTCTATTTAATATTTTTAAGATGTGTTTTCGAAACAACTTATCTAAAAACAAAGACATTTTAGACGTGATATGAGCCTTTTAGTTTTAAAAAGTCTTACTTTTAAGACGTTATATTTTACTCAAATAGTCTAAAAAATCCTGATCTTTTTCATATCCAGTCTAAATTTCCCAACTTTTTAGACCTGATATTTCAGCAACCAATCTAAAAAGTGATTTTTAGGATTGCTTGCTTAACTGGTCTAAAAAATAACACACTTTTTAGGATGGTTGTATCGAGATCTAATTCAGAACTTGTCTAAAAAGCAAGTTTTGAACTAGTGGATAGTCGACATGTCAACGACGTCAATTTTCTAAAGATGCACATGTACACTGGAAATCCATGTGTTTTTTACTTCATCTTTTTCTCAAAGTTAGATTTAAAACTTTTGGGGCAAATTTACATCTTAACAAAATTGACATAAATAACATGTACACTTTCAACTCAGCATATTTAGTTAACTATCAGTCAAAATTAACTAGGACAACGATTCAAGCAAAATTTCCTCCTAAAAAACTTTCAAAAAAAATTACCCCTTGATGAAACTCCTGTAGCAAAAATGCCCTTAACCAAAAACAAAAAACCAGTAAGCCAATAGGTATTAGTTGCAATAATTGTTATGTTCAACCCCCGGATATTATCTTTACACTCCCTCTTATTTCTATTGAATTATAAGACATATTTTAGGAAGAATGGGTATTTGTTCTTAGGGAAAATTAGAATGAAGGACCTATAAGAAAAAATATTTATTGAGAAGGACCATAAAAATTGTAATTATTCAAAAGGACCAAATACAAGAATATAAAATGAATAATACTAAACTACCCATAAGGAAATATTCTCCATTCCCTCCTATATTCTTTCCCACACTCTAATTTGAAAACTAACACAAAATTTTAAATTTCAATAAATTAAATAAAATTTTTCTCAATTTTCATTTTTCAGAAATTGTATAGATATATCTATGAAAAAAAGCATCACATTCTTAAATTTTTTCAAAATTATAATTTTCTAAAATAAAAAAATTTTAATTAAAAATATTATATCATTTTAATAAAACTCAAGTTGTTTTATAATTTAGGGAAAATTCCATTCAGGGCCCAAGGTAGGAAAATATTGTCAAAAAAGGCTCTAAGAAATGTCAAATGTCAAAAAAGGCCCTAGGGCCTTTTTTGATATTATTTCAGAAAGCGTTAACAACTATTTCAGAAAGCGTTAACAACTATATCAGTAGCAGTTAACAACTAAATCAGTCTCATTAACAACTATCTCCGTACAATTTCTTTTTGAAATAATATCATAAAAGGCCCCAGGGCCTTTTTTGACAAATGACTTTTCTTAAGGCCTTTTTTGACAATATTTTGATAATTTGGGCCTTGAGTGTAATTTTCCACATAATTTATTGTATATGTTAAAGCAAAAAAAAAATTATGTGATTTAATTATTTTTATTTTAGAAAAAATTTATGTGGGTTAAAAAAATTTAATGATAAGTAAATAAAAAAATATAAATAACCTATTATATCCTTAAAAAAATGAAATGAGTTTAGTTTTTATTTTTATAAAAAGAGCTTGATGGATATCAATATTAATACTTAACAATATAAATCTAAAAACTTGTCATATATTTGTTAATTACATGATCTATTGATTATTTGAATATTTAACTTGTTGGAAAAGAATTTTAAAAAATGAGTTTGAATCGTGGTTAATTAAGAAATATATTGATTTTACAAGAGTCTAAAACCTAGAAAAAAGAATATATAATGATATTACATGTGAATAACGAGTGGTTTTACTTTTAATTTTAGTTTTTTTTTTAATTTTGAATGCAAGAGATAACATAGGAGGTTTGGTTAGGGACAATTTAGTAATTTTTAATTTATATTATGATATTTGGTCCTTTTAAGTAATTACAATTTTTATGGTCCTTCTCATTAAATATTTTTTCATCCAGGTCCTTCATTCTAATTTTCCCTTGTTCTTATTATAAATCATTAAACGAGATTTTATTACATTAGGTAAGAATCTTCTTATTTAAAGTTTGACATAATGTTCCATTTTTTGCTTGATGAGATGGAATTTATAACTTTACAAATGCATAAATTTGAAAATTCATTTTATTTTCAAATAACTTTCATGACTTATTTAGTTGATTACCTTTGATTAGTTATAATAAGGTGGTTGAATGTGTTTCATGATATGAACCGCGGTGAAAGTACTCCCTCCAATTCTTTTTTTTTTTTTGAATATACATAGTAGGGGAGGGGGTAGGATTCGAACCCTGGACATGGAAGAGGAGAGCCAAGCTCCCATGCCACTGCGCTACTAAGGCGCTGGCGTACTCCCTCTAGTTCTATTTACGGGCATTAGTGGCGATTATTACGCTTAACTGAATAATGAAAATAGCTTCTCTCATATACCCTTCCTATCTTTCTTTTTTTCCTACTTTACCCTATTTGTCCATTTTCTACCGTTGGATTTAAATTTCAATGGTTCATATTTAATATCTTATAAAAGTAGTATAATAATTTTCTTAAAAAATACATAAATAAATTTAAACAGCTAAAATTTGATATGAACTGGCGACAATGGCATTGAAAAAAACATCTCTTCATGTCAACATTTAGCAATTTTAATTTATTTATGGATTTTTTAAGAAAAATTATAATAATATTTTTATAAGATATTAAATTTGGACCATTGAGAGAGAATAGTAAGAATAAGTTTGGGGCAGGCTCTGCTAGGGCTCGAATCGGAGAGTGAGAAACTCCGCCACCCACTGTGACGGAGAAGATGAGCGGCCCCTCCATTCGCACCCTGCGAGGGGGGGAAAGTGAGGACATGATAGAGGATGGGAAAGAAGATACAAATCATAGAAAACGCAAGGCTCGCCTGTCTACGACGGAATTCACTGGAGAAGAGTCACTGAAAATTCGTGAAGAGAAATGGATGCAATCTGATGGAAAAGGTCTCTCAATCAAGTCATAGAGGGAATCGCTCCTGAATAACGTGAATTCAAAGGTCTATTGGTGGGAATGGTCGAAGAATGAGGAGGAGGAAGAGATCAAAGACTATGGAGATGAAACATATTTTAAGAAGGTATTGAATCCGATGGATGGAATTACGGTGGATGTCTCTAATCCACTATGTCCGAGTTTTACTTTTGAAGAGAAGGAGAGAGAATGGCTCATGAAACCTTTCCGACGAACACTTGTGGTGAAATTGATGGGGCGGCAACCGTCCTTCGGATTCATGGTGAAGAAATTGAGACAAATTTGGGAGAGGAAGGGGAGTATAGACATATTTGATCTTGAAAACGACTTCTACCTAGTAACATTTCAGAGTATAGAGGACTATATAGAAGCATTGACTAGAGGACCATGGGTAATCACGGATGCCTATCTGAACGTGGCTCGCTAGAGGCCTGATTTCTGTCCTAAGAAGGAAAAGATTGAGTCGGTGGTTGCTTGGGTCAGACTACCAGATCTTCCAGCACCTTTGTTTGATAAGAAGTTCTTGCTTAATCTGGGAAATGCAATAGGAAAAGCGATTAGGCTGGATGTTCACACGGCACAAAGAGCACGAGGGAGGTTTGCTCGTATGTGTGTAGAACTGGACCTAACTAAGCCATTAATACCGGAATTCAGTGTGGAGGGACAAGTTCTAAGCATTGAATATGAAAGTTTGGGTGCCCTGTGCAATAAATGCGGATGGTATGGACATAGTAGAAATGTCTGCGAAGAGTTCCATAGGAACAAATCAGAAATGGTAATGGAGGTAGAATCATCAGGAGGAACGAAAAAAGGAAACGATGGGAAAAATGAGGAAAGAGATCTATGGAGAACAGTTCAAAGAACAAGAAGACAAAGAAATGGACCTGTTACTACACAGAAAGCACATAGTGGTTCTAGATTCTCAGTACTGGAAGAAGAGAATAAGCAAGAGGATCTGTTAAGAAATGAAGGTTCAATCCAGGGAGTAGGGAAGAGTGTGGAAGGTTTGGAAAAGGTACAAAAAGAAGGGATGGGCAAGCAGCAAAAGAAAAGGGGAGATACAGGGAATAGAAGCACAACAACACGAGGGCCAAATAAAGCAAAGCCTAACAGTACGGTTAGGCAGAGCAGTGAAGAAAAAGAAAGGAATGATGTAGAAGAAAGAGCTTCAGGAAGCATCAACAGAAAAGAATATGAAATCGAGGCTCTCAAGGAAAGGCTGAAAAGGGAAGGTAATATGGCAACTTTGATCGAGAATATGAGGAGAATGCAGAAGTTTAATGAGGTTAATGAGATGGGAAAGGAAAAACTACACCTAGGGGATTATGGTGGGATGGTGTATGAAGATGGCTCCATGGAGACTGATGCAAGGCAGAATGGTGATGTGGAGGTGGATCCGACCACCAATATTGATCTGTGCATTGAGGAGGATAGAAGAGCCTTAAGGGCTGCAGGAATGAGGTAATGGTTCTAGTTCTAACTATAGTTGTTTACCATGTTAAATTTACTAGTATGAAATAGGGGCGGCTAGCAAAGGTTTTGCAGCCGTTCTAAGGGATGTGAAATACATATATAGATTGGATATTGTAGTTATTCTGAAGCCCAGGATTAGTAGACAAACAGCTAATAGAGTAATTAAGAATTGGGGTTTTAATCACTCTGTGAGGAAGGAGGCTGAGGGATTTTCAGGAGGCATTTGGATACTTTGGAATCTGGATGACCTTAAGGAGGATGTTATAAACATGGAGGAGCAGTTTATACACTGTAAGTTGACATTGGGTAATCAGTATACTCTGTTCACTGCAATTTATGCTAGCCTGAATGAGCAAAAGAGGCAGAAGCTATGGGATGATTTAAGAAAAATCTCAACTGAAATCATTGAACCTTGGTTTTTGGCTGGGGATTTCAATGAGATTAAATCTCCCTTAG